>OX422210.1:557941232-559342482 GCA_949130495.1 Sambucus nigra | reverse complement strand
TTATAAAGAAAATACCAAAACAGAGATCCATCAATCTGTGTCGGTAGACATCCTTTTGAAGTCAAGCATAGAGACCGATGAAATAGATATTGAATTTTGTATGAATTTAAATTTGGGACATCTTTAGTAGACCTAGCTATAGATTAATTAAGAGATAGAAAGCTTTCAAAAGCTAAAGCCGAGAGTAAAAAAATATGATACACAGCAATTAAGTTCACTATCATTAGAGATGTATTGTATAAAAAGGGTTTTCTTCTTCCCCTCTTGAGATGTGTGCATCCATCTAAGGTAAATTACATACTCAGAGACATACATGAGGGTTATTTTTCAATCCACATTAGTGGATTATCCTTATCCAAAAGGATCGTCACTCGGGTTATTATTGGTTGAATCTTGCTAAAGACTCCGTTGAATATGTTCTTAAGGGTGAAAAATGCCAATGTTTTTCTAGCATACCCCACCAACCCCTTCAGCCCTTTTCTCTTATATCAGCTCCTTGTCCTTTTACAATGTGAGGGATTAACTTAGTCAGCCTCCTCCCCAGAGCAAAGGGAATTTTTTTCATTTTGATTGTCGCAATAGACTACTTTTTCAAGTGGGTAGAAACTGACACTATGATCACCATCCTTGATAAGAAATGTTTCAAATTTATTTGGAGGAATATTATTTGTTGATATGGACTCCCCAATACCTTAATACTTGACATTGGAAAAAAGTTCAAGGACAAGTCTTTGGAAGCCTACTATAGAGGGGTCAGCATAAAATAATTCATTTTTGCCCTGAACCGACCACAAGCTAATGGGCAGACCGAGGTAACGAATAGGATGATATTGGATGGAATCAAGAATAAATTATAGGATGCCAAGGTCAAATGGGTTGATTACCTGAATAGCGTTTTATGGGCATATAGGATGACAGAAAGAACCCCAATGGGAGAGACCCCATTCATGTTGGCATGCGATTCAGAAGTAGTTATCCCAATAGAAATGGGTTTAAAAGCCACCGGATTCAAACTTATGACCCTGAGGTAAATTTAGAGAAAAAGATACTCAATTGGGACCATATCAAATATACAAGAGAAAAATGCCCATTAGACAGTCAGCCTATCAGCGAAGAGCCGTTAAATTCTATAAATAGAGGGTCAAGTCTCGGCCTATCATGGTGGAGGATCTCCTATATGAAAAATATATCTAAAAGTCCAACAAGATTCGTCCTAACTGCATAATCCCTACAGAGTCGCAGAAGAGGTCGTCCCAAGAACATGTCGTCTAGAAAACCTTGAGGGGAAACCATTCTCTAACCATTAGAACGCAGATCATTTGAAAAAATATTACCAATAGTTAGTTTGTTTGTTATAATCGAAAGGAAATTTCTTTTTTATGATCAAATAATGTATGATGAAAATTTAAATAGACAAATATAATATTTAGTGTTGTCTCCTATTTTGGTATTAGCATTTTGGAATCACATAGCTATAAAACTAAAACTCTCTCTCGACGGTATGAGAATGCCTTTGGAGTCTCAACTCCAGACATCACTCTGTATAAACCCTGATAGGTGGGAAATCCTTACCATCATTTAAGTATGGTTAAATTGTTAAACATCATTTTATGGTGAATAAATGGAACTCTCCCTCAAATATATGAGAGTGACTTTGGAGTCTCTACTCCAAGACATCACTCTGTGTAAACCTTGAAAGGTGGAAAGTCCTTAACATGATTTAAATATGGTGGGACCCTTAATATCATTTAAGTATGGTGAAACTGTTAGACATCATCTTATGGTGAATAAATGGAATTCTCTCTTAGCGGTATGAAAGTGCCTTTGGAGTCTCGACTCCAAGACATCACTATGTGCAACCTTGGAGAAGTGGAAATCCATTAACATCATTTAAGTATGGTGAAATCGTTAAACATCATTTTATGGTGAATAAATGGAACTCTCTCTCAGTGGTATGAGAGTGCCTGTGGAGTCTCGACTCCAATGACATCACTATGTGTAAACCCTGAGAGATGGCAAGTTCTTAACATTATTTAAGTACAATGAGACCCATAACATCATTTAAGTATGGTGACATTATTAGACATCATTTCATGGTGAATAAATGGAACTCTCTCTCAGCGGTATAAGAATGCCTTTAGAGTATCGGCTTCAAGACATCACTATGTGTAGACCCTGAGAGGTGGGAAGTCCTTAACATCATTTAAGTATGGTGAGTCCCATAACATAATTTAAGTATGGTGAAATTGTTAACATCATTTAAGTATGGTGAAATCCTTAATATAATTTTTTATGATGATCATATCGTTATAACTTACTCTCGACGATACGAGGGTCATCTGGTTATCCTCAAACTACCCTCATCAAAATCCTAAAGGGTAAGTCGTACGTCATTATTGAAGCCCAATTTATATAACGGAAGTCACTCAAAAATAATGAAACTCAAGCATCGCCTGCCAAGGATTCAGTAATATTCGGCTCAGTAGGGTTTTCATTAGGGTTAATAGTGGCACCTTTCTGATCAATAACTACCTCATTCCCATCCTTCTCAGCATTCATGGTAGTCTCGGCTTTACCTATCACATGATAAGTAGCATCAGCTTCGGCTTTCACCTCCTAAACATAGGTGACAATCAGGATTGAAGAAGATAAAGGAGGAGATGGTCTCGTCCAGAAATGGGCCATTTGTGGCAAGATCACCACATTTTTAGCATCCCACTGACAAACAATTTTGTCCCCCTTTCCCATTTATTGAATGGTATAACCAAAGAATTCCTTTGACTCTTTAAAGTAATAACCTTCTCAGGAGCCACCATGAACCGCTCATCTCCATCCTCCTTTTACTTATTGAGATCAATCCCAAGAGCCTCAATTTTCAGCATGTGATCTTACCTCAGATTCGTGAGGCATTCTTTGTGTTGATCCTGAATATCCTAGATCTTGGAGTCATACTGAGCCTTTTGCTCCTTTATTTTCTACTTCATCTCGAACAGTTGAGACTTGGCTTCCTCATCCACCTTCGACTTAGCTGGAGTCTCCATAACCCATTGTTGAATGTTCTGGAGGGCAGTGATAGACTATAATTATAAAGAACAAAAAACTAAGTACGAGATAACACAACACTTAAGAAAAATAGAAAAAATTTAAAGTTGGTCTTTACCACAGTCACCCTATGAAGAGCGGAGTTAAAAACCCTTAAGAAGTCCTGAGCATCAAAGTATCAGTTATCGCAGCGGGGGAAAACCGAAGTGATGACCTATAAATCCTTAATCTAACTCCCAAGAAGAGAATCAACGTTGACCCTAAGCTGGGCTAGACATACAGCTGCCACGCTTTCATCCGTAATGGGGAAGAGATGATCAGCGGGCTATCTCGACTAGCTTTTTTACCTTTTCTTTTATATTAAAGAGGAACTAAGGTTACACTATTAACCTCTTTCCTTTTTTGGACCCTTCGGTAAAATGAATGAAAGAGATGCGACTGCGTGATAATGATTTAAATTAAATTCGCAAGTTTCCAAGAACCCTTATTTAATTAGAGTCTACTTTTAAATTAAAGGTGCATGTGTCAACCCATCAAAAATAAAGCATGCAACACAGTAAATATGCTAAGACACAGATTTCAGGAAAAAACCCCTTTCGGGTAAAACCTTTATTTCACTACGAATATACAAGTCGCAACTTACAATTACATAGAGAAATCTGCAATGGATCAACGCGCAGCCAACCCACAAAGACACGCAGTCTTGAACTCAGCAAGAGAATACAAGAAGCACCCTCTAAGGACTCCCATCCCAAACAACAAAGAAAGAACCGCAACTCTCCTTAATGACACGCAGCCATAATACTTTGTAGAGACTCCCTCAGCAATGACACGCAGCCCTCGGTTGCAAAGATCTCTCCACAAAGATGAACAACAACAAAGTTTGTGTTCTAGGGTTCCAAAAGATTCACAAAAGTAATTGGGATTTTTGTGTGTGAATCAAAAAGATGTTTGGCACATCAAAAAATGAAGTCTTGGTGTGTTTTAACTCTTAAAAATGTTTTCTCAAAGACTTAAAAAATACACCACCGAAATAGGTATATATATAGGAAAAATAAGTTGGTGGAAAAATATCACACGGAACTGTTCGAACTTATCCCAGGCGGACTGGTCCGGCTTGGAGGCGGATCGGTTCGACCACGGATCGGTTCTTTTAAAATTTGGCTTCTTCGGTTCGCAATCAGTCCGTGGTCTACTGGACAAAGCAAGGCGGATCGGTCTGGGTAGAGGGCGGACCGGTCCGGTAGGGAGGTGGACCGGTCCGGCTTCCCAGAAAAATATATATATATATATTTTTCTAAAAGCCTCATTTTGCTTGAAAAACTTACTTCTTATTTTTATAAAAAATCATTTTATAAAAATTTCCCAATACTAAGTATGAACTTTAAAGAACATAAAAATAAAACTTTACCAAGCTCATTCTTGCAGAGGCTATGATGTTGAAGATGATTTGATATTCGGATCCGTTGATGTAGATGCGATCTTGAATTTCTTCGATGGTGTAACGGCGTATGACATACAAATTGATGATGGACAAAAATGTCCTTACAAATCTCCCCTTATGTCTATGCCGGTACATACATAAAAAATATACGAATTATCAACTAATGACCTATACAAATCTACCCTCCCATTAACCCTAAAGAAGGAAAGATACAAATGTATAAATCTTCATCGTTTGTTCTTCAATCTTCAATAATCATCAAAGCTCAAAGCTTTTCTCATCAGGGTGTGCAACATATTGATCTTCAATCTTCATACCTACACACATGAGACAACGCAAATACCACGTGACATATCGAGTTTGAAATGAGATAAACATAGATACCAATTTATGATAAAAGCATAAGCTAAATCTCAAAAACTCCCCCAAAATATGATAATTCTTTCTCCCCCATTTTATGATGTCCCCAAATAGACAAATGAGAAGAATAAGTCAAATAAGCAAAATCGTGGTGTCACGGTACTCAAAATAGGGCATCAAACAATATGGTAAACGTGCTCTTGCAAGGAGATGCTCAAACAAATCTTCACAAACTATTTTTGAATTTTTCAAATTTTTCATACAAAAATAAGATACCAATATGAACAAATATGATACAAAAATCACACCATGGATTTAGACTCAAACAACTAAGTCATGGAAATGGAATGAATGGGTGTGAACACATTTGATAGGTAAGTCAACTCAATCAATCATATGTGCATGATGCATATGTGTACCCCTAACGAATGAACATCAAAAGTATCCTTAGGTGAAAAGATTGTTGAATTTAGATGACATCGTCTTATGCAAATCAAAGTCAAAATGATTTCCACCCCAATAACGTCCAAAACTATTTAGTGTCGTTTCGAGAACTTTTCAAAGGACGTGTAGACCCATTGATATATCCATCCAAAACTCCCTCATATATATTAATGCAATTCTTTATATCTGAAGAGGTACTAAATTCTCAACTTAGAGACAACCTATTGGCCCAGTTTTTTTTGGCATGAATTTCTTTTTATTGCCATACAATTTTTTGTGTGGGCTCTTTTCAAACGGTGGCTTTCACGACGTGATTATTATTCACTCGCAGCCCTTTCCCATGTTCACTCATCATTTTTTCAAACTAAACAATTTATTCCTCACGGGCAATGGTTTTTACATGCACTGATTTTATTACTCTCGTATTATTGCACTTGGTTCGTTTTAAGGACAAGATTGAGATGAAAACATCCAACCAACATCTGATAAGTCAAGAACAATAATCAAACAAATTCGTGCATGTGTGCAATAAAGGAAAATATGAGTCAAACATGTAGGAAGTAACACTTAATTACATCTTAATGACTCCAAACATTACGAAGCACAAGGATGAATTGACATATGGTCTCAAAACACTTATCAAATAGTCACATGAAAATAATGGAATGATGTTATGACTCGGTCATCTAAGTGTTTATCCATAAATGGTGCAAACAAAAAAAATCTTTTTGGATTTTCTCAAAATTTTATCAAAAAAAATCTTTTTGTATTTTTCAAAAATTTTCAAAACAAAAAATCTATACAGAAAGTACATGTCACAACGCTAGCAAACATGCAAACACAATCATCTATATGATATGGCAAGAGAAGAATCATATGCAAGCAAACGGGAATCAACTTGTCTAAAATCTAGTGCCTCTAAAAGTGATTTCCTAACCCAAATAGATGTGAAACGTCGTGTGGGGACTTCGGGAACCACGGGAACACTAGACATAAACTTCCTAGGACTTTTTTCGAGATCAAAACAAAAATGCCTAAGGTGGTGATTCCTACCACAATATGAACATGTGTAAACGTGTGGAATGACATCTAAAGTGTGATCTTTTCTAGCATCCTTGGAATTAGTTGACCCTCTAAAACAAATAATGGTTTTGGCTTTAGCATTAGAAGCATGAGAACACGATGAGCCATTACCATCACTATCAAACCTACTTGAGTCTGTCAAATCATTTTTTAACTTCAAAATTTTTTACTCAAGCAAAGAATTAGAATCTTCTAAATTAAGGGATTTCTTTTTCAAATTATCAATTAAACTTAACAGATTATTGCGCTCCCTCTCAATAAAAACAAACTTATCTCTAAGAGTCTTTTCACGTGCCGTAAAATCATCGATTAATTTTTTATCCTCGACGGCACAAATAGGAACCCTAGAATTTTTTAAGTCCTCTAATTCCTTCTCTAAAACTAGGACTCTCTCATCACTCTTCTTTTTGGCAATTTTTAAAGAATCAAAATCAGTACAAAAATTGCCAAAGTGCTCACGACAAATATCACTTTGAGTTTGAAACGCTTGCAAATATTCAATCTTACTTTTAAAGAGAGAATTTTCTTTTTCCAAAACTTTAATTCTTTTGCAAAGTTTCAAATTCATTCTTTTTAAATTTTCAGCAGGGTCGTGAACTTTTTCAAAAATAGTCTCCTCATTTAATGGGCGTTCCATTGGAAAAATTGCGATTTTTCACAAAACTGATTTAAAAAAAAAACAATATCACACAATTTTGCGGAAAATAGGAATACGCGATAAATTAGCGTAACCCGCTCTGATACTAATTTGAAAACGTGAGTATACAAATTGTATCAGAAAGTAAATCCTCGAAAAATCAGGATCACACGATAAATTAGCGTAACCCGCTCTGATACCAATTTAAAAGAGATGCGACTGTGTGATAATGATTTAAATTAAATTCGCAAGTTTCCAAGAACCCTTATTTAATTAGAGTCTACTTTTAAATTAAAGGTGCGTGTGTCAACCCATCAAAAATAAAGCATGCAACACAGTAAATATGCTGAGACACAGATTTCAGGAAAAAAACCCTTTCGGGTAAAACCTTTATTTCACTATGAATATACAAGTCGCAACTTACAATTACATAGAGAAATCTGCAATGGATCAACGCGCAGCCAACCCACAAAGACACGCAGTCTTGAACTCAGCAAGAGAATACACGCAACACCCTCCAAGGACTCCCAGCCCAAACAACAAAGAAAGAACCGCAACTCTCCTTAATGACACGCAGCCATAATACTTTGTAGAGACTCCCTCAGCAATGACATGCAGCCTCGGTTGCAAAGATCTCTCCACAAAGATGAACAACAACAAAGTTTGTGTTCTAGGGTTCCAAAAGATTCACAAAAGTAATTGGGATTTTTGTGTGTGAATCAAAAAGATGTTTGGCACATCAAAAAATGAAGTCTTGTTGTGTTTTAACTCTTAAAAACGTTTTCTCAAAGACTTAAAAAATACACCACCGAAATAGGTATATATATAGGAAAAATAAGTTGGTGGAAAAATATCACATGGAACTGTTCGAACTTATCCCAGGCGGACCGATCCGGCTTGGAGGCTGATCGGTCCGACCTCGGATCGGTTCTTTTAAAATTTGGCTTATTCGGTTTGCAATCGGTCCGTGGTCTACTGGACAAAGCAAGGCGGATCGATCCGGGTAGAGGGCGGACCGGTCCGGCTTCCCAGAAAAATATTTTTTTTTTAAAAGCCTCATTTTGCTTGAAAAACTTACTTCTTATTTTTATAAAAAATCATTTTATAAAAATTTCCCAATACTAAGTATGAACTTTAAGGAACATAAAAACAAAACTTTACCAAGTTCATTCTCGCAGAGGCTATGATGTTGAAGATGCTTTGATATTCGGATCCGTTGATTAAGATGCGATCTTGCATTTCTTCAACGGTGTAACGGCGTATGACATACAAATTGATGATGGACAAAAATGTCCTTACAATGAAGGCTAGCAATTGTAGAGTTTTGATGAGTCTGAGCCGCAGTGGGGCCTTTCCTTAGAGAGGGGTAAGAAATTGTTGAGATTGGTGCTTCCATTGCCCAAAATTTGTCAAAAATACTGAATGAATGGTCTACAAAGAGTAAAAAAAATCTGTATCAGCCTTTGTTGATTCTGAATAAGACGATAGTAAAAAAAATTGTGAAATAATGAAAATATTTTCTTACGAATTGCTTCCAAAAGTTCCACCCCCATGCCTAAATATTGGAGGATCTCAGGGATCACCGGGACTTCAAAGACGATGAGGCTATGCCCATTGATTTGGTCTATTTATTTTCTCATCTTATCAATAAGTCCAGGGTCAACTTTGGCCAAGACCAAAATATGGTCCCATTTACAGGGCATTCTCATCACAATAACATCAGGTGAATCTCCCTCACTAAACTCCCATTCTCCAAAAATAAATAAATAACGGGACTTTCAATCATATTTAGAAGTCTGATTGATATAAAGGAGTTTTTTATGAAGGCGACTAGCCATAAAGTGGTAATAACACGGACTAGATGTCATGGAAACAGTCATGTAACACGCTCAGAGGGTCTTTACTAGAAGATCTTCATTCTAGGAGACTCTCCAATGATGATTCATTCCATAAAGGATCCTCCAGGCGTTCAAAATTAATTTTCCTAGAGAAACACCATTTGAATGTCAAATAGCCCTAATGGACAGGTGAAAAGAAAGGCAGAAGATGACCTTGAACATCTTCTCATACATGATAACTTTTTCCCTATTCTTAATATCATGGGCACATTCATCATCGGTAGGTAGCCTCAGGATTATAGAAGTCTTGATCCCATAAATATGTCTCCAAACCACCAGATCAGTCTCATGGACATCACTAGGCATAGAAGGGGTGGGGTATATTGGGAACAACCTTAATCTCAGACTCATCATCCAAGAAATCATATATTTGGGCTCGGGATCTCCGGGTTGGTAAGAAGAAGCACTAGGATGACCCATATTACTTGACTTGGTCGTTTCACCCTCTCCAGGACGTGCTAAAGTGACCCCATTGCTACCCCAAAAGAGTCGGCCTCGGAGTTCACTCGGTCATCATGAAGACCTTAATGCTCAAAAGGGCTATAACCCTTGGAATAGCGTGCAGACATGTTGTCTCTACTAAGAGAAATGATAAATGGATTGGTCTTAATTATAGTATCAATTGGGGAGGGATAAGCCACGAGTAAAAGATGTTTTTCTATAACTGGAGGGGTGGTAGTAAATGGTTTTTCTTATCTCTCGTCTCATCTATGCGCACAGATGGGGAAACTCATCACTAAGCTCATACAACTTATGGTACATGAACAAAAATGGAGGAAACTTAGGTGCAAATTGCCAAAGATGAAAATAAGGTAATTGAATGGCTTTTAAATAGTTTTCCTCAAGAAGACCTCAGGAAATCCTCACCGGAGAAGACGCCAAATAAAGAAAACTGTTAACTTAAAACTCCAAAAACTTACTAACTCAACCTCAAATATTCTCCCAGTTTCCTACCCACCCTAAACCATCATGAAATAGGTTCAAACCACCATAATTAGTGGCTGAAGTAAATAGAAAAGATCGTTGAAAAATATTCAAAATGCAAAAAAATGATCAAACAAAAGTAAACGAAGATAATAGATGTGGAGAGTACCAGGAAAGTAAAAAAGGGGATACTGATGACGTAAAGAAATGCTAAAAAGGGAGTGTAAGAGGGTAGTTTAGATAAGATAGAGGCGTAACCCCTTTTGAGTACGTTAATGCAAAACCTTGGATTAGTGATAGAACATGCAAACACAAACCTAATGAAGATAAGACTCCGTTTAAACTCATAAATCTTTCGTGTATAACTCAGAAGATAGTAATGGACTTAAAAGTAACTTAGCTAGAGGGAGAGAGAAGTAAGCACCCTAGATACACCTTGGTAGGCAAGCAAACACACCAAACACTCTCAAGAATCTCTGTCACGTATTAAAAGCTTCGTAATAAATCATAATGGTGAGTGAATAAGACCTCTGGTTTGTAATAACTCTCTCTGATGTGTATTCTCTCTAGTAATAACTTTTTAAACTCTCAAAAGATCATCCTCTCCTCAAGGGTGATTGGGGTCCTTAAATAGCCCCCACACCATCCCCGAGGAAACTCAGTCATTAAAGACTATGAAATACATCCCTCATACTTTATGTCACATCATTAAATGCCTGATGCACTAGTTGTCTCCACGTCATAAACATTAAATGCTAATACATGCCTTTTTCCTAACCACTGTGTGTCAGGGGGTTGTTGTCGCAGAGGTGGATCACCAACTGCCTGACAGCCCCAAATACCATGGTGGTTTATTCAAGTGTAGGTCTGACATTATTTAGCTAGCTAGTGAATCACCTATAGTAGATGTGACATTAAGTAGAGGGATGTTTGGTTCACAACTCAACGCCCGATGGAACTCCAAGTGGTTCCATGGTCAGGGTCCTTCGGTGTTTTACCAGGTGTATCTAAGATGGTCAGGACAAGCCCCAATGGTTCCTCACCTCTCAATCCTCCAAACCAGGTTCCTCTAAAGCTCCCACGGCGAGGTCATTCGATAGAGCATGAAAGCTCTCCCAGGCCCTGCCAAGCCTGGTCTCTCGCGAGTAGGGTTTGACCTCACACTATAACTCGTTATTATTCTCGTTACATCACTACAATCATTATAGCTTACAGTTAATATAAACAAAGATACAATATGACAAACATAACAAGCTAAAGTATGAGTTGCCACACTAAGCTTCCTCGCTGAGTTTCCATGTTGAGTTGACACGCTTGAACTGACTCGGTTGCTTAATCCCAAACACAGTTTCTAATTAGGGAATTATCCTTAATATCAGGATTAACTTCAAGTCCCCTCTACATTTGCCCCTTTGTGGAGAGATTTATTGTGGGAGCAAGAAATTTCTGCACAAAAACTTCTCTGTGTGAAAAAAATTATGGCCTCCTTTCCTTCGTTAGAACCGTAGCGTTATAATATCCAAGAAAAAGTAAAATTATCCCCAATGTACCTGAGCCGAAGCACCATGACTTATTGGTGCTTGGGAAAAGGGGCATCGCATTTTTTTCCTCACGTTGAGCCTCAACCGTTCTAGCTTTACTATTTGAAATTCTCCCGAAAGGCCTACTAACCTTCTCAAATACTCGGTTTAATTCTTGGTGAGTGAAATTCTCCCTTGTAATGCTTCGCTATGTTCAAAAAAGCAAAAATTCTCCTCGATGTAGTTGAGTCATCATTTGAACAACGTTTGAACTTCTGGCGAGGGGACATCGTAGATTTTTTGAACCGTTGGGACATCTTTTCCATTAGGAGTTACTGGATATGTCTGACAAAAATTTTGGAGCCAAAAATCGAACTTGCTTAGGAAGGCAACCCTTTCTATTTCCCAGGTGTCACTTCGTAAATGACATAGCGCTGTCTTTTCAGCTGTCTAAAACTTCCCGAAGTGCCACGTGTTCATTTGAAATGATTACAGGCGGCCTTACACATGCGATGATGGGAAACTCAAAAGACAGGTTTAAAAGGCTTCAAATGTCTCTTTTATTTCAAACCCTTCTCTTTCCTTCTTCTTATTAAAGCTCCAGTATTCCTTAGAGAGGGAAACCTATGCGAAAACCTCCATTGTTATCCAGTTATTTACTCATTATCCTCCCTTTCTCATCTGTTGCGCCACCACCCGTGGTTGTGGTTCTCCATATTCATTCCCAACCCTTCTTTTATCAAGATTTCTTTCTTGCACTTTGTTGTTGTCTGTAATGGCCTCTTCAAGCAACCCTGTTGCACCGACCACCAGTGCTCTACCTGCCTCCTCCATTATCACCGCCTCCTTTGTCTCCTCATTGACTGTTGCTCATTAAGAACAGTTGTGTTTCTACCGCCGGTCCCCCATTTTCCGCAAGGGTGATGAATTCCCTGGGTTTTGTAAGAGTTGCGTTTTTAATGCCAAGTATGATTCCATGACGCTTGGTGATGAATATGAGAATTCTGATGACTGGGGATTTCTACCTCCCGAGGGGACTCTCAGATTTCCTCTTGAGCGAGGGGACTTCCTATGGTCCCACATCGACTTTAAATGTCTTGGAGTCTCTCCTTCTCATTTTTCTTCTTGGAACTCCTATATGCACAGTTACCATGCTGATACCTTCACTAAGATTGGGCTTCATCGGGCCAAGTGGTTTGGTGAGTTCACCCTGTCCGAAAATAATGATGCCCTTCCCGTTTTGGTATCTTGCTAGAATGTTACCACTCATATGTTCATCGCTGAGTGGGGAGAATTTATAATAACGTTAGAGGATGTGTGCGAGCTCCTAGGCCTTGAGGTAACAGGCCATGAGCCCTATTCTAATGAAGCCCTGGATTCCAAAGAGACTACTAACAGTTTGGAGTTGAACCGTATATGCCGAAGGTGCATCGGTACTTCAAACAAAGCTACCTTCACTCCTCTTATCAACTATTTCTTCAAGGATCCTTCTTAAGGTAGTTCCTTTGAGGCTGCCCCTGGATAAGGTACATCGCTGGAACTTTTTGGCTATATCATTATCATTCTTTCTCGCTTCTTTTTAACGGGGAAGCCCAATGACCAGCCTCGAAGGGATCTCATCAACATATCCCTCCATTTGGCCCGGGGTATCAAGATTCCTTTGGCTCCAATCGCCTTGGGATCCCTCTACACATGGCTTGATAGAGCTCTTTTTTACATGGAGCGATATCTAGGTCGTTACAACCTGGCCAACTTTACCAACTGCGTCCTCCTAATAGGCTTCCTCTATGTGCATTTCCCAGCCATAGCAGCCAAGACCAACTGCCTTCCTTCGGGGGAAGCAATCCTGCCCCCTCGCTCCTTTGTTTATCACAAGAGACAAAGCCGAAAGAAGCTGACCTCCTTTATCGATGACTTTTCGAGTTTTATGATGAGGCCCTATGAAGAGGATATTTTTATCTATACTTGTGATTTTTTCAAGCATGAGGCAAGAGTGGTCCAGGCAACTATTGTAGACCTCATTACTGAAGATACCTCACTAGCCGTGGTCCTTTTATTTTTTCCAGGCTACCTTCCCTCTTACACCGAGTGGGGATACACCAGCGAGCACTACAATCCCAACCGATGCAATCGTCAGTTTGTATTTGATCAAGGGGCTCCTCGCCCGGTGTTTCAATTATCTAACCCCCAAGGTCTCCTTTAGGGAGGCATGTTCTCTATTTTCCTCAACTGTTGTGAGGGGAGTGAGTTCTACACTGGATGGGCAAGTTACCTTTCCAAGTATCATAAGGTAAGGGGACATGACCCCTCTGTTTTTAATAAAGTACTGGCCGAGGCAACTGGCCCAAATTTCTAAATTCATCGAGGGGGATCCCGTGTATCCTCCAGTTATTTTATTTTCTACCTTGGAGTTGGGGTTGAAGGGTAATTCTGTTCTTGGGATTGAGTTCCCTCTAAGCCAGACCCCCAAAGAACCTCCCATTGAGCTTCCTCCATACTTCCCCATGATCCCTATTGCCATGCCCAAACCCAAGGCCGCTGTAACCTCCAAACCAACTACCCCTTCGACTAAAGCTGCAATGGGAGAAGGGCCTTCTGATCCACCTATTAAGAAGAATAAGAAGTCTAAGTCCTCGAAGTATAATCCCTAGGTTCAATCACAAGCTCCCTTGAAGTCATTTCATATTGTCTCTGTTCCCCATCCCATGTATCCAGAGGTATTTGAAGAGCGGAGGAGGCAGGTTCAAACTGAAGTCACAAGAATAAATACTAAATTCCAACGGTGCGCTGTCAACGTTCCTCCTTCGACTGCTTTTCCCACGATCGTGGTTGATCCCAGTACGCCACCAGCAAAAAGGAGAAGAAGGTCGAGGGTACCTAAAAGTGGTGGTGTAACGAGCTCAAGGAAGAAAATGATGGGTACCAAGTCTCAGAAGAAACAGACGCTTGAGAAACCTCCATCCCCAACTCTTTCTACTGCTGCCTCCTCGCCACCTTCACTGGTGGTTATACCTTCTCGTTCTCCCTCTGGATCTGAGGTATGTGTACATTCTTTATTTCTTATCCCCCTTCTCTTAAGGTGTGTTGCATCTGCTCATTTCTTAATAAGAAAATGTTTTTGTGCAGGTAGTTGGAGAAGAAAGGCCCAATCCTCCCAGTCCCCCTATAAGCCACTTCATGAGGGGGCGTTGTGGTATCTCTCAATCTGATACCACTCTTCCTCGTTCCCCATG
Source organism: Sambucus nigra (assembly GCA_949130495.1). Lineage (NCBI taxonomy): Eukaryota > Viridiplantae > Streptophyta > Magnoliopsida > Dipsacales > Adoxaceae > Sambucus > Sambucus nigra. The sequence continues at coordinate 559,327,897 of OX422210.1, read as the reverse complement.
ACAGGCCTTACCTACTCACGGAGATTGTCCACCTAATGGGCCAAAGAAGCCGATACGAGGGCTGCTATTGTTAGGTCTGCTGAAATTCCTGGCCAACTAGAGGCAACTACTGCAGCCTCCTCTGAGTTAACATCGGAGAAAGAGTTCTCTCTGCCCCTTGTTGTGGTCGAGGAGAGTGCCTCGCGGATAAATTTCTTACCAAGTCATACATCTTTTATTTTTCCTATTGTTTTGTTTATTATTTCTAATATGTTGGGCCATTTTAGGTGGAAGTGGCATCACTGATAGCTAACATTCTCCTTCATCTTGCATTGACAAGACCCCTTACTGCAGTTCCTCTTTTTGGTGCCATAACGGGGTAAGTTAGATGCATTCCTGCCCCTTATTCTTTTGTGTTTACTCCTTGTGTCTAACACTTGGTTTTACATTTGCAGCTTTCTCCAAGTCTCTCTCCACGCTTTTCTCTTAGTGGCCTTTTCCTTTCCCAGGCCCAGGTTGGTGCTACTGCTCTCGTTAGGGCATCTCTTGAAGGTCTAACGTCTTCTTCTGATAATGCTCCTGTGTTGGTTTTAGTACATTATATTGACGAGGGAAGTTTGCCTAACGTTGAGGCTTCTTTAGCAAAGGGCCCCGTTGAAGCTGTTGAGGCAATGAGCTCGCCTCCAACGATTTCTACCATTATGGCCCCCGTGGTGACTCCCGTTCTCGCTCCTACTACTGCTGAGGTACTTCGCTAATTTCTTTGTATTTCTCAGTTTCTTAAACTTCATCTATGTAGGTGACTTAATCAATGAAAACACTTCTAAGGTTTTTCCGTAAACTCTACCTATATCGGTGACTTAACAACAAAAACACTTGTTAAGGTTTTCCAAAAAATCCACCTATATTGGTGACTTAATCAACGGAAACGCTTGTTAAGATTTTCCAAAAACTCCACCTATATCGGTGATTTAACAACGAAAACACTTGTTAAGATTTTTAAAAAAACTCCACCTATATCGGTGACTTAACAACGAAAACACCTATTAAGATTTTTCCAAAAACTCCACCTATATCCGTGACTTAACAACGAAAACACTTGTTAAGATTTTTCTAAAAACTCCACCTATATCGGTGACTTAACAACGAAAACACTTGTTAAGATTTTTTCAAAAACTCCACCTATATCGGTGACTTAACAACGAAAACACTTGTTAAGATTTTTCCATAAACTCCACCTATATCGGTGACTTGACAACGAAAACACTTGTTAAGATTTTTCATAAACTCCACCTATATGTAATACCCCGTACTTTTAAAGGTATTTAAATTGCACGGTGGATGTAATTTGACAATTTGAGGAATTATTGTGAATAGTAATTTTGAGATTAATGAGTGAAATTAAATAATTTTAATGTTATAAAGTGAATAGTAAATATTAGTTTTCGAGTGTCAGAATAATATTTACATGGATTATATTTTCTTATGAGACCAAGTATATGAGTTGATTATTTTTAATTACATCTCGTAAGTTAGGTAAAGTGACAAAGGAAATATTTTAAATTGAAAAATACGCTTATTGAACGTGTTGGGTCAAAATAGTGAATTTTAGTTAAGTGACTGGGATGGAGATTTCTACTGCGCCATTGGGTTCGGAATGGCCGAGATAGTCAAAATAGAGTACCCGGGGGGTAGTATTTGGGTTCTGGACATTTTTCGACTAGTAGGGACTCGTAAATGAGTACATGAGTCATTTAACAATTGGGTATATACCCAATTTCGGATTTCAAGAGGTGGTAGCCCTCATTTCCCCCAAATATCAGCCCTAAGAAAGAGAGAGAGAAGAGAGAAAGAAGAGAAGAAAGAACAATCGAGGAAAGTGTTTAACTTGCTTTATTATTTAGTGTTTTTAATTTCTCATATTGTAGTTGGTATAAAACTAAAGATTTTTGGGTTGAAATTTCGTGGATCAAACGGGTTTTCGGAAGATTAAAACGGATATAACTCGATTAATACCCAATTTGAGAACCTTGAAATTTATTGAAATTAATTGTTGAATATGGGTTCTAGGATGATTAGAACCCTTTCTATATGTGTCTTTATGGTTGTTTGAGGTTGGTTGATGATGATAGAGGAGATAAAAAGCTTGGCTGTGTTTTAATGGAGGTTTGGATATTTGGAGAAGAAGGTGAATAGTGACCAGCGTCACTTCCGGACTGTTTCCGACAGGAAGACCGCCGATTCAGCTCTCAGTCAAAACACGAAAGTTGTAGATATTTTCAATACGGTCGTTTGGACACCGACCGCGTATTCTTTTTATTTTTCTTCGAATTGTTATGCTTTTTATAAGATGGCAGTTCTGGGGTGAAATCACCAACTCGGAAATGCACTCGGATTTTGGAAAAATGAAAGCTAGAATTCTTTGGAGATAAATATTTGGGGTTCCTAAAAATAGTGTGGGGACTTCTAAATATTTTTTTGAAGTAAGGTACCTATCTTGGATTATATGAAAGTAAAATCCAAGATTTATCCAAATAGGGGTGTTTGGGAAGAGTAACACTCAAGCTGATGTTTCGGTGAGCAAAATTTTATATAAGTAATTGTGCGAATAGAAAACACACTTATATGCCAATTTTGGTTGAGTAAAATCATATGAGGTGACTAGAATGAAATTTAGGATACGGTCTAAATAGAATTGAGCAGTCATCCAATACGTCTATTTATGACAATTATTATAGGTTAGACGAATGCCTATCGTTATTTATAGGAAGAATAAATATATCGGTGTTGTTGGTATTGTCATCGTGCGGTGAGAAAAGCTTGGAAATAATACTTTAAAGATTAGTCAAAATTAATAAATGCGTAGGATATTCGAGAGATAAATATACTACGTAGGAAATTTATTATACGGATTGTGAGTATGCCCGAATGTTATTATATACGTGGGTTTAATAATTACCTATGGGGAATTATGTATAGGTGAGAGAAATACCTATAATTATAATATGGTTGTGTGAATACCAAATTGATGATATATTTATATAGGTGGAATTTGTACCTATATGATTGTTTATTATGTGTATAACATACCTACCATACTTGCTATCACGGGAGGTTGGCGTTCGTGTGAGGACAATCTTATCCTGTGTTGCCTTCTGGGGGATTTTAGATTTGGTACCTTAAGAACATAGGACTGTGAAGGGCTTATTTGTGAGTCGATAAGTTTTCTAACTATGGGAGCGAGGGAGCGTAGGTATGTGCGTGACCCATGGGTATGTGAACTATGTTCGCCTCCAATATGTGTGATTTGTATTGATACGGTTCCTGAGTGATGCGAAACGCGTGATCCTTATGTGCGTGATGTACAGGGATTTGATAGCAGAGTATGAGTGCACCGTAGTTGAGCCTAGGGGTGCCATATATGTATATATGTATTGTGATTAACATATATGTGTACTTGAGATAATCCACGGATGCTTAGTAAATGAGAATGACTAAGCCACTTATATTATAGTTCGGTGAATGATTAATATACTTGTTGCGTATAGTATATTGTTTATATATATGAGATAAGATATCATATATCCTAACCTTGTATAAAGTGAAAAGAATGAATAAAGGGTGATATTACTTCCGGTAAATGAATATCCGGATTTATATGAATATGAATCTTAGGTTTTAATGAGAACTATTAATAAATATGGGATGGTATAAATATGGTATGTACTGAAGGCCTAATGGATTTCGATGATCAGCATTGTCACGTAGTAGTGTATCGGAGGGGTTCCTTGTTTGGATTTCACTTCGCGAGACACCCCACGCACGAACGTAACATAATGTTGGGAATGGGGAGAAGTTTAGTCCTTAGTACTGGAATTGATGAGGATTATTAGAAGGTGGGTAATTACATTAGTTAGGCAAGGTATCTTAACTCAGTTGTTTAAAAAGGTATGCGATAGTTGTGCACTGTTAGAAGATGGGTGAGGTGTATCTCATGTGAGAGCGATACCAGTTTAAATATGGAAATAACATATTTTAAAATATATATTTTAAGCACTTGCTAAAAAGTTTTCAAAACTCGGGCTCTAACCCGTTTCTCTACTTTCCCCTATCTTGCTATATCTATATATATATATAGGTGTCCAGACACAGGGATGCCTGGATGATAATTCTTTCGAGTTAGACGTTTGATGCAACAGCTCTGGATGCAAGCAGGTTTATAGTAGACGCTTCTATCATTGAGATCTAGATAGGAGTTATTGTAGAAACATTCAGGCTTAAGGCCCAACTGTACTCATTTATTCTTTTATCGCCTTTTAGTGCAGCATTAGATTTGGTTGTATTATTGTACCAAGTGTTCGGTTATTTTATTTTATTTCATTTCAATTGCTGCATGTAAACTATTGTAATTATTTGATTTGAATGGTTTGGTTAAAAAGATTAGTTAATTAAAATTTTGACGCCGGCCTAATAGGATATTAGTAATTAAATTGGTTTTCGACAGTGATGCTAATAATGAACCATATGAGACTCCTATTTTAATTTGATATAGGAGTGATCGCCCAAGATTTTATTAGGCGGGGTGTCACAGGTGGTATCAGAGCATCAGTTTCTAGTGTCCTTAGGAACCTGTTCGGACATATTACGCTTTCAGCGTTGCTTTTGATTTGATATAGAGCCTTATGATTAGGATTGTTGATATCCACTTGTGAGATTTCGTTCTCCTGCCATTATGTAAGATTATAGTAAATCTTTTGCGCGCTCATTCAGGATTCGTGTGTTGATCGATGAAGGGTGACCATGGAAGACCGTGGTGAGGGCAGCAGGAGGCGAGGCTTAGTTAGAGCTATAAGTTGATGTTAGAAATGAGGACCATGGTAAAGGTCATTTTCCTTGTGGCATTATCATGGGTTGCTACAATGACTACTAAAATATAGTAGTTAAAATTATTAAGAATCGTTGTACTTGAGAATAATGCTAAACTTGAATTAACAAGTAGAAGGCTCGGAAGCTCTTGCTTACAGTTGGGTATGGAATTACCCATATGTGAAAATTTGAGGAAATTTTTTTCACTCGTTGGAGCAATGTGAAATGGTGGGAACGATGGCCACCATATTTAGAGGAGCATGATATTTTGCTCATAAATTAATCTTACAGATGGTTTTAAACTGTAAATTCCCTTGATTTAGAATAAAGTGAATACAGTTTCTAGGTTGTTCACATAAGAATCGGTCAGACACCGACTGTGAATAAAGAGTGACATGGTTAAGTGGACTTAGTATCGGAGTAAGTTAGGTACAATGGAGAAAGAGGCTTCTCCAGTGGAATAATAGACTCACTAGTAAATTGGACTTACGTAGAATGAGTTATAGTTGTTAAAGTTGTGAGACTTTGTGATTTTTAAGAGTCTAATGGGATAAAGAATCTTGGGCTTCGAATTGGAATTTCGGATGTAATTGGGATACGAGCTAGTTGTGATAAGCTTAATATTCTGAATTTAAAAGAGATGATATAGTTATATTACGAGAGATATACATGATTAGCCGGATTATACTATATATATATATATATATATATATATATATATATATATATATACGAGCATATTGAGAATATATATATATGATATGTTTAAATATATCTGTATGTGATTGGTATATTTGTATGAAACATACCCCTCGAGTGCTATCATGGGAAGTTATTTATTTCGGGTGAGGCCCCTGGCTTAAGGAGCAGGGAGCGTATAGTCCCCAGGTCATAGTGTCCATTTCATATTGTGTGATTTTTATCAGGAATGAGACGTAGTGGGTATGTTTCGTTCTCATTTTCGGGGAGGAACTATGATCGCTTCCCATTCGTTGTGATTTGGTTTTTACCAAGTCAGTGTGATAGTCTGACCACTGGTACCCAGGATGATGTGTAATTAATTACCTGGAAGATGATAGCATTGATAGACTGCATCAATTGAGTTATAGCTCTTAGGGATGGTTATTATAGTTATATAGTGTATGATATATAAGTATGGATATACTTGATGTGCATAGTATATATATATATTTGAGATATGAAACATATATATACGGACGTATTAAAGAATGGAATGCGAGATAAATTCTGGATGAGCTCGCCTTGATTATATGTTTAGATGGAACTTCGATGAGGAGATGTTTAACTTGCATGATTTTAGTGCATGTGGACCTTATATATATAATTTAAGGTATACAGGAATTATTGTTAAGCTGGGAGTTTAAGCTTGTTGTTGTTCGCGCGAAGGACTTACTGTTAGTGTAAGCGCTTGTGGTATGGCTCCTTGACAGAAGTGAGAGTTCTGACCATATTTTATTGATAGATGGGATGGGGTTATCCTGGTTGCATATTTGAAGCTAACAATACACTCCCCGTACGAACCTTAACAACGTCGGGAGTGGAAAGATGTTATAAAATTCAAGGATGTTGGTTTTGACGATAAGTCACCTAGTGTAAAGGAAACACTATTGAGTGAGAACCATTTGATGACTGTATAATTATATAGAGATATAAGTGCTATGAAGAAGCACTGAAATTTTCCTCTCACCACAAGTATGTGGGTGAGGTATGTTAAAGGAAATTAATATGAGACTTATAGCCAGACTTTGAATATAAGGGAAATTGAGAGCAAATACAATTTGGGTATGATGTTCATAATGCTTTTGCAGAGAGTAGGTGCCCTAATTAGTTGGACTTTCCATTTGGACAAGATGGAAGGATATAGTGGTAGAAGTACATTAGTAGGTTAACGAGGTATGATTTAGAATGTCCCGTTGGTGTCCCTTAGACCGCTATATCTCGATGACCGACGAAGCGAGGGAGTAGTGTATTGGGAAGGTTCCTTGTTTGGATTTCTCTTTGTGAGACGTCCCACGCACGAAACCGAGCAAATGTCGGAAGTCGAGAGAGTTCTTGGGCACTAGGGATATAGTTAGAATAGTACTCATATTATGTGTGTTAGAAACACCTTAATCTTAGGGCTACCACGAAGTAAGGGCAATAAGACTACCGACACTGATATAGGAAGGCTATTGTGAGTTAACCACAAGAAGATCAATGAGATAATCTTGAGAAGGATTGAATTTCCAGGCATCGGGAGAATTAAATTTTGAATTATTCAGGTTAAGGGATACCCAGGTGTTAGTACCAGGATGATGAAATGATGCCCATTATTTAGATTAAGTGTAATGTATCAAAACGTTTACAATGGTGGTGCATATATGCACGAATGATAGGGGGTATGGGTACCCTGGTTAGTTAATTCCAAAAATGTTAGAGATAGAAGGACGTAAAAAAAATAATAAATAAATGTGTAGAATATATGCCTGAGGGACAGCTGCAAACAAGGTTAAATGGTATGACGTATTGAATGTCGTGTGAGAATGACGATAATTCAAGCATTTTTGTGCAACGAGAACTAGCACACCCGAGATGGGTTGAAAGGTTGAGGAAAATCATTTAAAAGATACCTTTTAATGAAAAAGATACCAAATTATTATGAGAAAGTAGAGCGAAATCTTACTCGAACGAGTGTTGAAGAGGGGCTTGCACATGATTGTATTGTTAGCATACTCCAAGGAAAGAAGGAATGTATGTAGTACCAAATTCCGAAAGAGTACATGAGAGTTAATACTTTAATTATTCGGTATAGGAAATATACCTTGGATATTATGAGAGAGATTGTAATTTGAATATTTATACAATACGTAGCGATGAGAATAAAATACGTACGAGAAGTGTATGATTAGGTTGGGAATATGCCTATGAATCTTAATAGGATGTGTGTATGCCTATTATTTGATATTTTATTAAGAGCACTAATGGGTGATAATCCGGGGGTGCAAGAATTGATTTAGTGTGCTAATGGGTGTTAACCTGGGGGTGCATGATTAGTATATATATGTATAGGGATGATGTGACTATATATATATATATATATATATATATATATATATATATATATATATATATATATATATATATATATATATATGGATTTGTGAATATTTCTACTATGTGAGACTAGTAGATATGGTATTAATAATATATACTTTGCGCTAAGTGGTCTTAACAAAAGGGTGCAAGATTAGTGTAAATATATAGAGATGATGAGATTATATATATATGAGCATACGCCTTGAGATGGGTGGAATATAGTGGGAGACAATTGTGTTAGGCTTTATCTAAATTTGGTTAAGCTAGGATGTAATGTATATACTGATCCTAGAGTAGTGGTACAAGCAATATCTGAATTTCGAGGATGAAATTTTGTTGTAAGGGGGGAAGTATGTAATACCCCGTACTTTTAAAGGTATTTAAATTGCACGGTGGATGTAATTTCACAATTTGAGGAATTATTGTGAATAGTAATTTTGGGATTAATGAGTGAAATTAAATAATTTTAATGTTATAAAGTGAATAGTAAATATTAGTTTTTGAGTGTCAGATTAATATTTACATGGATTATATTTTCTTACAAGACTAAGTATAAGAGTGAGTTATTTTTAATTACATGTCGCAAGTTGGGTAAAGTGACAAAGGAAATATTTTAAATTGAAAAATACGTGTATTGAACGTGTTGGATCAATATAGTGAATTTTATTTAAGTGACTCGGATGGAGATTTCGACTGTGCCATTGGATTCGGAATGGCCGAGATAGTCAAAATAGTGTACCCGAGGGTAGTATTTGGGTTTCAGACATTTTTGGACTAGTAGAGACTCGTAAATGAGTACACGAGTCATAAAAAATTGGGTATATACCCAATTTCAGATTTTAAGAGGTGGCAGCCCTCATTTCCCCCAAATATCATCCCTAAGAAAGAGAGAGAGAAGAGAGAAAGAAGAGGAGAAAGAAGAATAAAGAAAAGAGAAGAAAATAAGAGATTTCCGGCCAAAATTCGCGGGATTCGACTCGTGGTCGTCGGATTTAATCCACGAGGCAAGTGTTTAACTTGATTTATGATTTAGTGTGTTTAATTTCTCATATTGTAGTTGGTATAAAACTAAAGATTTTTGGGTTGAAATTTCGTGGATCAAACGGGTTTTCGGAAGATTAAAACGGATATAACTCGATTAATACCCAATTTGAGAAACTTGAAATTTATTGAAATTAATTGTTGAATATGGGTTCTAGGATGATTAGAACCCTTTCTATATGTGTATTTATGGTTGTTTGAGGTTGGTTGATGATGAGAGAAGAGATAAAAATCTTGGAAGTGTTTTAATGGAGGTTTGGATTTTTGGAGAAGAAGGTGAATAGTGACCAGCATCACTTCTGGACTGTTTCGGACAAGAAGACAACTGATTCAGCTCTCAGTCAAAACACAAAAGTTGTAGATCTTTTCGATACGATCGCGTGGGCACCGACCCGTATTTTTCTGATTTTTCTTTGAATTTTTATAATTTTTATAAGATGGCAGTTCTGGGATGAAATCACCAACTCGGAAATGCATTCGGATTTTGGAAAAATAAAAGCTAGAATTCTTTGGAGATAAATATTTGGGGTTCCTAAAAATAGAGTGGGGACTTCTAAATATTTTTTTTAAGTAAGGTACGTATCTTGGGTTATATGAAAGTAAACTCCAAGATTTACCCAAATAGGGGTGTTTGGGAGGAGTAACACTCGAGGTGATGTTTCGGTGCGCAAAATTTTATATAAGTAATTGTGCGCGTAGAAAACACACTTATATGCCAATTTTGGTTGAGTAAAATCCTATGAGATGACTAGGATGAAATTTAGGACACAGGCTAAAGAGAATTGAGCAGTCATCCAATACGTCTATTTATGACAATTATTATAGGTGAGAGGAATGCCTATCGTTATTTATGGGACGAATAAATATATCGGTGTTGTTGGTATTGTCATCGTGCGGTGAGATAAGCTCGAAAATAATATATTGAGGATTAGTAAAAATTGATAAATGCGTAGGATATTCGAGAGATAAATATACTACGTAGGAAATTTATTATACGGATTGTGCGTATGCCTTAATGTTATTATATACGTGGGTTAAATAATTACTTATGGGGAATTATGTATAGGTGAGAGAAATACTTGTAATTATAATATGATTGTGTGAATACCAAATTGATGATATATTTATATAGGTGAAATGTGTACCTATATGATTGTTTATTATGTGTATGACATACCTACCATACTTGATATCACGGGAGGTTGGCGTTCGTGTGAGGACAATCTTATTCTGTGTTAACTTCGGGGGGATTTTAGATTTGGAACCTCAAGAGCATAGGACTGTGAAGGGCTTATTTGTGAGTCAATAAATCTGCTGACTATGGGAGCGTAGGTATGTGCGTGACCCATGGGTATGTGAACTATGTTCGCCTCTAATATGTGTGATTTGTATTGATACGGTTCCTGAGTGATGCAGAACGCGTGATCCTTATGTGCGTGATGTATCGGGATTTGATAGTAGTGTATGAGTGCACTACAGCTGAGCCTAGGGGTGCCATATATGTATATATGTATTGTGATTAACATATATGTCTACTTGAGATAATCCACGGATGCTTAGTAAATGAGAATGACTAAGCCACTTATATTATAGTTCGGTGGATGATTAATATACTTGTTGCGTATAGTATATTGTTTATATATATGAGATGAGATATCATATAACCTAACCTTGTATAAAGTGAAAAGAATGAATAAAGGGTGATATTACTTCCGGTAAATAAATATCCGGGTTTATATGAATATGAATCTTAGGTTCTAATGAGAACTATTAATAAATATGGGATGGTATAAATATGGTATGTACTGAAGGCCTAATGGATTCTGATGATCAACATTGTCACGTATTAGTGTATCGGAGGGGTTCCTTGTTTGGATTTCGCTTCGCGAGACACCCCACACACGAACGTAACATAATGTTGGGAATGGGGAGAATTTTAGTCCTTAGTACTCGAATTGGTGAGGATTATTAGAAGGTGGGTAATTACATTAGTTAGGCAAGGTAGCTTAACTCAGTTGTTTAAAAAGGTATGCAATAGTTGTGCACTGTTAGAAGATGGGTGAGGTGTATCTCATGTGAGAGCGATACCAGTTTAAATATGAGAAATAACATATTTTAAAATATAGATTTTAAGCACTTGCTAAAAAGTTTTCAGAACTCGGGCTCTAACCCGTTTCTCTATTTTTCCCTCTCTTGCTATATATATATATATATATATATATATATATATATATATATATATATATATATATATATATATATATAGGTGTCCAGACACAGGGACGCCTGGATGATAATTCTTTCGAGTCAGACGTTTGCTGCAGCAGCTCTGGATGCAAGCAGGTTTATATTAGAGGCTTCTATCATTTAGATCTAGATAGGAGGTATTGTAGAAACATTCAGGCTTAAGTCCCAACTGTACTCATTTATTCTTTTATCGCCTTTTAGTGCGGCATTAGATTTGGTTGTATTATTGTACCGAGTGTTCGGTTATTTTATTTTATTTCATTTCAGTTGCTGCATGTAAACTGTTGTAATTATTTTATTTTAATGGTTTGCTTAAAAGGATTAGTTAATTAAAATTTTGACGCCGGCCTAATAGGATATTAGTAATTAAATTGGTTTTTGACAGTGATGATTAGAATGAACCATATGAGACTCCTGTTTTAATTTGATATAGGAGTGATCGCCCGGTATTTTATTAGGCGGGGTGTCACACTATATCGGTGACTTAACAACGAAAAACACTTGTTAAGATTTTTTTCATAACCTCCATATTTCCTCTAACTGTTCTCTGGTTGCTCGAGAGGATTCTCCACCAGCTCCTTCGCCCATTACCTCGCTGCACCGGGAACCTATCGTTTCAGAATATTTTAACCACGATGACCAGGGTTCCACGACCGGTGCCACTACTAAGAGTGAGTCTGGCTATGAGCTTCCTCTGCCTGACCTATCTCCTCATATGTTCTGCCTGATGGTACTTCAGTGTTCTCCTCAGATGTCTATCAACCATCGTCTGGTCATTGAAAATCTTTTAAATCATCATCCTAAGACGTTCACGTTGGATTGCCTGGGCTCAAACATCTCCGTTATGAGTTACACGCTTTAAGGCATGGCCACCGTCGTTGCTGAAATTACCAACACTTCGACCTCAAGTGTTACCTGACCACTCCTTAACTTATTTTTGGGTTATCTGAGGGTGTTGGGTCAAGACGGCTTCCATTTTGGCTATCTTATCACACATTTGAAGACCTTGAAGATCTAACAACTGGACAGCCAGAGGGAACTCTTTTGTAAACATCAGGAGGATCAGTGGATGGATGAGGCTAAATTGGCCAAGCTAGCACCTCTTCTTGGAGCTATTAATAAGGAGGTGTAGGACCTTGAAGAAACTCTGCGTCTAGCGAAGCTAAAATGAGAAAAACTCCTTATCGAACGCATGCAAGCACAGACAAGGTTGGAGGTTTCCATTAATGCCCAACGGTCTTGCTTAAAAGCTTCTTCGGGTCTTCCTGGAGATTTTTTCTCCTCCCCAGATCTGTGGTTCCTCCTAGGCCAATGAGTTTTTGTATATGTATTTTTTTTCTTCTTATGTAATTCTTGGGCAATATCTTTTAATTTTGTAATGCCCCAAAGCTTATGAATGAAGAAAGATATCAATTTTCTCGTGCCATTTCTTTGTGTTACAACTGTTTGCTTAGCTTGTGAAACTCTGTAATTATTTTATCTTTACTTGAGTTATACTAAAAGGAACTTCCATACTTATCATAAAAAGAACTTGTGTATTCATAACAATAGCCAAATACATCAGCGGTCCCAAACATAATTGCTTACACATGATAGACCTTCAACCATTTGTTGTTAATATTAAATGTCTTGTCTTCTTCTGTCTTAGAAATTAAGAAATAACCTGAGTCATGAGCCTCTTTTACAATAAAGGGTCCCTCCCAATTCGTTGCAAACTTAGGTAGAGGAAGCCCCCTAATGGGTTTCACTGCAGCCTTCAATACAAGGTCTCCCTCCACGAACTTCATTGGTCTCACTAAGTTATCGTATGCCCTAGACAGTTGTTTCGTATACATTTAAAAGTATTGCATCGCATTATATCTGTGTTCATCCAACGCTTCCAAATTTACATGCCTATTCTGAGGGAGCATACTACTTTGCAAATTATATCGAGCAAAGGGAACTTCAAACTCCACTGGGAGAATCTCCTCGTCCTCATAAATAAGAGAGAACGGTGTATACCCTGTGGGCTTCCTCTTAGTCGTCCGATAGGCCCATAAAATGACTGGTATCTTTTCATCCCACAATCCTGGGAAATCCTCCATCGTTTTAGCTAAGATATTGACCAAAGTTTTGTTAGTCGCTTCGGCTTGACCGTTTCCCCTTGGGTATGCCACCGTAGAAGTGTGGTGGACAACGGAGTATTTTTCTGTGAGCATCATTACTTTTGAATTGACGAAAGGGGTTTCATTGTCTGAAAGGATAACCTTTGGGATCCCAAAATGACAAATGATGTATTATCTGATGAAGTTACTCACCACCCCCGCGGTTTCCCTTCTCAGTGGTATCGCCTCAGCCCACTTTGTGAAGCACTCCGTTGCTACTAGTATCCATATATTTCGCCTCGAAGAAGGGTGTATTGCCCCTACCAGGTCGAACGCCCAAATGTGAAAAGGATAAAGCATTACTAGGGAGTGTAAGTCCACTGACGGGGTATGGATCATATTTCCATGAAGTTGGCAAGCCTTGCACTTTCGAATGAACTCAGCCAAATATTTCTCCATCGTTGGCCAATAGTATCCCAAAGTCATCAACTGATCATATAACTTGGCCCCTCCTATGTGAGCTGGATCGTGCACCTATTTGAGGACATTGGATGCTTCTTCCTTCGTGATATAATGCAATGACCTGTTGAAGTATCCCTTTCGATAGAGCTATCCCTCCTGAATGTAGAATCTTGTGGCCCTTCGCTTGAGTCCCATCGCATTAATTTTCTCTATTGGGATAAGTCCATCTTTAATGAAGTCAATATAGGGCTGTCTCCAGTCAGGTTGAGCCTCCAAGAAGTGACATTCAGCTGCCTTAAATAATGACTGGCATTTATTGCACTTCCGTTGTAGCTCTGCCGCATCCTATTTCATCTTAGGCCAAAAATACCCCTCTATTTGCATTGTTCAGTAGAGGGGTATCTACGTTGTTTCGCAGTGCTCTTCGTGTGCTTTCTTTAATCTTTGCTCTGCCTTTTCTGGACCGATGCATCTTGATAGCCATCCTCTTGCATTTTTGAAGTAAAGGTTTCCCTGGTTTGTAAAGTACTGGGCTAATTCTCTGAGCCCCGTCGTTCCTTCACCAGCCTCCAGTTGCCTCTTAATCTCTCCCCTCTAGTCCCCATCCTCTTCCATTGGTATATTTGACTGTACCATCGAAGGAGATGTTCTTTATTGGATTACTACGGTAGTTGTATCGCTCCTCATGACCATTTTTTGGGCAATGGTGGCATAGGCGTCTGGGTGGCGATTCATCGTTCTGGGATACCTCCTAATCTTGGTCCGATGGAACTGGCAAATAAGTCTATGGATAATTGTTCTGTATGGTGCCAAGCTCATGTTTTTTAATGCGTACTCTCTATTAACTTGTTGAACCACAAAGTTTGAATCCCTTTTGATTTAAAGTGAACGAATCTCCCTTCGAAGAGCCTCTAGAAACCCTTGAACTAATACTTCATATTCTGCCTCATTATTAGAGAAAGGGAAATCTAATTTCTAGAAAAGGAAAATATCCTCCATTCCTCTTGAAACGATAACCCCTGCTCCTCCTTTCTTTTTCGTCGAGGATCCATTGAATTGAATTATCCATTCCTCATCCATTGCATCTAGGTGATTTTTTTGCAAGTCGTCTCCTGGGATACTTTCTTTGGATGGCTCAAATGTTCCTAAAGGGAAAATAGCCAGCAGATCAGCGTACGCCTGGATTTTGATTGCGTGAGGAACCACGCACTTCAAGTCATATTCAGATAGGATAAGGAACCATCTAGCCGCCCTGCCAATCAATATAGTTCTTTCCAGAAAATACTTAATAGGATCACATCTAGTTACAATATGAATTGTAAAAGACAACATATAATGTCTAAGTTTTTACGCTACAAATACTAAGGCTAAACAATGCCTTTCCAAGCTACTATATCTGACTTCTGGCCCATGGATGATCCTACTGAGGTAGTAGACTGGTCATTCTTGCTCGTTAATCTCTTGTGCCAGCAAATCTCCCATAGACCTCGTGGTGGATGTGAGGTACAGTTGCAACGGTATTCCTTCCTTTGGGGGAACCATGGTCTGTGGTGAAAGGAGCAGTTTCTTCAGCCCGTCAAGAGACTCCTAGTGAATCTCCTCCCATTTGAACTTCGTGTTCCTTCGCAACAGCTGCATCAATGGATGTGTTACCTCGAATAACGAGGAATAAATCTCCTAATGTAGGAGACTTTGTTGAATAAACTCTTTAGCTCTTTCGCCATTCTTGGACATGGTATTTCTAAGATTGCCCGCTGTTTGCCCAGGTCCATCTGCACCCCTTGTCGATCAACCACAAAGCCTAGAAATTTCCCACTTGTCACTCCAAAAACACACTTCAGTGGATTCATTTTTAATTTAAACTTCGTACAACGGGAAAACACCTTCCTCAAATTGCTCAGATGGGAGTCCTCCTTCCTTGACTTGATGACCAAATCATCCACATAAAATTCCACAAACTTATGAAAGAAGTCATGGAAAATCGCCATCATTGTTCTCTGGTAAGTCACCACAGCATTCTTGAGTCCAAACGGCATCACCCTATATATGAAGTTACCCAACGGGGTTCTGAATACTGTTTTATCTGCATCCGAGGGGTCCATCTTAATTTGGTTGTACCCTACATACCCATCCATGAAGATATACATCTCATGACCAGCCGTTGCATCTATCAGGCTATCGATGGAGGGCAAAGGGAACTCATCTTTGGGATAAGCTTTATTCAAATCTCTAAAATCCACAGAGATCCTTATTTGATTTTTGTCTTTCTTTCCCACTAGGACAATGCTAGATAGCCAGAGTGGGTGTTGTATCGGCTTGATAAACCCTGCTCTTAGCAAACGTTGGACCTCTTCCTTGATCTTCAGGTCTAGTTCAGGCTTGTACGTTCTCGTTTCTTGTTTTATTGGGATGGATGAAGGCATGTCGTTCAACTTGTGACAGCTCACTTCTTCATCCAGCCCTTCCATCTCTGTGTACTTCCACACAAAAACATCTATAAATTCCCGAATTAACTCAAATAAGGCCTTTCATTTTTCCTCACCGAGATCTTTTGAGATAAAAATGGGCCTTCGGTCCTCCTCTTCTCTCGCCAGGTTCAACTGCTCCAGTTCTTGTGCCTGCAGTTTCGATCAACCCGCCATGTAATCTGGTTCCTCGGTGACTTCCTCCATTAATTCCTGTATGCTGGAGTTGTCTATCACCATACATTGTACCCGTTGATCCACTAAAAAGCATTCATATATCGGGTCAACCTCATCATCAGTTTCCTCAGCCTCCCGCTCACACCGTTATAATCGATATACCACCTTTCCTTCTTCAGTAATGACCTTCTTACATTATCTGCTGGTAGCGGTGACTGCCAAACTCTTCTTCTCTCTAGAAGCCTCGGCCACTTTTTTTCCTGAGAGCTGACTCAGCACGCTTTGTTATTGGACCTCATGTTCCATCGGATCTACTATGGGCCTCATCCTGTCTTTCAACTGCTTAGAGATGTTTTGGGGTCGAGGTACCACCTGGTGAGATTCTTCGGTCATTACTCTTACGCTGCTTGTAACTTCTTTACTCTGCTCGTTCAAGGGTCCCATCCTTTCTCTGATCGAGGGAACCCATGCACCCTCCATTCTTCTTGTTAGGACCCGGACATCCTCCTCCAACTCAGTGTAAAATTTCACATCTACCAAGTGATCTTTCTCAACAATGAAGGGCCTCTTCGTAGCCCTAATTGTCACCTCTATCCCCTTGATGTTCGCCTTAGCGCATTGGTGCTACGTAGAAGGAACTAGCCCTTGGTTATGCATCCACACCCTTCCTATTAGTAGATGATAGTAATTTTCACTCTCTATTACGTGGAACTTGATATGGGAACTCATATTTCCCATTACAATCCCAATATTAACGTACCCAATGGATTTGGAATATTGGTTATCATACCCCAAAATCACCAAAGGCATGGGGACCAACCTTTCTTCTAGAATATTGGTTGCATGAAAGGAGTTAATTGGCATAATATTGATGGAAGCTCCCCCATCCATAAGAGTCCTTGCAAAACTAACTCCGTTGACGCTAGCGGTCACATACAATGCACTGTTATGGCAGAATCTCACAGCCCTATCGGCATCGCTGAAGGTTACTTCTGACAAAAACCCTCTCACCAACCTGGCCATGGGTCCCTTCACTCGAAGGGACTGCGTTCTTCCTCATAATGTCAAGTATCGCTTGGGTTATCTCCATCCTATTTTCTTTCGATATCCCCACCTGGTCGAAGAACCAAACAAATTTCAGGGATTTTGAAACTGCGCAGTACTCTAGGATTGGGTATGCTTCCTCGCCTTCAATGTTGTATACGTCTTCTACGTCTTTGGCACTTGCTTTATCGTAGGCTAAAAATACATTAGTTATTCCCTCAGTACAGGTCTCCAAAACTTCCTTGTACTCCTCTCTTTCTCCTCTCTCCGCCTCTTCATCATAGGCCACCACGAGATTGGCCCCATGTGCTGGCAGTGGGTTGTTGTAGACATTATGTGGAGGGATTTGCAACATTCCTGACTTCACATACTTGTCAATAATTCTTCTCAGTGTGAAGCAACTTTATGTTGGATGTTGGATCCTCCGATGAACCTACCAGTACTTAGGATCTCCCTTCGTTTTTGCATCAGGTTCCCCATAGGGAATGTCTTTCAGTTCGTAGACTGTTCCGCCTTGGACCATTGCATTATAATAGCTGATAGCCTCCTCTACTGTACAAGGCAATGGTGGTGGGTCCTCCCTGTTTCTTCCGAACTTCCTCTTATTATCCTTCTTCGGTGCCTTTCCCCCATATCCTCCCTCAGTGTACCCTACCCATGAGGTCTAAGACCTCCCCCCGCGGGTTGCATCGGCTGCCTAAACATCATGGACACCACCACCGGATTGCGCCGCACCACCAAGGAGATATTTCTTACCACTTTTAAGAATGCCAAAAAAGTCCCCTCGCGCGTATCATTGATAAGATGGCAGATGTACTCAGGAAGCATCCCCTCAGCGCAGATCTATAATAACTTGAACTCTTTATCCCCTCCCTCACGTCGAGGGATCTTTCCCTGAACCTTCGAACATAGGCCACCACTTCTTCCCCAGGTCTTTGCTTCTCCCTACCCAGTTGGGTCAAAGTAAACTCATCTTCTGCCAGAAAGAACTTTTGGACAAACAATACATGCATCTCTTTCCACATAGAAACACTCTTGGGAGCCAAATGGGAATACCAGGTATATGCTTTATCGATTAAGGATTTAGAAAACTCCCTCAACCTGAGCTTCTTATTATTGCAATGTGCTCCCAAGTGTTCAATGAAGAGCTTAATGTGTTCCTTCGGGTTCCCACCTTTCCCTGTTTATTTTTCAAAAATAGGAGGAATATAGTCCTTTGGGTAGGGCTCATCGTTGTATTCTTGGGGATAAAGTGTTCGAAAGTCATCATAAATGGAAGCTACCTGGCCAGCAGATTACGAGGAAGCTTGCATAAACTTTAGCATCTCCTTCTATATTTCATTCCTATTTCTTCCATGGGTGATACTATTAGGGCAACAACCAACGGGACCATGGGCTGAGTGACAGTTGCAGCTGGAACAATCATCACAACTGGGGCCATTGATACTCTTGAGGTTCCCACTGCTGGATTCACAATAGAGGGCATGCTTGTCGGGACCGTTCCCGCTACACCTGCACCTGGTGGGGTCGTTGGGGCTGCCCCTGGTGTTACGAAGGCATTGGCTTCTAATCCTCCCATCATCGTTGAAGCTACCAGAGGTTGCAAAAACTCATAAAAGTTACTCATGAGGAGCGCCAACTGAGTAGGTCCCGACCTTGCACTCGTGTAAGCTTGTGTCACCCCCGAAACGTCTATCATCGCCTGAACCAGAGGTACCTCTATTCGAGGAGCCCCATCCCTTAAATCCTCTAGTTCTCTCGCAGCTTGTCCTTCATTATGTTGGATGTCATTAAAGTTGAGCCTTCCATTAACGTTATCTTACGCCATACTCCTTGGTTAGAAGAATGCCTCCCCAGCAGAGTCGCCAAATGTAATAGGGTAGTTTAGATAAGATGGAGGCGTAACCCCTTTTGAGTATGGTAATGATAAGTTAATTAGTCAAAACCTTGGATTAGTGATAGAATGTGCAAACACAAACCTAATGAAGATAAGACTCAGTATAAACTCACAAATCCCTTGTGTATAACTCAGAAGATAGTAATGAACTTAGAAGTAACTTAGCTAGAGGGAGAGAGAAGTAAGCACCTTAGATACACCTTAGTAGGCAGACAAACACACCAAACACCCTCAAGAATCTCTATCACGTATTAAAAGCTTCGTAATAAATCACAATGGTGAGTGAATAAGACCTCTGATTTGTAATAACTCTCTCTGATATGTATTCTCTCTAGTAATAACTTCTTAAACTCTCAAAAGATAATCCTTTCCTCAAGGGTGGTTGGGGTCCTTAAATAGCCCCCACACCATTTCCGAGGTAACTCAGTCATTAAATACTATGAAAGACATCCCTTATAGTTTATGTCACAACATTAAATGCTTGATGCACTAGTTGTCTCCACTTCATAAACATTAATTGCCAAGACATTCCTTTTACCTAACCACTATGTGTCAGGGGGTTGTTATCGCAGAGGTGTCTCACTAACTGCCTGACAGCCCCAAATACCACGGTGGTTTACTCAAGTGTAGGTCTGACATTGTTTATCTGGCTAGTGACATCACCTACAGTAGATGTGACATTAAGTAGAGGGTTGTTTGGTTCACAACTCAATGCTCGATGGAACTCCAAGATGCTCCGCCCGAGGTTCCATGGTCAGGGTCCTTCGATGTTTTACCAGGTGTATCTAAGATGGTCAGGACAAGTCCCAACGGTGCCTCACTTCTCAATGCTCCAAACCAGGTCCCGTTAAAGTTCCCACGGTGAGGTCATTCGATAGAGCATGAAAGCTCTCCCAGGTCCTGCCAAGCCTGGTCTCTCGCGAGTACCATTTAACCTCACACTAAAACTTGTTATTATTCTCATTACATCATTACAACCATTATAGCTTACAGTTAATATAAATAAAGATACAATATGACTAACACAACAAGCTAAAGTATGAGTTGCCACGCTAAGCTGTCTCGCTGAGTTGCCACACTTGAGCTGCCTCGGTTGCTTAATCCCAAACACTGTTGCTAATTAGGGAATTATCCCTAATCTCAGGATTACCTTTAAGCCCCCTCTACAGGGAAAAACAGAGATCGAAGACTAAGGTTCGTGGTGGTGACTAGAGAGAAAATAGGAATTCTTTATTTTGCACTAGAATTAAGGTTTAGTAGAAATGAAGAGCCAAGGGTATTTTTCCACTTAGAACACAAGCGCACGGTTCCTAAAAATACTCATCATTTGGGCATGCACCCCAATGAGACATTTGGCTATGTGCATGGCATAAAGAGTCATGCCAACACTGATCAATCCCCTCAATGAATGACAAGTGTATCACTTTTCATAAGTGAAAAGTGACATCTCTGCCCAAATCCAATACGATCGTTCTACCTCCATTAGTAATGGGATACCTTAGGATGCAGACTAGGAAACACAACTCTAGAATGAGATGAGATAGAAGAAGTGTTTAAACCTTAACCTCCCACTGACATTAAAAACTAAGGTCTAGGGGTGATTGATATACATAAGTGTGGTCTCTTCTAGATGACCCACTAAGGAAGAGTCTCTTTTAGGAAATGTTTTTTAATAGGGTTGTTATCTAATATATGCCTCTCAACTAGTCTCATCCAATGTAGTCTCATCCCAAAAGACCACTTCGGATGACCAGTCTGAGTGGTTGCCTCAGTAAGTAAGGAACAAATGGTCTCGACCATTGTTAGTGTCGGCCTCTAATGAAACCTGAAGGTCGATTCATCAGTAATCCCTGCACTGGTCTCGTCTCAGCTTATCCAGAGTGGTATAAAATTCCAAAAGACTCAGTTAAATGAGACCCTCTACCTCACACACTTAGTGAATAAATGGGAACCAAGAAGGGGTATCTCTAGAATATCTTACAAAACCATTATGGAAGATCAACAAACATGTGGGGAGAATATTCCTTCTTGTGACTTCTACAACCGTCTCCATAAGTATCACATGCTCATTGGCCCAGCTCTCATTCATGCATGAAGTGCATGCTTGGGGGTGGCATTACGCACCCCTAAGCCTACTAAAGGTAGGTTGTATCTTTTTCCTCCGGTTTGAAGTTCACACACCCTACTGTTACTTTATGTATTTATAGAGAGATAGGGAGAGAAGATGGTATACACCATCCGTGGCTATTTGTCCCCATTTATAGTGAAATCACTCTCATAGTTTACAAAGTGGATGTAGTCCAAGTCTGAACCGCTTAAATTCTTGTGTTCATGTATCTTCTCTCATCTGTTATAATTCCATAATTTATTTTATCATTTACTCCATTATTTTGTAAGCTCTAAAGTAGGTTGAACCCTAAAGGATGATTTCCAAAATCACCAGTGATGGATTCATTGGTAGCTGACATATTAGTTAAAGTTGAGTCTGTAGGCGTGGAAACATTAGACAACAGGTGGATAAGGGTGGACCGATGATCTTGGGATGTATCTAATATCTCCCAAATGGTGATGTTAATGTCCAATAGAGTTGTTCATGTATTTTATTATTTTCCCAAGGAAGCGGTGTGATAACTTTTTCAGGGGGACTTTCTCCTTACTGATTGGGTTCAGAAGAGTGGAGAATTGACTTAGTTAGGAAGTCAACCTCTTTGTATGAATAGAGTGCAATTTTTTCTTGGGCTTCGTGTTTATCTTTCTCTAGATGGAGTAGAAATTCATCCAAAATGTAGGGTTAGAAGCAAGTGGTGTTGGCTTTAGGGCCATTGCTTTGATCCAATCCAGTACATGGGCTAGTTTCAAGATTTTACTATCCCTGTTCTTATTTTTAGTAGAAGTTAGTGATAGAAAGTCACATATACATCATATGGTTAGGTTCAGTTCTAGGTGGGGAATGGATCTATGCTACCGTTGCTAATACTTATTTGTTTATCAGGTCTGGTGTATCACGTGATGATTATATAGACATCAATGATCCCGACCCGTTGGTATCATCAGATGCGGTATCCTAGTGCTCTTCCTTATCGAAGGAGGTCTTAAGTTCTTCTCTGTTCATCTTTTTCATAATGTTAGCAACCACGTAAAATATTTTTTCGTAGTAGTATTGGTATTCTTCCCTAGGGTAATATTTACTTGATAAATCTAGATTAGTCCAATACGAACACTACATACTACAAGACATCAAATTTTCCATGTGTGTGGTCATTGGGAGTAGGGTTGACTAGTTTTGTCCTGGTAGTAAACAAGTACCCATGGGAGGGGGGACCTTCTGGTGAAGGACTGCTTCGATGGGTCATCTCGTTATGCAGTTTGATGATGCTAACTATGTGAAAAACAGTCAGGTAAGTGTTCCCATAGTTTCATCTTACATCAGTGTAGTGGTGGGTATAGGGCTATACTCTTAATACGATTAGGTTAAATATTAATTTTATAACGAGCAAGTCAAGTTCATTGTAGGAATTGATGATATCCTTTATAGGAAGACTCACTTGGAGAGGAGTAGAATCGATCTTTATATCCCACAGATGGTATTTTGTGTTTCTAAGGGTAAGTATCCCCATTTAATAGGATGGATGCTCTGTATATGTCAATGTTGGGGAACCTGATCTCTCTCTTGATGTTGAAGTACTGGAGTGGTGGCTCTTTATATGAGATATTTGGTTGTAAATTATCTGCAGTGTAGCCTCGCATTTGCATACGATAGGTATAGTGTTCATGCTACTCAAGTCAGTCAATCTCTTTTATGGTAACTCTGTACCCAATCCCAAACCTGTAATCCCTAAAGTTGGGAGATTCAAAAGATGTAGGTCCTTTTTATAGAGTCTCATTCCTTTCCTCAGGGAGTAGTCCAATTGCGTCATTATTTCCCAAATTTAGGGGTTGAGGACATACTCATCTCCAGATCTTGGGGATGTTTTACCCTTGGTAATTAATATGTTGTCAAAGAAATCTGTAATGCCTTGCTCGAGAATTTGAGAGTAGTAGACCTAGTCAGGCTCAATGGCTAGAGGTCGAGTATAAGGCTTTGGTTTGTCAGAGGTGGTGTTTCTCATGGTGGGGTTTAGCTCAAGCTTTGAGCCAATCAGCCAAGAAGGATTAATGTCACCTTCAGTTTCTATTCTCATCGCATGGATGATACCATACTAGAGAACTTAAGATTCATTTCCTAGAGGATTACCCTAGGTAGTCATTCCTTTTTGTGTTTCATATCAAGTATGGAACAGTATTTTTACCACCATAACCCGTTGGTTTTCATTAAGGAGATTCCATATCTCTCTTATAAGGTTAGTGTATTGGACATAAGCTATTGAGCTGGGATTATCCCGCAATTCTTCCGTATAAGAGGTGTCCTTTTTAGTGATGTGGAACTTGACACTTTCTACCTCTTTATACAATAATTGGTGACGACTCGTAATTTCTAAGTGATGTGATCATCTCCCCTGAGATGTCTCTCTTGTTAGTTCATTTATGTCAGAGGGATATGATATCAAGATGCATAAATTATGGGTCCTTTTGTCCGGTGACTGGAAGAAGTGATACCCCCATTATTTCCTGTAGAATTGACCAAAAGAATGTTGGATATAGTGGGTAAGTAGGCACCATTATTGGTTCTTGAATTCATGAGGGAAAACAGGTTTGCCTTTGGAGTAGATCCTCCCTATCTGGAGGATTTTTGTAAAGGAGATATGTTCGAGGCTTGGAAAGCTTCATTATATGCCTCCACCCACTCGATTGACTGATGTATTTCTTCTGGATAAGGAGTGAGGAGTCATGTCTCTTTTGAGAGAATGAATTTATGATTGGGAGTAAGTTCGAGTTGTAGTGTTTATTTTGCAAAACAATTATGTTCATAATGAATAATGTCATATGATTAGTAGTGGGATGAGTTTTAAAAATGATCCTTAGAACGGGTGACAGTGCACACAAAGGAGTGGATGTTTGGAATTAATAGCATGCCCCATCCTTAATTTGTGATAAATGAGGTCTATCAGGGTAAAGGGGTCGTATTTGCGATGGGAGTGTCGGACAGGGCATTGGTGTTAGGGTTGGGATGATATAGTAAATGTTATTGAAGACATTAGGATTTAGAGAGATAAGACTCTCGGCCTCGATAAGGTCTTGGATAACATATATCAGGGCCAAATAATTTTTGGTAATGTGACCAGGTCCTTGATTGAACTCACAATGGGAGTCGACTCACCATTTCTTATGTGGGAATGTAGGGGGTTAGTATTAAGAAGTCTCAGATGACCTTTATTTTTAAGGCAGCATACACTCGATTGAGGGGAGCATAAATATTTATGAGTTATCTTGGATGGGCTCTAAAATATTTGGGAGTAGGCATAGCTTGATAGTTTCTGGGAGAGGTCCTAGAGAGAAAGGAGCAGTACTAGCTACCATATCTTGGAAAGTTTTGACAATTGGTCATGATTCTGATTCCTCACTGAACATGAGGGTGATGATGTTAGATATAAAATCTCCAGGAGAGTTCTTATGGGTAGAGAACTGATTTGCAGTTCAGTGAGGTTTCTCGATAGATTTGGTAGCTTTGTTATCCAAACTCTCCTCGATCTTGCACCGTATATGGTTGAGTTCTTTGAAATCGAGGATCCAAGCCATATCAAGTTCATTTTGTACGTACTTTTGAAGGTTCCTGATCACGATCTCTATCTGATCATTTTCCATGGTCAGTTGACGATTTGATTGTCTTTCCCTCTCCAATAAGTGACAAAAGTTTCAACTATCTCTCCCTCCTCTTGCTTCATTATCTCCAAGTATTTATAAGTGATGACAAGTTTCCCTTTGTATTCATACTACTTCAGGAGATAAGGACATACATTATCCCATGTTTTGGTCGTCCCTTCACATTTCAGCCCCATGTACCAGGTAAGGGTTCCTTCAAATATAGTAAAGGACAACATACTTTGTATAACTCATTGGCCTATGTTTTAGACCTGCATCTGAAAGTGGTAGTTAGATAAGTGGGTAAATGGGGAGCCTAGTCCTCTGTACATTTTGAAGACTAACATTTTTAATTTTTTCGACATTTGTGCTTATGGATAGAGAGCCATCTTCTTGATGTTGGTAATCTCATCAGTGGTTTTCATGTTACTAATGGCTTCTTGAAGGAGACGCAGTTCAGATTAGATATACGTTATCTCCTCATTTGGAGGTGGGGGAACAACTATATTGGTTAGCGGGGGAGCTATAAATTCGGCTCATGGGGGGGCCTTAAAATGTGGTGTGTGGGTAGTTGGAGTACTAATGATATGTTTAAAAGTATCCATGTGTGGAAAATGGTACTTATAAGTGAGGGTGTCGGTGTTATCAGGGGGATCCAGTGTTGGGACCGATGCAAGCGGATCCTGGGGATTAGTTGGTATTGCCTCAAGAACTTTTGCTTGCAGTGTATTAGTGTTGGGGATTGGGGAAGAAGTATGCTACCCCCTCTTTTGATCGTAGTAGTCGCCTCTAGCAGGTGAAATTATTCTAGTCTCAGTGCCCTGATCTCAGACTATAACATATTCTGTGTGGCGGTGATTTTCTCGAGATGTCTCAAAACCTGGTCCATTATGATTAGAGCCTAATATTTTTCAGTAGACATGGAGATTATTGTAGAAAAAACTTGAAAGTCATAGGTGGGGAGATTGGTGATAAAAACTAATCGCCTGCATGGATTGCAAACTCAGATTTCTAGGGTAAGAACTCAATGTGATCTATTCGATGATGATATCAACTGCAGAAAAAGTCGGGGCACTTTTTTCACATTTTTACGGATAAAATAACAATACATAAGGGAAGAAGGACTCAAAGATGCATGACTTTTTTATGCAATTGTTTTATCTGTTTTAACTGTATGTGGATGGTATTTTTATATTTTTTTGGTTAGTAATGTCTTCTGAGGGAAAGAATTGAATAGAATCCCATTGGATTTGGGTAAGCATGGATGAGCTCTCATTTTTCATGCAAGGAGCGAGGAAGTAATAGGGTGTGGCCTATAAATTTCTCAAAATAAAAAGTGGGTAAGGTAATCCAACATAAGGGAAATATTTTTTGGAGATAACTTACAGACTCATAATGTTTATCTTCCACTTAAAAATAGGAAGACATTTAGCCTGAAATCCGAGGGTTTTTAAAGCGTATGACCCATAAATATATGTTATTATTTGTGAAATATGGTGTGTTCCTATAGTTTTTTTCTTTATGCAAAAAGGGTGATGCGACTCAGTGATCGATGAGGGATCGTTTTTCATTACCATGGATCACGATATACCGGACTGCTTAGATTACATTAAGGTGCGTGTGTAAACACTTTAGCCAAGTAATGAATAGCTATAAAATAATATTAAATATACCCCAGTATTGAAAAAAAACATCAAACGTTCTTTGTCATCGATACTTTGGGATTAAGAGAGAAGTTTCTCGATTTACAAACAGTTGGGTGAAAAGAGTGAGAATTCATCGGTGACTAGACTTTTAGGAAGAGACTTTTCAGAAGTACAAACTTCACTTGAGGAAGAGATTTTTCTAAAATATGTACTTCCCTCGGGGAGAATTGACTTTTTTAAAGTACAAGGCTCTTTTCGACTGAAGCAACTTTTCTAATGTATGAACTTCCTCTCGGCTAAAAGCTTTTGGTCTCGAGGGTATAAGTTTTAAACAATATGAAAATCAAGACTATGCAGTGCATGATGTAAACAGGTTATCTTTATTTTTACGTACTTTGATGTTTATTTCATCGCGATGTCCGTCGCGCGCACGTATACATTTAGAAAAATGTATAATGTTGTACATGGGGACCTAAGCACGTAACTGCATTTTGAGGGACTCTATAACTAAGGTCACTAAGTCGTTCTAAAAATTGCATAAAATAGTCATGCGGGGGAGCAATATTAAGCATATTAGGAAGGAAGCATAACATAGTTCGATTCTCTTGATTTATCCCCAAAGGAGTCACTGCCAGACTTATTATGAGGCTTGAGCTTCACAAGTTGAGTTCGATTTAATGCCTACTTACCTAAGGAGACTTGGTATCAAATCTAACATATTTCTAACAAATAGAACTGAAGTTACCTATATAGAGCACACCTAGGATTTGCTTTTCGTGCTTTAGCTACATAGGACTTCATCTAGTTGGACGTGAATTTTGACAAAATATTTTTGTAATTAGGATTGTGTCCCGCCTATCGATGATAAGATCTCTATGTTCGTCCACATCAAATGAGCTCTCGATTCAGTCCGTCATCTCATAAATAGGTAATTTCTATTTTCAATGGCTCATAGGAATTTTTGTCACATAGGACACGACACCACGTTGCATGTGCATGTAGTTTATCTTATCTTATGATAGTTTTGGTTTTTGTCATAAAAAAAATTGAGTTCAAAAATTTAATTTGAAGTTTTTATAAGAATAAATATTTTTGAAAATAAATTTTCCACTAAATATTTACTGCATAGACGACTGGGTCACCCGGGTATAGAAGCTATGGATCTACTGTGTATGGATCACTGGCTAAGGCATGCAGAATTAATTTTTGAAGTTAGAATAAAAATTTTGTTTTAGTTTGTGTGGCCTTGTGCGTGTATGCTAATATATATATCTATATAATAAAGTAGGAAACTTATGTATGTCATAAGATGGAAACATGATGTCATCAATATGATTTTATCCTCCAATGCCTATTTTGCCCTTGAATTTTTTAGTTTCCCCCTTCTTCTTGCTTATCAAACTCTTTTTTTAATTCAAAATTTGGGCATTTTGGTCATAACCACTTCATCAATTCTTTGGTTTCTCAAACAAACACAACTTTCCTCTCACTTGAACCTCAAATCCATCCCGTCTCCCGAATTCACACCCATCTCGCTGATTTTTGCTCTCCCTCTTTCAACAAAAAACCTTACAACAATAACCCTAGCTGGCGACGCCCTCCACCATTGTCCTACGCATCCACCTCTATTAACTTCAGGTAGTATCTCTATCACCCTCTTACACACGCACGCACTCACACATGCACAAACCCACGCGTATTTGAGAGCTCAATCGCACACACTCATGCATACACACATGCACACACTGATCTGGGAGCTTAATTTTTTGACATTTATAATTTTTTGTTTGCAAATTTGATGTTTTTGGGTAATACATTCAAATCTAGGGTTTACATAACTGATGTCAATGTAAAATACCTTGAGCTTCAAATGCTACTGTGGTTTATATTTCATAAATGGTTTATATTAGTTGCAGATAGTTGATAGGCTTTAACTTTTATTGCAATCCTTTTATAATTATTTTATTTAGGTTTAGATTTGAATAATTGAACTTTTGTGTTAGTATTTTGAAGGGTCATATGTTTTAAACTAATGCCTGTTTATGCGGAAGTTATTTTAGATTAGACTCTGCATAACATGTGTGTATGCATATTTTATCAGCAGTATTACTTTCTCACCTTTTTTTATTTTGAGTATAATGTACATTTATTGATGTTTAATATTAAGATTTTTGGTATTTTTCATCACAGGTTCAACGCCTATGAAGAACACATACCGGCGTTGTGATTCGTAGTAGTATACACATGATGGTAATAGATCTTGGAGGCAGACTCAAATCAAATTTATATATCTTAACCTCAGTTCGGGTGAAATCAAGTATACTCGGTTTTGTTTTTGTTATCTATCAACTGATATATCGACTTTGAAATGTGATTTTCTTGGCTATATTAGTTTTTGTGGATTTACCATGATATTTACTTAGTATGCATATTTACGTAGCCATGGAAATTTTGAGCAAGCTGAAGTGGGGGTGAACCATCATGACCCTATATTTTAAATTACAAAAATGTGACTGATCAAGAATAGGTGTTCCACGTGTCATGTCTCTATAATTTGAAAATTGGTAGTTATTAGTTGTTTTTCTATTTTATACTAATCATTTGCCAGCTATGAATTTTTCATTTGCAATGTTGAAAGGCATACGATGTCGCTATGTTGGTTCACTGAAGGGCAGTTGTGCCCGGGAAAGATTGTTCATTCACATCGAATCTCAATTTGATATCTAATGTCTATCAATGTTTTGTACTATTGAACTACATTTTGATATGATAAAATGATATTTAGATGATAAAGCTAATTTGTTTGTAGCATTTATTATTGAAGAACATACTAACTTTAGGTGTTAAAAAATCAAAGAGATATGGGACAAATAAAGTATCTTCATGGTGCAAATGAAGCAGTATTACTTTCTCACCTTTTTTATTTTGAGTATAATCTACATTTATTGATGTTTAATATTAAGATTTTTTGTATTTTTCATCACAGGTTCAACGCCTATGAAGAACACACATCGGTGTTGTGATTCCTAGTAGTATACACATAATGGTAACAGATCTTGGAGGCAGTCTCAAATAAAATTTGTATATCTTAACATCACTTCGGGTGAAATCAGGTATCCTCATTTTTGTTTTGTTATCTATCAACTGATAAATTGACTTTGAAATGTGATTTTCTTGGCTATATTAGTTTTTGTGGATTTACCATGATATTTACTTAGTATGCATATTTACGTAGCTATGGAAATTTTGAGCAAGCTGAAGTGGGGGTGAACCGTCCTTATTTTAAATTACAAAAATAGGTGTTCCACGTGTCATGTCTCTATAATTTGAAAATTGGTAGTTATTGGTTGTTTTTCTATTTTATACTAATCATTTGCGAGCTATGAATTTTTTATTTGCAATGTTGAAAGGCATACGACGTCTCTATGTTGGTTCACTGAAGGGCAATTGTGCCCGTGAAAGATGGTTCATTCACATCGAATGTCAATTTGATATCTAATGTCTATCGATGTTTTGTACTATTGACCTGCATTTTGATATGATAAAAGGATATTTAGATGATAAAGCTAATTTGTTTGTAGCTTTTATTATTGAACATACTAACTTTAGGTGTTAAATAGTCAAAGAGATATGGGATAAAAAAGGCCTCATCAAGTTTCTCCTGAGATCTAATGACTTTTCTATAACTCAGTGGTTTCTGATGTTGTGAAAGATTTGCCATCAGTTTCTTCAACGGTGCAGGTTTTAACCAGTTTTCGGAGCTTCTAAGCTAGCAGACAAGAGGATAAATAAATCTATTTTTCAAGAAAACAAATCCCCAGTTGCCATATGTTTTTTTTGTTATTTAGGTTACTAATTTTGGTTATATACAACTTACTGATTTAGGTTCCTGAGTTACTATTTGATTATATGAAACTTGCAAATATTTTATCATGACATATAGGATCATTTGATCCCACACGACTTACTGATTCGGGTCCCTGAGTTGGTATTCGAATTGAATTGTACCATATATTTTGAATGATCACATATAGTTTGTAATGGACTTGAATTGTACCAACCCTAATGGTAGTATAATGTATGTTAGTACTCTGTATATTGTCACGATGTACACAACTATTTTTCTATTTGGCTACTAATTTTGGTTATATGAAACTTACTGATTCCGGTCCTTGAGTTACTAATTTTGGTTATATGCAACTTATAAATATTTGATCATGACATATAGGATCATTTGATCCCACACAACTTACTGATTCAGGTCCCCGAGTTGGTATTTGAATTGAATTGTACCATATAGTTTGAATGATCACATATAGTTTGTAAGAGACTTGAATTGTAACAACCCCAATGGTAGTATACCTTATGTTAGTACTCTGTATATTGTCACGATTTACACAAGTATTTTTCTATTTGGCTAATATTTTTGGTTATATGTAACTTACGTATTGAATTGTACCATATAGTTTGTAAGGGACTTGAATTGTACCAACCCCAATGGTCGTATACTATATGTTAGTACTCTATATGATTCAGGTCCCTGAGTTACTAATTTTGGTTATATGCAACTTACAAATATTTCATAATGACATATAGGATCATTTGATCCTGGCATCTAAAGAAGTCCATCTTCAAAGGTCTGTGACTGCTGAGCAGCAGAACATCCAACAGTTGACCAATGTGAAAGCAGTGCACGAGAAGGTCTTATAGGGGCTGGCCGACAAGAAGCAAACTGAGATAGACGCTACAGTCAATGCAACTCTAAATGCAATAAAAGCGCAATCTGTGAATCAATATCAAAGAGTCTGAGGAGTTTAGGAGCCACGCCTTTCAATATCTGGAGAGGGCAGTAAATACGACATGTCGCTGGGCCAAGCTGAAAGAGGCTTAGGTTCGGACCCAGTGACCACGTTTTGGTTCATCGATATCATAATTGGAGGAGTGGGTATGATGGATAGTATGAACAAGAGTAAGTAGTGTGGGTTCGTTGGGTTCAGCAACTCGAGAAACTGAAGGCCTATTGTTGAGTATGCCTATTGTTGAGTGTACATAAAACTCAGGAAAATGAAGGCTAAGTTGATCGAGTGATTGAATTATTTCAATTCTGTAGAAGATGTTGATGATGAAGATGATGTAGAAGACGAAGACTGAAGTTGCCATTTTTTTGGAACAGGGAAAATCTAAAATTTAGTTTTTCCTTCATTACCCTGCCTTTTTGCAATGGATGGCCATGAGAGAATTATGCTCACAGATGAAACTTTATATGGTTACTATTCAAAATTAAAGACAAAATGAGCTTCGTAAGTAGGATCTTCATTGATAACATTGATCTCATGGGTGATTCAATGCCTCCTCAACGGATATGCATTTGGATGGATAAAAAATAACATCTCGGAACTTATGAAAAAAGGTCGCTTTGGGAAATGAGAAAGCTGCTTGACATATCGTTCAACATTATCAATCATGGCTGTGTTTGGAATGTAGTTAACTATCCACATTATTTTATATCAGGTGTTATTCAAGATCCTATTCATTTGAACTGATTTCTTCACTATTTTTGTAGCAAGTTAATTTTTGTTTTCAAAACACACGGTCGACCATGTAAGAATAAGCGATCAATCAGGTAATCTAATTCATGAACTTTTGATATGGTAAGTTGAAAGATTTTTAACTTTTATTTTAACTATTGCTTTTGTTTTATCATGCTCAGTTGATTCCATCCACGCTTATGTTGGCTGATTTTCAGAAGAAGCATAGTCACATCGGTTGATGCAGGTATCCCTACATAACCATGTAATTTTAGATTGGAATATGACTCAGACATTTTATATAATAATGTTAGAAGATATAAAAATGGAAATTTATATTTCAGAAAATGATATATTGTCTTGCTTCTAAGTGCACGCGTATGAGAGGACTAATAGAGTGTACAAATATACATTGAGAAAGTTGATGTTGATCACGCTGATGAGCCTAGGAAGTGTCCTTCAGCAGGATATAACCAACTAGAATTTAAAGGTGTGTGCCATTTGAATCTCTCCTCTTGGCCCGCCACAATGCAAGTTTTGTTGGGACGTACAACCAGAGTGAAGTGCATAGCAGATTTGGGCATGCCATACTCGAGGTAAAGCTTATGCTCTTAACATAAATTTCTCCCTGTCAGACAAAATTTTCACTTAAAGCTCTATTTGGTCTGGGTGAAATTTTTTTCATCTGGCTAAAACTCAAATGCTGAATATTTATAATGAGTAAATATGACCCTAAATATTCAGAACGAGTGAATATGAGTTTTGTTTTAAGTTGGGAATGCCAAATTTACTGTATAAGTAATTGTCGATGTTTGAGCTTGAACATGAATATTTTTGTGTGGTGTGAGTTAGTTGGCTTGGATTATCATCCTGAGATTTTTTTAATGATTACTTATTTTTGTTTTGAAGCTTATCTCTCAAGGATGGGGATGTGATCAACGAGCGTGGAGTTTTGTGCCTCGCATGTATTTGAGAAAATGCCCAACTGATGTTTAACTTTGAATTCTGACTGTTTTACATTATTGATGTGATCAACGAGCGTGGAGTTTTTGTGATTGGTAGATGGTGGAGACTTGAACAGATTGCTAACTTTGAGAAGAGCGCTAATGAATCCTTCCCCCATATATTCTTCCCACGCAGTCAATTTGATGTTGCCTACTTCCATGCTACTGCCGTTCGGTGAACCTTATGAAGCATTGGAGTCTCCATTGTTCACGGTATCACGCTATCCCTCTACTCTGCCAACCCTTGCCAAATAACACATACATCTGTTGATCCGACCACATTAAATAAGATGATCTGAACACATCTAGGTGTTGATCCGAACACATCTAACTGTTGCCAAATAACACACCTAGCTCATCCCCCCTCTCGGACAACCACTGCCATCCAGTTCTCTCTCTCGGACAGCACTGCTGGCCAGCCACTGCCAGCAGCAAACAGTAGCATCCCTATGCTACTGTTTTATGCTACACTATGGGCTCCACGTGCTGCAAAGCGAAGCCAACCATTCAAAATAAAATAACCACCTGACATTTAAGTTATTTTAGTTTGATACTATTTAATTCAAACTTTGGCTTTGGATTTTAGTATTTTATTATTGACCTCCTTTTGTTTTGGCATCTCAAATATCTAAGGTAAAATGAACTTAGATCTCTCAGGTAAAGTCTCAAATTCTCTTCATTATTCATCCTCTAATGCTTACTATTGTGTATTCTTTTTTTATCCACTTCTTTTACTTGGTAGCAAATGGGGCACAACGAAATAGATATCCAGGATGGGCTTGAGTGTGAGACCAAGTGTGTCCAAACAGCGCCCAGACCAAGCCCTAGCAAGTAGATACCCCACACTGGGGCACATAACCAAGGTATTTCACTCCATATGGTCTATTTTGTTGCTTTTGTGTTGCTAAATCATGATTGGTCGACACTTGACATGTAGATACATCGCTTTTGGTATGAAAATGTTCCTGATATGAAGAATTGTCCTTTGAAAATAAATCCCATAAGCTTTCAACAAAATATATGACTGTTTGTAATTAAACTCGACTTTTGTATTTATGAAGATGCACGTAAAAATGCATCAGAGGTACTGAAAATTGCTTAACTACATAGATTTCTACTTCCAATCTTTGTTATATAGATACAATTTATGAGTAATTGAACTCTTTCTTGATGATTTTTTCATACTATCGCACTAACATATTGTCTTTTCTATTTATTTTTTCAGTAAAATGCCGACAACTCGAAATTACAAGGGAGTGTCTACTATTAAGGCAGTGGAAAAAAATGGCTAAATCTGCGTAGTAATTTGGTTGCGGCACGAAGTATAATTCGTGATGGATCAAGTTCTTTTGAATTGTTTATACGATGTCTGTAATGACGTATGAGTCACTATTTACACAGGACATATGAGTCACTATTTATTTCCTTACACAGGACGTATGAGTCACTATTTATTTTGTTGTCGAAGCATTTTTTTATACCTTAAACAGGTGGATAATCCAATAAGTAAAGGAAACTTTGTCCAATTTTACATAAATTATTAAGTTTTGCACCACATGGAATTATATGGAATGTTGTTAAATTAGTGGAGTAGTCTATACAAAGTCCATGAGTGACTATTTATTTGGTTGTTGAAGTGTTTTTTATACCTTAAATAGGTGGATAGTCCTATAAATGAAAAAAGTTGTCAATTTTTTTTAAATTTAATTTATTTGTATTGACATTAAATCGGGTCGACTATTATTTGTTGTGATTATGTTAGCTTTCCCGAATATCATCGTGCCTTCAGGCACGGGCATACCCTAGTATATATATATATATAGTTTTGGCTTTAGACTTTATCAACTTGTCCCATTCCTTAGCTGTTGCAGACCCTTTCTCGCCACCTGTTCCATGCGATTTGGCCTTATAACAGCTCTTAAATTATTTCCCTTAGCTGTTATGTTATCTATTTTATATAGACATATAGCCTATAGCTATTGGCGTGTAATACATATATTATTGTTACAAAATTGACCTAGCAAGTTTGAGTTTTAGGTGTGTAACCTTAGCCTAAGGCTTATGTATGCGTGGCGTGTTTTTATTGGCCCCTATATCTTTTTAAACTCGGGTTCTTGTTCTTATGACGTCGTGGTATCTAATTGATTGATAGCCTCTTGTATTACAAAACTGCTCACGGTTTTAGTTTTTAAAATCAAATATTATTTTCGGTTTTTCCAAAATGTTGTCGCATTTCTATACCATAATCGCCCACTGTTTTGTCTCTAAAATTAAAAATGGTTTTTGTTTATTAAAAACTACGTCGCATATATTTTATTTTCGACGGTAACATTTGTTTGCTTTTTTATTATACAATTTAGTTAGATACAATGCGACATGTCAATTTTTTAATGCACTCTTTTGTGTTTCTTTGTGAGCCCTCAGATTATTTTTAATCAATGGCTAGTGTGTATTCTGTGTTAATCCTTATGATTTGTTTTACACCAATCAGCTCACACTTGTGCACTCTATAAATTGAACCATTTGGGTATCCTTTTTAAGAGGCTGAGAAATTTATTTTTGTGGCTACACTTTGTCAAAATTTCTAGAGAGAGAGAGAGAATAAACCAGAATTATTTTGTGTCATCTTCAAGGGTTGATTTTGTCAAAACGAAAATGAAGATTGGACATCTCTTATTCTATAAATCTGCACTTACGATTTTTCAAGAGTATATAATATTTGTAAGTGATTTCTCTCATCTTTGTGTATTTTATTTAGATCAGTCTTTAGATCTAATTTTTGTACACAACACACACTATTCACAAAATTATTTTTTATGAGTGAATATTCTGTTTGTATCTTGTTTGTAAGATCTTGATTTATTTTAAACATTTTTTAAAGCATTTTTTTCAGAAAATATTTTGATAATATTCTGATTTATATTGTTTGTGTTTAGAAAGTTAAACCTAAGATTTTTGAGATCTAATTTGTGAAGATTTAAAATATGGACTGAATATTATTTTCTTGAGTGTGTAAGACTGTTTTAGACGAATCTGAAATATTTTGATATAGTCTTGATAAGTCTTTAGATTAAAATCTGATTTAATCTAATATTAGTTTTCTGAAAAATAAAATTGTGAATATTTGACTTTGTGATTCTATTAAATATATTTGAAGTCATATTTTTGTGTATATGATCTCTTGGTTATTTAAGTGATTTTTAGGAAATAATCTTCATTGTTCATATCACTTAGAAAATCAATCACTTACACCTATTCACGTAGACACATTTATTTGTGTAAATATATGAACAAGTCTAGTGTTCAAGATTTAAAAAGGAAAGAAATTTTTTCAAAACTGTATTGAAAGTCAAGAAGACTTGACACAAGACTTGTGAAGATATATATATACGAGATATAATCTATTGCAT
This sequence comes from Sambucus nigra, assembly GCA_949130495.1. Lineage (NCBI taxonomy): Eukaryota > Viridiplantae > Streptophyta > Magnoliopsida > Dipsacales > Adoxaceae > Sambucus > Sambucus nigra. Next base: position 559,291,212 of record OX422210.1, on the reverse strand, counting down.
AGCATTCAGTGTGTATCATTTAAGTGTGGGTGTGTCATCTAGGATAGAACACCACACACAAATACTTTACTAGAAAATAACACAATAGGCACTGAGCTAATCTTGAGCTAGAAGAGCAAAAGGGAGAAGGTGCGAAGTGTAGAACACAATATCAAACAAGGACAAGCTTAAAAAGAGAGCAGAATAAGCAACCAGGGAGGAGTCTTGGCCATGTGGGGTAGTCGCTACATCTATCTTCTTTAGTTGTCGTGTTTGTTGATTGTAACTCGTTCCTATTGTTATTATTGTTTTAGTGGAAGTAGATTAGGTGACTCCTAGAGGGGTCCGTCGTTTTCCCGGGGAAGGGTTTTTGCGACATTAAATAAATACCGTGTGCTTTACATTTTTTTCATATATCACCACACATGAAAAAGTAGATTTAAAAAGAAAGGTTATAAAAAACGCGGGGCGTGATCGAGGCGTGGATGCCAAGTCTTAAGCCTTAGAAGCCTAGGCGCGCCTTAGGCGTAAAAAGGCATGAAAAGGCGTTTAGGCATTTTTAATATATTTTAATATTTTTTTACTATGACAAGGCTATTAAAAATACTAAAATGGTACATACCTTAAAAATATGTCGAAATATTTGTAAATTAAAATACTATTTTTTTTAAAACAAAAAAATTGCATTTTTTCACGCCAAACTTCTAAAAAACTCGCGTTTTTTCACGCCTTACCCCCCAAAAATGTGCGTTTTTCACGCCTTACCCCACAAAACATTGACCATAGTTGATCACACCTAGGCTCAAAACTTGGCGTATCTAAAAAGTCTCGCGCCTTGGCACCGCCTAGGCGCATTTTTTAAAGCACTGGTTAAAATAAATCGAAACTCGCCTAAAAACTGAATTAGTTATTATTTTGTAAATCATCTTGATTTAACAAAGATAATAATTTGGAATTTTTCTTGACTTTGGAAATCAAATTAATTTTCATAAAGTTAACGATTCAAGAAAAAATTGAATTGGTCCTCCTAGAATAACCAGTAAAACTCGTAGGTAATTTGCATTTAATCAGCAATAGTTTACTTCCGCACACATAGTCTTCTTGCGCATTGTGGGTACTTACAAGAACATATCTATGGGTGTAGGTGACAGGACACTGGGTATACAATATACAGTATTTAGGTATTTAGGTATCCTAGCCCTTAATATAACATTTTTATCATTTTGGATTAATATATTTATATGCTAAAAATATGTTTAATCAAAGTTCGGTGTTTAACAAGTATTTGTTATGAAAATACATACTTGGGGTACCTCCACGTTGACAGGCTTTGTTCATTTGGAGGAGTGGTAGGAGTAGTCGAATTTTAGACTTTGGCTTGTGCAAAGTTTTGGACTGACTTGGCTCACTAACACTTTCTAGAGAACGATTTTGAAAATTATGTTTGTATGTAGTCGTTGTTGCGTTTATTTAACATATGAGCATGTCAAGCAATTAACAAAGGTGTTGGGTTAAAAACCAAGCTTTAAAATATAGACATTGTGAAGTGCATACCTAGTCAGCTAAATGGGGGCCAGGCTAAAAGAGATAAAAATGTATGGATAATTTATTACAATATATATGGGGTATGGCCCCGAGATTCATGTAGATTTTCTTTACCCTTTAGCATGAACTGAATTTTTTCCAAAGGAGTGTCCACTTTAGGTGCCCGAGGCAGGCAGATCTTCATTTAGAAGAGCCAACTTTCATGGAATGTGCATCGAGGTTTGACTCTATTTTTTACAAAGGTGAATTTTCTGAAGTACTAACTTCTTTTCAGACTTTTCAGAACAAACTCATGTATCTAGGGTGCTTAGGATTAATAAAGTTAGAAACCAAATCAACATTGGGTTTTGGGGTCCTTTGAAGGTTGGTGGGGACCTCTATTTATAAGATATAACTCAGGGCATTAAATTGTTCTAAAAGGTCTTGGATGGTGGATCTGGGTGGGTGACATGTGGACGGATGGGTAGAGACTTGGTTGGGTTTGGTAATCATTACCAGAGGGTCCTTTAATCGAATGGTTAATGGTCCCAGCAAGATTTATTGGGGATTTTGTATAATTTGTTATTTTTGTAAATGGGTCCTTGCCGGTTTTATTTTGGTGGGAATTGGTCCTTTTGGCTTACCTTTGGGGTAGATTACCTTTAAGATTCTAATGGGCTCGGGTTTAGGGTAGTTTATTGGGTAGGATAAAATGACACATAGTGATTACAAATCAGGGTGTTTACTAGCACTGACACACTGTGGTACCGCCTGACACAGCGACTTGTCACTCAAGATTTCACTCATCATTTAATGCTAATGACATGTTAGGTATGGTAGTCTGACTCGAAATTTAATGCATCTGAGGTTCCTAGGGTGTAATCTGAGCCTATATATACCCCCTTTATCTTTTAAAGCCAAAAGACAGTTTTGAGATATTTATTACCAGAGTTTGTACTCTCCCTTATCAATGCGCTTGCCAAGTTATTTCATAGAACACAAGCATTTATTGAGTTACAAACACTATATTGTTTATATTTGAGTTTTTACCTGCCTACCCAGGTGTATTTAGAGTACTTATTTCTCTCTCTCTCTAGAGAACTTCCATTATAGTCTCATGTGTTACATCAAATAGTCATATTTATTACCTTATTTTGAGATATATACTTTAGTTCCTTCATTGTCATTTAAGAGTACATTTACCTTTGTGTTATCACCATTAATATGGGTTACGCCTCCATTTATCTGTAAATACCCTAGCAAAGGGAACTACTTTCTTACATTTGGGAACTCCTTTGGATAGCTACTCTCTAAGAAATGTCCAATGATAATATCAATTATGCTCTCAAATTTCATGATGTTTAACATGAGGAAGAACATATTATTGTTCCTACCGTGGAGGTTCCTCTAGTCCCTACTATCACAGGAAATGCCCAAGTAGGTAAAACTTCCACGAGTATTGTAATGGGGACCACTCAATTTAATTTTATGAAGTTTTTATAAACTTAATCAAGAATGGAAATATTTGGATCAGTGATGGACCCAAGATCATTTGCTACTTCGGTAGCACCACTTGTTGTTCCTTTGATGAGAACGATTATTCCACTTGTAAGATTTATTTGTCCCTCTGTGACCAATCTTGTTAACACAATGCCTTTGGTTAATCTGCCAAAAGCAAATACAGTGGAGGCAGCTGCTTTGCCTTCCTTGACTATTTAAGAGGTCAATAAAGAGATGATGATGATGATGATGATGATGATGATGATGATGATGATGATGGAGTCATCCTCATAAACCCCTAGTGAGGAACCATCCATTTATGATGATATTCATACTCCTTTCCTAGAGGAGTACAATAATGAACCTTACCCTGAGGGGTATATTCCCCTAATCTTTGAAAAGTTTAACGAGAAAGATTTACCCAAATGAGCACATCAAGAGATTTTTCGATCATCTTGCAGCTAACTATAATAATAAAAGGCTTCGTCTAATGGAATTTTCCAAATTCGTCACAGATAAACCTTACATATGGTACTCCCATTTATCCCAAAGGAGTGTGGCAATGTGGGAGGATATTCACATTCAATTTGTCTAGAATTTTTTTCCTAGCGAAAGATAAGTTCAAGATGACCCAGCTCGCTCAAGAGAGATAGAGGCCAGGGGAAGAGGATATGAGCTACATCAGGAGGTTTAAATAAAGATCATTGGACATGAGAGAAGATTCCATGGAGAGAAATCTTTTCCAAATCTGTAATAAAAGATTATTTCAGAGTGCATCTTCCATTTAATAAATAAAACTCGAGAAGACATATCAAAATCCTTCATGAGGGTAGCCCAAAATATCTCTTTGGTTGTTCACCCTAACCCTATTATTGCTAAAATTGTGTGGAAGTAGCAAGCTATTCAAGAAAGTAAAAGAGGCCAAGCACCGCGAGTTAACTACATAGAGGATGACGATAATGCTCAAGTCGGTGGGGAGGCCAAGAAGAAAAATAATAAGAGAAAGTTTGATAGAGAATATTTACCTCCATTTCCTTGATCCTGTGAAGAGGAAATAAGTTCTTATATAATGATAGTAACTGATAGATTAGTTTTTCCTCCAAAGAAGTATCCACCATATGCCCCTGGGCAAGACGTGTAAGCTAACCCAAAATATTTCCACATTCATTGGGCTATTTTGAAGTTATGCTATATAGGAAGAGATAGCAGCGGCTGGCTACTAGCTTTGTATTTGCTATTAGCTCTTGCTAGAACTTTAGGAGCAATAGCTTTAGGAGAGGAGCAAGTCTCTTTCTTAGGGAGGTATTTTATCAAATAATTTCGGATCCTAGATATCTAAATTTAGTAACATAGGAGTAGAGCAATTCTACAACTTTAGGATACCTAAAATGAGCATATCTCTTGCTAGTAGTTAGTTTAGGAGACATTTTCAAGATGTAGAATAGAAAAATAGCCTTACTTTAGTAGCTGTACAACCAAGCAGGCAAAGCTAGTAAGGCTTGCGAAATTACCTTGCAAAACTATCCTTGCTAGAGCGGGAATAAGAAATGACTTGTGCGAGCAAGTATGATATAAATTGCACTTTCTCAAGCTAACCACGATCTCGTTTTTACCTTGAGGGGGATTTTTAACATTCAGTGGAATCACCTACGCATTCACTAGTAATCCTTGCCAATTTAGTTCACTTTTTATCTTCTTCAGCATTAAAAGGTTCTTCGTCGTACGAAAAAGGAACCACAAGTCTCTAAGACAATCAATTCACAAATATCCTCTAAAGTGAATATAAATTCATCCCGGGATGAAATGAAGGTATGTGATATCACGCTCTATTTAGCGACCAACTACGTTATTTTTGGATAAAGTAAAGTCCCCAAAACAACATGAAGCACGTGCCAAACCAACCTTACTCAGAGTATCCCCATACTTCTTGTAAATGTAGCTAGACCATGCAACAAAACTATATGGGAAACCTGATGATCCCTCGAAATGAACATAAGAGTAGGGAAATTCACCACAATTTATCTTAAACCTTAAAATGTCATAGGAGGAGAGATAGTCTCCCTTAGTTTGGTCCTCTGGTTCATCCCCCATTAATAAAAGATTGTTCATATCCTTCACTATAAGGGAAAATATTTTAGCTTCACACCAAAACATATCACCATCTCTAAATAATGGAGCATGGCACCTCTCACTTGGCTATTTTTTATGCCTTAACCTTAGCGGCGTCCTTGATAAAAACATTATTAAATTTACTAAAAAAAATTCCATCGAACAGTTTGAGGGGGTTTTTTATGGTGGAAAAAATAAAAATAAAAAGATGTAGAAATGGGGCTGGAAGAAATTGATCGGTGAAAATAAAGACAAAAAAATAAATGGGGTTTTAAAGGTTTGGGGAATATAGTCATTTGCACTATTTGAAGATTCGTTATCCAACACTTAAGTTAAAAATTAATGGCAAATGATGATTGCATTAAACGAGGAAGTTCAGAGTTAACCCCATTGAGCCACGTGTAAAATAACGATAAGTATGTCAAATGATTGAAGTCCAAAATTAAATTCTAGAGATGCTTAGAGATTTGGCTGACACGTGCAGAGACTGATTGCATCATTTTGAGGTAGTTCGATCTAAGATTTTTTTGTTCAAGGTGGTTCATATAATATTTTTTATTTGAACAAAAACTTTCTCTGCAAAGAGCTAATGTAGTAGAGGTTTATAAATAAACCTCCTTACTTAGAGATAAATCTCCATATTAAGAAACTATAAGCTAAAGAAAGATTCATCAAAGATTAGTGACATCATAAAGGAGTTTGAGGAGTCAACCAATCTGATTCAGCCACGACAGAGTAGAGTTTAATTAAAGACTAAGGAAGCCTTCTAGAAGAAGAGAGTTAATCCACTATATATATATATATATATATATATGTGTGTGTGTGTGTGTGTGTGTGTGTGTGTGTGTGTGTGTGTGTAAGTTGTGATGTAATAGTGATGAAGTTACTCGGTACCTGTGATGGACTGGGTCTGGCAATATCAGGGAGCTTTCACACTCTATCGAGAAACATCACTAGGGAACTTCTAAGGGAACTAGTTTGGAGGATATAGAGCAAAGCATCATTAAATCTTGATTTAACCATTTTAGATACACCAGGTAAAACATCTGTGTTTTCCTGATTGAGCTTTACTCAAGTAACTATGAGCTTACTCGACCATAGAAGTTTTAGTGCCAAAAAAAGTTTCTTTCCATAAAAGATTTGAGTTATGTCAAACTATACCTAAAACATGTCAAATCAAACTTATCTAAAACAGTGATCGATTGGTGAGCAGTTGGTTAGTGTGGCAGTGATACACTATGGCCCCGCCTGACATAGCGGTTGGTCACTCGAGATTTCACTCATTATTTAATGCTAATGACAAGTTAGGTATAGTAGTCTGACCCAGTATTTAAAGCACCTGAGGTTCCTCGGGTGTGTAATCTGAGCCTATAAATACCCGCTTTTATCCTTTGATAAACTACGTGATCTTCGACCCAAAAGACTACTTTGAGATATTTATTACCAAAGCTATTACTCTCCCTCATTAACATGCTTACCCAGTTCTGCCTAAGAACAAAAGCATTTATTGAGTTCCAAAAACTATAATGCCTACATTTGAGTGTTTACCTGCCTACCTAGGTGTATTTAGAGTGATTGTTTTTCTCTCCATCTAACTAACTTCCATCAAAGGTTCTTTCATTATATCAAATAGTCGCATTTATTACCCTATTTTGAGATATGTATTGGTGGTCCTTCATCTTCATTGAGAAGTACATTTATCATTGTGTTATCACCATTAATACGGGTTATGCCTTCGTTTACCTTAAACACCCTAGAAAATATAACTACTCTCTTACATCTAGCATAATAAACAACTAAGTGAGATGATAAGATTCACGTGGATTAACAAATTGAGGCATAAAATTAGTAAATCTAAATTAATTATGCAAACAATAATTAGATGAAAATCCTATGGTCAATTTGAATTCATTAAACTAGAACTAATATAGATTTAAGTAATGTGTGTGTTAATGATGTATCAATCAAAGAAAATAACACACAAACAAGTCACGAGACTAATTTATGAGGAACAAAAACGTATCTAGAGGTAAAAAAACCTCGATGCATCCTACTCTCTCATTCAACTTGAAAAAATCTTATAAAATGTAAAAAGATATCTCTATATTGTTCCTTAACTATAAGTTATCTATGAACATTGAAATTTCCCCCATTGATAATGAGGAATCAATCTGAAGCTTCATCAGATGAACAAGTAATTCACATTCTCATCCTTAAAATCGCACCATGCTTGAACTCTTCAATAACTCAAACACCTCATATTTAGATCTTGGAGTGTAGATCTTCAATTATGATATGGAATGATTATATTGAATCTAGGCTAACTGGATATTATCTCGAAACACTCTAGATTATCACAAATCATAAATCGAGTATAGATATAGGTTTTCGCTATTGTGAAAGGAACAAGTAATTTTGAATAGATAGTTGTAATTGATATGCTCTCAATCTCGAAAATAATCTCTCAATATAGAGAAGTAATGAGGAACTCCTATTTTATGAAATTTAGGGAAAAGACTTAATTATACATTTTTTTAAACCTGATTGCGTCATGCGCACAGTGCTTGTTTGGCTTTGCGTGCATGATTTTTAGAAGAGAATTAATTATTTGTCAAAAAGGTGCAGCAATGTGCACTGGTACAAGTCCCATCCATATGCACAATTTTAGGAAGCAAATATTTTTGCCAAAAATGTGTAGAATCATGCGCACAGGGCTAATTTGTACCCGTGCAAATGGTTTAAGGTGGAAATCATTTTTCTCCCAATATAATATGCATTTTTTAAAAAACATAGTTTTTTCCTTCAATGATAAACACATCCCTTTTAAAAATTAAAAAATCACTTATTCAGTTCAAAATAACATTTTATCAAAGGATAATAAAATGTGTGTTCATAGCCAAAGATGTTCAATTATAATTCGAAAATAAAGGATACATCATCAATAAGTTCACGAACTCAAGTCTTTATTGTAAACAAGTCGTTTAAAATCTTCAAAATCCAATATTCATGATATATAATAAACAATACTCTCTCTGCCAAACATCCGTATGAAATCAAGCATTTTATTATTTAATGCAAGACTCAAATATTTTGACACAGAATTAAGCCAACTAATATATTTATACAAATGTTTACATTATCAATGTCATAACTTTTCCTTCTGATTGGAGGAGTGCTCGACCATGTAAAGTAACTTATTTTCCTTCTCTACAAACAAGTACTCAGCAAAGTAAAATCCCATTTTTTCCTTCTCGACAAAGAAGTGATCAATAGATTAAAGTTGTGTATTTTCCTTATTAACTGAGAAGTTATCAACTGAGTATGGAAGCATTAATCCTTTCCTTTCCTCCTTGACAGATGAGGGATTGACTGAGTAAGGTTATATATTTTCCTTATTGATGGATAAGTGCTTGACTGAGTAAAGTTTCTCCTTTTGCTTCTCGACGGAGAAGTAATTAATAGAGTATATTTGCATTATTTTCTTCTCAATGGAGAAGAGCTCGATAGAGTAAAGTTGTGTCGTTTACTTCTCGATAAAGAATTGACCAACAGAGTAAGGCAGCATTGTTCTTCTTGATAGATAAGCACATAAAATTCTTCTTTCTTCTAGATAAGGTAAACTATATCATTATTTATTATTCTTAATAGAGAAGTGCATATAATTATTTTTCTTCTCAATAAAGTAACACATATACTTCTTTTCCTTCTCAATAGAGAATGGACCACCTTTTCCTCCTTCAATAGGGAAGTTTATGCTAGAAATAACCATGGCCATGCCTCGTCAAAAGCAACCACGGTCATGCCTCATCAAAAGCAACCACAATAATGCCTTATCAGAAGCAACCACACTTATAAACATAGATGTAACAAACTATAATCCTCTCCCTCCATATTATGGCATAATTTTATGTAATCTACCTTTTATAAGGGTGTATGTTCAATTATTTACTTATAACTAAGCTCACTTGTCAAGGGTATCCGTAGACACCACATTCTCATACCCCTCTTACACTATAGGGGTCTATTTTGATGATTTCCCTCACAAAGACCCTTATTCTCTCAAAGCATATAGCCCTTGATATTTTCTTGACATCAATAACATCTGAGTTTAAAAATTCATCCAAAGTGGAGACTTTAGGCCTTTGAATACCTTTTCTAATAGTCCCGACCAAGCGTGCTTCAAATATTCAAGCTAGGAGATATGTATTAAGATGTAAGAAATGGACCACGCTTATTGAATTGGGCAAGGTACTGACTGCTAGGATTGACTTTTAAAAAATATAGCCCAATAAATATCTCATTCATAATATTTTTAAAAAAATAAACCAAATAAGATTTAGGCTATTAGATTTAGGGTTTTATCACTATACCTTTCAGATATTGTAGGTGACCCAACAAACATGCAAAAGGAAGGTTGATGGAGATGATGTAGATGATGTAACACCACCATAAATCCTTCCATAGATAAGCAATATATGATCAAGAAAGCTACATGCGTGTGCTCTCTTGGAGATGAAAACTTTGTAAAAATAGGGGAAAAAATATTTTATCTCTCCACATCTCCTTATAAAACGTGAATAGTACCTTCTCTCACCCTCGCTAACCCTAAGTTTTTTATGCACCTTAAATCCTTAACTAAACCTTTATTTATAGGTACATGAAGTTGTCTTACGATAATTAAGATTTCTAGATAGTTTTGCTCTACTTGGAATATGGACTATACTCGGGATCCAATGTAAATAATTAATTAGATTCCAAATGGAAATATGGAAATTCCATATTAGCCTTCATAATATATTTTCTTTTTTATTTAGTCATAAGTATTTCCATAAAATAATTTCGATTTCCCTCCAATTTAATTATCTCAAAATTTCTCAAATAAAGATGCCTTATTTGAAAAGTTAGATATCACATAATATGATTCCTCATGTTAAGTATACAATGCTCACATGGTGAAATTAAATTTGACACGAATTTATTTTCACCAACATATTATTATTCCTTGGTCTCAAACATAACTTATATAATACTCTACCTGATTATAAAATAATCTACTAAATAATTTTACTAGTAGAATTTAAACTTATAAGTTTATCAAGGAGGTATAATGTATGTCCTTGATTCGAATTCCTTCAAAACATGGCCTCATACATATTCACATAATGACTTCCCAGCCTACAAAGATTATTAACCTAAAATATTAATTATTACCCATAAAATTTCAAAAAAATAATTACATGAATACTCTGATCCTCATATCCCTCGTGATTAAGAATTTATGCACGTTTTACAAACTAGGAGATTGCACGACTCTAATTTAGTCAGTACCTAGACTCAAATCTCACCCTTGGTCTGGTTCAATACATTCCTGATGTACCGATACAACTTTTCTTGAATTACTCGTCCAATTATTGAACCATTAGACACTTTCCCAGAATTAAGATAAACTATTCTGTTTTACGCACAACTTTATCAATAGGATATTAAATCCTTATCTAGGGTGTGAACAGTCCAATTATATCAGGATTAGGATTCTGATCTTCTATGATCGGACAAACCCGACTCACTGCAATTCCTACTAAGTATAATTCATCAACATATAATATATTTATAAATAAATATAAGACATTTCCACAAACATGATTTATATTTCAAGTGAGCTTTGACAATCATTTATTAATAAATAATAAATGTCAAAAAACATGGCTTTAATAATATAATCACAACAATCACCCACTTAATCTTAAAGTCATGTGTCCACGCATTTAACTCCCAATCTGTTTACATTATAGTCAATACTCCTACATGCAGGATAAACTAGGTTATTATCTAATGAAATCTTTGTCAAAATCTTATCGCATTTATTGTTCGATCCCTCTAATTTGGTGATACATATATCTCAATGTGATTAGATCTTTTATGATTCCTGAGTTCTCTTAAACTTATAATTACTTATTATTATCACAATTCATTGTAGTGGTCAATTTCACTAAAGGAGTCATACCCAAGCCATTTAGGAACATTACAAGAAACTATACAATTTGTTGCGAAATAAATCGTTGCCAAATGTTAATATTTTATTGTAAAAGACAATTGGCAACGGTATTTTTTTCATCGCATGTTCGTGGCCAAAGCCCCATGGTTAGTATATGAGAACAAAAATGAGTTTCGTGGCTAATTGTTAACTTATTGGTAACGAAAAAAAGTCGTTGTCTAATGTGTACATTTCACAACAATCCTTGTTGTTGCTATTTGTTAATGCATTTAGTTGAAAATAGTAATATTTCTTATCAAATTGTATTGCATGTATTCTTAAAAAAATGTGGCTGAATATATTTTCACTTTTTTACCACGCCTAAAAATCGTTGTAAATATAATGTTTTTAGCACAATTATCCACAAACAAAAATTGTGGCTAATGTTAATATTGACCATTTTCCCCATATTAATTTGAATAATATTATCAACTTATTTTCGTTCAAAGCAGTTATCAAAGAGTCACTTCTGAAACTATTAATAATTAAAACCATTACAAATTATACTTTGCGAAATTTGGCAGGTCCATCCACATACTAATGAAATGAAAATTAGAATATAAAATCATACTCCAAAGTACATATATTTAAAACACAAAGTGTCATCAACAAAGTACATGTATCTAATAACAAAAGTTGACAAAAAAGCATGCCAAAATTTATAATAGCAAAATATTATGGTCTATTTCAACGTTCTCCCAAACTTTCACTTCTATTCGCACCACAACACAGCATACAAAAATGTTTCGCCAGCAAGAGTCTTCATCTGTTAATATCTACAATTCATCACAAAAAATTGTTAATTAAGTTTTATAAATAAGAATAATAAAAAATAATTACACCTTCAATATTTATGACTTGAATAGAAACCTATCTCTCAAGTGACATACCATTGTCTCCTCATGATGAGCTGCACACTCCGCCTCTTAAGCTTTTTGGAGCTATATTAACTTTTCTTGAGATCTAACAGAATCCTTAACATCTTCTTGCAATTGTGTATTTTTTTTTGTTGCAAAGTTGTCTTAGAATTAGTTGGCTTGGGACCAAACTCAAGACCATTAACATACTATGATCTCGTCCCGAGCACACGATCAGCTATCTCGTATGGGCTCATTAACGGACCCTCCTCAAATACAGAGTCAAACTCCTCCTGAGAAAAAGAAATATAAAATTAGTATCTAAAAATACTTATATTTCAAAAATATTTTACATTTTAAAAAAAATCGACAGAGTTTCCTATGTTTTTACATGAAAACAAACATGTTCAATAAATAAAAATATGATAAATTACACAACAATAATCAATGACCTTCAAAACAACAAATATAAGTCAACATACTTAATATCGACCTCCAATAAAATATTTTATATTTTAAAAAAAGTCGGCAGAGTTTTCTTTGTTTTTACATGAAAACTAACTTTTTCAATCCATTAAAACCCACAGATAACACAATAGTAATCAATTATACTTAATACCAGCAATCAAAACAACAAATGTAAGTCAACATCCCTAATCTCGACCTTCAATAATCCTACATACTTAATTCGGACGAGTACAACGTAAAATAAATCGCAATTTTACTTACATAGATTTCTTTGGCTTTAGGATACGTCCAATTCTCATCTTTAAAATGGGCCGCTTTATAAAACTCAATACTATCGGGTACATCACCGTCATCCCCACTTCTCTGTCAAAATAAAAAGTATATATTAGTAACTGAATTTACTATAAAAAATTCAAATCTAAAAATAATTATATATTACCAGCTCATGACGAACAACTAAAAATGCTTTGGAACCCTTGTTGTGCTTTACAATTCGCTTTGATTTATTATTTTTGTTTATTTTGCATCACCACTATGATATATTATGAAATTATTATATCGAATATAATAATTTACATCGTACATAAATAAAAATTGTAATAATTTTGAACCTCCTATTTAGGATCACCATATAAATCGCACAACTCGTGCCAATTTGCCAGGACGATACCAAAAGGGATATTTGCTCGTGCCTCCTCCAGTGAACCGTATTGCAAATGGTGTTAACGAAATTTACTTCATCGAGCCCTACTCCTCCCTTTCATCAACTCTTCACAACTTTGCTTTCCACACTCATCCAAGTCAATTTCAAATCTCTCCTTATACGTTACGGTAATTGATTAAATGTAAAAAGTAATAGAAAATGGACTCCTTAATAAATTATAATTTACATTAATTATATCAAAGGCTTCATTGGCACTGGGAAAAGATTTCGAGATATAATCCCAATCTCAGTAAAAAAAAAAATTGAAGATTTCTCACTATGGAGAGGCCTTCCTTTCTCTTATAAAATTTCTATTTGCATTTTATTTCCCATTGATTTTATCATCTTTTGTAACCCTTTGCCTTTGGTAGGTTCCTGAAGTCTCTATTTTCCTTTGGTAGAGGTTGTGGATAACAAACATTCAATAAATAAAAGGAGAAAGTACTATAAACACATGTGCAAATGTAAATACATGATAATTAATCATGTTACCAATGTACATATTGAGTGGTTGATTGAAATACCAAGAAAGTTCTTTTTTGGTTTTCTTATATGTTGTGTGTGTGTCTGTGTGTGTATTGTGTGTGTGTGGGGGGGGGGGGTTCTATACCATACTATAGGTACATGCTCTATGTACCAAATTTTACAAAAGATAATACATCAAGAAATTTGTAAGGATGTTGTACACTTAAGATATCCAATTATCATTTCGAGTACAATCAAGAAAATCATCTCGAGTTGTGTGTATTCATGTTTAATTTGGTGTATAAATTATAATTCGTAGTAGGCGAGATTGTAATACCCCGTATTTTTATGACTTTTATTATGGGGGTTTTATTAAATTAAATTGGGATGATATTTATTTAATATTAATCCAAATTTTAAAATAAATATTTACTAGCGTGATGATAGTTAGTAATTATTTGGTGGAAATTACTTAATGAGTAAAGTAATACATAGAATTGGATTTATTTAAATTTTCGTAACTGAATAACCCGACAATTATAGAATTAAGTCGGGGTGCGCCTATGTCGTGTCGGGACTAAATTAATGGAATATAAAGTAATTAAATTATAAGTCGCTCATATGGTCATTTCGAGTGCGCCAGCACCAACTCAGATGCCAGCCCTACCAGCCATACTAATAGCCCCCGTTCAATAGGGGTAATTTTATTATGGACATGTCTATAATGTCCACCATCCAGCAGCACCACAGGTGCCACCCACGATTGAGGGTACGTTTCATATTCATGGCACTATAGGGCGTGTTTTATTTTATACTGGGCTATTACACTGTTTTCTATCCACTAGCTTTGCATGGGCCACGAGATTATTAGGCACAGCAGAGAGTATAGTGACATGTGTAGACTCGCCATTGGGGAATGGGTCTTTGATTTTCTTCATATGGTGGGGAGTAGGTATATAGATTGTAGCTTGATTCTACCTGCGGACATGCTAGTTTTAGATATGCATGAGCATGACGCCATCATTGGCATGGATTGGCTAGCGACTTATAGGGCCATGATAGATTTCTTTGGTAGGAGTATTATCTTTTCCATTCCTAGTCAGTAGATGTTTTTGGTGGCGATGCCTCACCCTGAGGGAGGATCATCCACCCATTTATACTATATAGAGGAGGAGACCCTTACGGAGATTGTGATTCCCCTGGACTCGATTCCAGTTGTTCATGAGTTTTTTATGTGTTCTAGGAGATATCGGGCCTACCCCTAGTAGAGAGATAGATTTTGTTATAGACTTGATGTCGGGCACTCGACCAATAGCCCGTGCACCATACCGTATGGCTCCAGCCGAGATAAGGGAGTTGTGGGATCAAATTGAGCAACTGTTAGGCCAAGTTTACATTCGTAGGAGCACCTCGCCTTGGATAGCTCTGATGTTATTTGTGAAAAAGAGAGATAGTTCATTGAGATTGTTCATGAACTACCGAGAGTTGAACAAGGTCACGATACGGAATAAGTATCCGTTGCCCTGAATCGATGACTTATTTGACCAGCTGAGGGGAGTTGCCTTCTTCTCGAAAATAGACTTCAGATTGGGATACCATCAGCTACAAATTAGGGAAAAAGATGTGTCAAAGACTACTTTCTTAACGAGGTATGGGTCCTATGCTTTTAGAGTCATGCCGTTCGAGCTGACAAATGCTCCAGCCGTATTCATGGACTTGATAAACCAAGTGTTCAGAGAGTTTTTAGATCATTTTTTCATCGTCTTCATTGATGACATACTGATTTATTCACAGACCGATGATGATCATGCCGAGCACTTGAGATGGGTTCTTCAGACTCTACGAGAGCATCATCTGTATGCCAAGTATGAGAAGTGCGGATTCTGGTTACGGGAGGTACAATTTTGGGGGCATGTTGTGTCAGAATTGGGGATATTCATGGACTCAAGAAAAATGTCGGCAGTGAGGGAGTGGGGATAGCCCACGACACAGAAAGATGTGTGTAGTTTCTCGAGGTTAGTCGGATACTATAGGCGGTCCATTCGAGACTTTTAAAAAATAACGGGTCCATTGATGAATCTGACTCGCAAGGGGGTACCATACGTATGGGATAATGCTTGTCAATTAGCTTTTGACAAGCTAAAGGATAAGTTGACTTCGATGCCAGTTCTTTCTTTACTCGAGCCGGGGGTGGGGAATCTGGTGTGTACTGAAGCCTCTCTATAGGGACTTGGGGGAGTAGTCCAGCAAGAGGAGCAGGCTATAGATTATACATCTCGCAAGCTTAAGCCTTATGAAAGAAATTACCCCACCCATGACCTGGAGCTAGAAGCGGTCGTGTTTGCATGGCGGATTTAGAGGCATTATTTGCTAGGGGAGAAGTTTCGCTTGTTCACAGATCACAAGTCACTGCAATACTTGTTCACTCAACGAGAGTTGAACATGCATCAGCGTAGGTGGCTGGAGTTTTTTAAAGACTATCAGTTCGAGATATAGTACCATTCAGGAAAGACTAACGTGGTTGCGGATGCATTAAGCCATAGGCCGACAGGTACGGTAGCGGAATTATGGAAAGAGAAGTGGAAAGAGTTGGGACACCAGTACGTAGTGGCCCGATCATTTGTATCTGTAATGACGGTCATGCCAGAGATTATTATAAGGGTGATCCAGGCCCAAGAAGCTAATACGTTTTGTCAGGATTAGATTGTATGACTCCTAGATGAGGGCGTTGAGTCCTATTCAGTGAGTTCAAATGGAGGTTTGCGATTTAATGGGAGATTGTTATTTCGAAGGGAGAAGACTTACGTCATGCAATGATGATGCAGTCGCATGGGCCAAGAGTTATAATACATCCCAGAGGAGATAAAATGTACCAGTACATAAGGCGACAGTACTAGTGGAGTGGGATAAAGAAGGACATCGCAGAGTCCGTGTCCAAATGCCACCTGTCAAATAGTGAAGGTGGACCACCAAAGATCGCCAAGATTACTTCAGCAACTGGAGATACCTACGTGGAGATGGGAGAGCATTTCCATGGATTTCATCACTGGGTTGTCTACATCACATCGGGGTCACGATTCCATATGGCTAATAGTGGATCTGTTGACCAAGGTAGCTCACTTTTTGCCAGTGCGGACAGACTAAACTATGGGCCAGTATGCGCAGTTGTTTATTATCGAGGTATTGAGATTACATGGGGTGCCCCCGGATATTGTGTCTGATAGAGACAAAATTTTTGTGTCACGCTTCTGGGAGAGATTTTAGGAGGCTATGGGTACAGAGTTGAGATTGAGTTCAGCTTACCACCCACAGATAGACGGACAGACTGAGCGTACTAATCAGATGTTGTAGGATATGCTATGCATGTGTGTCCTTGATTTTTGAGGGGGTTCAGAGCCATATCTTCCATTGGTGGAGTTCGCTTGTAATAACTCCTATTAGTTTACAATCGGCATGGCCCCATTTGAGGCTTCATATGGAAGACCTTGTCGTTCTCTCGCTTGTTGGCTAGAGGTGGGGGACAATAATTTACTCGGACCAGAGGTGATTCAGGACACGTCAGCCAGAATCGAGTTAATCATGAGTCACATTCGGGTAGCCCAGGACAGGAAGAAAAGCTACGCCAATGCAAAGCGGTATTTCAGGGAGTTTGGCGGGGGAGACCAAGTATTTCTTCGAGTATCTCCTATGAAGGGAGTAATGAGGTTTGGAAAGAAAGGGAAATTGGCTTTGAGGTACGTAAGACCATTTCCCATTATTGAGAGGGTAGGGCCGGTGGCATACACATTGGGATTACCGGAGCACTTGCACCGTATTCATGATGTGTTCCACATTTCATCGTTGAGGCGATATCTTTGGGATGATATGGCCCACACTCACATCCTGATAGAGGAGATTGACATACAGCCCGACAATTCTTATGAGGAGAGACCAGTGGCTATCCTAGAACATAGTGAGAGGAGACTGAGATCAAAGGTAGTTCCACTTGTACGGGTCCAGTGGGAGCATCATAACGTGGAGGAGTCCACTTAGGAGCGCGAGGTAGTTATGCGCGAAAACTACCCAGATTTATTTTTACTAGGTATGCCTTATTTTTTGAATTTCGGGACAAAATTTCGTTATTAGGGGGAAGTATGTAATACCCCGTATTTTTATGGCTTTTATTATGGGGTTTTTCTTAAAATAAATTGGGATGAAATTTATTTAATATTAATCCGAATTTTAAAATAAATATTTACTAGCGTGATGAGAGTTAGTAATTATTTGGTGGAAATTACTTAATGAGTAAAGTAATACATAGAATTGGATTTATCAAAATTGTCGCGAGTGAATAACACGACAATTATAGAATTTGAGTTGAGACGCGCCTGTGTCATGTCGGGATTAAATTAATGGAATATAAAGTAATTAAATTATAAATTACCTGTATGGTCATTTCGAGTGCACCATTGTGTCCGAAAGGGTCAAGATAGTCAAAAAAGTGTACCTCGGGGTTTAGTTTGGGTCTCGGGACGTTTTTAGGCCTAATCGATAACCCGGGAGGGCATTTTAGTAATTTTCCTTTTTAAGGCTTAATTATGGATGAAAAGTGAAGGGGTATATCTGATGGGAGTTAGAGTCCTCGAGGATTAGAAATGGTAGAGTTGCAGAGAGGCTAAGGAAGAGAGACAAAAGAAGCCTTCCAGGGAGGAGAGACACCAAACTACACCACATTTGCCATCTTTCACCACCAACGCGTTGATTGGGAAATGAGGGACGCAACCTTACCCATCAACACATGAGAATCAGACTTCATATCTGAGGCAAGTATCTATCTTGCTGGAATCTTGATTGATATTATTCCCATGATAGTGTAGGAATTAATTATCTTATGTCTCGTGAAAATATATTGTTGTTTGGGAGATTGATATCACTATTTGGAATAGAAATCATGTAGTATGAATGTCTAGTAATATGTAGTATATTAATCATGAAATTTGATGACAGTAGAGATAAGAATCTGGAAATCAAAGGAACTTTTGAGAAAAATTAGATAAACTAGGGTTTGAGGATAATTTCTTGAATTAACCTATTTGATGATGACTCTTGATCAATTAATGTAAACTTTACATTAGAAATCATTTATAATAGTTTATATAACGGTCTTTGTGTTTGGTTGGGAGTTTGGGACTCACTAATGGGGATTTGGTGAAGTTTTATGGAGGAAACTCGTAGGTTAGAATTGCAGAATCTATGCAAGAAGTGCTTGATCGATCGATCGACTCAAGAATGTCGATCGATCCATTTTTATTGATCGATCGACCCCTCTCGAAAATTGTATAACTTTTCCTTTTTTCGTTAATTCAATCAAAATGCGTAGGAACCCTTGGATATAAATTAAAGATCATAATGGGTCATTGGGAGGACCAGTAGGGTCTAAGTAGGTTCTGATATATGAAATTTTATACGAGATGTAACCGTGGGATAACGGGGGCATCAAATGGGATAGAAATCGTGCGTATGTTAAGTGAGGTATTGGGAGACTTTAGAAAGACTTAGACAAGTATGTTAGTGAGGGTACACCTACTGAATTTACCTTTAGTAAAAGAAAATGCTTCGAGGGACTAGAAGTACTTATGAAATGGCGACAATTGAAAATAAAAAGATATGGGTTAATTATACATAGGACTTGGGTTATTTGTTCCACGTATAGTTAAAATATTTTTATGGGTCATGGGCGAACCTAATTAAAATATGTGGAAAAAATATATATATATTTATATATACCGAGTGCTTGTATATAATGATATGGATCTGTGTATAATCATACCCGCGCTACTTGCTATCACGGAGGTTTTTGCGCCGGGATAGTCTTATCTCGATGGGACTTTTATGGGGGATATTGACTCGTGCCTTAGAACATAGGATTCCTTAGTACAGGGTATCTGAGAATGATAGTCAGACGGTATTAAGAGACATAAGGGTATGTGCTGACCTCTTAGTGACTTGGAACTATGCTTCGCCTCCATTTTTTGTGTATTGTGTTAATACAGTTTGAGAGTGATTCTGAACTAGTATTTCCCTTTGTACGAGAGGTACGGAGACTTGATAGCAGAGGTAGCCAGCACCATAGATTTTATGTGGGGTACCGATTAGTATATATATATTGGATGAGTGACTTATATATATATATATATATATATATACCTGGAAATCTTCTACCGTACGTATAAGTAGATAAATATGGAATGAATGCTCCAAAATATAGTAAGTGTATGAAACTTCACCATGGTATTGAGAAATACATAAAATAATTAAAAGATTCTTAAGAAGATGGTACCTTAAATAAATCATAGACATACTACTTCATGATTTATTGGAGAAGAATTGGGTTAGACTTATTAGTCATTTTAGTTGTACGATAGGCATGAACACTAGATGAGAGGTGGGAATTCTCAAGAGAGTGTCGCATACTAACATGTGTGGCATATCAACAAGTAAGCATATATATATATATATATATATTATAGGTGCCCTGCCACAGGGGAGTCAGGCGTAGATCCATTGGATTGGACGTGCTGCAGCTTATGTGGGAGTTACAGGTCCTTGCAGTAGACGATTATTCCTTTGACTCCTCAGCTTCTGATTTAGTTCTCTTTAGTTAGGGCATGTGTCGCCCATTTTCAGAATTCTGTTTAGACTTGAGAGAGTTTTCCTACTTTTCTATTATTTCAGTATCCTGTTTTATTTGGGATAGTTTTATCTATTATGTTGAAGGTAGTTGTGGATATTTATTTGGATTGAGTAATCTAGTTGGTATAACTCATTTGAATGGTTTGTTTTATTTATCATTAGTACTATTCATAAACTGGTTTATACACATAAGGCCTTTACAATGGAATTTAAATTAAAAAAATTAAATGTTTTGACACTCGGCTTAATTAATTATTAGGTGGTTAATAAAGAAAATTATTTTACGACAGTGATGCTAAGAATGAACCAACTAGGCACTTTGAATTAATTTAATAAATGACTAATCACCTAGTATTTAATTAGGCGGGGTGTCATAGAGATGCGTCATGTTTAAAGTGTGTCCCTTTTGCTATATTTATTATATAAACGATTGTCACCCCTAAGTTAACCCATCTCTAGTGGTGTGGTGACAATTATTGTGCAACAAAAATAAATAAGAAGAAAGCATTCACCAAGTGAGAACAAGGAATATAAAATGACAATCACACAACAAAGGATGTACGTGGTTCAGCAAAGATGTGCCTACGTCCACGGTGGTGCAGTCGATATTATTTCTATATACTCTGGAGAGTAATTACAGAGAATACAAAAACTGTCCTTTTGCCCCGGACCTAGGGTTTAATATATACATGTACATGTAGGTAAGTGGAGGTGATGGGTTCCCCCATGTCTTCCATCTCCCCTATAACTTCCCTTAATGAGAACGTGGGGGGAGGCTGGATCAAAATAAGAGATGAGGGGCCTGGACTTTGGGCCGCCAGGACTGGGCTACTCGTCCAGGTCCATGGTCCTAATTCTGGGTACCCACAATTACCCCTAAATTTGTTGGGCCATGTTTATGGGCTCAATAGATTTAAATGATTAGCCATAATGGTTGTTTTGAAATTCTTCAGAAACCGTGAAGCTGATTTTGGCGGCACCCGCCTAGTATCTTGTTCACTATGATTAGTAGAATTTGAAGGTTTCTTGGAAGAGGTACTTCTCTATTGTCGTTCCAATTTTTCCAGCATTTTCTCATTCCTTGCGAGTTCTAGCACTTCGTACATTCTTCTCTCAATCTCCAGTCTCATTGCTTCCTTTCCGCTTAGGCTCGTGCTTCTTCCTCGTTCGAATTGGTCCTCTATCTTGTAAGTTCCCTGTATCTTTTCTCTGTGCTTTCTCTTTGAGTTTATAGTTTTCTAGGGCTTTTCAATGGCGAAGATTGGGAATAGGTCGGTCTCTGAGTTTAGGAAGTTTTACAACATTCTCGAGTGGGTAGATATTGAGTGTTGTTCCTCCACTCCTAGAAACGTTAGAGAGATAGATGATGCTCACTGGATCCATGTTCTGTTGCTTTCCTAGGGGGGACTCACTTTTCCTCCCAATGATTTGTTCCTGCATTTCTTTGGCTATTTCAATATTGTTCCTGCACAATGCTCGCCCAATGTGTGGAAAATAGTAAATGGCATCCATAGGATAAATCAATTGTATGGAACTAGGTTAGGGCTCGCCGAGGTCTGTTTCTGTTACTCCTTTTCTCGAACTAGTTATGGTGTCCTTTACCTCAAAGTTAGGAGCCCTGACAGGGTATTGGTAGTAAATCTACCTGATTCCCATAAGGACTACTAGTAAGAAGGTTTCCTTGTTAGGAATTGGCAGTTCCCTCCCCAATTTGAAGGGTCGAGGTCTGAGAGGTTCTCTGTTCCTTTTTACGGGGAGGAATACATAGGTAGACATTGTACTGTTGTTTCAATTTTTGTTGATTTGTGACCTTTCTAACTCCTCTTTTGCTTTTTCTTCCACAGCGAGGTCAAAGAATTTGGAGCTTGCTCTTAGCGAGGTTCGTATCTCGAAATTGGTTAAGGCTTGGAATATCAGGGAGCCTCTAGGTGGCGGCGAGCATCCCAATTTTGTTACCTTTCTGCTCGAGTACAAGAACGTTGGATCCAACTTCATAGCAAGGCCTGTGGATAGTATACCAGAGCTTGAATCCTTCGAAGAGACTACTGCAGAGCCTATCCAGTTGGAAGAGGAGGAGAGCTTCTCTGAAAGTGACCTTGCAGGAGCTGTGAGTAATTTGGGTGGAGGGAGATTTGATAATAGCAGTTCCTCTGATCGTGAGGAGGTTTCTGAAGCTCGGGGATCGTTGAGCACTTCTAGCAGTTCAAGTGAAGAGATGGTTCCTCCAAGGAAGAACTTGATTAGGGATGATGATGATGAGGACCACGTGCTTCTTGCACAGAGGTCAAAGAAGCAAAAAGCTACTTCTGGGGCCGTGGCTACTGGTTCCCGGTCCTCCGCTCAGGAGCAGGGGAGGAGAAGGAAGGAAGAGGAGCAGGTGAGAGAGAGAGGAAAAAGGAAGAAAAGAGGAAGGAATTGGAGGAGAAAAGGAGGGTCAAGGAGAGGAAAAAGAGAGAGAGAGAGAAAGAGGAGGAGAAGAGTAGGGCTAAAGCGAGGATGAAGGTCGGGCAGGCCTTAGTCCCAGTGTCCGCTCTGCCCGAGGGGGCCTCTATGGCAATTTCTCCTCAGCTGGCCCCGGCCCTGCTCGAGAGAGTTATCCTCCTGGCTGATCGCCAAAGGGCAGTGGGGTTAGAGCATTTGACCCTCCAGGCTAGTCAGAGGCTTGCTCTGGTAAGGTTTATTTTTCTTTTTCTCTTATATTTTTCTGACTTCCCTCATTTTCTTCTTCTAATGCCTTCTCTTTTTCGCAGTTCATTACTGACTTCGCCATGCTGTATCGTTCACGCGGTGAGCTGGTGAAGAAGAATAGTGAGCTAGAGCAAGAGAATTTTGCCCTGAAGGTGAAGGGTAAGGAGCTCGAGGCCAATTTTAAGGCTGTTGACGCTGCTCGAATTTCATCTGACTTGGCTCTTACCACCGCGAGCAAGGAGAAGGATGCGGCAGTCAAGGATCTGGAGGAGCTGAGGCAGGCCTACGACCTGGTTTGCTCGAGCAAACTTGCTGTCGTGGAGGAGAAAAGGGTGCTCTCCGAAGAGCTGAAGAAAAAGGAGTTCAAGGCTGTCACTGCCAGGGAAGACTCTTATAATTTCGGCTGGACTGCAACATACGAAGATGCTGAAGTTCATATAGGCTATATTAGCCGTCTGAACTTTAAGAAAGGATGGAACAAGGCTCTAATAGCCGCTGGGGTTGATGTTTCATCCCCACTCTTTGACGAGCATGACCCAGGGCCAAGGCCAGTCGTGGATGAGGACCCTGCCCAAGCCGTTTAAGTCTCTGATCCTGCTCCTCAGGTGACCTCTGCTGATGTTTCTCTTGTTGAGGTGACAGAGACCACCCCTGACGAGGGTAGTGCTCCTGTTGATGCTGAGAAAGGGCCATCCACCTCTGGGCCACTTGAGGTTGCTGATTGATAGGATTGCTTTATATTTGTTTCTTTTTCCAGTTTGTAAACTTTCTTTCTTCAGTTCGATGTAACCTCAATCTTTATTAATGAAAAAGGCTTTATTTCTGCTTGTTCTGATTTGTCTCTATCTCTCCTTTATCTTCCTTTCATTTGTAGTTAGTTGATGTAGATGATTACATTCCTGCTACTTCCCAATTAGGTAAGTCCCTTGTTCCCAACGCGAGTCCTGAAGTTCTCTAGACCTTCGTTAATCTTTGCAAGTTCCTTATGTCCAGAAATCAGAAGTATAAGGAGCAATTCGAGCTGGTGGCTAAGATGAAGGACAAGCTCCAGGAGATGGAGGATATTGGTACTTCAGTGCAAGAGGAGGTCAATGTGCTGAGGAGAAGACTACTAGAGGCCACCGAGATCAACCAAGTTGGGGAGGCTCTTCAGCAGGAGAATGAAGACCTGAGGAGATAAGTCTTACGACTTAGGGAGCATGCGCCGAGTACTGTTCCAGCAGTTCTTCAAGGCTCCTCATCATCGCGAGCTAGATCTGGTCATAATGTTACTCCTCCTATGCCGCGAGGTCCCACTCACCATCCCCTTCCGCGAGCTGGTAGGAGCACCAGGGGAAGAAACGGGGAAGCAGAAGAGCTTCATGATAAGGAAATGGAGGAACTCCACGGTGATGTTCAGCGAGCATATGTAATTGTTGTTGGGCTTTAAAGGGACGTCACCTGGTTGCGGCACTTGTTCAAGAAAGGTCCTCGGCAAGCGTGAGCTGACGGTTATGATCAAGGCTGGTCGGATGCTCCAATAAGGATATATGAGTTCGAGGAGCTTTCTTTCATCAGGGGATGGCTAAGTGCCTTGAAGGAGCTGCAAGTCCCGAGAAACTCGGTGCTATAGTATCGTCATGAGATGTCTTCCTCCACTCTGATGCCCAACCCATTCAGGAGGGACGATCGATGGATCCCCATCGATGTTATTCCTCGATAATTATTGGAGTCAGATGCGAATGAGGTTGTGGAAGAGTTTGCTCGCTCCTGATGACGGACAAAGAGCTCGAGTGGCTGATTATCTTGCTCGGAGACTTCCACCCCCTTGAGATTTTGCCAGTTGCTATTTTTTTTTTGATAATGTAAATGCTCTGGGCGATCTCGCCGACTAAACATGTATTATCATCGTTGTAAGTATGATGGATTAATGAAAAGTTTGTGTTTTGGGAAATTTTGCCAACTAAACGTGTATAACCTACTTTTTATATCCTTGCTGCTTTATGATCTTTTCTGTTTTGTCATGCAAGTGTCCCCCCAGTCCAATATAATACCAAAGTACCATTGTGCCCCACTTTACCTTTAGGTTGTGTCATCACACTCCCTTAGGCCTAAGTACGGCAATTGGCGAGGACACACCCGGTGTTGGATGTCTTCATCCGATCAGGATTTTATTCAACCGAAGTAGGTTTGATGACCAGTATAAGATTTGGCCGTATTGCCTAAGAATCCTCTGTAGGGCTTTATATATTGCCAGGGGCAATGCTAAGAGGTCTCTCATGTTTTATGACGGTGACCTGAGGAGGGGTATTCCCCTACTATAGTGATCACTTTGCTTGTTATTTAGAAAAGATGTGCGATGAATGTAGCTGTCACCAATAAGAATGTAACCAATTAAGTAACTTTCATTAGTAATAAGGAAAATAAACTTCTGTTTTCATAACAAAAGAATACAAGAAAAAGATCTAAAAATAGAATTTCTTGAGATTAGCTGCGTTCCATGCTCATGGTATTTCTCTACCCTCCATCGTTTCTAAGTGATAGGCACCTTGGAGATCGTCTTTAGTTACTTTAAAGGGTCCTTCCCAGTTTGGGCCTAGCTTTCCGTCTGACGACTTCACTGTGCTGCCCAGGACTTTCCTTAGAACATAGTCCCCAACTTGGAACGTCCTCGGGTTAACCCTTTTGTTGTAATGCTTCGCGAGCTGTTGCTGATAGTTCGCTAGCTTCACCAGGGCTAGCTCTCTGCGCTCATCGGCTAGGTCGAGTTCGGCGAGCAATGCTTCATCATTCAGGCCTTGGTCGACAAGGTTGGATTTCATTATTGGCAAACCTGCTTCTAGTGGGATGACTGCTTCCATGCCATATGTCAGCGAAAATAGGGTTTCTCCTGTTGCTCGCCGAGGAGTGGTTCGGTACGCCCATAGAACATAGAGTAGCTCTGTTACCCATGCGCCTTTGGCTCGCTCTAATCGCTTCTTCAATCCATCGATCATAGTTTTATTGGAAGCTTCAGCTTTGCCATTGCTCTGAGGGTAGGCCACCGAACTGAAGTGGTGTCTGATCCCGTGTTCATTACAGAAGTTCTAAAAGGAGCCACTTTCGAACTGCGTTCCATTATCGATGATGATGGTTCTGGGGATTCCAAACCGAGTGATTATATTCCTCCATATGAACCTTATCATATCAGCATCTCGGATGTTGACCAGGGATTCATCCTCGATCCATTTGGTGAAGTAGTCAGTCACAACCAACAGGTATTTGCGATTGCCGACGGCGATAGGCAGCGGTCCCACGATATCCATTCCCCATTGGTCGAAGGGCCATGGGCTGGACAGGGACTTCAGGTCGCTGGTGGGTTGGTGGACCATAGGAGCATGGAATTGGCATTTCGGGCATTTGCGGACATATACTTCGGAGTCCTTTTGCATGTATGGCCACCAATAGCCTTCCTTCATTACTCGAAAGGCGACAGACCTTCCTCCGATATGACTTCCACGGATTCCTTCGTGAAGCTCGTGTAGCACTTGCTCGACATCACCTGGGTGGACGCATCTAAGGTAGGGAATGGAAAAGGATTTCTTATACAAGTCGCCTCCAGTGGATAAATGAAAGCGAGCAGCTTTGAATCTTATCTGGTGGGCAGTTTTATTGTCATCTGGGAGCGTGCCATCCGTTAAATAGTCCTTTAAGGGGTCTATCCAGCTGGGGGCTGATCCCACCTGGAGTATTTGTTCCACCTTTGGTAACTTTCTGTTGTGGTTAATGCTCGAACAAATGAGAAAATCGATGGGGATGACCCTCTTAAGGTCAGAGTCAACTGTCGAACTCAAGGCTGCTAAGGCATCAGCATGACTGTTTTGCCCCCTGAGAAACTGCTGGATGTTGATCTCTTCAAAGCTTGACATTAATTCTCTCACTAAGGCGAGGTAGGCTGCCATTCTTTTATCCTTTGCATTGTAATCTCCACTTATCTGATTGGATACTAGTTGAGAGTCGCCGAACACCTGTAAACGTTTTGCTCCTAGAGTTTGTGCCTTTTGGAGACCGGAAATTAGGGCTTCGTACTCTGCTTCGTTGTTGGAGGCTGCAAATCCAAGCCTGATTCCTTATTCGAGGATTGTGTTTTCTGGAGTAATGAGGATAATGCCTACCCCTGCCCCCTTTGAGTTGGAGGCTCCATCAACGAAGAGTCTCCAGGTTCTCTCTGTTTCTTGGTTCTTCTCTTTCCTTGTTAGTTGAGGTTGGTCGGAGAGTTCTTCGCCCGTAAATTTGACTATGAAATCAGCAAGGATCTGACCCTTGATAGCTGTCCTTGGTTGAAATTGGATGTCAAATTGGCCGAGCTCGACTGACCACTTAGACAGTCTGCCCGACAAGTCCGTTTTCCTTAGGACCGCCTTAAGGGGATGCGATGTAAGGACGATGATAGTATAAGCTTCGAAATAATGCTTCAGCTTCCTCGAGGCTATTACAAGTGCAAAGGCAAGCTTCTCTAATAGCAGGTACCTTTACTCGGCATCTAATAAGGTCTTGCTCGCATAGTAAATGGGGTATTGGATTCCTGCAATCTCGCATATTAACGCATAGCTGACACTGTGATTGGATACGGAGAGGTACAGGTACAAAGAATCCATTTGTTGTGGTATGATAAGCAGCGGTGGGGAGCTTAAGTAGGACTTGAGCTCGTCCAAAGCTCGCGAGCAGTCTGGGCTCAACTCCATCGGTTTACTCCCATTTAGAAGCTGGAACAAGGCTTGTACTTCTCGAAAGATTTGGAGATTAAGCGATTTGAGGCGGCGAGCATTCTAGTGAGCTTCTGCATGTCCCGGATTATTCGAGGGGGTTGCACCCTGTTGATTGCATCGATCTGGTCTGGATTAGCTTCTATGCCTCTCTTACTGACCAAGTACCCAAGAAATTTTCCTGACTGGACACCGAAGGAACACTTGCTCGCATTAAGTTTCATTCGGTACTTCCTGAGGATTTCGAAGGTCTTTGACAGGTTCGAGAGGTGATTTTCCTTCTTCTTGCTCTTAACGAGCATGTCATCGATGTAGACCTCCATTGTGTCTCCCATTTGATCCTTGAACATTTTAGTGACCAGCCACTGATAGGTTGCCCATGCATTCTTGAGCCCAAAGGGCATGACCTTGTAGGAATACAACCCAACAGTCGTGATGAACGTCATTTTGTCCTGGTCTGGGGCATACAAGGGGATCTGGTGATATCCTGAGTATGCGTCCAGGAAGCTCATTCGCTCATGAGCTGCAGTGGCGTCTACTAGTTGGTCTATCTTTGGGAGGGGGAAACTATCCTTAGGGCATGCTTTGTTGAGGTCAGTGAAGTTGATTCAAACTCTCCACTTCCCACTATTCTTCGAAACTACTACTGGGTTGGACAACCACTTGGGGAATTGCACTTTCCGTATGGATCCTGCATCCAGCAGTTTTTCGACTTCCATTTCGACCGCTTTAGCCTTCTCGGGTGCAGTTCTTTGTGCCTTCAGCGTGATTGGCTTGAATATGGGGTCGACGTGCAGCTGATGACAGACCATACTAGGATCGATTCCAGGAAGCTCGTATGGTTCCCATGAAAAAACATCTACATTGTGTCTCAGCAAGGTCGTCAACTCCTTCTGTTCTTGGTCGGTGAGAGATGCTCCAATCAAGAAGACTCTGCTACTATCACCAACTTCAGCCATAACTTCTACCAGGTTCTCGACGACACGCTCGGAGGGTAGGAACCTGGTCTCCTCTACTCCAGGTCTCCCGTACTTTAATTGCTACTTAGAAGGTATCACACCTTCTTCAACTTTCTCGCTGGGTTGACCGGCCTTCTTCTCTGTCTTTGGTCGGATGGCTGCTATGAAGCACTGCCTCACCATCGCTTGGTCGCTGTGGATCTCCATTACTCCTCGCTCGATTACATATTTGAGCTTCTGATGGTAGGTCGAGGAGACTTCCTTCATCGCATGAAGCCATCCCCTGCCGAGGATGGCCTGGTACGGTGAGTCGATGTCAACTACCAAAAACTCGATCATCTTGGAGACGTTTCCAGCATGCACTGGCAGTACTATCTTGCCCAGGGGCATGGTTATTTTTCCAGCAAAGCTGACCAAAGGAACAGTAGCTTCCTTTAGGTCGGCGGCGCTCAACTTCAATTTCCTGAATAGGTCGAGGTACATTACTTCAGATGAGCTTCCTTGATCGACGAGCAGCTTGTCGATGTCAAAGTTGGTTATCCTGAGTGTAATGACCAGGGCATCATGATGTGGGGTCCTTACTCCCACCAAATCTTCATCCGTGAAAACAATATGCTTGTTATAGTTGACATCCTCTGCTCATCGACGCTTTCCTGACTGTGACTTTGCTAGATCGATTTGAAAATCCTGCATTACCGCTGTAAGTTTTTTCATTTCCATTCGAGCTGAGTTCCCTTGTATCTGCTTGACGTCAGATACTTCGTGGATTACTGCGAACTCATGTCCAGCATCATCCTCCAGCACGTTGTCGGGTCTCGCCTCTCTGTTGGCAGCTACTTTCTCTGCCCTCTTTTCAATAAAGTTATTTAAATGCCCGGACTGGGCCAACTCCTCGAGGTGAGACTTAAGAGCTTTGCAGTGCTCGATCTTATGTCCTCCCTCTTTGTGAAAGACGCATCTTAACGCATTGTTCCTCTTAGAGGGATCTCCTCCCATTTTCCTGGGCCACTTGATGAATGGCTCATCTTTGATCTTCGTAAGAATTTTGTAAATTGGTTCTTTGAAGACGGTGTTGACCGCCTGGAATATATTCGACGCGTCATGGTTTCTTCCGTTCTTGGAGCCATTTTTGCCTCCGTTCTTTCCTCCTTTCTTCTGGTTCTCAGTTTTCTCACTTCCCTTGGTATTGAGCTTAGCTCGACCGTTTTCTCCTGTATTAGGGCAGGTGACATCTTCCACCTTTGCGTATTTCTCGATTCGGGCCATTAGGTCGTCAATAGTCATAGCTTCCTTCTTTGTCAGGGACTGGTATAGGAGGGAAGAACTAGGGAGCCCAATTTTGAAGGAGGCCACTGCCACTTCCTCTGCGCAGTCCTCGATCTCATTGAATAACTAGCAGTACCTCTTCGCGGAGTCTCGGAGGGTCTCTTGAGGCATTTTATTCATTGTTAGCAAAGCATCCATCCTTTTGGGATGGGAGCTACTGGTAATGAATCGGGCCGTAAAAAGTTCGGCTAGGGATTTGAAATTCCTGATCGACCGATGGGGGAGCCTTTCGAACCACTTCTGCGCTACATCATGCAGGCTCGAGGGAAAAATACGGCACATCAGGGTATCTCGTTGATTCCAGAGGGTCATGGCCTGTCGGTATTGCCTGACGTGATCGATGGAATCAGTCTTTCCGTCGTAAATCTTGAACCTTAGAATGGTAAATTTCTTGGGGGCTTCCTCCTCTTCGATTTCCCTCATGAAGGGTGACTTCATCTAGGTTTTGAGAGCTCGCCTTGCGAGTTCTCGGGTTGATCTTGTTCCGTGTTGAGCAGGATGTTGGTCCATCTCCCTACGGACTAGATTTCGTATATTTTCGTCGCTGCGAGCAGGGCTCTGGTAGCGGGGAGCTTTTCGCAGCCGTTCGTGGAGGTTGTCGTTTGACTCTCCTCCTTCGACCTTTTGAGATTCTCGCCTAGGGCTCCTTCCTCGGCTGCGAGACTTGCTTGCCTGAGGGCTAGAAGTGCAGTATGGACGTATCCTATTATCAGGATGAAGCTCCCTCTCCATTTTTTCCAGTCTTCTTCTAAAGCGAGCATTCTCATCCTCGTATCTGCGGGAAGACTCCCTCTGCTCATGGAGCCTTGCCTCGTACGCATCAATCAATCTGGATATCTGTGTGGACCTCGCTGGTCCCTGACTTTCTTCTGAGGCTGGCCTTTCCAGGCGAGCTCTCTGATTTGAACGTCGAACTTCAGAACTAATCCTGCGAGGAGCAGGTGGCTCTTGAATATCTCCTGCCTGAGGGGCATTGCTTCTGTGACCAGACATCTTAAACTCCTCTTTTGGTGTGGGCACTTCTCAGGGAAAGATGAACGTTTCCCACAGACGGCGCCAATTGTGGTGACAATTATTGTGCAACACAAATAAATAAGAAGAAAGTATTCACCAAGTGAGAACAAGGAATATAAAATGACAATCACACAACAAAGGATGTACGTGGTTCAGCAAAGATGTGCCTACGTCCACGGTGGTGCAGTCGATATTATTTCTATATACTCCGGAGAGTAATTACAGAGAATATAAAAACTGTCCTTTTGCCCCGGACCTAGGGTTTAATATATACATGTACATGTAGGTAAGTGGAGGTGATGGGTCCCCCCAAATTTTCCATCTCCCTATAACTTCCCTTAATGAGAACGTCAGGAGAGGTCGGATCAAAATAAGAGATGAGGGGCCTGGACTTTTGGCCGCCAGGACTGGGCTACTGGCCCAGGCCCATGGTCCTAATTCCGGGTACCCACAAGTGGTGTATTTTTTATTGGTGTAAAATGAGTTTCGTACTTATATGTAGTGTTAAAATACCTTACATAAATGAATGTGCTTTTAAATATTTTTCAGTTCGATTAATATGAAAATCTAAGAATTTAAAATTTATGCTAAAGCCACAATTCTTTATGAACCAAACACCCCATCTATAGGCATATCAAGAACAAAAAATCTACATACCATAAAAAAGATAGATAAATAAAATGACATTTTCTTTATAAATAAGCAATTACATGCATATGGAATACCAAAATGGAGTTATTAGTCATCGACACCAACAAAAATTGAGTATTAATTGCGACAATGTTACTTTCAAGTCTCCACATTATCATGTCAGCTCGCATTCTTCCCCAACCTTTCCTACACTGCCTATAATACCACCTCTGCCTAAACCAACACTGCCACCATTACCAACTACAATTATGCGGCCACCACTACTAATTTCTTTGTTGATTACCCATTAACAATTTTTACAATCAAGATCATTTGAAGCTATATTTGAAATAAAGCTATATATACACACCAAGCAACCTGTCGTATCATGGTATTTTAGCATATTGTAGAGACAACCTGTCCTAACTCTGGAATTTGAGATTATGTGTACTGTCATTTTGTTTCAATTCATTT
Source organism: Sambucus nigra (assembly GCA_949130495.1). NCBI lineage: Eukaryota > Viridiplantae > Streptophyta > Magnoliopsida > Dipsacales > Adoxaceae > Sambucus > Sambucus nigra. Next base: position 559,259,086 of record OX422210.1, on the reverse strand, counting down.
CGTGTATACATTTTATTTGGTTTGTAAGGTATGGAGGTCAACACATGTCTATGTTTGAGATTATACGTACTGTCAATTTGAGATTATATGCACCTATCATAACTAAGGTAAGGGGGTCAACACAAGTCCCTATTTTGTAAGTTAATTTAACTAATATTTATATACCTTAGTACTTAATATGATGAGTTTTGTTTCTGTTAGTTGTCTCATTTGATGACGGGACCATTTTTACTCTCTACTTGTTCTGTCCGTAAACAAACTTGAAAGAACGAAATTTCCAATTGAGTTCATTTGTATGTAATTGAATTATTCCCGAAACAAAACTGGTTTTGAGTTATAAATAGATTTTTATATTGTCACGATACCCACATAGTCTATAACGTGTTCATTTAGAAGACGTAGTGGCCAAGATTAAATGTTATATCTTGTCGAGTTTTATTGGTGCAAGTTTCACGTCTTTATTCACATTGCAATCTGAATATCTCTCAGGTATGAACGCATTATGTTTATGGAGTTCAAAAATAGTTTTAAAGGATGAAAACTTTATTAAAATTGATTTTTAAATGTTTTAGGTTTATCTGATGTTTAGAGTCGTACGAATCCACGTCTTTGGTTTAGCACTTCAAACAACATGTCATGTCATTCGAACGACATCTCACAGTCGTTAGAATGACTTGAGCATCTTATTAGAATGACTTTTAGACTTAACTTTTTTATTCATAGAGTTTTTCTCTCAGAATTCGTGTGTGTGCAGAACCAAAATATATTTTAGAACAGTTTCATTTTCTGCATAAATTTTCTAAGGTTTTCAAAGATTAAAACCATCCTTATTGTTTAAAGATCCGAGCATTCATATACAATTTCTATAGAGATCTTATATGCACCATATGGGTTTGTTCATCCATATTGAACAAGTTGTTTATTGCATTTTGTAGTGAAGAAACGGAGGAGTTCGTGTTCGGAATCGTAGACGGTTGTCAAAGTTGCATCAGTGGACACTGAGGCACTCGTGGATGCGCGTGTTATGGACGAGTATCGTGGAAGGATTTTATGCGTGGGCACTATTGAGTAAAGGTTAAAGAGAATAATAGCATCAAGGTTTGTGGGGATTGAGTCGTTGTGTAAGTCTGTCTGTCTTCCTTTTTAAACTCTGCATCAAAGTGATTGTTTGGCTTGGGTCGTCCGAGGTTTTTTCCCTTTGTGATTTCCTCGTACATCCGGTGTTGTGAACTTTACTTTCTTTTACTCGTTGTAATCACCTAAATGCATGTTTAGGATTAAATAAGATAAAATTGGACATAATTAAAATTGGTTCACAAACTTGGTGCGTGTTAAATTTGGAAAAAATAATTTTAAAAGAAAATTTGTTTTGACATTCTTAAAGCACATTTGAGAAAAAAGGGGACTACAAATTGGTATTGGAGCTAGAAACTTTTTTTGTGTGTGTTGATCCCTTGTGCTTTTGAGGACGAATTTTAAAAAATTTGGTAGTTTTAGAACTCCTATTTTTCATGGCTCAAATTATGCTTATTAGAAAATGCGAATGAGAAATACTTTAAAACCAATCGATGAGCGTGTTTGGTTAGCGATTGAAAAACGTTAGACACCACCGATCACACAAGAGGGAAAGGCCACTAGTTTAAAATATGTTGAGTCATGGATTGATGACGAACATAGACTTGCACTTTATAATTCTAAAGGTCTTCATGTTATTTCCTCACATTTCACACCGGAAGAGTATAATCGAATCATGATGTGTGAAACCTCAAAACAGGCTTGGGATATTCTTGCACTTACTCACGAAGGCACTAGCACGGTTAGGGCGTCAAAACCTCACTACACAATTTGAGATGATTAAGATGTTAGAGAGTGAGTCGTTTGATGAGTTTTATACTAAATTATCCAATATTATCAACTCGTCATTTAATTTGGGAGAGAAAATACCTAATAACTGAGTCATAAAGAAAATCTTAAGGTCGTAGCCTAGTAGTTTTGATCCCAAAGTGACCATTTTAAACTCCTTAGGTATGCTTGAATAAATAAAGCTAGATGAGCTTGTAGATGACTTACAAACTTATGAGCTTGACATGTTTACCTCCAAGAAAGTGCCAAAAAAAAGAAAAGAGCATTGCTTTGAAAGTCCAGAAGGAGGAGACTAAAGTTTCGAATGATGATTACGATTCTAATTTTAAGGATGTATCCTTGTTGGCAAAGAAGTTAAAAAAGTTTATTAAGATCCAAAAGCAATCAAAAGATGCCAAAAGACTTGAGATATTAAAGAACAACAAGGTCAATCCCTCCCTTAAAAATAAGAGTGAGAATGTTAAGAGGGACGAGTCAAATATGTATTTTGGTTGTGAGGGTTACGGTCACAAGATAGTGGAGTGTCCCACTAGACTTAAGAATGAGGGAAAGAAACTTATAGCATATAATTCCACCTTAAGTGATAGTGAACAGGAATAGGGAGACAGTTCCCTCGTTAAGCGCAACTTTACAGCTTTCACGTCATGTCATGTGGGCGACAATGATAAATATTCTCATATGAATGACACTTCTGAGGCTGTTGAGTGTGAATTCCAAGTGAGTGAGGGTGAAGCTAGTAAGGAAGAGGATATTAATATGGGAGAGTTTCAAGTTTCCTTTTATTATTTGTATGCGAACGCAGTTAAGGTGAAGAGGGAAAACTTGAAGTTGCAAGCTAAGTTGAATGAGAGTGCCATATAAAATAATTATGCATTGATTGAGGATCTTAGGGCATAGGAGAAGACTCTTCGAGAGAAACTAGAATACGTTGAGAAATAGAGAAATAGTCTTTAGAGTTTGATGGATTCTTTAAAGAAAAAGATTCTAGAGTTTACGGAGTCTAGGCATTTGTTTGAGTCTAGGATTAGTGAGCTTGAGGAAATATTGAGAGACTCTACTAAGGTGAAGTTTGATTTGGAGGCTAGGGCAAAAAAGTTGGATAGGATTTTAGGTACCGTCCAAATCAAGGATAAGAAGTGTGGTATAGGCTTTGATGATAACGTTGGGAGAGGTCCACATTTAGGTCACATATCTCATCGTGTTTACACTAGTTCTCATTGCGTTAGGAAGGGTCACCTTAGGCGTTATTATTATGACCTCAAAAATGCTCCTAGGAAGTTTAAGAATAAAGTCGTTTTGATTCCCAAACCCCCCCCCCCCCCCCCATGCGTCATTATACACCTACTTGTGTTAGGAAATCGGACTTAGAGGCTTTAGGAATTAAAATTCATGGTTCTTGTTTGGTTGCACTTGATTCTTCTCGTGATAAATCTAAAGAATGATTGTGTTCACATGTTTGTCATACGCTAGTCTTTACGTTATGATTTATATATTTCTAGTGTTATGACTTTCTTTGTATTATATTTTTCATTTTTTAAGTCTTAATCAAAAATTACTAAAAGATTTTATTTTGATTAAAAAAATTAAAAATACAAAAAGATTTTTGGTTTAGATGTTTTTGAGAAAATGCAAAAAGATTTTGTTTATTTTAGTTAAAAATATTTTTTGAAAAACACTAATAGATTTTCGATTTATTTTTGTGTCATGAGTTTTCATGTTTGATGTGTCATATTAGTGTGCTTGGACCCCCATCATTTCATTATCCATGTGGCTAGGACATTTGGTCATAATTATAGATGCTTAGAATAATCTTAACCATTGTCTAATGGGGTTGTTTTGAAGTTGATTTGTATTTAGATTAAACTTTGTATATATGTCATCATTTCACACATGCACGAGTTTATATGAATGTTGGACTTCTCATGCATATTTGATTTTGGTAAGACGTTAATTTTGTCATCTATGTGTAATAAGACTTCGGATGAGGTGTGCATGTAAGAACCCTTTGTCGTGAGGATTTATAATGCTTAAATTGAAAAAATGATGAATGTTCACAGGAAAGGGTTAGATAGAATAATAATCTTGTCGTGAAAGCCACCGTTAAAAAGAGCCCAAGAAAAATTAGGGCAATCAAAAGAATCATATGCCAAAATAGGGCTAATAGGATTTCTCTAAGTTGAGAAAAATAGAAACCTCAAAATATCTAGAAAAAAAATATGAATATGTGAGGGTGTTTGGATGGAAAATAACAATGGGTTTGCATCACAAATCCTAATGTTGAAAAATTGTGTCATGACACTATTGTTTGTTGAATTGTTAAAATTTTAGATTTGTGTGCATGTTGTTCGTTTAGTTCATTGAGCTCAATATATTAATGTCACATATGGATAAAACTAAGTTTGATGATATTTAGCTATCAATTGGAGCTTCTTGATCGTTTTGATGTGTTCAAGTTATGACTAATTTGTTGTAGTTTACACCCATTCATTCCATTATATGTTTGAGGACATTGATACTATGTTAGCATGAAACTCACATTGTTTTACTTGTTTTATTTTTCTATTTTGAGTCTGTTTTGCTAGTGTTTCGTATCTTCAACCTATTTTCATAAATTTTGTCACTGGTAAAAACGTTTTGGGTTTTTGGAACTGGAATAGAGAGTTTGCTGAAGTCATTAAAATGACTTATGCGTGTCATTCTAACGACATGTCCAAGTCAGTCAAAGTTTGCTTCTCATGATAAGTTTTCCGAGGCGGTAATTGTGTCAGATATGGTCGTTAGAAGGGTTATTTTTTAGGTCATTAGATAGGTGCTTCAAATAATACCTTACTGTTTTGGGTCATTTTTTACCTCATTCAAATGACATGCCAATGTCAGTCCAAATAAAAGAGCCTGGTTTTTTTAGCCCTTGCTCTGTTTCAGTACTTGCTTTATATATGAGATTATTTCATTTTTCTTTGTTACTTCTGGGTTCCTTTGGACAATTTACATGCAGTCGATAGTGCTTATTCATGCTTTGATTCTTATACTACATTGCTTAGTTTAGTCACATCTTTGCTTAGATTGATGATTCATGTTATATGACTGTTTGCTAGCTACTATTTAGTATCTTCTGAATATTTTTAGCTGGATTTTCATGTTTATCTAGATATGCTTCATTCATTATTTCAGTTTAGATATTTGGTGGTTTATTTATCTTTTTCACTTATTATCTATTTGAGACAAAAAGGGGGAGATGTATGTGATGTAGGGGGAGTTTGTTTATTGATATTGCTCACATGTTTAACAAATGATTTGTTTTACATATTTATATTTTTATATCTTTTGTTCCTCCATAATTCACTGGGTATTTGTCTGTTTCATGTGTGTAGGTATTCTTCAATGATTAAAGATTTTGAGACTACATCACATTCAGACAGCTCATGTTTGTCAGACCTACATATATTAGTCCTTGTCCTATATGGGATTGTATTTAGGTGTCATACGGCTTGACGACCTGACTTAGGCATTTCACTGTTTGGGTTTTGTCCCGGAATAGTCAAAGGGGGAGATTTGTAAGGACAAAATTTCAAATTGAGTCCAATGTTACGTAATTGACTTATTTGCATAACAAAGCTCATTTTGAGTCATAAATAGATTTTTATATTGTCACGATACCCACATACTATGACGTGTATGTTTAAAGGACGTAGCGACCAAGATTTAAAGTTATCTCATGTCGAGTTTTGTTGGTGCACGTTTCACGTCTTCATTCATATTGCAATTCAAATGTCTCTCAGGTATGAACGCATTTTGTTTATGGAGTTCAGAAAGATTTTTAAAGGATGGAAAATTTATTAAAAATGATTTTAAAATGTTTAAAATCATTTATTTTGAGTTTATCTCATGTTTAGAGTCGTATGAATCAACATCTTTGGTTTAGGTGGTTCAAACAACATGTGATGTCGTTCTAACGACATCTCACAGTCGTTAGAATGACTTGAGCATCTCTTTAGAACGACTTGTCGACTTAACTTTTTTATTTATAGAGTTTTTCTCTCAGAATTTTTTGTGTGAGCAGAACCAAAATACAGTTTAGAACAGTTTTGTTTTCTGCCTATGTTTTCTAAGGTTTTCAAATATTAATAGCATCCTTAATGTTTAAAGATACGAGATTTCGTATACAATTGATATAGATATCTTCATTGCACCACCTGAATTTGTTCATCTATATTGAACAAGTTGTTCATTGGGTTTTGTGGTAAAAAAATGGAGGAGTCCGTGTTCCTAATCGTAGATAATTGCCAAAACTGCATAGGTGGACACCAAGACACTCGTGGACGCGTGTGTTGTGGACGATAATCGTGGAAGAATTTTCTGTGTGAGCATTGTGGAGGAGATATTGAAGAGAAGGAGAGTGTCAATTCTTGTGGGGATCGAGTCGTTGTCTAATTTTTTCTGTCTTCCTTTGTTAACTCCGCATCGTAGTGATTGTCTGGCTTGGGTCGTCCGAGGTTTTTTCCCTTTGTGGTTTCCTCGTACAACCAGTATTGTGAACTTTACTTCATTTTACTTAATTTAATCACCTAGATGCATGTTAAGGATTAAACAAGATAAAATTAGAATTAATGAAATATGTTCACAAACTTGGTGCGTGTTAAATTTGGAAAAAAGTATTTTGAAAGAAAAATTGTTTTGACATCCTTAAAGCACATTGGAGAAAAAAGGTGCCTTCAAAACTCCTTGAATTTCAAACAATGACTGAGATATTTATGTCCCTGGTAATTGGTGTGCTATTTTAGAAGGTATTTTCTGGTGTGTTTTCTAAGTTGGCTAACTGTGGTGGAATTTCTGAATCTCGGCTCCAAAAATGTAACAACACTCTCTCCATAAATGGAGTTGTACTCACTAACGTCGAGGACAAGAAAAATGAAGACCATTATGTGCAAATTTGGTTTGATGATGTCTAAGATTTAGCTTACGGTTTAGATGAAATAATTGACGATTTGGTTACCAAATATTCACGTCAACACTTCGAGAAGGAACGTCAAGAATCCACCACCAAAACTAAGGTATGGGGGTCAACACATGTCTCTATTTTGTAAATTAATTTAACTAATGTTTGTACGCCTCACTACCTTATATGATGAGTTTTATTCTTGTTAGTTGACTCATTTTATGATGGTAGTATATGTACTCTATTTTTATGTTTGCATAGACCACCTTCAACTAGGTGTAGCTTGGGGCAGAAACTTTGTGACCTAATTGGGGCTGAGTAGTCAAAAAAATATTGTGTTTCTAGTGCTTTGTGAGGGAGGGAGGGAGGTAGAGCTATTTCAATTTCATAAAACCTTTTTTGGACATATGAAGAAGCACATAAATCCATTGCTTGAAATAACAAACACTGATGTATTGACTAAAGGGTGATCAGTTTAGTCCTTACACATCCTATCCTTAAAAGGCATGAATTTTACTGAAATCAACACACACACACACACACACACACACACACACACACATATATATATATATATATAAGTAGTTCCATATTGCATTTCTTGGAATCGTTATTATATCAATTTAAAATACATCAATGTTTAATCATAACAAGCAAGTTTCACAAAAACTTACACCATCAACCTTCTAACAAGTCTAACACTAATTAATATCTAACAACTCAGAAAATCAATCTCATGCGTATCAACAACACATTTTTGGGATGGAGTAAAAGGAAATATCATTCAGATTGGTGCGTTTATGATTCACATAAAATTAACTATATTACGTGCATCTTCCCAGACTGAATTAATAGTATGTACAATAATGGGGTATAATTTAAAAATTTTAATTAATGCATCACCTATCTAGAGGTAAAACAAATGGTTGTTATTTCCTAAGTAATGAACTTTTGGCTCTAGACAGAACAAAAGGGCAAAACACGACTCGTGTATCCTAGTCAACTCCAAGTTGGTTCTCCAATGCATTGTTAAATATACTACATTGTTGACAGATATGAAAACTCAAATAAACTGATTATCACCGATTCCATTTTCGACATCGTTACTAATTAGACATGTTAAATCTCTCATGTTTTGTCTCGAGCACATATATTTATGTGCATAATAAGTGTAAGGGATTATATAACTCCAAACGCCTATTTCATTGATTTAAAAATATCTTAGGAGCCAATAGACTTACAAGCTCCACAAAGTAGGATTTAAACTAACATTATGACTACCATTATGCATCCTAAAATTGTTATAGACCGACACACTTAGGTGTCGTCATTTTAGTGCACTTAATTCCAAATTCGCACATAATCCCAAATTAACGGCACATTTATCTGAAACAGCATTTAATAAGCAAAAATGAAAATTATTGGTTCTTGGAAAGAAATTATATAGTACGTGTGTGAAGAGAAGAGAAAACTTTTTCGAGGAATTTGACTTCGATGACGGTTTTAGTATCGAGAGACATAAGATTGTCCTTGATGGCTTTCGCTAGTTCCTACGGGATTTTAGGCCGAGAGGGCTTGAAGAATGAGAATGACATGATCATTTTTTTTATTTTTTTTATTTACACCAATTATCCCTCTCCCTCTATTTATCTAAAGATTTATATGTTGAAGATCATCAACTATTTTAAGGATCCTCTCTAATGTGTACATAATCATATGTCGTGTATACTTTATAAAATTCCATTAAATTAGATTAGTGGGGTATTAGATTTATTACCATAGCTATCCACAGGATTATCACAGTTGGTTGCTTGATATGAATGTGCTGAATCTCTGAATTTCATGGCTTGTACAATAGGAGGTTTCACGTCTTCCACAGTATAACTCTTATATGGTTTATATAGCCGCTGTAGATGACCTAGTGGATCTCAAATTCCTAGAACACCCCGATTCCATGCTAAATGACCTAAAATTGAAAAGGCAAGTTATGGTGTGAGTGAATACTAAATTTTTTTAAGTAAATAAAAATTTAAGACTTTAACAATATCGTATAAGTGCATTAGCACAATCATTTTACATAAAACATGTCGTATGCAAAAGTCATAAACAAATCACACGTCAACTATGGAACATAATAGTAATAAGAAATTTCATTTTCATTTTTGAACAATAACTCGAGAATATCATACAAGTGCATGAATAATATCATGTTATATCACATGACACATGTGAAAGGCATAAAGATATCACATATCAAAGATGGAAGATAATGGTGATAGGAAATTCCATTTTCATTAAAACATTATATCTAAATTGAACCTAAGGCTACATTCAAATCTAACAACCAACACATTCAATTTATAATTCTCTTTGAATAAACGAGATCTTCCTTATCAAAATATTCAGTTAATGTCTCGTTTTCTTCATCATCCCCATCACATAAGATATCATTTTCATCTGATTATAATTTTGGTGTTGTCTATAACACGGTCATCGACGATATCCGCATCCCTATCTTTTCTATGCAATAAATCAACATCAATTTCAACACCCTTAGATGCTGAAACTCTTGATCAACTTTCCAATCTTTCCCTAACTTTGTGTCACTAAAGTAAAATAATTTTTTCGCTTGAACTGCTAGCATGTAAGGTTCATTCTCATATAACCTACCATAATATTAATGCTTGTGAAGTGGTCATATATTTGTATTCTCGACTTTTTCTTCTTATCAGCTTCAAACAACTCACACTCAAATAGAAGGTCTCGGCTCCCATTGATATATTCCAATTCAACAATGTTTATCAAGATACCATAAAAGTTGATTTCTTCATTGTCATAATCCTCTTTGACCACCAAACCAGAGTTTTGACTTTTTTTATGACTATCACGATCCCTAGTGTGAAACCTAACTCCATTAGCAATGCAAATCTTATACTTCTTCGCTCAAATGTCCTTGTAATACCCGTGCCTAATATTTTATTATTTTTCCTGCATAAGTTGTAATAATATGAAAACCCTTGGATTTGGATCATTATGATTGGGTTTATATTTTTATTTCACTATTTTGGAGTCTTGATGAGAATTATGGGAAGTATGTGGGTTACAATTGAGAAATTTGGAGAAAAATTAGAAAGTGGTCGTTTGAACGAGTTAAAGGTCGTTCGAACCAGAAACCCAAGTCGGTCAAAGAGGAGATTGAACGAGGATCGAATGAGACCACACTGCATACCTGAAGAGACCCGTTAGAAGGTCATTCAAAGGTTAGATCGAAAGAGAATCCATTCTCATTTGAACGAGAGGCCATCCTCCTTCGAATAAGTGCGACATAAATTTTTAAAGAGGGTTGCCCTTATGTGCTATCAAGTTTTGAGTTGTTGGATTGATGAGGTGTTGAGCTCTTGTGAACCTATATTGGGGGGAAATAGGATTTAATCCTGGGGGTTTATAAGGGTTTGTTTAGATTATTTGATAAATTATTGTGAGTTGGAGAAGAGAGAGAGAGAGAGAGAGAAAGAAAGAGGGGGGGGGGGGGGGGGGAGAGAGAGAGGGAGTGGGTCTTCCCCCACCATTTTCAATATTCTTCCTCTATCCCACCAGCACAAACCACCTTGATCCACCTTATATCCACCTTATACCACCCTATTTCACAAGTGGTCCACCATAGTAAAACCCCACATACCCATTTCCTCCATGGATGAAAAAAGCTATGAATTTTGGGAGATGTCGTTGGGGGTTCTTGAAGATGAAGATGGATAAAATATATATCTTGAAGGGAGTTTTAATAGAGCTTTCATGAAGGATAGATTTATGGAATAAGGTAACCTCTTTAAGGCCACCCTGGGAGGTGGGAGGTTGTCATCTTCTTCATCCTTCATTCTGCCATTTTTGGAGCTTCATTTGAGGTGGAAAAAATATATTCTTAAGTTTAAGACTCTATGTTATTAGTTATTGATTTTGCATATGTTGTTAAAAATGATGTTTCTTAATATTTTTGAAAATCGGATTCGATGGTTTTGAATAAATTGGTATATTTCAAGGAACTTAGTATTAAATATTTTATGGAATAAAAATGTCAAAAAAAATGATGATTTTATTGGGAATAATTTATCAATAAATGTTTCAAAGCTTTCTTGAGAAAAATTATGATTTTGGTATAAGTGTACATTTATCCAAGTTTGAAGAAATAACATGTCTTTTGCCTTGAAAATTATGTTTGAGATAACCTTATGAAATTTCTAGAATAAATTATATGTTTGACCCTTTAATAGGATTTTTGGACTTAGAATCCATATTCCTGTGTATAACTTAATTTTAATCTGCCAAAAAAAAATTATAGTATTTTGATTTTGAGCATATAAACGAATTTAATGGGGGTTTATTTGGGTTTAAACAAAAAATGAAGAAATTAGAAAATTTAGCCCTTAAGGTGTATGAAATCGGTGTTGAAATGTGATCAAATGTAAGATTTTAAGACTACAAGTATTAATAAAGAATATGGTGTTTTCTTATAAAGTAGCCTTTGATGCTCAACGATTTCTTGGAAAGGAAAATAATGAAATAAGATATCTTCAACTTGAGAATCATGTTACTCTCAAGATTAAAAAGTGTTAATGTGTTAAAAATACTAAAGAAGTTAGAATGGTTAACTTAATGACGTTTGGGGAAAACAAAACTTGTGAAAATAGAGGGAAAGACAAATTTGGAAACATATGGGTAAAATGATAATTTTACGTAAAGTGGAACATTTTTATGAAGGTTTCACAAAAGGGCTCGAAATGCACATGATTTCAGGATCAAATCAATGTTAGAGGAAAAAGGATAAGAAATGGTCATTTTTAAAGTGTAACACAAGTTGGGGTGGAACTCCGGGTTTTAGCTTCAGTCGGGTAAAAGGAAAAGTGGAATAATGTGGACATTTGTAAAATGTTAAAACACATTAATAAGGACTTAGATGACACCGAAAAAATTAAGAACGACTCGGAGTCCCAGAGTGAAAGACCCAAAAAATCACTTGCCATAGCATATGGTGCGCATAGCTGGCAATGTGGAGCTCGTTAAAGTATGCGGTTATTTGAATATTTCGAAAAAAAGATAACGAAAATGGAACATGTCAAAAAATGGGTTGTGTGGTTAATATATGAAAATACAACCTAACTTGAATGAATTAATAAATGTTCTGATAAAGGGTTAAATGGACAAGTAATGTGAAAATTGATTAATGTCCATAAGGTAAAGAAATGGTAAAGTGAATGGATTAAATGAGTAGTTAGATGACCTAAAGAGGTTTAACCCATAGTTAACACAATGGTGTGTTTATTCAAGGTTTTCAAATAAAAAGTAAGTATTTTCTAATACGATGTTTGCGTGTGTTGAAAGGGCGATTTCTAATGAAAATACTATCATGTATTGGTATGAATAGAAGGGGAAGCTCGGGAAAAGTAACGATTTCCCCTTAAACAAAGTGTAATTATTTTAAGTATTTAACTGGGTGTGTTATATCAAGGAATAAATGTCAAGTCAAGAAAAAGGGAATTTCTTTTGCAGGTTTAAGGTGAATTAATAACATTTTTAGAGTAAAAATAGTTTCATGCGCGTAGGTATGTAAGCATGTATATGTGGGTATATATATATATAAATGGTAGTTGCATGTTCACGTAGGTATAACGTGTTAGAGCCTCCTTTCTTCCGTTCGATTCTACATTGCATTGTTGTGATTTCCCACGGGCATTCACCTCATTCTCTCGTCTTTGTTATGGCAGGTTGGGTGCAGTTTTGTATTGTGAGAGAGTTATACAGATAAGTATTCTTTTTATTTTACGTTAGTAGCTTTGTATGCTTACATGTCAGGTGTTGTTGTCTAAAAATAAAGTGATCCAATTTTATAATCACAGATAAATAATAAAAGCAATCTTAATCAAACACATAAGAGGCTGAGATTTTTAAAGTGGTTCGGCTATGAAGAAAGTCTACATCCATTGTTATTTTTATTTATTCTGATTACAATAGCTCTTTTTCTTTAGTTTTGTCAACGCTTTGACGTAGTTCCTTCTAGGGTAGCACCTTGGAGGGTTGTAACTAGTGTTAATAAGTTAAATGAGATTTATGGAACTTATATTGGGGTTCACGAGTTGATGTTTTCTTATAAATGGGGTACTATTGGAGAGGATACATATTATTTGAAGACTAGGAAAGCCAATAACGCTCCAATAGTGAACCTGTCAAAATACAATAAGGACTATTGGGATTATGGTGTAGTTGTTAAAAATTGGAAACACGCTCCCCTTCCTCTGGGGATGTCCTATACTAGTCCCAGTTCCCCCAAGTAGGCCGTGGCATAGTTTATAATTCAGTTCTTTACTTTTTTCTTTTTGTTATTTGTTTCTCAATTTTTCCAACTAACTTTGCTGCTCTTTTTTATTATAGAGGATACTAAGAAGAAGTGTCCTAAAGAAGCTGAAATCAATATCGAAGAGCATTAATTCCTGTGGGGCCTTAATTAAAAAGTTGGATATGAATAACTCCGAGCAACTTTAGTTATGTTAGAGTATAAGAGATCTATCACTTCCTTTGTTGCCCGACCAAAATTTACCCTGCCATAGGTTGCCAATCAATTTAGAAGAAGAATTTGTGTCTACTTCTTCGGCTTAAAAATCAGTTGGGGCTGAGTTCATCTAGGAAGGAACTTCTTCATTTGATTCCTTTAACATATCTGACATCCCTAATTTTCCTTAAGTCGACATGGGTTAGAAAAGAACGCCCAATTTACTAAGTGGGACATTATTTTCCCCTCCGAAGAAGAATGCTAATTCTGGAAAGAAGCCAATTGAAAAGAAATCTTAGGCCAATGAAAATAGGTCTGATTAGGCATAAATTCTTCACATTTATCCCTTTAATTTCGGTATTTTTATGATCCTGTGCGGTGTAAATATCTTGGATTTGTCTTATACTTATGCTACTAACCCTTTTTGGCAAATATTTCGTATTTTGTGTTTCTCTTATGTGTTTTACAGGTATTTCATGCAAGTTAGTGCCAAAGAGAACTCAAAATAGTGAAAGAAAACCAAGAAACGGGGAGTAAAGGGCATTTTTGTAATTTTGCAGCCTTATTCCGAAGGTGGGGCCAATTTTAAAGTTGAATAGCTTCAATTACAAGAACACTGGAAAAACGGCACCTCAATCGGAGTCCCGGTGTGAAAGTTATGAGCAGTCAAAGATAGAAGAAAAAGTCATTGAAAGACAGGACCGGTCCGGCCAGAATTTAAAAGAACCGGTCCGCACAGGACTAGTCCGGCCAGAAATTAAAAGAATCGATCCGCCGTGCCACATTCCAGAGAACCCCGAACCGAAGGCAAACCGAAGGTGGAAGAAATTAAAAGAACCGGTCCGCACAGGACCGGTCCGCCCAAGAAATAAAAGAACCGGTCCTGATCCAAGACAAACCGATCCGGAGGAGGACGTGACCGGTCCGGATCCAAGACAAACTGATCAGCAGGAGGATAGGATCGGTTCGGTTGTCGAGATTTTATTTTCTTATCTTCCTCTAATGGAGAGTCCTAGTGCTGCTAAAACTCTTGGAGTCTTGTAGGGTATATAAACCCGTTTTATTATCATTCTTAGGACGGAGAATTAATATAATTTTCCAATTCCTTCTGTAAAACCCTAGTTTTGAAGGTAGATTAGAATTTTAATTCCAATAGTGAAGATTATTCAGAATTATGTGATTACAAGTGTTCCTAATTGCTGTTTTCACTACTTTGGTAAGATTAGTAGTTAAATTCTTTATTCCAATTCCTTTCTACATCATTCTACAAATTTCCCTTAGTTTAATCATGGTTTTCTGCAATTCAAAGATTGTTTTCATTAGTTTCAGCATGTTAGGCTAGATTTTCTAAGGTCGGGATACATGAACCCAACCTGATGTGATAGTTGCATGTGTATAACATTAATCCTCTAAATTTAGTGATTTATTACGACCGTATTGCGTAGGAACACGACAGTTGTAGATCTTTGGATCTCGTTTTCTTTCGGGTAATCGGGATGCTTTAAAATGCAATTTGAGTGTAACTATCGCAATACCGATTTACTCATCCTCTGATTAAGTATGGTGCGGGCTTGAACCTCATATACATAATGCTTGGGAGTACTAAATTATGGGTTTAATTAATTAGTTAAATTTATGATTAGTATTATACCTGCAATATACTAGGGGTGGGGGATTGTATTCCCGTCCTGTTTTTCTCATCATATAGTTTAAATTTTTAAATCGTTCTTCATCAGTATTTTAGGTAAGTTAGTATAATTGCACCTTTTCATAATTTCATAATTGCATCTAGTATAGTCATTCCACAAACCAAATCAATTTTCTTTTTCCTTTAGAGTCAGAGTTAAGATTTCCTTGTCTATCCAACGTCGTCATAACTCTGTTGTCCTATTTACCTGTGGATACGATCCCGACTTATCGAGTTTATTACTAACGCGACAGTCTTGCACTTGAGCCTAGAGTGAACGCATATTAGAG
Source organism: Sambucus nigra (assembly GCA_949130495.1). NCBI lineage: Eukaryota > Viridiplantae > Streptophyta > Magnoliopsida > Dipsacales > Adoxaceae > Sambucus > Sambucus nigra. Next base: position 559,243,769 of record OX422210.1, on the reverse strand, counting down.
ACACTTTATGAGTCGCGTCAAGGCCCTAAGTTCTTATGATGAAGAGATCCAAGCTACTGAACCTCGTTACAAGAGGTTAAAGAAGGGCTTACCCGACCCTCAAAGAAAGTCCAATCCAACTAACAAGAGTTAATTATAAGCAAAAATCAAACCGACCAACCAGAGTTGGTTAAAAAAATTCAGGCCGACCTGGGTCATAGTGGGTCAACTTCTATAGCTGTCAACCCTAGGTTGGTTAGGAATTTAGCCAAGACTGGCAATCTTTGAGTTGATAGGGCAGCCTCAGTTTCCACGCTCAGAACATGGCTTATTGAGAGAGTTTGCCATAATTTAGCACTGGTAATTATCTTATCTTTTATTTTTTCTTCATGTCCTTGAGCTTCCCCTGATATCTTGTGTTTGCTCTTTTGCAGGTTTTTAGTTAATTTTAACCAAATGATGGAGAAGGACGACGTGTTGAGATCTTCCCGGGGCAAAGTGGCAGAAGAATTTGAAGGTCTAAAGCAGTCTTTGAAGGATTCCCATAAGTCCTTGGAATTGAAGCAAAAATTTTGGGATAAGAAACTACAAGAAGCCGAGAATAGGGTAGTTACAGCAGAAGGTGCAATAAAATATATTAAAAAAATCCCAATCTACCACGAATAAATAAAAAAGGTTGATTGTAGGGCCAAGGCTGCAGAGGATAAGCTGACAGAGTCCCAGAACTTAGCTAAAACTATTGAGGATAAAGTGGTTGGCCTAGCTACTACAGTTGCCTCTTTGAAGGCCAGAGGCAAGAAAGACAATGATGTTACTTCTGATAAGGGCTGGGAGAAAGTAATTTTTGCAACTTCTGCCCAAATTAAGTATGCCAAGAAATTATCCTTTAAAGAAGGCTGGTCGGAGCCATTAAAGGTGGTCGACACAGAGGCAAACTCAGAGCTTTTCTAAAGGCATGACCCAGGCACTCCTCCTAACTTGGGTGAGGATTTTAATGATGAGGAAGGGTCTGGAGAGTCCTCAATGGTGCCTACTGATACTTCAGTGGGTCCATCTACTATTATCGACCTGCCTGCTGCAAACCAGGACCAAGCTAAAGATAAGAAGAAAGTTTAGATATTTTTTTACTTAGTTTCATTTCGTCCTTTTTTCATGTACTTTTAATTTTTTCTTCTTTGTTCTTTCTGATATACCCATCGTTCTAATCATGACATGGATTAATGAAAGAACCTTTTTTGCTCAGTTTTTCATAATCTTCAAATGATGTTGATTTTTTATTGATTGGTATCCTCTACGCTGTTTATTCCTCTGAATCTGCTGCATACACTCATACTTGTAAATTTTGAGTTTGATGCCAGGATGAAATCTATTGTTTTTTCCGAACCTAACCTACATAAGCGGTGCAATAATATATTTGAGGTTGACCATGTTCCTTTATCTGAGGAAGATTTATAAAGGTTTATTACCTCTTAGACACAGCTGTAGCCAATAATGCTGGCTATTATGAGATGATTAAGCAGATGCAGAAGGATCACCAGCTTTTAATGCACTACTCCATTCTAACTACAAAGCCAAGTATAAGGCATTGAAGGTTGGGGATTTGATAAGAAGTTGAAAGACATCACTTCTTCTATGAATAAGAAGGAATTGGCCTTGAACTAAGAACTAGAGAATGCCCGATCAATTGCTGCCATGCTGGAGAAGGAAACTAATGCATTGAGGAATGAACTTGATAGTTTGAATAAGTTAACCACCACTGGTACAGATGAAGGGGTTTCATTCTTGGAGACTGAGAATGTCAAGCTGTTGGAAGAGCTGGAAGTTTTGCAGAAGAAGAAGACCAAACCTAGCCAAGCCCCAAGGTAAAGTATAGTTGTTCGGCCAATTATTGATGAAGAGAGAACCAAGAAAACTCTGGATGAGCAAGTTACTCAGCTCAAGGTGAAATATAAGGCCATCAAGAAGCTTCAAGATAATGTGGACCGACTTACCTTATATTTCCAAAAACTAACCCAGATCCATTTGAATGGATGGGTATCATGAAGCTCTGACTTAATTGGATGTGCATATAGAGAATCCAAGAATTAGGGTTATAAATGGGGTTGGTTGAACCTACTCACCATGCTGAATATACCCAAAAATGATGAATTATGGAACTGGAATATCCCAGGGATCTTAGACTATCTTGGTTATCCTTTCACAATCGACTTTAGTTGGATCCCTCCTAATGCCATTCCTCAGAGTTTGATTAGAAAATATATTGGGCACTTTGGCCTTAAAGGAGAAGTGGTATAAGTTCATCCTTGGCATCGTCTTGATCGAGAGATAATAGGCGCACTAGGAGGAATCCTTTTGGTTATATTAATCATCCTTACACTTTGGATGATCCTCTTATTTGGATAAGCAAAGCTGATGGGAAGTGCCTAATAGAATAGGTTTATGTTTCTCTTTCTATTGTAATACATATTGATCAATGAATGAAATGAAACTACTTATGATTGAGTGTTGTTTATTTAAGATTGTAGTTGTTATTAATATTTTTTCTAATTAGGTAGTTAGTACTCTAACTCGTTAGTATGCCTATTGATTGAATGCCCTACTTAAATGTTAAATGTTCGATTCATGATTAAAACTGATAGTAATGCCTTAGAGTCTACTAATGTTGTTCTTAGATAAAACTGGAATAGTTTTGTTGAACTAAGTTGTAGCATTAGTTATCACTGGTAACCAAGTTAATTAGGAATGTATAATTATCGTTATATTTAAACTTAGTCGGGTAAAACCCCTTGTATTTGACTTTGAGTCTTACAGGAGAATTTACGAACTTCTAGTTTGTGATTTTTTGAGGAAAAAATCAGACATAAAGTTGTTAATAATAAGCTTTTTTGAAGTTGGAAAAGTTTGATGAAGAACTTTTCTGAAGTTGGAAGAGTTTGACGAAGAACTTTTCTGAGGTCAGAAAAGTTTGAACTTTTTTGTAGTTGGAAAAGTTTGAAATTTTTTGTAGTTGGAAAAGTTTGAACTTTTTTTAAGTTGTAAAAGTTTGAACTTTTTTAAAGTTAGAAAAGTTTGACGAAGAACTTTTCTGAAGTTGGAAAAGTTAGAACTTTTTTGCAGTTAGAAAATTTTAAACTTTTTTGTAGTTGGAAAAGTTTGAAACAAAAATTTAGTGTTTAAAGTAATAAACCATATTCTGAAAAACAAAACATAAAAAGGAAGTACAATGAGTATAAATATGTAATTTCATTAACTAGAACAACTGATTACATCAAAAACAAAATTACTGATAATATTTGCGAAGATAGTCGGCATTTTAGGGGTTCTTAAACTCCTCGCCCTCCATGTCTCCAAGCGATATGTTACTAGTCGGATAACTGTCGAGATACAGTATGGACCATGCCAATTTGGTTATAGCTTATTGATCTTTTGGATTATTTTCTTTAGCACCAGATCTCCTTAGTTCAAACTGGTCGGCTTGACCCTCCGATTATAAAACCTTGCAGTCCTTTGCTGACAGGCAGCCATTTGAATAGCACCATCTTCTCTGACTTCTTCTATCATGTCCAGATATAATCGAGTCATGATATCACTTTTGGGTGAATCAAAATTCAACACTCTATGAGTAGGCAGACCTATTTAAATTGGTGACACTGCCTCAGTGCCAAAAGCAAGCATGTATGGGGTTTCCCCTGTTACTACTATGGGAGCGCTCCTATATGCCCAAAAAATACTATGAATTTCATCAATATAGTTTCCTTTAGCATCATCCAACCATTTTTTCAATCCATCTAGTAAGGTTTTATTAGTGATTTCGGTCTGGCCATCGCACTATGAATGTCCAGGTGTTGAATGAAGTTTTTGGATGTCGGAATTGGTATAGTACTCTTCAAATTCGCCATTATAAAACTGAGTGCCATGATCGGGGATGAAGGCATAGGGCATGCCATTATGAAAAATGATTTGTTTCCATGTGAACTATAAAACCCTATGATAAGACATTTTAATCAAAGGCTTAGTCTCTACCCATTTGGTGAAGTAATCGACTGCTACAACCAGATATTTCAACCTTCCCTTGGTGATCGGCAGTGGTCCGACTAGGTCTATTACCCAAATAGCAAAAGGTCATGGAGAAATGATAGGTGTTAAAGTTTCCCCTGGACTTCTATGGATGGTGGCAAATTTTTGGCACTTATCACATTTTTTGGTGAATAAAACACAATCTGCCTTCATTGTCATCCAGTAATAACCTTGCATTGTTATCCATTATCTTAGATATCTCTTAGTTATTTTAGTTCCACATGATCCGTAATTCACCTCTTTGATCAGGTCATTTACTTCATTTGGATGAACATAACAAAGCGGGGAAGCAGTGTATCCTCTCCTATACAAAACACCTTTCTCCAGGACGTAGTTAGAAGCCTTATATCTCAAATTCCTTGCTTCCTTTTGTCCGGTTGGTAACATTATCCTCTCAATATAATCCTTGATTAGATCCTTCCAGGAAGACCCCAACTCTATAAGAATAATACTGATTACCTCCTCATATATGCTCCAATTGGTGAGAATTTCCACCGGAGTGGTTCTTCTGAACTCTATTAGAGTTGTTGAGGCTAGTTGAGCAATAGCATCTGCTTGACCATTTTCCACCCTTGGAATACGGACCATCTTGACTGTAGAAAATAAGGAAATAACCTTATTTTCCTTATTCAAGTATCTCACCATTGTTTCCCCTTTTAACTCCATATATTTCATGTAGTTGATGGACAATAAGTAGAGAATCACTATACGCTATCACCTGTTGAGGCCCAATGATGAGGCTAGCTCCAAATCAGTAATCAATGCTTCGTATTCGGCTTCATTGTTGGAAGCCTGAAATTGAAATCTCAATGCATACTCTACATCCAAGTCATTTGGAGTATTAAGGATAAATCCAGTATCGCTTCCAGTTGTACACGAAGATTCATCTTTAAACAATTTCCAAATTGGAACATCACTATTATAGTCTTTATCTATCAATACTCCTTACTTCAAATCCTTGTAGCTTTGCTCATCTAGTCGGATATATATTTCTTGAATAGTTGATGGTTTTAGTTGGTCAGTAACCATCTCAGTTAGCCTTGGAGTTGAGATCCCTTTCGAAGAAGTCTTCTCGGCAGGCAAATTTAGTGTGTTGGGTAACTCTGCATAGGTGAATTCTTCTATGAAATCTACAACTGCTTGCCCTTTCAATAAAGTTATTAGTTCATACACAATTTCATACTCTCCTAGCTCAACTACCCAAGACATTAGTCTCCCAAACTTTTCAGGCTTATGCAAAGCTTGCTGCAAGGGTAGATCAGTGTATACTACAGCGATATGAGCCTGAAAATAGGGTCTCATTCTTCTAGAGGCTTCAATGAGTGCCAATGATAATTTTTCCAAGCATGGATATCTAATTGCAGCTCTTCATAACGCCTTACTAGTGTAATACACTAATTTTTAAACACCCTCCTCTAATTAGATCAAGACTAAACTTACAGCATACTCTACAATAGCCAAATATAAGTACAATTTCTCGCCCAAAACTGGTCGGGAGAGTAATGAGGGAGACCTCAAATACTTCTTTAAGTCCCAAAAATATTTTTCACATTCGTCATTCCATTCAGAGGTATTTCTACGCACCTTGAAGATTGAAAGACATTTCTCCGTAGCTCGAGCTACGAAACGATTTAGGTCTACTACCCTTCCTATCAACTTTTGCACATCCTTCTTACTAGTCGGGGACTGTATTTCCAGTAAAGCCTTTATTTTATTAGGATTGGCTTTAATTCACAATGTAACCCAAGAACATACTTTCCTGGACTCCAAATATGCACTTGGTAGGATTGATCTCCATTTGATGCTTTTCTAACTAGTCAAATATTTAGGCCAGATCAGCATGTGGTCGGCAGCGAACTTGCTTTTGGTGAGCATATTATCTACATAAACTTTCACGTTCTTACTAATTTGGTCTTCAAAGACTTTGTTTACTAACCTCTGATACGTTACCCTAACATTTTTCAGTCAAAAAGGAATCACATTATAGCAGTAAGTTCCTCGACTGGTGATGGAGGATGTGTTTTCCTTATCCTTAGGCTTCATCTTGATCTGGTTATATCCATAATAAGCATCCATAAAGTTGAGCAATATATGACCTGTTGTGGCATCTACCAATTGATCAATCCTTGGTAAAGGAAAGTGATCTTTTGGACATGCTTTGTTAAGGTCAGTAAAATCCACACATATTTGCCATTTATTGTTCTTCTTTTTTACCATTACTACATTGGCCAACCAAGTCAGATATTTAATATCCTCAATGTACTATGCTTTCTGTAATTTTTCCACCTCTTATTGGATCTCCGTATTCTTCTTTGGGCTGAAAACTGTGCGCTTCTGCTTGATTAGCCTGACATCTTTGTAAATATTAAGTTCATGGCAGATGAAGTTGGGATTAATCCCTAACATATCCTCATAACTCTAGGTGAAAACATTTTTCCTATCTCGAAGGAATTTAATTAATTCATGTTTGCTAGGAAATATTAGTCTTGATCCAATCTGGGTGGTCCTTTCTGGTTTATCCTCGTCTAGCACAATAGTTTCTTTTCCTTCCATGAACTATCCTTTCACCAAGTTCTCCTCCTCGCGAGGATCCAAAGTATCAATATGGAAATGATTTGTGCCTCTCTTTATTTCTTGTTGGTAGGCTGAAGTATAATATCATTCTCGTGCTTCCATCTGGTTACCATTTACCATGTCGACTCTATAGTTGGTAGGGAACTTTATGCATTGATGAACATTAGAGGAAACAGCTTATAGTATCTTCAACCCTACCCAACCAAGGATTATGTTATAGGTTGAAGGTAAATTTTTGTCTAATACGAAGAAGCAAATTTGTTCCATCCTCCTTGTCGGTCAAGTGTTGACTAGTACTTCTAATTTGACGGTTCCTAATAGATATACCCTTTCTTTAGAAAATCCTATAAGAGGCCTGTAATATGGTTCCATCTTACTCACTTTTAGCCCTAGCCTTGGAAAAAGTTATAGAACATTATATCTGTTGAACTCCCATTATCAATCAAAACTCTAGCTACTCTGTTATGGTGAATTCTGCAAGTAATTACCAACGGATCATCATGAGGATAAAGTACCCCACTCAAATCATTTTTTAAGAAGTCGATCACTAACTTATCTCCATTGACTTTCTAGGCCGACCATCACTGCTCTCAGCCATATCAATCTACTTAATAGTGGGACAAGCTTTGGCTTCATTTAAGTACACCTTTCTTTCAGCAAGTTCATCTCCTCCACCTGCGTCTCCACCTGCGATAAAATAACAACCAAAGGAGATCATACCTACATCCCTTTTTGGTTCGTTAGGCTTCTTCGATAATCCGAGGTAAACTTTATAATCATTATTGCGTGCACTTTTGGAGTCCTCCTTTACTCAGTCGGGCGACTCGGATTTTCTCCTGGTATTTTGGCTACTATTTCGATCAACAAATATTGTCAGCTTTCCCCACCGAATAAGAATATCAATGGTGTGTTTGTAATCGCAATGAAAATTACAATATTTATACTTGTCTATTTCGTTGGAGCGTCCTCAGTTTCTCGGGCCAATTCAGACCTTTATTACCCCTAATTTCTTCCAGGATGTGGTGAACACCCTTAGTGATCAGAATATATTCTTTGAACTTCTTGATACTGTCAGACTTATTATATTTTTTATATTTCTTGAAAAAATTGTTCTTTTGTCCCTCAGCTTTGCTCTCTAGTGCTTCCTTTGATGCCATGGCTTCCTCGACATTCATGATCTTTTCAGCTTTAGCCATTAACTTTGTCACAATCTTGGGTGGGTTTTTAACCAAGGCATAGTAAAGATATTTTGCCAGTAACCCACTCATTAACACTGCAATGGTTATTTTTTCTTCATAATCCACCACTTCTAACTTCTCATTATTAAACCGAATAATATAATATTAATCACTCACTCTGGGCTTTTAGCGTACAGTCAAGATATGAGTAACACTCTTGATCGGCTTGGCCCCAAAGCAAAAGTTATCAATGAATAATTCGGCCAATTGGTGAAAACTAGACATTTTACCTCTAGGAATATTGTTATAACATATCTGGGCTGAAACTGGAGAAATCCCTACACCTCATCTCATCGAGGACAGAATAAATGTCAGCAGTAGTTTGGTACTGCTCAATATGTAAAATTGTATCAGTTTTCCCATCATATTTAGGAGTGACCACTGGTGGCTTGAATTTGGAATGTGTGGGGTAATCTACAATAGACTAGACGAAAAGTGAGCCTTTAACAAAGCTCCTTTGTAATGAATTTTTTTATTTTGGCCATTTCCCCCAGTCGATCTTCTAGTCGCTGCATGGATCCCTTCCAGGAATATTCATTTAGTTTGGATTTGATCAAAGAAGATTTAGTGGATTTACTATGTCTATATCTTGAACTCTCCTCCTAAGAAGTCTGCTTGGCACTCACAAAGCCCCTCATACGAGATCTTGATCTCACAAATCCTTCTTTGTGTTCACGATGGAGTTCTTGCTCCCTATGATGACCTCTAGTTACTCGGGGACCTAGACGATCAAAAGCAGATTCCCTACTTAGCCTATTTAGTACACTTGGCCTTTCTTTGAAAAAATATCTACCATCATAGTAATCCATTGATCGGAATGAAAAAGTTGCGCCAGGACAGTATGATATGTCATGAGAAGAACGGGAATGGTAACTCCTTTCATTCCTGGCTGGTGGAGGTCACATTTCTCTTATGGAATTAGGGAGCAGACACTTTTGGATTGTTGCCTGTAGCTGCCAAGCTGCTTTCAGGAACATTAGTCATTCTTTAAACTAAAGAATGAACAAAAAATAATTTAGGTAGAGAACGATGACAAACAGTCATTCCCACAAATGGTGTTAATCAATTGATGTCTAAAAATGGAGTGATCCAATTTTATAATCACATATAAATAATAAGAGCAATATTAATCAAACACACAAGTGACAGAGATTTTTAAAGTGGTTCGACTATGATGAAAGCCTATGTCCACTATTTTTTTTATTCTGATTACAATAGCTCAGTATGGTGTTCTTAAGAATAATTGAATTGTCGCCTTGAGCTAGGGGAGATTGTCTATTAATAGGGGTCTGAAACCTAGAGATGGAATGCATTTATATTTCCAGGAATTTACATATGTATAATAAATGTGACTCTTGGCTTTCAGTGTTGATCGCCCTTCCAGCCGAGTAACTTTTACTATTCCTGATAGTTCAAATTCTAGATTTAGTTGGCCTTCTATTCGACTAGGTTCTTCTGATACCGATTAAGATAACTATATGGCAACATAAGATGACAGGTGAATGTATTTTATAGATCCATGTAGAGAGATAATTTTTACACACAACACCGAGGATGCTTCCCACGGTGTGGGTATGGAAAAGTTTGAAGAGAGGGCCTAGTAATCACGATGTGGGTATTGAAAAGTTTGAAGAGAGCGCCTATAATGAGAAAGTCATGGATGATGAAATATTGTCGAGTTTTGAGGAAATCTACGCCGAGTATGTTTGGTGTCCATAGGGGAATCAATTAAGTCCAAAATGAAGAGGTGTTAGCATTCTAGTAATGATTGTGTTAAGGGTCAGATGATGATCTCAGGTTGTTGGTCAAGGCTTAAAAGAGTCGAATAGTGTATATCTTGGGTGCTATCATCCGATTGGCACAAATGGGTGGTGTAACCTTCAAAGAAAAATTAGAAGCTTGTTCCGTGAGAGGGTGTGATGCTCGGGTGTCATGGAATTACTAGTGTGTGTGGTGTGACACTAGATTTTGAGGAGTACTAGGAAATATATTCGGGACTTATATTGATGATTCCATATTAGATACTTGAAAATGGCACCACAAAAAGGGGATATCGAAGTGTGATTAGAGTGTTGGCATGTGTCAATAGCACAAGTTAAAATAACCCTAGTAAGGTAGGGGTCAGTTCTTATCACGTCGTGCCAAGTCGATACGAGTCGGAAGAAGTAGCCCTATGTGGTACTTACTACCCTTGAAATTCCAATGACGACCGATATGTCCATCACATAAGTTTAGTTTCATAAAACTTGGGAATAAACTTAGTGACAATCTCACATAGTTAGAGTTCATAATAAGATGAATGTCTCTCTTGAACGAGGTACTACCTAAAAAGACTTTAGGGTTGCAACCATGATATGATAAGGCAGACAGTAACCTAGGTGTAGTGGGTTGGTGATGTCGTCATCGGTAAGATATGCAAGGTTAGTGTAAACAAGGGCATTAGGCATTCGCTAATCGAAGTGGTTCATGTGTGTCAAGGATGTAATAAGGAAGGCCTTACTCATAAGGAGGGAAGTTTGGCATTTGACTTTCTAAAGAACAACAGGTCCATATGTTGCTTTCATTTGTGAGGATGAATGGTTATGATTCAATTCATCATAGTTTGTGACTAAAGCCAGGGTAAGTGGCCAGGTTAGTACCTAGTGAGAACGTCTAGGAGAAGTTGTAAGACTTCAAGCATGTGGCGTAAGTTCACTTTTAAGAAATTATAGTCTAATATGTCGAGATGGGATTTTCTCAAAAAGGTTGTTTGTCCCTTAGATTCTCATGCGTGTTTCCCTTTTGATTTTGCTAATCGAGAATTAGTATTCCAATGATTATGGTAGATCTGATTCATACCATGCCATGGTACGATGCAATTTCACCTAGTAGAGTGCGGGTGGACCCAGTATGGTCTATGTAGCTCAGTAACAAGGTGCGCCCCTATTTGAGGTGTCCTTGCTATTGCACAAAGTTATGTGTATGGGTTCCTGTGCCTTTGGCTACACCGTTTGCTCGTAGTATTTGCTTTCCTTATAATTAACAACCTTAGGATTGGCCGGCATGGAAAACAGTGTCTCTGGTTAAAGATAAGGATCGGGACTTGAGTACATTATATAGTGTTAAAACTCGAGGAAACTTAGCACACGGTGTTACTTTGCCATGGTGAGTGGATTGGTGAGATGCTCAAGTGAGTTCTCCAAAGTGAGAGGCCTAGAGTAATACTCGGGTCATCAGAGTAACGTAACGTAAGGTGTTAGCCGAGTGCGCGATGATGATTTGTTCAGTCTATTACTCCTGAGAATGAGTAATTAGCAATGTAAGGTTAGTGACAAACTTGGGCAAAACTTTGTAGCCAGGATGACCCGAAACTTTATGGGGATGCAAAATATGTAGTCTAAAAATTAGAAATAGTTCTTGGTGATGAAATTGATGATTGGTTGTATTACGGTTCACCCTTGGATGAGTGTCAATCACAAGAGAGGGTTGTCTGGTAGAGACGCCAATATACTTTGGTTATTAGAAAAGGTAGTCCTAGGACTTGATTGAGCATGATCATCATGTGAGTGCAGACTTGATGACGGTTAAGCAACGTTGATGGTTTGCATTATAGTGAGCACTAGAGAATGTCACATGCTAGGCCTTTGGTGAAAACCTCGGTGAAGGGTGTGTGATGTGACCTTAACTATTGAGGACTTCGATGATTTTATCTTGGAGGGTTTCTATGGCTTAGAATGAGATTTGGTAAACCCCATATATTAGAGGAATTAACGGATCGATAATTTCAGGGACAAAATTTCCTAAGGAGGGAAGAATGTAATACCCATGCCCAATATTTCGTTATTTATCCTGCATAAGTTGTAATAATATGAAAACCTTTGGATTTGGATCATTACGATTGGGTTTATATCTTCATTTGACTATTTTGAAGTCTTAATGATAATTATTGGAAGTTTGTGGGTTAAAAATTGGAAATTTGGAGAAAAATTAGGAAGTGATCATTCAAACGAGTTCAAGGTCATTAGAAACAAGAAACCTTAGTCGTTCGAAGAGGATATTGAATGAGGATCGAACGAGACCCCACTGTATACCTGAACAGACTCATTAGAAGGTCGTTCGAAGGCTCGTTCAAATGAGAAGCCATTCTCTTTTGAATGAGAGGACATTCTTATTCGAACGAGCGCAACTGAAATTTTTAAATTGTATTGCCCTTATGTGATGTCACATTTTGGACTGATGGATTGATTAGGTGTCAAATTTTGGTGAACCCTTATTGGGAAAAAACGAGATTTAATGTTTGGGGGTATTTTATAATTGTTTGTTTGGATTATTTGAGGGAATATTTTTAGTTTAAGAAAACAGGTGGAGAGAGAGAGAGAGAGAGTGGGGTGGTTCTTATTTTACCACTTTCCACATTCTTCCTCTCTCCCACCACCACAAACTACCTTGAGACACCTTATATCCACCTTATACCACCCTATTTCACAAGTATTCAACCATAATAAAGCCCCACATACCCATTTCCTCTATGGATGTATGAAGCTACGAATTTGGGAAGATGTTAGTTGGCGTTCTTGAAGATGAATATGTATAAAATATGGAGCTTGAAGCGAGGTTTAATGGAGATTTTATATAGGCTAGCTTTGTGAAGCAAGGCAGGCTCTTTAAGGTCGCCTTAGGAGGTGGGAGGTTGTCATCTTCATCAACCTTCATTCTATCATTTTTGGAGCCTCATTTGAGGTGGGAAAACTATACTCTTATGTTTAAGACTTTATTTTGTTAGTTATTGATTTTTCATATAGAGTTTAAGAGTTAGATGCATATGTGGTTAAATAATGATGTTTCTTGAGATTTGTGAAAACGGGTTTCAATGGTTTTGAGTAAATTGATATATTTCAAGAAAACTTGGTATTAAACATTTTTATGGAATAAAAATGTTAGAAGAATGATAATTTTTTTGGGAACAATTTATGAATAAATGTTTCAAAGTTTTATTGAGAAAAATTATGATTTGGGTATAAATGGATATTTATCCATGTTTGAAGAAATAACATGTCTTTTTCCTCTAAAATTATGTTTGGGCAAACATTATGAAAATTCTAGAATAAATTATATGTTTGACACTTTAATAGGATTTTTGGACTTAAAATCCGTATTCCCGTGTATATAACTTGTAGTATTTTGATATTGAGCATACAAACAAGTTTAATGAGGGTTTATTTGGGTTTAAAGAGGAAATGAATAAATTAGGAAGTTCATCCCTTAAGGTGTGGGAAATGGGTGTTGAAATGTGATAAAAATGTAAGATTTCAGGACTACAAGTATTGATAAAGAAAAAGGTATTTTCTTATAAAGTAGTCTGATTTCTTGGAAAAGAAAAATAATGAAAAAATATATTTTCAACTTGAGAAGAATGTTACTCTAAATATTAAAATGTTTTAATGTGTTAAAAATATTTAAGAAGTTAGTGTGGTTAACTTAATGGCATTTGGGAAAAATAACACTTATGAAAATGGAGGGAAAGACAAGTTAGAAAATAAATGGATAAAATGGTAATTTTACGTAAAATGAAACATTTTTTATAAAATAAAAATGTTGGAAAGGTGTTACAAAAAAAAGGTCCTAAATGTACATGATTTTGGGATAAAATCAATATTATAGCAAAAAGGACAAAAAATTATAATTTTTAAAGTGTAACGTAAGTTAGGGTGGAACCCGGAGTTTTGACTTCGGTCAGGTAAAAGGAAAAGTGGAATAATGTGGACATTTATAAAATATTAATAAGGACTCGGATGACACCAAAAAAATTAAGGAGGGCTGGAGCCCTAGGATGAAAGACCCAAATCACTGGCCAAAGCATATTGTGCGCATAGTCGGTGGTATGAAGCCCGTTAAAATATGCGGTTATTGAAAAATTCTGAGAAAAAGATAATAAAAAAGAAAAATGTCAAGAAATGGGTTGTGTGGTGAATATATGAAAATACAACTTAACTTGAATGAATTAATATACATTCGGGTAAATGGTAAAATGGACAAGTAATGTGAAAATTGATTAATGTCCATAAGGTAAAGAAAGAAAAAAGTGAAGGGATTAGTTGGGTAGTTAAATGACCTAAAGAGATTTAACCCATAATTAACACAAAGGTGTATTTATTGAAGGTTTTCAAAGGAAATATAAGTATTTTCTAACACAGTGTTTTCGTGTGTTGAAATGGTGATTTTCAACGAAAATACTAACGTTTACTAGTATGAATAAAAGGGAAATTTCGGAAAAAAAATGATTTTTCATTAAAGAAAGTGTATTTGTTTTAAGTATTTAAATAGTTATGTTAAATCAAGGAATAAATATCAATTCAAGTAAAAGGAAATTTCTTTTACAGGTTTAAGATGAATTAATCGGGACAGATAACATTTTTGGAATAAAAATAATTTCATGCATGTTCACGCAGATATAATGTATTAGAGTATTCTTTTTGTCATTCAATTCTACATTGCATTATATTGTGATTTCTCACTAGGCATTCAGCTTATTCCCTCGTCTTTGTTACAGAAACTTAGGTGCGGTTTTGTATTTTGATAGCGTTATACAGGTAAGTATTATTTTTATTTTATGTTCGTAGCTCTATATGCACGGATGTCGGGGACGCTTCCCACGAGTCCCTCACGTATCTTGATTTTAAATTGGAATTGTATGCTAAATAAGTGAAACGTTAATTAAATAAAACTGGACTAGCAACATTATGTTTCATTTCACTTCACACCTAACGCTCGGATCGGTCCGATTTGACCACAGTGACTCATAAATCTGGGTTGGGGCATCACAATCCGAATCACACACCATTGTATATAGTTGCTCAGTAGCTTTTGGAGACTTTTGGTCATATAACTTCCCTATCTATTAAGAAAACATATGGATTGTATTAATGAGTGTAGTATAAGGTAATAATAAAAGCCATGTTTATTTACATCATTACTTAATTATTTATTTAAAAGAGACAATGAATTATTCTTGTTTAACTTACATGTAATTTGAAACAAGAAGGGAATTATCGTCATTATCTCTCTTCCAAATTTAAAAGTCTTTCTTTCTTTACTTCTTCCATATATGTTCATTGAATTTAAAGGTATCATTTATTTATTTTTCTCATAACAAATTGCAAATTTACTAAGCAAAAAATTGACTATCTCAAGATATCTCGCAATTATTCAACGTATACTAACTCAACATTTCTATCTAGTCATTCAAAAGAATATCATATGAACACGCTCTAAAAGGATGTACTTTATTAGTGAACACATCCAATCCATCTTCTTGCATATCTCCATCGTAATTTCACTCTGCACGATTAAATTTTTGTAAGGACAAAATTTCTGATTGAGTTAATTTCTATGTAATTGACTTAATTTCGGACAAAACTTGTTTGAGTCATAGATAGATTTTTATCTTGTCACAATACCCACTGAAGAACACTATATACTTGACTCACTTAAGTCTACATTATATAGGAGTTAATCTAGTTTGGCAAAGAAGATAAAATTTGAGTCATTCTAAGTCACCCTACTCTCTTCATTGCATCTTCAAGATCCTCAAGGAAATCTACATCAAACAAGATCAAATGATCCCCATGGTAAAAAACCAATAACACAAACACATTAGGATTGCATTCATTCATATTTCATTGCATATATGAGGTGTGTGTGTTAAATTGTCTTAAAATGAATTTTCTACATTTATTTGAAATTTTTAGGAATTTTCAAACATTTAAAATCTATTTTTTAAGAAATTAAAATTAAGGTTTTGAAATGTTTGGTTTCAATTTGCAAATATTATTTTATCTTGAAAATTGCCTTGGGTAGAATCCAAAAGTGCTTGATAATATTGGGGTGGTAAATAGGATTATTTGGAACTTTAAAAACACGCGTCTGAGACTTGATCTCAGCCTTACACGTGTTTATTTGTGGACGGGTGGATTTGTGTTTTCTTATACTCACATACTTAGCTTTCAATCTGGTTCATTTGATATACATTATCAAAGGTCTACATGCGTTTAAACTTAATCCATGTGATATCCATTTAAACCAATCAGGTTTCATTTAAAGCGGTGCATTATAAGACGTGAGATTGACATCGAACTGCCAAGACTTCATCTAAACCGTTGATTTCGTTCGCCTTTTCAGATCCTTCCAACCACAGTATAAATGCAACCATTTGTCCTCACATTACAATCTTTGGAGAGATCAAAGATTGAGAGAAAAAAAAAAGAGAGAGAAAATAAAAACAGAGGAAAATTTGAAAAACCAAACCTTACTCTGCCAAAATTTCTTTAGAAAATATCTTTGAGAGTGATATGCCCTAAATGTACAACCTCGGCTCAGAGGCATCAACCTCGACCATTGGTATGGTCGATGTTGGAAGGGTCTTAGAATAATAACCAGCGGTCTCGTCCTAAGCAAGGTTGGCCATGACCTACATTACTACCAACCTCATCAAGAGAGGCCCTCAAGATCCATGGGAATAGTTATTCATCAGGCCATCCAAGGGATGACAACCTCGGTTGGGAGTAGGTCGAGGTTAAGGCCAACTTTGGCAAGGAATCAGCCAATGTTCCTAACATGTTCCATCTTAACCTCGGCCCAGGCCGACCTTATGGTATCACCTACCTAACCTAGGCTCCACATAAGCCGAGGTCATCATAATTAATCTCAGATTTGATGACAGTTAGACTTTACCAACCTCGTACTATTCTAGGCTGAGGTCGTGACCAGACAGATGGCCGAGCTCTTATGCGCATATGTGTGGCTGAGAACACGTGTACTCAAATCAGTTATAACAAATCATTCCCCTCACGTGGGGGGAATATTTCATCACCATTCTCTACATGTGACAGTGACAGATGTCTTCTTCATATTGGCTAGATCAACACACACATGCTCATTGCATGCATGGGGGTACATTACACCCCCCAGGTACTATATATACATGTCTTCTCCTTCCTGGAGGGGGACGAAAATTAGCAGCCCTAGTTGAAACTCTATCTAAATACACAGTAAAGAGAGAAATCTTGAGAGATTGTATCTATAGCCATTAGTGCCCTTATAATGTGATATATATCATACACCTGCACAGTGGACATAGGCCTAATTGGCTGAACCACTTATATTCTGGTGTGAATCCTCTTCTCCTCACCTCCTTCTACTATATACCTTTATACTACCATGGTTAACACCGAATTGAGCTTACAAACACCTTGAAGGGTGGTGCTATTTCCAGCATCATCATTTTGGCACCGTCTGTGGGAATGAGAAGCTATCTCTTCCGCTTTATTCGCTTAATCTCACCGGAGACTCTGGTGGTGAACCAGGCCTCCCCCCTTGCGTGGAGATGTTTCACCATTGAAAGAGGTACTGTAAGGTATTAAGCTCATTTACTACACCAACTCTTTTGTGTTAACACATGGCACCGGAATTACCACCACCTCTTCCGCTGCTTGGAGCGGGAGGACCCATCTCCAGCCAGGCACCGCCCCAATCCGAAATGGCGGAGGTGGCCGCAGCCTTGAGGTCTTTAGCTGCGACACAACAAGCAATGCAGGAACAATTTGCACAACTCAGCTAAAATATGATGAGGCCACCTGGAGTCTCACCGGAGATGATCACCCCGAAAGCTTCTCAGCCCCATCCGGATGCCAGGGGACCACCCCAGGCATCGTGAAAAGACCAACCTACACCCCAGCGGAGGAGGGACATTGCTGACCCTAGGCGCTTGCGCCTGGGGAGGCAAGGAAACCCTTGCCCTGTGGATAGGTATGATGATCTAGAGGCGAAAGACGTGCCATAAGACTGTTGGGAGCCATATGAAGTTTCGAACAACACAGTTCGTCCTGCCAACCGGAGCCAAGGTTGTGGAGGCCTAAGGGGTGATGAAGCCCAACAACGAGGATCAGCTTTTGATCGACTGAGCAGAGGTTCAGCCTTTGAAAGGCTGGGCCCAATAAAAGACCTAAGACAAAGGTTGTCAAGGTCGAGAAGTGCAGCAGGCTCACAAAGGGAAGAGAGGCAACGTCGGCCCCAATCGGGATAAGGAAGAGACCAAGAAGAGGTCAATAGCAGGCATTGTACCGTGGCTGGGGAACCCTCGGTCCACCCCTTGGAGGTGGCAGGGGATAACCTAGGCCAGGACGACGTTGCAAGACCATGGAATGACTCCATCAAATGTCTTGAGGATAAGATAGAGACCTCATCAAAAGCCGAGACCCATTGCAAAGAGGTTTCTCATAGGGCTCCCCGTTTGTGGCTAAGATGGTAAGATTCCCTACACCAGATAAGTTCAAGCCACCTACAGTAACTCCCACATATGGAGGTAGAACCAACCCTGTATATAACATTGAGATGTATCAGTCGATGGCGGACATCTATTCGATACAAAATGAGATGAGGTGTCGTGCCTTCTCCGGGACTTTGACAGGAGTAGCGCACATCTGGTTTACTTCTCTTCCAAAGAATTCAATTGAGAACTTTAAGGGCTTGGCTGAACGGTTCATTCATAATTTTTACTTTGGGGTAAGACCTCAAAAGAAGACCACCCATCTGTTGTATGTCAAACAAGGCAAGCATGAGAGCCTGAGAGACTACATTGCCAGGTTTAACAAAGAAAAACTTGAGGTTGAAAACTATGAAGAGAATATTGCCATGACCTCCCTCATAGGAGGTCTTCAGAAGGGAAAGTTATTGTGGAAACTTGCGGAAGACCCTTCGAATTCCATGTCGGAGCTATTGGCAACTGCGGGGAAGGTCATGAACGCTGAAGAGTCCATGATCGCCAAGTACGAGGATGAGAATGGCGGTGGCAGCGAAAAGTTCCAAAGAAAGAAGGATGGAAAGAAGAGGTCAGCTGATGATAAGTTTGTGCGTTATACCCCTCCGACGGTTAGCTGCGAACACATCCTTAATGAGATCAAAAATGACCGATCCCTAAAATGGCAAGAGAAGTTGAAGGCTCCTCCACATAAGAGGAACCATAACTTATGGTGTGAATTCCACCAAGACCATGGCCATATAACAGACAAGTGCTTCGCCTTGAAGGATGAGATCGAGAAGATGTTGAAGTCAGGAAAGTTGAGGAAATATATTGATGGTAAAGCTCCCAAAAGGGGAAGGGAAGACCCCAAAAAGAAGAGACACAACAAATGTCGTGAGGACACCACAGCAAGAAGAGACAATGGCACGGATGACGATGATGAGGATGATCTGGACCTCCCACCAAAAGACGATAGCATCCCGATGAAGAGAGTTGGTATGATCTCCTTTGGTGTTAACACTATATGCGGAGGACTCGCGGGAGGTGGCTGTGAGGTGGCTAACAGAAAAGCTCATGTGGCAGAGGCCAAATCAGTGGCCAAACTTGAAGTGGTAAACCTGAAGTCTTACGATACTACGCAGAAGAGAAAGAAGGTAGACATGGATACTCTCGTAGTTGGGTTCTCCCGACTCGACTTCAAAGGCATCCTAGCCCCACATGATGACCCTTTGGTGATCACAACAAGAGTTCATGGATGTGAGGTGTAGAGAATTCTTATAGACGGAGGAAGCTCAGCAGATGTGATGTTTTGGCCTTGCTTCAAGAGTCTAGGTCTTAGCAGAGCTAGGCTGGTACCCTATCATCATTCGTTAATGGGCTTCAGCGGTGAAAAGGTCCATCCATTGGGCATGTATGAGATGGACGTGCGGATGGGTGATGAGTGGCCTAAGATGTTAACCCCGAAAGATCAATTTTTTTGTTATGGACGAAAACGTCTTCTCGGCCTATAACCTCATCATAGGAAGAGTAGCCCTTAAGGAGTTTGAGGCCGTGCTATCAACGGTCCATTAGATGCTAAAATTCTCGACCCCCTATGGGGTAGGGGAAATGCAAAATAATCAGGCCATAACACGAGAATGACACTTCAACTCGGCTGAAGAGAGAGAGGCCCATAAAAGGGAAACCACCACTTATAAAATTGACACACTTGAACCAAGAGATGAAATAAAGTTGAAGAAGGGAGAGGCCGCGGAAGAGGTAGAATCTATCGTCCTCAATGAGGACGAACCGAAAAAAATTGTCCAAGTCGGCAAAGCCTTAAAGGTAAAAATTAAGGAAGAGCTGGTAGACTTCCTGAGGAAGAGGCAGAGTGTCTTTGCATGGAGTCACGCGGACATGCTAGGCATCAGCCCTGAAGTTATATTCCACAAGATGAATGCGACTAAGGATGCTAAGACAATCAAACAGAGACGAAGAGTATACTCCAGGGACAAGTATGACGTCATCCGGGAAGAGGTCTAAAAGTTGGAAGAGGCTGAATTTATCAGGGAAGTGATATATCCGGAGTGGCTATCAAATGCAGTCATTGTGCCCAAGGCCAATGGAAAGTGGAGAATGTGCATAGATTTTACTGACCTAAACAAGTCTTGCCCAAAAGACAGTTATCCCCTATCCCAGATCGACCAGATAGTAGATGAAACTGCAAGACATGAGCTCATAAGCTTCATGGATGCATATTTAGGCTACAATCAGATCTTCATGGATGCTGAAGACTCAAAAAAGACATCCTTCATTACTAACAAAGGGACGTATTGCTACAAGGTGATGCCATTCAGATTGAAAAATGCAGGGGCAACATATCAACGTCTGGTGAATAAGATGTTTGAAGACCAAATAGGCAAGACCATTGAGGTGTATGTAGATGATATGTTGACAAAGATCTTAAAGGCCTGCACTCACATGGCAGACTTGGAAAAGACCTTCAATACCATGAACCTGTACAGGATGAAACTCAACCCGGCAAAGTTTATCTTCGGGGTAGGAGCTGGGAAGTTTCTTGGATTCATCATCAATCAAAGAGGAATAGAGGCGAACCCTGAGAAAATTAAGGCTTTGCTTGATATGAAGACACCTAGGAGTATCAAGGACGTTCAGAGGCTCACTGGAAGAGTGGCTACGCTCAATAGATTTGTTTTCAGGGCGACCGACAAGTGTCTTTCGTTCTTCAATGTGCTTAGAAAGGCCTTCGAGTGGGACAAAGAGTGTGACGAGGCTTTTAATCAGCACAAGTCATACCTTGGGTCTCCCTTGCTCTTATCTCGGCCAATAGCGGGAGATAGGCTGTTTATTTATCTAGAAGTCTCTGAATCGGCTATAAGTGCGGCCATTATACGAGAGGATGTTGGGGTTCAAAGGCCCATATACTTCAACAGTAAGGCCCTTCAGGGATCTGAACATAATTACCCTCGCATAGAAAACTTAGCCTACGCTTTGATACATGCCTCTAGGAAGATGAAACCCTACTTTCAAGCCCATTCTATGGTCGTCCTCACGGACTCCCCACTAAGATGGTTCCTCCATAAACATGAGTAGTCGGGAAGATTGATGGCGTGGGCCATTGAACTAGGGGAGTATGACCTTACCTATTAGCCTAGGATGGCCATCAAAGGGCAGGCACTTGCAGACTTCGTCGTAGAGTTCACATGGGAAGAGGTCGAAGTTGAGAATAATAAAGAAACTACAGAAGGGTCAAGCGTGAACGTCTTTCGAGATCCGAAAGAGGTTTTATCCTGGGGGACCAGGAAAAGAATGGCCGAGAATGAGGAAGACCAGTACCTCTTCAGACAAGGAATAATGTTAGAAGCTGGCTTCTCATCAGATAGAGACATCTGGAACCTCTTTGTCGACGGGTCCTCTTACGAAAATGGGAGCGGTGCGGGGTTGATACTCTCAGCCCCGGATGGTACTAACATTGAATATGAGCTAAGGTTTAACTTCAAGGCATCAAATAACGAATCAGAATACGAGCCTTGACAGTAGGCCTCTCTTTGGCAAGGACCATTGGTATAAGACGACTCCTCCTTCACAATGACTTAAGGTTGGTTGTTAATCAAGTATTGGGAGTTTATGAGGCCAAGGACGAAAGGATGGACAAATACCTGAAGAGGGTGAGAACGATACTACAAGGCTTCGAAGACGTAAAGATAAAGGGAATACCTAGGCAAAACAACAGTCATGCAGACGCATTAGCAATGCTAGCTTCGACAACGAAGACAGATATCAGAAGGACGGTCCCTGTTGAGATCTTGCACAGAGCAACCATCAAAGAAGAAGAGGTCAGTAATCCTTGCCTCAATTTGAACCTAGGGGACTCATGGATGGTCCCCCTTATCAGATACATCAGAGAGGGGGTGCTACCGGAGTCAAAGTTAGAGAGGAGGAAATTGAGGTGCAGAGCTGTAAGTTTTTTAATAGTAGGAGATGTCCTGTATAGGAAGGGATTCCTATTACCTCTTCTCAGATGCGTTCATCCCATCGAAGTTCCCCACGTCCTACGGGAGGTACATAAGGGTTCTTGCTCCAGTCACATCGGAGGGAGACCTTTGGCCAAGAGGATTCTCACGCAAGGATATTGGTGGCCGACCTTGGCAAAAAATGTTGCAGCTTACGTGAAGAGGTGCAACAAATGTCAAAGATTCTCCATAATCCCCCATCAACCTCATCATCCTATGACCTCTATCAGTTCCCCTTGGCTATTCACAGTATGGGGGATTGACTTATTAGGTCCCCTGCCAAGGGTCGCAAATAATTACCAATTTCTGATAGTTGCCATTGATTACTTCTCCAAGTGGGTAGAGGCAGAGCCGATGATCATGATTACAGAGTAGAAGACCTTCCAATTTATTTGAAAGAACATCATATGCATACATGGCCTCCCAAATACCCTCATTTCGGACAACGGAACCCAGTTCAAGAATTCTTCCCTAGAAAAATACTGTGAAAGAGTTGAGATAAAGCAATTTTTCTCTTCTCCTGGCCGACCTCAGGCAAACGGTCAGACCGAAGTCACCAACAGAATAATCCTCGATGAGATCAAGAAGAGGTTGGAAGAGGCTAAGAGAAGATGGACTGAAGAGGTTTATGCTATTCTGTGGGCCTATAGAAAGACGGCTAGGACACCTACGAGGGAGACCCCATTTATGTTATCACATGGCTCGGAGGTCGTCATACCCACAGAGGTAGGACTCCCTACTCATAGGGTTCAGACCTACGACCCCGAGAAGAATAGAGAGGAAAGAAGACTCGACCTAGACTTGATTAAAGAGAAAAGGGAAGACGCAAAAGTCAGGCAAGCAGCTTACCAGCACAGAACAGTAAAGTTCTACAATCAAAGGGTAAAATCAAGGCCCATAGCTGTAGGGGACCTGGTGCTGAAGAAGACGTTACAGAAGGCGAATAAGCTCCACCCAAATTGGCATGGTCCTTACAGAGTAATTAAGGAGGTTGTACCCGAAACCTACAGGTTAGAAAACCTTAAGGGGGAACCTTTTTCTAATCCCTGGAATGCTGATCATCTAAAGAAGTATTACATATAATGTTGCAAGAGAGTGTGTAAATGTATCATCTTAGGAAGAGATTATTAATGAGAAGATCATTTTCCATGTCAATTCTTGTTTCATTGTGCTCTAGTGGTAAATTTTATGGGGATATCCTAGGTGATGACCTCAGACCTTATAACATCATGATTTGGTGATAAGGTCTGAGATCAGACAACTTACTTGGATGACCTCAGACCCTTAACATCATTTATTTGGTGAAAATTACTTATGAGGATAACATCTTAGGTGATGACCTCGGACATTATAACATCATGATTTGGTGATAAGGTCTGAGGTCATACATCATACTCGGATGACCTCAGACCTTATAACATCATTTATTTGGTGAAAATTATTTATGAGGATAACATCTTAGGTGATGACCTCAGACCTTATAACATCATGATTTGGTGACAAGGTCTGAGGTAAGACATCTTACTTGGATGACCTCAGACCCTTAACATCATTTATTTGGTTAAAATTATTTATGAGGATAACATCTTAGGTGATGACCTCAGACCTTACAACATCATGATTTGGTGATAAGGTCTGAGGTCAGACATCATACTCGGATGACCTCAGACCCTTAACATCATTTATTTGGTGAAAATTGTTTATGAGGATAACACCTTAGGTGATGACCTCAGACCTTATAACATCATGATTTGGTGATAAGGTCTGAGGTATGACATCTTACTTGGATGACCTCAGACCCTTAACATCATGATTTGGTGATAAGCTCTAAGGTAAGACATCTTACTTGGATGACCTCAGACCCTTAATATCATTTATTTGGTGAAAATTATTTATGAGGATAACATCTTAGGTGATGACCTCAGACCTTACAACATCATGATTTGGTGACAAGGTCTGAGGTCAGACATCATGCTTAGATGACCTCAGACCCTTAACATCATTAATTTGGTGAAATTATTTATGGGGATAACATCTTAGTTGAGGACCTCAAACCTTATAACATCATAATTTGGTGATAAGGTCTGAGATCAGACATCATACTTAGATGACCTCAGACCCTTAACATCATTAATCTGGTGAAAAGTTATATTGAGACTTCAGATTTGGACACATTGCATGGTAAAGAAAAGCATTAAACAAATAAATCAGTGAGAGAAGAAATAAAACCCTCCTCAGAGTTTAACATTAAGTTACAAAATGTAGAGATAGAAAGTAACAATGCTTAATCAGAGGTTACAACTAATCAAGAGCTACAGGACTGCTTAAAGCTTCACGAGAATTCAAATGTTCGCAGCCTCAAGGTTGATGGTCATGTCTGCATTTTCTTGGCCGAGGTTGTCCACCTCCACCCCATCGTCTTGAACACCGACATCTTCAGTCATGGTGTCTCCTTGTGGTACAGTCTCGGTGGGTGCAGCCTCGGTGGGTGCAGCCTTTCCCTCTTTTTCAACCTCCTACAAGGACTGAACAAACTTAGGGTTGACATAACTCAGGCCGATGAAGTTAGTAGCTGTAAGGCTTCCTGATTCCTTCTCCTTCATGGCAGCCCATTTTCCAGTTGCCTTGACCCCCCCCCCCCTCTAGATATTCAAAGTCGAAGCTGATAAACTCGTCAGAGACCTTATACTCCTCCAAGATCTTCTCGGAGGCATCTTCCAAGGCAACCTTGGAAGCAACATCGACTTTGTGCTGGAGAGAGTCAGCCTGAGCCTTCAGGGCAGCGTTATCATCTTCCCTCTGCTTATCTAAGTCCTTATGCATCCCCTTCATGATGGTCTCAGCCTTCTTAAGATCAACCTTCAGACGTTCCACTTCGGCGTTTAAGGTGGTTTCAGTCTTCTCGGCCTCTTTTCCCTTCTCAATCAGAGGAAGCTTCCCCAAGGTCCAATTTATATAGTGATGCATGATGAGAAGACCCTGCAGAACATGTGCAAAGATGTCAGACTAAGGTCTGAAATAGTTCAAATACCGATGTTACACATTCAGAAGCTATAGTTAAAGGTCTTGCTTGGATGGTACGATGAAGGGAGAATTCAACCAGCAGAGGCTTGTCCAGGGACCGGAAAAAGTGCTTGTCAGACTCGGTCATGACACCACCAATAGCATCCAAGGCCTTCATACTTTGGCCAATGACACTATCACCAATCTTTAATTACTCCAGACGAGCAATCAAGTCATCCTTGGAAGAAATGGGGATGGCACGATCCCCCCTTTCTTCTTCTGCCTCTGATCCTCAGGAGCGGGGTCGGTAACCTTCCTCTTCTTTTTAGCCTCATCCCTTGAGGTAGATGGAGGGGGAGGAGGAGCATTCAGTCCAATTTTTTTTACGATCTTTGTCAGACTGGGGGCAGACATCTCCCATAACTCGTCAGATATTCCTTTTGGGTGCTCTGTAAGATGGAAAGGCCTGAGTTAGAGAATCAGATATACATAAATTCAGAGGTATAACTTATTAAAATAAAAATCACTTACCAAACTCTGTCAGAGGACTTCCCCCTAGACCAGTCTCAGAGAGGTAATAGGGGGTCATCAGGTGTTCGAATTTTACAAGCAGACCAAGCTCCCCCTGATCCTGAAGGTCTTTGACCTTCTGAAGATTTTTTTTGGCTTAGCCCAGGGTCAGCCCTAGCAGCCATTGTAACCTTTCCCCATCTTATAGGTATCCTCGGTTCTAATGAGGAAGAGGGGGCGCATGGACCAAATTCCCATGGCCCTGATGCAAAGAAGTAACGTGACTTCCAGTTATGGTTTGAGGTTTGGGTAATCTGAAGCATCTTCTTATTTGACTTCCGAGCTAAAAAATGATAATCACTACACCAAAACATGTCAATTTTAATGGGCAAAAACCGTTACAAAAAATATTTGTAACGGATTAAACCCGTTAGAAAATTGGCGTTATTTATTTTACTAACATAATTTGTAACGGATAAAATTCGTTACAAAATTATTATTTGTAACGGACAGAAACCGTTACAATTTATTTTGTAACGGATTTAGCATTGGTACACATACTATATAATAGTAACGAAATTACTAAATTGTAATGGTGTTTATCCATTACAAATATAGAATTTGTAACGGATGCAACCCGTTACAAAATACATTGTAATGGATTGGGTGTGTCATATATTTGCAACGGATGATTTGATTTATAACGGTTAAAGTCCGTTAGCAATATTAATATATTTTTAAAAATATATTAATTTCTCATTAAATAAATTGATATAAATACACTAGTTAAAACTCGTGCTCAACAAATGGCAATGCACTACACTTAACCAATACCCACAAATTTCACTCAAAAGATAAACACACGTGACAAAATGTATCAAACTATATTTTGATGACAAATAATATTTCAGTGATATTAAACTGATCTAAAATTATATTTTATTCATAACCATTAAAACTCCAAAAACAAAATGTAGTACAAGATAATTCATCTAGATTATAACCATAATAGAACTCAAAACGAAGTCTAACAACTTTAAAGTTCTAAACATAATATTCTCCTCAAAGTAGTCTTCGTGATATTTCTTGCAAAAGTAGAATTCATTCTCCCAGAAGTAATATTCATATTTCCCAATAAGAACCTGTCGAACAAACTCAATCTTAGTATTGGAAAAAACTAAATTATATGGAATTTGTTTTAATTAAAAGACGCAAGAAATTAAAATGGCACATCATCTCAAATCAAAACTATAAATAATTAAATTAGTGGTCATGTGTCAAAACAACTCAGGGTTGTTCATCAGATGGATTTATGCATACTACTATTGCCGCCACTTAAAAAGATGGAAGTGGGAAAAGGTTTTTATGTTTATCTAGGCCCCAATTCGGTGTCCTAGAATTCCAAGAAGCAAAGTACTATTTCAAAAAGCGGCACAGAGGCAGTGTGTAAAAGTGTAGCCACTTTGATAGTTGAAGTCACGTGGATTCAATCTTTATTTACTGAGCTTAAAGTTTTAGAAAATCGAGTTCCAGTTCTTTAATGTGATAATCAGAGTACAGTTCAAGTGTTAACAAATCTAGTACTTCATGCAAGAACTAAACACATAGAGTTGGATGTGACACCCCGCCTAATAAAATACCGGGTGATCAGTCCTATACCAAATTAAAACAGGAATCCCAGTTGGATCATCCTTAGCATCACTGTCGAAAACTTTTTTAAACATACTAACCACCTAGTATTCCAAAAACTGGTGCCAAATTTTAACTTTTTAATTAACAAAACAGTACATGTGAAAGTAAATCTAAATCAATCACACCACTGATAAAAAACAACTGAATAATTAATTAAACAACTTGCCGAATAAACCATCGGCCACCAACGTAAAATAATACAATCCAACACCTGAATAATTACAACTGAATCTGTAGTGAAAAGTCTGGGTAACAAGCCTAAATAAAACTGAACTGAGAGAAGATTCCTACTCTAGGAATGAATGAATAAATGATGCCTCTAATCCAAACTCCTGCTAGCATCCACATATGCAGCAGCTCCGTGTCCCTGGAATAAAAGATCAATCCTGGCGTCCCTATGGCTGGACACCTAAAAGGTTTTGAAAATAGTTTTATAGCAAGGGGTTAGAACCCAAAACATTTTTGAAAACATTTAGCAAGTGAATTAACTGCAGTAATTTAAAATGCATGAATGCGCTTCATATTAAAGTTAGTGTCGCACTCTCTTGTGGACATTCTCACCCCTCCACTAATGTGCACACCTAACGGTTACCTTAACCCCACCTAGTTGTACTACCCCATCCAACTAGTCCTGGTGTAACCTCCCCTTGCCATACTACTCTAACCCGAGTATTAACTGTTCATGAATTATAAGTCATCTCACTAATTAACTTATTAAATTCCTTCTTAATTAATAGCCTATAACCATAACACAAGTTATATAATTTAAATACATCACACACTGTATTATTCCCACAAATGGTTACCTTAATAAATTTCTCATTAATTAACAGCATATAACTGTAACCCGAGTTATATAAAATAAATACATCACACACTGCATTATTACCTACATAAAATATTTACTACCATATTATATGTATCTTACTAAAACATCCACACATATATAATACGTGTATCCATCCTTTCGAGTATACCCTCACCGGATGATTCCCTCTAAAGTGCTATCCCCCTAGGTGTATTCACATAACCTAGTTACCCAAGTTGGAATCGCTCACCAACCTGGCCTAAAACATAAACGAAGTGGAGGCGGTCATATTCCTTCCCTGAAAGTGAGATAAGCCCCTCACCCATATAACGGACGCTATGACCTGGGGATATACTCGCCCTACTCCTCAAGCTAGGGGATTCACCCACATCGCGCAACCTCCCTTGATAGCACTAGAGTATATAAATAAATAAATATCTAGTCACTGATATTTAATTAGCACACAAAATGTATACACATATATATACTATCGCTACACCGTATATATATAAATTTAGCCCCGGCTTTACCGTGTACTCACAACCCGTAACACTAGCCTGTAAATATCCTGAGTCTCTCGCCCGACTCAACTAAATAAGTTATCTCCCTTATTATATTATTATTATTATCCCGAGTCTGTGGTCCGACTCTAATTTAATTAATTCACACATTAATTAATATAATACTTTCCCCGAGTCTATGGTCCGACTCTGTGTTAAATAATTTACACACTTAATTAATTAATACCAATCCAAGTCTATGGTCCGACTTTCATTTAATTAATTTCACTCAATTAATTTCTATAATGCTAGCCCGAGTCTATACCTCGACTCTTAGTTAATTGAATATAATCTAAATTAACTTATTATCTCCCCGAATCTACCATCCGACTCTAATTAAATTAATTAACTCACCTATTAATTTAATACCTTCTCGAGTCTACAATCCGACTCTAATTAAATTAATTAACCCACCTATTAATTTAATACCTTCCCGAGTCTACAATCCGACTCTAATTAAATTAATTAACTCACCTATTAATTTAATACCTTCCCGAGTCTACAATCCGACTCTAATTAAATTAATTAACCCACCTATTAATTTAATACCTTCCCGAGTCTACAATCCGACTCTAATTAAATTAATTAACTCACCTATTAATTTAATACCTTCCCGAGTCTACAATCCGACTCTAATTAAATTAATTAACTCACCTATTAATTTAATACCTTCCCGAGTCTACAATCCGACTCTAATTAAATTAATTAACCCGCCTATTAATTTAAATGTTAATCCGAGTCTGTGCCTCGACTCTACTTTAATTAATTTACCCACTAATGAATTTAATGCTTGGTGTCGCCCAACCATTATAACCGGACTCGCTCACTTGGCCCATAACTTAATATTTCTCGAAATTTAATACCTATGAGTTTTATCCCACCAAACTCTTCCCGTAAGATTCACATCCTTACTTGACTTTTGAAATTTCTTAACACCATCTTCTCAAGGTCCTAGGTATTAAGTTGTATTTAATTATCGCTAATTAACCCACCTTAAATGTCCCCAAAATAATTAAGGTTAAACAATTGAAGTAAGCGGCACTGCCAAAAATCCTCCTTAGTCGATCGATCGACTCCCCAGGGTCGATCGATCGATCGAGCAGTTCATCTTCTCCACCGATCTGTTTCTGCCATAGTCGAATTTCCAAGGTCTTATCTCTCTGATTTTCAACCTTAACTCATTATTTTTGACCAATCAATTACTCCCAAAACAAGTCCCAATCATCTACAACTGTTTTAGCATGCTCTATTCATACCATATCTCACTATTTCTAAAATGGGTTTTCTCCGGTTAATTTCCATCAATTCATCTCAATTTTGTTCATAACTCCTACTGGATTTCACATTCCAATCAGACATTCATTTTCAGAATTATAAAACACAACTAATTCTCACTTTGAATCTCATTCAATTATCCTATTAACCAAAATCCCATTTTTGTACCCATTTATCCCAAAACGAATTTTAGTATACACATCACTAAAATATGAATTGGATATCACAGTTTAGGAGTAAAAACAGTTAACCACTTGCCTCGAATTACTCGTAGGGTCTGATCCGTTGTCGACATCCCTTAATTTGGCTCCAAAATCCCCAAATTAGCTTTTGATTGTTTTCCCCCAATCTTCCTCTCAAACCCTAGGTTAGAATAATGTTGGCTGCCCATTTTCCTTTTCTTAGGTTTAGGTTTAAAAACACAAATCCCGTTTTTAGCCTAATGGGCTAAATTAAAATAGCCCAAATCACCCCGTGCGGGCACGGCTATGCCCAAAAATACCCGAGACCCAATCGCTACCCCCGGGTACTCTTTTCTGATTATCTCGACCCATCCGGACTCAATCGCGCACTCAGAATCGCCATCCGAATTAATTTATAAAAATCCTTACCTCACCCCCAATTTAGTCTATACCGACTCCCGGCTAAGATAATCGCATACCCCGTCATTACTACCCGAAATGACGCAATTAAATTATTACTATTCACTTAGTAAATAAGTTTACCTAAATATTAACCATTCACTCCCCGATTAATATTTAAACATATATTGCCATAATTAATTCAATTAAAATTACAACCCACAAGTAATTTAAAATTCTCGAATTAATTAAATATTAAATGCACAAAAATACGGGGTGTTACATTGGATTTATATTTTATAAGGAAATAAAGTAATGAGAAAACAAGTTGAAATCAGGCATGTGACTTCATTTGATTAAATATCAGATGTTTTAACAAAGGCTCTCACTAGTTATAGATTTCTACTACTAAGATACAAAGTAAAATATTCATCCACTCTACGTTTGAGGGGAGCTGTCAAGAGTTGGTATGTGGACCAAGGAATTCAAGAAAATAGTTGTAGTACAAAGTTGGATTCCTTTTTTAAAAGCATCGCATATTTGATGGATCACAATGTGACAAGTTATAGCAAAATTGTCCAATCAACAAAAATGCACTTAAGCTCATTAGGCTCATTCATATCTTAAATTTATTGTATCATAGAAGAGAACTAGAGATTTATATTAAATTCATGGGGAAAGAGAAAGTAATAGTAGTAGTGTATCTTAAACATACTTGGTCAGAAGATTTAAGAAGCCCATCCTCGCTTAAAGCATCAAGATTAGGAGAGAGAACCATTTTCTTCGAAGGATAGAGCACATAATGTCGCAAGATGAAGATAATGTCAAAAAAGACAATCACCAAATATAGAAATTTATTCCCTATATTTCTGTAGAAGTTCACCGAGGAATTTTGATCGATAGACTGCACATTCATTTGCCCATAATTTGACAATCCTCCAAGTAAATCAAGCTATGAACACACAAACAGTAACAAATAACCAGTCAGCCAAAACAATTGCAATACTAGTCTTTGAGACCTTCGGATTTCCATGATCGTATATTGTAATTTGTAACAAAGTAAATGCAGTCAGTATAACATGTATGGAAAAAGCTACATCATTTGCAGCTACATGTATCATCTCATTAAAGCCATATTTTTGGTGGTATTATCTCTTAACAACAGAGCTGAAGAAGACAGGCGCTGTAGATGAGATACGATGTGTGCTTGGTCAAATTCAGCACCACGAAATTGAAATTCAGCCCAACCACACTTTTCCTTCAGAAATTCAAAAGGATTTGGAAAAACAAACTCCTTCACAATCTTCAAAATCTCCTTATCCGATTTTTGGAAAACAATCATGATAGCGACCAATGAGGGGGTCTCAATAATTTGTCTCTTTGAATGGGTCTCCAACAGTATCGTCTTTAATAGCTGCTTTGTGACACTCCCATTTCCACCAAGAACCCGTCTCTATATACTTCTTGGCATTATCCCATGCACCACCTGAAGTATTCAAGAATAGAGCCATTAGAATACCAAAAACCGTTGCAAACATCAACATGGAAGCCACCGCTTTAGAACCCAGTAGAGGATGCCATGTATAGTATCCCAATATCCGGAACACGAGACCAACAGCTATAGGTGATACAATGGCTTAAAGTCACTGTTTCATTATATTTAGTGCTTTCATTCTATTTAGTGCTTAAAGGAAGGAACAGATCAATATTAAGGAATTTTGAGTCCAATTATTATCTGCATCAATTCCTAACTACCTCTCCTTAATCTGGGCTTCCTATTGTAGATATATGAATATGTATATATAGTAGTACAAGCTATAGAAGGATTGGGGAGTATAAATTTTTTCCAAACTCAAGATTCATTATAAATATAATTACTTTGCAATTATTCATTCACTTTTGCGATAGAATTACATATTTGATAGAATTACCATTGTGTTGAACTATGAGGGGACGCTCTATAGTAACTGATAAATTGTAATGTACAAGTTAAACTGGAATATTCATTGCTCAAAAAGATTGCGATGTTATTTTAACCTTTATAAAATATATCGATTTCGCATACGAAGTCATGTCACGAATATTAACACCTCGTTGACCCGTGGAGATCGTTGAAGCCACACATTCTTAAATTTGCACAATTATTTATATGGCTACTAATGAATAAACTATTGAAAGTTACTACAAATGAAGGAAACATACCTCAATGGCTTGAGCAGGCAATGTTAGATATTTTAGGCTGGAAATTGTCTCAGCAACAGCCCACCATTTCAAGAACAATATTTCTGTGAGGTGTGAGTACAAATATGGTAGGTTACCTTTATTTCCACAATAAAGTATTCAAATTGAAAACAATTTGGAAAGAAGATATTAACGCCACCATCATTTTCTCTCTTTCTCTTCACTTTTATCTCAGGTCATAATTCATCTAATCAGCGAAGGTGCAATAACATAAAGATCTAGGTGCTCAACGCACTTCTCTCGATCGTGACCTAAGAAAAAAAAACAAATCAACCCCATAATCAAAACACAACATATGGAGAAGCATTTTTTTAGCTAATAAGATGAACTACAGTAGATGAATCTATTGAAAACCAAATGGGATGAAAATGTTGGAAATGGTATAATTGATAATAAAAAAAGAATGATGTTAAATTCGATTACTGTCAGACTCACCTTTAACAATCTTATTCCTGTCATTCTCCAACCCTACAACAACTGGTAATAAAATATAATCAAACTTAGTTGCTAAGAATTGAAGATAAGTCCATAAAGAATAAGAATGATTCTTCCATCGTCTTTCTCCTCATACACCATTTGTATCTCCATCTAATTCAACACCACAATCTCATTTGATGTGCCCTGTTCTACCACCACATATACATCACTTCGTATATGCCCTGACAACCAATTGTCTACCCTCCCAATTTGTACCTCAGGCTTAGTTTTTTGTTGTACATTGTTAAAATTAACAAATTAGCTAAGAACATTTTTAATGTTAAAAGTAAAACAAAAATGATACACACCAACAAGTATTTCTTTTGGGCATATGTACGACGACCGAGACAATGGGTATACTTCAACTTTGAGTGGTTCTCAACATTTTTTAGTTTTTGTTGCCTTTTTTTCTCACCATTTTCCATTTCTCTAAATTTCTTCCATATTTCAGGGTCAGCACCTTCAGGCTCAGCGCCATCATCCTGCAAATGAGATCGCAATGTATTTTTGAAAGTCCTGAATTTTTGGGACCATGTCTTCTCCACTAATGGGCGAGCCACTTCCGGGGGAACGTTAAGATCAAATTCCCTCTGTTATCATTAAGCAAAACAAAAATAATTAAAAGAATAATAAATAGCAAAAGAATAAAAATAGAAAAGAAGAATAAAAAATGAAGATATGAAGTATAAGATCATATTTACCATCAAAGCATTCCAAACATCATTTTTACATTTCTTTGGCACGTGCCTCCAGTCCGAGAAGTGAATCGGGCAATTAGCTCTCACAAAATCCCCGGTACTAGAACTCCACAGCTTTGCATTATCACCGACTATAGACCCGTCATCTTCAACAATGACTTTGATTTTCTCATTTAAGGTTTTGGCCATTGAGGAGGAAGGTTGTGCTAAGCCTGTACCTGATGACATTTTAAATTTCCTAAATTTCAAAACAAAGCATTAGTTCGATGGTAATATTATAGTAAAATAAAAGATAAACAGTATACTTATTGAATTAAAAGCATATAACAATTAATGCATCATTTCTCCTTATTAGCATATTACTAATCAAGATATAAAGACAACAATTATGGCAAGAACAGTTGAATTTAAGGGATCAGTCTAAACTGATAAAAACATATCAACAACTTATGCGAAAATACCACTCGATTGCATTAAAAATGCTACAATTCACCAACAAAAACACATTAAAAACTAGTGAAAAAACAATAGCTAGACTTTGTCATATTGCTTTAGCAGGTTCTCCAAATGAGGTTCATCTTCAAGAGTAGATTGGAACACAGTTGGTATCTCTAGCTCGTCTACTCGACTAGTTAATCTCTTAGGGGAATGTATAACAACCCATCAATTAGGAGTATTATGATCTTTTGAGTAGAAGACTTGACTGGCATCAGAAGCGAGAATTGCAGGCTCATCAATCTCATTATTTGTACTCTTGAACTTATCAAAATTAACCATTACCAAATTGGAGTCTGGACAATGTTTACAACCATTGATCTTGTCCTCCACCCTCACCCAATCACAATAAAACACTACCTCCTTAAATAGCGTATAGTCCAACTCAATTATTTGCCTGATAACTCCGTAATACATTGTCCAGGCATCTTTAAGATTTTTATCACTTTTCCTTGCCCTAAATTGAATCCAAGCCTTCATGCAAACACCACTCTCTTGTGTCACAACAGTATCATCGTGATACTTGGGAGAGAATACAAAGCCATTGGTGCGGTGTTTTTTATATGTTTTAACCTTGTGTTTTGGCCCTTGTACTAACCGCCACAACATAACATTTGTCTCTGTCTCTCCAGAAGTGACTAGCTGCGCAATACAAATAAAATTATAGCTACAAAGTGAGTCTGGATAATAAAGAATATAACTTAATATACTAGTAAAATCAAGAGCACCTTATCATATAACCACGGAATGAAAGAAGTTTGCATCTCTACTTCTGTTAATTGTCTCCCATTTCCTTTACCACGCCAAGTGGATTTTAGTAACGTTTTATACTCACAGCAATTTATTCACATAAGTTCGTGTATGAGTATTTAAATGTGAATTTCTATAAATACTTATTAAATTGCTCAAACCTGTAGAATTCTTCAAGACCATCAACGTCAAGTCGAAATAGGACCCATCGACGTATTTGTTGAAACTGTTTAGGTTCTAACATCGCAATCTTGTCATCTAACAACGGTCCTTCGTCAAGAAAACTCTCCATCTTCATTTAGAAACGCTTCACGAGTACGTTTGTGGTTTCCGTCAAGAGAATTAGGCATGTACTCCATGCAATACCTAACAGATTCAGCAGTAACATACGACTCCGCAATTGAACCTTCAATGTATCGCTTATTGCTAGGTATATCTTTAAAATCTTGCATCTTCCTATTCGTGCGAATAAGAAAAAAGTATATATGACATATTCTAACAATGATCTATACGTATATGCTTATGTTTGTTCTTGTGTTTGTGTTTGTGTGAAAATAAAAATTAATATAAAGAGTTTACCGTTCAAACGGATACATCCAATGTGTTCCTGTAGGACCACAAGCCAATGCTTCATCGGCTAAATGAATAGTAAGGTGGATACTAATATCAAAAAATGCCGGGGGAAAGTGCTTCTCCAACACACACAATGCCTCTGCAACCATAAACTTGGCCCTTTGCATATCCTCGCGAATTAAGACTTTTGAGCATAATATTTTGAAAAATAAGCTCAACTGTTGAATAGCTCTTCGCAAATCTTTGTATTTCGAAAATGAATGCTGAAGTAATACGGGCAACAAATACTCTATAATAACGTGATAGTCATGTGACTTCATTGAGTGCAAACCAGGTGGGTTAAGGGTGAAGATATTGCTCAGGTTGGACGAAAAGCTGGAAGGTAACTTTAAGTCTTTCAAAATTTGACAAAACTATAGTTTCTCTTCTTTATCCAATATAAATGATGCTTTCGGTTTCATCCCTTTCCCGGTTTGCTCATCTTCTCGCATCCATTGACCACTATGTATGCCCAAGTCTTTCATATCCTTCCGCGCATTTATTATATCTTTAGTTTTGGTTTTATCATCGAGGATTGTACTTATTAAATGCTCTGCAACATTCTTCTCAATGTGCATCACATCAAGAACATGTCGAATTTTATGAGAACTCCAATATTCCAAGTCAAATAAAATTGACCTTTTATACCATGCCTCCTTAACTTCAACATTACAATTCTCATTTGCATCACCCATCTTTCGCTTATTACTGGAAACTTTTGGAGACTTTCCCAGTGTATACTCGATGCAACATAACTTCTTTACAAGTGCGTCCCCATTCAACTGACGTGGAGGAGGTGTATACTCTGTTGACCTAATCCCCAAACTCCCACCTTTTCGAAAAGGGTGATCCATGTTAAGGAAAATACGATAGTTTGTATAAACTATCTTATTACTGTGTACCAGTCGGATGGATGGAGTATCGTCCCCACAAACAGGGCAAGCTTTATAACCATGTGTAATACACCCAGATAAATTCCCATATGCAGGGAAATCGTGAATCCCCCACATTAACATAGCTTTCAATGTAAAAGGCTGCATCTCATATATGTCATAAGCCGAAACACCTACTTCCCACAATTCCTTCAACTCATCAACTAATGGCTGAAGAAAAACATCGATGTCTTGACCCGGTGCCTTTGGACCAGGTATTAACAAAGACAACATTTGAAACTCGCTCTTCATGCACAATGAAGGTGAAAGATTATTCAGCGCCGTGATAACAGGCCAACAGCTATAACTGGCAGACTGAATGCCACGAGGATTAAACCCATCGGTTGCTATTGAGAGACAAACATTGCGTCCTTCTTTAGAAAATTCAGGCCATTTTGATTTGAAACTCCTCCATTGGGACGAATCACATGGATGTCGTTGGTAATCCCATGAAGTGGTTGCCCTATGGTGTCATGTCATTTCTCGAGCTATCCACGGAATAGTATAAAATCTCACCAACCTTGGAATCAGAGAGAAATGTCTTAACACCTTTTTTGGTTCTTTGGTAATCCTTCCCCCTTTCCTCATAGTAACTGAATACCTTGATTCTCCACATTGGGGACATTCATCCATATATTCATTCTCCTTCCAATATAAGACACAGTTATTGACGCATGCATGAATGTAATTGGCCTTCATCCCCAAGTCTTTCATCATACTCTTCATCTTTGGATATTTTTCTGGTAGTGTATTACCTTTTGGGAGACAACTTTTTAAGATAGACAAAAGTGCCGTGACACTATTTCCTGACCAACCAAATTGCTTCTTTAAGTTGTGAAGTTCTATAATTGAAGAAAGAGTTGTTTCAGAACCCTCGCATGAAGGATATAATTTCTCAACTGATAATCTCTTATATTCATTGTACTTGTCATTTATGACATGATCTTCTTTGGAAACTCGCGACTGACCGCATTCAACATCTACATAAGGTTCCCCATGCACTCCGTAACAAACATCAACAAGATTTTCCACCCCAACACCTTGTTTCTCGATGTTTTCTTCTACTATGATCTCCTCAACTTGTTGTACCGGTGGGGGATCAATAGTGTTCACGGATGTATTTTCACCGTGAAAAAACCATACAGTATACAATTGATGCATACCATTCCTCCACAAATGTCTCTCTACTTCTTTCGATTTCAGACGCAATTTATTGCGACACTTCGAACATGGACAAGGTATCGTTGTCAACCCCTGGTCATTGTTCTCTTCCACAAATTTAATAAAATCTTCAATGCCCTTTAAATACGACAAGCTGCCTTTGTTCTCTTCAGTCATCCAGTCTTTGTTAATCGGTCGTGACATTCTATAAAACAAGATAAAACACACATTAACAATAAGTTTCAACTGTAATCTTCGATAATGATTGGTGTCTATTTATGGCAACATATTATACCACGACTTATGCTAAATTTATGGTTTCTAAATTCTAAACACATTTTTGATGAATAAAAAGAAAATTTAAGCATATTCATCATATCAAGTAACTAAAACACATAATTCATCGTGATTTCTATTTGAAAATAACTTGATCATTCATGGGGTTCTTTTTTATTTACCATAAAACTTAAGTTGTGCATCGCAATAAGTGTATTGGGCAAAACTAAATATTAATCAACTTAAGATACATAGATGAGTAATGAAAAATACTATACACAAACCATACTTCACAAATAAAATCAGGTACTATTTATATTAAAGAAATTAGATAAAAATTAGATTTTTTTTCTTTACTTAAATACGTGCCTTGCACATGACCTCTAGAATAAATTTTTTTATTAAATATGTTAGAAGAATAAAAAAATAAAAAAATGACACAAACAAATTTTAATAAAATCAGTTGTTTTCAAAACCTCTGCCCCAACCCCATCCCTATCCCCAATTCCAACCTACACCTACACCCTACATTAAAAAATTGAGAGAACTAAAACTACAAATTGAACAAACCAAAAATGCAATATAAAGAAAGAAAATAACCCAATTTTAAAAATCAAACTTTGTTGATATTTCCCTATCCCCTGCAGCTTTACGAATGAGTGTGTCATATTACTTCTTTGAAAATCAAAGCAAAATTTGAAAAACTTTTGAAAATCAAAAGTTTAATTCCATCCCCAATATATGACAAACTCATTTGTAAAACTGTAGGGTTTGATTCCATCCCCAATATATGACAAACTAATTCGTAAAGCTGTAGGGGATGGACTCAAACTCATTCGTAATTCCTAATTCGTAATTCTAATGTGATTTTCCAAAAGTTTGATTTCATATATTGAATCCCCAATATATGGAATCAAACTCATTCGTAAAGTTGTGGGAATATCGATGAGTATCCCATAACAAAACCATAAATCTTATGGAGAGACGAGGGAAACGAGAGAAAAATACTTGATCGTCAGTGGCGGACCCAGGAATTTCAACCAAGGGGTGCGAATTGTTTTACAAAGGTCAGGGGGCAATTTTTTTAGGGTCATTTTTACTTTTTTTACAATTTTTCAACCCTAAAAATGTTAATGTTTATATTCACCCATTTTTTGCTCCCACTTTGTTTGAAGACTTTTTTCGAAATACCTCAACAAAATATTACCCTAAATTTTAAATTACAATAAAAAAATTCAACATAATTGCCCTAAATTTGAAAATATATTCCAAATTATGTTTCGACAATTAAAATTAACAGAAAATGAGAAAACTAATATAATCACGGAATAGGCAACAACCCAATAACAAATAATCAATACTTTTATTTTTTAAATACTAATAACCCAATACCCAACAAATCTATATTTTCAAAAATTTAAACAAATATAAGCTAAATAGGGAATCCATTGAACTTGAAACAAATATAGGGTAAACAGTGAATAAAAAATTAACAGGTAACAAATACCCATTGAACTTGAACTTAAAAACAATAAATCTATTAACTGAATGAACTGTTGTGTGTGAATCCATTGACAAATATGTTAATTTACCTATTGAGTGAATCTATGAGCCAGAGGAGAGGGGGAGGGATGATCTATGGCCGGAGGGAGGGGGCGCGCGACTGTCGGAACACCGAGATGGACGTCCAGAGAAGGGAGAGGGGCGATCAGTGATCGTGCATCAACTTCGTGCGACGGTATACCAATTTCTCAAGCTGTATGAAGAGACGAACGGGTTGGGGAGGTAAAGAGAGAGACGGGAGAGAGTTGGAGAGTGGAGCCGCTCGCTCCTCTCCCACTTTCTCTTCTTTTTTTTTAAATGGATTTTGCATTTAATTCTAATATATTTGTTACGGATTTTTGCTATTGATAATGGATTTTTTCCGTTACAAATGTGTAATGGACAAAATCCATTACAAATAGAAAACAAAATCCATTATAATTTTCCTCATTTGGTGTAGTGATAGCTCGGATGGTTTCTGGCAGATGAAGGGACATAGCACCCTGTAAAGACTTGGACAGTAAGGTCTGCATGATGAACAACCCTCCATAAGATAATGGTTCCAATTATCACCCTCCAAGCATTGGGTGACAATTGGGAAGGGGCCAAGTTGATATAGGCTAATATAGACATGATGATGGGATGGATGGGTAGATGAAATCCCAACTTGAACATCTGCTCGTATAGGTATATTTCACCAGCTCGGCCGTCATAAGACCTCTCTTCCCTCAGAGGTCTCCTGAGTTTTATAGAGGGACTTATGGAATATAGGTATCTGAAGGATAAGAGGTCGACCTCGCTGACTGTACTCTCAATCTTGGCTGCCTCAGAGATGTCAACATCACTCCCAGCATCATCATCATCATCATCTAGTTCCACGTCGGCTCGAACAGACGATGGGGCACCACCTGGAAACCTCTGAGCAAACTCAGCCCCTGTGACTGCCGACAGAGGAATGGCTTCACGAATTAGTGGAACAACCAAACTTGGTCCAATAATTTCAACCTCTGAGGAAGAGGTTGATATGCTCGAACTTTGGTGAGACGAGGACCGACTGGAAACCTCTACCTGATCAGGGACCTGATCTTGTCGAATTGAAAAATCCATGGCCTCTTGAAAAAAGTCCACAGACATAGGGTCTGAGGTGGATGACTCAGACACTGACATTAGATAGGGTTTAGTTGGGACCTCTGCTTGGTTAACTGGTTCGGTTGGTTCAGGGTATATGACCTTCAGAGGTGGTGGAAAAATAGGCCTGAGGGGGAACGCCTCTGCCCTACGAGCTTCCTCTTGGGCTCTTTCTATTTGTCTAATTTTATCTAAGGTCTTCTCCCTAAGAGAGGGGAACTCCTCTAAAAGTTGGTAAAGGGTTCTGAGCATATGAGGTAGACGCTAGACTTATTGACTCTCCTAAATTACAAATAATATTGGCAAATGGAATTAAAGATCAAGTTATTAAACTTTGAACAAAAATAATGAAAAACAATTAAGAACAGTTCGTCGGAAAAACCAATAGTTTCACCGAAAACCTCTTGAAGCTCACCGGAAAATGCAAAAGCAAGAACAAAGGCAGAAAAATGAAGAAGAAGGGATGGCAAGGGGTACCTGAGGAAAGGTGATGAGAAGAAAGGAAGGAATCCCAAGGAATGACCACCCAAACGCACTTCAAATTAGAGCTCTTCTAGAGAGAGAAAGTTACAAAAATGACCAAATTCGGAGAAGGAGATAAATAAGGAAGAAAGAGAAAAAAATGGGGTTTAAACCCTTAAGTATGAGTGCACGCGTCCCAAGGCCCATCATTGCCTTGGGAACCCAAAAGACAACCAACATCATCAAACCTGTCAGGCACGCTATCTACTCCAGTAGCTGACACTTGTTAAGAGACTATTGATAACTGAAGAAATTCAACCTCGGGTAAATACACCCCTTTGACACCTGATCACACAGGTAACTAAGGGCTAGGGGTGATTGATATGCCCAAAATGTACCACCTCGGCTCAGAGGCATCAACCTCGTCCATTGGTATGGCCGATATTGGAAGGGTCTTAGAACAATGACCAGCGGTCTCGTCCCAACCAAGGTCGTCTATGGCCGACATTACTACCAACCTCGTCAAGAGAGACCCTGATGATCCATGGGAATAGATATTTATAAGGCCATCCAAGGGATGACAACCTCGGTTGGAAGTAGGCCGAGGTTAAGTCCAGCTTCGGTAAGGAATCAGCAAATGTTCCTAACATGTTCCAGCTTAACCTCGACCCATGACGACCTTATGGTATCACCTACCTAACCTCGGTTCCACATAAGCCGAGGTCATCATGATTAATCTCGGATTTTATGACAGTTAGACTTTACCAACCTCGTACTATTCCAGGCCGAGGTCATGACTAGACAGATGGCCGAGATCTTATGCGCATATGTGTGGCTGGGAACATGTCGCGCCCCGACTTAATTTTGTTAAACTCATCCTTTTGATTAGAGATAAACTAGCTTAAACTATGCTTTAATTTAAATCTCTAAGGAAAAATAGCATAAGAATTTTTTTTTTCCAAAGGTATGTGTAGATGAAAACATAACTGCATTTACTTATAACTAATAAGTACTACATAACTTTACATAACCAAGATCCTTAGTTTAATAATTTCACCAAAGAAATCCTGATATTCAAACCATACTAAATATACGTCTCTCCCCCGTTTTAAGGTCCTAACTTGGCAGTGAACTCCAAATTATAAGCATACCTGAAACAAAAAATTACAGGAGTGTAAGTTGTAAAGGATTAGTGAATGACCACATACCACACATATAACCAATTTGAATAACCATTTTTATTTTGTTCTAATGCTATAACCCAACAGGAATTGTGAAACTCTCGCAAGTCTAGACCCGCCATAGTCCAATTAACCCACCACAGTTATTAGGGACCACCACGTTCCTTTATTAGGCCTGAGTACACAAACCTTTAAGTTGGATTAACAGGACCACCACATCCCGTAAGACCCACCACAGTCCTTAACATTAGATAAAGGACTCACTAGTCCATATCATTATATAACATCTCTTAACATTTTTAATCATATGCATATGTTTCATAAATACAACATCACTCCCATAAACATTTTAACACGTGTTTAACTAAACATTTCCATATGAAATTATAAGCATTTATATTTCATAAGGAAGGTCACTCACCTTGGATTTAGTGCTAAGATTAATACCAACTACTTCCTTGGTATGGTAGTATTAGCTGCTTCCCCACCTAACAAGTCAATGTCATTAGTATTTGAATACACCGATTAACATCAAACCCAGTAATACATCACATCATTTGGTCAATCAGAAATAACTAAGGAGGAATTAAATATGACACTTCATATTTCTATAACACCCAATTAAATAGGGTTCTAACACAATTTACAGAATTTAATTACGAATTTGCTAGACAAAGTTATGCCCATTTTATTACAGCCTTTTCCAAATCATTTCTCAAGAAAAACAACAACACAACTTCAACTTCATGAAATTCTCATAATTTTTGTACAACATAAATTTCCATGATATTCCA
The DNA here is from genome assembly GCA_949130495.1 of Sambucus nigra. Classification (NCBI taxonomy): domain Eukaryota; kingdom Viridiplantae; phylum Streptophyta; class Magnoliopsida; order Dipsacales; family Adoxaceae; genus Sambucus; species Sambucus nigra. The sequence continues at coordinate 559,200,434 of OX422210.1, read as the reverse complement.
CCCAATATTAGTAAACACATTGAATAATACAAATTTAATGTTTCATAATTTTTAGGGCTCATTTTCTATGTCGAGCAAAACGTCAAACACCTGGTATGCATTCTTGCTCCTTTAGGACAGATTTTAAACCAAGATTTCAAACTATCACCAAGGGTTCATTCCTTGGTATTTTTATATAATTTTCGGATATGTTATACATGTATGAGTATATTTTACTCTCCAAATTTAATCACTCAATTCCATTAAGTATTCCATGATTTATACCATTTTTAGCATAACTAGGTCAAAATACAACATTAAGGCATAACTTAACATTTTTAAGCATACATAACCTTGACCTTGAGTATAATTCATGGAAACATATAATAAACATGTTTTAGCAGAAATATACATCATAATCATGAATTTTCTAAATCAAAATGCTTTACGAAAAGTTGATGTAAATTTAGGACTTTAAAGTATGCATTTACGATCCTAGCTCCAGTTCTAACTTATGTTCTTAACCCATCCTTGTTCCATCACAATTCAGCAATATGGGTATCATTAAAATATATATCGAAATCAAAAATAAAAACATGATAAGTATAGAACTCATCCATGTGACCAACTTTGATAAATATGTAATTACCTTACGAGGATTCCTTGATTTATAGAAAAAATTTCAAAGATTTCTTCCTTAACTTTTTTCTCTTTCTCTCTCTTTAGGCAAAAATCTTGTTCATGGCTGCATTTACTGAACAAAGGGGATGTTTTATGAAGTTTAAGTCGGCCAAACCATCACCCACCCTCTAACCAATCAAAAAATAGCACATAGTGTGCTAATAAGACAATTGTCACTTAAGGAATGGACATATTTGCCCTTGTTTCGTACTTTCGCTATAAGTTCTTGTACGAGCCTCCGTTTAACCCACCGTTTGTTGTGTTATAATATTAATTCATATATCTACAACTTTCATAATTTATTTTTTCCCAAAATCATAAACTAATACGCCTAATTTGGGCTTCGAACAGGAAAGTAGCAATTTACCAAAAATCTCAAAACTTTCACATTTGGCAACCAAACATTGCCAATTTCGTATCAACACCCTTATTTACTTTTATAAACATAATCATGCATTAAAAACATAATTTATGATGCATTAATCACATAACTAATCATATGTTCTAAACATGGTGTCCCCGATCATAAGCTCAATTAACACCTAATGTAAACAACACATATACATGAGCATGCATCCCCTAAACATGATAATTAACATTTTAACACACATAACCAATCTATAACTTATAACTCTTACGTTATAATTAATCATGTAATTAACCTTCCTAATTATGTTTTAGGGCCTGAAAATTCTACCCCTCTTATAAAAATTTCGTCCTCGAAATTTAACGCATAAGAAACTTACCAAATAGATGAGGATATTGCTTCTTCATGTTATCCTCCCCTTCCCAAGTGCCATACTCCACATTCTGATTTCTCCACATCACTTTAAATAGTGAAATGGTTTTACTACGTAACACTTGCTCCTTTCGATCTACAATAGCAATTGGTTCCTCCACATAGGTTAAGTCATCTTGAAGCTCTATCGGTTGTGAGATAAACACATGTGAAGGATCGGGCACATACTTACGTAACATGGATATATGAAAAACATCGTGTATCCGGGACAATTCTGGTGGTAACGCCAATTTATAAGCTATAGCTCCAACCCATTTCACTATCTCATAAGGGCCAATGTACCTGGGACTTAACTTTCCCTTCTTCCCGAATCTCATAACCCCTCTCCAAGGAGAAACACGTAGGAATACTCGATCACCTTCCTCAAATTTCAATACTTTCCTTTGGTTGTCTGCATAACTTTTCTATCTACTTTGCGCCACCTTTAAGTGATTATGGATAACATTAATCTTTTTAATAGTCTGTTGTACAATTTCTGGCCCAAGAAGTTTTCATTCTCCTACTTCAGTCCAACACACTGGAGTTCTGCATTTTCTTCCATACAAAGCTTCATAAGGAGTCATATTAATACTCGAATGATACCTATTATTATAAGCAAACTCTATTAGTGGCAAGTGTTCATCCCAACTCCCCTTGAACTCCAACACACAGATTCGTAACATGTCTTCAAGTGTTTGGATCGTTCTTTCTGACTGCCCATCAGTTTGAGGATGAAAAGTTGTACTAAATTCCAATTTAGTCCCCAAAGCTTGTTGTAAACTAGGCCAAAAGTGAGAAGTAAACTTAGGATCTCGATCAGAAATAATAGAAACAGGTTCACCATGCAATCTGATAATCTCATCCACATATAATTTAGCATATCTATCCATGGAGTAAGTAGTTTTAACAGGAAGAAAATGTGCAGACTTAGTCAACCTATCAACGACAACCCAAATAGAATCAAACCCTCGTGATGATTTTGGTAAACCTATAACAAAATTTGTAGTAACATGCTCCCATTTCCACTCAGAAATGGGTAAGGGTTGTAGTAAACCACTTGGCTTCTGATGCTCCACCTTCACCTGTTGGCAAACTAGACATCTAGCAACAAAATCTGCAATGTCGTGTTTCATTCCCGGCCACCAATAACATTGTTTCAAATCTCTATACAGTTTCGTGCTCCCTGGATGCATAGCATATAAAGAACAGTGGGCTTCCTCTAAAATAGTTCTTCTTAAATCAGGTACATTAGGTACACACAAACGGTTTCCGTACATAACAATGTCATCATCCCGAATAGAAAATTCATTTGCTTTACCCTTTTTCATATTATCTCTAACTTTCTCCAATTATTTATCTCCTGCTTGTGCTTGTTTTATCCAGTCTATCAATGTGGGTCTAACATTTAAATGTGCCACTATTCCATAAGACTCATTCAAAGTTAATTCCACCCCCATTAAAGCTAGCTCTCTCAGCAGGTCAACTCGAATACAATAAATACAAGATACTATGCCTAGAGATTTTCTACTCAAAGCATCAGCAACAGCATTAGTTTTAACTGGATGGTGATGTATCATGCAATCATAATCGTTTATAAGTTCCATCCACCTTCTTTGCCTCAAGTTCAAGTCTTTTTGTGTAAACAAGTATTTTAAGCTTTGATGGTTAGTAAAAATTTCACAACTAACACCATATAAGTAGTGTCTACAGATTTTTAATGCAAAAACTACTACAGCCAACTCAAGATCGTGTGTAGGGTAGTTGCGTTCATGTATCTTTAACTGTCGAGAAGCAAAAGTAATTACCTTTCCATGATGCATTAACACACAACTGAGTCCTTGATACGAGGCATCACTATAAATAACTAAACCTTCTATACCCGTTGGGATAGTCAATACTGGAGCTGATGTCAAGTTACCCTTTAAATTTTCAAAGCTTTTATCACAATCGCCACTCCACACAAACTTGTTCTCCTTTCTGGTAAGCTTAGTTAATGGCAATGCAATAGAAGAAAACCCCGGTATAAACCTCCTGTAATAGCCCGCCAATCCCAAAAAGCTACGCACCTCTGTCACACTAGTTGGTCTTTCCCAATTCATTACTACTTCAAACTTCTTGGGATCAACACAAATACCATCAGCAGAAATAACATGCCCCAAAAATACTACCCTGTCTAGCCAAAATTCACATTTAGAAAATTTAGCATACAACTGCTTCTCTCGCAAGGTCTATAAAATAATACGCAGGTGGTGTTCGTGCTCATCCCTACTACGAGAATATATCAAAATATCATCAATGAAGACAATGACAAAAGAATCCACGTATGGGTGAAATATACGGTTCATCAAATCCATAAATACGGCCGGTGCATTTGTTAACCCAAATGGCATGACAAGAAATTCATAATGTCCATACCTGGAACGAAAAGAAGTTTTAGAAATGTCACAATCTCTTACTTTCAATTGATGATATCCGGATCTGAGATCGATCTTGGAAAACACTTTGGCTCCTTGCAACTGATCTAACAAGTCATCAATGCGGGGTAGTGGGTATTTGTTACAGATAGTCACCTTATTCAATTGACGATAATCAATGCACAACCTCATGGTTCCATCTTTCTTCTTCACAAACAATACTGGGGCTCCCCACGGTGATACACTAGGCCTTATAAAACCACGATCTAACAAATCTTGCAACTGTATCTTTAGCTCTTTTAATTCTGCAGGTGCCATACGATATGGTGCAATAGATATTGGTGTAGTTCCTGGTACCAACTCAATCGAAAATTCTACCTCACGATCTGGTGCTAACCTTGGGAGTTCTTCTAGGAAGATATCTGCAAACTAATTAACTACTGGTATATCTGATAGTTTTCCAGCCTCTTGTCGTGAGTCCACCACATGAGCAAGATAACCCTCACATCTTTTCCTTAGCAGTTCATAACATTTTGTAGTAGAGATCAAACATATTGGAGTGACATTTCGTTCCCCAATAAATTTAGATTCAGGTTCACCCGGTAATCGAAACACTACCTCCTTTTTAAAGCAATCCAAACATACATGATATGAGGTTAACCAATCCATACCCAGTATTACATCAAAGTTGCGCATATCGAGAGGTAATAAGTCAACTAGTAATTCTTTTACACCCACTCGCACCACACACTCCCTATATACCCTCTCAATAAAAACCAACCCCCCCCCCCCCCCCCCCCACTGGAGTAACAATAGCTAAACCAGAATCTAATGATGATAATGGTTTATTAAGATGCAACAGATAAATCAAAGACACAAAAGAATGTGTAGAACCAGGATCTATCAACACATAAGCATCTTTATCACCAATAGGAAGTGTACCTGTCACTACGTTAGGCATAGCTTGTGCATCTTGTTGCGTCAGTGCAAACACTCTGCCTTGGCCTTGACTTTGCGATATACATCCTCTACCTCCCTTGGGTACATTCTGTGTAGAACTCCTACCTCCTACTGCCACACTCCCAACTGACATTGTAGCTCCGATCGCTGGACAATTCTTGCGTAAGTGCCCCGGTTGATGACAATGGAAACATAAAGGTGTCGTCTCAGCTATTGTACACTCTCGAGACATGTGCCCTTGACCACCACATCTATAACAAAATATGGCCCTCGGCACCAACACAGATGCATTTTCTGACCTATTCGTCCCAGTCCTTCCACCTCGAGCTTGAAATCTTCCATGTGCACTTATATTATTTTTAAATTCTTGTCCCTTAGGTACTCCTCGTGCTACACTCTGAGTTGAGGTTCCTGTCTCCCATCCATATGATCTTATAACATCATGTCTAGCTTTCTTCGAGTGTTCAGCTTGCATTTCTTTCATTGACTTTTCTGACACCATGGCCCTATCAACCAAGTCCACATAATCTATGATCTTCATATTAGCAACCATGATTTTTATCTCTACACTCAATCCGGTTTGAAACCGATCACATTTACTTTCTTCCGTCCTCACCAAGTCAGGTGTAAATCTAGATAAAGATATAAATAAAGCTTCATACTCTGCCACTGTTCGGTTTCCCTGTTTTAACGTGATAAATTCTTCCTCTTTCTCTTTCCTATAAAGCCTTGGGAAATATTTTTCAAAGAACACATTCACAAACCTCTCCCATGTAATTGGTGGAGGATTTGTTGGCACTAATCCCCCAATCATAGTAAGTAACCTCTCTGTAGCATCCCACCATAACTTTGCATCATTCTCCAATGTGAAGGTTGCTAACACAACCTTTTGTTCATCTCGCACTTCCATCACCTTGAATATTGTTTCCATTTTTCGAATCCACCCCTCTGCCATTAACGGATCCGTAGTCCCAGTAAATGCTGGCGGATTTAACTTCATGAACCTCTCATGTAATTTGTCCCTATCCCCAACATGTTCTCCACCTCTTGCTTGTTCCATAAGTTGTGCCACAGCACGTAATATTATTCCCACGTCATCAACAGGTTGTTGTTGCACCTCTGGTTCATCCACTTCAATAGGTATATGTCCTTGCTGACTATTAGGTACATAGGATGCCTCACCCTCTGCTCTATCATGCGGCTCGTGTGGATCCATCACTCACTGCAATATAATTAACTTAAACAAAATATAATAGCAGAAGTTTAATATTAACATTGTTAGTCAAAATCCAGGTGCATAACAAACTCACTTTCTAGTGTCCACTGCCAATCTAGACCCTCACACCCTATCCATAATCAAATAACCACTCTCTAATACCAAGTTGTCGTGCCCCGACTTAATTTTGTTAAACTCATCCTCTTAATTAGAGATAAACTAGCTTAAACAATGCTTTAATTTAAATCTCTTAGGAAAAATAGCATAAGAATTTTTTTTTCCAAAGGTATGTGTAGATGAAAACATAACTGCCTTTACTTATAACTAATAAGTACTACATAACTTTACAGAACCAAGATCCTTAGTTTAATATTACACAAAAGAAATCATGATATTCAAACCATACTAAATATCCGTCACTCCCCCGTTTTAAGGTCCTAACTTGGCAGTGAACTCCAAATTATAAGCATACCTGAAACAAAACATTACAGGAGTGTAAGCTATAAAGGCTTAGTGAATGACCACATACCACACATATAACCAATTTGAATAACCATTTTTATTTTGTTCTAATTCTATAACCCAACAAGAATTGTGAAACTCTCGCAAGCCTGGACCCGCCATAGTCCAATTAACCCACCACAGTAATTAAGGACCACCACGTCCCTTTATTAGGCCCGAGTACACAAACCTTTAAGTTGGATTAACAGGACCACCACATCCCGTAGGACCCACCACAGGCCTTAACATTAGATAAAGGACTCACTAGTCCATATCATTATATAACATCTCTTAACATTTTTAATCATATGCATATGTTTCATAAATACAACATCACTCTCATAAACATTTTAACACATGTGTTTAACTACACATTTCCATATGAAATTATAAGCATTTATATTTCATAAGGAAGGTCACTCACCTTGGATTTAGTTCTAAGATTAATACCAACTACTTCCTTGGTATGGTAGTATTAGCTGCTTCCCCACCTAACAAGTCAATGTCGTTAGTATTTGAATACACCGATTAACATCAAACCCAGTAATACATCACATCATTTGGTCAATCAGAAATAACAAAGGAGGAATTAAATATGACACTTCACATTTCTATAACACCCAATTAATTAGAGTTCTAACACAATTTATAGAATTTAATTACGAATTTGCTAGACAAAGTTATGCCCATTTTATTACAGCCTTTTCCAAATCATTTCTCAAGAAAAACAACAACACAACTTCAACTTCATGAAATTCTCATAATTTTTGTACAACATAACTTTCCATGATATTCCACCCAATATCATTAAACACATTTAATAATACAAATTTAATGTTTCATAATTTTTAGGGCTCATTTTCTATGTCGAGCAAAACGTCAAACACCTGGTATGCATTCTTGCTCCTTTAGGGCAGATTTTAAGCCAAGACTTCAAACTATCACCAAGGGTTCATTCCTTGGTATTTTTATATAATTTTCGGATATGTTATACATGTATGAGTATATTTTACTCTCCAAATTGAATCACTCGATTCCAATAAGTATTCCATGATTTATACCATTTTTAGCATAACTAGGTCAAAATACAACATTAAGGCATAACTTAACATTTTTAAGCATACATAACCTTGACCTTAAGTATAATTCATGGAAACATATAATAAATATGTTTTAGCAGAAATATACATCATAATCATGAATCTTCTAAATCAAAATTCTTTACGAAAAGATGATGTAAATTTAGGACTTTAAAGTATGCATTTACGATCCTAGCTCCAGTTCTAACTTATGTTCTTAACCCATCCTTGTTCCAACACAATTCAGCAATATGGGTATCATTAAAATATATATCGAAATCAAAAATAAAAACATGATAAGTATAGAACTCATCCATGTGACCAACTTTGATAAATATGTAATTACCTTACGAGGATTCCTTGATTTATAGAAAAAATTTCAAAGATTTCTTCCATAACTTTCTTCTCTTTCTCTCTCTTTAGGCAAAAATCTTGTTCATGGCTGCATTTTCTGAACAAAGGGGATGTTTTATGAAGTTTAAGTCGGCCAAACCATCACCCACCCTCTAACCAATCAAAAAATAGCACATGGTGTGCTAATAAGACAATTGTCACTTAAGGAATGGACATATTTTCCCTTATTTCGTAATTTCGCTATAACTTCTTGTACGAGCCTCCGTTTAACCCACCGTTTGTTGTGTTATAATATTAATTCATATATCTACAACTTTCATAATTTATGTTTTCCCAAAATCATAAACTAATACGCCTAATTTGGGCTTCGAACAAGAAAGTAGCAATTTACCGAAAATCTCAAAACTTTCACATTTTGCAACCAAACATTGCCAATTTCGTATCAACACCCTTATTTACTTTTATAAACATAATCATGCATTAAAAACATAATTTATGATGCATTAATCACATAACTAATCGTATGTTCTAAACATGGTATCCCCGATCATAAGCTCAATTAACACCTAATGTAAACAACACATATATCACATGAGCATGCATCCCCTAAACATGATAATTAACATGTTTAACACACATAACCAATCTATAACTTATAACTCCTAAGTTATAATTAATTATGTAATTAGCCTTCCTAATCATGTTTTAGGGCCTTACAGAACACGTGTACACAAATTAGTTATAACAAATCATTCCCCTCACGTGGGAGGAATATTTCATCATCATTCTCCACATGTGACAGTGAAAGATGTCTTCATCATATTGGCTAGATCAACATACACATGCTCATTACATGCATAGGGGGTACATTACACCCCCCAGGTACTATATATACATGTCTTCTCCTTCCTGGAGGGTGACAAAAATTAGCAACCCTAGCTGAAACTCTGTCTAAGTACACAGTAGAGAGAGAAAGCTTGAGAGATTGTATCTATGGCCATTAGTGCCCTTATACAGTGATATATATCATACACCTGCACAATGGACGTAGGCCTAATTGGCTGAACCACTTATATTCCAGTGTGAATCATCTCCTCCTCACCTCCTTCTACTATATACCTTTATACTGCCATGGTTAACACTGAATTGAGCTTACAAACACCTTGAAGGGTGGTGTTGTTTCCAGCGTCATCAGAGAGAATTAGGGTTTTCTGAGTTTTTGGGTTTCCAAATCCCCTTTGATTTTAATCTCTCATCCAATCAGCGTCACTCAAAATTAGATCTCATTTCTTTCTAATTGAAACTTGAAGATCTAATTAAATTGGCACAGTCACGTAGATCTTGGATATTTTGATTTATGTAGAAAGAAATCATTTTCTTCTATGTTGGATTCATTTTATATGTTTGTATTTCTGTTTATATCCAACATTTCTCTCGTTTTACAAAACTGAAATAAAAACTTTCTTATTTCAGATCTGAGTTTATTTTTCATTTTGAAAAATATTGTGCTTACATAAGGTTTAAAGAATCTATGTTATAAAGATTCTTAAAGACAAATTGATCTGAAAATACTTTGTGATAAAGATCAAGTTTAATTTCAGTAGTGTGAAAGTGGCATTTCATACTTAGAAATTTTTTTGCAATTCATAGGAAATTGTCTATATTAAGCGTGTGTGAGTCCATGCATGTGTTTAGGCACTTCACTCACCATACAATTGCACAAAATCACTTAAACAGTGTTGTTGGTTGAGAGATTTCGATCATCTGAGTCAACGTAAAGACTAAGGAGCTAAGGTGTCGAGCTAAAGAACGACGAGGAACACTTCAGAACCTTAAAGAAGTCAGAGTAACCTAACTGAGCTGGTATAATTCTTAACTTAGAATAGGTTTGTTATTGTATGTTTAGTTCGATAAATGCTTGTAACCTAAACTCTATTTTAGTGGATTTTTTGTTTTGAGGTCTATAGACCTCCGTGGATGTTTCCCCAATTGGGTGGGGTTTTACCACGTTAAAAATCTCTCTTGCATATGTGTTTTTTACTTCTTTAAGCCCATTACCGCATAGCTAGACTTAGTTTTTAAAATCTAAAAACTACTTTCAAGAATCTGAAGTATCTTGTTCATAACTTTTAAACACATCTTGTGTTCCAATCTTGAAATAGAAAAGAGTTTCCTCAAAAAGGCAAATCAGATCTTACTTAACTGATTTAACTTTGCTAAACGATTTAGTAAGATATTTTCAATTGGTATCATAGCAATGTACTTTTTTTTCAAAACTATCTAAGATCCTGTGCTTTTTGAAACTGTTTTCAAAAACTACTATCTATGGATGAGAAATTTGAGAAATTGGGAAATTTATGCAGGCCTCCCCTCTTCGATGGAACTAATTTTCCTTACTGGAAAGTAAGGACGATAGCCTTCATCCAAGTGACCTTGGGAGATGATGGGGGATGTTATTGAAAATGGCTATACGCATCCAACTAAACCTGCTACAGTTGGTAGTAATGAAAGAATTAAAAAACTCCTAAGCGAGTTCACCAAAGAAGAAAAACAGGCCTCCCTTAGTAACAATAAAGCAAATAAAGTTATATTTATGTTTGTAAATCAACATGAATTTAAAAGAATATCAATATGTTCAACCTCAAAGGAGGATTGGGACACATTGGTGACTGCCCATGAAGGTGACAACCGTGTTAAGACTACTAAGACCCAAATGTTGATCTCGCATTATAACATTCTTCTAATGGCTGAGAGTGAAACATTTGATAAATTTTATATAAGATTGACTGATGTTGTTACGAAACTACATGCTAATGGCATTGTATATGATAGGATAGAGATTGTGTCTAAAACTCTAAGATCACTTCCACCTAAATTTGATAATAAACGTGAAGGTCCCTATATAGAGCACTCCTAGGATTTGCTTTCCGTGCTTTAGCTATATATGACTTCATCTAGTTGGACATGAATTTTGACAAAATATTTTTGTAATCTAGGATTCCATGTCCCTCTATCAACGTCAAGCTCTCATTGTTCATCTACATCAAATGAGCACTCAATTCAGCCCGCCCTCTCAGAAAAAGGTAATTCTCATTTTCTATGGCTCATAGGAATTTTTATCACGTAGGACACGACACCACATCGCATTTGCATTTCATTTATCATATCTTATGATAGTGTTTGATTTCGTCATAATATTTTTTTTTGAGTTCAATATTTTAATTTGAAGCTTTTATAAAAATTAACCGTTTGTTGTATAAATTTTGACACAAAATATTTTTTTATAAAATTTTCTGAATAACATATTCGAAGTTAAAAATAATTTTTATACATGTTTATATATATAATATAATATATTCGTATGTATACATATTTATATATATAGGCATGTTATTATATATATATATATATATATATGTGTGCACATGCATGTATACTATTATTAATATAATAGTTGGCAAGTTTTATTTTTATATATGTTGCTTGTCCCCATATATAAAGATGTGGCCGATTTTGAGCCCTTGTCCCATCCATAGACTCTGGTCTTTGGTTTTCTACACTAAAGGGATGCCACATGTCCTTTAGTAGACTTACCCCTTGTGTTTTGTTACACCAACAGTTCACCTTTTTGGCTTTTTTCCGATTATATAATATATATTATATATTATATATCATATATTAATATATGTTATGTGGCTTTGTTTTATACTCTTTGTACCTGCCGATCTGACCCCTTAGGTAACTGTTGGCTCTTTTGGCCTACTAAAGACTAGTAGTTTTTGGCCTGCTACTCTAGAGATTTGACCAATGCAGGTCCTATAGCTTTTAAACGGTTGCCGAGATTGACCCTCTGTGGACAGCATTTAGCTTGTCTTTTGATGAATACTCAGGCCCACGGTTTTGTAACAAAACAAAATATGGTTTTGTCTTAAATGACGCTGTTGGGGGTTTTAATTGGTCATACTGATTTGATCGTCTACGGCTTTAGGCCTTTAACGAGTTGACGCCCCTGATTTTTTATCAGAACACATCACGGTTTGTTTTTCAAAATCTAAAATTGATTTCAATATAAAACGACGACGCATGTATCCTTTTTCAAAACGAATTTTTTGTTTTATATTTCAAAATGTCGTCGTGGTAATTTCTCAACGGTAATTTTTTTGTGGAGTACAATTGTCTTCAAGATACTTTTTAAAACGACGGTATTTTATAAAACTGAAGACACGTTCTGTTTCTTGATCTGTTAGAGTGTAACAGCTTGCACTACACGTGTCACATTTTTAACACTACATTCTGTGTTTCTTTGTGAGCCCTCAGATTATATTTTATCTACGGTTGAGTGTATTTCTTTGGTGATCCATGTGACCCTATTTTACACCAATCTTCACACACTTGTGCACTCTATAAATAGTACCCTTTGTCTATCATTTTTGCAGAGCTGAGAAAATAATTTTGTGGCTGAACTCTGTCAAAATTTTTAGAGAGAGATATTAAACCAGAACTATTTTTTTCATCTTCAAGTATTGATTTATGTCAAAACCAAAATGAAGATTGGACTTCTCTCATTGTAAATCTGCACTTATGAATTCTCATCTTTGTGTGTATTTTTAGATCAGTCTTTAGATCTAATATTTGTACACAACACACACTATTCACAAAATTAATTTGTGTATGTGAATATTCTGTTTGTGACTTATTTGTGAGATCTTGAATGTTTTTTAAACATTTTGTTTTAAAACAGATTTTTCAGAAAATATTAGGTAATATGCAGATTTGTATTGTCTGTGGTTTAGAAAGTTAAACCTTAGATTTTTGAGATCTGATTTGTGAATATTTAAAATCTGGACTGAATATTATTTTCTTGTGTGCTTAAGACTGTTATGATTTAATCTGAAATATTTGTGAAAATAGTCTTGATAAGATTTTAGATTAAAATCGGATTTAATCTAATATTTATTTTCTGAAAAATAAGATTGTGAATATTTGACTGTCTGAGTTTATTGAATATATTTTTTTTTCATATTATGTGTATATGATTTCTTGGTAATTTAAGTGATTTTTAGGAATTAATATTCATTGTGCATATCACTTAGAAAATCACTCACATATACCTACTCACGTTATATTCACGTTATATTCAAATAGAAAAATTTGTTTGTGTAAATATTTGAACAAGTCTAGTGTTCAAGATTTGAAAGAAAGAAAAAAAGTTTTTCAAAACTGTATTGAAAGTCAAGAAGACTTGATTTGAGTGACATAAGACTTGCGAAGATATATAGGAGATATAATCTGATGCATAGCATTCGGTGTGAATTCATTAAGTCTGGGTGTGTGTCATATAGGATAGTACACCACACACTATCACTTCACTAGAAAATAACACAATAGGCACTGAGCTAATCTTGAGCTAAAAGAGAAAAAGAGAGAAGCTGAGAAGTGTAGAACGCAATAACAATCGAGGACAGACGTAAAGAGAGATCAGAATAAGCAACCAGGGAGGATTCTTGGTCGTTTGGGGAAATTGATACATCTATCTTCTTTCGTTGTCAAGTTTGTTGTTTGTAAATCGTTCATGTTGGTTTTATTATTTTAGTGGAAGTAGATTAGGTAACTCCTAGAGGAGTTCGTCGTTTTTCCCGAGGAAGGTTTTTCGCGACGTAAAATAAATACCTCGTGCTTTACATTTTTTGTATATCACCTCACAAGAAAAAGTAGGTTTAAATAATTAGAAACTCACCTAAAAATTGAATTGGTTAATATTTTGTAAATCACCTTGATTTAACAAAGATAATAAATTGGACTGTTAATTGACTTTGAAAATAAAATTCATTTTCATAAAGTTAACAAATTAAGTAAAAGTTTAATTTGTTCCCCTTTGCATCATTCGTATAAACTTGTAGGTTTAAGGTGTTTACTCAAATATAAGTTTACTTCCGCATATAAAGTCTTTCGCGCATTGTTGGGTTTCCCACAAGTGGTATCAGAGCTAGACTTTTAAAGATCGTTTTCAAAACTTTTGTTAAACCCTTTTTACCTTGTTTTCAATGGATGATTCAAGTCAATTACTTAGGTTTGAAAATTCTGAATCAAACTACGTTGCATTTTTAGGAGAATTTCATGATTGTTGTGGAGATCTGTACTTAGCTGGAATGACTTATTCCGAAGATGATACTCATTCTGATTCAGATTCTTACTCTGATGATGTGCTTAATTTATTTGATGCTACTAAATATTTGTTAGCTAGTCAACCTTCTATGCTTGAAACAACTGCTCCGTTTGATGCTAAACGTGCCATATATAACGATGAATTTGATGATAGCAACAATTCACACACGGACACTAATGAGCATGAAAATTTTATTGGCTATGATGATTATGCTGAATCGTATGTGAGGACTTTACAAAATAGACAAGAATTATCGAATTTAGTAAAAATGCTCAGTGAGACCTTAGAGAACCAATATAAGATCGTTCAACAAAATTCCGTTGAAATGAATAATGTCAAAACTGATTTTGAGAAACAGTCACTTGATTTTGAATTTCCGATTGCGACTTTAAATGAAAATTTGTCTTCTTTTGAAGAAAAACATAATGAAGCACTTTGCAAGTTGAAAAATCCAAACAAGTTTGTGAAACAGCTTTCAAAATGTGTCTTAGTCGTGATATAAAATGTTTTGACCTTGACAAATTACTTGATGAAGAACGATATAAGGGTGATTCTAGAGGATTTGGATATGAGGGTCCTCTTAAAAAAGTTGATCCAAGTAGACCAATCTTATTTGTAAAAGCCCAAGAAGAAATGGCACTTCCGTTGGAATGTAAGTTGTCTGAAAAGGATAAAGGAAAACAAGTCTTAATTGAAAGTGATTTTGAAAATGACATTGATACTTTCATTGAAAATTTTGTTGAGCCATCTACATCAAAATATTGTCCTCCGGCCAAGAGACTCTATAGACTTCCTAAACCATTTATTCCTAATGAATCTGTCAAGCATGTAGAGGAAAAATACCACAAATCTGACCTACCTACTTCTAGTAAATTCTGTACTAGGTGTGATGTTTTTGGTCACTAAAACTGGGAATGCCTTGGTAATCGCAAGAAATGTACTCATTTTAAAAGTCATAAACCTAATGTTAAGCGATTTACAAATTTTCGTAGACAGCGCACTAATAATAATTGGAATCATTTCTTCAATAAATCTAGGCCTCATGTTAACAATAAAACATTTTTGAAAAATAAATCTTACCCTAAATTCCAAAAGGCACAAAAACCTTTGAAAACTTTGCCTATTTGGATTAGGACATGTGACTTAAGACCTCAAATGAATTTTTTAATGTCGAAGAAATGCCTAACTAATGTATGTGGCGCTTGCGAGTGTGAGAAAATCATTATGTCTCCTCACGTGAAGGTTAAGGACTTAAACACCACCAAACCCTTAGATTTATTCAATGATGGGGGAGGTGAGTTTAAACAAAGGGGAGTTACCAAGTATTGTGACACTAATGGATATTCGTACCAGTTTAATGCTCCAAAAACTCGTAAACAAATTAGGGTAGTTCCTACTATTTATTTTGATTTCCAGCTTGCTGATATGCTTTCTACTCCTTATGATAAGTCTTTTTTAGAAGTAACTTCAACATTTGATTGGAGAGATTGTACTTGAATTTTTGCTTGTGTTTATTCTGCATGCTTTGATTACTAGATCTCCAAGGTTTTAGGATAAAGGTATCTACTAATAACCGGTATCTCTTAAAGCCATGTTTAATGTAGGAGACGCTTATTTTGCAGATTATAAACACTTATTTTTTCTTCTTCTTACCATTGTCTAATTTAGTCAAAATGGGGGAGAGTTGAGTACATATTCTAGTCTTGTGTTGTTGATATTTTTAATACGTATCATGTCTTATAATTTCCTGCACATTTAATTGTGTCATATTAATATTTTGGTATAGAAAATGCTACTAACTTTTATTTCTCGGCAGGAAGTGTATTTATGTTATGCACGTTTTCATCAATCGTGCATCCGAGTTGTGTCTTTTCATTTCTAGGATGGGTGGGTAGTTAGATACTCTTTTGTATAGGACATATTAGGAATTATTTTTTCTTCGTATATCATCTGATGTACTCAAGTGTTTTGTCAAAATTAGTCCAATGGGGGAGTTTGAAGGTCCCTATATAGAGCACTCCTAGCATTTTCTTTCCGTGCTTTAGCTATATAGGACTTCATCAAGTTGGACGTGAATTTTGACAAAATATTTTTGTAATCTAGGATTCCGTGTCCCTCTATCAACGTCAAGCTCTCATTGTTCATCTAAATCAAATGAGCACTCAATTCAGCCCGCCTCTCAGAAAAAGGTAATTCACATTTTCTATGGCTCTTAGGAATTTTTGTCACGTAGGACACGACACCACGTCGCATTTGCATTTCATTTATCATATCTTATGATAGTGTTTGATTTTGTCATAATATTTTTTTTTAGTTCAATATTTTAATTTGAAGCTTTTATAAATATTAATATTTTGTGAAAATAAATTTCGACACAAAATATTTTTTTATAAAATTTTTTCAATAACATATTCGAAGTTAAAAATAATATTTATGCATGTTTATATATATAATATAATATATTCGTATGTATACATGTTTATATATGTAGGCATGCTATTATTTATATATATATATATATATATATATATATATATATATATATATATGCACATGCATGTATACTGTTATTAATATAATAGTTGGCAAGTTTTATTTTTATATATGTTGCTTGTCCCCATAAATAAAGTTGTGGCCGATTTTGAGCACTTTTCCCATCCATAGACTCTTGTCTTTGGTTTTCTACACTAAAGGGATGCCACATGTCCTTTAGTAGACTTACCCCTTGTGTTTTGTTACACCAACAGTTCACCTTTTTGGCTTTTGCCGATTATATAATATATATTATATATTATATATCAGATATTAATATATGTTATGTGGCTTTGTTTTACACTCTTTGTACCTGCCGATCTGACCCCTTAGGTAACTGTTGGCGTTTTGACCTACTAAAGACTAGTAGTTTTTGGCCTGCTACTCTAGAGATTTGACCAATGCAGGTCCTATAGCTTTTAAACTGTTGCCGAGATTTACCCTCTGTGGAAACCATTTAGCTTGTCTTTTGATGAATGCTCAGGCCCACGGTTTTGTAACAAAATCGAATATGGTTTTGTCTAAAACGACGTTGTTGGGGGTTTCAATTGGCCATACTGATTTGATCGTCTATGGCTTTAGGCCTTTACCGAGTTAACGCCCCTGATTTTTTATCAGAACATGTCACGGTTTGTTTTTCAAAATCTAAAATTGATTTCTATATAAAACGACGACGCATGTATCCTTTTTCAAAAAGGATTTTTTGTTTTATATTTCAAAACGTCGTCATGGTAATTTCTCAATGGTAATTTTTTGTGGAGTACAGTTGTCTTCAAGATACTTTTTAAACGACAGTTTTTTATAAAACTGAAGTCACGTTCTGTTTCTTAATTTGTTAGAGTGTAACAGCTTGCACTACACGTGTCACATTTTTAACGCTACATTTTGTGTTTCTTTGTGAGCCCTCAGATTATATTTTATTAACGGTTGTGTGTATTTCTTTGGTGATCCATGTGACCCTATTTTACACCAATCTGCACACACTTGTCCACTCTATAAATAGTACCCTTTGTCTATCATTTTTGCAGAGCTGAGAAAATAATTTTTGTGGCTGAACCTGTCAAAATTTTTAGAGAGAGAGATTAAACCAGAACTGTTTTGGTCATCTTCATGTATATCTGTCAAAACCAAAATGAAGATTGGACTTCTCTCATTGTAAATCTTCACTTACGAATTTTCACGAGTATACAATTTTTGTAAGTGAGTTCTCTCATCTTTGTGTGTATTTTTTGTTCAGTCTTTAGATCTAATATTTGTACACAACACACACTATTCACGAAATTAATTTGTGTATGTGGATATTCTGTTTGTGACTTATTTGTGAGATCTTGAATGTTTTTAAAACATTTTGTTTTATAACAGATTTTTAAGAAAATATTTGGTAATATTCAGATTTGTATTGTTTGTGGTTTAGAAAGCTAAACCTAAGATTTTTGAGATCTTATTTGTGAAGATTTAAAATCTGGACTGAATATTATTTTCTTGTGTTCTTAAGACTGTTTTGATTTAATCTGAAATATTTGTGAAAATAGTCTTGATAAGATTTTAGATTAAAATCTGATTTAATCTAACATTTGTTTTCTGAAAAATAAGATTGTGAATATTTGACTATCTGAGTTTATTGAATATATTTTTAGTCATATTGTGTGTATATGATTTCTTGGTTGTTTAAGTGATTTTCAGGAACTAATATTCATTGTGCATATTACTTAGAAAATCACTCACATGTAACAACTCGAGGTCTTGTAGAGGAGGATTTATTTATTTTGGGAGAAATAAATAATATTTTATTAGAGAAATAAATAAATTGGCAATTGAAGTCAAAATTTGAAGTTGTTAGAAAAAGTGTCGAATGTCGATTCTGAGGGTACCATAGTGTCCGGAAGGGTCGAGAAAGTCAAAATGACTATACTTGGGGTCTATTTAGGTTCCGAAATAAATTAGTACCGTTTGACTCGAATTAAAGTTACCGGATCATTTAAAGTGTGTATTATCATTTAAAGATGTGTATCTTGGGAGATTAGGCTTATTAAGCCTACGGGAGATATTTATCCAAAGAGAAAAAGAAAGAAAGAAAGAAAGAAAGAAAGAGAGAAGAATAAAAGGAAGGAGAAAAGAGAGAGAAAGTGGACATTTTCGGCCAAATACGCGATCTCAAGGCGGATTCAGACCCTACGAACCCGAGGCAAGTGATTAAACTTGCTAAATAATTGTTGTGTACCATTTATTGCATGATTTGTGGATTGAATCTTTGGGTTTTAGGTTTAGTTTATCAAAACCTAACTTTTAGGTATAATCTTAGATTCGATATGTAGATCTTTGATTTGAGGATAGAAATTAGTTTATATGTATTATAGGATTATTATTGATGATATATATGTGATTGGGTTGAAGAGAAATGGAGAGAAAATGGTTAAAATGAATTTTGGGTATTTTAGGCTTACAAAAAGTAGCCATTTTCGAGAGTTCTGAAGGGCCGAATCGATTCGGCTTCCTACCGAATCGATTCGGAAATTTGCAGGTGCCCAGGTCTGAGTGACCGAATTGATTCGGACCCTAGTCGAATCGATTCTGCCTGAGACTGAATCCCAGGTCTGATGACCCGAATCGATTCGTCTTCCTGGCCGAATCGATTCACTGGGCCGAATAGATTCGCTGGGCCGAATCGATTCGGAATTGGCCCGAATCGATTCGAAAATTGGGCTTTTGAGGGATTGTTTTTCTGAAAAGAATTTTATCCCATTTTGTTCGAGGTTATCGATTGGGGATCTCTATAGGAGATATTTGGAGTATGTTTTGGATACTTTTAGCGAGTTTCCCTTATAAGAAATTTTGGAGTCATATTGACTAAATTTGAGGAATACCGATTAAGATATTTTGGTATGTTCTAAGTGGGGAAGCCCACCTTGTTTTGAGGATTCTATTTGGAGATAATTATGATATTAATGGGAATAATTTAGAGATACCGGATCTTAGGATCCAATCCCAAATGGATAACTTTAAAGGTTCATAAAATGAATTGAACCCTGTTATGAATGGAGATTTATCAATGTTATTTGAGGTGCATACGGATATAGAAATATCCTTATTGATGTTGGATTTGGAAAATGTCTCACACAATGAGAAATGCTAATGGAAGAGCATTAGGATAAAAGAATATCCTTAACTTAAATAGAATTGAGAGACAATTCATATTAGAAGCGACATGTGAGCTTCAAGTGAGAAATAGTATAGTGTACACTAAGTGGGGAAGATGTGTGAGATTTGACGATTAGTGTATCAAGAGAGAGATATACTAAACAATGACCTTAAACCAATTGCGCCTATGAGCGTATAATAAATATGAAAATGATGTTGCAGGTATACCTTATATGATGGTATATCTTTATTATGTGGGATGTATGTATACCTTATATGATGGTGTATATACATGTTAAGCATACCCCCTCCTTACTATCATTGGGAAGTTACGTGCGTAGAGGGTGAGCATTCTGGCTAGATGAGTCGGGTGTGGATATTCCCCAGGTCATAGTCGTCCATGGTGGTCAGCAAATGACATATATATATACATTTATTTATTTTAGGGGTGAGAGGTCGTGGGTATGTGTCGCTCTCACTTGCCGGTTGGGAGCTATGACCGCTTCCCGAGACGTCGTGTGCGTGAGTTGATCACGAGGTGATGTCGTGGAATCCCACCAGGTGACCCCAGTTTGCTACGTATATGGGCTGCTGAAAGATGATAGCATGTGAGCCTGCGTACTTCGAGTTATAGCTCGGTTGGATGGTTATTATTGCGTGTGCTTGTACTTGGGTATCGAGGGCATAATGGACCTCAAGGACTGACATTGCCAGGATTAGTGTATCGGGGGGTTCCTTGTTTGGATTTCGCTTCGGTGAGACGTCCCACGCATGAACCGCAGTGTAATGTTGGAAATTGGGGAAAAGTTAGTCCTTAATGCTCATATTTATATATATATATATATATATACATATCACCTATCCCGACTATCGACAGTGCCAGGAGTAGTGTAATGGGGGGTTCCTTGTTTGGATTTCGCTTCGGCGAGATGTCCCACGCATGAAACGCCGTGTACTGTTGAGAATTGGAAATATTAATTAATTAAAATTTGGATAATAAATTGGGTTACATGCATCTTGCATTGAGGGCATAATGAGCCTCGAGGATCAATACAGTCAGGAGTAGTGTAACGGGGGGTTTCCTTGTTTGATTTCGCCTCGGTGAGATGTCCCACGCACGAAACGCAGTGCCGTGTTGAGAATCGGGAGGAGTTTAGTCCTTAACTCTTGATGCTAATAACTCATATATATATATATATATATATATATATACGATTTACATGCCAAATAAGGGAATCATTAGAATATAATATTCTAGTAAATGAGAATGTTGATGTATTGTGTTGATGTGGTTATGATTGGATCATGTAACTTTATATGTTCAATAAATGAACATTATAAAGATAACTATAACTATTACATTAAAGTTAATGTATATAATTTATAGATTATAGAGATAAATGTAGATTGGGAGATAGGTTAGATGGTTTCACTTAAATACTTCAATTGGGTTTAAGTTAGAATCCTCTTACCTAAATTAGAATCGGGCATCCATTTGGAGATCACGTGCATACGCTTAGTGCGCGCTTTAGATGGGAGGTGAGTTGAATTATTATGGAGAGTTCGATTCCACGTTAATCATGCAATAATGCATTTATAATTATTATGCATTTTAATACACTTGCTATAAAATGTTTTTCAACTCGGGCTCTGACCCGTTTATATTTTCTCCTCCATGTATATATTGTACTACTTCAGGTGTTCCTCCGCAAGGACGCCTTTGATGTTCATCCATTCAGGAGTCGTGGAGCTGTGGCATAGCGTACTGTTGAGGAATTTTGATTTAGTCGATTCCTATCTTTGTACATGTAGATTAGGATTCAGTTGTATATGGAGTTAGTATTTAAGGTGTTGTAGATTAACACTTTTATATTTCATTTCTCCGATTGTATTGTCTGTTACCCGACAGCATATTCGGGTATTTCTTTGTAGAGATTTTATTTGTACATTGTATTTGCACTCTTGTATATATTGGAGTTTGCACTTATCACTCATCATAGTTAGATGTATATTATTGGTTGAGTTGCATTATTGGTTTTGTTGTTGTTGTTAAATAAAAGTTTTAAATTTTTGACAATCCACTTTTAATGATTTCGGGTAGTTAGCCTTATATTATTAGTATTATCAGTTGATGTTGAGACTGTGCCATCTGAGATACCTGATTTAATGTAGTATAGGGTTGGCCACCCGTTATTATTTAGATTAAAATCTGATTTAATCTATTATTTGTTTTCTGAAAAATAAGATTGTGAATATTTGACTGTCTGAGTTTATTGAATATATTTTTAGTCATATTGTGTGTATATGATTTCTTGGTTGTTTAATTGATTTTCAGGAACTAATATTCATTATGCATATAACTTAGAAAATCACTCACATATACCTACTCACATTATATTCACGTTATATTCACGTAGACACATTTGTTTGTGTAAATATTTGAACAGGTCTAGTGTTCAAGATTTGAAAGAAAGAAAAGAAAGTTTTTCAAAACTGTATTAAAAGTCAAGAAGACTTGATTTGAGTGACATAAGACTTGCGAAGATATATAGGAGATATAATCTGTTGCATGGCATTCGGTGTGTATTCATTAAGTGTGGGTATGTGTCATATAGGATAGTACACCACACAGTATCACTTCACTAGAAAATAAAACAATAGGCACTGAGTTAATCTTGAGCTAAAAGAGAAAAAGAGAGAAGCTGAGAAGTGTAGAACGCAATAACAATCGAGGACAGACGTAAAGAGAGATCAGAATAAGCAACCAAGGTGGAGTCTTGGTCGTGTGGAGTAATCGCTACATCTATCTTCTTTAGTTGTCAAGTTTGTTGTTTGTAAATCATTCCTGTTGGTTTTATTGTTTTAGTGGAAGTAGATTAGGTAACTCCTAGAGGAGTTCGTCGTTTTTTCCCGGGGAAGGGTTTTTGCGACGTAAAATAAATACCTTATGCTATACATTTTTCGTATATCACCTCACAAGAAAAAGGTAGGTTTAAATAATTAGAAACTCGCCTAAAAATTGAATTGGTTATTATTTTGTAAATCACCTTGATTTAACAAAGATAATAATTTGGACTGTTAATTGACTTTAAAAATCAAATTCATTTTCATAAAGTTAACAAATTAAGTAAAAGTTTAATTTGGTCCCCTTTGCATCATTCGTATAAACTCGTAGGTTTAAGGTGTTTACTCAACAATAAGTTTACTTCCGCATATAAAGTCTTTCGCGCATTGCTGAGTTTCCCACAAGTGGTATCAGAGCTAGACTTTTAAAGATCGTTTTCAAAAATTTTGTTAAACCCTTTTTTCCTTGTTTACAATGGATGATTCAAGTCAGTTACTTAGGTTTGATAATTCGGAATCAAACTACGTTGCATTTTTAGGAGAAGTTTATGATTGTTGTGGAGATGTGTACTTAGCTGGAATGACTGATTCCGAAGATGATATTGATTCTGATTCTGATTCTAACTCTGATGATGTGCTTGATTTAATTGATGCTGCTAAATCTTTGTTAGCTAGTCAACCTTCTATGCTTGAAACAACTGCTCCGTTTGATGCTAAACGTACCGTATATGACGCTGAATTTGATGATAGCAACAATTCACACACGGACACTAATGAGCATGAAAATTTTGTAGGCTATGATGATTATGCTGAATTGTATGTGAGAACTTTGCAAAATAGACAGGAATTATCGAATTTGGTAAAAATGCTTAGTGAGACCATAGAGAACCAATATAAGATCGTTCAACAAAATTCCGTTGAAATGAACAATGTAAAAACTGATTTTGAGAAACAGTTACTTGATTTTAAATTTCAGATTGTGACTTTAAATGAAAATTTGTCTTCTTTTGAAGAAAAATATAATGAAGCACTTTTGTAAGTTGAAAAATCCAAACAAGTTTGTGAAACAGCTTTCAAAATGTGTCGTAGTCGTGATATAAAATGTTTTGACCTTGACAAATTACTTGCTGAACAACGATATAAGGGTGATACTAGAGGATTTGGATATGAGGGTCCTCTTGAAAAATTTTATCCAAGTAGATCAATCTTATTTATAAAAGCCCAAGAAGAAATGGCTCTTCCGTTGGAAAGTAAGTTGTCTGAAAAGGATAAAGGAAAACAAGTCTTAATTGAAAGTGATTTTGAAATGACATTGATACTTTCATTAAAAAATTTGTTGAGCCATCTACATCAAAATTTTGTCCTCCGGCCAAGAGACTCTATAGACCTCCTAAACCATTTGTTCCTAATGAATCTGTCAAGCATGTAGAGGAAAAACACCACAAATCTGACCTACCTAATTTTTGTAAATTTTGTACTAGGTGTGATGTTTTTGGTCACCAAAACTGGGAACGCCTTGGTAATCGCAAGAAAGGTACTAATTTTAAAAGTCATAACCCTAATGTTAAGCGATTTACAAATTTTCGTAGGCAGCGCACTAATAATAATTGGAATCATTTCTTCAATAAATCTAGGCCTCATGTTAACAATAAAACAATTTCGAAAAATAAATCTTATCCTAAATTTCAAAAGGCACCAAAACCTTTGAAAACTTTGCCTATTTGGATTAGGACTTGTGACTTAAGACCTCAAATGAATTTTATAAAGTCGAAGAAATCCCAACTAATGTATGTGGCGCTTGTGAGTGTGAGAAAATCATTATGTCTCCTCACGTGAAGGTTAAGGACTTAAACACCACCAAACCCTTAGATTTATTCAATGATGGGGGAGGTGAGTTTAAACAAAGTGGAGTTACAAAGTATTGTGACACTAATGGATATTCGTACCAGTTTAATGCTCCAAAAACTCGTAAACAAATTAGGGTAGTTCCTACTATTGCTTGTGATTTCTAGCTTTCTGATATGCTTTCTACTCCTTATGATAAGTCTTGTTTAGAAGTAACTTCAACATTTGAATGGACAGATTGTACTTGAATTTTTGCTTGTGTTTATTCTGCATACTTTGATTACTAGATCTCCAAGGTTTTAGGATAAAGGTATCTACTAATAACCGGTATCTCTTAAAGCCATGTTTAATGTTGGAGACGCTTATTTTGCAGATTATAAACACTTATTTTTTCTTCTTCTTACCATTGTCTAATTTAGTCAAAATGGGGGAGAGTTTAGTACATATTCTAGTCTTGTGTTGTTGATATTTTTAATACATATCCTGTCTTATAATTTCCTGCACATTTAATTCTGTCATAATAATATTTTGGTCGAGCAAATGCTACTAACTTGATTTCTCGGCAGGAAGTGTATTTATGTTTTGCACGTTTTCATCAATCGTGCATCCGAGTTGTGTCTTTTCATTTCCAGGATGGGTGGGTAGTTAGACAATCTTTTGAATAGTACATATGAGGAATTATTTTTTCTTCGTATATCATTTGATGTACTCAAGGGTTTTATCAAAATTAGTCCAATGGGGGAGTTTGAAGGTCCCTATATAGAGCACTCCTAGGATTTGCTTTCCGTGCTTTAGCTATATTGGACTTCATCTAGTTGGACGTGAATTTTGATAAAATATTTTTGTAATCTAGGATTTCGTGTCCCTCTATCAACGTCAAGCTCTCATTGTTCATCTACATCAAATGAGCACTCAGTTCAGCCCGCCCTCTCTAAAAAAACTAATTCTCATTTTCTATGGCTCATAGGAAGTTTTGTCACGTAGGACACGACACCACTTCGCATTTGCATTTCATTTATCATATCTTATGATAGTGTTTGATTTCGTCATAATAATTTTTTTAGTTCAATATTTTAATTTGAAGCTTTTATAAAAATTAATATTTTTATGAAAATAAATTTCGACACAAAATATTTTTTATAAAATTTTCTGAATAACATATTCGAAGTTAAAAATAATGTTTATGCCTGTTTATATATATAATATAATATATTCGTATGTATACATGTTTATATATGTAGGCATGTTATGATATATATATATATATATATATATATATATATATATATATATACATGCATGTATATTGTTATTAATATAATAGTTGGAAATTTTTATTTTTATATATGTTGCTTGCCCCCATATATAAAGTTGTGGCCAATTTTGAGCCCTTGTCCCATCCGTAGACTCTTGTCTTTGGTTTTCTACACTAAAAGGATGCCACGTGTCCTTTAGTAGACTTACCCCTTGTGTTTTGTTACACCAATAGTTCACCTTTTTGGCTTTTGCCTTGATATATAATATATATTATATATTATATATCAAATATTAATATATATATAATGTGGCTTTGTTTTATACTCTTTGTACCTGCAGATCTGACCCTTAGGTAACTGTTGGCGTTTTGGCCTGATACTCTAGAGATTTGACCAATGCAGGTCCTATAGCTTTTAAACTGTTGCCGAGATTGACCCTCTGTGGACAACATTTTGCTTGTCTTTTGATGAATGCTCAGGCGCACGGTTTTGTAACAAAACCGAATATGGTTTTGTCTAAAACGACGCTATTGGGGGTTTCAATTGGCCATACTGATTTGACCATCTATGGCTTTAGGCCTTTACCGAGTTGATGCCCCTGATTTTTTATCAGAACACGTCACGGGTTGTTTTTCAAAATCTAAAATTGATTTCTATATAAAACGAAGACGCACGTATCCTTTTTCAAAACGGATTTTTTGTTTATATTTCAAAACGTCGTCGTAGTAATTCTCAATGGTAATTTTTTTGTGGAGTACAGCTGTCTTCAAGATACTTTTTAAAACGACTGTATTTTATAAAATTGAAGTCACGTTCTGTTTCTTGATCTGCTAGAGTGTAAAAGCTTGCACTACATGCGTCACATTTTTAACACTACATTCTGTGTTTCTTTGTGAGCCCTCAGATTATATTTTATCTACGGTTGTGTGTATTTCTTTGGTGATTCATGTGACCCTATTTTACACCAATCTGCACACACTTGTGCACTCTATAAATAGTACCCTTTGTCTAACATTTTTGCAAAGGTGAGAAAATAATTTTTGTGGCTGAACTCTGTCAAAATTTTTAGAGAGAGAGAGAGATTAAACCAGAGCTATTTTTGTCATCTTCAAGTATTGATTTCTGTCAAAACCAAAATGAAGATTGGACTCCTCTCATTGTAAATCTGCAGTTACGAATTTTCAAGAGTATATAATTATTGTAAGTGAGTTCTCTCATCTTTATGTGTATTTTTAGATCAGTCTTTAGATATAATATTTGTACACAACTCACACTATTCACGAAATTAATTTGTATTGTGAATATCTGTTTTTAAAACATTTTGTTTTAAAACAGATTTTTCAGAAAATATTTGGTAATATTCAGATTTGTATTGTTTGTTGTTTAGAAAGTTAAACCTAAGATTTTTTAGATCTGTTTTGTCAAGATTTAAAATCTGGACTGAATATTATTTTCTTGTGTGCTTAAGACTGTTTTGATTTAATCTGAAATATTTGTGAAAATAGTCTTGATAAGATTTTAGATTAAAATCTGATTTAATCTAATATTTATTTTCTTAAAAATAAGATTGTGAATATTTGACTGTCTGAGTTTATTGAATATATTTTTAGTCATATTGTTTGTAAACGATTTCTTGGTTGTTTAAGTGATTTTCAGGAACTAATATTCATTGTGCATATCACTTAGAAAATCACTCACATATACCTACTCACGTTATATTCACATTATATTCACGTAGTCACATTTGTTTGTGTAAATATTTGAACAAGTCTAGTGTTCAAGATTTGAAAGAAAGAAAATAATGTTTTTCAAAATTGTATTGAAAGTCAAGAAGACTTGATTTGAGTGACATAAGACTTGCGAAGATATATAAGAGATATAATATGTTGCATAGCATTCGGTGTGTATTCATTAAGTGTGGGTGTGTGTCATATAGGATAGTACACCACACAGTATCACTTCACTAGAAAATAAAATAATAGGCAACGACTTAATCTTTAGCTAAAATAGCAAAAGAAAGAAGCTGAGAAGTGTAGAACGCAATAACAATCGAGGACAAATGTTAAGAGAGATCAGAATAATCAACCAGGGAGGAGTCTTGGTCGTGTGGGGTAATCCCTACATCTATCATCTTTAGTTGTGAAGTTTGTTGTTTGTAAATCGTTCATGTTGGTTTTATTGTTTTAGTGGAAGTAGATTAGGTAACTCCTAGAGGAGTTCGTCGTTTTTCTCGGGGAAGGGTTTTTGCGACGTAAAATAAATACATTGTGCTTTACATTTTTCGTATATCACCTCACAAGAAAAAGTAGGTTTAAATAATTCGAAACTCGCCTAAAAATTGAATTGGTTATTATTTTGTAAATCACCTTGATTTAACAAAGATAATAATTTGGACTGTTAATTGACTTTGAAAATCAAATTTATTTTCATAAAGTTAACAAATTAAGTAAAAGTTAAATTTGGTCCCCTTTGCATCATTCATATAAACTCGTAGGTTTAAGGTGTTTACTCAACAATAAGTTTACTTCCGCATATAAAGTCTTTCGCGCATTGCTGGGTTTCCCACAAGTGGTATCAGAGCTAGACTTTTAAAGATCATTTTCAAAACTTTTGTTCAACCCTTTTCACCTTGTTTTTAGTGGATGATTCTAGTCAATTACTTAGGTTTGAAAATTCTGAATCAAACTACATTGCATTTTTAGGAGATGTTTATGATTGTTGTGGAGATGTGTACTTAGCTAGAATGACTGATTCTGAAGATGGTACTCATTCTGATTCTGATTTTGATTCTAACTCTGATGATGTGCTAGATTTAATTGATGCTGTTAAATCTTAGTTAGCCAGTCAACCTTCTATGCTTGAAACAACTGCTCCGTTTGATGCTAAATGTGCCGTATATGACGATGAATTTTATGATAGCAACAATTCACACACGGACACTAATGAGCATGAAAATCTTGTAGGCTATGATGATTATGCTGAATTGTATGTGAGGACTTTGCAAAATAGACAAGAATTATCGAATTTGGTAAAAATGCTTAGTGAGACCTTAGAGAACCAATATAAGATCGTTCAACAAAATTTCGTAGAAATGAACAATGTCAAAACTGATTTTGAGAAACAGTCACTTGATTTTAAATTTCAGATTGCGACTTTAAATGAAAATTTGTCTTCTTTTGAAGAAAAATATAATGAAGCACTTTTGCAAGTTAAAAAATCCAAACAAGTTTGTGAAACAGCTTTCAAAATGTGTCGTAGTCGTGATATAAAATTTTTTGACAAATTACTTGCTGAACAACGATATAAGGGTGATACTAGAGGATTTGGATATGAGGGTCCTCTTGAAAAAGTTGATCCAAGTAAACCAATCTTATTTGTAAAAGCCCAAGAAGAAATGGTTCTTCCGTTGGAAAGTAAGTTGTCTGAAAAGGATAAAGGAAAACAAGTCTTAATTGAAAGTGATTTTGAAATGACATTGATACTTTCATTAAAAAATTTGTTGAGCCATCTACATCAAAATTTTGTCCTCCGTCCAAGAGACTCTATAGACCTCCTAAACCATTTGTTCCTAATGAATCTGTCAAGCATGTAGGGGAAAAACACCACAAATCTGACCTACCTAATTTTTGTAAATTTTGTACTAGGTGTGATGTTTTTGGTCACCAAAACTGGGAATGCCTTGGTAATCGCAAGAAAGGTACTCATTTTAAAAGTCATAACCCTAATGTTATGCGATTTACAAATTTTCATTGGCAGCGCACTAATAATAATTGGAATCATTTCTTCAATAAATCTAGGCCTCATGTTAACAATAAAACATTTTCGAAAAATAAATCTTATCCTAAATTCCAAAAGGCACAAAAACCTTTGTAAACTTTGCCTATTTGGATTAGGTCATGTGACTTAAGACCTCAAATGAATTTTTTAAAGTCGAAGAAATTGCCAACTAATGTATGTGGCGCTTGCGAGTGTGAGAAAATCATTATGTCTCCTCACGTGAAGGTTAAGGACTTAAACACCACCAAACCCTTAGATTTATTCAATGATGGGGGAGGTGAGTTTAAACAAAGTGGAGTTACCAAGTATTGTGACACTAATGGATATTTGTACCAGTTTAATGCTCCAAAAACTCGTAAACAAATTCGGGTAGTTCCTACTATTGCGTGTGATTTCCAGCTTGCTGATATGCTTTCTACTCCTTATGATAAGTCTTGTTTAGAAGTAACTTCAACATTTGATTGGAGAGATTGTACTTGAATTTTTTCTTGTGTTTATTCTGCATACTTTGATTACTAGATCTCCGAGGTTTTAGTATAAAGGTATCAACTAATAACCAGTATCTCTTAAAGCCATGTTTAATGTAGGAGACGCTTATTTTGCAGATTATAAACACTTATTTTTTCTTCTTCTTACCATTGTCTAATTTATTCAAAATGGGGGAGAGTTGAGTACATATTCTAGTCTTGTGTTGTTGATATTTTAAATACATATCTGGTCTTATAATTTCTTGCACATTTAATTCTGTCATATTAATATTTTGGTAGAGCAAATGCTTCTAACTTGATTTCTCGGCAGGAAGTGTATTTATTTTTTGCACGTTTTCATCAACCGTGCATCCGAGTTGTGTCTTTTCATTTCTAGGATGAGTGGGTAGTTAGATACTCTTTTGTATAGGACATAATAGGAATTATTTTTCCTTCGTATATCATTTGATGTACTCAAGGATTTTGTCAAAATTAGTCCAATGGGGGATTTTTAAGGTCCCTATATAGAGCACTCCTAGGATTTGCTTTCCGTCCTTTAGCTATATAGGACTTCCTCTAGTTGGAAGTGAACTTTGACAAAATATTTTTGTAATCTAGGATTTCGTGTCCCTCTATCAACGTCAAGCTCTCATTACTCATCTACATCAAATGAGCACTCAATTCAGACCTCCCTCTCAGAAAAAGGTAATTCTCATTTTCTATGCCTCATAGGAATTTTTTTCACGTAGGACACGACACCACGTCGCATTTGCATTTCATTTATCATATCTTATGATAGTGTTTGATTTCGTCATAATAATTTTTTTGAGTTCAATATTTTAATTTGAAGCTTTTATAAAAATTAATATTTTTGTGAAAATAAATTTCGACACAAAATATTTTTTTATAAAATTTTCTGAATAACATATTCGAAGTTAAAAATAATTTTTATGCATGTTTATATATAAAATATATTCGTATGTATACATGTTTATATATGTAGGCATGTTATTATTTATATATATATAAATATGCACATGCATGTATACTGTTATTAATATAATAGTTGGCAAGTTTTATTTTTATATATGTTGCTTGTCCCCATATATAAAGCTGTGGCCGATTTTGAGCACTTGTCCCATCCATAGACTCTTGTCTTTGGTTTTCTACACTAAAGGGATGCCACATGTCCTTTAGTAGACATACCCCTTGTGTTTTGTTACTCCAACAGTTCACCTTTTTTACTTTTGTCGATTATATAATATATATTATATATTATATATTATATATCAGATATTAATATATGTTATGTGGCTTTGTTTTATACTCTTTGTACCTGCCGATCTGACCCCTTAGGTAACTGTTGGCGTTTTGGCCTACTAAAGACTAGTAGTTTTTGGCCTGCTACTCTAGAGATTTGACCAGTGCAGGTCCTATAGCTTTCAAACTGTTGCTGAGATTCACCCTTTGTGGACAGCATTTAGCTTGTCTTTTGAAGAATGCTCAAGCCCACGGTTTTCTAACAAAATCGAATATGGTTTTGTGTCAAACGACACTGTTGGGGGTTTCAATTGGCAATACTGATTTGACCGTCTATGGATTTAGGCCTTTACCGAGTTGACGCCCCTGGTTTTTTATCAGAACACATCACGGTTTGTTTTTCAAAATCTAAAATTGATTTCTATATAAAACGACGACGCGTGTATCCTTTTTCAAAACGGATTTTTAGTTTTATATTTCAAAACGTCATCGTGGTAATTTCTCAACGGTAATTTTTTTGTGAAGTACAGCTGTCTTTAAGATACTTTTTAAAATGACTGTATTTTATAAAACTGAAGTCACGTTCTGTTTCTTGATCTGTTAGAGTGTAAAAGCTTGCACTACACGTGTCACATTTTTAACACTACATTATGTGTTTCTTTGTGAGCCCTCAGATTATATTTTACCTATGGTTGTGTGTATTTCTTTGGTGATCCATGTTACCCTATTTTACACCAATCTGCACACACTTGTGCACTCTATAAATAGTACCCTTTGTCTATCATTTTTGCAGAGCTGAGAAAATAATTTTTGTGGCTGAACTCTGTCAAACTTTTTAGAGAGAGAGAGATTAAACCATAACTGTTTTGGTAATCTTCAAGTATTGATTTCTATCAAAACCAAAATGAAGATTGGACTTCTCTCATTGTAAATCTGCACTTACAAATTTTCAAGAGTATATACTTTTTGTAAGTGAGTTATCTCGTCTTTGTGTGTATTTTTAGATCAGTGTTTAGATCTAATATTTGTACACAATACACACTATTCACGAAATTAATTTGTGTATGTGAATATTCTGTTTGCGACTTATTTGTGAGATCTTGAATGTTCTTAAAACATTTTGTTTTAAAACAAATTTTTTTGAAAATATTTGGTAATATTCAGATTTGTATTGTTTGTGGTTTAGAAAGTTAAACCTAAGATTTTTGAGATCTGATTTTTGAAGATTTAAAATCTGGACTGAATATTATTTTCTTGTGTGCTTAAGAGTGTTTTGATTTAATCTGAAATATTTGTGAAAATAGTCTTGATAAGATTTTAGATTAAAATCTGATTTAATCTAATATTTATTTTCTGAAAAATATGATTGTGAATATTTGACTGTCTGAGTTTATTGAATATATTTTTAGTCATATTGTGTGTATATGATTTCTTAGTTGTTTAAGTGATTTTCAGGAACTAATATTCATTGTGCATATCACTTAGAAAATTACTCACATATACCTACTCACGTTATATTCACG
This sequence comes from Sambucus nigra, assembly GCA_949130495.1. Classification (NCBI taxonomy): domain Eukaryota; kingdom Viridiplantae; phylum Streptophyta; class Magnoliopsida; order Dipsacales; family Adoxaceae; genus Sambucus; species Sambucus nigra. The sequence continues at coordinate 559,167,664 of OX422210.1, read as the reverse complement.
TAGACACATTTGTTTGTGTAAATATTTGAACAAGTCTAGTGTTCTAGATTTGAAAGAAAGAAAAGAAAGTTTTTCAAAACTGTATTGAAAGTCAAGAAGACTTGATTTGAGTGACGTAAGACTTGCGAAGATATATAGGAGATATAATCTGTTGCATAGCATTCGGTGTGTATTCATTAAGTGTGGGTGTGTGTCATATAGGATAGTACACCACACACTATCACTTCACTAGAAAATAAAACAATAGGCACTGAGTTAATCTTGAGCTAAAAGAGCAAAAGAGAGAATCTGAGATGTGTAGAACGCAATAACAATCGAGGACAGACGTAAAGAGAGATCAGAATAAGCAACCAGGGAGGAGTCTTGCTCATGTGGGGTAATCGCTACATCCATCTTCTAAAGTTGTCATGTTTTTCGTTTGTAAATCGTTCCTGTTGGTTTTATTGTTTTAGTTGAAGTAGATTAGGTAACTCCTAGAGGAGTTCGTCATTTTTTCCGGGGAAGGGTTTTTACGATGTAAATTAAATACCTTGTTCTTTACATTTTCATATATCACCTCACAAGAAAAAGTAGGTTTAAATAATTAGAAAGTCGCCTAAAAATTGAATTGGTTATTATTTTGTAAATCACCTTGATTTAACAAAGATAATAATTTGGGTTGTTAATTGTCTTTGAAAATAAAATTCATTTTCATAAAGTTAACAAATTAAGTAAAAGTTTAATTTGGTCCGCTTTGCATCATTCGTATAAACTCATAGGTTTAAGGTGTTTACTCAACAATAAGTTTACTTCCGCATATAAAGTCTTTCGTGCATTGCTGAGTTTCCCACAAGTGGTATCAGAGCTAGACTTTTAAAGATCATTTTCAAAACTTTTGTTAAACCCTTTTTCCTTGTTTTCAATGGATGATTCAAGTCAATTACTAGGGTTTAAAAATTCTGAATCAAACTATGTTGCATTTTTAGGAGAAGTTTACGATTGTTGTGGAGATGTGTACTTAGCTGGAATGACTGATTCCGAAGATGATACTCATTCTGAGTCTAATTCTAACTCTGATGATGTTTTTGATTTAATTGGTGCTGCTAAATCTTTGTTAGCAAGTCAACCTTCTATGCTTGAAACAACTGCTCCGTTTGATGCTAACCATGCCGTATATGACGCTGAATTTGATGATAGCAACAATTCACACACGGACACTAATGAGCATGAAAATTTTTTTGGCTATGACGATTATGTTGAATTATATGTGAGGACTTTGCAAAATAGACAAGAATTATAGAATTTGGTAAAAATGCTTAGTGAGACCTTAGAGAACCAATATAAGATCATTCAACAAAATTCTGTTGAAATGAACAATGTCAAAACTGATTTTGAGAAACAGTCACTTGATTTTAAATTTCAGATTGCGACTTTAAATGAAAATTTGTCTTCTTTTGAAGAAAAATATAATGAAGTACTTTTGTAAGTTGAAAAATCCAACAAGTTTGTGAAACAACTTTCAAAATGTGTTGTAGTTGTGATATAAAATATTTTGACCTTGACAAATTACTTGCTGAACAACGATATAAAGGTGATACTAGAGGATTTGGATATAAGGGTCCTCTTGAAAAGGATAAAGGAAAAGGCACTTCCGTTGGAAAGTAAGTTTTTTTTTTTTTTTTTTTTTTTTTTATAAAACAGGAATTTTATTGCAACAGAAGAGAGAAAAGCCCTCTCACATGGCTTACAAGCAAATCAAACAAAGTCCTTTACTGAAACTACTAAAATGGAAGCTCTAATCTCTCTAGGGAGATCACAATAATTTTGAAAGCTAACAGAACTTTGATGATAGGATCCATGATTGGCAAGTAACACTGCAGTTTTATTGGCTTCTGAAGAACATAACTTTATGAAGCAATGATTAGATTGGAGAAAATCATAGATCTCAGAAATTTCAGTCCTTATACGCCACTGAGCTGTAGAAGAAGAAATAAAACATTGAAGAATATTTTCTGAGTCTACTTCTATGTCAATATTAGAAATACCCTTCTCCTTGCAAAACTTTATCCCAACCAAAATAGCTTGAACTTGAGCTTCAATCAATGAATCTGTAGATAAAACAGATGAGAAAGCCCAAATGAATTGACCCGTATCATTTCGAATAATAGAGCCACATCCCATATTGTTCCCTGCCTTGGCAGCACAGTTGAGTTTGAATCTTCCTTTTGGAGGACATTTCCAAGGCATACATATAAAAGAAGACTTGATCATCTTGAAATTAAGGGAAAAGACATTGATAACCTCCATGCATACATCATTTCTCCCACCTTTGATTTTGGAATGATGGAATATCTCTGCAATTCTAGATATCACTCTAGATGAAATTATGTTAGCTCTCATAGATATACCTTCAAAAAGAGCTTTGTTTCTGGCAAGCCAAATTTCCCAGATAATAGTGACTGGAATGATCTTATGAAGCCATTGAGATATATGAGAATTTCCTGCATGTAACCACCATTGAATTATCGAGCTATGAATAGTGGAAGGTCTAGGAGTAACTCCCAGTAAACAGCAAAAATGATTCCAAACTTCTGCAGCTATAGGACCTGATATAAAGAGATGGTTCAAAGATTCCCCATCTTTATGGCAGCATTGACATCTTGATGCTAATTTCACTCCCACCTTTTGAATACGTTCTTCAACTGGAACACATTTAGATAAAGTTTTCCACATAAAAGTAGATATATTAGGAGGAATATTAGGATCCCATATATAGTTAAAAGCTAAAGATGACAATTTATGCTTTCTTATAATCTCATAAGCTGATGAAAATGTGAACTTTCCAGTAGAAGAAGGCTGCCAAATCAGCTCATTGTCTAACCATAAAGAATTAGTCTCCATTATATTCCAAGCAGACCTGATTCTTCTAAAAGTCATTGATCCACTTCCAGTAGGAACATTAGAGTATTTAGCATTCATAAACTTAGCCCATAAGCTAGTATTCTTCTTCATATTCCAGGCCAATTTGATGTTAGAAGCTTCTTTGATATATTCCAAATTTTTTATGCCTAATCCACCTTCTTTAAATGGAAGACAAATAGAATCCCATTTGATCCAATGAAATTTTTTCCCATAATCTTTATTTATTCCCCAAAAGAATGAACTAATCAATTGAATAATTGATTTGGTCACCAATTTAGGAGGCTGTAAAGCAAATAAAGTAAAGATAGGGATAGAATTTAATACAGAATGGATCAGAGTAACTCTACCAGCTAAAGAAAGAAATTTAGACTTCCAACTCTGAATTTTGGCTGCAATAGACTGAATTAGAGATTCAAAGTAGATAGCTTTCATTCTTCCTTTGAACAGAGGGCATCCAAGATAGGTCATATAGCCATTAGAACATTTGAAACCTGTGCAGGATGCAATACTAGATCTGATATTCACAGAAGCTTTAGAGCTTAAAGAGAAGCAACATTTCTCTTTATTAAAGAGTTGACCTGATTCCTTCTCATAACAATCAATGAATGCCATAAGGTTTTTAAGACTTTGCTTTGTTCCTCTAGAGAAAATAATTAAATCATCAGCATAACCAAGATGACTAATTAATGGACTTCCTCTAGGATGAGAAAAAGGAGCAATCAAACCTGCCAACATCTGCTTATTCAATCCTCTGCTAAAAGCTTCTGCCATGATAATGAATAGGCTTGGGGAAATAGGATCCCCTTGCCTAATTCCTCTGGAAGGTTGAAAGAATCCCATAGGCTGCCCATTGATAATAATAGAAAACCAGGTGGAAGAAATGCATCTCCAAATTAGATCAATAAAAGTCTCTGAGAATCCAAAAGCTCTTAGAGATTTAATTAAGAAATGCCATGAAGTTCTATCATAAGCTTTAGCCAAGTCAAGTTTCAAAACCACATTACCTCCAGTTGCTTTTCTATCAATAAATTGCATCATCTCTTGAGCTAATAGAATGTTATCAAGAATGTTTCTCCCTTGCACAAAACCTGATTGATTGCAGGAAATAATAGAAGGAAGCATAGGGCTAAGTTTGGAGTTAAGAATCTTGGTTATTATCTTGTAACTAAAGTTACAGAGACTTATAGGTCTGTAATCCTTGCAGAACATAGGTCTATGAACTTTAGGAATAAGACAAATCATAGTAGAACCCCATGATTTGGGAATATCAGCTCCTAAGAAAAAGGCTTGGATAGCATTCACAAGATCCTGCTTGATTATATCCCAACACTGCACATAGAAAAAACCATTATAGCCATCACATCCAGCAGAGCTATTTTGATTCATATTTTTAATGGCATTCAATATTTCAGCTTCTTCTGGGATAGAAATCAGAGCACTATTCATCTCCTCTGTCAATATCTTTGGGATAACTTCCAGAATACCATTTTCTTCAAGAGGCCCTGCAGAAAACAAATTTGAAAAATAAGAAATAAACTGGTTAGCAATTTCTTCCTTAGTCTCTTTGCTTCTGCCCTCCTCATCTTTTATAGCATGTATGCCTTGTCTCCTTCTATTGTTTTGCACCTGAGCATGATAGAATTTAGTATTTCTATCTCCATTACTTATCCAATCACTCCTTGATTTCTGAAACCAGAACAGTTCTTCTTTGGCCATCGCAGCATTGAGTTCTGCCTTGGCTTTAGAATAGCTCTGCTTTTGATCTCCACTATTATCAGATTCTAACTTTAACTCTTCTTGGATTAACTTGTCCTCCATAATTGAAATTTCTTCAAAAACATTTTTAAAAACCTCTTTATTCCAGCTTTTCAGAGATGATTTCAGTCTTTTAAGCTTGAATGAAAATACCTCCATATGTCTACCAGTAGCAGCTACTGCCCAAGAGCTTTGGACTAAATTGATAAAACCATCATGAGAGCTCCACATATTTAGAAATCTAAATGGTTTAAATGAAGAATCAAACTGGTTTTGAATAGAAAGTAATAAGGGGCTATGATCAGAACAATTCCTATGCAAATGAGTAATGGAGGTATTAGGGAAATAATCTAACCAGGATGGATTAACCAATCCTCTATCAAGTCTCTCATACATCATATTCCCATTTACACTTTTAGCCCAAGTGAATTTAGATCCTGTATAGCCCAAATCCTGCAATGAACAGCTAATCAAACAAGAATTAAACTCAGCAGCACCCCCAATATCAATATCAGCACCCCCAGCCCTTTCAGTACTTGTACTAACTATATTGAAGTCCCCCATGACAATGAGAGGGTAATCAGTACACATAGAAGAGCTATATTCTAAAGAATCCCAAAGATCCCTCCTTTCCAGTCTAGTGCATTTGGCATAAACTAAATTGACTCCAATCTGATTTTTTAAGTTTGGATGATCTAGCTTAAGCAGCAAATTTTGATCTCCATCTACCAAAACTTCACATTGAATACCATGTCTCCAGAAGCACCAAATTTTATTTAACCTATTAAAGCAACAGCCCTCAAAACTTATAAGTCTCCTGATATCTTCTATTTTAGAACTAACAATCAAAGGTTCAAGAATGGCTAAAAAGGAAAGGTTATTATTCTTACAAAGTTTTTTAATTCTCCTCTTTGTTGGCTTATTCCCTACTCCTCGAGCATTCCATACTATTCCTTGGATCATTGAGATTGATTATGGCATACTGACTTGGAACCTCTAGTAGCAGATCTGGTAACCCTCCTTTTTGTTGTGATCACCTTCTTATTTCCTTTGGCTTTAGTCTGCTTTCGAAACATCACCATTGGCTTCACTGTACAATTTTCCTTTCTCTCCTTACTATCCAATTTTTCTGTCAACAAGGCTGAGAACATATTCAAATCCTCCCAGTCAGATTTTTTCTGGATAACAGACTTTTCATTATCTGAGAGGTATCCCCTCTTGGACTGCTGCACTTTATACTTCACCTTATCCATATTAGTTCCTGTACTGTAATACTTTTCTTCGCATAAATTGATCCCATTCTCTGATATAAAATTTCCACTGTTCAATTCCTCCATGCTGTCTTCATTCCATTCACCTTCCTCTTCTTCAGTATCCTCACTGCAATCATCATTAACTTCATCCATTGTCACAATACCATTTTGTATAGGAGACCTTACTTGTTTGTTTGTATCTTCAACTGGCATTCTTATGATTGGTTCTTTAGTAACATTGGGAAGATTCTTGGTTAAACTTGTAGAGGCTTCTGATTGGAACTTCAAGACCTGACTCTTCTCGGACTCCTTTTCTATAGGTCTATACTTCCAAACTGATTCTTGAAATTTGGATGAAATCTTTAAAGCTTGCATATCTTGTTCAACAACTGCCTTACCATTCTTATCAGGTTTAATTGTGATCTCCTTCTTAAACATACAATTTTCTTCTTGATGCCCAAGTTTGAAACAATGAGAACAATAAGAAGGCATGTTTTCATATTCGATAGATTGCCAATACCCTACATCACCACTCCCTATCCAAATCCTATAGGGTCTTGGCTTTAACAGATCCAATTCTACACAGACCCTAGCCACACTAGGTCTGTGAATATTTTCAGTGGATTGATCAATCTTAAGGGGATTTCCAACAGCCTGAGCCAACGAAAACAAAGGTTCTTTGGCAAAAAGATGAATAGGTAAACCTGGGAACTGTAACCATATGGGAACAAGGGGACTTTCTTGATCAGATCTAAATAAAGGAGACCATTTAAAAGTTCTCATAGGGAACTTACCAATATACCATTGATCTTTCATCCACAGCCTCATGAAATCTTCTTGGCAGTTTACTCTGATAAGGATGTGTTTATGATCTATAAGACCAATATGGTATGCAGCTTTTAAACCAAAAGATTCAAAGTTTTTACGAATAAACTCCATTGATGGCTTTCCATGTGAGAACTTTCCAACTAGGGCATGCTTGAAAGGAGCAGATAGAATGTCAACTTCTTCTTTGGAGAAAATAATTGCTGGTTCACCTTTATATTTTGAAAGAGGTTTGATATTAACTGCATGGGAAGGAGATTGTTCTTTCAAAATACTAGCAAAGGATTTTTGCCAAGGGTTAGGAGGATCAGGAGGTTTAGGAGTTATGGACGAAGAAGGAAAGGGTTGAATGGTTGCCATGCAACCCTAATTAGGGTTATGGCGGCTAGAGAGAGAAAGTCGGGAAATACAATCGAATCAGAGATCGGAAAGTAAGTTATCTGAAAATGATAAAGGAAAACAAGTCTTAATTGAAAGTGATTTTGAAAATGACATTGATACTTTCATTGAAAATTTTGTTGAGCCATCTACATCAAAATATTGTCCTCCGGCCAAGAGACTCTATAGACTTCCTAAACCATTTATTCCTAATGAATCTGTCAAGCATGTAGAGGAAAAACACCACAAATCTGACCTACCTACTTCTAGTAAATTCTGTACTAGGTGTGATGTTTTTGGTCACTAAAACTGGGAATGCCTTGGTAATCGCAAGAAATGTACTCATTTTAAAAGTCATAAACCTAATGTAAAGCGATTTACAAATTTTCGTAGACAGCGCACTAATAATAATTGGAATCATTTCATCAATAAATCTAGGCCTCATGTTAACAATAAAACATTTTCGAAAAAGAAATCTTATCCTAAATTTCAAAAGGCACAAAAACCTTTGAAAACTTTGCCTATTTGGATTAGGACATGTGACTTAAGGCCTAAAATGAATTTTATAAAGTCGAAGAAATTCCCAACTAATGTATGTGGCGCTTGCGAGTGTGAGAAAATCATTATGTCTCCTCACGTGAAGGTTAAGGACTTAAACACCACAAAACCCTTAGATTTATTCAATGATGGGGGAGGTGAGTTTAAACAAAGTGGAGTTACAAAGTATTGTGACACTAATGGATATTCGTACCAGTTTAATGCTCCAGAAACTCGTAAACAAATTAGGGTAGTTCCTACTATTGCTTGTGATTTCCAGCTTACTGATATGCTTTCTACTCCATATGATAAGTCTTGTTTAGAAGTAACTTCAACATTTGAATGAACAGATTGTACTTGAATTTTTGCTTGTGTTTATTCTGCATACTTTGATTACTAGATCTCCGAGGTTTTAGGATAAAGGTATCTACTAATAACCGGTATCTCTTAAATCCATGTTTAATGTTAGAGAAGCTTATTTTGCAGATTATAAACACTTATTTTTTCTTCTTCTTACCATTGTCTAATTTATTCAAAATGGGGGAGAGTTGAGTACATATTCTATTCTTGTGCTGTTGATATTTGTAATACATATCCTGTCTTATAATTTCCTGCACATTAAATTCTGTCATATTAATATTTTGGTAGAGCAAATGCTACTAACTTGATTTCTTGGCAGGAAGTGTATTTATGTTTTGCAGGTTTTCATCAACCGTGCATCCTATTTGTGTCTTTTCATTTCTAGGATGGGTGGGTAGTTAGATACTCTTTTGTATTGGGAATATTAGGAATTATTTTTCCTTCGTATATCATTTGATGTACTCAAGGGTTTTGTCAAAACTAGTCCAATGGGGGAGTTTTAAGGTCCCTATATAGAGCACTCTTAGGATTTGATTTTCGTTCTTTAGCTATGTAGGATTTCATCTAGTTGGATTTGAATTTTGAGAAAATATTTTTGTAATCTAGGATTACGGCTCCCTCTATCAACGTCAAGCTCTCATTGTTCATCTACATCAAATGAGCACTCAATTCAGCCCGCCCTCTCAGAAAAAGCTAATTCTCATTTTCTATGGCTTATAGGAATTTTTGTCATGTTGGACACGACACCACGTCGCATTTGCATTTCATTTATCATATCTTATGATAGTGTTTGATTTCATCATAATATTTTTTTTTGTTCAATATTTTAATTTAACATATTCGAAGTTAAAAATAATGTTTATGCATGTTTATATATATAATATATTCGTATGTATACATGTTTAGATATGTAGGCATGTTATTATATATATATATATATATATATATATATATATATATATATATATACTGTTATTAATATAATAATTGGCAAGTTTTATTTTTATATACGTTGCTTGTCCCCATATATAAAGATGTGTCCGATTTTGAGCCCTTGTCCCTTCCATAGACTCTTGTCTTTGGTTTTCTACACTAAAGGGATGCCACATCTCCTTTAGTAGACTTACCCCTTGTGTTTTGTTACACCAACAGTTCACCTTTTTGGCTTTTGTCGATTATATAATATATATTATATATTATATATCAGGTATTAATATATGTTATGTGACTTTGTTTTATACTCTTTGTACCTGCCGATCTGACCCCTTAGGTAACTGTTGGCGTTTTGGCCTACTAAAGACTAGTAGTTTTTGGCCTGCTACTCTAGAGATTTGACCAATGCAGGTCCTATAGCTTTTAAACTGTTGCCGAGATTGACCCTCTGTGGACAACATGTAGCTTGTCTTTTGATGAATGCTCAGGCCCACGGTTTTGTAACAAAACCGAATAAGGTTTTGTCTAAAACGACGCAGTTGGGGGGTTTCAATTGGCCATACTGATTTGACCATCTATGGCTTTAGGCCTTTACCGAGTTGACGCCCCTGATTTTTTATCAGAACACATCACGGTTTGTTTTTCAAAATCTAAAATTGATTTCTATATAAAACGACGACGCGTGTAAACTTTTTCAAAACGGATTTTTAGTTTTATATTTCAAAACGTCATCGTGGTAATTTCTCAACGGTAATTTTTTTGTGAAGTACAGCTGTTTTTAAGATACTTTTTAAAATGACTGTATTTTATAAAACTGAAGTCACGTTCTGTTTCTTGATCTGTTAGAGTGTAAAAGCTTGCACTACATGCGTCACATTTTTAACACTACATTCTGTGTTTCTTTGTGAGCCCTCAGATTATATTTTATCTATGGTTGTGTGTATTTCTTTGGTGATTCATGTGACCCTATTTTACACCAATCTGCACACACTTGTGCACTCTATAAATAGTACCCTTTGTCTAACATTTTTGCAAAGGTAAGAAAATAATTTTTGTGGCTGAACTCTGTCAAAATTTTTAGAGAGAGAGAGAGATTAAACCAGAGCTATTTTTGTCATCTTCAAGTATTGATTTCTGTCAAAACCAAAATGAAGATTGGACTCCTCTCATTGTAAATCTGCAGTTACGAATTTTCAAGAGTATATAATTTTTGTAAGTGAGTTCTCTCATCTTTGTGTGTATTTTTAGATCAGTCTTTAGATCTAATATTTGTACACAACACACACTATTCACAAATATAATTTGTGTATGTGAATATTCTGTTTGTGACATATTTGGGAGATCTTGAATGTTTTTTAAACATTTTGTTTTAAAACATATTTTTCTGAAAATATTTGGTAATATTCAGATTTGTATTGTTTGTGGTTTAGAAAGTTAAACCTAAGATTTTTGAGATCTGATTTGTGAAGATTTAAAATCTGGACTGAATATTATTTTCTTGTGTGCTTAAGATTGTTTTGATTTAATCTGAAATATTTGTGAAAATATTCTTGATAAGATTTTAGATTAAAATCTGATATCTAATATTTGTTTTCTGAAAAATAAGATTGTGAATATTTGACTGTCTAAGTTTATTGAATATATTTTTAGTCATATTGTGTGTATATGATTTCTTGGTTGTTTAAGTGATTTTCAGGAATTAATATTCATTGTGCATATCACTTAGAAAATCACTCACATATACCTACTCACGTTATATTCATGTTATATTCACGTAGACACATTTGTTTGTGTAAATATTTGAACAAGTCTAATGTTCAAGAATTGAAAGAAAGAAAAGAAAGTTTTTCAAATTGTATTGAAAGTCAAGAAGACTTGATTTGAGTGACATAAGACTTGCGAAGATATATAGGAGATATAATCTGTTGCATAGCATTCGGTGCGTTTTCATTAAGTGTGGGTGTGTGTCATATAGGATAGTACACCACACAGTATCACTTCAGTAGAAAATAAAACAATAGGCACTGAGCTAATCTTGAGCTAAAAGATCAAAAGAGAGAATCTGAGAAGTGTAGAACGCAATAACAATCGCGGACAGACGTAAAGAGAGATCAGAATAAGAAACCAGGGAGGAGTCTTGGTCGTGTGGGGTAATCGCTACATCTATCTTCTTTAGTTGTAAAGTTTGTTGTTTTTAAATCGTTCCTGTTGGTTTTATTGTTTTAGTGGAAGTAGATTAGGTAACCCCTAGAGGAGTTCGTCGTTTTTCCCGGGGAAAGGTTTTTGCGACGTAAAATAAATACCTTATGCTTTACATTTTTCGTATATGACCTCACAAGAAAAAGTAGGTTTAAATAATTAGAAACTCGCCTAAAAATTGAATTGGTTATTATTTTGTAAATCACCTTGATTTAACAAAGATAATAATTTGGACTGTTAATTGACTTTGAAAATCAAATTCATTTTCATAAAGTTAACAAATTAAGTAAAAGTTTAATTTGGTCCCCTTTGCATCATTCGTATAAACTCGTAGGTTTAAGGTGTTTACTCAACAATAAGTTTACTTCCGCATATAAAGTCTTTCGCGCATTGCTGGGTTTCCCACAAAACGTTATGCAATTAAGGAGATGGATGATCCTAACCTAACTCCAGAACTCCTCAGTAGGAAGCTCAGAACTGTGGAAATGGAATTAGGATTTAAGAAACAACTGGCCAACAATCAAAAGAAACACACGAGCCCCAATGTTGTTTTTTAGTATAGGATGAATACACCACAGCTTGTTTTGTTGTCCCTAACCTTGACTTGGACTCCGATGAGGAGTGTGACTTACATAAGTTGGGAAATCAGATTGCCCTTATATCTAAATAGTTTAAGAAGTTCCCAAGTTTAGAAACAAAATTGCTTCTAAACAAGGGAAGGTTGCTTATACAAACTTTTCTAATAACAAGCCTCATGGGAGAAGATAAGATAAGAACAATTCAGAGAATAACAATAGACCTGACAGAGACCTTAAAAAGATTGAATGTTTTAGATATGGTAAATTAGGTCACTTGTCTAGCAACCGTAGGGTTAAGTTGAAACATAATAATAATAAGGCTAATTTTTGTAAGACTTGGGACGATTCAAGCGACTCTGATGAAGATGAGCCTGAATCATCCAATGCATTAACCCCTGCATGTACTTTTTCACAAAAATCATATATGATTATGATATAAATTTCTGCAAATCACATTGAACTTGATGTTAAAATGCCTTATCCTTATATGCATTGTGATAACTTGCCTACTAGTTCATTTGCATTATGTCTAGATTATGTTAATGTTGTTGATAATGCTAGTAATTCTTTAATGGGGTGTGTGAGTCAAAGGTAATGTTTGAATAACGAATTGAATGTGTGCATGAGTTTGCAAAATGAATCGTTAGGAGATGATTCGCACTATACGTAGTGATTCCGAAAATGATGACCTCCCAGATAATTCGCACACTTTAAACCAAAATTCTTAGAAAAAGCACAAAACTTAAAACACTGTCAAGGAACTTACTGAAAGAATAGAAGCCCTAAGTCTTATGGTAAAATAGAGTGTCGAACATTATACTAATCAATGTATTGTAACACCCAGTATTTTTGGTGCACTAAATATTTAATTAATTCGGAAATTCTAAATTACTAGTGTGTCATAATTTAAAATGAATTAATTATGGCAAAATATATTCAAATATTAATCGAGGAATAAATGGTTAATGTTTAGGGGAAATTATTTACTAAGCGAATAGTAATTAATTATTTAAGTCATTTCGAGTATTAATGACAAGGTATGCACTTATCTCAACCGGGAATCGGTATGGATTAAAGGGGTGGGGGGATAAGTACTTTTATAAATTAATTCGGATGCCAATTCTGAGTGTACGGTTGAGTTCGAATGGGCCGAGATAGTTAAAAAAGTGTACTGGGGGTAGTAAACGGGTCACGGGGCGTTTTTAGACGTAGCCGGGCCCACACGGGGGCATTTGGGTCACTTGGGCTTGGCCCATTAGGCAAAAAAGGGATTTAGGTTAATTATTAAATTAGAAGAAATAAGAAAACGGCTGAAGGGAGTTTAGAAAAAGGCTAAGTGTATTAAGGAACCCTAATAGCAGTTAAAGGCAGTTTTGGGATCACTAGAGAGCCAACAAGGATCATCTTCAACCTTGGAATTCATCTCCAAATTAGACACTACAAAACCTAAGGCAAGTGGATAACTTGCAATAGTATTGAATCTGTTTTTCAATTCATATTCATGTGATGTGACTGATTAAAATTCGTTCTGGGTATTCATGGCATAAACATGAGGTTGTGGAAAATAATAATCTGATTTACGAATTTGAATGAGGATTCAAGTAAAATCTGATATTATAAATTGATACATATCTGGTAGGATGATATTTGGATAATTAGAAACGAATTTGGTGAAGGAAATTTGGGGTGTAAATGGGTTAAGGGTTAAAGATGAATTTTTCCCCAAATTTAGAAATTGTAGTTAATGGACGAATTAATAATGTTGGTGGACATTCTGGAGGTTCCTAATAAGTTTCCTAACATGTATTGAGGTTAAGAGGGCTTGAGGTTACTGGTAGAAGAAACTAGGGTTTGAGAAATTTCGTCCATGGTTGACTCTGTCTTCGCGAAGAAGACGAAGACCTGCTCGATCGATCAATCGAAGGTCGGCAGAATTTGGCAGATTCGCCTAGTTATATATATATATGAGGGAATTTATATAATAACCTTTATGTAATTAATTATTGAGAAATTAACACATGAGTTAAATCTAATTAATCGTGAGTAAAGTTAATTAGAATTTGAGGGAGTTTTTGGGTGACACGTCATGATTATAAATTCGGGAGTCGGGAATTTAGACTCGGGTGAGGTTATTTCGGGCTACGAGAGTAAGTCCAAATTTATGGTGGGGGAGACACCAAAGGTGACTAAATTAATTAATGTGCAAATTAATTAATAATTAGGGTTGGACCATAAACTCTTGATAAATTAAATAGGCTTGTGTTACGGATTTAGTACATGGTGTAGCCGGGAAAATTTATATATATATATATATATATATATAGTGTGTGCATTAATATTAGAGATTGAATATTAATATTATATACTCTAGTGCTATAGGGGGGAGGTTACGCGTAGTGGATGAATCCCCTAGCTTGAGGAGTAGGGCGAGTATATTCCCAGGTCATAGCGTCCGTTATATGGGGTGAGGGGCATCTCACTTTCAGGGAAGGAATATGACCGCCTCCAATCGTATGTGTAACCAAATTAGTGAGCGATTCTGATTTGGGTAGCTAGGTTATGTGAATATACCTAGTGGGATAGCACTTTAGAGAAATTATATTATGTGAGTATTTTTACTCGGTGGGATATTAGTATTAAATGTTGTTTCAAGTATGGTTGTGAATACTGCAATATGATTAAATATATAATTAGGTAAATAATTATATATGGGATACTTAATACATAATGTGAAATGTATTATGTGCATAACAGGTGTGAGTGTTATATGAAATCAAAAAGGGTAATGATTTAATTAAGTTGACGTTTATAATAACTTAGAAATCATGATTTAAGGCATACTCGGTTAGAGTAGATTTATTGTAAGGGTTAACATAAGTATTGGGTCAGGAGCATAGGACCTAGGTAAATTAAATGGAAGCGTTAGTAGAGCACATTAGAGGAGGGATAAGGAAGTCCTCAAGAGAGTGCGGCACTAACTAAAATATGAAGAGCATGCATATTTATTTATTACTGCAAGTTAATCATTTGTTAAATGTTTTCAAATATTTTTGGGTACTAACCCTTGCTACAAAAATTTTTAAAAACCTTTTAGGTGTCCAGCCACAGGGACGCCAGGCTTGACTCTATTCCAGGTATCCGTTGTTGCAGCACATGTGGATGTTGCGGGGTTTTTTATAAACGCATCCTTCTTTCATTCGTGTAGAGACTCTCTAGTAGTTATTCGAGCATGTCGCTCACAGTTCGTTTATTAGTATTTGACTTGTTGAGATTGTCTTCTTATCTTTACTTGTATTGGATATTTGGACCGATGGTTTATTCGGTTAGGTATTTTATTTGTGGATGGTTATTTCAGTTAACTGTGATTGTGTACTATTGTATGTTCCGCATGAGTTTCATTTAATTAATTAAAAGATAAAAATTGGCACCAGTCTTATTTTATCACTTAGGTGGTTAGTAATTAAAAAGACGACAGTGATGCTAAGAATGGACCAACTGAGAAACCTGTTCTAACTTGATTTAGGACTGATCACCCAGGATTAATTAGGTGGGGTGTCACAGATGGTATCAGAGCATCAGGTTCTAGTGTTCTTAGGATCTGTGCGACTTTCTACGTTTGAGCGTAGAACTCGGTTGTTATAGAGCCCTATTATTAGGACTGTTGATTCATTTTCCGCTTGTGAGATATCGTACTTCTGCTATTAATATTTTTTTTGTGTAAACTGTGTACTTATGCGATTTAATTTATTTCAGATGCCACCGAGGAGACTAAGAGCGGAGAAGGTTGAGGCTAGGGATGAGGTCAGGGAAGCTCAGCAGGAGCCACAGGTACTGCCACCACCACCACCACCCGAGTTGATTTCCACTACTCAGGTGGCAGTGCGGTCGAGACAGCAATGCGAGCTATGGCAGCTCACTTTCCACAGCCCCAAGCACCGCCTCTAGTGGCACCAGCAGTTCAGGCTCCAGTGGGGCCACCATCTTGGCAGAGAGTTAGGGAGACCTTCCAGAAGGGTCACCCACCTGCACTACACCAAATCTGGCCATTTGTCAAGGTCATTGACCTTGACAAATCCAACTTGTCAAGGTCAATGACCGTGACATTTCGAGGCAAGATAACTTTTTTTGTCACGGTCGTGTCACGATCGTGTCGCGGTCAATGACCTTGACACAAAACTCGCGTTTTGTGTCACGGTCGTGTCGCGGTCAATGACCGTGAAACATTTGTCACGGTTATAAACCGTGACAAAGTCGTGACCCTTTTTAAAAAAATTTGTCACGGTCATTGACCGTGACAATTCTGGACAGAATTTAAAAAAATCTGCTGGGCAGTATGGCCACTGCCACTGCCCAGCAGTATATTTGTACCTGTTATAGCAACGTTGTACCTGTTACAAACATCATATATCCGAACAAACTAAAGATAATGCAAATATATATTCAAATAAGAAACTATTTAAAAAGAAACAACATCACCATCATTTTATCTCAAATCTACAAACTATTTGCATGGAAAAGAGATTTTGTACCGCGACGCTCGGGAACACCTCCTAATCCTTCCCTTCTCGTCCGAATAGCCACATAAGTATAGAGCATATGTGGCCTACCCTTAGGGCCACTCCTTGTCCCCTGAATTGAAATAAAGTAAAATTAGTATCCGCCCCTCAAATATAGATAAATATAAATCGTAATTGAAATCGAAATCGAAATTGACATATAAATATAAATACATTACCTGTAGTGTCACTCAAACAGCTAACTTGAGCTCATATGGCACCTCCTTCCAACTAATGTACCCCGGGCAATCGTGTCAATTATAATTCTCTTCATATCTAAACACTAAGAAATATCATAATCCTATGGAGTTATGCGTTGCAAATTCCTTCCAACCGTTGTGTAGCCAAAAATCATCAGTTGAAGTTGTCAATTCCACCTTTCAATGGTCTCCCATGTTTTGCTAGAAGTTCCAAGTGGTGGGGTATGGAAAGTGGAATTGACAACTTCAACTGGTGATGTTTGGCTACATAACGGTTCGGAGGAATTTGCATAGCATCGCTCCATAGGATTATGGCATTTCTTAGTGTTCGGATAGACGAAGAGATTCAGTCTCATATCCACAAATAGGGGACACCACATAACTATGTACTAATCACCTATTAAAGGTAAGAAGCGTATATTCATGGATTAGTATAAACAAAACTTAGATGTAGTTGGAATATTTATGTATTAATCTCCTCTCCACACACGCACACTACACAAGAGTGAAAATGATAAAGTGCAGATCAAGTAAAAGCATTAAAAATGGATGTTTCGGTACAAATTGAAATACTTATTACAAATTGAAAAATTGTTTCAAATTCGGGTTTTCATCAAAAATGGATTGATATTCGGTAGGAGCAGCCAAGTCATCCACACTACTATTTAGACGCCTTGGCGCGTGTTGGACAATTGACCACGGCTCGTTGTTGATATACTCCGAGTAAAACACTTGCTTAACCTTTTGAAATGAATAAACAAACGGCTCATCGCTCACGTGGTCGTTGCTCTTCAACTTGGTCAAGTCAACCATGATCAAATTGGTGACAGGATTAACTTTATAAGCATTTTTATCCTCAACTCTTACCCATTCACAGTAAAATACAACCTCTTTGAAGCTTATATAATCGAATTCCAATATATTTTGGATTACACCATAGTAAGTCATTTCAGCTTCAACGAGGTTTTTATCTTTTGCGCTCGCTCGAAAGAAAGTAAGAGCCTTGTATGAAATTCCCGAGTTCTGTACATTTGTAATTTCCTCGTACACTTTAGCGCCGAAAATGTAACCGTTCAATCGATACTTTTTGTACTCTTGTGCCACGAACAAGGGTCCAGTGGCTAGACGAGCAAGCCTTGATGTCGCATCACCCATATTTAGAAGCTGAGAATATAGATAAATTAATTATATTAGTGGTAAAATTTAGTGTAATGTAACGTTATATAACGACTATTTTCATTATAATTACCTCTTGTGTCAACCATAGCCTAAATTCGTTGTCTGATTGTACCATTGTTTTAAGTCTTTTATTGTTCTCACAGGCTTCATATTTACTGCATATTACAAAATTAATCATGTATAAAATAATCTAAAATAATGTTAAACATTATAATATTCGAAACTTACTTTTTCCATTCTTCGACATCTTCATGTGTGTCAAATAGATAACGAGCTACTTGTTCATGTTGCAAACTCGTTAATTTCACTCGTTTTCCCATCACATTACCACCATCATCGAGGAATTCATCAGTGTCATCAACACTGGTCGAGTCAGGCATATATTCCCGAGTATATATTGATGACTCCACGGTGATGTATTCCTCTGTAATTGATCCTGCAATATATCGCGTATTCTTGACGTAATCTTTAAAAACTTTCATCAATCTTTTAAACGGATACATCCACCGATATCTAACTGGACCACAAAGAAGTGCCTCGTCGCATAGGTGTACCAACAAGTTAACACTTATGTCAAAGAATGCTGGGGGAAAGTACTTCTCCAATACACAAATCGCTTCGTTCACAGCCAATTTTACGGCCACTATGTGTTCTCGATTCACTAACTTCTCACACAAGAGGGAGAAGGTAATACTAATTTGCATAATAGCCCTACGCAAATCCTTGTGCTTGGAGAAACAGTGCTTAAACAATAGAGGAACCAATTGCATGATCACATGCCAATCATGGGACTTACACTTATGTAAATCATGAGTAACATAATTCACAATCCTTTGCAAGTTGGACGAAAAAGTAGATGGGCCCTTCAAATTATATATTGTGTCTAGAAGCACCTTCCTTTCCTCACTCGTCAAAGTAAACGCACCAGGGGGAATTATTGTCCTTCCCCTACTATCTTCTTTCAACCATAGTTGTGGTTTAAGTTTTAACGTTTTAAGGTCTTTTCGTGCATTTTCTCCATCCTTCGAATGACTCCCCCCAAGGCAAGTACCCACAATATGTTCAGCGAAGTTCTTCTCTGCATGCATCACATCCAATACATGGCACACCGGGTTTTTATTCCAATAAGGCAAGTCAAATAAAATTGACCTCCGAGACCATGCCTTTCTTATCTCAGTTTCATTCCCAGTTGGGGTCTTCTTATGCTTGACATTCTTAAATTTGGGATTCTTACCTGGCATATTTGGGCCACATTCCGAAGATTTACTTTCAATTTCTGAACCCGAAAGTTGTCTCGGGGGTAGCCTATATTCAACTCCGCCCAATAAAAAATTGGAACCTTTCTCAAATCTGAAACTATGAACTGGGGGTAAAAACCTCCTGTGACAATGGTATACATTTTTTAAGCTAGAGGATAGACGAAGAGATTCAGTCTCCTCTCCACAAATAGGACACCCCAAATAACCATGTACTACACATCCGAATAATGTCCCATAAGCTGGAAAATCATGAATTGCCCACATCAACATAGCTTTCAGCGTAAACTCTTCTTTTCTAAAAGAGTCAAATGATTGCACACCCTCTTCCCATAACTCATTTAATTCTTCTACCAAAGGAGCCAGGTAGATATAAATGTCTTCACTTGGTGCCTTTGGCCCAGGTATCAATAAAGCCATCATCGAAAATTCAGGTCTCATACACTGTGAAGGAGGGAGGTTGAGTGGGGCTAGGATCACTGGCCATACACTCTGATTGGTGCTTAGATTTCCAAATGGATTGAAACCATCTGTTGATATGGCCAAATGAATGTTGCGTTGTTCTCGAGCAAAATCGGGATACTCAAAATTCATCCTCCGCCAGGCAGTAGAATCAATAGGATGACGCATGATATTACCCCCTACTTCTGCCCTAGCATGCCAAGTCATTGCCTCTGCAATCCATGGTACTGTGAAAAATCGCTTTAATCTAGGCCCAACGGGAAAATATTTCAATACTTTTTGAGGCACTTTTGAGCTTGTGCCTTCCTTACTAGTAGATTGGACATATCTAGGTTCATCGCATACCGGACAACGATCGAGATTTTCATACTCCTTTCGGTATAGTATGCAGTCATATACACAAGCATGAATCGATTTATACTTCATTCCCAAACCTTTCAAACTGTTCTTCATAACAGGATAGCTATTTGGAAGTGTATTCACCTTGGGTAATAAGCCCTTCACCCATTTCAGAATTCCTGTTACGCTATTGCTAGACAAACCGTACTGCGTCTTCAAACTGTGCAAACTAACCATGGCATGTAAAGTTGTTTGATCTTTCTCACAGCCAGAGTATAACGGTTGGGTCGCCTTAAATTTTAAACTTTGGTAGTCATCGTCAAGTTTTATCGTGTTATCTTCACGAGCACTTGAATCTTCTACATCATCAGTAATCTCATTCTCCTCAGCTTCATAAACTCCGTACACATCATCAACTAAATCCTCTAACATATTATGATATACGTCGTCCCCTTCTACATCTATTATACTTGTTGAAGGTTGTTGTGAAGGTTAGTCGGGGACAAAAGGAACTTTCAATTCACCGTGAAAACTCCAAAATCGATAACTATCTTGCATACCCGATCTTAACAAATGTAGTTCAACTGTTTTCCACTCAAACACCTTACCATTCTTACACCTATCATACGGACACGGAAACTCTTCATCATTACGACATCTCTTTGCATATTTCACAAATTCGTTAGCACCTCTGCGAAACACATCCCCCATTCTATTAGTCTCACCCATCCACTCTTTGTATTTCGGATATCCCATCACAACTACCACAACTAAACACCTATTAAAGGTAAACAAAACTTAGATTTATAGTATGTTTTATTTAATTATCCCATCATTTAATTATCCTATTAAAGGGTAAGTGGTCCTATCCCATTCAAGAATGCATTTTTCTGTAATATACTTAACATCTCATGCACATTGTTACGATTTGAAAAAAATTTGACAGCATATCCCATTAGTTCTCCAAGTACACGACGTAGATTGGCAGGTGTGAGTGTTATTTCAATTGGTCAATTGAAATAACAGTCACACTTGTCAATCTAGTATGTACCCAGAGAACATTAAGATACGACTACAGAACTTCCTCCAAAAGTAACAACTTTAAGCCAATAAGAATATTATACAGAAATTATACAGTCTCAAACTGTCCAAACGGGACAATTCGAGAGATCTCATTACAGGGGTAATGACTCTCGAACGGGTCTAAGGGCTATTTAATGCGTACGCATAAGAACTAGACTGCTAGTATCTATGCGCACTATATTTAATTTCAAGTATGTTTCATATAATGGGTTAATTCAAATACAAAAATAAATTGATGGGTTAATTCAAATACAAAAATAAATTCATAGGTTAATTCAAATACAAAAATAAATTCATGGGTTAATTCAAATACAAAAATAAATTCATGTATTGACCACATACACACACACACTATCTAAGCTGTTCTATAGGAATAAAAACAACATTTTTAAAATATGAAGGGCTCACCAATTTGATCAAAATTTTCAACAACATAGACTAATTGATCTTTATTATAAGACAATTACTACAAATTTACGCGCATCACCCGAATTCAAAAAGTAATTTAATGACTAAAGTAATACTTTTTTTAACTTTAGTTATTCACCACAAATCTTAAAAAATATTTTATTTTTCATGCTTTTTAAACTTCGGATGCTTTTAGCAACTTCGGATGACAATTACTACAAATTTACATTTTTGGATATTATTTACATTTACATTTTTGGATATTATTTTTGGAAATTTATAGAAAATTACTTATTTATTTACATTTTTAACCCCCTACCCTCACCCTGCCCCCACCCTGCCCCACCCTGCCCCCACCCTGCCCCACCCCCCACACATGCACACACACGCATATATATACACACATACACACATATATACACACAAACATATATATAAATGGAAGAGAGAGAGAGAGAGAGAGAGAGAGAATTAAACCTGAAAGTAGAGAGAGAGAGAGCAGCGTCGAGAGAGAGAGAGAGGGAGGGAATGGCGCGGGAGGGAAAAAAGCAGGGGGAAAGGGTTTTTGCTGCTAATATTGTCACGGTCGTGTCAAGGTCATTGACCGTGACAAGTATTTAAAGAATTGTCACGGTCAATGACCGTGACAAGTCCGTGACAAGTAAATTTGTCACGGACTTGTCACGGTCGTGTCAAGGTTAATGACCGTGACAAAAAATGCGTGTTTTTTGTCACGGTCAATGACCTTGACAAGGGTGGCCGGCTGAAAGGTGACAATTTGGCCATTTTGGTGTAGTGCTGAGTTTCGGGGTAGCACAGATGTAGTAGAGGCTTGTGACTGCAAGAAGAACATTCAGCGCCATCTGCGCATGCTGGAGTGTACCGGGGTACAGAAGCAGATGCTTGCTACCTTTAATCTGTCGGGGGAAGCCTTACAGTGGTGGAAGTCAGTTACCGCCGCTGAGGAGCGAGACTTGATGCCGATAGCAGAGTTCTGGGTGTGGTTTGACCGCAAATACTTTCCACCAGCAGTAGAGGTTGAGATGAGAAAGAAATTCAGTAATTTAGTATAGGGTTACCGATCAGTGGCAGACTATGAGTAAGAGTTCACCCGTTTGGCAAACTTTGTGCCAAATGAGGTGAGCGATGAGGAACGGAAGAAATCGAGGTTTATGGACGGTTTAGCCTGACGGATCAAGCAACATTTGATTGGGAATCCGGCGTTAGTGACGTATACAGATGTCATTAACGCCGCAATTGTACACTTCCAGGATCATCGCTTCCATACAAAGGGAAGCAAGAGAACAGGGGAGCCGAGCCAACAGGGCAAGGCAGTTACTAGTGGTGACACAAGTGGTGCTCAGAAGTACACTGGCAGTCAGCAAGGGAATCAGGCTAAGAAGTTTAAGCCTGGTGGGTTCCGACCGGGAGGACAAGGGTTCGGGCAGGGACAGCCGGGCCCAAATCAGCAGCAGCAGGTTACGCAGGGCCGTCAGGGCCAAGGGAACAATGGGGGAGGCAACAGGGCCAAGGCCAGCCACGCCAGGGCCAACGACAGGGGGATGGTCAGAGACGTTGTTTTGTCTGTGGCCAGCCAGGACATTTCAAGAGGGAGTGCCCAAAGAGGGGCAGAGGTCAACAGCAAGAGGCCCAACAGGGGCAACGGGAGCAGATGCCACCAGCAGCAGCAGCACCCGCTCCACCGCAGCAGGGACAGATGCACTACGGACGCATGTATAACGTCCGGGATGTTCCCAATCCTCCAACGCAGCAAGCACCACCAGCAATTGAGGGTATGTTTCTCAATAATGGTTATGAGGGTAGTATTCTTTTCGATACGGGAGCATCACATTCATTCATTAAAAATAATTTTGCTAAACGGGTCAGACTACTAGAGACCGCGGGTAGTCTTCGGATGTGTGTAGAGTCGCCGGTAGGCAGCGGGGCTACGATCCACTCGATTTGTCGGGGTGTGGACATTTGTATTGGAAGACTTAGTTTATCAATGGACCTCTTGGTGTTAGATATGGAGAGATACGATGTCATCTTGGGTATGGATTGGTTGGCAGGTTATCGGGCGACGGTGGATTGCTACAAAAGGACCATTGTGTTCTCCATTCCAGGGAAGGAGATGTTCTTGATAGCAATGCCACTACCCGAGGGTGGTTCACGCACACACTTGTATTACATTGAGGAGGAAACTTCACAAGAGGTGGCTATTCCGTTGGACTCAATCCCAGTGGTGAGAGACTTTGAGGATGTGTTTCAGGAGATAACAGGGTTGCCACCTAGCAGGGAAATCAAATTTGTAATCGATTTAGCCCTGGGGCTGAGGCCAATTGCTCGGGCCCCATACCGTATGGCCTCCTCAGAGATGCGTGAGTTGAGGGAGAAGATTCAGCAGCTTCTGGGGCGGGGTTTCATCCGACGAAGTACATCACCGTGGGGTGCACCGGTGTTGTTTGTGAAAAAGTGAGATGGCTCACTGCGGTTATGCGTGGACTATAAAGAGATGAATAAGTCCACGATACGGAATAAGTATCCGTTGCCTAGGATTGATGACCTATTTGACCAGCTGAGAGGGGCGTCCTACTTCTCTAAGGTCGACTTGAGGTCAGGGTATCATCAACTACGTATCCAAGAGGAGGATGTTCCTAAGACCGCTTTCCTGTCGCGGTATGGATCTTACGAGTTCAGGGTGATGCCATTCGGGCTCACCAATGCGCCAGCAGTGTTCATGGACCTCATGAACAGAGTTTTCAGGGAGTTTCTCGATCAGTTTGTTATCGTGTTCATTGATGACATCCTGATCTACTCGTGCACCGAGGAAGAGAGTGTTATAGACATTACGAGATCACCAGCTCTATGCCAAATTCGGTAAGTGTGGATTTTGGCTATGGGAGGTTCAGTTTCTTGGTCACGTGGTGTTAAACCGGGGTATTACGGTGGATCCGAGTAAAGTATCGGCGATGAGGGAGTGGGGACAGCCCACGACACCGACTGAAGTGCGCAGTTTTCTGGGATTGGCTGGTTATTACAGGCGGTTCATCAAAGGATTCTCAAAGATTGCGGGCCCTTTGACGTATCTGACCCGAAAAGGGGTTCCTTTCACTTGGAATGATCACTCCCAATTAGCTTTCGACGAGTTAAAGGACAAGTTGACATCTGCACCCGTACTTGCCTTACCTAAAGGGGGATTAGAGTATCGGGTTTACACTGACGCATCCTTACAGGGACTTAGGGGGGTGCTTCAGCAGGAGGAAAGGGCTATAGCTTATGCGTCCAAGAAGCTAAAGCCCCACGAGATAAATTACCCCACTCACGACCTGGAGTTAGCAGCGGTCATTTTTTCTTTGAGGATATGGAGACATTATCTTCTGGGGGAGCAGTTCACGTTATTCACGGATCACAAATCACTTCAGTATCTCTTCACTCAGAAGGATCTGAATATGAGACAGAGGCGATGGCTAGAATTCGTAAAGGACTACCAGTTTGATAATCAGTATCATCCTGGTAAGGCTAATGTGGTAGTAGATGCATTAAGTCGGAGACCGACGGGGGAAATATCAGAAGTCTCGAAAGCGAAGTGGAGAGAACTTCGATATGAGGATGATGTAGCCAGGGCATGTATGTCAGCATTGTCCATCACACCTGAGATAATTATGCGGGTTGTTAGGGCTCAGGCAGAGGATCAGACCTTCCGGGATAGGGTGAGCCAGTTGCTAGCTGAGGGAGCAGAGGGTTACACGATCAGCTCGGAGGGAGGCTTATGCCTTAATGGGAGGTTGATTGTGCCAGAGGATGAGGAGTTAAGGCACGCTGTTATGACAGAGTCTCATGGGTCGAGATTCGCGGTACATCCCGGTGGGGATAAGATGTATCAGGATATGAGGAGATAGTATTGGTGGGCAGGAATGAAACGGGACATAGCAGAGTTTGTTTCAAAATGTGCCACGTGTCAGCTCGTGAAAGTTGACCATCAGAGACCATCAGGAATGCTACAGCCACTGGAAATTCCTATGTGGAAGTAGGAGAGCATCTCCATAGGCTTCATTACAGGGTTACCGACTTCGTAGAAGGGTCAGGATTCCATATGGGTCATTGTGGATCGGTTGACCAAAGTGTCCCACTTCCTATCGGTTCGCACAGACTTTGAGACGATGCGTTATGCGCAGCTATTCATAGTAGAGATTGTTAAGCTACACGGAGTACCGATAAATATTGTGTTAGATAGGGAAAAGATCTTTGTGGCCCGTTTTTGGCAGAGTTTTCAGGAGGCCATGGGCACGGAGTTGCGTTTGAGTACAGCTTATCACCCACAGACTGACGGACAGACTGAGAGAGTCAGTCAGATGCTGGAAGATATGCTCAGAATGTGCATATTAGACTTTGGGGGAGGTTGGGAGAAATATCTTCCTCTGGTAGATTTTGCGTATAACAACTCTTACCAATTCACGATCGGCATGGCAACATTCGAAGCACTATACGGGAGACCTTATCGTTCACCCGCTTGTTGGTTAGATTTGGGGGATAACAAACTATTGGGGCCGAAAATTGTTCAGGAGACATTTGCCAAGATAGAGCTGATCCGAGGGAGGATTCGAATAGCTCAGGATAGGCAGAAAAGTTACACGGATGCTTCATGGAGACATGTGGAGTTAGAGGTTGGGGATCAGGTATTGGTCCGGGTGTCCCCTATGAAAGGGGTGATGAGGTTAGGCAAGAAGGGTAAGTTAGCACCGAGGTACGTGGGACCTTTCCCTATTATCGAGAGGGTGGGGCCTGTAGCCTACAGGCTGGGATTATCGGAGCATCTTCAGCGGATACACGACGTGTTCCATGTGGCTACGCTGAAGAAATATCGCAGGAGCGAGAGGGCCTTCTGGCACATTCCACTCGAGGAAATTGATTTACAGCCAGACATCTCATATGAGGAGAGAACGGTAGCTATTCTAGACCGTAGCGAGCGGAAGTTACAATCCAAGGTTGTTCCATTAGTTAGAGTACAGTGGGGTCATCACAACGTTGACGAGTCTACCTGGGAGCGGGAGGAGGATATGCGGGAACAACATCCAGAACTTTTCATCACAGGTATGACCTAATTTCGAGGGAGAAATTCCTTTGTAAGGGGGGGAGTATGTAACACCTCGTATTTTTGGTGCACTAAATATTTAATTAATTCGGGAATTCTAAATTTCTAGTGTGTCGTAATTTAAAATGAATTAATTATGGCAAAATATATTCAAATATTAATCGAGGAATAAATGGTTAATTTTTAGGGGAAATTATTTACTAAGCAAATAGTAATTAATTATTTAAGTCATTTCGAGTATTAATGACAGGGTATGCACTTATCTCAACCGGGAATCGGTATAGACTAAAGGGGTGGGGGATAAGTATTTTTATAAATTAATTCGTATGCCAATTCTGAGTGTACGATTGAGTTCGAATGGGCCGAGATAGTCAGAAAAGTGTACCCGGAGGTAGTAAACGGGTCACGGGGCATTTTTAGACATAGCCGGGCCCACACGGGGGCATTTGGGTCACTTGGGAATGGCCCATTAGGGAAAAAACGGGATTTAGATTAATTATTAAATTAGAAGAAATAAGGAAATGGCTGAAGGGAGTTTAGAAAAAGACTGAGTATATTAAGGAACCCTAATAGCAGTTAAAGGCAGTTTTGGGATCACTAAAGAGCCAACAAGGATCATCTTCAACCTTGGAATTCATGTCCAAATCAGACACTACAAAACCTAAGGAAAGTGTATAACTTGCAATAGTATTGAATATGTTTTTCAATTCATATTCATGTGATGTGACTGATTAAAATTCGTTCTGGGTATTCATGGCATAAACATGAGGTTGTGGAAAATAATAATCTGATTTACGAATTTGAATGAGGATTCATGTAAAATCTGATGTTATAAATTGATACATATCTGGTAGGATGATATCTGGATAATTAGAAACAAATTTGGTGAAGGAAATTTGGGGTGTAAATGGGTTAAGGGTTAAAGATGAATTTTTTCCCAAATTTAGAAATTGTAGTTAATGGACGAATTAATAATGTTGGTGGACATTCTGGAGGTTCCTAATAAGTTTTCTAACATGTATTGAGGTTAAGAGGGCTTGAGGTTACTTGTAGAAGAAACTAGGGTTTGAGAAATTTCGTCCATGGCTGATTCTGTCTTCGCGAAGAAGACGAAGACCTGCTCGATCGATCGATCGAAGGTCTGGGGTCGATCGATCGAAGGTCGGCAGAATTTGGCAGATTCGCCCAGTTATGTATATATGAGGGAATTTATATAATAACCTTTATGTAATTAATTATTGAGAAATCAATACATGAGTTAAATCTAATTAATCGTGAGTAAAGTTGATTAGAATTTGAGGGAGTTTTTGGGTGACACGTCATGATTATAAATTCGGGAGTCGGGAATTTAGACTCGGGTGAGGTTATTTCGGGCTACAAGAGTAAGTCCAAATTTATGGTGGGGGAGACACCAAAGGTGACTAAATTAATTAATGTGCAAATTAATTAATAATTAGGGTTGGACCATAAACTCTTAATAAATTAAATAGGCTTGTGTTACGGATTTAGTACATGGTGTAGCCGGGACATGTTATATTTATATATATATATATATATATTGTTGATACCAAAATTAATATGCTGATGTGGACGAATAGTATGAAGACACGTGTCGATCTACGTGGCACAATAACAGCGAGGAAGATCATTTACTGAACAACCGTGGTTGGTACCGAGCAACGAGAATACACCGAGGAGCTCTATCATGCCGAGGAACTCCATCCGAGGAACTATATCATCCCGAGATACTCTAAGCACTCCGAGGAACTCTTGATCAACGAGCAACTAAGGCGATCCGAACTGCACCTCGGCCGTGTCATCAATTATCAGACGGACAACTGTTCAACTATTCATTAGATTCTTGACGCACACGCTGCATTAAATGTATTACCCATTCATATGTATATCATTTAATGTATTGGACCTTTCATGTACAGCCTTGAGGCTATAAATACCTTGTATCAATCCCATTCATGGGGACCGGAATTTCTTGAGAGAACTTGTAATCAAGAATTCCACAAACACTCAGCAATAACATAACAGTGGATGTAGGCTTTATTCCTAGCCGAACCACTTTAAAAATCTTTGTCTTATTTATTTATCTGTGATTGAAGAATTAGAGTGATCTAGTTTTTTACATCAACAGATTGGCGCCGTCTGTGGGAAACGACTGTTGTTATCGTTTTTCATAAAAATCATTTATCACCAATGGCAGATAATCCGGAATCCAGTAATCGAAATGCTGGAAATACTGGAAATCTTCCAAATCCATCTGCATCTCCAGATCTGGCCGGAATTATGATGAATCTGGCTCAGGGACAAACCGCCATGCAAGAATCTATGAGGCAACTCCTTCAAACTCTTCAAGGCGGTGTACCTACTCATTCAGGGCAAAGGACTGATCATGGGCAATCACGATCCAGACGTATTGGGTCATATCGCAATGGGGAATCCAATGATTCTTCTTATCAACCTGGACGAACTTCATCAATACAGGCTACGGATACAGATCAACATATCTCTCTTTCTCCGGAGAGAACTAGCGCTTTAGAAAGATTAAGCAGGGTGTCTCCTTTCAGTCGGTTAGGACCAAGGAGGAACATGAGTCCACCTAGGGCTCCATCAGGAAGTTTTCGACCACCACCAGGTTTGAGAGAAGGATCTGCACAATCACGACCAATTACTCGTCGAGATAAATCTCAGGAAGCTACGTCAGAGCAATCAGTTGCTCGGACTAAGCGGCCCGAGGAAGGGAATGAAGCATGGAAAGGTTCCATTCAACGATTGGAGGATAGACTGGGAGAAATGGCTAAGGCGAGGAACCCCTTACAGAGAACTTTTGTTCAAGGGACACCTTTTGTGCAAGCCATTGTTGATTTCCCTACACCGTCGAAATTCAAAGCACCTGTAGTGACCCCCAAGTACGATGGGAAGACGGATCCCGTACTTCATATAGAGCAATACCAAGCTGCTGCAGATATCTACGCTGTCCCCGACGAGATGAGGTGTAGAGCATTCTCGGGAACTCTTACCGGATCTGCACAGATATGGTACAATAATCTTTCTCGGGGTAAGATTTCAACTTTTGTTCAGTTAGCCGAGCTGTTTATTGGTAATTTTTGTTTTGGAGCAAAACCAGTAAAGCGAGTAGCGCACTTACTAAGTGTTAGACAAAAATCAGGAGAAAGTACTAGAGATTACATAACTCGTTTCAATAACGAGAAGTTGGAAGTTATAGATTATGAAGAAAAGACAGCAATCACTGCTTTGATGAGTGGTTTGCTGCCTAACAAGCTATACTATACTCTGGCCAAAGATCCGCCTAAAAATATGTCGGAATTGATGGCAAAGGCGGCCAAAATCATGAATGCCGAGGAGGCTATGACTGCGAAGAAGAATATGGATAAAGAAGTTAAAGTGGAGGTCGACAACTCTAAAAAGAAAGATCAGAAAGGTAATGGTGGTGACAAATATTCCAGGAATAACAGGATAAAGTTGGAAGCCCTAAAGAAGTATGATAATTATACTCCATTGAAAATGGGTATTAATCATGTTTTAGAAGAGATCAGGAATAACGAGGAAATCAAATGGCCAGAGAAACTGAAGACAGATCCAGACATGAGGAATAAGACCAAATATTGCGAGTTTCACAAAGATCATGGCCATATGACCAAAAATTGTATAGCCCTTCAGAACGAGATTGAAACACTCATTCGAAGAGGAAAATTATCAAAGTATGTAGATCGCAGAGGTGAGAGGACAAATGAGGACAGAATTAGAAAGAGATCTAGATCTCCTCGTCGTGCAGAGGAGAAAAAGAGGAGGGACCATGAAGAGGATCCAGATGATGACCCCGATCTTCCCAAGAAGCCAAGAAAACCTGAACGAGAGGTATTTTCCATACGTTTTGGATCATTTCATTGTAACGTTATTACAGGGGGAGATGCAGGAGGAGGAGACCTTACTGCAGAAAGAAAAGCTTATCTCGGAGAGGCTCAAGCTTGCTCTTATATTCAGCGAATAAACCTGGCCGAGGATGATCGTCCGAGGAAGGTAAACAAAGAGAAGCTAGTAATTGGTTTTTCAAAAAATGACCTGGCAGGTGTTCTTTACCCTCATGATGATCCTTTGGTGATCAAAATGAGAATGAAGGACGTGATCATTTCAAGGGTGTTGGTAGATAATGGTAGTTCGGCAGACATCATGTACTATTCATGCTTTGATAGCCTGAATTTGAAATTATCTCAATTGGAACCTTATCACAGACCCCTTCTGGGTTTTGCTGGCGAGAAAGTTTTTCCACTTGGGACGATCAAGTTGGATATATTCATTGGAACCTGGCCTATTTGTCGAACAGAAAGAATACGATTCTTTGTGATGGATAAGAATGTGCAGTCAGCCTACAACATCATCATGGGAAGAGTTGGATTGAAGAAGTTCGAAGCCGTTCCTTCTACAGTACATCAATGTTTGAAATTCCCAACAAATTTTGGAGTTGGAGTGGTGAAAGGTGATCAAAAAGTAGCTCGGGAATGCTATTATTCGTCGGCCGAGCAAGAAGAACTAGAAGGATCGATGAAAAAGACTACTACTTACCAGGTGGAGGAAGGTACAGAAATTGAAACTCTTGATCCCAGGGATGAATCTCAACTTGTAAAAGGACAGGTGATGGAATCTACAGAAAATGTTATTTTGGACGACGAACATCCTGAACGAATAACCCAGATAGGTTCATCGTTGGATATGTCAATAAAAGAGGAGTTGATAACTTTCTTGAAGAATAGGAAAAATACTTTTGCTTGGAGTCATGAAGACATGCCAGGAATAGATCCAAACTTCTTATGTCATGAACTCAATGTGAATAAGGAGATTAAACCTGTAAAGTAGAGAAGAAGGGTGTTTAGTCCCGAGAAGAATCAAGCCATACAAGAGGAAGTCGAGAAACTCCAGAAAGCCCAATTCATTGAAGATGTAAAATATCCAGATTGGTTGGCTAATGTGGTGATGGTAAAGAAGAAAAACAACAAATGGAGAATGTGTGTCGATTTCACCGATCTCAATAGGGCATGCCCCAAGGATCATTTTCCATTGCCCAGAATTGATCAACTGGTGGATGCTACCTCGGGACACGAGCTACTCAGCTTCATGGATGCTTACTCCGGCTACAACCAGATCAAAATGAAACCTGAAGACAGGGAAAGTACTTCTTTTATTACCCCTAGGGGAACTTATTGTTATAATGTTATGCCTTTTGGTTTAAAAAATGCAGGTGCAACATATCAGCGGTTGATGAACAAGGTTTTTACCGAACAAATCAGCCGCAACATGGAGGTCTATGTCGATGACATGCTCACTAAAAGCAAGAAAGCTGCTGATCATTTGATTGACTTGAGTCAAACTTTTGATCAATTGGATAAATACCAAATGAAGCTTAACCCGACGAAGTGCACCTTTGGAGTACGAGAAGGAATGTTCCTCGGATACATCGTCAATCAGCGAGGTATTGAGGCAAATCCAGATAAGATCAAAGCTCTTCTAGGGCTGCGATCTCCGACGACGAAGAAAGAAGTGCAGAGT
Source organism: Sambucus nigra (assembly GCA_949130495.1). Taxonomy (NCBI): domain Eukaryota; kingdom Viridiplantae; phylum Streptophyta; class Magnoliopsida; order Dipsacales; family Adoxaceae; genus Sambucus; species Sambucus nigra. Next base: position 559,135,793 of record OX422210.1, on the reverse strand, counting down.
CTTACCGGACGAGTTGCAGCGCTCAACAGATATGTATCTCGAGCAACTGATAAATGCATACCATTCTTCAAAACACTTCGAAAAACCTTTGAATGGAATGAGGAATGTGAAAAAGCTTTTCAAGACTTGAAGAAATATTTGGGAGCACCTCCACTGTTGTCAAGACCAATAACAGGAGAAAAGTTGTATTTGTATTTGGCAGTATCAGAGAACGCAGTCAGTTCAGCGTTGATCAGATTGGAGAATGGAGTCCAGAAGCCAATTTATTACACAAGTAAGGCTTTCCGAGGTGCAGAAATCAGGTACCCAAAGCTAGAAAAATTGGCATTGGCACTAATTGAAGCAAGTAGAAGAATGAGGCCATATTTCCAAGCCCATACCATCATCGTTTATACTGATATGCCATTGAGACAAGCCCTCCATAAGCCAGAAAAATCAGGGAGACTGATGTACTGGGCAGTAGAACTTGGTGAATATGATATTGTATATGAGCCCAGATCATCATTGAAGGGGCAGGCTGTAGCAGATTTTATAGCAGAGTTCACATACCCTGATACCCCCGAGGAGCAAAAGATGCCTGCTGATTTACCTGTGGATGATACAGGATCAACAAAAACATTTGCTGACCTACCTGTGGACGATACAGGATCAGCAGAAATAGGTCCAAACCAACCAAGGTTGGTAAAAGGACTTGTGGATGTAGAGAAATCATTATATTCAAACTCAGACCAGCCACTGTTGGTAAAAGAGTACGAGCAGATGACTGACGAGGAGCGAAAGATACCGGGGGATGATGGAAGAAAACAGCAGATATTTTATCGAGGAACTCTGACAGATAAGAAATTTGAAGACGAAATACCTACATGGAGATTATATGTAGATGGATCATCCTGCACAGCTGGTTGTGGAGCAGGAATTGTTTTGATCACTCCAGACGAGATTGACATGGAATATGTTTTGCGATTCCAATTCAAAGCCTCTAACAATGAAGCGGAGTATGAGGCCATGATAGCAGGTCTTCATCTAGCAAAGACTATGGAAGCACAACAAATGATGGTATTCAGTGATTCTCAATTAATTGTGTATCAGATGATGGGAATGTATGCGGTTAAAGGAGATTTAATGATCAAATATCATGCAAAGGTGATGAAATTGTTGACAGAATTTGAGGCCATTCAATTGGTGAGAATACCGAGGATGGAGAATGTACAAGCAGACGCACTGGCCCGACTAGCATCAGCTACTCGTACCGAGATGCGAAGAACCATACCGATTGAAGTATTAGAAGGTCGGAGCATAGATGAAGATCTGACAACGAATGTGATTACCCTTGATTTAGGACCATCTTGGATGGATCCAATCAGGAAATATGTTGAAGAGGGCGAATTGCCGGAGGACAAACTCGCTGCCAAGAAACTGAAGTATAAAGCTGCTCGGTATGTATTAACTAATGGTATTTTGTATAGACGAGGAATTATGGCAGGTTTGCAGAGATGTGTACATCCCACCGAGGTGAAAGAATTGATTGAAGAAATCCATGAAGGATCTTGTGGAGCTCATGTAGAAGGTCGAACACTTTTACAAAGAGTGATGACACAGGGATATTACTGGCCGACAATGAGGGCTGATTGTATAGCCTATGCCAAGAAATGTGACAAGTGCCAACGTTTTTCTTCCATCCGACGAACTCCACAAGCATTGCTAACACCAATAACTTCCCCTTGGCCATTTGCCATGTGGGGAATTGATTTGGTTGGACCACTGCCGACCACCCGAGGAAGATTCAAGTATCTCGTAGTTGCAGTGGACTATTTTACTAAGTGGGTGGAAGCTGAGCCTCTTATCAATATGACGTACGAGAAGGTATACCAGTTTGTATGGAAGAATATCATTTGTCGATATGGTCTCCCTCATGCTTTCATCACAGATCATGGAACACAATTTGATAATGAAGAATTTGCTGCCTATTGTCATCAGTCGAACGTTTTGAAGTTTCATTCAGCACCAGGACATCCCCAAAGCAATGGACAGACTGAAGTGACGAACAGAACATTACTAAATGGGTTGAAAAAGAGGCTAAGTGAAGCTAAAGCAAATTGGATTAATGAGCTCCAATCAGTATTATGGGCCTACCGAACAACTCCCCGAGCAGCAACTGGAGAATCACCATATATGCTAGCATTTGGAAGTGAGGCTGTGATACCGGCCGAGTTGGGTCTCCCAACGCATAGAGTGCTGAATTTCAACTCTCCGATCAGTGACTTGATGAGAAGAATGGATTTGGACATGCTCGAAGAAGTAAGAGAAGAGGCAGCCATTAGGAATGCTGCTTATCAACAACGAACAGCTCTGTTCTACAACAAAAGGGTGAAGAAATGCGATTTGAAGGAGGGTGATTATGTACTGAAGAAAGTCATTCAGAAACAGAATAAACTGGAAGCAAACTGGCATGGACCTTACCGAGTTACAGAGGTTGTTCGACCTGGAACCTACAGAATAGCAACTCTAGAAGGAGAAGAATTTCAGAATGCATGGAATGCTGAACACCTGCGAAAGTATTATCAGTAATGAAAAATGTAAAGTATTTCCTTCATTATGAATAAAACGAGGATGGTTCACCATTTTCTTTCTGTTGAAAGTTTTTCGGGGAATATTAGTGTTGAACACTACACTGCTTGACAAGAAGAAGACTGCTCTACGGAGTCATGCTCTACGGAGCCATGCTCTACGGAGCGCTCTACGGAGCAAAAGTGCTATAAGTAGCCAACCTCCTTTGGTTAGGAGGATAAGCTCTCCGGAGCGCTCTACGGAGCAAAAGTGCTATAAGTAGCCAACCTCCTTTGGTTAGGAGGATAAGCTCTCCGGAGCGCTCTACGGAGCAAAAGTGCTATAAGTAGCCAACCTCCTTTGGTTAGGAGGATAAGCTCTCCGGAGCGCTCTACGGAGCAAAAGTGCTATAAGTAGCCAACCTCCTTTGGTTAGGAGGATAAGCTCTCCGGAGCGCTCTACGGAGCAAAAGTGCTATAAGTAGCCAACCTCCTTTGGTTAGGAGGACATGCTCCAAGGAGCCAAAAAGTTCGAAAGAACTCTACTACTCCTTTGATTAGGAGGTGTAGACCAGCATGATCAACTACGGTTGGTAAGACTTTATATACTCTCGCATTACAGCTTATGTTTGTCGGGAGGTAACATTATTACAAAAAGTTCTTTAAAGAACAAAATATTCCAAACTGTACCAAGTATGGTTGGTCGGGGATAAAAACCCACTAACTGTAGTTGGTCGACGAGGATAAAAGTATTGACCTTAGTTGGTCGGACACATGTTTATATTTGAAAATTGAACCAAGTATGGTTGGTCGGGGATAAAAACCCATCAACTGTGGTTGGTCGACAAACATTATTTATCCACCTTGGTTGGTTGGAAACAATTTTGAACAATTTATGCTTATTATAAATTCTAATTTGGTTGATGAACCATATAATTTGCAAACAGAAAAATAGCTATTGGCAAAACAGAAAATGAAACTCTTTCATTGAGATAAAAATGTATTACATGTTACATGTATGTGCTAACTATTACATTAAAGATTCCTACTCTATTGGTTTCTTTCCTTTGTCCTTTGAGACAGGTTCCTCGCCAGCAGGAGGATCCTCTAGACAAAGAGGAGAATTAATAAAGTTCATGTCCTTCAGCATTCTGACATTCATTATTGTAGGAGTGTCCAACAGATGCTCAGGACGAGATACTTCAACTTGAGAATGAAGGTTATAATCACCAAGATATTTAGAGATCAAACTCCGAGGAATGGAACGAGCAGGAATCCATGCCATATCCAATTTATAGGGAGGAACAGGCAAGTCTAGCAATCCAGGAGCATGATAATCCCATAAATAATGACCTTGTTCCAATTTTAATACACCCAGGGCGTTCAACCATCCCTGCTTATAACCTTCGTTGTTAGCATTTTCAAGGCGATCATCCAAATGGTAAAGAGCTTCATTATAGCCTGCATTCCAGAACTCCCGAGGCTGTTTATGGAATTGGAAAGTTAATCTATCTACTTGCTCGAGAAAGTTCTTGATAAGAGCATCTTTATTATTCAGATCAGACTTCATCGCAGCCAATTGATCCTCTAAAGATAAATTTTTCTTAGACAAATTAGACAGAGCACGATCCTTAACATTCAGTTGGAATGCTTGAGTTTCCAGAGTAGATTGGGTGCGAGATTCTTCAACACTACGGCTAAGAACTCTTGATCGGCTCCGAGAAGCAACTGGAGAACTTTGCTCCTCGACGATTCTTCCTCGTCCCCGAGAACTCCTTCCTCGTCCCCGAGTAGTCACAGGAATAATAGACTTTTTCAAATCATCCAACTCTTGCCTTAGTTTGGCGTTTTCAACCTCTAGAAACGAAAAACCTTCATCAGTAACTGGTACTAATGCAGTGGAAGAGGAAGCAACGGATTCATATTGAGCCAATCTTTTCTGCAGACTATTATTTTCTTGTTCCAGGATCTCGGCAATTTGTCGGCAGGCTTCAACTTCACCTTTTAGGGTCCTTTCCCTAATGTCATATGCAGCAATGATCTTTTTATGACCTGTATCAGAGGAAAGTTGTTGATATCTATTTTCATATTCCTCGTGTAATGAAGCCATCGATTCATTGTGCTGGCCTTGGAGATCCTTTAAGGAACAATGCAGCTCTTCAATCAATTCATAATAAGCGACATTGTTAGCTACAGCTCGGTGGAGTAAATCTTTCAAGTACCGATAAGCCTCAGTCGCCTGTTCTGAAGCATCATGACCAAGAATGTCAGCAATTTCAGAAGAACTAAGGTCTGTATGACCAGCCCTATAGTATTGGTGACATTGTTGCATCAGCTCGGTATCATGAGAAGAGATTAGTTCCATTCTAGCAACAAACTAAAGACAAGAAAAAGACAACAATCAACAAAGAATCATCAATAACGGCGATGAGTAAAGAAGTATTTTATTAGATCATAAAAGGATTACATTGTTCGATTACAAATGATAAAAGATAAGAATGATACCGAACAACTTCACACCTTTTCCTTGTCTCCCAAGACTTTCTCGGGAGGCTGGGACGAGGAGCTCGGTTGCTCGGTGATAATAACAGTTTGGTCGGCAGAAATCTTCTCGGCAGGAGGAGGCATAGAAGAAATGTCCTCAATGACAGAGGGTTGAGAAGCAGAGATTGGGACATCCACAGCTATGGAAGATTCATCTGATGCAGGTTCATCTTCTTCTTCTTCCACAATTGGTGGAGGAGGACCAGGGAGATGCCGTTGGAATAGCTCAGAATTGTCTTGGATTTTTAGCTCTTGTAGAGCAGCTACCCAACCGTCATGGAAGTATTTCAACTCCCCATATTTGACTTGAGATGTCATAGCTGCAATCCCTTTATCCCATCCTTTTTCCCAACCAGCACTGAAATGTTTCCTAACTGCAACTTTTCTTTTCAACTTCTCCGAGGAGAGTTTGACATCCAATTGTTCTTTCTGGATTTTGATGTCTCGCAGGATAGACAGTTCTTCTTCTGCCTTCTTCAGTTGGTCATCGCACTTTTGCTGATTGACCTCTAAGCTTTTCACCTTCTCCTCCAAATTCTTGGAGGTTTCAGCCATCTTCATCTTATCAGCCTCAGCTGCAGCCAATTTTTTCTCCCAGGCAGTTTTCTCCTCGACGTACTGCTGGCGAGATTCTTTCACAGATTGGGCTAAACCCAAGAAGGCATCGTCAACATCGGACGAGGAACTAGAAGCTTTAATAGCTTGATCTTTCTTCACGATGGTATTGAAACAGTTCACCAGCTGAAAGATAAGAAAAACAATAGAGTCAATACAAATGCAAGAAATCAAGAAAAAGAAAGAAAGACCAAAGGTATGAGAAATTTACTGAAGAAAGATGGCGAGCAGCTAGGGATGTCAGTGTATCCCAAGGAATCTTTTCATCAACCCCGAGAACCTCGGGTATAACTGAGCTCGTTGAGGAGCTCGGAAGAATGATTTTTGAAACATTACTACCACCAGCGGGTAGAGAAGATGCAGTTCCAGCAAGATTAACCGAAGACGATTTCCTCAATCTCTTCAAAGGAGGGTCAGCAGCATCAACCAAGGAAGAAGTCTTGGTCGGAGATATTGTAATTACATCAGCACTAGCACTTTTCTTGCTCGGGGCCACTGGGGGCTTCTCGGCAAATTTGGAGGAACTGGCATCTACTTTTTTAGTCCCCTCTGGGACATCAATTTTACCTTTCTTTGCTTCAACAGCAGAAAAAATTTCACCAAATAGAGCAGGAGGAGCTCTTTTCTTGCCCATTCTCTGAGATAGGGGAATATGAGAATCTGAAGATGAACTTTCTGGTGTTGAGGCTGGTTCAACAGGGCGAGCAGTATAAGAGGTTGTGTAGCTCTTATACTGCAGCAAATATGATGCAGATCTAATATGCTCGTCTGCAATCGTCTTATGCAAATTCCAGATAAGTTTTAAATGCTTGATATTCACTTCCGACTCTTTTGGAGTTTTTCTTTTACTATCAACTGCAAATAAATACATAAATCTCAGTCATACATTTTGTCAAACATGATGAAAACGCAATTTCATAAGTAAAATAAAAATGAAAAATAAACCTATCCCATTGCCGTATGGGGGGCATCTGGGACCGTTGTATACTTCATTCCCAGATAAAGGCGCGTATTGCCAATTTTTTATGACCAACCCATGCTCAAAATAATCTCTATTTGAATCAGGGAGGTTAACTACAAGGGCTCTATTTAAAAACCTAGTTTTTAAATAATAAATATTATCTAAAGTGGCCCATTTATAGCAGTACATGATTTCTGGGATCCCTATACGAGTCCCATGAGTTAGATTTAACTTGTGCACCCCGTTAATTATTCTCCATGAATTGGGGGCTATTTTTGCAGGAACAAGATCAAAATATTGACAAAACTCAAGACATAATGGGTTTGGGGGAAAAGAAAAACCACATTCAGCAATGAAAAGACTGGGGAACCAATGTCCCTCAGCCAATCGAAAGTAATCTAAAGGCTCAGAAAGAACCTCTAGAGTTACCCAAGAAGGAATGGAAAAGTCAGAACGAAATTTCTCAGCAGATTCAACAATATAAACCATATTGAATAAAAGAGATGCAGAAGAAAGGAAGAAGAGCTTACAGAAAGAAAGGAGATATGTTGACAACGAACGGAAACAATGATGAACACACAAGAGAGAGGAATAGAATAGAAAACTTGAATGCAGAAAAATGGAAAGTGTAGACGACGGTATGGTTACCAAAGGAGTTTAAATACTTTGCATTGGGAAACGGCGAAAGAAATGATTACTAAAAAGAAACTACTGAACTTCCGGCGGCTAAAAAGACAAAAGTTGCACGAAGATCGAAGCGCTTATAAAAAGGCGGAAACTGCGAAATGAGAAGGAAATTTGAATACAATGCTCCTAAAACCCAGGAAGGTCATTTAATATTACCATATACCGAGAAAGAATGTCCCATACTCCTCAAAGTTCGAAATATGAAACATTGGGGGCTTCTGTTGATACCAAAATTAATATGCTGATGTGGACGAATAGTATGAAGACACGTGCCGATCTACGTGGCACAATAACAGCGAGGAAGATCATTTACTGAACAACCGTGGTTGGTACCGAGCAACGAGAATACACCGAGGAGCTCTATCATGCCGAGGAACTCCATCCGAGGAACTATATCATCCCGAGATACTCTAAGCACTCCGAGGAACTCTTGATCAACGAGCAACTAAGGCGATCCGAACTGTACCTCGGCCGTGTCATCAATTATCAGACGGACAACTGTTCAACTATTCATTAGATTCTTGACGCACACGCTGCATTAAATGTATTACCCATTCATATGTATATCATTTAATGTATTGGACCTTTCATGTACAGCCTTGAGGCTATAAATACCTTGTATCAATCCCATTCATGGGGACCGGAATTTCTTGAGAGAACTTGTAATCAAGAATTCCACAAACACTCAGCAATAACATAACAGTGGATGTAGGCTTTATTCCTAGCCGAACCACTTTAAAAATCTTTGTCTTATTTATTTATCTGTGATTGAAGAATTAGAGTGATCTAGTTTTTTACATCAACATATATATATATACGGTGTGTGATAGTATATATATATATAGTGTGTGCATTAATATCAGAGATTGAATATTATTATTATATACTCTAGTGCTATACGGGGGAGGTTGCGCGTAGTGGATGAATCCCCTAGCTTGAGGAGTAGGGCGAGTATATTCCCAGGTCATAGCGTCCGTTAAATGGGGTGAGGGGCATCTCACTTTCAGGGAAGGAATGTGACCGCCTCTAATCGTATGTGTAACCAAATTAGTGAGCGATTCTGATTTGGGTAACTAGGTTATGTGAATATACGTAGTGGGATAGCACTTTAGAGAAATTATATTATGTGAGTATTTTTATTCGGTGGGATATTAGTATTAAATGTTGTTTCAAGTATGGTTGTGAATACTGCAATATGATTAAATACATAATTAGGTAAATAATCATATATGGGATACTTAATACATAGTGTGAAATGTATTATGTGCATAACATGTGTGAGTATTATATGAAATCAAAAAGGGTAATGATTTAATTAAGTTGCCGTTTATAATAACTTAAAAATCATGATTTAAGGCATACTCGGTTAGAGTAGATTAATTGTAAGGGATAACATAAGTATTGGGTCAGGAGCGTAGGACCTAGGTAAATTAAATGTAAGCGTTAGTAGTGCACATTAGAGGAGGGGTAAGGAAGTCCTCAAGAGAGTGCAGCACTAACTAAATATGAAGAGCATGCATATTTATTTATTACTGCAAGTTAATCATTTGTTAAATGTTTTCAAATGTTTTTGGGTACTAACCCTTGCTACAAAAATTTTTAAAAACCTTTTAGGTGTCCAGCCACAGGGACAGCAAGCTTGACTCTATTCCAGGTATTCGTTGTTGCAGCACATGTGGATGTTGCGGGGCTTTTAATAGACGGCTCCTTCTTTCATTCGTGTCGAGACTCTCTTGTAGTTATTCGAGCATGTCGCTCACAGTTCATTTATTAGTATTTGACTTGTTGACATTGTCTTATTATCTTTACTTGTATTGGATATTTGGACCGATGGTTTATTCGGTTAGGTATTTTATTTGTGGATGGTTATTTCAGTTAACTGTGATTGTGTACTATTGTATGTTCCGCATGACTTTCATTTAATTAATTAAAAGATAAAAATTGGCACCAGTCTTATTTTCTCACTTAGGTGGTTAGTAATTATAAAGACGACAGTGATGCTAAGAATGGACCAACTGAGAAACCTGTTCTAACTTTATTTAGGACTGATCACCCGGGATTAATTAGGCGGGGTGTCACATGTATGGCCTATGAAACTAAATCTAAGGCTTTTGTTAATAAAATCAAAGATCTATTTGAAGCAAATGAAGTTTTAAAAAAGAAATATAAGGCTACATTGTTAGAATTGGAACAATCTAAAGAAAAAGTCTCAATAGTCTTCAAAAAATTCTCTAAATTTGAAAATAACTCTAAGTGTTTTGAAGATTGTGTAGCATCAATCAAAACTAATTCTGATGATAAAACTGGGATAGGTTTTGAACAAATTTCCAAGGCACAAACTAAACCTTTTCAAAATATTTAATTTGCGTCTACTAGAAAAACACCTATTGACCTATGCCCAGACTTTCAAACCTTAAAAAATGATTGTGACAAAAATCACAATAGGCCAGATCTTTGGATGAAGAATAGTACTAAGCCATATGTTGAACCTAAGACTAAATACATTTGCCCCCATATAAGGAAAGGAGATTCATTGTTCCAACCTGTTGCAGTTAGACATAAGGCCAAAGTCCAAAACATGGATAAACCTATCTTTAAAAGCTTAGAAAATGTGAAGAAACCATATATCCATCTATACTGCTCAACTGTGATGTTTGTGGACATTGTTTTGAAGAATGTTTTCCAAAATGTATGTACATGCTTGTCTTTCATTCACCAATTTATAAAAACTTTAACTATTCTAGAAAGAACAGGGAAGCCCAACAAGAACTATAACTATAAAAGTAGGAAGAAATGATCTGATACTAAAAAAAAGTACAAGAGAAAGAGTCCCAGACTCATGTCTAAACCAAATGCTCACAAGTCTTTCAAAACACAAGCAAATACCCACAAACATTTTAAAACTCGAGCAAATGCGCACAAACCTTTTAAAATTAAAGCAATTTGGGTTAGAAAAGATGATCTAGTACCCCAGTTGAAGTGTAATATTGTGATTAGTGCTTTAAAAGCTGAACACACTACTTCTGGTTGGTATTTAGACTCGAGTTGTTCCAAACATATGACCGGAGATGATACTAAACTATTTGATAGATTTAACTTTTTAAGAGGAAAGATTTTATTTGGAGACGGTGTTTTAGCTCAGATCATTGGTAACAGGACACTCCAAGAAAAGGGACTACCTACCCTCAAAGATGTACTATTAGTAAAAGATCTAAAAGATAATTTGTTAAGCATATCAAAATTTTGCGACTTCAACCATACAGTCACATTCTCTAAAACAAACTATAAATTTTTTAATGAGAAAGGTGATTGCATTCTTACTGGCCTCAAAATTCCAGACAACTATTACACAGTAAATCTGGATACTGAGATATGTAATATTGTTAGAATGGATGATAATGATATTTGGCATAATAGGTTGGGTTATATAAATTACGACAAACTGGGCAAATTAAGCTCCCAAGAGATAGTTAGAGGTCTCCCAAAAATAAAACATGTTTTAAACATTGTCTGTGGGCCTTTCCAGGAAGGGAAAATAGTTAAAACTGCTCACGAGAAGGTTAAAGACACCTTAACAACAAAACCTCTAGAGCTCATCCATACAGACCTAATGGGTCCTTCTCGAACTGTAAGCCTTTTTGGTAACAGTTACATTTTGGTTATTGTAGACGATTTCACTCGATTCACTTGGGTAGTATTCCTTAAATAAAAATTTGAGACATTTCGTGCATTTTTGAAAATACTTTTACCCGTTGAGAATGAAAAAAAATCCAAGTAAATCGAATTTGTAGCGATAGTGGAGGTGAGTTTAAAGACTTAGGCGTAACAGAATATTGTGGCTATAATGGTTACAAACGCGAATTCAGTGCTCTTAAAACACCCCAGTAGAATGGTATAACCGAGTGTAAGAATTGCACAATCCAAGAAATGGCTAGGATAATGATCCATGCGATGAACTTGCCAAAATACTTTTGGGTTGAGGCAGTTCAGACAGCATGTCAAATAATTAATAGGGTTTACCTTAGGAAAAATTTCAAACAAACTTTATATGAACTTTGGTATGGTAATAAGCCCAACTTAAAATATTTTTGAACTTTTAGGAATACATGTTATGTCTGTAAAGATAGAGAACAGTTGTCTAAATTTGAAACTCGTGGCGCAAAGCAATATTTTTACGTTTCTCCTTAAATAGTCGGGCTTATCATATTTATAACTTACGTACCAAGTCTATGATGGAGTCAATAAATGTGATAATGAGTGACACTAATATTGAGAGTAACAATCAAGAGCCAACTATTGTGGATGAGTCTGAAAATAATCTTACTATGACTCTCCAGAAATAGTTGATTCTTTACCAACTGAGACTCCTGAAGTTCCTAACTGGGTTTCTAAAGATCATCCCTTAGAAAAAGTAGTCGATAACCCTAATGATCCTATTCGTATAAGATATCAATTACGAAATATTGCTCATATTGCATGCTTTGTTTCTTTAGTAGAACCAAAGAATGTGAATGAAGCACTTAATGACTCATTTTGGATAGTTGATATGCAAGAAGAGCTTGTCTAATTTAAAAGTCATGACGTGTGAAGCACTTAATGACTCATTTTGGATAGCTGTATTTTTAAAAATAAAACATATGAGATAGGGATGATAGTTAGAAACAAAGCCAGATTAGTGGCCCAAGGATATGCTCAAGTTGAAGGAATAGATTTCGAAGAAACATTTTCCCCTGTTACTCGCCTTGAATATGTTTGATTACTCTTAGCTATAGCATGTCATTTACAATTCATACTTTATCAAATAGCTGTTAAATCCGCATTTTTAAATGGAATTTTGATAGAGGAATCCTATGTTGAACATCCAAAAGGATTTATTGATCCCCATTACCCGAATCATGTCTATCAATTGAAAAAGGCTCTATATGGGTTAAATCAAGCCCCCGGGCCTGGTATGAATGCTTATCGACCTTTCTTATCAATAAAGGTTTTCGACGAGGAGGTAACAACTAGACATTATTTATTAATCCTTTTAACAAGCAAGTCTTAATTGCCCAAATTTACGCAGATGGAATTATTTTTTGATCTACCTCCTCCATTGAGGTTAAACAGTTTTCTGATATTATGCATGGGGGAGATACAATACTTTCGAGACTACATCACATTCAGACATCTCAAGCTTGTCAAAACTGCATATAATAATCCTTGTCGTGTAATTTTTGATTTTGGGTTTTATAGGATGAGATTTAGGTATCATACAACTTGACGGCTTGGCTTAGCATTCATTATTATGGTTTTGTCCTGGAATAGTCAAAGGGGGAGATTTGTAAGGGAAAAAATTCCAAATGATTTAATTTGTACGCAATTAACTTAATTTCGAAAAAAACTTGTTTGAGTCATCTTGTCACGATACCAACATAGTCTATGACGTGTTGTTTGAAGACATAGCGGCCAAGATTCAAAGATATATCATGACGTGTTCATTAGTGTACATTTCACGTCTTCATATCACAATGTATTCCGAGATACTCTCATGTATGAACGCATAATGTTTACGGGACTCAAAAAATGTTTTAAGGATGTTATTTTGTTTATAAATGGTTTTAAAATGTTAAAAATAATTTTAAAAGGTTTTAACTTCGTTTATTCAGAGAAAAATAGAGTCATGTGAATTCTCTTCTTGTGTTTAGAAACTTCAAACGACATGAACAGTCATTCAAAAAACATTTCACTATCGTTAGAATGACATGGACAAGTCGTTCAAACGACATGTCTATATCGTTCGAAAGGGTTGCTATATTTGTACTACCAATAAGCCCCCAAGTCGTAGTGCCGAGAGATTGCAATTGGGGCTGCGGATGTGGCTGAGTTAAGTCCTCTTGAGGTGCCATGGTACTTTTGAGGCGACGCTTTGTCTTCCTGTGCCCTCTTATATAAATTATTTCGGTCGTGGTCTTTATTAAGTTTTCCAAATCTTTGAAGCATTTCGAGAGCTGAACTCTGCCCGTTTCGTCCCTTGATCTTTTCGGCGATCTTCCAAGGCTGGGTGTGGTGGTTCTGAGGCGGTTCGAGGCTGATCGTTGTCAGTTTCTCCATTTCCAGGTAATTTCCCAACCATTTTTCACCCTCTTTGAGTATCTGCCTCAATTTTCATCCCAAAACTCCATCTGATCGTTAGGAACTTCACATTACAAATCATGATAACCGAACTGAATCTATTTATATGACTGTAATTGCTCTTGATACTTGAATTTAATACTCATATGATAGGAATAGGGTTCACGAATTGAACATCTGAATGTGTTTTCTTGAATTGTGATAAACAACTTGATATTGTGATCTATGTTTTTCTGGAATTGCACAAATTCGTCTGTTTGTTGTTTGATGAATGCCTCAATCGTAAATATAGTAAAAATTGTTGCATTTGCTCCTATTGTTCTTGAGAGAAACCCTTCGTATTCTAGGGCTTGATTTTTGAATTTATAAAGATTGAGTTTTAACCTGTTTGAGTGAAATTTTAGGTGATGGCTACGGCACTGAAAAAACACCTTAGTAGCCACGTCACTGTAAAACCCCTTAGTAATTTAGGTGATGGTTGCGATAGGTATACTCTGATGGTAATCCCTTAGGTTTAGCTTTCGCGGCATTTAAGCCCATAGGCTAATGTTTACGGCCTTAGCTTCTCAGATTAGATTCTGCAGTGTTTTAGCCCATTAGTAACTAGGGTAAGGAAATAACACCTAACAAATCAACATGCCGCGACGATAATTGTCTTTTAGGGCTCTAAAACCCCACACTTGGCATATTTAGCCAATCAATCTATTCATTTTAATCTTCATATAACTAGTCCTGCCTTGGCTTCTTAGAGGCTTTTTAGAATCATATTGGCTGCAGCGCCTAACTACGGACTCTATTTTCAGGTACTACTGCAGCCATATAAACTTTGACCCACACAAATTTTTGAGAGGATTTTGAGCAAAACATTTTGGAGCCTCTCCCCCTGAACTTCCTTTAGTGCCTCCTTTGAAGTCAATAGAGCCTTATCAATTGAAGGATTGCCCCAAGTGCATAGTACTAGACTTAGACTCTGCAGATTCTTCCTGTAAGAAGGATTTTGAGGCCACGCCAATGGAAAAGGAAGCTAATTCTAGTAACCAACCATTGGACGTAGAAGGTGATTCCGTGACAGGGGGTGCAACTGATGTTAGGGACGAACCAGCTGGCCCATCTGGGAGGGTTGATTGACCTCTTGCTGGGCTTGATATCCGCAGCATTATGACCCAAGAATGGGTTGATCAGGTAGCTGAGGCCTTCGAGTTTCCACAGAACTTGATGTGCTCAGCACCTGTCGCGGAACAAAGACCCTGTATGGCCCTTGTTGATGATGAGGTTTATTTTCCTTTGCACGCTTTCATCTACGGTTTGTGTCTGCCCGTTCCTGTTCCCATCAGAAGAATTTTTCAAACAATGAAATTAGCACCATACCAATTAGATCCTAATGGCTGGAGGGCCATTCTTGCAGCCGTCGTTCTTTAGGAGAATCAATTCAGGAAAGATATTACTCCCGCAGAGTTTTTCCACTTCTACCACCCGAAGGAAAACTTCATAAAATTTATTGGCTATTACTACTTCTCCATTTGCGGTAGAGACGAGACCCTTTACTCTAGGAGGCCGACCAGTGTAAAGAACTGGAAGGTGAAGTATTTCTACATCTTTGGATAAGGGTGGGAGATTCACCCTCAGGAGAACGAGAGGGAGTGTCATTTAGGATGTCGCGGTAGTGGGGGTGTCCCTCCAAGATAGGTATTTTAATTAAAGTCGCGTCCCCTCTTTATATTTGCTTATTATTCTTTCTATACTAACCTTTGAAATGTTTTATGCAGTTCTCGATAACTTGCAATTGAGCAAGCGGTAAGAGAAAATAGTTGCCAAGACCGCGGCCATTCCTGCTAAGGAGAAGAAATTCATCGATCTTGTAACTTCTACCACTGTATTTGAAGCAGGTTACTTCCCCAATAAATCTATACCAAAAGAGATGGATGCGGAAGGTGATAACCCGATCAACAGTCTTGTTCTGCGACAATTTATATTTAAATCTTTGATTATTTACTATTGCCTTTCTTCTTTCAGGTGAGGAAGTTGATAGGGAGCTTTTTACTGCCCAATTGGCAGAAATGGACAAGGATGCAACCGTTCTCAATAACGCTGCGAGGCACAGAAAAAGGAAGAGGCCCAAGACCAAGGCTCCAGCCGCAGCTCCTTCCAGCAACCAAAATCCATATGTCGCAGCCCAGAATCAAGCCGCAGAAAAAATAATCTCTGCTACCCCCAGTCTAAGAGTTTGACAATGATATCGGGGCCAATTTGGCCGCAGCGGGTCTGATGTCAACATCTTATGCCTCCATCCATTAAACTTCTCCTCCGTCGCCACCCATTGTTATAATTAATGCCAATCTGGAGCCTCCTCAGTGTCGCGCCAGGGTTGATCTTAATGGTCGATTGCGGCCATAACTCAGATAGCCCGACCCTGAATCCTCATGGGACACTACTGCGAGGGCTGCCCACAGGATGAAGAGGGTCCCCGACGCCGCGGACCTTGATATACTGGTGGATGAAGACCATGACGACCTAGAGTATTATGGCTTCCATAGTTTTTTTAGGGTGAGTGCAAGTACTTTCTCAATTTTAATTTTGCATTCTATACCTTTCTCATAACTTTCTCTTTTCAAGCCGCGGACGTCATGATATCTTAAAAAAGGAAGTATGAAGCCCTGTACAAGCTAAAAGAGGCTGCTGAGATGGTACATGTAAGGACATTTTTGTCCATTAACAATTTATTATGTCGCACGCCGTTACACCGTTGAAGAAATTCAATATTCATACATTCATCAACGGATCCGAATATCAAAAGAAGAAGAGGAATCAAGTCTGACAGAACCGGACCGGTCCGCCTGGAATAAAAGAACCGATCCGGTCAACCGGACCGGTCCGCCTAAGACCCGGACCGATCCGACTGCTGAAGGCCAGTATACCCCGGACCGCAAGCGAACCGATGAAGCCTGGAAGCGAACCGATCTGATCATCAACAGATCGATCCGCCTCAGAATAAAAGAACTGATCCGGTCAATTGGACCGATCTGCCTCAAACCCGGACCGGTCCGCCTGGGATAAACTTAAACAGATCGTGTTCAGATCGTGTTCAGATTTTTAAGGCCCGAGACTTCTTATTTAATCCCACTACGGGAAGTGGTTTTCTAAGACTTATACACACGATTTTCAGAGTACAGAAAGACCTAAGTCTTCACCTATTGAGCATCTAGACTCTAGGTATTTGATTCACACAAATTTCCAATCCTTTGTGAATCACTTTGCAACCCAGGAATGCACTTTTGCTGTTCACACCCTTGTGGAGAAGACCGTTCTTCTTCTCCATTGCAGCCCTCCTGGAAAGGGAAAATTCCAGCCGACAAACTTCTGGAGAAGCCGTTTCTCTTCTTCATTGCAGCCCTACTGGAAAGGGATAGTTCCAGCCGCCGACTACAGAATCCGACACCTGAGGGTAATTCTTAGTCACTTGTATTTTCATTGTAATTCGAAATTGTACAGCCTACAATATTATAATGAAAATAAATGGGTTTGCCCCTTTGGGGGATTTTTCCTCACAAGCATGTGTTTGCTTTGTTCATTATCGTTTTCAATCACATATTGTTGCGTGTTTAGGGTTTGTTTGGGTTAAAATGTGTTTAATATATAAGTTTATCATTTGAACGCGAGCACATACGTTCTCAAATTGGTATCAGAGAAGGTTACGCTAATCTATCGCGTATTCCTATTTTCCGCAAAAATTTTCTAAGATATCAATTTTCTGAAAAAATTGATTTTTGAAAAAAAAAAGTGCGTGTTCAAATGGAGAAGTTATATAATAAAATGCCTGTTTTTGACGGGACAAATTATGCTTATTGGAAAGCCCGAATGAGGTCGGCTTTAAAAGCCATTGATGAACGTTTCTGGATCTTAGTTGAAAGAGGGTGGACTCCTCCCTCCGTGACTGTTGATAATGTGATCAACTTGAAACCTGACACTTCTTGGACTGATGAAGAATTTAAATGGTCATCTTTTAATTCTAAGGGTCTAAGTGCTATTTATGGGTCTGTCACACCTAATGAGTTCAAACGCATAATGACGTGTACCACGTCAAAAGAGGCATGAGATGTTTTACAACTCACCCATGAAGGAACTAATGCTGTGAAAGAATCTAAGTTGCAAAATTTGACACCTCAATTTGAAACCATCACCATGCATGAATCTGAATGATTTGATGAATTTTATGCTAGACTTTCTGACATTGTGAATACTAGCTTTAATCTTGGTGAACATATTCTTAATGCTAGAGTTGTTAAAAATATTCTTTGTTCTTTATCTAAGCATTTTATCCCTAAAGTCACTGTGCTAAATTCTATGGGTAATTTAAATACGCTAAAATTGGAAGAACTTGTAGGAGATTTGCAAACTTATGAAATTAATATGTTCCCTAAAACTGCTAAATCTAAAGATAAGGGAATCGCACTTAAATCCCAAGAGAGAAGGAGTGAGGGGTCGTCTAGAAAAAGGGCAGAGTCATCTAGAAAGAGAGAGACTGACACGTCAGATTCTGAGTGTGATTTTGACCTAGATGATTTGGCTCTTTTGCAAAAAATTTCAAGAAATTCTCAAATTTAAGAAAAATGGCAATTTTAAAGATAAAAAGAAATTTGAGAAAAATAAGTTTAAAAAGAAAAAAGAAAAAGACTCCAAAAATCCTCCTAAGAAAGAAAGTGAGAGATGTTTTGAGTGCGATGGTAGGGGTCATAGAGCATTTGAGTGTGCCAATCGTCTGAATAGAGAGAAAGAGAAAGTTGTCCTTAATGCTACCCTTAGTGACGACAGTGAGGTCGAGACGGTGGATTCAGGAGATGAGTCACCGCATGAGTGTAACTTCACCGCATTCATGGCCAGTCAAGTGAGCACTCCTAGTTCTTTTCACGACGATGAAGATGATGATTCACATGGACACCTCGACAGTGAGATCGATGTGAGTGAGGGGGAGGATGACTCAAGTGAGAGCGAGAGTGATATTCAACACGCCTACGCTGAGTTATATTCTGAGTCATTTAAAACTAAAAAACGTAACAAAGCGCTAGTTCATAAGATCACTGGCTTAGAGGAAGATTTAAGAAAGGCGAGAGAAAGAGAGTCCTCCACCGTCACCGCCCTGAGAGAGAGAGAGAGAATCTGCCTGTGTCAAGAAAGAGAGTTTGTTTAGAGAGAGAGAGCGAGTGTTTCTGAGAAAGAAAGAGGGGACTTGACTAAACAAGTGGCTAGTCTTACGAGTGAGCTCAATTCCTCCATGGAGACTCGAAAGAAACTTGAAGCCCTTGTTGCCCAGCTGACTCATGATCTTGAGAAAGCACGGGAAGTCAAGGTACAAATCGAGGACAGATCTGGGAAGATGGGAAAGATGCTCCTCGGCCCCGCTTTAGGTTTTGGTGATCGGCAAGGAATTGGTTATGATGGTGCCTCCACGTCCCAAATTGCACCTGGACCAGTTCCTGAGTTTACTACAACTCCTTATGGTCACCGTCAAAAACCTCGAAGGAAAGTTCGACCAAGAAAAGCAAACCAAGGTCCGCCTTTGACTGTGCTCTTTTGTACTTATTGCAAAAGAAAAGGCCACCTTAGGGAGTCTTGCTATAGCATGGGTCGGACACGACGTAATATTTCTCCACCACGTCATACTGATGAGTTTTCTAGTCTGAGAGAGCGAGTTGAGTTCTTAGCTGCCACGACCCAGAGTTTAATGGAAGAATTCCGACGGATGTCTTTGCCGTTAGTGAATGCTTCTAACATTCGAGCTAAAACCAACAACAACAAAGGCAAACAAAAGGTCATCTCTGCTTGGGTACCTAAGAAAGATAAAAAGTCCTTCGTTGTTCATGTTGCTCTCAAAGCACACAATACCTCACAGTGGTATTTTGATAGTGGATGCTCCAAACATATGACAGGTGATGCCTCATTTTTTACGACTCTTGAGGATTATCAGGATGGCAGAGTCACCTTTGGAGATGGGAGAAAGTCTAGCATTATAGGACGTGGTACTGTCGAGTTACCTGGATTTCCTAAGCTAGAAAATGTTTTGTACGTCAAAGGTTTGAAAGCAAACCTTCTCAGCATTAGCCAGCTGTGCGACACTGACTTTATAGTAAAGTTTGACCGGGACGCGTGTAAAGTCTATAATCAAGCCGGTAAACTTTTGATGCAAGGGGTGAGGACCGAGGATAATTGCTATGGGACTGAACCCACGTCCTCACTTGTCTGCAACAGCGCCACGATCACTCCTATGGATCTGTGGCATCAACGTCTAGGTCACGTGAACGTTAGAGATCTCAATCGCTTAGCTAAAAAGGACCTAGTACGTGGCTTACCATCTCTTGGAAAGTCAACTTCGACCGTTTGTGGACCCTGTCAGTTGGGAAAACAAATTCGTAGTCCTCAGAGGAAGTTGCACTCCATTACCACCTCTCGTGTTCTTGAGTTGATACACATGGATCTTATGGGTCCCACTCGTACTGAGAGTCTAGGTGGTAAGAGGTACATCCTCGTGATGGTAGATGATTTCTCTAGATACTCCATTGTAGGATTTCTGAGAGAGAAATTCGATGCTGTAGAATTTTTAACGACCAAGTGCCGTGTCCTACAAAATCAACACGGTGTCACTATTAATACGATGCGTAGTGACAATGGCACTGAATTCACAGAAGCAAAGGTAGACCTTTACTGTGATAGCCTCAGGATCAAACATGAGTTTTCTGCTGTGAGGACTCCTCAGCAAAATGGGATTGTTGAGAGAAAGAATAGAACGATCCAAGAGATGGCTAAATCTATGCTTCTAGGTCGTAAAGTTTCTAGGAGATTTTAGGCAGAGGCAGTGTCTATTGCATGCCACACGGTGAATATGGTTTATTTGCGTCCACACACACTTCAGACTCCTTATGAGTTGTGGACTGGCAAGAAGCCCAACCAGGCATATTTCCGTGTTTTGGGGAGTAAATGCTACATCCTACGGGATAGAGAGCAATTAGGAAAGTTCGACTCCCGGAGTGACGAGGGAATATTTCTAGGATATTCATCGAATAGCAGAGCATACCGGGTGTTTAACCTGAAGATCTCTAAGGTTATGGAATTAATAAACGTCACCGTGCAAGATGAAGAACCTTCGACGGTTATTGATCCTAACCTTCAGTGTGAGGATGATAATTATTCTGACAGTGATTTACCTGTTCCTCTCTCACACTCTGTGGACCCTACTCCTGCGCTAGGGGACACACCTGCTTGGGTTCGCAAGAGTCATGACCTGTCTGCCATTGTTGGCGATCCCACTCTAGGGGTCAAGACTCATGCTCAGCTAGAGAACATTGTTAGCCATCTTTGATACACGTCCAAAGTCGAGCCCAAGAATCATAAAGAAGCACTCAAGGATGAACACTGGATATCTGCTATACAGGATGAGTTGCTTCAGTTTAAAAAGAATAATGTCTAGGAACTTGTCCCCCGGCCTAGTGAGACTATTATGATAGGTACTTGGTGGATTTTCATGAACAAAATGGATGAAAATGGTACCATAATCAGAAATAAGGCTAGGTTGGTCGCTGAAGGCTACACACAGATAGAGGGTGTAGACTTTGGGGAGACATTTGCTCCTGTTGCGAGGCTTGAGTCCGTCCGTCTTTTGCTCGCCATCGCATGTCATCTGCGCTTCAAGGTATATCAGATGGATGTCAAGAGTGCCTTTCTGAATGGCATTCTACAGGAGGAGGTTTATGTGGAACAACCAAAAGGGTTTGAAGACCCTCAGCACCCAGAGCACGTCTACTATCTTAGATAAGCCTTGTATGGTTTGAAGCAAGCACCCCGTGCTTGGTACGAGAGGCTTACTTCATATCTCTTAGCTCGTGGCTTCAAGAGAGGGGGGGTAGATATGACGTTGTTCGTCAGGAGAGATGACGGTGCTATTTTGGTTGCCCAGGTCTATGTGGACGACATAGCCTTTGGATCCACATGCTCCCAGCATGCTCACCACTTTGAGGAGGAGATGAAAAGTGAGTTTGAGATGAGCATGGTTGGTGAGCTTACATTCTTCCTTGGTCTCCAGGTTTGTCAGCTAGAGGATGGGATGTTCATCTTCCAATCCAAGTATGCTAGAGACTTAGTGAAGAAATTTGGTTTAGACTCCGCTAAGCATGCACGTACACTTATGAGTACCACTACCAAGCTTAGTAAGGACACTTCAGGAAAGGACGTAGAGCAAACCTTATATCGGAGTATGATACGTAGTCTTCTCTACTTGACTGCCAGTCGTCCCGACATCACCTTTAGTGTTGGAGTCTGTGCACGATATCAGGCGTCCCCTAAAGAGTCACACTTACTTGCTCTAAAACGTATTATTAAATACGTAAGTGGGACTCTCTCATATGGTATTTGGTATTCCTTTGATACCGATGACCGTTTGTCCGCCTATTCGGATGCCGATTGGGCTGGGGATGTAGATGGTTGTAGGAGCACTTCTGATGGGTGTTTCTATTTTGGTTCTACTCTTGTCTCCTGGTTGAGCAAGAAGCAAAACTCCATCTCTTTGTCCACTGCGGAGGCTGAGTACATAGCCGCCGGGAGTTGTTGCACACAACTCTTGTGGATGAAGCAAATGCTGGAGGATTATGGGATTTCACAGGACACCATGACCATTTCATGTGACAACACGAGCGCGATACACATATCCCGCAATCCAGTTCAGCATTCGCGCACAAAACACATCAGGATACATGAGCACTTTATTCGTCAGTTAGTTGAGGAGAACACTGTATCCCTGAGTTTTGTTCCCACCGACCGTCAGTTAGCAGACATTTTCACGAAACCTTTAGATGCCCTTAGATTTGAGAGTCTTAGGAAGTCTTTGGGGATTTGCACAGTTGACTGAGGGGTTGGTCTATGTCTAGAATAGGATGCTTTCTCATGTTCATATCACATGCTTCCTATTGCTAGTATGTTTTATATGTACCATTGCTTGTTGTACAGCTTTTATTTATTCTTTTTGCTATTTATATTGCTTTTGAAAAAATACAAAAAGATTTTCCTTTAAGAAAAGCACAAAAAGATTTTATTTTGATAAAATTTTTGAAAAATCCAAAAAGAATTCTATTTTTGCTTCTTTTATGGATGAGCATTTAAGATAGCCAAGTCTCAACTTCATTCCATATATCCATGTGACTGTTTGATAGAGATTTGAGAGGCTACATCATTTCATCTATGTGCTTTACATTGGTTCGAGTCTTTGAGATGTAATTAGTGATATCTTCCTACATGTTTGACTCCTATATCCTTTATTTCACACATGTACGGCTATATTTGATTATTGCACTTGTATATCTCATATTGTCTTGAGTGTTTCCATCTCAATTTTGTCTATACAATGTACAATATGCGATAAAACTTGACAAGATTGGAATGCATGTAAAAACCATTTTGGTGAGACTGTGTGTTTTTGTATAACGGGGAGGGGCTGCTAAAGGTAATCATCTATCCTTTGCGCAAAAGCCACCGTTAAAAAGGACCTAAAAATGGAGGAATTTCAATATCCGAGGTCCAAAGTGGTTAAAAGAGCCCAAAAAAAATTTAAAGGCAATAAAAAGCAATTCATGCCAAATATGGGCCACTTAGGTTTCACCATCAATTCTCCAAAGTTTGAGGATTTAGAATGCCTCTATTCAATATTATATCTGAGGGAGTTTGGTTGGAGAATCTTTAAACGGGTTTGCACTTCCTTGAAAGTCCTGAAAAAGCATAAAATCGTTTTAGACGTTATTGGTGTGAAAATCACTTTGAGCTTTGATTTGTTGATTTGATTGAGTCAATATCTTATATTGTCATTTTTTTTTACACCAAAGGAAGCATTTGAGTTCATTCGCTAGGAATATCCAATATTCATCGTGCACATATGTCATGTTTGTATGCATTGATTTTCCTATCGAATTTAATCACACCACCTCATTTACGCTATCATCGACTTGGTTGGTTTGTGTTCATTCATGGTGTGATTTTATCCTAGTGACACCCCGCACTTGCTTATTTGATTTATTTCTCTCATTTGTCTATTTTGGGACATCATAAAAAGGGGGGGAATGAATTATCTTATTATGGGGGAGATTTGAAAGTTTGAGTTTGCTCATAAATTGGTATATATGTTTATCTCATTTCAAACTCGATATGTCACTTGGTATTTTACTTTTTCTCATGTGTGTAGGTACTACATGGATTATCATTGGATTGCACACCCTGATGAGAAAAGTGTTAAGATTCCTGAAGAATTGAAGAGCAAACGCTGTAGTCTTATTCAATTGTATCTTTCCAGTTTTGGGTTCATGGAAGGGTAGATTTGTATAGGCATTTTTTTAGTTGTTTGATAATTCAGATGTTTGTTTTTATGTATGTACCGGCATAGACATAGGGGGAGATTTGTAAGGACATTTTTGTCCATTAACAATTTATTATGTCGCACGCCGTTACACCGTTGAAGAAATTCAAGATTCATACATTCATCAACGGATCCGAATAATAAAAGAAGAAGAGGAATCAAGTCTGACAGAACCGGACCGGACCGCCTGGAATAAAAGAACCGATTCGGTCAACCGGACCGGTCCGCCTAAGACCCGGACCGAACCGACTGCTGAAGGCCAGTATACCCCGGACCGCAAGCGAACCGATGATGCCTAGAAGCGAAATGATCCGATCATCAACGAACCGATCCGCTTCAGAATAAAAGAACTGATCCGGTCAATCGAACCGATCCGCCTCAGACCCGGACCGGTCCGCCTGGGATAAACTTAAACAGATCGTGTTCAGATCGTGTTCATATTTTTAGGGCCCGAGACTTCTTATTTAATCCCACTACGGGAAGTGGTTTTCTAAGACTTATACACATGATTTTCAGAGTACAGAAAGCCCTGAGTCTTCACCTATTGAGCATCTAGACTCTAGGTATTTGATTCACACAAATTGCCAATCCTTTGTGAATCACTTTGCAACCCAGGAACGCACTTTTGCTGTTCACACCCTTGTGGAGAAGACCGTTCTTCTTCTCCATTGCAGCCCTCCTGGAAAGGGAAAATTTCAGCCGACAAACTTGTGGAGAATTCGTTTCTCTTCTTCATTGCAGCCCTACTGGAAAGGGATAGTTCCAGCCGCCGACTACAGAATCCGACACCTGAGGGTAATTCTTAGTCACTTGTATTTTCATGGTAATCCGAAATTGTACATCCTACAGTATTATAATGAAAATAAATGGTTTTGCCCCTTTGGGGGATTTTCCCTCACAAGCATGTGTTTGAATGTTCTTGCTTTGTTCATTATCGTATTCAATCACATATTGTTGCATGTTTAGGGTTTGTTTGGGTTAAAAGGTGTTTAATATATAAGTTTATCATTTGAACGCGAGCACATACGTTCTCAGTGCACGCCGCTGACTTGGAGAATACATGGAATTATTCCTTCAAAGATGGAAAGCATTTTGCTTTCGCGGCTCTTCAGGCAGCTCAGATGAACTTAGAGACTGCAATCAAAGCCAAAGGTGAAGCAGAGGAAAATTTCAACTGGATCGTGAAATCTCTCAAGATCTCTTAGGCCCAAGCCACGGAAGCTTCCCAAGTTATTAAGTCTTCTAATAATAAGCTCAGAATCCTTCAAAAGAGGTACGAGGAGTTGGAGACCAAGGTTGCTCGTGATTCTGAAGCCCATACTGCGACAATGAAGAAAATAGAGGTGGAACATGGCAAAGCCCTTTAATTGGTCATCGATAGCACTGTGGAGTCATTTAAGGGCTCCATAGATTTTTACCTTATAAATAATAGGGCCTACCTCCTAGGTTACCAAAATCTCAGGCACAGAATCATAAAGAACTTCCCTAAGACTAAAGAGACGATTCTTGCCTTGGGAGTTGGTGATGTTGAGCATTAGCAATGTATAGCTGAGCTCAAGGCCGCGGACAAGGAAAAATCCAGGTTGAGGGCGGAGGCTAAGGTAGCAGCCGCTGATGAAGAGACCATGACGACCGCGAAGGGAAAAGAAGGAGATGAAGCCGATGATGCTGAATCTTAGGGTTGCGTCCCTCTTTACCTTTTTATTGTCTATATTTTTGTTATCTGTAATCTTTAACATTAATGCTGATTATTTTTATTGCAAGTTAAGATTTATCACCCAACTTCAATATCGAGGCCGCGGCCATATTAAATGGATTTGTCACTCTTCATTATCAAGGTTGAGGCCACATTTAATGGATTTCTCTTTCTTTTCTAGTAGCTTTTTTATTCTTCTATTTTGCTTGTTGCAACACTTAAATGAATGCTTTCCCTATACATCTTTGATTGCTTGAACCATATAGTTGTTTGTGATCGTCCCATAACCAATATGGAATATAAAAAAAGGGCAAGGCCGCGGCCAGTAATCTCAATATTTTCCAACTCATTGCTTCCAACTTTACTATCAAAGTTGCGACCACCTTTAAAAACCAATGGTTTCTGTATATCATTTGCATGATTTATTCTTCCAATGCCTTGATTCTTCAACTGACGCTTTTACATTTCACTTTCTTACTTGATTAAACCACCTTGATATAGTTTAAGGCTGCGGCACTGTAACGTTCTTCACATAGGTTGCGGCAAGGGCTGTGTTTTTTTCTGAACTTTTTTATTTTTTCGATTTTCGATCTGATTTTTTCTTAATTTGGAATGAAATTTTAGTCCGATTTTCTGATTTCTGATTTTTCCGAAAAAATCGGATCGAAAATCGGAAATAATTCTGAATTTCTGATTTTTTTATTTTTTCGATCCGATTTTTCTGAAACTATGCCGATCCGATTTTTTCGATTTTTTTCCAAATTATTTCCGATTCCGATTTTTCCTATTTCTTTTCCGATTTTTTGAAAGTTTTCCATATCCCACATCGGTTGGGAGAGGGAGAGGTCTCCAAAATATGTTCTATAAAAGGAGAGCATCCCCCTAACTTCTACACAAATTAAACAATGGGCCAAATCCTCATGTATTTACATGTTGGGTTAAGCCATTCTCTTTGTTTCTTTAAAATGAGAATTTCGAGTAATCGAAAATCCATAATTTATTTTTTTGAAATTTTAGAATTTCTGAAATTTCTGGATTTTTAATATATTTTGTGAATTTCCGATTTTTGCCGATTTTTTAATTTTTCTGAATTCAGAATTTTTTATAATTTTTCAAAAAAATCGGATCGAAAATTGAAATAGTTATTTTTTTTCGAAAAAATTGGAATTTTTCCGAAGAGGCAATTTCCGATCCGACCGAAACACAGCCCTAGTTGCGGCCTATTCCCTTCGCCTTGACCTTTCCACTTGAATTCTTATAGATTGTTGCCGCGGCACATTATAACTGTATTCTCACCAAAATTACTTTCCTTAAACACGGCTACGGAAGGTTAACAATCCTGCCTGCCCTTTTCTACCGCGTCTTCGATATGAATCCACTTAATGGCAGCAACCATATATACAAGGTCCGCGGCGTCTTGTGTAGCTTTGGCATGCTTCGTGGTCACAGCAACACAAATTCCTTTAGTCGCTTCAATTGCCTTGTATGGCTCTCCTTTAGTCGCTTCAATTAGGTTATTATAACCCCCCCAGGCTAGGTATTATAAATCTTCCCCGAGCTTATGTGGATATATATAAAGCCTTACCAAGCTATAACAGGGTTATCCATAGATAATTAAGTCTTTGCTCCCTTCAGGTATAGAATTATCCGTAGATAATAGATTCTCCGACCCCTATGGGTTATTTTCAGGTCTTCCCGGGCTAGGTATTATGAAGCTTCCCCAAGCTAATATGAGATCACCAAGTTAATGATGTTTGGTCTCATATCCACCAATTTAATGATGTTTTTCGGGGGAGTAACCTCCCCAGGCTAATGATGCATCCCGAAAGCTAAGAATGGGCATTGGAAGCCCTTGCTGCTAATAATGCTTTCTGATAACTGCTTTCGAGAATATGGCTATCATATGCTGGGATATAGACATTATGAGTTATGTTACAGAACAATTCAGATAGCTGATCCCAATAATCATTTTTAATATTTTCAGTTATCATTCGACTTCATATAACCAGGCGTCATCGCGGGCATTCTGAGCCTATTTGAATAGAGTTATTCCCGATATAATTTGATATCTCCATGTAGAATCTGTTTTAAACAAAGAGTATTTTATAAGATATCATTTAATGGAATCGATAAATTAAAGTATTATATTCATTAATTGACATAAGCAAGGACATAAAAAGTTGGGATGAATTAAAAGATAGTATTCGCTATGAACATAAACAAGAGACATAAACTAAGTCATAAGTTAAGAGAAGTATGGCCCATCAAGCTAGGCTGCATCCCCTAAGCATCTCTGAGGAACCTCTGCAGCATTCTTTGCCCGATCAGCCTTTCAATTTCATCCTTCAGAGCATAGCATTTCTCAGTGTTATAGCCATGGTCCTGATGGAATCTGCACCAAGTAGCTTTATTCCTCTTATGGGGTGGAGCTCTCAGCTTTCCTCAACAGCTTGTCCTCTTTAATGAACTAAAATATGTCTTCAATCGGGAAGGTCAATGGGGTATTGGCCTTAGAGCTCCCCTCTGCCTTCTCTAATTTCCTCTTTAAGGCCCTGGCCGCAGCCGTTTCATCTGCGGCCAGTGCTTTTAGCTGGGGCACCTCCGATGGAGATGGAGTTGTGGCAGCAATGATCTTGGGTGCCACACCCAGATTGGGAGAGGCCGCAGCCTCTAGCATGAGGAACCTCTAAGTCAAATAGTTGACATGTGTTTAGAGTGAGGCATGGATGTCGTAGAGATAGTTGAGGTGATTATACAGTTTCATGATCTCATCTTTGACTTCTATGCTCTGGAGGGATTCTCCCTCCATTTTCTGCTTTTGTTAGTCTTTATAGAGTATATATAATATGAGACAAAACTAACAGAAGTGAGTAATCTCAGAAATATTAGAGTAACCAAGTAAGAAGTGGGGATACAGCGTTTGCACTGCTGCATGGTACTACTACTGAGGTCGTGGCCAGTAAGGCACATAGGTGCACTACCGTGACCTTTGTATGGTATTCACCAAGGTTGAGTTGGAGACCATCTGAGTCCATTCCTCGATGTTTTGAAGCATTTGTAACACAGCCGCGCTAGTAGAGGCTGCGGCCATAAGACATTTGAACTGCCTGGCCGCATCCCCCTATACAGCAAAGGGAGCAATCCCAAAAATTTTAAGCCCAAACTAGGTTTTTCTCCCCCAACACGTGGGGAGCATACCTACTAGGGTTTGTTAATGAGAGGACATTCTCACAGTGCACAAAATGACACAGTTTCAATAACAAACCCCAGATCATTAGTCAGGAACATCCAAA
Source organism: Sambucus nigra (assembly GCA_949130495.1). Classification (NCBI taxonomy): domain Eukaryota; kingdom Viridiplantae; phylum Streptophyta; class Magnoliopsida; order Dipsacales; family Adoxaceae; genus Sambucus; species Sambucus nigra. The sequence continues at coordinate 559,106,950 of OX422210.1, read as the reverse complement.
ATAGGAGTAAATACAATCCTTCCCTAATCATTCACCTTTTCGGGGTTAAAGCCCATCATGATTTTTAGCACTATCTGGATGAAATGATATCACACGGGTACGTAAAATAGATCTAAGGTCATAAAATGATGACCCAAGAATGGATCTGAGTATAAGAAATACCCACTTAAGGGTGTGAATATAAAACAGAGCTCAGTAACCAACATCTACCCATGAGATGACGATCCAAAGGATCCTCATGGATATAATAAGGTGTTTAAGAACTCAAATATAGAGAAACAAGATTGAGATATCTCGTCTCCCACAGACAGCGCCAGATTGATGATACGAGAAATCATCCACTAGTTGTTCTTGTACCAGCAAATCAAGTGTAGAATATGTAATGAACAAATACAGCAGATAAAGAGTGGTGGAAGACTAGATAAAGAGTGGTTCAGCCTCTAAAAATATCCCTACGTCCACTTAGTGCTCTACTCTCATTATGCATATATTATTGTACAAGTTTATAATGCCGTTAGAGGAGTATAATAGTATGAAAGGGATAGAATACATGATAATGGCTAAGTAGGTGCCCTAGATGTGGCCGGAGGGGTGATTGACGCGGTTGCAGCAGGGGGTCAGCCCCTAAGTCTGGTGCTCTAGAGAGAGTGAGTAGAGTTGGGCAGGGCTTCGCATATGAGTTCTCTCTTTTCGCCCCCTGTTAATGAGGTGAGTGCCTCTATTTATAGGAGGTGTAAAGGTGCGTTACGTGATCAAGTCACGTGATAAATGGATGAGTCAGATAAGTAGGTAACCACTCTAGAAGATGGATAGCTGTCAAGTCGCCGTCTGCATTGAGGGCGCGGCCCATAATAGGGTGTGCGGCCTGGAATAGGGGGATGCAGCCTGCATCAAGTCATAAGTTGAAGGGTTCCGCGATAGGGTTGTTATATTTGTACTATCACATACATATGCTATAAAGATCTTATTTGTATCATTGGTTTGTTCATCCATATTGAACAAGTTATTTCATTGGAGTTTTACAGTGAAGAAATGATGAAGGTCGTGTTTCAAATCGTAGACGGTTACCAAAGCTGCATCGGTGGACACTGAGACACTCGTGGATGCGTGTGTTGTGGACGAGTATTGTGGAAGGAATTCTGCATGGGCACTATGGAGGAGCGATTAAAGAGAAGAAGAGCATCAAGGCTTGTGAGGATCTAGTCGTTGTGTAAGTTTGTATGTATTCCTTTGTAATTGTTTGGCTTGGGTCGTCCGAGGTTTTTTACCATAGTGGTTTCCTCATAGATCCAGCGTTGCTTTTGTGAACTTGATTTCTTTTACTTGCTTTAATCACCTAGATGTATTTTTAGGATTAAACAAGATAAAATTAGACTTAAGTCAAAATGGTTCAGAAACTGGGTGTAACAACTCGCGTAATTTTGGGCTATTTTAATTAATTTTTGGAAAATGGAGGAAAATAAAGTTTTTGATAAAATTATTTTTATTGCTCAAATATGTTGAATATTATTTTTAAAGGCGATAATTTCAAACGGTTTGGAAATCGGAGTTAAAACGGATTTTAAAATGATTTTTAAATGTTTTTAACTCTTGGAATTCTAAGTCGACGAACATTAAGTAATTTTCAAGAGTTGTTTTGACTTCCAACTCTTCATTTCTTTGCCTTATTTAAAGGAGTCCTTTGGATTCCAACTCTTCATTTCTTTGCATTATAAAAGGAAGTCGTAGGCAACCCTTTTAACCTACTTTTGGCACAAATTTTGGCAGCAAATATATTTTATATTCCTCTTCTTTTTAATTACACATTGGCCCTTGAGATTTGTGAGTTCCAACCTTAGATTAGAGGTGTTCTTGGGGCTATTTTGTTGGTTCTTCTTGGAGGAGCTTTTGTAGATCTTTTGTGTTGATATTGAGGATGTGATCGTTGGTTTCTCATCATGGTTTGAGGTATGGGGTTTTACACAATATGCTCCTTAAATCTTGGAGTGTCATTCTCTTTGAATTCTTGTTTAATTGAACTCATATTTGAATTGATAAATTCATTGAAATCTGGAAAATAATTGTTGAAATTATTTTGATTCATGTGGTATCATTATATTGTTGATGAGCACGTTGCCATGAGATTTTAATATGGCACGGATGTTGGACACCCGCCAAAATACCTATTCCCGGCTATGGCTTGATAAAGCATATGCGAATGGGGTGAGGCGTGGTGACCCATTGATGTGTTGTTGAAAAATTATATTGATAAATGCTTTGAGATTTTCATTTGATTTGAATATTCGTACTCGTGTTGTTATGCTTTATTCATTGCTAATCCATATTTGTTGAGAATCTTTCTTGTCATATTTTGTACTTCCCCATATTGTCTTTTAGTGGCAGGTTAACGCGGATTTTGGGGAGCTATGGAGATTGATTTTAGCGAGGATTATTTGGGATAGTTGAAATTTTAATTCGAGAGACTTGTTGTAATTGAAGAGATTGATATTAGTGGATTTATATTATTGTGGGTTTATTTAGATGCTCTATACCTTGTCACTTGTGGATTTGAATTTATTTTATCGTATTAGCGCTCCGTTCGCTCTCCTGGGCGGGCGGGGTGTTACAAATGGTATCAGAGCTTATGTATACGGCAACCCTCGGGGCTTGGGTTTTGGGTTCATTGCGTGATTAGCAATTTTTGGAGATAGCAAATTTTTGGTGATATTCGTGTTAGGTTTCGAGATTAGAGGTGAGGAATTTATTTTTGGGAGACGAGATTATTTTTGGAGATTGTTAGCCTAATTTTTTGAGAGTTAGGCATTCGGCGAATTTCGAGGGCGAAATTCCATTGTTAGTGGGGAAGTGTAACAACCCGCGTAATTTTGGGCTATTTTAATTAATTTTTGGAAAATGGAGGAAAATAAAGTTTTTGATAAAATTATTTTTATTGCTCAAATATGTTGAATATTATTTTTAAAGGCTATAATTTCAAACGGTTTCGAAATCGGAGTTAAAACGGATTTTAAAATGATTTTTAAATGTTTTTAACTCTTGGAATTCTAAGTCGGCGAACATTAAGTAATTTTCAAGAGTTGTTTTGACTGTCAACTCTTCATTTCTTTGCCTTATTTAAAGGAGTCTTTTGGATTCCAACTCTTCATTTCTTTGCATTATAAAAGGAAGTCGTGGGCAACCCTTTTAACCTACTTTTGGCACAAATTTTGGCGGCAAATATATTTTATATTCCTCTTCTTTTTAATTACACATTGGCCCTTGAGATTTGTGAGTTCCAACCTTAGATTAGAGGTGTTCTTGGGGATATTCTGTTGGTTCTTCTTGGAGGAGCTTTTGTAGATCTTTTGTGTTGATATTGAGGATGTGATCGTTGGTTTCTCATCATGGTTTGAGGTATGGAGTTTTACACAATATTCTCCTTAAATCTCGCGAGTGTCATTCTCTTTGAATTCTTGTTTAATTGAACTCATATTTGAATTGATAAATTCATTGAAATCTGGAAAGTAATTGTTGAAATTATTTTGATTCATGTGGTATCATTATATTGTTGATGAGCACGTTTTCATGAGATTTTAATATAGCACGGATGTTGGGCACCCGCCAAAATACCTATTCCCGGCTATGGCTTGATAAAGCATATGCGAATGGGGTGAGGCGTGGTGACCCATTGATGTGTTGTTGAAAATTTATATTGATAAATGCTTTGAGATTTGCATTTGATTTGAATATTCGTACTCGTGTTGTTATGCTTTATTCATTGCTAGTCCATATTTGTTGAGCATCTTTCTTGTCATATTGTGTACTTCCCCATATTTTCTTTTAGTGGCAGGTTAGCGCGGATTTTGGGGAGCTATAGAGATTGATTTTAGCGAGGATTGTTTGGGATCGTTGAAATTTTAATTCGAGAGACTTGTTGTAATTTAAGAGATTGATATTAGTGGATTTATATTATTGTGGGTTTATTTAGATGCTCTATACCTTGTCACTTGTGGATTTGAATTTATTTTATCGTATTAAAATTGGAAAAATAATTTTTGAAAGACAAGTTGTTTTAACCTAAAGCACACTTTGAAAAAGGGGACTACAAAGTGGTATCAGATATAGAAACACTTTTTTATTGTGTAGATCCTTATTTTGTGCTTTTTGGCAGTCGTGTTTGTTTATCACTCCTGGTTTATTTTTCTCTCGATGGATTCTCAAGTTTTTGACAAATTAAAATTCTTGAAGAAGAAAATTCTCGTTTTAAACATATGATTGAATATTTACAAACATTTCAAACTTAAAGAGATATCATCTGTGTGAAGTTTGTGGCTTTGTATGATAACTTTGAATCTTTGAAATTGTTCAAGGAAGAGAGTGATAATAGAATCCTTATATTAGAAAAAGTGTTATAGGACTAAAAAAATCTAGGATTTGTGCCATTGAATAAAGTGTGATGATCAATGAATGTAAGGCACATGAGAAGACTCTTAGGGATATGTTTGCTCACATTGAGAGGGATCGAGATAGCCTTCTAAGGGTAATTGAAAATTAAAGAAGGAGTTCCTAAAATTTGAGGAGTCTAATTCTTTGCTTGGGTCTAAAATTTTGAAGACAAAAAATAATTTAAAAAACTCGAGTAATGTGAATAGTGATGGTAGTGGCTTATCGTGTTCTAGTGCTTCAAATGTTAAAACCAAAACCAAAGTTTGTTTTATAGTGTCAGTCACATCCCAGGATGTTAGAGAAGGTCAACCGAATGGTTCCGTTCCTTGTCGTGTTTACACATGTTCGCATTGTGGTAGGAAAGGTCACCTTAGTGGTTTTTGATATGATCTTAGAAAAGACCCTACGAAGTTTAAGTGTAATGTCCCATCGGTTCCTAAAATATGTCTTGTTAGGTATACACCTATTTCGATTAGAAAATCTGTTTTGGAGATTCTAAATGCTAAGTTGGTTGATTCTCACATGCTAGCACATGATGCTTTATATTCTATTTCTTATGGATGATTGTGTTAGTCATGTTTGTCATACGCTAGTCTTTACTTTATGATATATATTTTGCTAGTGTAATGACATATGTATCTATTTGTGTTATATTTTTCATTTATTTGAGTCTTATTGAAAATACAAAAATATTTTTGGTTTTATATAATTTTTAGAAAACGTAAAAATATTTTATTTTTGAGTCCAAAATATTTTTTGAAAAACACAAAAAGATTTTTGGTTTATTTTTGTGTCATCAATTTTCATATTTGATGTGGCATATTGGGGTGCTTGGACCCCCATCATTACATTATCCATGTAGCTAGGACATTTGGTCATAATTATAGATGCTTAGAATGATCTTAACCATTGATTAATGGGATTGTTTCGAAGTTGAATTGAATTTGGATTCGACTTTGTATATATGGCATCACACTCACATGCATGAGTTTATATGAATGTCTGAATTCCCATGCATATTTGAGTTTGGTGAGATGTTCTCCTCTCAATTTTGTCATCTATGCGTAATAAGACTTAGGAGGAGGTGTGCATGTAAGAACCGTTTTCCGTGAGGATTTATATTGCGTAAATTAAAATAATGATGAGTGTTCACTGGAAAAAGGCTATGAGAGAATAATAATCTCATCATGAAAGCCACTATTTAAAAGAGCCCGAGAAAAATTGAGGTAATAAAAATAATCATATGCCAAAAATGGGGCCAATAAGATTTCTCTAAGGTGAGAAAAATAAAAACCTCAAAAGAGCTAGAAAAAGAAAATATGAATATGTGAGGGATGGAAAAATAACAACGGGTTTGCACCACGAATCCTAATGTTGAAAAATTGTGTCATGGTGCTATTATTTGTTGAATCGTCAAAATTTTGGATTTCTATGCATGTTGTTCATTTAGTTCATTAAGATCGATATATTAATTATCACATATGGCTAAAACTTGGTTTGATGACATTTAGCTATCAATTAGAGCTTCTTGATCGTTTCGATATGTTCAAGTTGTGATTCATTTGTTGTAGTTCACACCCATTCATTCCATTTCCATGTTTGAGCACATTGATACTATGTTAGCATGAAACTCATACTTGTTTTATTTACTTTTTGTTTTGTTTTGAGTCTGTTTTGCTTCTATTTTGTATTTCCAGTACTTGTTTTGAGCTAATTTTTCACTAGACAAAACTTTTCCATTTTTAGAGCTAGAATACAAAAAAAAATTGAAGTCTTTCAAATGACTTTTGAACGTCGTTCGAATGACATTTTTAAGTCGTTCGAAGACTGGATCTTGCGAAACGATTTTGAGGCGGTAATTGTGTCAAGTATAGTCGTGAGAAGGGTCATTTTTGGGTCATTAGATAGATGTTTTGAACGAAACCTTGCTGTTTGAGGCCGTTTTTAGTTTTTTGCAAACAACATGACATGGCATAGTCGTTCGAACGACCGAGCGAGAATTTTTTTATTCTCTTTTTAATTTTTCACCTGCTTCGTACATATGTTGATATCATATTATTTTAGTACTTCTGGGTTTTTTGGACAGTTTATATACAGTTGGTATTGATTATTTATGCATTGATTCTTACACTGTATAGGTTTTGTTTAGTCACATCGTTCCTGATATTGATGATTTCATTTGTGTGACTATTTGCTAGCTACGATTTGGTATCTCTTGATTATATTTTGCAGGATTTCCATGTTTTTCAAGATATACTTCATTGATTATTCTCATTCTATATATGTTTGTTTATCTTTTTCTCTGTTTGCCTAATCGAGACAAAAGGGGGAGAGATGGTATGTGATGTAGGGGGAGTTTGTTTGTTGAGCACATATGTTTTACATTGGTATCATGTTTTGATCATATTGTTTACATAATGATATCATTGATTTGAGCTATATTGTTTATGTATATGTTTTTGCTATCATATGTTTTGCGCACATGTTTAACAAATGGTTTATTTTTCAAATTTGGTATTTTATATCATTTGTTCCTTCATACTTCACTGGGTATTTGTCTATTTTATGTGGGTAGGTATTCTTCAGCGATTCGAGATTTTGAGACTACATCACATTCAGACATCTCATGCTTGTTGGATTTGTATATACTAGTCCTTGTCCTGTAATTTTTTATTTTGGATTTTATGGGATGAGATTTAGGTGTCATACGGCTTGACGGCCTAGCTTAGCATTCACTATTTTGGTTTTGTCCCGGGGTAGTCAAAGGGGGGATTTGTAAGGACAAAATTTTCAATTGTGTTAATTTGTATGAAATTGACTTAATTTCGGACAAAACTTGTTTGAGTCATAAATAAATTTTTATCTTATCACGATACCCACATAGTTTATGACGTGTCGTTTGAAGACGTAGCGGTCAAGCTTCAAAGATATATCACGCCATGTTTATTAGTGCACGTTTCACATCTTCATATCACATTACATTCTGAGATACTCTTAGGTTCAAATGCATAATGTTTATGGGACTCGAAAAATGTTCTAAGGGTGTTATTTTATTTATAAATGATCTTAAAATGTTAAAAATAATTTTAAAAGGTTTGAACTTCGTTTATTATGAGATAAACACTGTTTAGAGTCGTATGAATTCTCTCCTTGTGTTTAGAGAATTCAAACGACATGAACAGTCGTTCAAACGACATGTCTATATTGTTCGAACGACATGGAGATATCGCTCCAAAGACCTGCCAACTTAGGTTTTTATTTAAGGCGTTTTTCTCTCATAAATTCGAAGTGTGCAAAATCAAAATGCAGGATAGAACAGTTACTTTTTTTTGCACGTGTTTTCTAAAGATTTCAAAGCTAAAACCATCCTTATAGTTTATCAAAGATTCGAGCTTTCATACATATGCTATAGAGATCTTGTTTGCACCATTGGTTTGTTCATCCATATTGAACAAGTTGTTTCATTGGAGTTTTGTGGTGAAGGTTGTGTTTCGTATACGGTTACCAAAGCTGCATCAGTGGACACTGAGGCACTCATAGACGTGTGTTTTGTGGACGAGTATCATGGAAGGATTCTTGCATGGGCACTGTGGAGGAGCAGTTAAAAAGAGGAAGAGCATCAATGTTTGTTAGGATCGAGTCGTTGTGTAAGTTTGTATGTCTTCCTTTGTAATTACCGTATCATAATAATTATCTAGCTTGGGTCGTCCGAGATTTTTTCCCTTAGTGGTTTTGTACATCTGACGTTGCTTTTGTGAACTTGATTTATTTTACTTACTTTAATCGCCTAGATTCATATTTAGGATTAAACACGATAAAATTAAAATTAAGAAAAATTGGTTCACAAACTTGGTGTGTATTAAAATTGGAAAAAGAATTTTTTAAAGACAAGTTGTTTTCACATAAATCACACATTGAAAAAGGGTCCTATAATATTACTTATATTCCGTTGAGATACATTAAATAAAATTTTAATCACGCACTAACAATGTAAGCCTTTGTGATAGAACCTTCAGTGTGAGCTTTATTATGAATATACCCTTAAAATGTTCTCAAGTACCTATATATATATATGAAATGTCACACCATGTCATTATAAACCCACAAAATACCAACATAAATTATATAATAATGAATCGATAAATATTAAGCACACCTTTTAATAGGATACACCCACCTATGTTGAACTGGTCCTCTGAGCATAACCTCTCATGGCAAGTGAATAGCTAAGTGAATCATTATATCGAAAAATGTTGGCGTATAAATCATTTCAAGTTTGCACAAAATTAGGATGATGTCTTTTTCCAATCTCTTTATTTCGTCTACATCTAATGTTTAACAACACAAGTCATTTAAGAATTTCCCCAATTCAACTAATGCAGTATATAAATCCTTAGACAAGCATCCACTAGCACCAACAACTAATAATTGTTGTAATAAAACATGACAATCACGACTTTTCAACCCTTATATCTCACCATCACTAACATTACACATCGAGAGATATAAGAAGCATAACCACCTGGAAATTCAACTGCTTTTATGAACTCACGAAACCCCTATTTTTCTAACTTGGAAAGAGTATAGGATGTTGGTGGCATCATATATGTATCACCATTCCTCTTCAAATGTAATTCCTTCCTTATTTTCATATCCTCTAAGCCTTATCTCGCTTTATACATATCTTTTATTTTTCCTTCAATATTCAATAATGCTCCTAATACTCTCTCACATATATTTTTTTTAATTTTCATGACATCAAGATTATGGTGTAACTTTAATGTTCTCCAATACGGTAATTCGAAGAAAAGGCGTTTTTTAGTCTAATTCAACTCTTAGGGTGTAATCTTTATCTTTTTATTCTCTGAGTGTTTCCCTGGAAGATATTCCTTAAAATGATGTAATTGTCACAATACGTCATTCCCATTTACCTCCATAGGCTTTGGACAAGATCCTGTTTACCATAAATTTTTTACTCTTCCGCCATTTATGATTTGGCTTTAAATACCAACGATGGCTCGGATAACAGATTTTACTTCTTTACTTTTGAAAAGAAGTATCCTCATTATAAGTAGATCATGCCATATATCCTTTAGTGCTCCACTCGGATAAATTACCATGCGTTGGAAAGTCATTTATGGTCCATAAGGCCATCGCATGCATTTGAAATGTCTTTTTAGTGGACGCATCGTATGTATCCACACCAATATCCCATAACTCCTTCAATTCATTGATTAATGGTTGTTAATATACGTCCATGTCCTTACCGGGTGCTTTCGATCCCGGAATGAGCAATGACATCATGAAATTGGATATTTCATACATTTCCACTGAGTTAAGTTGTATGGCATGAGTATAACTGGCCACATATGAGTTGTGCATGTTACTAAACGGGTTAAACTCGTGACTTTCTAGGCCAAACCTTACATCACAAGAGTCTTCAAAATACCACTCATGTTCCTTATTAAATTCCTTCCAAGCATTAGAGTCAGCGGGATGTCTCAACACATTATCATTATTACACCTCTGTTTGTGCCACCTCATATCCTCAGTTGTTTTTCTCGACATAAAAAGTATTTAGAGTCTTGGTTTTAGTGGGAAGTAGCGAAGTATATTATGTGGAATTCGATTACCCTTGTTGTCATTAATATTCCATCTAAACTCCTCACATATTGGACACTCCTGCTTATCTTCAAACTCCTTCCAAAATAATGCACAATCATTTTTACATGCATGAATCGACATGTATCCTAATCCCAAATCATGCAAAATGCTTTTCGCCTCATAGTATAACTTTGGAAGTGTCTCACCGTCGAGAAAAGACTCCTTCAGTAGCTCAAGCAACATGTTGAGTGACTTATCACTCCAACGATTAATGACCTTCAAGTGTAATAATTTGACAAGAAAATCCAATGTTGAGAATTTTTCACAATTAGGATATAGTTCACTTTCAGCATCCTTTAACAATTTGCCAAATCTTCTCTTCCCCCCTCCACAGATGCACATCTCTATCATAACATGCATTTTGTCACCATCATCCTCTTCAGTGTCTGTCATTCCCTCATCAACATCATCATTTACATCAACAACGTTTTTTACATCCCTGTATACACCACGTGTTCAAAATGCTCCCCATAATATATCCATCGAGTGTAAGTTGTACAAAAATCATTTAAAAGCAAGTGATCCTCTACTTCATTACTATTTCTAACACTGATATTCAAGCAATCACAACAAGGATACCTAATTTCATAATTTCATCCCATATGTTTCAACGCAAATCGAATGAATGATCTAACTCCCATCAAATATTTTTCACAAAATTGATATGTTTCATACATACAACCTTTATCCATTTAATTCTTAACATAAGATATATTACATGAGTTTAGTACGCATAATGTGCAAAAAATAAAAACATAAAAATGTATTGAGTAGTCATGATAAAGACAAATAACATATACAGATGCATATTCAAACTAATTTACATATATAAGTATTAAACATAAATAACTTGTAGATTGAATATGAGTAAAACAAATACATTAGTTTTGTGTAATATATGTTAACCAGGGTATGTTGTGCCTGAAGGCACGATGATAATTTTTGAAAGTTTGCGTCATTGATAGGACCATACATTGTATTTTGTTCGCAATATATAAACAATTTTTTATACTCCAATTTTGTATACTTGATTTACAAACGTATTAGAGAAATAATAACACCTAACATTTTCATAAACTCAATTAACAAATAGAAATAAAACTATAACAAATGAAAACCATGAATTTTCCAACGTATTGAATCATGTATAATTCAAGTCATAAAGTTTAATTACAACATAAATGTGTAAACAATTTAGAAAATTTGGACAAATTTTCCCTTGTTTATAGGATTATTCACCCTTTTAACGAAATAAAAAATACTCCAACAAACTCAATTTCCTCTGTTTAAAAATTGAAAACTATTATATAACACAAATAATTGTTAACAATTTTGAAAAAATTGACAAAACTACCTCTCTTTATAGGACTTATCCACCCGGTTTAAAAAGAAAAAAAACAGTCCAATAACATTATTAATAGTCCCTCATGGACCTAATATACACATCATCATCGATTCATCACAAACACACACAGATACAATATATATTAACCATACAGCACAAATACAAACAGATAAATCTGCAAAACCATTTTATCAGCAAACACAAGTAAATTGAAGTGTAAGATTCAAAGCAACAGTTTCTCATTAGTATGTCAAGAAAAGGTGGAGTGAGACGCAAAAATAGGGTATTATATGAAGTGGGGACTTTCATTCTTCTCAGCATAAATAAAATGTAAAAACTAATAAAATGGCATTTATCATTTCTCACACATTGAAGAATAAACTCTTGGGAATTAAGTTATAGAACAAAAAGGGTATCCCATCATCTACTAATATAGTAAAAAAGACTAACCTCAGCGCTAGAATTGCAGCGCTATGAGAACTTGGAGTAGGTAGGGTCCCAGTTTGAGCAAAGCCAAAACATAAATTATTAAATACAATATCATGGTCGTGACGATATATTTGAACAAGGTTACTAAAATTTTGGAATGAACTCCAATTATGTCCATTAAATAAACCCCACCGGTACTTATTGACAACACTATAAAATGTAATGAGACCAACCTGTCTGTCCTATGGTATATTAGCCTTCTACTTTGCTATCGTGATAGCCTGAGAGTGCCCACTAATATCATCAACTAAACCTCATGAAGCAGTAGCATTACTAGTCCAAACTCTCCGTTGTGCGACTTATTCCATTTCATCTACCTGTAATAGAATGTTTGAGATTGCAATAAATTAAATTTCATCTTATTTAATAACAACGTTACACACCTTTAGTGTACTTTAAGAATGTATGTATAACAATTCAATAGAAAACATAACAGTTCAAAAACATATATCAGTTCAATCCCTGGTATTCTATGAAGTGTTTAAATAATAGTTCAATATTAGTTCATATGAGGCTTTTTCATTCTCTATAATAGTCCACCTTATACATTTTTGAACTTATATGAACTGACACCTTATATGAACTGATACCACATAGAAGATGAACTATTGTAGAGATTGAAAAAATTTCTTTTAGTTCAAAAACTTCTAATTTTCGATTATAACTTCTTGAAAGTATTACCTCTTTTAACTGCACCTATTAAGTTTTGTGATAAATCATCTTGATGACTAATAGAGAAACACTAAATGCTCCAACACATATATTGTTTTGCTATATGAAGGAGTAATCCTTATTTCCCTGCTTTTGTCATGGTCTCTCCTTTTTGGGACACTGGTCAGGTGTAACTTGCACCCATTTTAATACAATAGAAAGTTTTTCAAGCATACCTAAAAGAAGGGACCACAAAAATAGAACTGTAATGAAATTTTAACCAAATTTCGAGGAGATGATTTCGGTAGTGAGGATTTAGTTCAAAAATTCCAATCGGAATGTTGTTAAATTTCAACATAGATAAATATTTTCACTTGCAGTTGTTGAAACTTTTAATGATAATCTCACTTTAATTTTTAGAAAAAATTTAGTGGAGAAGATTTTCTCACTATAGAAATCGTGATGTATCATCTCTACCGAATTTGATTCAAGTATTCCTTCACTTACTCCTGAAAAAGGGAGGTTTGTTTTCTAGGTTTGATGAAGAGACTTCATGTATATGTCTGCATCACAAAAGGGTGGAGATAATCCCCATATATATCATTACTACGAGTGCGATAACTACCCGTTTGCAATTTTGGATAAAATTAAGAGAGAATACTAGAGAATGAGAGAAACGGCCAAACCAACCCTTGTAAAAGGCCATTATCAATTTCAGATGAGCTTTATGTGTTGAAAAGGTATTCAAGCATCTGATACTTTTCATGCCAAACCAACCCTTGTAAAAGGCCATTATCATTTCCAGTTGAATACTAGTTCCTGCAATACTTGAATCGGTTATGCTCGTTGGCAATTAAGTAAACTAAGTGAGTAATCACACAATCGGTGATTAAGAAAAAGCCTTTTATATATTACTTATCACAAATCAAGTAATAATAGTCCAGAACAAGATATTAGAATGAATAGAAAACTGATATTTTAGTTGCATTCTGGTGATGTAACTAAAAATCACCTTTACTAAGCTACATCATTGGCATTCGATAAAACTTACCCAGTCACCAACAGGAAAAAAAACATACTCGTTAGAAAACTAATTTATTTTTTCTCTTTAAAAAAACTAAGCATATACTTGAAGACTCATTGATACTATATCAAATACGAAGTCAAAACACCAATCCCGAGTGTAATTGAAGACTAGAGAACACAAAAATAAATATTACCAAAAATTAAGAATGTTGCTAGATGTGCTAGGAGGCTTTTCCAAATAGAAATTCGACACATTTTGGGAAAGGAAAAAAACAGACTAATGAAGGATGGTAAGTTAAGAAAAAAAGAACATTATAAATAACAATAATATAGATATATCTATATTAATATTATGGAAAAAACTGAATCTAAGACTCAATAATACAAAATTAAAAAAAGCAAAAAAACACTTTTAATAACTCGAAAAGCAAAAGGATTGAATGGACATGCAATAGTCAAAGTACAAAATCATTCTAAGAAGTTATCATTTACATATCCATAAGGTGTTCCAATAACCACAAAATGTGAGGTGTAAGATTATAGACAACTGACACTGCAGATTTGACTACTAATTGGAACAAAAGAAATTACAGGATATACTAAAATGAGTAATTTAGGTGAGAAACAAAATTAATTTCATAAACAATTAGGAATAAAACATTTTTATTTCCCAACTAATATTAGTGTATCCAATAACTATTAAACAAATAAAGTTTGTTGTGAAGAAAAGACTACAGATGTCTATAGATCATAAATCAAGCAAGGGAAATGAGTAATCGTATAAGATTAAAAGTAACACACCTAAAAAAGTAACAGAGACCACTTGGTGTTCACATTCATAAAAAAAAATTAACCCACACCTGAAAAATCGAACCAATTAATGTCAAATCTACAAAATAAAACTATAAATGAACAAAATTGAACCAAAAAATGAGGGTTTATAAAAAAAAACACTACACCAGAAAAATCGAAAAATGTCAGATCTAAAAAATAAAACTATATATGAACAAACAATGAACCAAAAAATGAGGGTTTATAAAAAAACACTACACCTGAAGAATCGAACCAAAAAATGTCAGACCTACAAAATAAAACTACAAATGAACAAACAATGAACCAAAAAAATGAGGGTTTATAAAAAAAGTGAGTAAGAACGGATTAAAAAACTCCAAAAGTGTCAGAGTAGTAGAAGTCAACATCGTGAATAAGAAACGATTAAAAAACCCTAAAAAAGAAGGTTGACCAAAAAAACTAAAAAATGGGGGTTCTGAAAAAGTTAATTAAACAACAAAATCTCTAAAAACTTCAATATGAAGAAGATAATGGGCATACCTCATGATGAAGAGAAGCAGTGTGAGAGAGAGCGCAAAAATAAAGAAATGACCGAGAGAGAGGGAGAGCAGCGAGAGAGTGGGAGAGTGGGAGAAAGGCGATATTTTGGTTTAGGGGATTTGTATTTGGGGATGAAATGAATAACGGGAGGGATACAATGTAGGGTTTAGGATTTCATGGATTATTATATCATTTTCCATGTCATCACTCTCAAGTTATGACATGGCACAACATGAGCCCCTTGGATTGCATGAGGAGAACAAATCCCAGCCCTTTGTTTTTTGTACTATTCAAACACCCATATCCCATATTATATAGATGATTGGCCTATATGCATATTTCCAACAAATGTACGTGACATATTCCACGAAACACCCACATATATTCCTATATCCAAAACCATAAACCCTCATAAAAATTTGTTGCAAAGCGAAATAGCTTTTGAGGCATATAAATATAATATTAATTGGGACATCAGTTTTCCCTTTAAAATAATCATTTCGAAAATCTCATAATTTATCACAATTATGAATCAAATAACATTCACTCCTATAATGCTCAAACTTCACATGCGAATTTTCCTATATAAGATTTTATGAAAACCACAAAAACTCAAACCAAATAAGGAACTCAAAACAAAATGAGACTATAAACCACATTGAACTATTCATTTGGTTGAAAATGACTTTAACTTTGAATTAATCAAATGTAATCACCAAACTGGGTTAAATCTAAACTTAGTTTAACTCTTGAAAACAATAACACCTAATTAAAGAGTTGAAGAAATAGACAATTAATTCGAATTAACTTGGGAAACTATATATAAAATGAGACGGGAAAATCCTGATCATCCTCAAGTTAGAAAGTAAAAGCTATGTATGTATATACTACAAATCAAATACAATACAAATCAAACCAAATCAAATAAAAATCAAACCATAGAATGTTATATGATACCTGAGAACAGACACACCTGATGATAGGGTTGGCGGCGAGACTGCGATGAGATGAGAAAGACGACGGTGAGATGAGAGGGACGAACATGGTTTGAGGGGGAGTCTTTAGGTTAGTGTTGTTGAGGGGAATCATGAGGTTAGTGCTGAAGAGGGGAATCATTAGGTTAGGTTAAGGCTGTTAAGTTTCTTGAGTTTTGGTTTAGTGAGGGTACAAATATTTCATTTATTTACTTTTTTTACCACAAAAATTAAATCATTCATAAATAAATTTAATTTTTGGCTACAAAATATTTTATAGTTAAATAATATGCCATTTTACAACGGAATTTTTTTTTTGAGAATTATAATTTTAGTTGGCAAATAAATATGCACCAAATTAATTGGGCGGGAAGTACGGAGCTTAATAAATTTTTAGGATTCAGCAAAAAAGTTTATATTTCATGACAAATAGTTCATATATTGTCACATTTAAAATATCATTGCTAAAAGCTCTCATTTTGCCACAAAATTTTTTCATAGTAAAAAAAAATTATTGTCAAAAGTTATGTTGTAGTGAAAGTTTATCATCCATATAGCCTCTTTAGTTACCTCTAAAGTGGAAACAACTTTGGCTTTTATGGTGGAGTAATCAATACATAATTTCTTCACACTCCTCCATTTAATGGTTCCTTTTAGAGTAAACACATATCCTATGGTAAAATTTCCTAAAATCCTTATCTGAATAGAAACCAAAGTCTTTGTACCCAAATGGTATAAGATAGTCTCTTGAGTAAACCAACACATAATCTATAGTCTTTTCAGGTACTTGGGAATGTGCTTTATTGTACTACAGTGATCCTCACGCGGATTACACTACAAATTTATTGATCATGCAGACATTAAGTCTTCCATGTCAAACTAATTGGATCTTCATGCTCTTGTGTATGACAATATACCCTTCTCATTCCCGATTAGGAGAATATTATCCCCATCATGTACCAAAAACACACCATATATAGGTCATGATTTTTATACATAAAAGTTTAGCATTTATCAAAACCAAAATAATTGATTGTCTAATCAAATCGAATATTCCAAGACCTTGGAGTTAGCTTAAGTTAATAAATAAACCTCTTAATCTTGCATAATTTTCTTTCTAAACTTATTGTTATAAATCCTTTAGATAAAAGAATCTAAATAGACTTTAGCAAGGATACCAACGATAAGTTCTCATAGTCAAGCCATTTCTTTCTGACTAAATTTTTTTGTAACAAGCCTTACCTTGAAGGTTTCCACATTCTCATTTATCCATAATTTCCTTCTTTTAGATCCATTTTCACTTTATGGGTTTTATCCCATCAGCAAGTCTATAATCTCCCGAAAACCTAATTCGAATACATTGAATATATCTTCGTATCCATACACTTAAGCCAAAGCTAAGATTATTTGTCGTAAAAGGCCTCCTTGTAGTTCTTGGGATCGGGTTCATGTTCCCTACGGATCTCACTGAAGTGTTCACCCAAACATACTAATTTATAACGATGCCTCATGCCCCGCCCCACCCCAATATGGCTCCACTTGTGATCTAATATAAGTAACACATATTTTTAATCATCAATAATACTCCCACTACCACTAGGTAATATATTGTCGATACCTAGTTGTATTTTTTTGTGCTGGTGGGCTATCAACACCGGTAATCTGATGTTCCCTTGTCATATCTAGTGAGACTTATAATCTGTTCGTTATGAATAACTTACCATGGACCTTACCATGTTCAAAAGAGTTATTTTTCTTTTATCTGCTACACCGTTCTATTGTGAAATTCCTAATGCAGATAATTGGGATATAATCCCCACCTCCGAAAAATTGGAATGAACTAATTCCAACACACCTTTGTCTCTATAACCTTTTTCCCTAAAGGGATTCTTAATCACGTTACCTTACACACATGATTCGAAGATTGTAAGTTCCTCCATTTACAATGAACTCAATTGTATATTGCATACCTCTCTTGGAATTCTTTTTCGATTAAAATGATTTAAGTGTAAGTGGCAAAGATATGTTTGGTTCAACTTATAAGGATACTCCTTAATTAATGATTGTCCACTAAAATTATTTATATCAATATTTAGCAGTATTAGTGAAACAAGCCCCATAATGTATAAATTATATTTCAATGTACCAAGATAAATAAATGATTTGCCAATTTCCATAAAACTAATTTTTTTATAAAAAAAATATTGAATTTATGTTCAGAACCAACTAAAAAATCAAAAACAAAATAAATTCTAAAAACATGTACATAAAATAATTTTATAACATTATCTTTTTGTCTACACTAAAGTCTAAAACCACATGGCATATTGTTAATACTATTGCGTTATTCTTATTTTCCATTATTAGGAACATATCTCTATTAAGTAGTTGCTCAGTTAACTGGAACCTCTGCAATGAGTTACAAACTGGTTTGTGGCTCCTGAATCTACATACCAAGTTTCAATAAATTGAACAATAAATCATGTTTTCATTATAAGGAGAAATAATCATTACCATGTCCTTTTTCTTTTTATTTATATGTCTAGAAAAATTGGACACTATTGTTATCAATGCTCAAACTACTTGTAATGAAACACTTGTCTTTTGGCTCATTCCCTACTCCCTAAGGGCTATGAACTTACTTAACCATGTCTATTTTACTTGAGACTTAGCCTTCTTCTTTTTCTCCCCCCCCCCCCCCCCCCCCGAGAAGAAAGTCGATGAATTTTCCGCAATCAACACTATGAACTGGCTTTCGATGATGCTCACAACTGCCTGAAACTCTTAATCAATTGGACCACCAAATTATTCTAACTAAATATTAGTATAATTCAGGTATAATTACTTAAAGTATAGCGGTAGCAAATGTAATATGAAATCAATCTAGGGTTTCCATCGATTTTTTATCCAATTATTTATTCCTTGTTTATTAAATATGAAAATCATCTTAAGAACATGGGTCCAAGACTAGAGAATCATCGCCCAACTTTGGTATTTGCCAACTCTAACACAATCGCCAATTACAGAAATCTTAGATACCGTTTCAGGAGTCCATTCCTTTGGATTGTTAGGGCTTTCATGAGTTAAAATAATTTTATGATCCTCCACAACTAGAACAATGGCCAGTAAAAATTTTAATCCCTAAAATTATTACATTAAAGTTTTACTTCTAAGACTGTAACAAGTGGGTTGAAAGTTGAGCTCATATTGAAATCTTAGAATCATCATTGTAAAGGGAATTAAATTAAATATGCCGTAATTAATATTTTGATTATATTTGAAATACCTT
Organism: Sambucus nigra; assembly: GCA_949130495.1. Classification (NCBI taxonomy): domain Eukaryota; kingdom Viridiplantae; phylum Streptophyta; class Magnoliopsida; order Dipsacales; family Adoxaceae; genus Sambucus; species Sambucus nigra. Next base: position 559,087,758 of record OX422210.1, on the reverse strand, counting down.
CCCTCTACTGCTAATTAGAATTAATCCTATCAAGCATCATAATTTTAGGGTGAAATAAAATTTCTCATTGAGAGTGTAAGATGTGGGTTCTTCAAATACCGTTAGTAATAAGTGAGGTGTAACCCCTTATCAAGATAGGTATTAACACCGTTAGATATAGAGTATAGGTCAGAGCCACGGACGAATTAGAGACAAAGTGGTTCAATATTCAAAGTTGCATTAAAGAACATGTTGACATGAGCAGCATATGGCAAACACAATAAATGAATGGGACCAGCAGGTAGCGTGGTCAGAGGGAGAAAGAACAAGCACTCTAGCCACAATGAAGACAAGGCAGGAACTTCAAGCTAGGTTAATACCCAATAATGGGTGCATTGAACGTGTGTGGGAGTTGATTCTCTCGCGAGAGTTCTCTGGTATAAGGAAATTTGGGCAGCAATTTTGAGCTCTGGATCCACACTCCTTGATTTGTTTTTGTTTTTGTTTTTGTCTTATTTATATGGGGCTGAGGTTGCTCGAGTCGTCATGCCCTCGATCCCTCTGGTCTGTTGCATTAAATGCATGAGATACTGCATTTAATGCATGGGATCTGGTAGTTTTGACAAAAAACACTCTATTGGTTGGAAGTATTGAGGGCATTAATGAGGGATATGACTTTTCAGCTTGAGGCTTACTCTAGGATGGCCATACGGTCAGATTTGGTGAACTAGAACTGCCATCCAAAGGGTAAAGGCACTTGAGTGCCACGCTCTTGAGCCCCTGATCGTAAGACGTCATGACATCAGGAAGTAGTTCAAATAGTGGTTATTGTTAGGTATCTAGTCACATCAGTCAGTCAGGATGGCACCCAAGGTACCTCAAGGAGGTAACCTCGAGGGGGAAAGTATTGAGGTAGATCGAATGACTTGGGGAAGTTCACTCTAATAGGTAAGAAATGAGTAGGCTCGAGTGACATTTGTCCTGGGTGAAGTGTTGTCCAAGTGTGCCAAGAGGGTTGGTAATAATTCCTGACGTGGCCTTGTTCTCAATCCTCCAAACCATGTCCCTACGAAGTTCCCTAGAGGAGGTTGCTTGATAGAGCATGAAAGCCCTCCCACGCCCTGCCATGCATGGTCCCTCGTGGGTACCAAACGACCTCACTCAACATATACATTCATAAGATAAAATACATAATACAACATTTTATTTCTTATTACAAACTATTGTCATCCAGGTGACCTTTGTTCTTCACTCTAGATCCTTCGGGCCAGGTCCGTGGAGACTCTTCGAGGTAGAGCGTTGCAAGCTACTACTTATAAAGAATCTTCGAAATGAGTTTGTTTGTCATGCTTCTTTGTGAACAATCAATTCACTTGGCTAAGTCAATCATCCATTAGGGGGACACACCCTACAAATAGATTAAATCATTTAACTTGAATTAGGCATACCTTACATCCTTCAGTTATGTTATATGAGCAAACTAGGAAATCTTCGACCAACATAATTAAACAGATTGTGTCTTTTGATCATGTACCTAATGGCAGTGACTCTATTGGGAGGATGTCATTAATTGTGTTGCATTTAAGTGTATAACATCGGTTCATTCTTTAGAATTAAAATTGCTCACATTTTTAATTTCAAAGAACTATCACTTAAGAATATTAAAAATCGTGATACCGTGATTAACTCACATTATTGGGGATGACAGTCATACTAACATGAGAAATTAATCATATCACCAATTAAAATACCGATTGAGACCGCGAGATTTGTTTTAAAACCTTCTCCCTCTTAATATTTTGAACTTTAAGGTATTTTTAAAAAAATATCCAATTCTAAGTTTTCGAATTAAATTAATAAGGAATGTCCAATTTGTTGTAAGAATTAAATTACCCAAATTTCCATATTTGAATCTTACAAAATAATAAATAATTAAAATTACAAAATATTCGAAAATCAAATTTAATTTGCACGACAAATAAATCTCGCAATTTAATTCAATTTAGAAGAGAATAATAAAAATTCTGAAAAAATATAATCAACATCAGTCAAATAATTACTCCATGTTGTCCATAATTAATTGGATATAATAATTAAAAAAAATATCTGTTCAGATAATATCAACATATTAATTAAAATGACTCAATTATAATTTAAAAACACGTGTGTTCAATTACAATATAATAAGGAAACTAATTCTTTCCATCACGGACTAGTTTCCCAATAAGAATGGCCTAGTTTCCCCACTAAGAATGAAACATCTTACGGGACTAAAATTCGTGGGACTATAATTGATTCTTGTCAATGTTGGAGTCCTGGTGTACACGTAGGTTTGAGTGTCCTTGTTGTACAAAAGACAACAACAAAATTGTTGTAAACTTGCTCTTATGCGTGGGCCCATTTAGTGAGAAAGCAGGAAGTAAATGTGCTCAGCAAGGATGGTCACAAAAAGAGATTCATTCTTGAAATTTTTATATTAATCAATTTTATTTTTTTATCCTAAACATACATATATGTGATAAAATAGATAAATCAAACCAAGCATCTAAGAAAGGTAAAGTTTCAGGAAAAAAATAATTTCAGGTAAAACCTTTTATTCACTTTATAAAATTTACAAATCGCAACTTACAAATTTTATAAATGAACCTACTGTTGATGTAAAAAATTATATTATCTCTAATTATTTAATCTCGGATAAAAAATAAATAAGAAAAAAGATTTTAAAAGTAGTTCAGCCTTGAATGAATGGCCTACGTCCACTGTTTGGGTTATTATTGACTGTTTGGGAATTCTCGATTACAGGTTTTTCCAAGAAATTCCGAGTCCCCTTACAATGAGGATGATACAATGTAAATATAGCCCTCAGGCTGTAAATGTGAAAGGGTGATCCATAGCTGTCCAATAGACGTGTACATCTGTATGATAATAATCAGCATTTAATAATCCTCTTAATTATTCAGTTATAAATGCTCCGAACGAGGTGCATATCGGACCGCCTGAGTTGCTCGGACCGCCTAAGTAGCTCTGTATATATGAGTTGCTCGGTATAATAAAGTTCCTCGGAGAGTGCCTGTTGCTCGGAGTGTCTGAGTTGGTCGGGGAGGTTGAGTTCCTCAAAGTCAAGGTGTTGTTCAGAAATATTTGTAAGTGCCATGTAGATTGACACGTGTATCCACTTAATTGATCCACGTCAGTAGACTAAATTTGGTATCAACAGAAGCCCCCAATGTTTCACAGTTTGAGGTTGAGGAGTGTGGAACATTCTTCTTGAAATATGGCGGGATTAAATGGCCATCCCGAATTTTAGGAGTGTTTTCCTTGTATTTAATTTTCTTTTTGAATTCATAGAATCAGACTTTTTGAATTTTTCCCACTGCTTTAGTCTTCGTTCCTTTTTTGTCCTTTTAGCCGCCGGTAACGCAAACATCTTTCTTTGTAATCATTATTTTTACCTTTTCCTAAGGTAAGGTATTTAAGCGGTGCAGAAAATCCTATCGTCTCTTACTTTTTCAAACCTGTATCTTTGATCTCTCCATTTCTTCTCCATCTTGTGCGTTCATTCCTTCCATCGTTCGTTATCAACTGATCTACACTTCTTCTGTAAGATATTCTTCCTTCTCTTTTATTTTCTTTGTTCATCATGGTTTACCTTATTGAGTCGCTTGGTAAATTTCGTTCTGATTTTTTTATTCCTTCCTGGGTAATTTTGGAAGAACTTTCTGGTCCTCCTGATTATTTTCGTTTGGCTGAGGGACATTGGTTCCCCAGTCTCTTTGTAGCCGAATGTGGCTTTTTTTTCCTCCAAACCCCTTGTGTTTGGAATTCTGTCAATATTTTGATGTAGTACCTGCAAAAATAGCCCCCAATACATGGAGAATAGTTAATGGAGTCCATAGGTTAAATTAGATTCATGAAACTCGTATAGGAATTCCAGAAATTATGTTTTGCTATAGATGGGTTGTCAGTGACAGTACTTTTTATTTGAAAACTAGGTTTTTAAATAGGGCTTTAGTCGTTAATCTCCCAGATGCCAACAGGGATTACTTCGAGCATGTTGTTGTTATGAAAAATTGGCAATATGCTCCACTAATTGGAAATGATGTGTATCAGGGTCCTAGATGTCCTCCCTATGGCAATGGGATAGGTTGTTTTTACTTTATTTTTGAAATTATGATTTCTCTGTGTTTGATCAAATGCGTCACTGATATTTTGATTTTTATTTATTTGCAGTTGACAACAAAAGAAGGTCTCTAAAGGAGACAGAAGTTAATTTAAAGCATCTGAAACTCATCTGGGGTTAGCATCAAACTTTTATTGATGAACATATCAGATCAGCTTCATACTTGTTGCAGTACAAGAGCTACACCTCGTCTTTCACTGCTCGTCCAGTGATAAGTAATATAGAACCGGCATTAGTTTCTGAAGGTTCTTCTCCTGAATTGCATATTCCCCTCAGTGACAGAATGAAGAGAAGAAGAGCTCCTGCTCTCTTCGATAAGTCTGCCTCTACTGCTGGAGAGGCAAAGAAAAGTAAGCAGGATGTCCCAGAAGAAGGGACGAAACAAATTGAGGCACCTCCTCCAGCTGCTACTAAGAAGGTTACCGAGAAGCCCCCTGTGGCTCCAAGAAAGATTACAATTGTTTCCCCTCCTAGCGAGGTTATAGTTATATCACCGGCCAAGACAACATCCTTGGTCGAGAATGTTTCTGCTCCCACGAGGAAGTTAAAGAAAAGCTCCTTGGACAATTTAGCTGAATCCATCTCTCAGCCTCTATCTACTGGAAGTGGTGTTCCCACTTTTGTTGCTCCGAGCTCTGCCATGAGCTCGGTGAAGTCTTGGATCATCCCCGAGATCCAAGGTATTGAAGACAGTCTTTCTCGGGATAGGGTTACCAGCTTGGCAGCGCAACACATTGCCTCAGTGAGTATTACTACTCTAAACTTTAATTTTTCAATGTTATGTCCCTGTATTGACATACAGTTATTTTCTTTTTCTCAGTTGGTAACATGCTTTAATACTATTTTGAAGAAGGATGAAGCTATTAAAGCTTCGAGCCCCTCGTCAGGTGTGGAGGAAGCTCTTTTAGGTCTGACACAATCATTAAAGGATTCTCGTCAAAAGTATGACGAAGATAAAATTGCTTGGGAAAAGAAATTAAAAGCCACCGAGTAAGAGAGAGATAAAGCTAGTGAAGTCTCCAAGGGTTTGGAGAAAAAAATAAAAGACTTGGAAAGTAAGAATAAAGAGCTCGAAGGGAAGCTCCAAAATACTGGAGAGCTTGAAGGTAAGCTCAAGTCTGCTAAGGAAGAGTTAAACAGGCTTCGTGAAGTTGGTCGTCAGAAGGAAGAAGTGGAGAATAAATTGAAGGCTGTCGAGGAGCTCCTCAAGTAAAGGACCTCCTCGGAGAGAGAAAAAAGAAGAAAGTCTATTAAGAAATCCTTCAGCGCTGGCTGGGATAAGGGGTGGAATAAGGGTTTGGCTGCCATGATTTCACAAATGGAATATGGCAGCCTCAAGTACTTTAGGGATGGGTCGATCGCTGATCTGAGAGAGACGAACGTTTATGAGAATTCAGACTTCCCATGAGCCCTGGCCCTCCTCCATCTCCTGGGGAAGAAGAAGAGGACGAGGCTGCCTCCGAGGAATCCTCCATGGTGATTGAAGATCATATTTATCATGCCCCAGTTGTCCAGACTTCCCATGAGCAGCTTCAACCAACCAACATTTCAGTCGAGCAGCTTCCAGCACCCACCGAACAACCTTCTATGCCATTCGAGAAACCTACCTCCGCGTCCCAGCTTCCCGAGAAAGTTTTAGGAGACAAGGAGAAGGTGTAGCGTTGTTTAGACTTTTTCTCATTACTTTTTGTTAAATGTAACTCTGGGCTATGTATTTCTGTTTATGATGTAATAAAATTTGAAATTTTGATTGTTCATACTGTTGATTCTCTTCTTCTTGCTCTGTTTGCACTCTTATTGGTTCTTGCTATCTCTTCCTTTTACTAGTTTATGGCCATGATGGAATTATTATCAGCTCATGATACAAAATTACTGAAACAATGCAATGAATACTTCAAAGCTGGTCATACAGATATGACTGAAGTTCAAATTACTGATATCCTTGGTCCAGATGCTTCAGAGCGAGAAGTTGAAGCCTACCAGTATTTAAAGTGTCTGCTCGACCGGGCAGTGGCTAATAATATAGCATATTATGAGATGATTGAAGACCTCCAGGGCACTCTCGAGGAGCTTCAACAACAATACAAGGAATCTACAGCCCTTTTTCACTAGGGATGTGTGAAGAAGTATCAGCAACTAAGTGCTGATAAAGGATATGATAGATTGTTTGCTGATTACAATATAAAGGAAAGAACTTTGAAGACTGAGGTCGAAGAGCACAGGTAGATAGCTAAGTTACTGGAGCAGGAAAGCAATAACCTACGAGGAGAGATATCTCAGTTGAAGTCTGTAGTCTCTACCTCGGGAGCCTTTGTCCCTGTCAACGATGAGGGTTTTTCTTTCTTGGAGGTTAAAAATGCCAATCTGAGAGACGAATTGGAAACCTTGAAGAGAGCTAGTCCTTCTACCTCTGCTCACGGACGAGCAAGAGCTTCTCGGGGATGAGCAAGGGTTGCTCCAGTTACTATTGAAGAAGTTAGAATGCAGGCAGCCTTGGAGAATCAAGCATTCCAGTTGGTGGCAAAGAATCAAGCATTAGATGAGATGTCCAAGAAGATTCTGAATCTGGATGAGCAGCTCTCTGCACAAAAGTCTTCCTTGGAGAGTAAAGAACTTTTAACGAAGAACCTCCATGAGCAACTGGAGAGGTTAACCTATAAATTCCATAAGCATCCTAGGGATTTATGGATGGCTGGTTATAATGAAGCCCTCTACCATCTAGATGATCGGATCCAAAATGCAAATAATGTGGGTTACAAGCAAGGATGGCTGAATGCATTGGGCGTGCTACAGTTGGAACAGGGTCACTATCTGTGGAATTACTATGACCCTGGGTTGCTCGAGTTGCCGGTGCCACCTTTCAAACTGGATATGAGCTGGATTCCTGCTCGGGCCAAAGTATCTCGGTGACTACAGTCTTCATTCCAATTTCGAGATATCTCGCCCTGGACACCTACTTGATCGTCCCTCAGTAATGAATATCAGGATGCTTAAAGATATAAATTTCATCAATTCCCCTTATGCCTTAGACGATCCTCCAGCTGGTGAAGAACCTATTTCAAAGGTAGAGGGGAAGAAACCAATAGAATAGGATTCTTGATGTAACAATTTTTTATGTATTTCATTCTCAATGTATTTTGTTTTGGATTTAAAGAAAAACTTCTAGTTTTCTTTGCAATTTGTCATTGTCTTTGGAAATATTTTGTAAGACATTTTCTAATGAATGTGCATGTATATTTGTTGAACAGATAAAGATATTTTGTGCTATTTTAAATTATCGATCAACTAGAGTTGGTGAAAATTTATTGTCGACTATTTGAATTTATCTGACGACCAAGCAAAGTTGGTGATATTTTATTTCTCGACCAACTATGGTGGTAGCTTAAAATTCCATAAGTTTCATGAACTTTATCTTTTTAATTTTAAGCCCTGAAATGACTTTCATTTATTTAACCAATTATTTCCGACCAACCGGAGTTGGTGGTTTTTTGTTCTCGACCAACCTTAAATGGTAGATTTTCTTTCTCGACCAACCTTAGCTGGAAGATTTTCTTCCCAACCAACCGTAGTTGGTATTTCTGGGAAATTTTTTATTCCCGACCAACTATAGTTGGTGGATTTTCTTATTCCCGACCAGCCTTAGCTGGTGGATTTTCTTCCCAACCAACCGTAGTTGGTATTTCTGGGAAATTTTTTATTCCCGACCAACTATAGTTGGTGGATTTTCTTCCCAAGCAACCGTAGTTGGTATTTATGGGAAATTTTTTATTCCCGACCGACTATAGTTGGTGGATTTTCTTCCCAAGCAACCTTAGTTGGTATTTATGGGAAATTTTTTATTCCCGACCAACTATAGTTGGTGGATTTTCTTCCCAACCAATCGTAGTTGGTATTTCTGGGAAATTTTTTATTCCCGACCAACTATAGTTGGTGGATTTTCTTCCCAACCAACCGTAGTTGGTATTTCTGGGAAATTTTTTATTCCCGACCAACTTATAGTTGGTGGATTTTCTTTCCAACCAACCGTAGTTGGTATTTCTGGGAAATATTTTATTCCCAACCAACTATAGTTGGTGGATTTTCTTCCCAACCAACCGTAGTTGGTATTTCTGGGTTTAATGCGTAGTGTGTAGCACTAATACTCCGAAAAAATTTCAACAAAAGGAGAGAATTGGGAGAAATATCCAAAACTTTATTCGTATCGAAGAAAACTACATTACATAGAGATTAAATTACTGATAATATTTGCGCAGATGCTATGCGTTCCATGCATTCTTAAACTCCTCTCCTTCTAAGGTTTCGATTCTATACGTTCCTAGTCGAACAACCTCTGTTACTCTGTAGCGCCCATGCCAGTTTGCTTCCAGTTTGTTGTGCTTTTGAATTACTTTCTTTAGCACATAGTCTCCTTCTTTTAGGTCGCATTTCTTTACTCTCTTGTTGTAGAACAGAGTTGTCTGTTGCTGGTATGCAGCGTTTCTGATTGCTGCTTCTTCTCTAACTTCCTCGAGCATATCCAAATCTAATCTTCTCATTAAGTCACTGATAGGAGAGATGAAATTCATCACTCTGTGTGTGGGGAGACCCAGCTCGGCAGGTATAACATCTTTACTTCCAAATGCCAACATAAACAGAGATTTTCTTGTGGATGCTTGTGGAGTAGTACGATAAGCCCATAGTACAGAATGCAGCTCATTGATCCAATTTGCCTTTGCTTCATTTAATCTTTTCTTCAAGCCATTAAGCAGCGTTCTGTTCGTCACTTCAGTTTGCCCATTGCTCTGGGGATGGCCTGGTGCATAATGGGTTTTTAATATGTTTGACTGATGACAATATGCAGCGAACTCCTCATTGTCAAATTATGTTCCATGGTCGGTGATGAATACATGGGGAAGACCATATCTACAGATTATGTTCTTCCAAATAAATTGGTACACCTTTTCATATGTCATATCGATAAGGGGCTCAGCTTCCACCCACTTAGTAAAGTAATCCACTGCGACGATGAGATATTTAAACCTTCCTCTGGTCGTTGGAAGTGGCCCGACCAAGTCAATTCCTCACATGGCAAATGGCCAACGGGAAGTAATGGGCGTCAACAATGCTTGGGGAGTTCTTCGGATGGTGGAGAAGCGTTGACATTTGTCACATTTTTTGGCATAGGCTATGCAATCAGCCCTCATTGTCAGCCAATAGTATCCCTGCGTCATTATCCTTTACATAAGTGTTCGACCTGCTACATGGGCTCCACAAGACCCTTCATGGACTTCTTCGATCAAGTCTTTCACCTCGGTGAGATGTACACATCTCTGCAAGCCATCTATAATTCCTCGTCTATATAGGACACCATTGGTCAATACATAACGAGCAACTTTAAACTTTAGTTTCTTGGCTGCGAGTTTATCAGTTGGCAAATACCCTTCTTCAATATATGCCCTGATAGGATCCATCCAAGATGGTCCTAAATCAAGGGTAATAAAGTTCATCATCAGATCTTCATCTATGCTCCGACTAGCCAAGACTTCAATTGGGATTATTCTTTGTAGCTCGGTGCATGTGGCTGATGCTAAACGAGCTAAGGCATCTGCTCTGGCATTCTCCAATCTTGGTATTCTAATTATCTGCTCTACCATCAGACTTGATAAAATCACCATCGCTTTTGCATGATAACTGATTATTAATTCTCCTTTGACTGCATATACTCCCAGCATTTGATTTACGATCAACTGCGAGTCACTGAATACAATAACTTGCTCTGCCCCCATGGTTTTTGCCAGATTAAGACCTGCAATCATAGCTTCATATTCAGCCTCATTATTAGAAGCCTTGAATTGGAAGCGCAGAGAATACTCCACATTGACCTCATCCGAGCTGTTTAAAATAATCCCTGCCCCACAGCCTGTAGTGCAAGATGAGCCATCCACATATAGGTACCTCGTCTTTAAATTTTTGATCGTACAGAGTTCCTCGATGAAATATTTGCTGTTTCCTTTTATCCTCCTCTAGCACTTCTAGCTGCTCGTCGACCATCTTTTCTTGCTTGTCGACCAACTTCTCTTGCTCGTTGACCAACGTAAGTTGATCGGGGTTTAAATTCGATGATCCTGTAACATCCACAGGTTGGTCGGTATCCAGCTTTTGCTCCTCGGAGGTATCAGGATAGGTGAACTCTGCTATAAAATCTGCTACTGCTTGCCCTTTTAGTGACGATCTAGGCTCATAAACTATGTCATATTCACCAAGTTCTACTGCCCAGTACATCAATCTCCCTTATTTTCTGGTTTATAAAGAGCTTGCCTCAATGGCATATCAGTATACACAACTATGGTATGAGCTTGGAAGTACGGCCTCATTCTCCTACTTGCCTCGATCAATGCTAGTGCCAATTTTTCCAGTCTTGGATATCTAATCTCTGCTCCTCGGAAGGCTTTGCTAGTGTAATAAATTGGTTTTTGTACTCCATTCTCCATTCTTATCAATGCCGAGCTAACTGCATTCTCCGACACTGCCAAATACAAGTACAATCTTTCCCCCATCACTGGCCTGGATAACAGTGGAGGTGCTACCAGATATTTCTTCAATTCTTGAAAAGCCTTCTCGCATTCGTCATTCCATTCAAATATTTTTTGGAGTGTTTTGAAGAATGGGAGGCATCTATCTGTTGCTCATGATACAAATCTATTAAGTGCTGCAACTCGCCCAGTGAGACTTTGTACTTCCTTCTTCGTCATTGGAGATCGTAGTCCCAATAGAGCCTTGATCTTCTCTGGGTTTGCTTCGATTCCTCGTTGATTAACAATATACCCGAGGAACATGCCTTCTCGTACTCCGAATATGCACTTGGTGGGATTCAGCTTCATTTGATATTTATCCAGTTGATCAAAGGTCTGGCCTAAGTCAATTAAATGGTCATCAGCTCTCTTGCTTTTCGTCAGCATATCATCAACATAAACTTCCATATTGCGACTGATTTGTTCTGCAAATACCTTGTTCATCAGTCGTTGATATGTTGCACCTGCATTTTTTAAACCAAAAGGCATAGCATTATAACAATAAGTTCCCCTAGGGGTAATGAAAGAGGTACTCTCCCTGTCTTCAGGTTTCATTTTAATCTGGTTGTAACCAGAATAGGCATCCATAAAGCTCAACAACTCGTGTCCCGAGGTAGCATCCACTAATTGATCAATTCGGAGCAAAGGAAAATGATCCTTTGGGCATGCCTTGTTAAGGTTGGTAAATTATACACACATACTCCATTTGTTGTTTTTCTTCTTCACCATTACTACATTTGCCAACCAGTCTGAATATTTGACATCGTCAATAAAGCAAGCTTTCTGGAGCTTCTCGACCTCCTCTTGTATGGCTTGGTTCTTCTCGGGGCTGAACATTCTTCGTCTCTGCTTCACTGGCTTGATCTCCTTATTCACATTGAGTTCGTGACATAAGAAATTTGGATCTATTCCTGGCATATCCTCATGACTCCAAGCAAAAGTTTATTTTCTGCTTTTTAGGAAAACTATCAATTCCTGTTTTAGTGAGGCATCTAACGATGAACCTATTTGAGTTGTTCGCTCCGGGTGCTCGTCGTCCAAAATGATGTTTTCAGTAGCTTCCACCACCTGGACTTTCACGAGCTGCGATTCGTCTCTAGGATCTAATGTTTCAATCTCTACACCTTCACCCACTTGGTAGGTCGTAGTCTTTTTCCTAGATTCCTCGAGTTCTTCTAGCTCGGCAGATGAGTAATAACATTCCCGAGCAACTTTTTGGTCACCCTTTACAACTCCTACTCCAAAAATTGGTTGGAAACTTCAGACATTGATGTACAGTAGATGGTACTGCTTCGAACTTTTTCAAACTTACCCTTCCCATGATGATATTGTAAGCTGACTGGACCTTCTTATCCACCATAAAGAAACGTACTATTTATGTTCGACAAGCAGGCCATGTGCCGATGAACATATCCAACTTGATCGTCCCAAGTGGAAAGGCTTTCTCGCCAGCAAACCCAAGGAGGGGCCTCTGATAAGGTTCCAACTGAGACAACTTCATATTTAAACTATCGAAGCATGTGTAGAACATGATATCCGCCGAGCTACCATTATCCACTAGTACTCTTGAGATTATTACTTTCTTCATCCTCATTTTGATCACCAGTGGATCATCATGAGGATATAGTACACCTGCGAGGTGGTTCTTGGAGAAACCAATGACTAATTTTTCTTTATTCACCTTCCTCGGGCGATCATCCTCAGCTAGATTTATTTGCTGAATGTATGAACAAGCTTGAGCTTCATTGAGGTAAGCTTTCCTTTCCGCAGTAAGGTCCCCACCTCCTGCATCTCCACCTGTAATAACGTTACAGTCAAATGATCCAAAATGAATAGAAAATACCTCACGTTCTGGCTGTCTTGGTTTCTTGGGGAGATCAGGGTCATCTTCGGGATCATCTTCATGATCTCTTTTCTTGTTTTCTTCTGATCGATGAGGAGATCTAAACCTCTGTCTTGCTCGATCGTTGCTTTTTCTTTCATTTCTTTGATCACCATACTTGGTCAGCTTTCCTCGTCTGATGAGTGCTTTGATTTCATTTGGAGATCTATGCAATTTTTGGTCGTGTGACCATGGTCTTTATGGAACTCGCAATATTTGGCCTTATTCATCTTGTCAGGATTTGACTTTATTTTCTCAGGCCAATTTAGTTCCTCGATGTTCTTGATCTCTTCTAGGGCATGGTTTATGTCTACTTTCAAAGGAGTATAATTTTTAAATTTCTTCAATATTTCCCATGATGGTTTTGCCTTTGACTGCTTGTCACCACCATTGTTCTTATGTTCTTTCTTTTTAGCCTTATTAACATCCACCTTGGTCTCTTTTGTGTCCATGTTCTTCTTCGCAGCCATAGCCTCCTCGGTATTCATGATCTTGGCTTCTTTTGCCATTAGTTCTGACATGGTAATGTGTGGATCTTTGTCCAAAGTGTAGTACAATTTATTGGGCAACAGTCCACTCATCAAAGCTGTAATTGCTATTTTTTCCTCGTAATCAATAACTTCGAGCTTCTCATTATTGAAACGAGTTATGTAATCCCTGGAGCTCTCACCTGTTTTTTGTCTAACACTTAACAAATGTGCAAATCGTTTAACTGGTTTTGCTCCAAAACAGAAATTTCCAATGAAGAGCTCGGCCAATTGAAAGAAAGTTGATATCTTCCCCCGAGGAAGATTATTGTACCATATTTATGCAGATCCGGTAAGAGTTCCCGAAAATGTCCTGCATCTCATCTCGTCTGGCACGGCATAGATGTCGGTAACAGCTTGGTATTGTTCTATATGAAAGACAGGGTCAGTTTTTCCATCATATTTAGGGGTCACAACAGGTGCTTTGAACTTCGATGGTGTGGGAAAATCCACAATTGCCTGTATAAAAGGCGTCCCTTGGACAAAAGTTCTTTGTAGAGGATTCTTGGCCTTAACCATTTCCCCTAGTCTATCCTCCAACCTTTGAATAGAGCCTTTACATGAGTCCTTTCCCTCCTTGGGCCTATTGGTTCGAGCAATTGATCGTGTTGAAGTCGCTTCCTGGGATCTATCTTATCGAGCAACTGAACCCTCTCTTCGATCAGATGGTTATCGAAATTTTCTCGACACAGCCTTAGGAGGACTTTTATTCTTCCTAGGGCCTAATCGATTAAAAGTAGAGATCCTACTTAATCTTTCCAATGCACTAGTCCTTTCTGGAGAGAGAGTGATGTGGTGTTCAGTATCTGTGGCTCGTACTGACGAAGTTCGACCCAGTTGATAAGAAAAATCATCAGATTTCTCAGTGCGATATGAATTGCTTTGCCTAATACGCGAAGAAACTAAACGGGTATTTCTTTGAGCACTTTGTTGTCCTGAATGGGTCGGCGTTCCACCTTGGTTTGTTTGCATGAGTTGTCGCATAGTCTCTTGCATAGCCGTCTGGCCTTGAGGCAAATTGGCCATAATTCCAACTAGATCTTGGACATTTGGAGGAGCGGATGGATTCGGGGGGTTTCCAGCATTTCGATTACTGGATTCAGGATTATCAGCCATTGGTGATAAATTATTTTGGTGAAAAACAAGAATTTCAGTCGCTTCCCACAGACGGCGCCAATCTGTTGATGTAAAAAATTAGATTATCTCTAATTATTTAATCACGGATAAAAAATAAATAAGAAAAAAGATTTTAAAAGTAGTTCAGCCTTGAATGAATGGCCTACGTCCACTATTTGGGTTATTATTGACTGTTTGGGAATTCTCGATTACAGGTTTTTCCAAGAAATTCCGAGTCCCCTTACAATGAGGATGATACAATGTATTTATAGCCCTCGGGCTGTAAATGTGAAATGGTGATACATAGTTGTCCAATAGACGTGTACATCTGTATGATAATAATCAGCATTTAATGCGCATTCAATCCTCTTAATTATTCAGTTATAAATGCTCCGAATGAGGTGCAGCTCGGGCCGCCTGAGTTACTCGGAACGCCTAAGTAGCTCGATATATATGAGTTTCTCGGTATAATAAAGTTCCTCGGAGAGTGCCTGTTGCTCGGAGTGTCTGAGTTGGTCGAGGAGGTTGAGTTCCTCGAAGTCAAGGTGTTGTTCAGAAATGTTTGTAAGTGCCATGTAGATTGACACGTGTCTCCGCTTAATTGATCCACATCAACAGACTAAATTTGGTATCAACACCTACTATGATCCTTGAAAGAATCACAAGAAACGCAGTCTTCCTTCAGCAATGATCCTCACAAGAACCGCAGTCATCCTTAAGTCACACCCTTCGTCTTCGGTAGTGATCCCCTCGGGTTTCACAAGTCAGCCATGGAGATGCTTTCTCCACAAAGGTGTATGCAAGATACTAAAACAGTAAAGGGTCTTAAACAAATTCACAAGAATAATTTTTAGGATGTATGTTCTGAATTAAAAGTGTTTAAAACACTAAACAATGTAGAACTTTTGTAAAAGGTATTCAGAGAATGATCTGGCAAAAGTCTTAAAAAATTTGAACACGTAACAGGTATTTATAAGGCGTTCACAAATTTCAAGGCGGCGGCTCTTTTGAACAAATTTCAAGGCTCGTTCGATTGAGAATAGAAGTTCATTCTAATGAAATAGATCTCGTTCAAACGAACTTCTTTATAAACTCTATAAATGACAAAAGAAAGCTAACACCCTTCCTAACCCTATAAGAAAATGGCATAAATCTCTTTATCTTCGAAATTCTTTGCTTTCCTTTCACAATTTGTCTTCATCCAGTGTGTCTTCAATTTCGCTTCAAGTTCCTACACATATGAAACAAAAACATATATCCTATGACACATCAAGTTTTAAACAAACATAAAAATTACCTCTTAATTTGTTCTCACTATTTTTGTTCGTAAAATACAAAAGGAGTAAAATATAATCATGAAATACAATGCATCACTTAGAAGATAAGATATCTTCACAAAAGATATAAATCAAGCAAGTGTAATGATAATCTCAAAGTTTTCATTTTTTCTCAAAAAAATAAATTTCACAAATATAACATACAATGCCATATATAATATATGTAAAATATACCAAAAAAATTCTGGTACATATATAGGTATAAATGACCACAAAACATGACACAAACACATAAGCCTTACACACTAGCATAGTATCGATGTGTCTAAACGTGTGGAATGGAATGAATGGACGTGAACTAAGTACAAACTAATTATAACCGAAGCACTCAAATGCATTCAAGAAGTTTTCAATTGACCACAAAACATTATCAAACTAAGCTTTAGCCTCAAGTGGCAAATAAAATAGAACTTAATTAACAAAACAAGCACAATGCATAGAAGCCTAGAATATTAATGGTTCTACAAATCAATAGCGTTATGACAAAATAAGCATACTAGTAATCATTGTGCAAACTCATTGACCTTCAACTAAACTCCCTCAAAAGATAAACAAATATCATATTTTTGATTCTTTTCTTTTCTTTATGCTTTTGAAGCTATTTCTTTTAAATGATATAATAAACTAAATTATATTGGCCCCTTTTTGGAAATTATTCTTTGGCTCTTTTCAATGGTGGCTTTCACGCAAAGTCAACTTTTCTTTCGCAGCCCCTTTCGGTGTACGCTTATATTTTTTCAATACTAAACAAAGTATCTCACGGGCAAAGGTTCTTACGCACAGAAATTTCTCATAGTCTCAAAATATGTGGATGATATGATTGATGGGAGAACATCTCATCAATCTCAAATATACATGTGAAGTCGAAATTCAACAAGCTCGTGCATGTGTGTGCAGAGGCATATACAAAGTCGAATCCATAATGTAAATCAATCTCGATACAACTCTATGAAAACATGGTTAAGATCAATCTAAATGTCTATAATCAAAATTAAATGTCCTAGCCAAATGGAAAGTATGAAGTGAATTGGATTCAAACACGCCAACATGCCACACCAAATGTGTAAAACTAAAATAATACAGAAAAACCAAAAATCTTTTTGCATTTTTAAAAAAAAAAGTTATCAAAATAAAATCTTTTTGTATTTTTCAAATTTGACTCACAAAAGAAAAATATAATACAAAAGATGTACATGTTGTATCCCTAGCAAACGTATATCAAGAAACACAACTAAAGAATGACAAATAAAATCATGCATGCAATCATTCATAAGATATATCAAGTGAAGCATCATGTGCAAATATGCAAGATTCAACTAATCTAATATCTAACTCCTCCAAAAGAGATATCCCAACCCAAATAGATGTATACTTAATGCGTGGGGTTTTGAGAACCAAGGGAATACTAGACTTTAACTTCCTTGAACCTCTTCTAAGATCATAATTGATGAGTGAATTATTATGTATTATTTATACCCAAATATAGGCCTTGTTAGTCCCCTTGCATCATAAATAAAATACATTTAGAGTCATTTTTATCATTTAAAAGAAAAATACAAATTTCAGAATAAGTGGGGTTAATAATGCAAGTTTGAGAACTTCACGCTCACATCTTATATTCATTGCTAATCTCATGTGCGAGTTTGTTTTTTAGTATTGACAGGTTTAAAAAGAAAGCGATGAAGTCTGGACGCAAATTGAGCATGAAAAAGTCACTTATGCACCTTCAGGGGCAATATTGTAACTTCAAATGACTGATTTTGGACTTGGACCAAACACGAAAAATGAAGGCCTTGAATCCAGGGATGCCTGGGTTCAAACGGCGTGTCTATTATAGTTGAAACGAATAATTTATGGCCGTGCAAAGTTCGGAACGGAAAGAAAGTCAAAAGTCAACCCCGAAATCAAACTCATTCCCCTAACCCAATCGAACCCTTAAACCGAGCCCAACCCATACTTACACCTTGTGTGTGTGTTTAGTTTGTATTATATATTTTTATTTGAGTCGTGTAAATATTTTTAGTAATTTTTAAATTTCATTTGCGTGTGAGGTTATTTTTATTATTTTATATTTTTTTCGAGTCAATTTTACTATTTTATTTTCTCTAGTGTTTTACCAATTTATGTAAATATAGTAGTGCGTGTGAGTATATGTGCCATTTTATATAGTACTAAGTCTGTGTCAGTAAATAATATAGGGGTGAGTTTTTATTTTTATTTTTATTTTATCTTTAGTTTTCTTATTAGTTTAGTACTTTTCTTATTAGATTAGGTTTATTAATATTATTTTATTTTATGATTTTTTATTTTTTATTATTAGGTTAGAATTTAATTTTTAATTTTAATAGATTGTAATTATTTTAGTAGTTGTAATTACTGGGTAAGTGATATTTTTATTTTTATTTTTATTAATTAGGTACAAAATAGACACACGTACATACTAATTACCCTACACTCACAAACCCAAACAACTCACACACACATTATCCTACACACTCACACCCTATCCCCATACACCTTACTCAGACCCAAACCTACACTCACCCTCACCCCTAAACCCTACACACACGCACACCCAATCTAACTCCACATCAATATTCACCATCATCCACCTTACCACCAAAACCCACGCTCTCTCACCAAAAACCCCATAACCAATAAAACCATAAATCCACTAACACACCATCATCCACCTCCCCCTCCTGCCCAGTACTAAGACCCAAAAAAAACATTTTATGCCCCATTTTGTCCTACTTTCTTGGTGTGCAGAATTTTTGGTATAAATTATGGGTCAATTTCGAATTAAGGAGATACTCTTTTGGATAGAAAAAAAACATACTTTGAGAGATAAAAAATATGTGTAGAGAGTATTTTTTAGGAAGACTTTGGAAGAGCATATTGTGTATTATAACTCACGTCTTGGACGCGATTTTTGTAAGTTGACATTTATTAATGAAAATTATTATTTCATCTTATAATATTTGTGTGTCAAATATGATGTGTGAGTAGTTTAACTATTAGGACTTTAAGTGATGTTTGTTATGACTAATTAAATTACGCATGTTAATTTAATTTCGTACATATTCTGACGTGTTTTAATTTGAAATAAAAAAAATCGGTATTCGCTTAAAATTACATGGAAGTGTATTTTTAAACCTCAATAATTAATTATAAATTCGTGTTTTAAAAATTTAAAGTTGTCATCTTTTATGGGTTATGCTTGCACTTAGATGTTTTGATACCTCATGCTTAAATACACATTAAAAATTTATAACGTGATATTTTCAAGGGAATAGGTATTTATGGTGTCTAATTTAAGAGACGTTAAAATATTTTGAACGCATGTAATGTTTTATTCTCCGAAATATACGCGACGAGAGTCGGTATATTTCGTGTTTTTCTTCAGAATTATTGAATTAAATTAACATGTAAATTTAATTAGAATTGACAAACGAAACCAACGTCCTAGTTTCTTTCACACTTGATATAAAGTCTTACTTGTTCGTTTATTTCGCTTTTATTTTTATTTTAGAAACTCAATCACATTTATACACTCATATGTCTAGTTGGACAATCAGTACTTTATAAAAATTGACGAAATCTATGTGGGTTCAACTCGTACTTACACCCGTTATATTTCAATAGCCCGTGCACTTGCGGTAATTTTAACATTTAAAATTTGACAACAAGTTTTTGGCGTCGTTGCCGGGGATTTCGATCGATTTTAAGAATATTGATTTTCGGACAAGTTTTATAAAACAAAATCGTAAAAATAAATTTTTTAAAAAAATATTCCAACAGCATTTTTTTTTGGGGATAAAAAAACATATTTAAAGTCTTTTATGAATAACTAGTTGTTTTTAACACTAGTTTTGTCATAAAAGTACTCAAAAATACAAAAACAAATCGAAAAATCCCAAAAAATTCCAAAAATCCAGTAGTATATATATATTTCATAATATATAAAAAAATAGATTTAAAGTCTTTTTGTGATTAAATAGTTATTTTTTACACTAGTTTGTCACAAAAGAACTTAAAATTTTAAAAATTTCTAAGACTAAAACAAATTTATTTTTTCTGGAAACTTAGAGATTTCTTACATTCTGAAAAAAAAAATTAAAAAGAATCGAAAAATCCAATTTTAAAAAAAAATCCCAAACATTCAAATTTCCAGCATCCTATTAAAATAATTAAAAAAAAATCAGATTTAAGTCTTTTTATGATTAAATTATTGTTTTTTACACTAGTTTTGTCATAAACTATCTAAAATTTTGAAAAATTCGATATTATTTTTTTTCTGAAAATCTTCAGAATTCAACGTTGCTGTAATTTATAAAGAAAAATATCGGATTTAAAGCCTTTTATGAATAACTAGTTGTTTTTAACACTAGTTTTGTCATAAAAGTACTCAAAAATACAAAAACCAACAAAAAATATCAAGAAAAAAAATTTATTTATTTCCAATAACAATTTTTTCTAATATATGTATATATATATATATATATATATATATATATATATATATATATATATATATTTTCATTCTTATAGTGTGCTTTTATTATTACTTTTTGCTCTTTAAAACAAAAAATACATTGTAAGTGCATATGTAAGTATTTTTGTATTTAATAATTTTTGTTGCACTTTAAGCTTGGTATGGTTTTTGTGTTCTTTTTCAGATAAAAAAAACAAAAAGAAGAAACTAAAAAAAAAGAGTAAGAACAGAGAAAAAAATACGAAAAAGAAAGCAACCGTGGGAAAAGCGCTAAATTACTTGTGCAATCTTGCCACGCGCGCAAGGTACTCTCGGAGACGACTGAAACGGAGGCGATATTTTCCTCCGATCGATGTCAAATAAAACTTTCGCTCAGCGTAAAGAAGTGCCCTAAAAAGTCCACATCGGAGATAAGTCTTGTGTGCTCTTATGTGAAACTATTTTCGCAAATTTCAATCAGCACGTTGCATAATTTTACTTAAGGGCAAAACCCAATTTTAAGATAAGGTGGGGATTTAATCACCCTTTCTTAGCCCACAAATCATTAAGCTACCCGAGCATCTGCATAACCCAAGTCATAATTTTAATTTAAAATTTATTAGACATTGGCCATAGGGTGTCACATAGCCCATCGGCATATTCCTTTCAAGGCTAGGATGAAAAGCTAATCCCAACACGGAATTTTCAAATCGATGTCATTTTGACATTAACTAGGTGTAATACCCCACGATTTTGGGACTAGGAAATTAAATTTTTGGGAGAAATAAATTTATTTAAATCAGAGAATTTTAAATTTTGGAGATTTAGGTCCAAAAATTAAGGACATTTTTAAAGTATTCCGGATGATGATTTTGAGTGTACCATCGATCCCAGAAGGGTCGAGATAGTCAAAATGACTGTCATTGGATTTTATTTCGGTTCCGAATTATTTTTAAGTCAGTTGACTCGAATTGGAGTAAATGAGTCATTTAAAGTGTGTATTAACATTTAAAACTGGGACTTATGTTTTAAGGGATTTAAGAGGCTTACGGATCAAGCCTTCTCATTTAGAGAAAGAGAGAAAGAGAAAAGGAAAGAGAAAGGAAGAAAGAAAGGAGAAGAAATAAGAGAGAGGGGAAGAAATAAAGGAGAAGAAATAAGAGAGAGAGGAAGAAAGCTTGGAGGATTCCGGCCCAAACGCGACATCGAGGACGATCCAACCTCTGCAAAATCGAGGCAAGTGTTTAATCTTGCTAAATATTTCATTTGTGTATTTCATTTCATAATTTGTGGATAAAAGAAATGGATTTTGGGTATTAATATCAAAACCAAGATTTTTGGGGTTTAATCTTGAAATTGATGTTTAAATATGGATTTGATGGTGTAGAAATGGTTGAGATCAATTTTGGGTTGATTTATTGGCTTAGAATCATGATGTTATAAAGGGTTAGGGGTTAGAAGTGAAATTTTAGGGTTCAGAATTCGTGGGTTTTTGTGAAGGACCCGAATCGATTCACCCCTTAAGCGAATCGATTCGGCCTAGGCAAAATTGGCAGGTCTGCATTGACCGAATCGATTCGGACCCTGGGCGAATCGATTCGGCCTGAGACAGAAGCCCATGTCTTTAGACCCGAATCGATTCGCCTTGGAGGCCGAATCGATTCGAAATAGGGCCGAATCGATTCGGAAACAGGGTTGTTTCATGAATTTTCGCTAGAATGATTTCTAACCCTTTTTGGTTGGGTTTAGTGAATTAGGACATGATTATATGATGTAAGAAAGATGTTTTGGAGACTTATTAAAAGTTTCTCGCATTATGGGACCGCGGGTACTTATCGAGTCATTTTGGGGGACTTATATCCATATAAATTGGAGAGGGTCATATCGAGATAGTGGGGAATCTCATTGAGAATGGGAGTTCTAATTAGGAGTCACAAGTGGGCCTAGTTATAATGTAAGGTTAAGGTCCTTTCGAGAGAGTGGTGAGAGTGCGACATGAAATCGTAGGCCGAGGTGTGTGCCGAATCCTTATAGTAATTAGGATTCTATGTAGATTAAGATTGGGGACCGACGAGAGAGAGTGGTCGCGTATCCTTAGTAATGTTTGACTCGAGGAATAGATTGTAAACGCAATAAGATTTAAGGGTTCATAAGAATAATTGAACCGTAGTCGGGATAGTGATTATGTATATCGATGTAGTATTTCCCTAAAAGTGATGGAATCATGAGATGAATTTAAGATTGAATTTGAGGTTTATAGACTAATAGTTACGTGCATATAAATGGTCGAATTAGTACTAAACATATTGATGTACTTTCGAATATCGATGAGAAGTGTAGTGTTTGTTACCTACACTCAACTTTGGGTGATAACCTTAATATTGGAGATATATAGATATGTTGGAAGATTATTTATATCATAATGAAAATGAACGCATATTCTTCAAGTGTGGGATCGTATTCACATAACGAATTAAGCTAATATGATTGAAGTGATGGTTAGTATATTGAGGAATATGGACGCCAATAGGCGAGTTTATAAGTTTCATACATGCAATGAGAGATAGTATGTATATATGTATGTATATATATTTGTATAGATATGGATATTTGTGCATACTCATGTTGTGAATATCTAAACCGTATGTGATGGTTTAATTATATGATGGGATCATATGGATGTATATATATTATGCATGTGAATGATATATGTACTTATGTGGTTAAGCATACCCCGCTCATGCTATCATTGGGAAGTTTTCGCGATGAGGATGAGCACCCTGGCTCGAGGAGCAGAGTGTGGATATTCCCCAGGTCATAGTTGTCCATTGTGTTATTATGTGATTTACATTTTTTTTTTTGGGATGAAACGTAGTGGGTATGTTTCATCTCATTGCCGGTTAGGAACTATAATCGCTTCCCGGACGTTGTGTGCGTGAGTTTATCAGGAGGTGGGTGTCGTTTAGCCCCACCAGGCGGTCCCCAGTATGCTACGTAGGATGGGCAATGGGAAGATGATAGCATGGTGCAGTATATTGGCGATATATATAGCCAGTTATTTTATGTGAATGGCCATTGTACATCATATGTGGTATGTACACTTGGCTATGGGAAGGAATGATTGTATCTATATGCATATTTAGAGTAAATACATATATATACTTATTTATATCCTATAGGTGAATGGATATAAGATTTATATGGTGTACATCTTGGGTGATTATGGTGTACAAGGATGCTGGGGGTTGATGTATCGCATTTAAGGAATATTTCGGTTGCATCAACCCAAGGATATTTGTTGGAGATATAGGGGTTGCTCTTAGTTAGTAATCCAAATGGTCGTAGAATTGTGTGTATGACATAATGGATCTCTAGGATCGACATTGTCAAGGAGTAGTGTATTGGGGGGGTTCCTTGTTTGGATTTCGCTTTGCGAGACGTCCCATGCACGAAACGTAGTGCAATGTTGAGAGCAGAGAGAAGTTTTGTCCTTATTAATTTGTATGCATGTTACATAGAAATTAAATCATATGATTCAAACCTAATGCAAATGGGTAATGTATGAAGAATTATAATTGATTAAATTATAAACCGGAAATGAAACTAAACCTAATATAGCACTTATGTGTAAAATAATTAAGAGTGATTAAAATGGAAAGGATTCCCGGGTACGGTTAAAAGTTAGGTTGTCCTTAGGGGTGGTGTAACTTAATTAAAATTTCGGGACGCGAATAGGTGCGCGCTATTAGATGAGAGGTGAGTTTGGGGGTTTCACGAGAGTGCGACTCCACTTTAATTATGAAATAAGTGCATTTATATTTATTATGCACGGTTAACACACTTGCTAAACATTTTTACACCTCGGGCTCTGACCCGTTTATATTTATCTTCTTCTATATATATATATATATATATATATATATATACATGTGTCTTACCGCATGGATGCCGGATGATTTTCTATCCAGAGTCTTGGGAACCGTAACAGGTGCGGAATGTTGCGGGATTTAGATTACAATCGCTTCCTATTCTTGTGTAAATCTAAATAGGAAGCATGTTGTACATCGACTTTACGCCCAGGGTTATTTGTAGTTGTTTATATTTCTTCTTTATGATGTTGTACTGTCTGTGACCCGACTGTTTATTTCGGTATATTTCCTTTTGTATACTCATTTCCTTTTTATTTCGAGCACTTTATTTTATAGTGTTGTTGGTACATTCTATTTCTTATACTAGTTGGTTGTGTTGGTTTGTTGTCTGTGGCATGTTTTATTTAATTTTGGCATTTCGCTTATTTGATTCCGAGTAGTTAGCCTTATATGTTATTGTATAGTTTGTTGGTTCTGAGACTGAGCCATCTGAGATTCCTGATTTAAGGTAGTATAGGGTTGGCCACCCGTTATTATTTTAAGTGGGTTGTCACAGATGGTATCAGAGCATAAGGTTCTAGAGTCTTTAGGATCTGTTAGGGTTTTTCTGCGTTCTTTCGTTAACGTTCTTGATATAGAGCCCTACTATTAGGGTTATTGTGTTCACTGTGTTTATCTTCTTCTGCGAAGTGTATTCACTTGATTGACGTTCTGATAACAGTTGCTCTCATTTCAGACGTCGCCTAGAATATGTCGTCCAGGAAAGGACAAGATTAGAGATGCAATACCCATGATAAGATTTTGGGTCGCTTTGATCGGGGGTATTTGTTTTTCCCAATTCTGGCGGAGATAAAGAGGAGATTTCTATTGGTGATTCAAGGTGATCTATCGGTGGTTGAGTAATAAAGGGAAATTTACTCGAATGGTGAATCTTGGATTTAATAAGTTAAGTTATGAGGAGAGGCGTGTAGTGAAGTCCTTGGGAGGTTTAGATTGAGTAACCCGTCAACCTTTGTTAGGAAGCCTGTGATGTTGACTTTTACCAGTGGAAGGTAGGCGGCATTGTCCTATTATTACGAGTATCGTCTTTATTTAAGTAGGGAGTAAGAAATTTGGAGACTCAGGTTCATTGAGTAGGACCGAAGGAGTTGTCGGAAGTCGAAATAGCGCTTTGTCCTTCAAAATGGTTAAGAAGGATTTTTTGGAAGATGTCTCTTTGAGGAGAATTAGGCTTTAGGAAGAAAGATTGTCTTGGAAGAAGTAGAGGACTTTGAATAGGGATTCAAGGATGAAGTAAATCAATTGGATTATGGAAGTATAAGGTAGAATGCCCTTCTTTGGGGATAAGTCACGCTTTATGCGATATCGAAAACGTCGTGCGTAAGGCATATGAGTGGTTAGCCGCTACACCCCTAGGGTGTATAGAATTTCCCTAAAGGAAGGAGTGAGCAAGTACGGCCTTTGTACGGTATCTTTTGAGTTAATAGACCATCTCGTAAGGAGACAGTAGAGAGTTGTGCTATTGAGTTCCGAAAGTGCCGACTATTAAGGTTTGTTCAGTAATGGTTATTGTTGTATAGATAAGCTAGTGTGGGTAATTGTAGTGTTCCAATGAAGGAAGGACTTACTCGTGGCAATGCTTTAATGTGATGTAAAGGATTTGGAGAACTGAAGAGGTTCAGAGTTTAGGAGATTCGTTGTTGAGCGGAGAATTTAGCTCATAGTTGTGCTAGTTTTGAGAACTAGGTATTGGTTAGAGTATTGTATTTGTTGAGGACTTGTGTCCTAAACATAAGGTGTTTGTTTAGCATGTCGAAAGACATGGAATTGTTTTATATTATGTGTTGCATAGGCCTTCGGGCAATATCTAAAATATGAAAATCTTTTATAAAAACTTAACCCTGGTACAACTGATCCCAATCCCCGACCTAGCTACCCAGTAGTGTATTGGGAGGGTTCCTTATTTGGATTTCGCTTGCGAGACCTCCCCCGCATGAATGTGTCTAGTGTCAGGAATTAAGAAAAGTTCAACCATTGGGAATTTTGAACTTTTATATATATTCAATATGTTGCTATAGATTATGTTGTTAAGAGTTATATTATGATTTTGAGGCTAGTGGAGCCTGATTATATTTCTACGAGTGGAGCTCGGGTACGGAGTGTATAGGCACCCTGGGTAGTTAGTTTAATTTTTTAAATCTATATGGTTCGATGTAAGAACTGGAGAGGATCGGTATAGTGATCTAGAGGGTAGATGTAAGGACTAGATGAGATTCGAAGTCCTAGGCATATCTACAATTTCGCGGGCGAAATTCTTGTAAGGGGGGAAGAGTGTAATACCCCACGATTTTGGGACTAAGAAATTAAATTTTTGGGAGAAATAAATTTATTTAAATTGGAGAATTTTAAATTTTGGAAATTTAGGTCCAAAAATTGAGGACATTTTAAAGTATTCCGGATGATGATTTTGAGTGTACCATCGATCCCAGATGGGTCAAGATAGTCAAAATGATTGTCATTGGGTTTTATTTTGGTTTCGAATTATTTTTAAGTCAGTTGACTTGAATTGGAGTAAACGAGTCATTTAAAGTGTGTATTAACATTTAAAACTGGGACTTATGTTTTAAGGGATTTAAAAGGCTTATGGATCAAGCCTTCTCATTTAGAGAAAGAGAGAAAGAGAAAAGGAGAGAGAAAGGAAGAAAGAAAGGAGAAGAAAAAAGAGAGAGATGAAGAAAGCTTGGAGGATTCCGGCCCAAACGCGTCATTGAGGACGATCCAGCCTCTACAAAATCGAGGCAAATGTTTAATCTTGCTAAATATTTTATTTGTGTATTTCATTTCATAATTTGTCGATAAAAGAAATGGATTTTGGGTATTAATATCAAAACCTAGATTTGGGGTTTAATCTTGAAATTGATGTTTAAATATGGGTTTGATGGTGTAGAAATGGTTAAAACCAACTTTGGGTTGATTTATTGGCTTAGAATCATGATGTGATGAAGGATTAGGGGTTAGAAGTGAAATTTTAGGGTTTAGAATTCGTGGGTTTTTGTGAAGAAGAAGAACCCTTCAAGTTCTGCAGACCCGAATCGATTCGCCCCTTAAGTGAATCGATTCGGCCTAGGCAAAATTGGCAGGTCTGCATCGACCGAATCGATTCGGACCCTGGGCGAATCGATTCGGACCCTGGGCGAATCGATTCGGCCTGAGACAGAAGCTCAGGTCTTTGGACCCGAATCGATTTGCCTTGGAGTCCGAATCAATTCGCAGGGCCGAATTAATTCGAAATAGGGACGAATCGATTTGTAAACAGGGTTATTTTTTGAATTTTCTCTAGAATGATTTCTAACCCTTTTGGTTGGGTTTAGGGAATTGGGAAATGATTATATGATGTAAGAAAGATATTTTGGAGACTTATTAAAAGTTTCTCGCGTGATGGGACCGCGGGTACTTATCGAGTTATTTTGGGGGATTTATATCCATATAAATTGGAGAGGGTCATATCGAGATAATGGGGAATCTCATTGAGAATGGGAGTTCTATTTAGGAGTCAAAAGTGGGCCTAGTTATGATGTAAGGTTAAGGTCCTTTCGAGAGAGTGGTGAGAGTACGACATGAAATCGTAGGCCAAGGTGTGTGCCGAATCCTTATAGTAATTAGGATTCTATGTAGATTAAGATTGGGGACCGAAGAGAGAGAGTGGTCGCGTATCCTTAGTAATGTTTGACTCGAGGAATAGATTGTAAACGCACTAAGATTTAAAGGTACATAGTAATAATTGAACCGTAGTCGGGATAGTGATTATGTATATCAATGTAGTATTTCCCTAAAAGTGATGGGATCATGAGATGAATTTAAGATTGAATTTGAGGTTTATAGACTAATAGTTATGTGCATATAAATGGTCGAATTAGTACTAAAGATATTGATGTACTTTCGAATATCAATGAGAAGTGTAGTGTTTGTCACCAACACTCAACTTTGGGTGATAACCTTAATATTGGAGATATATAGATATGTTGGAAGATTATTTATATCAGAATGAAAATGGACGCATATGCTTCAAGTGTGGGATCGTATTCACATAACGAATTAAGCTAATATGATTGAAGTGATGGTTAGTATATTGAGGAATATGGATGCCAATAGGCGGGTTTATAAGTTTCATACATGCAATGAGAGATAGTATGTATATATATTTGTATAGATATGGATATATGTGCATACTCATGTTGTGAAAATCTAAACCGTATGTGATGGTTTAATTATATGATGGGATCATATAGATGTATATATATTATGCATCTGAATGATATATATACATATGTGGTTAAGCATACCCCGCTCATGCTATCATTGGGAAGTTTACGCGATGAGGGTGAGCACCCTGGATCGAGGAGCAGAGTGTGGATATTCCCCAGGTCATAGTCGTCCATTGTGTTATTATGTTATTTACATTTTTGGGGGGATGACACGTGGTGGGTATGTTTCGTCTCATTGCCGGTTAAGAACTATGACCGCTTCACGGACGTTGTGTGCATGAGTTTATCACGAGGTGGGTGTCGTTTAGCCCCACCGGTCCCCAGTATGCTACGTAGGATGGGCAATGGGAAGATGATAGCATGGTGCAATATATTGGCGATATATATAGCCGGTTATTTTATGTGAATGGCCATTGTACATCATATGTGGTATGTACACTTGGCTATGGAAAGGAATGATTGTATCTATATGCATGTTTAGAGTAAATACATATATATACTTATTTATATCCTATAGGTGAATGGATATAAGATTTCTATGGTGTACATCTTGGGTGATTATGGTGTACAAGGATGTTGGGGGTTGATGTATCGCATTTAATCAATATTTCGGTTACATCAACCCAAGGATATTTATTGGAGATATAGGGGTTGCTCTTAGTTAGTAATCCAAATGGTAGTAGTATAATTGTGTGTATGACATAATGGATCTCTAGGATCGACATTGTCAAGGAGTAGTGTATTGGGGGGGTTCCTTGTTTGTATTTCGCTTTGAGAGATGTCCCACACACGAAACGTAGTGCAATGTTGAGTGTAGAGAGAAGTTTTGTCATTATTAATTTGTATGCATGTTACTTAGAAATTAAATCATATGATTCAAACCTAATGCAAATGGGTAATGTATTAAGAGTTATAATTGATTAAATTATAAACCAGAAATGAAACTAAACCTAATATAGCACTTATGTGTAAAATAATTAAGAGTGATTAGAATGGAAAGGATTCCCGAGTGCTGTTAAAAGTTAGGTTGTCCTTAGGGGTGGGGTAACTTTATTAAGATTCCAGGACGCGAATAGGTGCGCGCTGTTAGATGAGAGGTGAGTTTGGGGGTTTCACGAGAGTGCGACTCCACTTTAATTATGAAATAAGTGCATTTATATTTATTATGCACGGTTAACACACTTGCTAAACATTTTTACACCTCGGGCTCTGACCCGTTTATATTTATCTTCTGCTATATATATATATATATATATATATATATATATATATATATATATATTACTACAGGTGTCCTACCGCATGGATGTCGGATGTTTTTCTATCCAGAGTCTTGGGAGCCGTAACAGGTGTGGAATGTTGCGGGATTTAGATTATAGTCACTTCCTATTCTTGTGTATATCTAGATAGGATTCATGTTGTACATCGGGTATACGCCCAGGGTTATTTGTAGTTGTTTATATTTCTTCTTTATGATGTTGTACTGTCTGTGAGCCGACAGTTTATTCGGGTATATTTCCTTTTGTATACTCATTTCCTTTTTATTTTGAGCACTTTATTTTATAGTGTTGTTGGTACATTCTATCTCTTATACTAGTTGGTAGTGTTGGTTTGTTGTCTGTGGCATGTTTTATTTAATTTTGGCATCTCGCTTATTTGATTCCGGGTAGTTAGCCTTATATGTTGTTGTATAGTTTGTTGATGCTGAGACTGAGCCATCTGAGATTCCTGATTGAAGGTAGTATAGGGCTGGCCACCCGTTATTATTTTAAGGGAGTTGTCACACTAGGATTGGTGGTTTTTAATGAGTCTTCGTACCGACCACCTACCTGGAGGAAAAATTTAGTAATTGAGGCGATAGTCCGGAGTTGGTTGTCTTTAAAATTCTCCCTCGTCAAGAATTAGGAGCTCTTTAATTAGGGAGATTATTTCGGAGACCCGTTGCCGTTGAATAATCTTGAGAAACTAGATGTTAAAAATTGAACTTCCCCTCACCTAATTCAGTTAAACTCAAAATTACTTTGTGTTAGCTTAGGAATTTTGTGGTCCTGTGTCGGGTTATTTACTTTCCATATTAAAAAATAAAAAAAAAATAGTGAGCGCAGTGTATGCAAGGTTGGTGTCGAGATTCTACGGATCGTTTAGCTAGAGTGGAGTCTAGTATTCTCGATACTGTTATAGGTAGCACCATAATTTTCACCGAGATGGGAGATGAGCTAGATACTTGTTCCCTAAAGGATTAATTGTATCCCAATAGGGCAAGCCAACCATCATGCATACTTCTTCCCCAGCATAATGCAAACAATTTTGAGTTCAAATGGGGAATAATTCATTTACTTTCCATATTTCGAGGCACAGAAAAGGAGGACCCATACATCCACGTGCGTTAATTTGAAGAAATTTTTGGAATGGTTAGGTTAAAACAACTCACCGATGAGATTGTTAAGCTAAAATTGTTTCCAATTTCTTTGAAGGATAAAGCTAAGAGTTGGCTACTCTCACTTAAACCAAATTCCATCACTACATGGAATCAGTTGAGTGTTGAATTTTTGTAAAAGTTTTTCCCTAACAAAAAGATGGCGAAAATATGTCATGCCATCAATACTTTCAATCGAAAAAAGGGAGAGACTTTATGGATGTACTTGAAAAGATTCAAGGACTTGCTCCTGCAATGTCATCACCACGGAATCGAATTAGGTCGTCAAATCTAGATTTTGTATAAGGGTTTCGATTACACTACTCGATCTATGCTTAAACTTATGTGTAGTGGATATTTCACAGAAAAGAGTGAGGCCGACGCATGGTCGTTTTTAGAATTCATTGCTCAAAAGTCCCAGCGATGGGCACCCCATCGGGATTCAAGTACCACCATAATTAATGAGGGTAATACTCACCCAGAAGAACATGGTTTTGGACTAGATGAAAAAGTGGCCACCTTGGCCCGGCATTTAGAAGCCTTAGAAACGAGTAAAGAGGGTAACCGATCCACACATGCCTTCGTACAACATGTAAGGTCACCTATATGTTTGCTTTGCGATAGTTTCGACCACCTCATCGAAAGTTGCCACACCCTTCCGGCCCATAAAGCTCTCAACAAGCAAACAAACGCCCTTTATCAAAACAAGCCCAAGTACGACCCATTTTCCAATTCGTACAATCCAGGTTGGAAGCATAATCCCAACTTTTCATGGTCTAAAGGTCAATACTAGGGTAGTGGAGGTCAATTTTCAAGTAACCCACCCCCGGGTTTCCAAAAGAGTACCCTCGCACCGTCGTTTCCTTCACCCCAAAAGATTCAATATTTAGAAGAAACGATGAATTTACTTGCCCAAAGTACCCTGTAATTCTAACATACCACGCAAAGTGTCCTCCAATCTACACAACAAAACTTGCATGCCAACACCAAATCAATTGCCAAATTCGTGGTATAAGTGAGTCAACTAGCCAATGCTTTGAGCGGGAGAAATAAAAGAATGTTCCCAAGCTAACCTGAGCCTAATCCTAAGGGTAACATGCCTAGGGGTCAGTATGTTGTCCAAGACAAGACTAGCACATACACTACCCAAGAGCATGTTAAGGCTATAATCACGTTTAGGTCAGGTAAAAAAGTTAGAATAATGTCTCACGACCCACCATGAGTGAATCCGAGAAAGTTAAGGATAAGAAGGACACACCTGTGGATTCGATTTCTTCCTCGCCCTTATCTTTCGAACCATCTATTGAGACCATAGTCCCGAAAGCTCCATTTCCATAACATTTAGTGCCATAAAAGAAAAAGGCGCAAGTGGACAAAATGTTGGAAGTATTTAAGCACGTACAAATTAATATCCCGTTGCTTGATGCCATACAACAAGTTCCATCATACGCTAAATTTTTAAAGGACCTCTGTACCTTCAAGCGAAGCACAAACGTTCTGAAGAAAGCTTTTCTCGCTAAGCAAGAAAGCTAGATAATCTCATATAGGACCCCCGTCAAGTATAAAGATCCAGGGACTCCGACGATCTTCATCAAGATCGGGGAACACACCATTGAGAAAGCCCTTTTTGGATTTAGGAGCCAGCGTGAATCTTTTGTCGTATACTGTGTATGAGAAATTAGGCTTGGGAGATTTAAGGCCGACTAAGATTACTTTATCCTTTATCGATCGATCCAATAAAATTCCAAGAGGTGTTGTTCAGGATTTCCTGATTAAGGTGGGAGAGTTTGTCTTTCCAGTTGATTTTGTGGTCTTGGATACCCAGCATGTGCATAATCCTAATGCACAATTCCCATCATTTTGGGTCGTCTATTCCACGCCACTTCTGATGCAATTATTAAATGTCATGGTGGACAATTGAATTTATCATTTGAAAACATGACCATGGATCTGAATGCATTTAATTTAGTTAAACAACCATCTGATGATGATGAACCTCTAGAAGTTGACATGATTGATAGTATCATCCAGGAAACATTCGAACAGACTTACAATGATGACCCTTTAATAACATGCCTTTCCCATTTTAGGTCTGAATTTGACATTAAAAGCTCCATTGTTAAAGTCAACGTTCTCCTCGACTCCACCCCTATATTGGAAATAGGATTTTGGAGATCTAAGCCTGAAACCCTCTCTCTCTCTCTCTTTGCGTCACTAATTCCTCCCTCTATTGAAAAAGCCCCCGATCTTGAATTGAAGTCGTTACCAGAATCATTCGAGTATAGGTTCGTAGGACCTTCTGATCCCTTGCTTGTTATCATCGCATCTTACCTAGATAAAGAACAAGAAGGTAAGTTGTTGTGTGTTCACAACGAACGCATAGAAGCCCTCGGTTGGACCATAGCCGACATTAAAGGGATAAGTCCATCAGTGTGCATGCACAGAATACACTTAGAAGAAAATGCTAAAAATTCTCGTGAAGCACAATGTCGACTTAACCCCATACCGAAAGAAGTCGTCCGAGCCAAAGTGCTCAAGTAGTTAGATGCAGGTATTATTTATCCCATCTCTGATAGCCAATGGGTCAGCCCCATTCAGGTTGTTACAAAGAAATTCGGTGTCACGGTGGTGAGAAATGATAATAATGAGTTAATCCCCACTAGGATTCAAACCGATTGGCGTGTATGTATAGACTATAGGAATTTGAATGTTGTCTCACGGAAGGACCGCTTTCCCCTTCCTTTCATAGACCAAATGCTTGAGAGATGAGCCGGTAACCCCTATTACTGTTTTCTTGATAGTTATTTCAGTTATAATCAAATTCCAATCACTCCTAGGATCAAGGGAAACCCACATTCACTTGTCCATTTGGTACTTTTGCTTATCGACGCATGCCCTTCGGGCTATGTAACATACCCGCTACCTCTCAGCGGTGCATGATGAGTATCTTTTCGAACATGGTCGAAAGGTTTCTTGAGGGTTTTATGGATGATTTCTCTGTGTTTGGGTCTAATTTTTATGAGTACCTTCACTACCTTACCCTCA
Organism: Sambucus nigra; assembly: GCA_949130495.1. NCBI lineage: Eukaryota > Viridiplantae > Streptophyta > Magnoliopsida > Dipsacales > Adoxaceae > Sambucus > Sambucus nigra. Next base: position 559,054,117 of record OX422210.1, on the reverse strand, counting down.
TTCTGAAGAGATGTAAGGAAAATAACCTTGTATTCAAATGGAAGAAGTGTCACTTCATGGTTAAACAAGGCATAGTATTAGGTCATATTATCTCTGAAAAGGGTATCGAGGTTGATAAGGCTAAAATTGATCTCATTTTTAATCTCCCACCCCCGAAAACTGTGCATAACATTCGATCATTCTTAGGACACGTCGATTTTTATCGGAGATTCATTAAGGATTTTAGCAAAATATCTCGGCCTTTATGCAATCTTCTAGCCAAAGACACACCCTTTGAGTTCACCTATGATTACCTTCAATCCTTTGAGAGGCTAAAGAAGGAATTGACCTCAGCACCTATTATGCAACCCCCCGATTGGGGTCAACTTTTCGAAATTATGTGTGACGTTTTCGACTATTCACTTGGTGCGGTTCTGGGTCAGCGAGACAAGAAACTTCCTCATGTTATATACTACGCCATCAGAACTCTTAATGACGCTCAATTGAATTATTCTACCACTGAGAAAGAGTTCTTGGTTGTCGTATTCGCATTAGAAAATTTTAGGTCTCACTTGATAGGATCCAAAGTCATCATTTCCACCGATCACACGGCCTTGCGACACCTTTTATCTAAAAAGGACGCTAAGGACCGACTCATCCGATGGATCCTATTACTATAAGAGTTTAACCTCGAGATTCGAGATAAGAAAGGATGTGAGAATGTAGTGGCGAATCATTTGTCTAGGTTAACTGTTGAATCATCTGATGATTTTTTGCCACTAAATGAGTCTTTCCCCAATAAGAAACCGTTGCTTGTCAACCAACTTCTATGGTTTGTCGATATTGTGAATAATCTTGCAACGAGTGAGATGCCCACACATTGGCCTAAGTAAGATCATTCCAAATTTATTACGAAAGCGAAGCATTTATTTTAGGAAGATCCGTACCTCTTCAAATACTGTCCCGATAAAATCATTAGGAAGTGTGTCCCCGATCACAAGATTCAGAGCGTAATCTCTTTTTTCCATAACCAAGCTTGTGGAGGTCATTTCAATATTAAGAAAACCGCTGCGAAATTTTTTTAGTGGGGATTCTATTGGCCCACCATTTTTCGTGACTCAATTGACTATAGTAGAAGTTGTGATCTATGCCAAAGGTTAGGAAAGATCACTCATAGGAATATAATGCCCTTAAGTCCCATATTGATTATTGAGGTCTTTTACTATTGGGGCATTGATTTCATGGGTCCATTCCCGAACTCTTACGGTAATCCTTACATCCTTTTGGCAGTCGATTCTGTGTCTAAATGGGTTGAAGCTATACCGGGCCGAACGAATGATCGTCATGTGGTGGTCAAAATTATTCAAAAAAATATTTTTTCCCGCTTCGGTACACCTCGAGCCATTATTAGCTATTAAGGAATCCATTTCAACAATCAGTCATTTGAGAGTTTTATGAAAAAGTATTCAGTCACGCATAAAGTAGGATGCTCTTACCATTCTCAAACGAGTGGATAAGTCGAAGTGTCCAATTGGCAAATCAAGTTAATCATCGAGAAAATAGTGAATCCAAATCAAAAGGACTCGTCCTTATGGTTATTAGATGCACTGTGGGCTTATCGCACTACCTACAAAACCCTACTTAGTATGTCCCCGTATAGGCCTGTCTACGAAAAAGCTTATCATCTTCCAGTAGAGTTAGAGCATAAAGCCTATTGGGCCATTAAGACCTTCAATTTTGATTTACCCGCTGTGGGAGAGGTCCAAAAGCTCCAACTCAATGAGTTAGAGGAGATTCGGAATGATGCGTATGAAAATGCAAAATTGTACAAAGAGAAAACAAAAATATTCCATGACAAGTCCATCCTACGAAAGTCATTCGAACCTGGTCAAAAAGTCTCTTGTATAACTCTAGACTGCATCTCTTTCCCGGTAAATTGAGATCTAGATGGTCTGGTCCCTTTGTTGTCAAAACGGTCGACCCACATGGGGCGGTAGAGATAGAGAATTCGAAAAATTGTGAAATCTTCAAGGTTAATGGTCAAAGGCTGAAACTTTATCTGGAATTTCGAGATCGAGAAGTGGAGGAAATTCTCCTCCAAGACCCGGTGTACCACGAGTAAACATAACTTGGGTCATATTTTTGTATCATGGTTTTTTTTCTGTAATTATTTTTCTTCCAGGAAACATGTGTTGCAGAAAGTCCCTCATTATGGTAATATCTTTCATATATTTCCCACTTTTTTAATTTTCGTCTTGTATATTGAGGACAGTCTAGAAATTAGGTTTGGGGGTATTAAGGTCATTTTTCTCCGTTTTGAAAAAAAAATCAAAAATATTCAAAAATATTTTCAATATAAGTAAGTTTTGAAACGATTTCTTAATGTAGAATTAATTCACAAATCTCTCAACTTATAAAAAATTTTACACTTAGCCATATAATATGATCGAAAATGGACATTGAAGCGAAAGTCAATATGCTTAACAAATAAATGTGAAGATTTTAACCCCGGTGAGATTTTGTGCCATTCGTTATTTTTTAGAGATTTGAATCAATCCGAGTTAAAATAACTCAAACTTTCCTTCAGCGCCTAATTCATTGATGATCTCAAAATCTTTGTTTTGTTCGATTAGTGAAAATTAAAAGTCAAAATGTGAATTGTATACACTAAATGCCTTAGTAAGTTGACTTGAGACACAAAATTGACTAAACAGAACTTGAGAAATGATATTAGGCCATCGTTTTGAAAGTCCCAAAATAAAGCTTAAATCGACCTTTTTACATTATTCCGTTGCAAGCCCATTTGTGCCAACATGAAAACGAGCCTTTTATTGAAAGTCCAAAAAATCCATACCCATTTTTTTGAGAATATCAGGGTAAAAATATGGTAAAAGGCCAAAAAAAGAATGTTTTCTTGAATAATATGTGAAGAGAAAAGAAATAAGAAAATGGGAGATAGAAAGAATGGGAAAAAAATGGATTATGCGAGTCGAAAAAAAAAAGAAATGAAAATGGAGGTTGGAAAGTGCCTAAAAAGTCAAAATCCCGATAATCTCTATATTCTAAAAAAAATTGAAACTCCAAAATATGTTCTTTTTAGCCAAAACCGAGCCTACAATACAACGGAATGAAAGCAATAATTGATCTCAAGTGAAGTTAGTTATAGTGTGGAGAGAATGAATGGGATATATGGTGTGATTCAATATTTTCAAAAAGTAATCGATTTTTCATTCACGAGATCATAATCATCCATTATAAAATGTCCGTGTTTCATGATATATATGTGAAGTTGCTCATTAAATTTACTCTTTTATTCACATATATCGAGAGAAACTACCCGTTTTCGAGTGTTCGATTGTGAGTTCATTCCGTGAGATTTTGAAATCAAAACAAACTTTCGAATAAGAAATGTAACGATCAAATCTTTTGAAAAGGAAGGTTATATTGGCTATGCACACACACGATAAGTTGAGATTGAAAAGTAAAGTTCTACTATATTTATGAAGTTTGCATTCAAACTTGGTTATATTACATTTGTTGCTTTTGTAAATAGAGTCAAGTTTTGAATTTTGTGGGTATATTCACTGCAAACCCTCACGAGTAAAAACTCATCCACTAGGGTAACCTAGCGGTTTAATGGCTTGTTGCACATGCTAAGTCCAATCGTGATTCCTACGAAAGTGAGTTAAATTTTAATTTTTGCTCGAGGACTAGCAAAGTTTAGGTTTGGGGGCATTTGATGAGTGCATTATTTTATATTATTTATACCCAAATCTAGACCTTGTTAGGCCCCTTGCATCATAAATAAAATACTTTTAGAGTCATTTTTATCATTTAAAAGAAAAATACAAATTTCAGAATAAATGGGGTTAATAATGCAATCTTGAGAACTTCACGCTCACATCTTATATTCATTGCTAATCTCATGTGAAAGTTTGTTTTTGAGTATTGACAGGTTTAAAAAGAAAGCGGTGAAGTCCGGATGCAAATTGAGCATGAAAATGTCACTTACGCACCTTTAGGGGTAATATTGTAACTTCAAAAGGCTGATTTCGGACTCAAACCAAACACGAAAATTGAATACCTTGAATCAAGGGACGTCTGGGTTCAAACAGCGTATCAATTGGAGTTGAAACAAATAAATTATGGCCGTCCAAAGTTCGAAACTGATAGAAAGTCAAAAGTCAACCCCGAAGTCAAACTCATTCTCCTAACCCAATCCGACCATTAAACCGATCCCAACCCATACTTACACCTTGTGTGTGTGTTTAGTTTGTATTATATATATTTATTTGAGTCGTGTACATATTTTTAGTAATTTTTATATTTTATTTGTGTGTAGGGTTATTTTTATTATTTTATATTTTTTTCGAGTCAATTTTACTATTTTATTTTCTCTAGTGTTTTACCAATTTATGTAAATATAGTAGTGTGTGTGAGTATGTGTGTCATTTTATATAGTACTAAGCATGTGTCAGTTAATAATAGGCGTGAATTTTTAATTTTATTATTAGTTTAGTAATTTTCTTATTAGATTAGGTTTGTTAATATTATTTTATTTTATGTTTTTTTATTTTTAGGTTAGAATTTAATTTTTATTTTTAATAGATTGTAATTATTTTAGTAGTTGTAAATATTGGGTAAGTGTTATTTTTTTTTTTATTAATTAGGTACAAACTAGACACACACATACTAACTACCCAACACTCACATGCACCCAAACAACTCACACACACATTATCCTACATACTCACACCCTATCCCTATACACCTTACTCACACCCAAATCTACACTCACCCTCACCCCTAAACTCCTACACACACTCACACCCAATCTAACCCCATATCACTATTCACCATCATCCACCTTACCACTAAAATCCACACTGTCTCTCCAAAAATCCCATAACCAATAAAACCATAAACCCACTAACACACCATCATCCACCTCCCCACCTACCCAGTACCAAGACCCAAAAAAAACCCACGTTTATACCCCATTTTGTCCTACTTTCTTTGTGTGCAGATTTTTTTTGGGTATAAATTATGGGTCAATTTCGAATTACGGAGATATACTTTTGGATAGAAAAAAAACACTTTGAGAGATAAAAAATCTGTGTAGAGAGTATTTTTTAGGAAGAGTTTGGAGGAGCATATTGTGTACTGTAACTCATGTCTCGGACGCAATTTTTATAAGTTGACATTTATTAATGAAAATTATTATTTCATCTTACAATATTTGTGTGTCAAATATGATGTGTGAGTAGTTTAACTACTAGTACTTTAGGTGATGTTTGTTTTGACTAATTAAATTACGCATGTTAATTTAATTTCGTACATATTTCGACGTGTTTTAATTTGAAATAAAAAAAATGGTATTCGCTTAAAATTACACAGAAGTGTATTTTTAAACCTCAAGAATTAATTATAAATTCATGTTTTAAAAATTTTAAGTTGTCGTTTTTTATGGGTTATGCTTGCACTTAGATGTTTTGATACCTCATGCTTAAATACACATTAAAAATTTAGAACGTGATATTTTCGAGGGAATAGGGATTTAAGGTGTCTAATTTAAGAGACATTAAAATATTTTGAACGCATGTAATATTTTATTCTTCGAAATGTACGCGACGAGAGTCGGTATATTTTGTGTTTTTATTCTGAATTACGGAATTAAATTAATATGTAAATTTAATTAGAATTGACAAACGAAACCAACGTCCTAGTTTCTTCCACATTTAATATTAACTCTTACTTGTTCGTTTATTCCGCTTTTATTTTTATTTTAGAAACTCAATCTCATTTATACAATCATATGTCTAGTTAGACAATCAGTACTTTATAAAAATTGACGAAATCTATGTGGGTTTGATTCTTACTTACACCCGTTGTATTCCAATAGCCCGTGCATTTACAGTAATTTTAACATTGAAAATTTGACAACAATAACAAAATGCCCTAAGGTGACCTTTCCTGCAACAATGTGAATATGTGTAAATGCGAGAAATGTTACCTATGGGTTGACCTTTTCTAATGTCCTTGAATGCGGTTGACCCTCTAAAACAAACAATGGTCTTGGCTTTAACACTGGAAGTATTAGAAACATGTGAGCCAGTACCAGTACTACCAACATTACTAGAGTCTTTTAATTCATCTTTTAACTTCAAAATTGTAGACTCAAGTAAAGAATTTGACTCATCCAATTTTAAGGACTCCTTCTTCATATGTTAAACCATTTCTAGAAGGTTATCTCTCTCCCCTTCAATGTGAATAAACTTATCCCTAAGAGTCTTCTCACGTGCCTTATTATCATTAATCAAAACACTATCCTCAATGGCACAAACACTAACCCTATAATTTTTAAATTCCTCTAATTCTTTTTCTAAAACTTGGACTCTATCATCACTCTCTTTGTTGGATAATTCGAATTATAATTAAGTTTGAAAGTCAAAGTGAGTCAAATCATAATTAATTTAACCAAACTATAAACATGAATATTGATTATAGAGTCATTAGTGTAAATCCATACAACCAAAAACCTTTTTACAACGTTCAAGTACTTATGCTTACACAAACTTTCTTGAGGGATAAGTTAACTTAATTACATCATTTACATTTAAACAAAATTATTGTTTCACCCATTCCTGGCTAACCCAACCCGACCTCCTAAATTTGGCAGTGACATCACATTACCTAAAAAATATAAACATAGGAACCGTGAGCAAAATAGCCCGTGAATACATCACTATTATACTACTGCATAAATTTAAATGTAATAAATCATATCCATATAATTATGTATTAACTTATCCGACTCATTCATAATGAATGACCTAATTTTCTGAATCATGATTCACATATCCTGAGTGTAATAGACAATTATCCCCCATTCCTGGTCGAGGAGTAACCCCTTGTCTTTAATAGACAATTCTCCCCCATTCTGGGTGAGGGAGTAACCTTCCATTTCGGTAAATCGAACTCATATTTATAACATTATGATCATTTCCATAACAGTATACAAATATATCTTTCCAGTGAGTACACTCACCTTGGGTTATCAACTATGTATTTATGTTTCCTTCGGGTGGAGCTGAACTGGATGGATTAGACCTTATACTTGTCAATCCAACTTAATCAGTATTAAATCCCAATCATAAGTATTATCCTAACATATTTATGTAACTTTAAATGACAATACAACAACAATATAATTCTACTTAAGTCACATTCTATGAAACATGAGTAAAGACGAAATAATGGTATACATATTGATAGAGTTATGAACATTCAACCGTAGGAAATACCTCATAAGGAATTTATAACTAAAACCAAGTAAACATTAAATTATACTTCTCAATGTATATACACATGAAACATGTACTCAAAATACCCTTTGGAAGGAGGAGATAAAAACATTCTTTCATGGGGTATCATGTTTGGCCTCAAATTATTGTCCTACATACTTAACCATCATATATTCATAAATTATATAACTACAGGTGTCCAACCTTATCAAAATGAAATTATATCTGAATATACTTTCCATTATAAGTGACGATGTAATTTTTTAAGCTTTCTAGGGCAAGTTATGACCATTTCTTTACAACATAATAAATCTGCCCTACAAGCTCCTCTATTGTTCCTTTAACTTCCAAGAATTTTCATAATTTTTCTACGTCATAATATTCCATGATTTTTCACCCATTTTTAATACACATACTTAATAATACAAAATTAAAGTTCATAATATTTAGAGTTCATTTTCTATGTCAAAAACATTATCAAACTCAGGGCATATCGAAATGAAATATACAAATAGTGACTATGTACCAGTTTGCAACCATCACTAAGGCCTAACTATAAGGAGTTAAATTCTAATTTCCGGATATGATATGAATATATGAGTCTAATTTCATATCCAATTGGAATTTCTCAATTCCAGTAAGCACACAAAAATATATACAAGTTTGAATACAAGGGATTTCAATAACAAGCAATACGCGCTACATACACCACTTATCTCACATGCGAACAAATACTTGTTATCACAAAGCAGGATGGAATTTCAATCAATAATTCATGATTTCTATACTTTGAAATAAGTATAATACAAGATTAAAATAATATTAATCACATAATTATACCTTGGAAACACTTTAAGGATTTTCTTGGAATTTTCCCAGCTTTTCTTGTAATCTTTTCTTCCTCAACTTCTACTTTCTCTTTTCTCAAGCCAAACACTCTTCAAACTGAACCTAGGGTTTAATTTTATGAATAAATAGGTTAGAATAAGAGTTTTAAGTCGGCCAAGTTTTCCTCCCTTTCAAACCAATCAAATTAAACTATTTGGTTTACTAAAGGACAATTTACCACTTAAAGGGAATGGACAGATTTTCCTCCTCTTCGTAAATTCGGGCTAACTTCTTACTTAGACATCTGTTTGATGCTACATTTGTTGTATCATAAACCTAACGCATATATCTACAACTATCTAGTTTTTACCTTGAGTCAATTAATACATTATAAGGGCCAAAACTAGTCTCCAACAGGACTATTTCTACCCGAAAACAACAAAAATATTGTGTTTGTAAATAATTTGACATTTCATGATTTATGAAAGTAGGATTAGACTAAACATAATCATTTAACATTAGATATTCTAATAACACATTATTCATATCACATCAGGTAAGCATTATTTAAATATAATTTATCATAATTATATCCGGGTTGTCACAGAAATCCTCTTTCAACCTCAGCCTTCGTCTTCAGCAGTGATCCTCTCGGGTTTCACAAGTCAGCTATGGAGATGCCCTCTCTACAAGGGTGTTTACAAGATACTAAAATAGTCTAGGGTTTTAAATGAATTCATAAGAACAATTTTCACGATGTACGTTATGAATTAAAAATGTTTTAAAACACTAAATAATGAAGAACTTTTGTAAAAGGTATTCAGAGAACGATCTGGCAAAAGTCTTAATAAAATCTGAACACTAAATAGGTATTTATAAGCCGTTGATAAATTTTGAGGCGGTGGCTCGTTTGAACGAATTTCAAGGCTCATTCTAACGAGAATAACAGTTCATTCTAACGAAATAGATCTCGTTCGAACGAACAACTATCTCGTTTAAACTAGCTTCAAAAAACATTCTGACATGTCAAAACAGTACGCCCTCGATTGATGCACATTAGATAAACCCTTCTAATAAAAACACGCTCTCGTTTGAACGAGGTTTTTAAAAAAATATTTTTCCTTTTAAAAATAAAAAGCCTTGTTCATTTTTTATAAAATAAAGGTTACAAAAATAAATTTTGTGAAATAATTTAAACTCTAAATTTCTTTATACCTTTATGGGATGTCAAGAAGTCTCGAGTGTTGATGTCATATTGTCGTGACGGTGCATGACGATTTGTAACAGAATACGCCAAACTAACCTAAAATAATACAAGGCCTATACTATAAGCAATATTAGAAATTTTGCTTTTAAATTTATGATGCTTCAGTTGTGTACGCATTAAAATAAGACTTCTTCTTGTACTAGTGTACTTGAAGAAACTCTTATAAACATTGCTCCACCACATAAATCTCTATACAACCAACACGTGGGTCCCCAGTGATCACATTTTTAGGGTGAATAAAAAAAATCTAACACATAATCAACCAATAAAGTCCAAGTGCTTAACATCTTAAAACTTTTGTTTCCTCATGGTAGTCTATAAAAGGCATGTAACCTATAATTTATTACATGCGAGATTCCCATGTAATAAAATATTTATAAAAAAAAAAAGAGAAGATCTTGCTTGCATTCATCTTGGATATGTTTGCACAAACTTCTAATTTATTACATGCGTGATTCCCATGTAATAAAATATTTTATAAAAAAAGAGAGAGAAGAGCTTGCTTGTATTCATCTTGGATATGTTTGCACAAAAAAATCATCTTAAATATTAAAAATAGATTTTTGGTGCTTAGTCATGTTTTGCTAGTTACTAAATAGCTCCAATCCCATGGCTATTATTTCCCAATATTAGTCCTATAACCATTAGAAAGGAAACCCATTTGTAGATAATACTAGATTTTGTGGGATACGAATCCCGCAATTTTCTCTGGTTCGTGAAAAGTCAAGAACCCAGTAGCAACAAAATGCCAGTGAACATGAGAGTGACGTAGGACAAAATTCCTCATTCCTTAAGGGTATGTTTGATTGCCAACATAAAAATGCATGAAAAATAGTTCATTTAGATGAGAAGTTGTAAAACAAACATAAAAAGATATGAGTTTTTGGTCGTACTTTTTTTGTTTTCCATGGAAATCAATTCTTTGATGGGTGGATAAGAAATATTTTCCAACAAAAATGAGATTTGAGATAGAGCACTTGTTACGTGAATGAGTGTTATTCTTATATAAAGTATTTACAATCAAGGTACTACAAGAGCAAAATATGAGTCCAAACAACTATTTTCCATGTCAATCAAACACACCCTAATAGAATCCCCATAATTTATAAATGACAATGAATACAAATGACTTTTAGTTGAAATATAAAGGTGAATCCTTCCAAAAAATAACTTCTACTCTTCGTTGATTCATGTACCACTTTCAATGTATTTTTTGTATTGTGCATGGACATATAAAAAAGTAATGGCATCCATGAAAGTGGGTTGGTTTTCAATGGTGGATAACTATTTAGCAAATGAGGGATTTCTATGTCAACTGTCTCAATTTTCATTTTACTAGGACACTCTAGGATTTCTCACTAAAAAGGAAATGTATGGTATCGGATGCTAGAAATTCTTTGAATATAGGACTAAATGCTTGTAGCCCCCCTTTCAAACTGCTTTCTTTCTTAAAAGACCTTATTCTTTTTGTCATATTAATGGTAACTATATGGAACAAAAGTCTTTTAGTCATGTGATAATGCAACAAAAACAATATTCTCCGGATATCCCTTACTTCTCACGGGTCCAATGTTAAGATAAGGCCAACGAAATAATCAAAAAGCAACTCCTTATGTCATTCCAAACCAACCCCACATCCAAAACATATAAGAGAAAAATAAAAGGTTTTTGTTGTCCTTTATTTCGTTGTGTGAGATACTAAATAAAAAAATGTTATTTCACTTCAGCGATTGATGATGCTGAGATTTAGCACCACCAGATAAGTGATGATGAGCTCAAACTGTAAGTACCATGGCAGCCATAGATGTATAAGTGTAAGTATATAGAAGGAGGTGAGTATAAGAGGAATAAGACAATGATGTATAGTGGTTCAGCCAATCAGGCCTACATCCACTGTGAGTGTGTGATCCACTGAGTATGGGCACTAATGGCCTTGGATATAATGCACATAAGCTCACTTTCTCTCTCTACTGTGTGTATAAGCAGAGTTTTTGCTAGGGTTACAATTATCGATCCATCCCTTTATAGGGTTGTAGGTGACAAGTATATATAGGTCCTGGGGGGTGTAGTGTACCCCCAAGTATGCATGGTGCATGTGAATGATGATCTAGACAGTCTCCTGTTAACACCTGTAAATGCCAAATGATGACATAATATTCCCTCACGTGAGGGGGTGATATGGTTATAACGGTCTTCCACGTGCCATGTGAGCCTCACGCGCACTGTTCCACGCGTCTCCCAAATCACGCGTTGTGATGATGTCACCCTCGGCCTATGATATGAGGCCGAGGGAAAAGTTCCTTCTGGTAGTGTGTCTGGCCTAATTTAGGCCTCGTACTGTCGTACCCTTGGAGGGTCGTCCGAGCCTGATGAGTGGTAGGCCCTTCGGAGGGTCGTCTGGGCCTGGTGAGGGGTCGGCCCCTTGGAAGGTCGTCCGAGCCTGATGAAGGGTCGACCCCTTGGAAGGTCGTTCGAGCCTGATGAAGGGTCGGCCCCTTGGCGGGTCGTCTGGGCCTGGTGAGGGGTCGGCCCCTTGGAGGGTCATCTGGGCCTGGTGAGGGGTCATCCTAGCCTGATGAAGGGTCATCCTGGCCTCGCCCAAGTGGATTACGCCCTCGGCCTGGTCGAGGGTATATATAGGTATATCAATCACCCACCAGCCCTTAGCCATAGATGATGTTAAGATGGATGAGGGATAATGTTTCTTTTGAGACGAGTTTATGGCCAGTTAGATGCATGACACCTGTCAAGTTTTTATCCAGCGTCATTCCATTTCCCAAGGCGTGGCGGCTGCACACTTGGCCTGGGACTTTGTGCCCTAATGATGCCCTCCTCGTGGGCTGTGTTCTGCCTTGGTTAATGGGCCCACTCAAAACTAAGGTATTTAAATAATTTTTGAAGTTTTATTCCCCTTCTTCTTCGCGCCTGAACTCTCTCTCTCTCTAGCTTCTCACCAGCTTTCTAGCCATTTCTGTAATTTTGACGTTTCGAGTTTGGCAGTCCCGCTATTTCTTCTAAGGTAATCCCTCTGCCCTAGTGCCCTCTTTATCTGCATTTCTATTTGCTTTCTTGTTTTGGGCTCGTAGGGTTGGATTCTCCCTAGGCTGTTTCATAACTTTTCCGGCGTATTCTCCGGTGGTTTGTTATTGAATGTTCTTGATAAAAATCTTATAATTATTTAGTTTTTATCGAAAAGTCCAACCTGGTCAATTGTGAGATTGTTTGTAGTTGTCTTAACCAATTTCTTCTAAGTGTAGGGTCTTCCCCTTAATGCTTAGGAGGCTTTACAGTTTAGCTGAGGAGTTTCCATCCCCGAGAGAGAAGTTCTTCGTAGATATTAGGCGAATAGAGGAAGAGGATGAGAGAAGACGAGAGGCCCATCCTAATTGGGTACGACCCATTTTTCCCATTCCATTAGCCACAATATTACCATCTGAGTCTTGTGGGTCGTCCTGTCGTCTAGTTTATAGTCATTCAGAAGAGATGGATAAGAGAGTGTCGTCACCAACGGGTGTTGGGCCTTCTAGGAGGAGAGAGACGTCTGATTTTAGCCCAGGCCGAGGGGGTGATCCCTTCTGAGGCTGTTCCTGTGACCACTTTATCCCCTCACGCCTTCCAGATGGATTTTCCTCATGGGCCCCTGACAGGTGACGAGGTTGAGGAAGAGGGGACTGAGGAGGATGGTGAGGACTCATATGTTGACCTAGTTGACACCTCTCATGCCTCGTCCTATATTTCCTCAGTCAGGGATCGTGACCTCTTGCTGTGGAGGCATGCATTTGGTGTGCCTTCCAACATAAGTATGAGGGTTCCCTCTAAGTCTGAGAGGGTTTTTGAGGGTGAAGAGGGAGAGATAACAGTGTACGAACAGATGTTTAAGGTCGGTTTTAGGTTCCCTCTGTACCCTGCCATTGTTAATATACTGTCAGCCCTCGGCGTTGCCCCCTCTCAACTTCCTCCCAATTCCTGGAGGACGATCCTCGGCTACATCTCCTTGTGGAAGAATGCCTTCACTGACGAGCCTTCCTCCGACGTGTTTTTGGACTGTTATAATATCACTTCCTCATCCAAACAACCTGGGTACTATCACCTGGGGGCGAGGAGGTCTGATAAAAAACTTCTCCACGTGGCACAAACCTCCAACCACGATTGGAAGAAGAGATTTTTCTTCGTTTCTGGAGAATGGGAATTTTCCGCCGAGGCTCAACCTTTGGTCGATGGTCCGAGGGTTCCAAGAAGATGGTCTAACCCCTCGATGAAGGCCAGGTCAGACCCCGGACTTAGTCTGGACGAGAAGGACATAGTCGAATATCTGAGAGAACAAGGGAAAGGGGGTGAACTTGCAAAGTTTGAAGATCTGATGACCCCTCGGTTCCTCAAGGAAGATGGTCTGAGGGTCGGACCCCTGACAGAGCTATGTGAGTTATTATTGTTTTTTGCTCAATCTTTAACTTTTTTCAAGTGTTTCATCTTTTGCCTCTGCATATATCTGATGTGTCATCTCCTTTTCAGGTCGGCCTGCAGGTATCTCTAATTATCTTTGGGAAATGACTACCCCAAGCTTATTATCTGGCCTAGGCAAGAAGAAGGTCAAGGAGCCTCAGCAATCTTTGAGGAAGACAAAGACCGTGGGGCCGACGCATGTTGAGCCGACCTCCGACAGGCAAAAGAGGAAAGATCCAGAAGTCCCCGTTGACCCTCGGCCAGATTCTAGGATGAGGGAAAGGGTGGAGGCGTCTGAGGGGACCGCCTCTTCTTCCAGTATGGGGGCCTTCTGGTCCCAAAACTTGGCATTTTTGAAGGCCGAGCCGTCTTCTCTGATTACCAACCTGAGGGCGGCCAAGGCGTCTATGTTTTCTGCCCCCTCGACTGCCGACTATGAGTTCTTGTCCAAGATGCCCCCGGCAAAGGTGTATGACTTTGGTCTTCATATTCTGGCTCAGGTACTTATTCATAATTGAATTTTTCACCAAACTGTTTCCTCGGCCTCCTAACAACTGTTTATCCTTTTTCTGTGCAATTTGTCTGCGCCTTTACCTCGGCCACCAAGTGGATGGCTGAAAATTAATAAAAATTTCATGATGCCGAGAGGTCCATTCAGCACGAGGCTGATCTGCAGACAGAGCTTGAGACTGCGAGGGCTGAACTGGAGAGTGCCAGGACCGAACATGCCAGGGTCTTGGATGAGCTGACGAAGCAGCATGATGCAGACTTGAAGACTTAGTTATAAAAGAGAAGGATGACGCCTTGACCAACTTGGGGGTCCAGTTCAAGACTGATCTGGAGGAGGCTGTAAAGAAAGCCAAGGTCGATGCTGTGGAGGCCTACAAACTCTCAGATGAGTTTCAAGGCTTCGGTCTTGAATACTTGGAGAGGGGGATTAGGACGGCATGTCGGTGGGTCGTCCTTAAGTTTGCTGATGCGGTATCATTTGTTTGCCCCTCTATTGAAGCAGTCCAGCTGGACAACCCCCTAATTGCTGAGGCTTTGGCACAGGTGGAGTCTCAAGTGCACATCGAGGGTGTCGGCACGTCTGAGGATCAGCCTGTCATGGTCGTTAAGGAGACTTATCTTATCGACTTTGAGGCCCTGCCCTCTGATGCTGCTCAATAGGGTGGCTGTTTGTAGCCAATACCCTTTTTATGTACCCCATGAATGTACCGTATTTTTGTAGAACAAACATCCTTTTGTAATATTTCATTTATAATATCATCTCTTTTGTTGTCTTCCATACTCGTATCTTGAGTGATTTGTATTGTGAATTTTTTATATTAACAATATCACTAACCCCTCCCTCGCCTTTCTTGAGGGTGAATGAGGGGTCGTCCCCAACATTCACCCTTATTATAGCCTAGGGTGGTTTCCACCAATTTTAATTGATGAGGTTAATAAAGTCCCCCCTCATCTTTCTTAAGGGCAAAGGTGGGGTCGTCCCCACCATTGACCCTCATTATAGCCGAGGGTTACCTTTGGTTAACTTCTCCCTCGTCTTTTTTTAGGGCAAAGGTGGGGTCGTCCCCACCATTGACCCTCATTATAGCCGAGGGTTGTTTTTACCAAATTAATGGTTTTTAATCAAGTCCTCCCTCGTCTTTCTTGAGGTCAAAGGTGGGGTCGTCCCCACCATTGACCCTCATCATAGCCGAGGGTTGCTTTTACCAAATTAACGGTTTTCAATCAAGTCCTCCCTCGTCTTTCTTGAGGGCAAAGGTGGGGTTGTCCTCACCATTGACCCTCATCATAGCCGAGGGTTGCTTTTACCAAATTAATGGTTTTTAATCAAGTCCTCCCTCATCTTTCTTGAGGGCAAAGGTGGGGTGATCCCCACCATTAACCCTCATCATAGCCCAGGGTTTCTTTTACCAAATTAATGGTTTTTAATCAAGTCCTCCCTCGTCTTTTTTTTAGGGCAAAGGTGGGGTCGTTCCCACCATCATTATAGCTGAGGGTTGCTTTTACCAAATTAATGGTTTTTAATCAAGTCCTCCCTCGTCTTTCTTGAGGGCAAAGGTGGGGTCGTCCCCACCATTGACCCTCATCATAGCCGAGGGTTGCTTTTACCAAATTAACGGTTTTTAATCAAGTCCTCCCTCGTCTTTTTTTAGGGCAAAGGTGGGTTCGTCCCCACCATTGACCCTCATCATAGCCGAGGGTTTCTTTTACCAAATTAATGGTTTTTAATCAAGTCTCCCCTCGTCTTTCTTGAGGGCAAAGGTGGGGTCGTCCCCACCATTGACCCTCATCATAGCCGAGGGTTGCTTTTACCAAATTAATAGTTTTTAATCAAGTCCCCCCTCGTCTTTCTTGAGGGCAAAGGTGGGGTCGTCCCCACCATTGACCCTCATCATAGCCGTGGGTTGATTTTATCAAATTAATGGTTTTTAATCAAGTCCTCCCTCTTCTTTCTTGAGGGCAAATGTGGGGTTGTCCCCACCATTGACCCTCATCATAGCCGAGGGTTTCTTTTACAAAGATTATCCCAGACATACTAGAAGTGACAAACACAAAATGGGAGGAAACACTAATATTTCTCATTAACATTCCAAGTGTTCTGTTGGAGCAACACCCATTACAATTATGGTTCGTCGGGACATTACAACACTACTGATAGTATTTCTTCAAATGATCTGCATTCCAGGGGTTGGAAAAGGATTCCCCTTCTAGGTTTTCTAGTCTATAGGTCCTAGGGACAACTTCATCGATGACCCTATATGGGCCATGCCAATTCGGGTGGAGCTTGTTGGGATTTTGCCAAGTCTTTTTGTGGACTAAGTCTCCCACTGCAATTGGTCTCTACTTCACCCTCTGATTGTAAAACCTTGCAGTCCTCTGCCGGTATGTGGCCTGCCTTATCTCGGTGTCTTCCCTCCTTTCCTCAATCAGGTCTAAGTCAAGTCTCCTCTCTTCCGTATTTCTGTGGGAGTCATACATTTGGACCCTATGAGTAGGAAACCCAATCTCAGTGGGGATGACGGCTTCTGAGCCATAGGCTAGCATGAACGGGGTTTCTCCGGTAGAGGTATTTGTTGCCGTCCTGTAGGCCCATAGTATGGTGACGCGACTTAATATTTGTCTCAAAAGTGCGTATTTATCTAGGCTCAAGTGCAAGCCTTGTCGCTCAAGTAATAACCCGGTAAGTCGGGATCGTCTCCACAGGGATCAAAATTGCCAAACAATAACAAGGAAAATTACCAAACCGTGAAATGATTTCTTGAAAGAAATAAAAAGATGATTGATTTTTGAGAAAATTTCTAAAACTTTACTTATGAAAAACAAATGGAAATTAACAGCAAAATTTGGGTTTAACAATTTAGAGAAAATTAGGGTAGGGTACAATCCCTCAAACCTTAACAAATTATCCTTTAGAATACTAAAATTATAAATCAAAATTCTTGATTAAATCCAGTCCTTATCATCACTAAGCATTACATATATGAGGTTCAAGACCGCATCATATGAAATCAAAGATCAATATAAGGCGGTGAACGACAAATTATACATACAAAGCATTCTTAAACATCCCAAGTACCTAGGGCAAGAGAGATTAAAAGATATGACAATGCATATATGATTTTCATTCACGATTCAACCAACATTTTCATTTATTTTCTAATTTTCCATACGAATAATTTGTATTAGGATTGAGTTCATGTACCCCAACCCTTGAGAAATTAGCTACTCATGATTTGGTTGAAAAACAAATTCACATATGAAATTATGAAACTGCAAAACATTGTAAGAAATTTGCAAAAATTAAAGCAATAGAGAATAGAATGATATTACTTGAATTCAGCACAAAAACGGAATTGAGATTCAGAATACAAACTAGGGTTCCAGCAAATCTTGAAGGAAATGGAAATTTAACCTAAAAATCTGATCTGAAAACTCTCTCTAAAATTCCTAACCCTAGCCTTGTAACCCTAGCTGCTCAAATGATGTAGAGTTTGGCTTTTTATAGCACAAATCATCCAAAGTCGGTCTCCAATTGTGCTTGTGGAACAAGATTCACAGCTACGCACTCATCAAATCTGCACAATAAATGACAAATTAATGCCAGACTTTCGCATACCCGGATCGGTCCGGGCTTAATCGGATCGGTCCGATATTCATCGGATCGGTTCTTTTATTTTCTTCCGGATCGGTCCGATAGTGTCCGGATCGGTTCGATTATTGCTTCCATCGGTTTGCCATCGATCCGGGGTGCACTGGACTTGGGCAGATCGGATCAGTCCGAATCCTACCCGGATCGGTCCGAATTTCTTCTTCTTTGACTTTTTCTTGCAGCTTTGACTGGCCATATCTTCTTATCTAGACCTCCGATTTAGATGCCGTTTCTTCCTATGCTCTTGTGAACTCATTCTCTTCAACTTCCCTTTTGGTGTCACTTTCGAATTCTGAATGGAATTACACTTTTGCCCTTAGACATTTCTTGCTTGCATCTTTTCTTTTCTTTTGGATTCTTTCTTGCATTCCATTCCTGAAAACTTCATCCAACTTATACAAAAACTAGGGAAAGTTGTTAGGAATAAACAATGGAGTGATATGGCATAAAAATGGCTCAATTACATTGTTCGAGATATTAAAATCACTAAATTAAGGAGCTAAATTCTGAAGAATTTATGCTTGGTCAAATCCCCCTAACTTAGGACTTTGCACGTCCCGGGCAATGTATTTGAATCTAACCAACATTCATTTCTTGAAAACTTCTTTATTGAAATAGTATTCCACTTTCGCAGGCACGCGATTGCATTTAGCGTATGCAACAAGCCTTTAAACCTCTAGGTTACCCTAGTAGGACGAGTTTTGTCTCGTGAGGGTTTGCAGTGAATACACCCACAAAATTCTTTATTGACTCAAATAAATATCAAAATACTTAAAAATTGTACAATTTAAACTTTTCTAAAAATAATCACCATAAATTCATATTCAACTGTCTCAAACCATAGTGTGTGTGTGTGCGAAGCCAGAAATTAAACCTCCAATTTCCACCGATTGAGCATTACGTTACTTTCCGAAAATTCGTTTTGATTCAAATTCTTACGGATGCACTCACAAACGAATCACTCGGAATGTGGCTATTTTCTCTCCGTATGCATGATATAAAGAGTAAATATAATGGACACAAATTCATGCATACAAAATTGAAAAGAAGGAAATATATGGTGAAAAGATCTCATCATCAGAGTACAATTATTAGGAAATGGGAACATCACCTCTAATTCACACCATTTTAATCTCTCTTATTTTATCTTTTCATGTCTTAGCTCTCCATGCAGTAATTAATTTCACAATTCGGACTCAGTTAGGACTTTTTCGGGTTAAAAGGTGTAAAGGGTATAATTGGGAATGGACAGGAATGTTGGAATTGGAAAATATCTTTATGACGTCCATTTGTGCTTTTTCGGGCCTTTGCTCATTTTTCTCTTTCTCTCTTTTTTTTTTTTTTTTCTTCTTGCCCCTTTTTATTGCACAATTTGGACTTTATTTGATGAATTTTCTCAATTTTCACAATTCCGGGCTATTTGGGTTTTTCGGGTTATCAAACGAAAAGATAAATTTTATTTGGCTCAAAGTGGGTTGCAAAGGGATAATTTTGTTTTTCACAACTTTTTATGGCTAATATTTTTGGGTAACAAACGAGGGCCTACTTCATTGTCCAAATTGCTAATCACATTACCATATGCATCTCGAGATTAATTAAGTTTAGAGATATATTTAGCATGAATTTCGAGACAACATTTCACACATTTCCCATAATCGATCAAAACAAAGGATTGAGATCATCAACGACTTATTAAAACGCTGAAAATAACTTTGAGTTTATCATAAACTCGGATTGATTTAAAAACTCAAAAAGATCGATAGGCTCGAAATCTCACCGGGTTGGACTAATCTCCACACTTATTCGTAAAGTCGTCAATTTTCTTTCAATTTCCATCTTTGGTCAATTTTGGCTTAGTGCATTTTGAATTGTACAATTTGAGACTTTAAATAGAATAAAGGTGATATTTTTGAAAAATTTAAATTCCAATTTTTATTTATTTTGAAGAAAAATATTTTTGGATTTTTTTCAACATTTTTCAAAAAATTTTTTTAAATACATATATATGAATATAAGCGAAGTTTTATGAATACGCACCTGTCATCCCCCCTAACTCAATGATTTGCATTGTCCTCAATCAAATAGATAAGAGATAAAAAGAAGACAACATAAAGAGTGCGATAAATAAAACATGCCAATATCATATTAAAACTGTAGATTACAAACAAACTGTGGAAATAACTGTATAAGCAAAACTACAACATAGGGATAAAAATCCTAATAAGGGAAAGGTATCTTATGGGGCGGGTGGGGGATGGGAAGTACTCGGAGCAGACGGATCATATGGATTATAATAGTAGGGAGGAAGAGGGGCCTCGGGTCCCGCTTGGAGACGGTACAAGTCGGCCTGCATACGCAGGACCAAACTCATATCCCTCTCGTAGGAGGACACATGTGCGTCGAAACGCGTCTCAAGAGAGAGAATGCGCTCATGCAAGACCGGATCCTCCGGAATGTAATCCGGATCCGCCGTCTCATCATATTCTGCCTCTTCACCCTCCGCCATTTCCACATCCTCCTCGGCGATGTTCTCCTCTTCATCGTCGTCTTCCTCACTAGAATTGTCGCCGTGCCGAGCGCGGACGAGCTGAATTTGCCGCTCACTTCGAGTGCGAGACTCTTGTCCTAAAGGTTTAGGAAGTTTGACAAGATCCTGAGGTGGTGCGATACCGTCATCTCAAAGCATTGAGGTGATGAGTCGACCATACGGAAGAGGAGTGCGGCCCTTTTTCTCATAGGCCACAAAAAGGATATTGGTGTAAAAGGTTCGGGCCAAATTGATCACGGTCGCCGGGTCGAATAGATGATAGACCATGGTTGCTTGGCGAGTCCTCATCGCCGAATCATTAGAAGTTTGCAAAATGTTGGCACAAACAATATGGAAAGTGAATCGTGCCTTGTCGGACAAGCGGCCGACAGGAAATGTCTCGGTGGTCCAAACCGCACCCGGTTGGATTCGCGAGATACAAACTTCTTTTGGGAGGACGGGATCGGGACTCGGATAGTCAAACTGATCGGGAGTGAGCACACCATATGATTCGAGTTTGTGCACCACGAGGTCAAGTGAGAACGGGATAGGTATGGAATCCACAAAGGCTTGGGATTCAAATTCAGCCGTACGGACGAGAGATCCGTAAAACTGACGAACTTCATTTTCCCACACAGCCTCATATGGTTCATTAAAGAAATGGCACCAGCCCCGTGACTGAAAAAGGGCGGTGACCGAATTGGGCATTTGTTCCCATAACACTTGGCGCTCGATATGGATTTTGCGGGTAGGGCTGAAAAACTTTTGGCACCAATTTGCCTCTTGGCGGGAACGATACTCCCCATTGCCGTTGGGGAGAACTTCAATGGAAATGTACTTCTGGGGAGCAGCCATGAGGTAGGGAGGAAGGAGATAGCTATGGAGATATAAGAGAGAAGATAGGTGGAGGTGTGAAGAAAATGGGTAGTGGAGGTATGTATTTATAGGAATGAATGGGTGAAATGGAGGGAATGAATGGGTGGGAAATGGAGGGACGAAATTTTGAAGGAAGGGTTGGATTGGGTGAAGTGAATGGGTGGGGATTGAGGAGGTGGAAATGAAGAGGTGTGTCTCTTGGGAATATAAACCTGCAGAAAATCGGACCGATCCGGTTTTGGGCCGGACCGATCCGCCTCACCGGATCGGTTCTTTTTTTTTACCCCAGACCGATCCGGTTTCAGGATTCCAGAATTCTTCTTCTCTCTTCCTAAAAATGCTCATACTCCACTCCAATGATGATTTTTCATCCTCGCAAACTTCCAACTAACCTCGCAACTCATTGATAACGAACAACCCGCACCCTTCGGATTCTCAACCCTCAGAACGGACTCTAACCTATAACTTCTACATCCTACGACTCAAATGTACAACAATCACCCCATACATGTCGGGGGTGCGACGACCTCACTCTCTTCTTTCAATCAATCCCCATAAATGGGGTCCGACAGCCAGATTATGTCGGCTTCTTTAACCATGGCTTCCAAATAGGGCTTGAGACGATGCCCATTGACTTTAAAAGTGGTTCCCCCTTTCTCATCCATTAGCTCAACGGCTCCATGGGGAAATACCTCTTTCACAATGTAAGGACCAGACCATCGAGACCGCAATTTACCGGGAAACAAGTGCAACCTCGAGTTGTAGAGAAGTACTTTCTGTCCCAAATGAAACTCTTTCTTACGAATGATTCCGTCATGAGCTCGTTTCATTCGGTCCTTGGAAATTTTGGCAGTTTCATACGCATCATTGCGCATTTCTTCCAACTCATTCAACTGAAGTTTACGTGTTTCACCGGCTTTATCCATTTTGAAGTTCACCCTTTTGATAGCCCAATACGCTTTGTGTTCGATTTCAACCGGAAGATGACAAGGTTTGCCATACACAAAACGAAATGGGGACATCCCAAGGGGATTCTTGTATGCGGTTCTATAAACCCAAAGAGCATCAGTCAACCTAAGAGACCAGTCTTTCCTATTAGGATCAACTGTATTCTCCAAGATATTCTTAATCTCCCTATTAGCAAGCTCGGCTTGGCCATTCGATTGGGGGTGATAGGGGGTGCTAACCTTGTGGACAATTCCATACTTTCGCATTAGTTTATCCATCGGCCTATTGCAAAAATGAGTTCCATTATCACTAATTATAGCCTTAGGCATACCAAAGCGAGAAAGTATATTTTCTTGAATAAATTTGATCACCACCTTGCTGTCATTCGTCCGTGTAGCTATAGCCTCTACCCATTTTGAGACATAATCTACAGCGACGAGAATGTATAGAAAACCAAAAGAAGGGGGAAAGGACCCCATGAAGTCAATTCCCCAACAATCAAACAATTCCAAGACTAAAATAGGGGACAATGGCATCATATCACGGCGAGTAATAGCTCCCATTCTTTGGCATCTATCGCAAGTCTTACAAAAAGCATTCACATCCCGGAAGATTGTGGGCCAATAAAGACCACTTTGAAGGATTTTCGCAGCAGTTTTATTTTTAGAAAAATGACCGCCACATGCTTCCGAATGACAGAATCGAATCACCCCTTGGATTTCCTCATCGGGTACACATCTCCGGATAATTTGGTCAGCACAATACTTAAACAAGTATGGATCATCATAAAAGAACATGCGTGACCAAGTAATGAACCTCCTTCTCTCTTGCAGATTCCAACTAGAGGGAACAGCTCCGGTGATAAGGTAATTGACAATATCCGCAAACCAAGGGAGAGAATAGGTAGCAAATAGATTCTCATCCGGAAAATACTCGTCTATGGGAATGGGATCAATAGGTACGTCGGACGAGAGTCGTGACAAATGGTCAGCAACGACGTTTTCTACTCCTTTCTTATCTTGAATCGAGAGATTAAACTCTTGTAGGAGTAGGATCCACCTGATTAAATGAGGTTTGGCATCTTTCTTGCTCAAGAGATACTTCAATGCCGAATGATCAGTGAAACAAAGGATAGGCGACCCAACAACGTAAGAGCGAAATTTGTCGAGAGCAAAAATGACAGCTAGCAACTCTTTCTCTGTAGTAGAGTAATTAAGCTGAGGGCCAGATAATGTAAGGCTAGCATAGTAAATAACATGAGCTTTCTTGTCTCTTCTCTGTCCAAGAACAGCCCCAATCGCGTAATCACTTGCATCACACATAAGCTCAAAGGGAAGCGACCAATCCGGAGCTTGCATGATAGGCGCAGAAATAAGCATGCTTTTGAGTTTATCAAATGCTTCTTGACATGCTTTACTCCACTCAAATGGAGTGTCCTTCACGAGAAGATTACTCAAAGGTCTAGCGATGGCGCTAAAGTCTTTGATAAACCTTCTATAAAATCCAGCATGGCCTAGAAAGGACCTCACATCTTTAAGTGATTTTGGCGGGGGTAACTCAGATATTACTTCAATTTTTGCTCGATCAACTTCAATTCCCCTTGATGAGACTATGTGGCCCAAGACTACACCCTCGGTAACCATGAAATGGCATTTTTCCCAATTGAGGACTAAGTCTTTTTCCATACATCGGAATAGAACTCTCTCAAGATTAGCTAAACAATGGTCAAAAGATGAACCGAAAACGCTGAATTCGTCCATGAACACCTCAAGACCTTTTTCAATCATGTCGCTAAAGAGACTTAACATGCACCTATGAAAAGTATCCGGCGCATTACATAACCCAAATGGCATACGTTTATAGGCAAACGTACCAAAAGGACATGTAAAAGTTGTCTTTTCTTGATCAAGAACATCCACTTCAATCTGATTATAACCGGAATACCCATCTAGAAAACAATAATAAGGATGGCCCGCTACTCGTTCAATAACTTGATCGATAAATGGTAAGGGAAAATGATCCTTTCGAGTTTCGGCATTGAGCTTTCGGTAGTCAATGCAAACACGCCACCCGGTGGTGGTGCGTTGAGGTATTAATTCTCCCTTAGCATTTTCAACCACAGTCATCCCTGATTTCTTTGGAACAACCTGAATTGGGCTCACCCATTTACTATCCGAAATGGGATATATAATTCCAGCATCTAGCAATTTGATTATTTCCGCTCTTACAACATCTTTCATGGTTGGATTTAACCGCCTTTGCATCTCACGAGATGGCTTCACTTCTTCCTCGAGATGGATTTTATGGGTACAAATCAAAGGACTTATACCCTTCAAATCTGCTATGGTCCATCCAAAAGCACTTCTATGCTTTCTCAACACATCTAACA
Source organism: Sambucus nigra (assembly GCA_949130495.1). Classification (NCBI taxonomy): domain Eukaryota; kingdom Viridiplantae; phylum Streptophyta; class Magnoliopsida; order Dipsacales; family Adoxaceae; genus Sambucus; species Sambucus nigra. The sequence continues at coordinate 559,029,397 of OX422210.1, read as the reverse complement.
ACATACCTTCTTGCCCTTTTTCTAGATGGGAAGACACAACAACAGGAAATGTATCATTCTCACCTAAAAAGGCATATTTGACATGGGAAGGTAGTTTCTTCAACTCAAGACTAGGAAATCTATGTTCAGAGGGGACCATGGGTGTCTCCCTCGGAGGCAATTCTTCATACCTAGAAATCCAGTCAACCGCTCTCAAGCTCTCAAAACTCTCTTCCTCTTGTAACCACATTTTTAACTCTTCCACCTCTCTCTCAAACTCAGTATAATCACTCATTTGAGCATCACTTTGCCCTAAGCACACTTTCAGAGCATCTCCTCCTATTATTTTTTCAATATTTTCATCCACCACTTCTTCAATAAGATCCACTTCAAGAATCTCATCCTCATCACCCATTTGGTTAGCGACATTGAAAATATTTTTCTCGAGAGTCATGTTTCCAAAAGTGAGTTGCATTTGGCCATTCCGAGTATTGATCAAAGCATTAGCGGTAGCTAAGAACGGTCGGCCCAATATAATTGGAACATAATTTCTCGTATGAGGAACAGGCTCGGTGTCCCAAATAACAAAATCAATGGGGAAGTAAAACGTATCCACTTGAACAATTACGTCTTCTACAATCCCGCGAGGTACTTTGACTGTTCTATCCGCTAACTGTAGGGTGATTCGGGTAGGTTTTAAATCACCTAAATCAAGCTTCTTATAGATGGAGTATGAGAGGATGTTTACACTCGCACCTAAATCAAGCAATGCTCTTTCCACTCTCATTTCTCCAATGATACACGAAATGGTAGGTGAACCTGGATCTTTGAATTTTGGTGGAAGATCATTGAGAAGAACTGAGCTCACATTTTGTGCCAAGAAAACATTTTTCTTCACCTTAAGACGTCTCTTGACAGTCAAAAGATCTTTAATAACCTTCGCATATGCTGGAATTTGTTGAATAGCATCAAGGAACGGCAAATTCAATTTTACTTGCTTCAACACATCCATCACCTCGATACGCGAAGCACCTTTCTGGGGTGACTCTAAGCGTTGAGGAAATGGAGCAGCAGTAGGCGACTTGACTTCAATATCAGGCTCAACTTCCGCATCTTTCAATTCCTTTGCTAAGGAAGGTTCTACAGACTCGGAAATTTTAGATTCCTTCACAATCTCGGGTTCCACTCCATCATCATTCACCTTTGGCAATTTAGGTGCTAGATCAATTACGCGGCCACTACGAAGAGTAGTAACAGCTTGACATTGTTCTTGCAGATCTGATGATGTGGAGCAAACCGTGGTTTGACCCTGAATAGGTGGTCTTTGGCCTTGGGCTGGAAGTTTACCCTTCTCTTGAGTATTTACCGCAGACTGCAACCTAGAGATGTTAGTATGCATTTCAGCGAACATTCGCTCAAATTTGGCATCTCTCTCTTTTTGGGATTGGATGAATTGATTGAAATTATCCTCAAGAGATCTCCTAGGTGGAGGTACATAAGGCCCAGGATTTGCCACCTGTTGAAATTGAGGGGGTTGTGGTAGAGTCATCTGTGGGTTAGGAACCATCCCACCTTGGGGTTGTCCATAATTGTACCCGGGATTCCTCCACGATTGATTATATGCATTCCCTTGCTGAGCATTATAATTACCTCGATAACCTCCTATGGCATCAACCTGTTCAGTGTACATGGACTTGTATGCAGGAATAGTAGGACATCCTTTGGTAGAATGGCCTGCATTACAAATGGCACATACCTTCTCCATCCCGGCTTTTACGGGTCCAGACACATCTCTCAATCGCATATCTAGCATATCTCTAAAGTTCTTCTCCATTTGATCTAATTTTTGATCCAACAAAGTGTCATTGTCCAAGTGATAAATACCGGACGCAGCAGGCAAGTTGGACACTTGTCGATTTCTACTTTGACTATTTGGATCAGAAGTATCCCATTCTTGGGTAGTTTCTGCCACATATTTCAAATGAGCCTCAGCATCGCTCGTACTTAACTCCCAAAAAGGTCTCTCACACATGGTTTGAACAAGTTGTTTAGACGCTACAGTAAGGCCTTGATGGAAAAATGAAATCAGATGATGAGGTTCAAAACCATGATGGGGGCACGCGTTAACTAACTCCTGATATCTCTCCCAACACTTATCAAAAGCCTCATTCTCATTTTGACGAAAAGCTTGAATTTGGGCTTTAACAGAATTGGTTTTGTGTTGTGGAAAAAATTTTGAGATAAACTTGTTTTGCATATCTCTCCATGATAAAACAGAATTTGGGGGCAGGGTCCATAACCAAGTTTTCGCTTTATCCTTTAAGGAAAAAGGAAAGAGCTTTAACCGGATTACTTCTTGTGGACAAGCTTGGTCTCCAAATGTCTCACACGTATCTTCGAATTCTCGAATATGGAGATATGGTTTTTCCGAATCCATCCCATGAAATGTAGGAAGAATTTGGATCATTCCATTCCGAAAGTGGAACTGACCGGCATTATATGGGAATAAAATGCAACCAGGGGTAGCAGTTCTCTCCGGAAATAAAAGATCTTTCATGGGTTGATATGGTACATCATCCTCTCCAGTACCAACACCGACACTACCATGATCCGACATATCGCTACCGAAAGGTTCCGAATTCTCACTCAAGGTTTGACTCAACGAACGACTTGTGATGGAATTATTAGGTGAGGGAGGTGGAACCCAAAAACGAGGAGACTCAGAATTTTCAGATCCGGCTTCGGCAATAGGATTTTCGTGAATTTGGGTGGGAGATGAATTCTGCATATAAGTACACAAGAGAAAAGATGAAAATATTTTTTTTTTTTTTTTATGAAATCACTTGTAGATAACAATAACTTTCTTGAAAATTTAACAATTTTAGATCCCCGGCAACGGCGCCAAAAACTAGACGCGACTTAATATTTGTCTCAAAAGTGCGTATTTATCTAGGCTCAAGTGCAAGCCTTGTCGCTCAAGTAATAACCCGGTAAGTCGGGATCGTCTCCACAGGGATCAAAATTGCCAAACAATAACAAGGAAAATTACCAAACCGTGAAATGATTTCTTGAAAGAAATAAAAAGATGATTGATTTTTGAGAAAATTTCTAAAACTTTACTTATGAAAAACAAATGGAAATTAACAGCAAAATTTGGGTTTAACAATTTAGAGAAAATTAGGGTAGGGTACAATCCCTCAAACCTTAACAAATTATCCTTTAGAATACTAAAATTATAAATCAAAATTCTTGATTAAATCCAGTCCTTATCATCACTAAGCATTACATATATGAGGTTCAAGACCGCATCATATGAAATCAAAGATCAATATAAGGCGGTGAACGACAAATTATACATACAAAGCATTCTTAAACATCCCAAGTACCTAGGGCAAGAGAGATTAAAAGATATGACAATGCATATATGATTTTCATTCACAATTCAACCAACATTTTCATTTATTTTCTAATTTTCCATACGAATAATTTGTATTAGGATTGAGTTCATGTACCCCAACCCTTGAGAAATTAGCTACTCATGATTTGGTTGAAAAACAAATTCACATATGAAATTATGAAACTGCAGAACATTGTAAGAAATTTGCAAAAACTAAAACAATAGAGAATAGAATGATATTACTTGAATTCAGCACAAAAACGGAATTGAGATTCAGAATACAAACTAGGGTTCCAGCAAATCTTGAAGGAAATGGAAATTTAACCTAAAAATCTGATCTGAAAACTCTCTCTAAAATTCCTAACCCTAGCCTTGTAACCCTAGCTGCTCAAATGATGTAGAGTTTGGCTTTTTATAGCACAAATCATCCAAAGTCGGTCTCCAATTGTGCTTGTGGAACAAGATTCACAGCTACGCACTCATCAAATCTGCACAATAAATGACAAATTAATGCCAGACTTTCGCATACCCGGATCGGTCCGGGTCTTAATCGGATCGGTCCGATATTCATCGGATCGGTTCTTTTATTTTCTTCCGGATCGGTCCGATAGTGTCCGGATCGGTTCGATTATTGCTTCCATCGGCTTGCCATCGATCCGGGGTGCACTGGACTTGGGCAGATCGGATCGGTCCGAATCCTACCCGGATCGGTCCGAATTTCTTCTTCTTTGACTTTTTCTTGCAGCTTTGACTGGCCATATCTTCTTATCTAGACCTCCAATTTAGATGTCGTTTCTTCCTATGCTCTTGTGAACTCATTCTCTTCAACTTCCCTTTTGGTGTCACTTTCGAATTCTGAATGGAATTACACTTTTGCCCTTAGACATTTCTTGCTTGCATCTTTTCTTTTCTTTTGGATTCTTTCTTGCATTCCATTCCTAAAAACTTCATCCAACTTATACAAAAACTAGGGAAAGTTGTTAGGAATAAACAATGGAGTGATATGGCATAAAAATGGCTCAATTACATTGTTCGAGATATTAAAATCACTAAATTAAGGAGCTAAATTCTGAAGAATTTATGCTTGGTCGTACGGCATATAACTCCTCAACCCATCTTCCTTTTGCCTCCTCAAGTCTCTTCTTGATCCCGTCTAGGATCGTCCTATTCGTGACTTCTGTTTGCCCATTAGCCTAAGGTCGGCCTGGGGTAGAGAAGAATTGTTTGATACTCACCTTTTCGCAGTACTTCTCGAGAGAGGCATTCTTGAATTGAGTCCCATTATCCTAGATGAGGGTGTTGGGGAGGCCATATCTGCATATGATATTTTTCCAGATGAACTGGAAGGTCTTATGCTCGGTAATCGTGACCATCGGCTCTGCCTCCACCCATTTTGAAAAATAGTCAATGGCCACGATGAGGAACCGATAGTTATTGGTGGCCCTAGGCAAGGGGCCTACTAGGTCGATCCCCCACACTGTAAATAGCCATGGGGATGTAATGGAGGTGAGAGGCTGATGAAGCTGGTGTGGGATGGTGGCAAATTTTTGACATTTTTCACACTTTTTTACATATGTCGTGGCATCTTTCCCCAAGGTTGGCCACCAGTACCCTTGGGTGATCACCCTCTTCGCTAAAGACCTGCCCCCAATGTGGCTTGAACATGACCCCTCATGCACGTCTCACAAAATGCGTGGGACTTCAGATGGGTGTACACACCTAAGTAAGGGGAGAAAAAAACCCTTTTTGTACAAGGAGTCTCCGATGATAGTGAATTTTACAGCTCTGTATCTCATCTTCTTCCTTTCTTGCCTTGCTTCTGGCATCTCCCCCTCTTTAATGTATTTGATCAGAGGGTCCATCCATGAAGCTTCCTTAGAAACATTCAGGCAATTGCTAAGTGTTCCCTCAGCATCTTCAATAGTTGGTCGGAGCAAAATTTCCACTGGGACTGTCCTCATGATATCTGTCGTAGTTGTTGAGGCCAGCCTGGCAAGTGCATCGGCTCGGCCATTGTCATGCCTAGGTATCCTCTTCAATTTCACTTCTCTGAAGCTCTTCAGTAATGACATTACTTTCTCAAGGTACTTGGCCATCCTCTCATCCTTGGCCTCGTAGGCTCCTAGTATTTGATTCACTACTAGCCTCGAATCACTATGGACCAGAATCTGGCCGACACTAAGAGACTTGGCCAAGGAGAGGCCTGCTATAAAGGCCTCATATTCGGACTCATTGTTGGATGCTTTAAAGTCGAACCTCAGGGCGTACTCAATGTCTGTGCCATCAGGTGCTGATACTATCATTCCAGCCCCACTTCCGCTATCGCAGTAGGACCCTCAACGAAGAGGCTCCACACAGTCTTATTTTCTGAGAAATTTCCCTCGGTGAGGGATCCCTCTCTAAATAGGTATCTTCCCTCTTTATTTTTAGCCACTTTTCTTCTAGCGGTGCTTGTCTCAGCCTTATCTGCAGGTGTGTCGGTGAGCCTGTCTTGTTGGGTATTTGTCTTCCCGAGGCTCTCATCCTTAGCTTCATCATCTTCCCAAGTAAACTCAGCCACGAAATCTGCCAATGCTTACCCGTTAATGGTCGTCCGAAGTTGATACACAATGTCAAACTCCCCCAACTCTATATCCCAGGCCATTAACCTGCCTGATTTTTTTGGCTTGTGTAGGACCTGCCTAAGAGGAGAGTCAGTGAAGATGACCATTGTGTGGGATTGGAAGTATGGCTTCATATTTCTTGATGCATGGATCAAGGCATAGGCTAACTTCTCCATCCTTGGGTAACTTTGCTCTGCTCCCTAGAGTGCCTTACTGTTGAAATATACTGGCCTCTGTACCCCGTCTTCGTCTCTGACGATTGCAGTGCTAATGGATGACTCTGAGATAGCTAGATACACATGAAGTTGTTCACCCTGCACTGGTCGTAACAACAGCAAGGGAGACCCTAGGTATGACTTTAGCTCCCTGAAAGCCTCATCTCACTCCTCGCTCCATTCGAAGGCCTTTCTAAGAATTTTGAAGAATGGTAAGCACCTGTCAGTGGCTCTGGACACGAACCTATTCAAAGCAGCCACTCGCCTTGTGAGCCTCTGAACGTCTTTAATGGTCTTGGGGGTCTTCATCTCCATAAGGGCTTTTATCTTTTCAGGGTTGGCCTCGATGCTTCTTTGATTCACGATAAACCCCAAGAATTTCCTTACTCCAGCCCCGAAGACACACTTGGTCGGGTTGAGCTTCATCTGGTACTTGTCCATCGTGTTAAAGGTCCTCTCAAGGTCGGTCACATGATCCTCTGCCTTCAAACTCTTAGTCAGCATGTCATCTACATAGACTTCCCAATTTGGTCTTCAAACATTTTATTTATAAGGTGCTGATAAGTTGCCCCTGCATTCTTCAAGCCAAAGGGCATGACCCTATAACAGTATGTCCCCTTGTCGATAATGAATGTTATTTTCTCCGAGTCTTCAGGGTCTATGAAGATCTGATTGTACCCTGAATAGGCATCTATGAAGCTCATGAGCTCATGGCCTGCGGTAGCGTCTACCATCTGATCAATGCGGGGGAGAGGGAACTGTCTTTGGGACAATGCTTATTGAGGTCGGTGAAGTCCACACACATTCTCCACTTCCCGTTGGCCTTTGGGACAATGACTGCTTTGGACAGCCATTCAGGGTAGATGACCTCTCTAATAAACTCAGCATCTTCTAATTTTTTAACCTCATCCCTTATGACCTCATAATTCTCTCTAGAGTAAATTCTCCTCTTCTGCTTTATCGTCTTTGCACCCTCTACCACGTTGAGCTTGTGGCACATGATTTCAGGGTCGATCCCCGACATATCTGCATGACTCCATGCAAAGACGCTATGTCTTCTCCTCAACAGTTTAATGAGGTCTTCCTTTTTTCAGAGACTTGTCGACTTGGACAATTTTTTCAGGGTCATCCTCATTGAGGATGATGAATTCTACCTCTTTCGCGGCCTCTCCTTTCTTCAGCTTCGTCTCGTCTCTGGGGTCTAGGGTATCAATATTGTAAGTGGTTGTAGCCTTCTTGTATGCATCTCTTTCTTCAGCGGAGTTGTAATAACATTCACGTGATGTCGTTTGGTCTCCCTAAACTTCCCCCACCCCGTAAGGGGTTGGAAATTTAATCATCTGATGGACCGTAGACGGCACAGCTTTGAACCTCTTGAGGGCTACCCAGCCCACTATAATATTATAGGCCGAAAAGACATGTTCATCCATCACAAAGAAGCTGACCTTCTTTGTAAGCCATCTCGGCCACTCATCCCCCATCCTAACATCGGCCTCATACACTCTGAGGGGGTGAACATTTTCCCCACTGAACCCAATTAATGGGTGATGGTACGGGACGAGTCTTGCACGGTTGAGACCTAAGGCTTTGAAGTATGGCCAAAACATCACGTCAGCAGAGCTACCCCCATCTACCAAGATCCTAGGCACCTCGCATCCATGTACCCTGGTAGTGATGACGAGAGGGTCATCATGTGGGGCTAAGAGTCCTTTGAAGTCCATTCTGGAGAATCCCACTATCAGCGTATCTATATCGACCTTCTTCTTCTTTTCTGACTTTGCAACCAAAGAGGTTGAGTGCATAGTTTTCGTCACTACCTTGGCTTCAGCTACATGGGCCTTCCTGTATGCGACCTCTGACCCTCCTCCTGCTAGGCCCCCCGAGATCATCCCCACATTTAGAGAGATCATATTAAGTCTCTTGACAGGCTCGTGGTCATCTCTCGGAGGGAGGTCAGGGTCGTCCTCATCATCAGAAGGGTCGTCCCCTCTTTTTGGAGGATCTTCTCGGCATGCATCACCTCTCTTCTTTCTGGGGTCGTTCCCTCGGCCCCTCTTGAAGGCACTCTTGTCAACGTACTTCCTCAGCTTCCCTTGTTTTAACATTTTTGCAATCTCATCTTTCATAGCAAAGCATTTGTCTGTCATATGGCCATGGTCTTGGTGAAATTCGCACCACAGGTTTTTGTTCCTCTTGTTGGGGGCTGCCCTCAACTTCTCAAGCCACTTCAGGGACCGGTCACTCTTTATCTCATTGAGAATATGTTCACAACTGACCGTTAGAGGGGTGTTACCGGCGAACTTGTCATCTGTAGACCTCTTCTTCCCCTCTTTGTTCTTCTTAGGGTACTTACCCCCACTAGCGCCTCCTTTTTCATCTTCGTATTTTGCGGCCATCGCCTCTTCGGCGTTCATCACCTTTCCTACTGTCGATAACAATTCATCCATCGTCTTCGGAGGGTCTTCAGCAAGCTTCCATAACAGCTTCCCCTTCTGGAGTCATCCGATGAGGGGGGTCATGGCTATGCTTTCCTCATAGTTTTCCACCTCCAACTTTTCTTTGTTGAATCTGGCTATGTAGTCTCTTAGACTCTCATTCTTCCCCTGCTTAACATAGAGCAGGTGTGTGGTCTTCTTCTGTGGCCTCACCCCAAAGTAAAAGTAGTGGATAAACCGGTCTGCCAACTGCTTAAAGTTTTTAATGGAATTTTTTAGAAGAGACATATACCAAATATGTGCAGCCCCGGTCAAAGTACCGGTGAAGGCACGACACCTCATCTCATCTGAGATAGAATATATGTCAGCCGCTGATTGATACATCTTAATATGGTGGACTGGGTTGGTACTCCCGTCATATCTTGGTGTGACCGTAGGTGGATTGAACTTTGATGGCATAGGGAAGTTGACTATCTTTGCCACAAAGGGTGAACCTATGGAGTATCCTCTCTGAAGAGGGTCCCGGCTCTTCAGTATATCACCGATCTTATCCTCCAATCGCTAGATCGAGTCATTTTAGGGCCTCGTAGGGTCGACCTGGCCGATGTTATCCCCTGCCACCTCTTTGAGGTGGATGGAGCGTTCTGCGGCGGCAGGCCTGTGTCGGCTATTTACTTCCCCCTGAACATCGTCTCGTCCTTTGGGTCGGCCCTCATGGGGTCGGCCATCTGCTGCTTCCCTTTTGGACCTCTCAGCACTCCTAGTTCTGGACAATTTTTCCCGCAGGTCATTTACTGGGTCCAGCCTCTCAAAGGCCGACCCCCTACTCAAGCGGTCAAAAGCAGAGCCTCTCGGGCGATCGTCAGGATTTTGCCTTCCATTTTTCCCTCTGCTCTCCTGGAGAGGTCGTACAGTATTGTTGGAGACCTCATACGGTTCCCAGCATTCAATGGGGGCCTCGTCCCCCTCCAGATCGTCATACCTGTCCTCAGGGCAAGGGTTTCCTTGCCTCCCCAGGCATAGACGCCGGGGGTCAGCAATATCCCTACGCCACTGAGGGGGCGGCAGGTCTTTGCGTGGTGCCTGGGGTGGCCCCTTGGCCTCATGCTGCCCTGGAGCCACTGTCGGAGTAATCATCTCAGGTGAGAACCCTGGTGGTCTTAGTATGTTCTGGCTTAGAGCTGTGAACTGCTCCTGCATGATCCGCTGGCTTGCTGCCAGAGACTTCAAGGCTGCCGCCACATCAGCCATCTTAGACTGAGGTGGTGGCTGACTGAAACTGGGTCCTATTCCACTATCCGGTGGAGGGAGTGGTGGTGGGCGCATCTCCTGTGCTATGTGTTTGAGCTATGAAGAGCTGAACTGAAGAAAAGACTGGTGAGCTTGAGAACCTTAATGGGTCTCTTTCAATGGTGAAACATCTCCTCTCAGGGGGAGAGCTGGTTCACCACCAGAGTGCCCAGTGAGGTCAAGTTATACAAAGGAAGAGATGTCTTATCGTTCCCACAGATGGCGCCAAACTGATGATGTTGAGATTTAGCACCACCAGATAAGTGATGATGAGCTCAAACTGTAAGTACCATGGCAGCCATAGATGTATAAGTGTAAGTATATAGAAGGAGGTGAGTATAAGGGGAATAAGACAATGATGTATATAGTGGTTCAACCAATCAAGCCTACATCCACTGTGAGTGTGTGATCCACTGAGTATGGGCACTAATGGCCTTGGATACAATGCACATAAGCTCACTTTCTCTCTTTACTGTGTGTATAAGCAGAGTTTTTGCTAGGGTTACAATTATCGATCCATCCCTTTGTAGGGTTGTAGGTGACAAGTATATATAGGTCCTGGGGGGTGTAGTGTACCCCCCAAGTATGCATGGTGCATGTGAATGATGATCTAGCCAGTCTCCTGTTGACACCTGTAGATGCCAAATGATGACATAATATTCCCTCACGTGAGGGGGTGATATGGTTATAATGGTCTTCCACGTGCCATGTGAGCCTCACGCGCACTGTTCCACGCGTCTCCCAAACCACGCGCTGTGATAATGTCACCCTCGATTTATGATATGAGGCCGAGGGCAAAGTTCCTTCTGGTAGTGTGTCTGGCCTAATTTAGGCCTCGTACTTTCGTACCCTCGGAGGGTCGTCCGAGCCTGATGAGTGGTCGGCCCCTCGGAGGGTCATCTGGGCCTGGTGAGGGGTCGGCCCCTCGGAGGGTCGTCTGGGCCTGGTGAGGGTTCGGCCCCTTGGAGGGTCGTCCGAGCCTGATGAAGGTTCGGCCTCTTGGAGGGTCGTCCGAGCCTGATGAAGGGTCGGCCCCTTGGCGGGTCATCTGGGCCTGGTGAGGGGTCGGCCCCTTGGAGAGTCGTCTGGGCCTGGTGAGGGGTCATCCTGGCCTGATGAAGGGTCATCCTGGCCTCGCCCAAGTGGATTTCACCCTCGGCTTGGTCGAGGGTATATATAGGTATATCAGTGATAGCCACATAAGATCCCATGGTAGATATGGATGAAAAAAATATGAATGTACTGCACACGCCACGCTAGCCACACGGTATGTATGAAACAAAAAAATACTCTTTTCTCCTTTTGTGCATGTATAAGCGACCAATAAAAATGCTCCTTGATGGACACCTATTTGGGGGGTGCGCACGTGATTAAAAAAATCATATATATTTTCTATCTATAAAATGGAAGCCTTTAATTAAGTCTCCTAAACATATAAGATGTCCACGTAAGAGGACTCCTCTAATTAAGTTTACCAATTCATTATTCAACCACGTGGCAATCTTAATAAACGCATTTATGTTCTCTCTCTATTCCCTCTCCCTCTAACCCTTTATCTTCATCTTCCAACTATTTATCTTCTTTTCGTAAATCCCAAGAGTCGGATCCCTCTCTCTCATCCTATAAACTAACCATCCACCGCACCACCCATTTATCGTATTTCATGTTTCGACTCAGAGGGAGTGCCCTCTGCCTCAGCCATTGACGCACGTTGAGCTTATGGTTGTCCACTCTTAGCATTCATACTCAACAAACCTGGGTAATTTGGTTATCGCGTACATAATACTGATCATGTCTAGATATTGGTTTGATTCATTGAATTTGTCTTTTATTTTTATTTTAAAGGAATTAGGTTATTTTAAGTTGGGTTTTTTCATTTGGTTATTCAATCGGTTTGGTTGTTGTTCAGGAATTAGGTTATTTGGTTGGGGGGTTTTCATTTTGTTGTTCAATTTATTTGTCAGGATTTAGGTTATTTTTACTTTTGACGGGTAATCATTTTCTATATAACTCGAGGTAATCGATAAGCTTTTTAATTTGCAATGTGAATCTCGAAAGTTTATGATATTGTACTCTCATTGGTTAATTATTACCGTCAGTTTCTTAATCTCATTTTATTTATCTCTCTGTGTCCATTCCTTTACAAATGATCACTTTTTAGGGGACAAGAGGATTACTGTAACACCTCATATTTTTATATTTTTTTTTAAATGTGGGAAATTAATTGATAAATAATTCGATTTAAAATAAATATTAACTAGCGAGATAAGGGTTGGTATTTATTGATGAGAATTAAATTGAATATTACTGAGCAAATAAAGTAATATATGATTGTGAATTTATGAAAATTATCACGAGTGAGAAATTCGATAATTACGGTAATTAAGTCGGGACGCACGTGTCAGTCGTGTCGGGACTAAATTAATGGAATAAAAAGTATATTATTTATAATTCACCAAAATGGTCATTCTGAGTGCTCCAATGTGTCCGAAAGGGTCGAGTTAGTTAGAAAATTCTACTCGGGGGTTTAGTTTGGGTATCGGGAAAGTTTTAGGCCAAACCGGTATCCCGAGAGGGCGTTTTGGTAATTTGTATTTTTGGAGTATTATTAACTACGAAAATTAAAGGAATAAAATACCATGTATGGCAGAGAGATTGGGGTTATCAGTTGATATATACAGAGAGGCCAAAGGAGGAAGAATGAGGAGTGGTTTCTGGGGCTAGAACCCCTATTGCTACATCGTTTACACCACAAACACCACCACCGCGTAGATCGGAGAGAGGGGATCGCACGTATACCATCTTATTCAATGGATCAGACCTTTAATTTAGAGGAAAGTGTTTAATCTCGCAAAATATTAGCAATAATTATGTCCATGTAAGTGTATGTGAAAAATACACATGATTTGCATATGATTTTGGGTGAAATTAAAAGATTTAATTCATGATTAAGGACTGAATCTATATTATTTTACTTCCTTCATGTATGTAGATTAGAACCCATGAAATTTGGATTAATATTGATGAACGAATCTGGGTTAATTTTTTTCTTAGACTGAAAATTTGTAAACTAGGGTTCTTATGATGAAATTTGGGGATTTCGGATTTAATTAATGTTTATCAATGATTTAATGATTCTGGAGTATTAGAAACCATCCCTATATGTTATAATAATGATTAAAATTGATTGTTGGGAGATTGGGAATGGTCTGTCGACATTTTAGGATAAAAAATTATGGGAAAACCCAAGCTCTAGAGGTTAGAGACGAACAGTGCCTAGGTCGTTTGAAGTCACGCGGAGTCGTTCAAGTGAGATGGAATCTCACGAGAAATTGTCATTCGAGATACATGGATTTATCATTCAAACGAGATGCCAGGTTCGTTCGAGCGACGTGATCGTGTGGAAAAATCGAGCGTCCGTGTAAATACGCTAATCGTTGTTATAGGCTTCCGACCACAATACAAAAAAATCTAAACTTTAACTACACTCTTATGGAATATAGTGGCTAGTCTGGGTATCGAATCCACGGGGAATAGGACATGTGCACGTGACGACAAAGGATAGGAAGGCCAATCCTAAGGTTGAAAAGATGATGAATTTTGGGGTGAATGTCTGCTAATTAAATGCAATTTAAATTATACTACGTGAGCATAAATAAACGAATGCAATTATCTAAATACTAATGAGAACAATATGTTAGAATACAATCCCCCGAACCCTAGTGTGTTTACCGGATATAAAACTAGTCATAAATTAAATAATTGATTAAACTCAGTCTTTATTAATCTCAAGCATTACATATATGAGGGATCGTAGCCCGCACTATATGAAATCAAAGGTAAGAATAAAGCGGTGTCACATTAACTGAAACGCACGTCGTACTCTTAAGCATCCCGATTACCTAGGTAAAATGAGATCAAAAGTCCTACGTCGGTTGCAATAGTTACGCAACACGATTCATCTAAGATTTTAATTCAAAAGTCGATTTCCCATTATAGTGAATTACATCGGGTGGGGTTCATGAACCCCAACTCTTAAAAGCTTAGGCGGACATGTTGAATCTAATAAAAAACATAAATTCTAATGTACATGAGTGCATAATTATAAAGAGAACTGACCTAAACATGAAAACAATGCTTGGAATATCATGAAATAAGAAAAATATGCAAAGAAAAGTTAACCTAAAGGAATGGAGATGAAGAATACAAACTTTTGAAAGAAAAACCTTGAATTAATGGCTTAGAACTTGAATATTTGTTGAAGAAAGTGAAACCCGGGTGCAAGAACCCTCTAAAACTATTAAAAACCTAGCCCTCTAATGTATGTCCTCTAAAATAAATGAATACATCACGTCTTATTTAGTCATTCATCCATGCACAACTTTATTTGTGAAATAAAAAAATTAGAATTTCAGCGAGTCGAACCGGTTCGGATCTCCTATGCTTTATTGGGGCGAACCGGTTCGCTTTTCCAGTATTTCCAGGAACTTTTAAGCTGGAAATTTTTTCTAAGTATTTTCTTCTCTTTTTGCTTCTTTTTCCATGATTTCTTCCCAAATTCAAACCTTCATAACTTTTCACTCGTACCTTGGATTTGGACACCGTTTCTTCTTGTGCGCTCATGGTACCAAGAACTTCAATTTCTTTTGGGAGTCCGTGTCCAGTTCTGAGTGTAAAATTAAGAAATTGCCCCTCAACTTTCCTTCTCTTGCTTTTCATCTTTCTTTCCCGATTTTAAATTTTCTCCTTTCTTCTCTTGAATAAATTTCCTGCAAAATGTGTGAGAAATACACAAAACTTGATGCACTTAATAGAAAAGATCAGTAGAACTAATATGAAATAAATCAATGGATTTTACGTTACACGAGGTGATAAAAACTTCTAAATTAAGGGGATAAATGTGAAGAATTTATCCCTAATCACGACGTGTTAGGATTTCTGAAAAATTCTTTTTGGTTCCAATTTGTGCGACGTAGTTAATTCGATTGAGATAAAATAATGTACAATTAATTCAGTAAAATGTAGAAATATTGGGATTTATTTGGATGCAATACTTTAAGGTATTTCGAGCGGTGGGTTATCCTTGAAAATTATGAGAGAAAGAATATTCATAATCTATATTATTATACCTCTAATACAATAGTATTAGAGGTATAAATTAGCATTAATGATGCAAACTTTTCACATGGCATTTCTTTTCGAATTCCGGCTCTACAAACTAAATTGTATCACTTTCAACGATTAATTACCAAACTCTATAACTTCCCTTATATTTTAAACTTGCGAGCCCAGTGAAAAATAAAAATTGCACATCTCTTCGCTCTCCAACTCTTATGTCCATTCACATTTAGTCTTCCCTCTACACCATGAATAAATACATTATATATATATATATATATATATATATGGATATTCCAACCTCAACAGTATGCAATCATCTTCGGGTATTCTAAATCTCTATCATAGTCTATTCAGTGTGAATTTTTTTCAGCAAATTTCCTCATATATTTTGTCATTTCTTTGATTGTAAGAAAAAATAAATGAATGTAATTTCTACATTGTATTGGGTTGGAGCAGAGCTTTTGTTATCCATCAATATTCATCGAAAGTAAGGTACTTACCACTCCCCTCACATCATGATAAAATGTGTCATTGGTTTTTGCATGGTAGGTGTTTGATGTTTTTACTCTTTGATTCTTATATCCCACTTCAAAAATACACTAATAATGATATCATTGGCTTTTGCATAGTGTGTGTTTGTTGTTTTACTCTTTAATTCTTATAGCCCACTTCAAAAATACACTAATAAAGATATCGCATATTGTGTATCCCTATCATTCCTTACTAAAGCATCATTTTATTTTGGTTTGGATTCAATAAAAGTGTGAATGAAATTAGTATAAGGTTTACTGTTTGATAAGTCAATAGTTTCGTAAACACCCCTAATTTTGCAAACTAATTTTTTGATATCATTAAAAATTGTCCTTGTTTTGAACCATATACCTGATAATATTAATACTTTGTTTTATCATGTTAGTCACACTGCTTACATATAAACACACTCTTGCATATATATATAATCTCCTAAAACATTCTAAAGATTTTGAAAAACACAAATTTTTTAGATTTAATCAAAATTTTGTTTCTGATTAAAAAAATCACATATAATTGATGATAAAAATTAGAAAATCAATTTACTGACTAAATTACTTCCCGATAAAAGGATTAGATTCCACGGAGATAGTTTTGCATTAGTTCCATAATCATCAGGTTGAAAGAGTAGAAGATCATAGAAATCTAAAAATGACCATCCAAGAAAGACGAAGCATGTTTATACAGATTACATTGAACAAAAGTATATGAAATTGATTCTTTATACCTGTTATAGCATCTACTTCTTAATGACAATGTAACACCAAGTTTCTTGATCTAATAATCAATGGGTATATCTTCATTTAGGAGCCTCCAATTAAATGTAGAAAACCATTTCACATTCATGCAGATAAATTTCTCATCTCCCTGATTCTATATCATTAGTTCTATAATGTACCAAACCTGATCGACATCATAGATGCAACTTAAGATACAGATTTTTATCCTTCTAATGGGTTTCCTAGAAGAAATATTTAATTTTCTTTTCGTTCAATTTCTTATTTAGTTCTTTTATCACAAATGCCTTTTTTTCTTTCTCTGATCAGGTACACATATTTTCTGTACTTATATATTTTTGTTTCTAATGCATTTTGTGCTTATCGTCCTGATAATTTTTTAATCTGCATGAGATATACTCAAGAGCATTCGGTTAATGCCAGCCCATTTTCTCTCCTTCATAAAATCTTCAACATGAAATGAGACTATCACCATTTAATTGACGAGGCAGCTTTGTGAAAGATATCTGAAAATGTTATAGTAAGGTGTAAGGAAAATATTGATGTGTATGATACTCCAACTTTTATGTATTTTTTCAACTTAATATTTTCTATTAAAATATTTCAGATGTTTTTGCAATGTGTGTGTGTGTTTATCTATAGTGCTAGAGATTGTTATTTTTGTGGGTTGCTCTTGACATTTTTTTATTTATATAATTATATCAAGTATATTTTCCATGTTTCGTAGTTTAGATACATATTATAACTAAATCACTAGGAAGTATGAACATCATGCATACCCATTATATCTTATGGTTGGTGTTTATCACCTATAATTCCAAGATATCTCCATATATTTGAATATGTGGGAGACTCACTGAAATTCAAAATTTTTTGTTTACTCTTATGGTATCGGAGCCAAAAATTAAGGAACCGTGATTGATTGACTTTCTTCCTCATCCACTGTTGAAAACCAAACAACTACCTCCCTCTATCCCTCACTAAAGCTCATCATTTATCTCTCTCAAATTAACCGACAACAATTATCTTTACTAGACCTTCAAAATAAGGAAATCATTCCTGCTCCCAACCAATTTTGAGTTTTAACTTGGTGTTTACCTCCAGACCACAGGTTACTATTGAATAATTTATTGAATCTTTGGATGAATATTTTAGGAGGATCTAGATCAGCTAAGGTGAACATATGAAAAGAAGTCATAACATTATTTCTAATCCTTATATGTTGTATTCATTTATTCGTGCAAGATTAAATCCTCTTAAATATAGTTTTCATATCGAATTATCTGTCTTTTGCCTGGTCTTAATCTATGGTCTTAGTCAATGGATATTTAATTGTGTTGGGATTCCTATTCCCCATATTAGGTAGTGGAATCTCTTTGATGATGTGAGACTTAATCTCACAGTCAATTCTATTATTAGAAATGGAAAGTGATATACCATCCCCATGTGACCAAATATGAAAATTCGAAAGTACATATATCTATATTTGAAATATGGGATCGCTTGGGGCAATACTGAAATCAAAATTTCATTTTTTTCATTACTTTTGGGTCAAACTGGAAAGCCAGTTTTGGTAACATATTTCATAAACATACATGAAACGAAAACAAGGGTTGCCGTAACATGAATTTTTTTTAAGATTAATTATATTATGTGTTCATTGTAATAACTATTGTTGTTGGGAGTTTTTAAAAATTCAAAACTTTGTGCACAGATGAACAATATAACTATTGTATAAAGCTTTACTTTGATTCAACTGACATGTTTGTTGCAATTGTCGCATTACAATGGCCAAAGAGGCATTAAACATTATAAATCTGATATAGACATTACAAATTTGATTTACTTATGTTAGACTACAGATCTATGACAAGCTAAATCAAAGCAACTTGCTTTATCTATGTTTCAAAACATCACAAGAACTTCTTAAACGGTTATGCATATTATGTTCAATAACATGGTTCCTGCTCAGGTCAGTACATTCCACAAAAAAACTCAGAAATATGTATTCAACGTATTGTGAACGATTTTTTTTGCATATTTCAGCAAATAATGGGAACAACTGAGTCGAAAGTGAAATAATCTTACACTGAAATATTTGCGACCCAGGTAAATAAATTATACCCAAACTTTTTAATGTTTAAGCATCTTTCATTACATTATGGGATTTTCTAGAAAGAACAATTGACGTTACTCAGTTTTACTGTCTAAAATATATAGTTTGATGCTCCCAAATAAGTTGAATTTGGTTGAATTGGCCTGTTTCTTCAAATTGTTAAAATATTAAAGTTGTTCTCATTTCCACATTACTAAATTTGAGTTATTACAATTTTTATGGAGAGAAATATAAACTATACCTCTCCTCATATTTCATTATCGTTATCTATTTCATCTAAAAGTTATATCTATGATAATTTCGATGTTGAGAAGAAATGATAATGTTTTCTTTTATGATACAATAAGGTAATATACTGTGGAGTTTAATATTCAAAACTCAAAAGTATATTACATTACTGTATCAAAAAAAAAATTCACATTCCGTTTTACTATCTGTTTCTCTACTAAAAAAATAGCCACGAGATAAGTATTTTTCACAGTGGAAGATGTTACCATTAGATCATCTAAGAGAATCAAATCTTCAAGGTAAATTTTTAAATATCAACTTACATAACTTCATTAACATCTTAAATTTACAATATATCTTCAATATTCTATAATATTATATAAATACTTTGATTACATCACAAGAGCAAAGGAAAAGAGACCAAGGACTGATGAAGTTAAGAACTACTGAATGGCATGGCAAAAGTCTTTTTCTAATTTCATTTAGCATTACATTGGATTGATATTTTTAAGACCATAAAGTTTGAGAATTTTAAACTATTTTTTTCGCAGGATTATTTTTACATAACTCTGATCTTTCATCTTTTCATAATGCATTTTATTTTAATCAAATATTCATTATATCAAATTCATTTTTTATCTATTTTAATTCATTTATATCATATTCAATACACGTACGCCCGCACATCGCGCGGGGTACATGCTAGTTTAATATATATATCGTACGTAGTAATGAGAATAATACTACGTATGAATTATAATATTTAGGTTGTGTGAACACCTATAGTAGTATTTATTATGTGTATGACATACCTACGCTGCTTGCTATTGAGGGAGGTTTTGAATGGGGACATTCTTATCCTGATGAACCCATTTGGGAATTTTAGATATGGTGCCTCGGAATATAGAACCTAAGAATGACTTATCTGTGAATTGATAAGTTGGCGGTCATATGGGTGCGTAGGTATGTGTGTAGCCCATAGGTTTGGAACTATGTTCGCCTCCAATATGTATGATTTTTATTTATATGTCTTGAGAGAGATTTTGAACCGATTATCCTTATTCAGTGCGAGATGTACAGAGACTTCATAGCAGATTATGCACGCACCGCAGCTAAGTCTAGGAGTGTCGTATTAGTATTAATTTATAATAGTTCGATGAAAAATAAATACTTGTGATTTAATCTACCGTGTGAATATATAAATGAGAATGTTAATGGAATTAAATCAAGTACGTGCACACTTAACCTTATTGTGAAAACTCTTACTCGGGATAGTAACGGCTGGAATATTTAATAACATATATATTATGTGGAAAATACGGGATATTACTACTAGTGATAGTTTAGAAGGTTTATGACTACGATATAGTTAGGTATGCTAATGATACTTAGAACAGTTTAGAGATACGTTAAGCGTGCAAAATAGTTGAGAGGTGAGAATCTCAAGAGAGATCCGTGAAGCTAACATGTATATAATATTTGTTTTACCGTATTTTTAAATACTTGCTAAACTGTTTTAAAATATTTGACACTCGGGCTCTGACCTGTTTCTTGCAAATCTATTTTCTCTTGTACAACTAGTTTAAGTGTCCAGCCACAGGGACGCCAGGCTTAGACTATTGGACCATTTAACGTTCTACAACTAGTGTGGCAGTTGCAGGTCCTCATATTTAGACGTATCCATCCTTGTCATCTCAATTTCATGCTTAGGCATTTCAGTTAGGTCATGTATTGCCCATTCTCAGTTTTTATTTATGTCAGAGAGATATTGTACTCATTTTACTTCAGTATTCAGTTTATAGTTGGATTCGGTTATATATTGATTTATTGGATTTGAGATTTTTTAAGTGGAACGTTTATTCTAGTTTTATTTGATTCAGTCAGTTGATTTCTTATTCATTATTATTCTTATTCATGGGATTGGTGAATGTGTTAATGGTTTAAGTTGTTGAGTATTAATTAATGGATTGAAAGTAGTTTTACACTAGCTTAATTAATTATTAGGTGATTAATAAGATAAATGTTTTTCGATAGTGATGCTAAGAATGAACCAACCGAAAATTCTGTTTTAAATTTTATAAAGGACTGATCACCCGGTATTTAATTAGGCGGGGTATCACAATTACAACACCATATAATGCAACTTTCCCTTAAAAACTCTTTCATATTATGTTTTGTTGAAAAAATTTGACACTGATTCTCCCTTCACTAAAATTCCATTTTCTGTTTTGTTGAAAAAGTTTGACTGTGAATCTCCCCCGCTAACATTCCATTTTTTGTGATTCATCTTCAATTTAGAATCAAAAAATTATAAAAGAGAAGTTATTAGAAAACTATTATACAAGACGCCAGTGCATCGCGCGGGTTGCATGCTAGTTAGTAGTGTTTTGTACTTAATCTTTCAAAAAAGGGTCTTCTGTACTTCTCTCTCGTGAACACTTTCAAAAAAATCTTTTGGTATGCTTTACTTCGTAATTCTAAAATACATAAAAAAAAACTTAATGAAAATACAATTTGCACTAGAAAATGACCAAACCAAAACTCAACAATAACTAGGGTTTTATAAAATAAAATTACATCCCGTTACAGTTTTTCTAAATACATAAAATTATAAAGATAATTATATAACCCAAAATTGAATAAAATAACTATGGATAAATCACCATGTGATTCAATCGCATATACAAAATTACATGAAACCATGATGGAGGGATAAATATTATCAAACCCTGTAAACATTTTATTATGATTCCATACACATACATGCATATTCATAAAAATATATAAAAGTAGGGTTTCATGATGGGCAATATGAATCTTCAAAAACATGATGAATCCCTTACCATGGTGCTCTAATACCAATTTCTAGGATTTACGTTAGAAAAATCTTCCTCCTAGGGACCTTTAACTCATCATGTTTCACAACTAAAACAACATATAGTAGTTCTATACAACTAGAACTAGAGTTTAGATAACCATACCTTTGCAGATCTTGTAGATAATCCGACAAACATGACAAAGGGTTGATGAATATGATGCACATGATGTAACATCGCCATAAATCCTTCCATACCCAAAGCAATATATGTAGGGGGATCCCTTGGAGATGATAACTTGGTGAAATAGAGAAGAAATATTTTATCTCTTCTCATCCCAACACAAAAATATGAATAGTGTTTTCTCTTACCCTCTCTAACCCTTTGAAATGCCTTAAGCACCTTAAAATCCTCTCATAGGCATGTATATATATATATATATATATATATATATATATATATATATATATATATATATATATATATATATATATATATATATATATATATATATATATATATAAAGAGAGAGAGGGTCTTATACATCATGATTTCCACATCACCTATACAGCACACCACTAAAAAATATTTAATTTTTTTATTTTACCCATGGAGTTAACTTCCAATCAACACATGTTTCAAAAATTAGGTTAAGATATAACTTCTAGCTATTCTTTAAAAATTCAGCAAAAAACTGCTGAAAATATCTTATTTATAAGGGTTTGCCCCAACAGAATTTTGTAAATTTCTTAAAAATAGCTAAAAAGTGTATTTTGACTAATTTTTTGAATATGTGTTGATTGAAAGGTGAATTTCAATAGAAAAATAAAAACTTTGGAAAAAATATTTCTTAGGGCTTAGAACTAGGTGTAATGTATGATGTGGTGTATAGAGTGTGATGTATGAGTCTCTCTCTCTCTCTCTCTCTCTCTATATATATATATATATATATATATATATATATATATAAATATAATACATGAATTGAGCTTGTGTCAGTTAAGGTTTTCAGAGAGTTTTGGGCTTACTACTTCGAATATGGACTCTATCGAGGACGTAATATGAATATTTAAATTGCATTCCAAATATAAATATGGAAATCTTAAATTAGAATCTGTAATTTATTTGCATTTTTGTTTAATTGTAATAGATTTCATTAAATAATTACAATTGCACTTCAATCAAAATCACCCGACTAAAGAGGTCTTGTTTACAAAGTTAGATAGCACACAATATTATTCCCTGCGTTAAGTATTCGAACCCTCTTTGTGAAAATTCAATTTGTCGCGAATCATTTCTCACCAACATTTTATTATTCCTTAATATCAAACTTCACTTATTTGACACTTTACCGGATTAAAAAATAATTCAATGATTAAGTTTATTTGCAGAATAAATATATATTAGTTTATATGGGGATATAATAATCCAGAATATCTCTTGGATGCGGATTCCCCTGGAATATAATCTCAGCCATATTCACATAATGACTATCCAACCTATATTGATTATTGACCCAATAAATTGAATACCATGCATAACAAGTGAAAATAACAACTATGTGAATACTTTGATCCTCATATCCCCTGGATTATGAATACATGCACCTTTTGCATACAATGAGATTGTGCAGGTATAATCTTGTCAGTACCTAGACTCGAATCTTGCCATTATTATTCTTCAATACATTCTTGATGTACTAGTACAGTTTTCATTGAACTATCTTACAAGTTCCCGAACCATCAAGAGGTTGATGTAGTCAGGATAAACTAATAAATTGTACACGGAACTTTACTGATAGGATGAAAACTCCCCATTTAAACTGCGAACTATTCTAGCATATTAGAATCAAAATTCAAATCTTCCATGATCAGTCCAAACCGAAATCATTAGAATTCGTATTAAGAATAATTGACTAAAATATACAATATATTTATAAATAAATATAAGTCATTCCCACAAATATAATTCATATTTTAAATGAGCTTAGAAAATAATTTATTAATAAAAATAAATTTAATAAGAATGTTTTTAAGAATAAATTCCCAACACAAATGATGTTTTAGCATCCTTTAATTCTTTATCATGTAGTCGTACTCCTAGTGGTAGGTGCACCTTTTATTTTCATCTCATTCGTTGGGATCTTTAGCCATCTTTGATGGTTTCTTGCAATAGGAATTGTCTTTGATTGGGGGGAGTAATTGGTAAATTGACTCATTGAATAAGGTATCGATTTCTTGATAAGCGTTCTCATTATTAGACATCTTTATCTTTCCTTTAGACTTCTTTTGCTTGCTCCCTTTATTGACTAGGGCTAATTTTGCTCCACCCTCCTACTTTCTTTACATCTTGATTCCTGGTTACTTTTGTATACTGCTCAATCTGATGATTTGGAATGAGGGGCTCATCCTCCACTTTTTTCTACTTCTATATATGGTTTATAAGATCATCCGTATATGGCATTGGCTTCTTCATCAGTGACTGGTACAAATTGTCTGATCGAGAGATGCCAAACTTGAATAAGAATATGAGTAATTATTTATTACAGTTATCTAGGTCATTGAACAATTCTTGAAACCTCTAGGAATACTTCCCGAAGTACTCCTCTTGGTTTTTATATATTCAATCAAGGAATTCACTTCTTTTATATCCTTATTGATGACTATCAATCAGGAAGTGAGTTGCTCGAATAACTCTTTAAAGGTGAAGGTTGGCCTAGGGATTAGCTTTGCAAATAATTTAAGGATAATTTCACTCAGTGTTGGTAGAAAAAATTAACATATAATGGTGTTACTCTGAAACCATAAAGATATGGATTATTTGCAGTAGCGAATATGACAAGTGACCATCACAGGTGCTAATTTTTGGCATTAAGAACTTCCTCGATGGATCTGACATCTCAATCTCTTGGATGAATGGGAACATTGATCCATAGCCAAGATCCTAACCAAATACTTTGGCATATAAAGGCAAATTTGATGCTTGCGTCTATCTATATTCATTACAAGTCATCCTGACCTAAAATCCCACTCGACGGGGGAGGCAAATCCTCTAAAATTACTTGAAGACTAGCTTGGGATCATCCAACTAGTCGATACCCATATTAGAAGATTGGTGAATGAAAGGTTGAATTTCCTAATATTGATTGAGTTGATTTCCACATTAAGTCCTTGATCCGGAAGCCCTCCTATTGGCATGAGAATGAGGATACCTTGCTTAATGGACTCTCTTCGTCCATCGATGATCGGATCCATGGGAGATGGATTTATGCCACTCCATTTATTTGTTAATTTTTCTATAAAGACGGGAGATTTACACATCACGGTCATGGAGATGATATTTATACAAATTTAGGAGTCATAATATGGGACCCTGAGTAGGTTGCCCAATAAGAAGAGGGTGCAATGACAGTAGTGATGATTCTTGGGGCTAGAGTGATGTGTTGATCGCTCACGGGATTAAGTGTCACTTGAAGACAGTGGATATCTTGGTAAATAGAGATCCTTCCTCTTAATCCATATTTAAAATCAGATCCATTTCCTAGCATGGAAACGGTATGGTTGTTCTGCACTCGTGTTGGAAAAGTTGGCAAACCACATGGTTGTGGGTTCGATTCCCACATATAATGAAAAATCTTAATAGAATTGAATGTATAACAATACTAATTATCAAACCACGCCTTGAGTGTTGCACAAGAAAGTAAAATGGCATAGTATGTATGTGGTTAAATAAATCATCCTTGCCTACATCCATGAAAAAATATAGGGAAGTTATTTCACTATAAAAAATGAATTGGAATGTTAAGTTTGTTACTTAAAAGTTCAAGTTGTGGGTATAAGGTGTGGTGTGTAAGATGATTGCTCATAACTTGATATCCCCCCTTTTGACATGGTCTTATTAATGTAAATAATAAGTCATATTTGGTTAGAATAATAAAGAAATTAAGTTGGACTCTGATTGGTCTCTCTTTGATTTAATCATCTATAATGCAGTTGAGCTAGAGTAGGACCATATAGTGTGATGAGAGTATGGGTGTAATCGGACATGATTAATCCGATAAACGCCTTGATCTAAGGGTACTTCGATAAGTCCCTATCACGTGCACTTCTAAGTGAGAAAGGTGGATACATTTCTTTTCAAGTTCGGTAATGAGATTATGTGTACATCTGTGACACCCTGTAAAATCTATATCTAAATTGATGAGGTCCAAAAATAATTGATACAGGAGTTTAAAACAATTAAGTTCGAAGCATGGCGGAATTAAACTAAAGTATAGTAGTAACGAACGGTGATAATAATGTGAATGAACCAACGTAATATTCGTTACCATAACACCCCAAAGTAAACAAAATCCATCACAAGAAGATACAATTATCTCAAATATAAACTGACTTCAAAAGAAAATAACAACTACTATAGTTTTTTGACTCAGCTAAAAGTGTAAATATAAATAAAAGGAATAATCATGCGGGATCGACACTTACATCTTATGTAAGATCTAGAACTAAAAAGGATGCAAGTGAGATCCGCGTTGTGGCTGCAATGGTAGTCTAGGTCCTAAAAATAGATTTTAACAACAGCGTTAACAACAAATCTACAAGGAGTAAGTATTTAACCAAATTTGGACTACATTAATAACCACGCATCTTCCTCCCATATTTTATTTATTTTTATGTTAACTCAACCTAAAAAAACCTAAATATAGTATGTGGTTCTAATACCAAGCCCAAGTGAACTCAATGATTAATTATAATTCGTCTCGATTGATCATGATAAGTTGTACCCTATTAAATGACAATGTATACCTCTCGAGTATAATATGAATAAAAAAATAAAGTCTCAAAGACTAACCTCCACATAAGTATGGTACCCAACATATACAAGAAAATGGGCTACGCACGAGCCTACGCATAAATACGAAGTCCCGTCCTTATCACCTTAGGGGATCACTCGTACATATTAGGTATAGTTATAGGTTATCCCATACATATAACAAACAAGAATTAGCAAAGGGATATGTCATTATGCCTTCCTATCATTTTTATAAACCTCTATACCCAAGACATACAAAAACCACCCCCATTTATTTCCCGTCAGGATATAGGTACAGTAGTAAGACCTCGGGTAAAATGACCATGGTAAGCTTGTCGTTATTAGTGAGGTACCAACATGGTCGACATCATACGTGTCCTATTACGAAATCCCTTATAGTACATACCCCATGAGCACTCACACATGGTATACTTTTCCCATAAATCCAAAAAGAAAAAATCCTATTTACTCATAGATTACTAAGACATTGCACTAATTCTTCTATCGATTATACCAAATTATTAAAGAATTATGGTGGCATTCTGATCCAAACTCGTTTTAAAGAGATCACATCCTATTCTAACAAAATCATAAAATTCGTTCGAATAACATTCTAAAACTTTTCAAACAAGGATCCAACTTCATTATAACTAATCCACAATTGGTTCAAACGAGTACCTAAATCTTGTTCTAATGAGATGCATGTATAGTCATCTTCCCAAAGATACAAAATCCACCATGAAAATCAATAAAAACTAACTCAGGTGCCTCTAAACATTGTAAAATCCATCCTCCTTCAGATATAGGTGTTTATACATCACTACCAACCTATATCTACCTGTTTTAATCAATAAAATCATGGATTCAAGCATAAATTTTAGATTCTAAGTCTGAAAACCCCAAGTTCATCATCCAATAATTTCAAACTCATATTTAATTCAATTCTCGAATTAAATGAGGGTATTTTGCTAGATTTATTAATATGATTCAATATATAATAATATCATTCAAATTCTAAGGCAGAAATCATAGTATTCATCATCAATTTACTCTATATCATTAGCATGTGATTAAGGTTTAATTTATCAATTAAACCAATTTTGCAATTAAGCTTTGATTATCAAAAGTCATATTTATAAACAACTTAACCCAGATTCCGATGAGTAATCATTACTCTAACAAAAACTCAAATTAAATTACTAATCTAGGTAAATTAGACTTACATAATAGGTTGAATTCAATCCTTCAAGCCTCAAAATCTCCTTTTCTCTTGTTGTACCTCTTATGTTAGCCTCTTAGGGTTTCTCTTAGAGCCTCTAATGTGTTTTGAGTTATTACTAATGACCTACTAATGTAGCTTCCCACAAATTTAGTCTTAGGACCAATATAAGCCTCAACCCAAAGGTACCTAACAACACTCTAGTGACCCGAAATTCTACTCAAGCCATATACCAACCCAAAAGACTTAAATTTCATTATTATAAGTCAATAAAGGACTTCCTAAACGTCCCAATAGTCAACATGAAATAAAACTAATTTTAATAAATTAATTATCTCAATAAGTCCATAAATTAGCCAGTGTATCCCAATTAATCTAAAACTTAATCATTAATATGTAACGTGTGACTCAGCATTATAAGAAACTACTTCACGAATGGTGAAACCCGATACCAAGGGAATAATCCAAACAAGGAAATCACCCACACCTAGTCCCTGGCCATTCAATAGTCGTCCATAATATTAAGCCACTTACAATTTATAAATAAAGAATTATTGTGTATTAAGATAATTTTCAAAGAGTGTTAATCCATGTGACACAAATACAACCACATATAAGATTCACATAAAATAGACAACAATGATAATAAGTGACATACCAC
Organism: Sambucus nigra; assembly: GCA_949130495.1. NCBI lineage: Eukaryota > Viridiplantae > Streptophyta > Magnoliopsida > Dipsacales > Adoxaceae > Sambucus > Sambucus nigra. The sequence goes on along the minus strand of OX422210.1, from coordinate 559,001,237 downwards.
GAGTCACATACAAATTGCCACCCATCACAAGTAAATAATTAATTTAACAATTAATTTATTACTACCAAAAATACAGAGTATTACAACGTCATTAGTCGAGTTACAATGGCGCAACATGATGCCTTTGGATGGTATTTGTATAAATATTTAACATATGCGAGGAATGTAAGACGTTAAGAAGATGGTTATGATTATGAAACCGTGAGAGTTTAGTTCCAATTGCATTACTTTTGGAGTTACATGGCAATGTATTTTGTTATGGACCTAACCCAACTTTGTTGTCTCTCTTTTTAAGGTTCTTGAGATGCATGGAAGCAGGTTTCAAAACAGCTGTTGAGCTTGTAGCAGTTTGTTATCTTCCCTTTTGAGATGTAGGGTTTCGCCATTTTAGTGTTTTTATTTATTTTGGAACTTTTATATGCGGATACATTAGTAATTATGGGTCTTGGTATGCTAAGGATTATAGGGTTGTGTTAGAGGATTATTAATGGGTTGTATTTATGGTGTATGATGATTTAACTCCATCTTTATGTTTATTGTATTTATTTACTATTTCATTTGTGTTGCATGATTATAATGATATTTATTTGTTTGACTAATATAATTTTAATATTTAAGACTAATCACCTTAAATATTGAAAATTGGGATCTCACATTATCGATGAGTATTTATAGAAAAGAGTAACGGGAAGAATGAAATCACTCGATACCAGGAACAACATGTGGCATAATGTTTTGTGCAGAAATCTAGTATTGATTATGAGGAAAAATACTCCCTCGTTTTGGATCATATACCTTTCGAATATTTGATTAGCTTAATAGTTTATCAAAAACTAGATATGAGACTCATGGATGTTGTGACCGCTTATTTATAGGGGGACTTAGACATAAAAATCTTCATGAAAATCCCATAAGGATTTCTTTACTTTAAGCAAAACAAAGGAGAACATACTTATTTCGATTAAATGCCCATTGCATGGTTTAAATCAATACAAAATAATGTTATACAATCTTCTTATTGAATACTTGTATACGAAAGGTATGTAAATAATTCAATTTTCCCCTATGTCTTTATAAAAAACATCCTCAAAGGGATATTCAATAGTGGAAGTTTATGTAGGTGACATAAATTTAAATGGGACTCCAAAAGAGCTCGAGACAACTACTAACGATTAAAATAAGGAATATAAGATAAAATACCTTAAGAAATAATTTTTTATCTTCGCTTACAAATCGAAAAAATTCCAGCGGGTTTTTATTTCATCAATCTAACTATATTAAAAAGGCATTAAAATACTTTAATATGGATAAAACACAACCTCTAAGTAGTCCCGCGATTGTTCGGTCTCTAGACATAAAGAAATATCCATAACGCCTTAATGATGAACACAGCGAAATATTGGGTCCAAAAATACCATATTCGAGTGAAATTGATCAATTATTGTACTTGGCACAATGCAATTAGAGTAGATGTACATTGCTAAAATCATAGTGAACGTCCTTAATAAGAAAATTGCTCATCCAAATTCAGCAAATCGTAATGGACAAAATGATTCTATCGCCCACATGCACAGAGAAGGTAATAAATGTGCCGACATGCTTTCTAATCATTATTACTCCTTTAAAGGGAATATTGTCTCAAACTCTCTTTAAGATTTCCTTAAGGTAGTCAAAGTAGAGTATATGATGAATCTTAGTGGTCTGCCAAACTGTAGATTTTCCAAAAATTGAGATCGAGTTGTTATAGGTGTTTTTAATTTATATTGAAATGGGGTTAGTGATAAATCCTCAATTTTATGGATTTTTCACAATCGATGCATTGGGGTAGACTATCGATTGTCTTCTGATGTGGTTTCAACCCACTAAGCTTGGTTATGCCACCTTGGTGAGGCTTTTCCTCCTTAATTTTTGGTTATAATATTTCGGGGTATATATATAGTCATGAACTAACCAAAAGTAATTGATTTGCTGTTAAGCATAACTTACGATATCTATGTGGAACCACTAACATGGGTAATGCATTATTTACAGATTTTGGATACTTCTATGATCCTCTTAAAGGTCGATCTCGGATGTGTAATGTATTTTTTAGTGGTAATAATGATATTTTATGGCGTTATACTAAATAAAATTTAACAGCTTCTTCTTTGGATCTCTCTGAAATTTTAGCTCTTCATGAAGCTGGCCATGAATGTGTATGACTGATATCTTTAATTTAACATATTCATAGTCCTTATCAATTGCATTCCATTACAAATATTCCAAGTATCATTTGTGAAGACAATGCAACACGTGTAATAGAAATTCTAAATGGATTTATAAAAGGAGACATAACCGAATATATTTCACTAAATCATCACTTATGAACTTCATGATATTCCACGAATTAAGACAATTCCACCTCCAAAATATAAGTAACCCAGCCCACCGATGCAACCCGATGTTACATAACAGGTGTGATCGAGGAATTCCCGATCACAACCCAAAATCCATGCACTACCAATCCCACATTCGGTATATGGATAACCCAAACATGCCCACAAAGTTGCCTAGAGCCTAGGAGCGCTCATGGCTAAATACCGAATTTTGCCTCGGAGGTACCCCATCCTTATATATGTTCTTAACGAAAATTCCACAGTGGTAGCAGTAGACGTCAACTACCAAATGATCGAAAGCAATTTTTTACAACTTAATTAACCTTTGCACCAAGTAATTGTGTACACCTTATAATTCCTAACCAATGACCCATTAATATGTGGTAATATGAATCGGTTATTACATCCTGGAAATACAAAATGTGAAAATAGAGAGGAAAATAAATGGATAAATAAGAGAGCGATGTCTGTCAGAACCAGGACGTGGCAGGATCTTACAACAACCATTTTGGGACATAATATTACCACAGAGGGAACATTTAAAATTAAAAACCACCTAGCAGTCAGTGTGAAAGTTATAAATGCGAGGAACTATAAATAAGAGACTCGGAGACAATCCAAAAGAGGACTCTCTAGCCACAAAAACTGTTTTACTCATTTAAACATTTTATTTTCCTTTCTTTTGTTTTGTTTTCATTTCTTTTTACTCATTTAAACATTTTCTTTTCCTTTCATTTCTTTTCTTTTCATTTCTTTTCATTTTTCTAGCATAGTTTTAGTCTTTAACTATTCGATTCTTCTTAGAAGTGATTTGTAAATCTTAACTCTATTTAATATAATACAAATTTCCTTTACCTTAGTTTTATGTTGGCTTTACATTTCTTAATGTTAACCTATTTTACATTCCTTATGATAAATTGCTCTACTTTCTTTAGCTGTAAACTATTTTATTGTCTTTAGTGTTAGATTACTCCACTGTTTTAATTGCTTCGAACGTTATTTTTATCCTTAGTCTTTCTTTTTCCAACTTTTCCTTAGTCCTGGTATTTGATTCGCAAACTTAATTGGCACTCACTAGAAATTATTATAATTGAATCACCAAACGGTTCACAATCGTCTGATCATTATAGGCAAAGATGATCAACTGGTTGGAAAGGCCATATCATTTCCTGGAACGCATTCAGCAAATTAAAATTACAAACACCAAACAAGCCATTAAAACATATTTTTAGCGCGTCGGGTGGGACATAAGTGTAATTTAGGTGTTTATTATAGCTAGAACAAGGAGCGATGATAGTACTGAAAATAGTTGTGAACTTGGTTCAAAGAGCCAATCCACCACCACAATAGACCAAACCGTGATGGAAACTGGTCAAAAGATAAGACCAGACATTTTAAACTAAGAATTATATGTGATATTGGCTTCGAGGGCAATAAATCCAAACCTAATGCTTGCAAAAGGTATGTCTCAAAGCACCCAAGATTAACTAATTGATTACTAAAATCTGGTGTTTAATCATCTTAATAATACCATGCAAAATATTATCACAATGATAATGACAGTAACTAGTAGGTTATCCTCTCCTACTGTTATAACACCAAATGTTCAAGGTTTGGCACTACAGAGTAGTGTAAACATGACTACACTTTCATCCCGTTTATTATAGGCTCAGTGACAGGTTCAAATCTAAGAATAGGAAATTAAGCAAAAAAATATCAAATTTAATTTAGATAACCTAATGGAGGTCATTAGTCATGAATATTGTGTAGTAGCACCCTTTATATTTAGGCATTCTAGCACAATTGTGTGTGTTAATTCCTATATTTATGCTCATATATTATTTAACCTTTGTTTACAATGTATACACAGACACACACATATACACTTTGCAAAGCTTATTTGAGCTTTTATAGGTATGGGAATGTTTAACGGAGTAATTGGTTACATTTCGAAAAAGTTACGTCGTAAGATATAACTGCAAGGGTATTTTAGTAAATTTAGACTTATGCCTCGATTGGTAGAACTCCATGGAAACTTAGTTCATTAAATTAACTTCGGATGCCATAAATGGAATGTCATTCTAAGTCTGAACGATGAAGTTATGGTCAATTCAATGATGCACGGATTTTCCCTTTTGAAGCAAAAAGTGCCCAGAAAAATACAACATTGATCAATCGACCCTTTTAGTCGATTGATAGGCCCCTATAAGTCTTGACAAAAAATGACTTAAATGAGCATTTTTTTTCATCCATCGATAGATAGATGCTTGATCGATTGATCTATCCTCCTTATATTTATGCTAAGATTCAGGACAGTTTGGCTGATTTCAGCTTCACCGATCGATCACTGGGAGTCATTCAATCGATACCATCAGATTTTGAGATATATTCATAGATTTTTATTTCTTTTCTTTGTTTAATCCACTTAGTACAAATAGTAAGTGGAGTTTATTTATTCATTATTTAGTATTTTTAGTTTAGTTTAGTTGGATGTTTGGGAGCTTCTCTCCATCATCTCTCCTAGGGCATATTTGTACGTTACTATTCATCGTCTCATTCATTTATTTAATGTCTTTTTCTTGTTTTCATTATTTTGTAGTCTAGTGATGATGCAATATACAGCACCATCAGATAAAGAGGTAGTAGAGCTCAAATAGACATAACAATGACAGCAAATAACAACAAAGATATGTAGAAAGAGATGAGGAGAAATTGATAAACACACCAATATAAGTGGTTCGGCAATTGACTACGTCCACTGTGCAAGTGAGTGTACGTATCACTATCAGAAGAGGGCTCTAATGGCCTTAGCAATACAATCACTCTACTTTCTCTCTCTACTGTAAATGCACCAGAGTTTGGCTTGGGTTTTTAATTGAGGATCCCTTTACAAGGTAGAGGATGACCTCTATATATAGTGCTTGGGGGGTGTAATGTACCCCCCAAGCATGAAATGAGCATGTGTATGAGGATCGAACCAGTATAAGAATGACACCTGGATGATCTTATGTAGATAATGATGACCTCAATATTCCCTCACGTGAGGGAAATGATTCGATTATAACTGATTCGCCCATGTGTTCCAAACCTTGCATGTGCTTGTAAATGCTCGGCCTTGTGTCCTTGACTAATGTAACCTCGGCCTGGATGAGTACGAGGTTAGTGGAATTGGCTGTAGTTTCTCTGTATTGTCTCTAATCATGATGACCTCGGCCAAGAGGGATGGCCAAGGTTAAGTGTGAGGTAATTGTAACGTCGGCTGAGGCCGATGATGACGTTGCAGTTGATTGAGCCCGTTAGACTCTATTGAGGAGGTTGGTGTATGAGGGGTCGACCTTATGAGAGACGACCTTGTTGATGGTTGTCATAAGCTTATTGTTAACTCGGTTGTGGCTGAGATAATGTTTATGCTGGAGAAGGCCGAGGTCGAGGTACAATGTGATGATCTATGAGGCTGAGGTTAAGGTTGAGCTGCTGTATGAGAGCTATGAGGCTAAGGCTGAGGTATAATCTAGACGACCCTACCAATGATTAGCCATGTCCGACCCTACTGAGGTTGACCCTTATCTGGACGACCCTGCCAATAATTAAGCCGTGGCTGGCCCTACTGAGGCCGACCCTTATCTGGACAACCCTGTTGAGGATTAAGCCGTGGTCGACCCTACTGAGGCTGGCCCATATCTGGATGACCCAGTTGAGGATTAAGCCATGGCCGACCCTACTGAGGCCGGCCCTTATCTGGATGACCCTGCCAATGATTAGCCATGGCCGACCCTACTGAGGCCGACCCTCATTTAGATGACCCTGCCAATGATTAAGTCGATGACGACCCTTATCTGGATGACCCTGCCAATGATTAAGTCATGGCTGACCTTGCTGAGGCCGACCCTTATCTAGATGACCCTGTTGAGGATTAAGTCATGGCCGACCCTGTTGAGGCCGGCCCTTGTCTGGACAACCCTGCCAATGATTAGCCATGGTTGACCCTACTGAGGTCGGCCCTTATCTGGATGACCCTGCCAATGATATGTGAGGCTCTTGTGACGAATCAGCCGTGAGATGTGATGCCCATCGTCCTAAGAGACGAGGGTACATTTTGGTCATATCATCTAGTTTTGATTCAATATAATTAGTTTTTGTTGCTTTATTTCTTATTTTCCATCACCAATTAATTGTTTTAATATGCTTTGTAGCTAATTTGTGGATTATGATCATATTTCCACAATTAATGGGTTCTTGAGCTTGAAATCTAGGATTTGGTTTAAAAAAACTTTAAATTGAAACCCAATGTATTGATATGGGAATATTACATGTTTAACTTCCTTCGTCACGTAATGGTAGTGCTTATAGTGAAATTTTAATGTTAATTCATTTGTGACCATATTCAATTAAAAGTTTTATCTTTTATTTTTGGGTTTGGTTTCTTCATATGGGTTGTTTATAATCGATTGAATATGCTCAGTTAAATATGTTTTTGAACCAAAATCCTTAATATGTTTTGTTTGCCCATGGTGGGGATACAATAGGGGTAGCAATTCGAGTTAACGGGTCGTGTTTCGGGCCAACACGATACGACATGACAAGGTTTTTTCGGACATGAACACGACACAACACAACACGAATTCGTATTTTTTTTAGTTGGCACGAACACGACCCGAATAAAAAATAACACGGTATGACACGACACGAATATCATAATTTCTTGTATTCCATGCCTAAAAAACACGATAACATGACACGACACGACTCATAATTCAGCCACGAACACGACACGACTTCGTATAAAAAATATGACACGAACACGACACATTGTGTCAATATCGGGTCGTTCTGTGTCATTTTTTCGTGTTGTTTCTAAAATTACCACCCATAGGATTCATTCTTAATTCATTCTTGTCATCTAATTTCGTTTCAATATTTTCTTACTTCCAATTTAGTTTTCACCACATCAACTTTTATTTTCCCCTTTTTTGAGTAATAAATCAATTTCATCCTAATTACTGTTCCTTGTGGATTCAATCCCAACTTGCCATTGCATTCCCAAGTGTACTAAGTTATGGTTTTTATTAGGTGGTAAACACCCTAAAACAAATTCTTTTACAAAGTTTACACCTCATTAGGAGGGTATTAGAATGCCTCGCAGTTACCAATAAATGAGATACATCAACCCATGGGATGAATGCCTAGTCACGAACTAGATAGGCCTAGGCCAAATTTCAATGAGATCACTCTATTTTTTCTTGGGGATTAATACTATGGGATTATTACTAATATAATATTCTAATATGAATTTGTGGGGTTGGGAACTAATAAGAGATCTGGTATTAAGCCTTTCCAAAGGGATGATAATCAAATTCCTCGGGCACCACCACTAATGCCTTTCCTAATGCAGCAAAATGTAGCTCCACTGGTGTAACCAGCACTAATGGAAAACCGATCAGTTGTTCAATTAAATAGGCAGCTATCTGGGGGAGCTGGGAGAAATGAGATCGTGAATCTCATACATGAAATTTGTGGACCAATAGCTCAATGGGTGGGAAGCCATATCATGAGTGGATAGATATGATCGAACTCCCCAAGGGTTTTCGATTCCCAACCTTCTCCCTTTTCACGGGGGATGAGTTAATCCATAATAGAGAATGTAGAAAGATTTACCAGTCATTGTGCTAATTCAAGTATTAATGAGTATCTCAAATTATGTTTGTTCTTTAGTTCTCTTACAGACGCTACGTTCTCTTAGTTCATAAGCCTAATACCTAAACATGTTCAAAGTTGGCAGTAAATGGAGGACATGTTCCATGCCTAGTTATTTCAAATTGACCCATAAGTATCAATGTATGACTTGGTCAGCCTAAGACAACGGCTATAAGATAAGGACACGAGCTTCAAAAATAAATTTAAAAGGGCTGGGAATAAGTGCAAAATAATATTGCCTGAATTTGAGTTTGTCAAATTAGCCCAAAATGGGCTACAATTTAGGCTTTGGAAGAACTTTGGTGAGATAAAATTCATAGACTTATTAGAGATGATTGTCAATGTATCTATATGCAAATACATATTAGAGGAAGAACATAAAAGGAATACTTCCTCTTTAAAATTATATTATAAAGACCCGAATTTGGAAATAGATGTTCTTGAAATTATTTGAATTGAGTATATAGTCTATGAACCTTTGGTTCAAAAGACACATAAGCAAAATCATATGCACACAAATCAAATGCCATGATTAAAAAAATACACTTTTGACATATCTAAGGCTACAGATTATTTGATTATCTTTTAAGAGTCAAACTGATAAAAATGCCTGATGATGTAAAATTGGCAAGTACAAGTGAAATAAAAGCAAAAAATTATGGCAAATAGCATAATGTTTTCTCTCACTCAACTAAATTTTATTTTATTTTCTGAGACATGGTGGAGGAGTTAATTGGGAAAGGGGAGATAAAATTTGCAAACAAATAGGGGAACACTATGGGGGTTGTTGAATACACGTTTCCCAAAGTTAAAGAAATGGGAGCCGACACGCAGTCTATCCAATTACTAAGGAATAGAGGCCATGGTGAATTAAAAATGAAAATAAAGGTAGACACAAAGTCTTCAAAGCCTGAAACAACTAAGTATCCAAATAAAAAGATCCTCAACCACCAGCGCATTAGGTATGGAGAACAGTATGTTAAAATGTGCCAAATTGTTTCTTTAAAAGGAAAGCAATGCATAAAGTTTAAAAAATAAGTAAATGATAGTCATACTACCAAGACTCAAGTGCAACCAAATTTAGGAAACTTCTAGGGCTTTTGTCAGGGCCAAGTGAGGCCATTTTATGAGCCTTATCATTCACTGTGAGAAATAAAATTGCCAAGAAACTTCCAATATGTTAGAATTGGGTTCCAGGGAATTCAATCCAACTAGTATATGGGAACCTAAAGGCCTATAGGGACTTTCAAGATAACACATGTGGTAAACAGAGTACCAGACTAGTTTGTAGAATAAGATCCTAAGGTAGCTCAACAGTTCAACGAGATGCCTAGAAAACCAAAATTAGTAAAGCCTTAGCAAGTGGCTCGAGGAATATGGCATATTGTGCAGCTAAATAGGTTAAAGAAGAAAGACTTAAAAATTATGATCTCTCGTACCCAATAAAGAATAATTCAGAGGAAATATAGGGCCTGACAAGGGCCTCAGAGGTTTTGTGCTTAAGTGGATTTAAAGATATTGCAACTTCATCTTTAAAGCCCAAGCTAAGGTTCCATAGAAAGAAAGATGGTAGGGACTCTTATTTAGACATGTTGGGTGAAAAGATAAAGGAACTAAAGAAGGCCATGAGCATATACAAAGGAAAAATGTTTGAGTATGGTTCTTTTAGTGCAGAGGAAAGGGAAGAGTTATGGTTGTGGATACAGTAAGACCTGTACAAGGACCTGGTATAATTTATCCAATTTGGATACATGCCACAACATGTGCAAATCAATATAGCAATTACATTCCTATAAACGTTTAAAGTTAAGGAAAGGCAAAAGGTTATAGATCTAAACATGGACGAAGATAATGGCTCAAAGGTAGACAACTTTAACTTGTTTGTTTTTGCTTTAGATCTAATTTATGGATTCCAAGATCCTACTAAAGATATGACCAATCATATTAAGCCTTTAAAGGCTTGGGTGAATGAAGTCCTAATAAATAAAATACTGGTAAACAATAGTGTTATTGTTAATATAATGCCATATTCAATGATTGCAAAAATAAATAAACAACAATTGTCACACCCCAAATTATAGAAAATAGTAATAATTTAAAATCAACATTATAATTTGGATATGTGACGATGCACTGAGAAAGTTGTCAGAAATAAATTAATAACATCATAAATACAATAACATCTTAATATTACATACGAGGTCTTAATACATAAGAGGTTTTTACATTACATATTTTCATCGAGCTACTAGGGAATATAATATGTCTATAGAAGTACTTTAAATCTACATAAGGAAATAAGAATATAATTAAGCAAGAAGCTCACCAAAAATATGGTGGACTATAGCAAAATGAACTTTAAAGTGACTCAATCCTGCACAAAACTTGAAAGAAAAAGTGCGTAGCATCGTGAGTAACGCAACCCAATGAGAATACACTTCTGGTCAAAATTCATCCCCCAAGTATACTAATAGCAGTGATTTATATTTTATATATCGATTACTAAAATTTGTGTCAATAAACTTAAGCAGGGATAAAATATAACCACGTGATTAATGATTTAATTCATCATTTTCCATTTATTGATTCTAAAATTTATTCGTGAGAATTAACGAAATATTACGATAGGTACACTAGTAACTTCCAATATACATTGCCCTTAGGCCACAGCACACGCGCCAACTTGCCTATGTATATATCTATACCCACTAGACAACTTCCGGTGGTATAGACTATATTAGTGCACTAACTGTAGGATTATTTCAATCCCGTCCAACTTAGGAGGAACCTCAAGCTCGACAACAACAATAATAGGAGATAGTGTGTCACAACTTAATTAATGGCCTCGACCCTCGGTATAGCCAACTTGTATATACTCATTTAACAACATGAATAAGATTAAAAGCATATGACATTAATTTACTTGACACAAGAAATCAACTAATATTCTCCTTAATTATTTCTACGTGTTGTAACTCACGGGCTTACCCCGATAAAATTTTGGTGTTATTGTGACATCACATTTTCATATTAAAGGTTTAGTTAAAAATTCAATCTTTTATTTTTAGTTTGAAACTTTCAACATTATATTAGGGGTAAATTTTAAATAAACTTAATCATGACAATATTCGTTTTCAAAATTCCTAAAATATTACATCAAGAGTGGTAGCTCGTTCAATTTTCATATTATCAAAATTTACGCAATTGTATAAACCCAAGTTTTATGGGATAAAGTTTCTTTATTTATCCACTTAAATACTCACAAAAAAATAATATGTCTAACATAAAATTTTATTTATAAAATTACACACAATTATTCCACTTATTTCGGGATGGTCTTTTCATGCAACCTAGATTATATAAATAACTATTACCACTAACAAATTTGTGACAGCAATTTAACACTAAGTTTAACATTTTATTAAAATTATTATATCTACTTAAATTGCTCCCAATAAATTATATAACGTTATAATATGAGTTAGTTAATATATCACACAAAAAATCTCATACATAAATAATAAGCCTAAAATTTTAAATAAATTCATATATAACATGCTGTCAGAATTTTAATACAGAATTTTCAGCTTTATATACTAAACTTTCAAAAATTCACATCTCACTCGTTTCTTATCCAAAAATTACGATTTTAGTGTCCAAAGAAAGATAATTTTATCTTATATCCAATAAAAATATAAATAAATTTAAAAAATGGTTTACTAAGGTCAAAATTTAAAATATAAGTCGTCATAGTCTAAATTTTCAAGAAAAATACACAGCTTAGATGGGGCTGAAATTTTAGTATGTTGTTTCTCATTATCATATGGTACTAAATTAATTATTTAAAAAAAATAGAGTTAGAATATATGAGTTGTTGATTTTTTTTCCTCTAAGTTGTCATTGAAGCTTTAATAGACCTTCCATGGTTACTTATTACTAAAACTATACTGAAAAAATGAGTTGAAAGGAGAAGATAATTCTCACTTAAAATGAGTTTAAATTCCTCTCTATATTTTCTTCTTTGCTCTTCCTTTCTTCTTCTTCTTCTTGTTCCCCTTCTTTTCTTCTCACCCTATCCCCTTTTTATTTTGTTTTGTTAGAGTAAATTAGGAATTGTATTAGTTTGGCTTATAAAAGAGGATAAATATTTGAGGATACAGAGAGTTGTTTTAATTTGGCTCATAAAGCGGATAAATACTTAGCCAAAACCATTAGCCTTTGGGGTTGTTTTGCATGGTGGTTTTAACACGGGGTGAACAAGAGTTGGACACTTGTTCTATAATGCTAGACACTCGTCTCTTTTTACAAGCTTTAATTTTTTTTCAACTATGAACTAATTTCAAATGTTCCACTTAATTATATATATATATATATATATATATATATATTAGAAACTTTAGTATAATTTTATTTATTTATTAAAAATATGGGATTAGATTCAAGGTCTTACTAAATGTGTCACGTCACTAATATCTTAAATGAAAATTATTTAACAATATTCTATTATTTCGGAGTCGGGTCACTACAACAATCTAAATTTATTCGGACTGAAATAATAATCTTTGGTTTTACTAGAAATAAAAACTCAACCAAAGTTGTGTTATGAATCGATAGGCATAAAAAAATTAAAAGTGGTATTCTTCATAATCAATGAAAAACCAAGTTTTAATGTCGTACTTGAAAGAGATTGGATCCATTCTTACAAGTGTATCCCTTATTCCACACACCAAAAACTATTGTTAATGAAGGAATATGGGAATGTAAAGGAAGTGGAATCCACCCCATTGCCATTTCATACCAACTCCAATTTTTTCGAAGTAAAGCTTTATTAGGAGAATGTGGGACCGGCCAAAGTGGATGCATTAATAGATGAGGTGTCAATAGAAGAGGTTTCAGAGAAAGCCTACGAAGAAATAGTTTTGGTCTGATGGGACCAATTGAAAAGGTCAAATAGGTGTTTAATGGATGACACACCATTCTAATTGGAAAAGTCCAATGAAGTTTTGGCCATAGTTTTGTGCAATTTAATGAACTATAATTAAGAACAAAAATTAGTGAGGAAATGACTATTAATTGGGTCGATTACCTATTCAAAGAAAACTAATAGGAAGAAAAAGATCAAGACATTGGTGACCTAGAAAGTTCTCCACTATATACGAAGAACTCACAGTTAACCAATCGAATCCTTTGATACATGTAAACTTAGTAATCGAACAAAATAAGAGGGTAACATACATTAGCTCCAACCTTAGCAAAGAAGATCAACGAGTGGTTGTTGACCTTTTACATCAGTATAAGGACTACTTTTCTTGGGAATATGATGAATTTCCTATCTTTAACAGAAAATTAGTGAAACATAAACAATTAATCGAGGAATAATACATGTATGTGAAGTAACTACCTCTCTAGATGACCCCACAGATCATAACAAAAATAAACGAGGAGATCGAAAAGTTGTTAAAGGTTGGGTTTATTCGAACTTCCGGGTATGTTAAATGGATATCAATATAGTGGCAGTCATAAAAAAGAATGGAAAATTAAGAGTTTGCATTGACTTCAGAAATCTAAATGTATCCACTCTAAAGGATGAATATCCAATGCCAGTGGTAGATTTATTGGTTGATAAGTCTGCTAACTACCATATTATGTCTATAATGGATGGGCGCTCGGGATACAACCAAATATGCATAGCTGGAGAGGATGTTCACAAATCTGTTTTTAAGTTCCCAGGAAATTTGGGAACCTTCAAATGGATAAAAAATTCATTCAGATTATTGAATGAAGGAGACACTTATCAAAGGGGAATGAACATCATTTCCCATGACATTGTTGGTACCTTTTTAGAGTATTATGTTAATGATATAATTGCAAATTAGAAAGAGTAATAGATCATATAACACATCTACAAAATTCCTTCAAAAGGATGAGTAAATGTGACTTTCAAGAGAAAAAAGGGAATTCAAGTTTATCGAAACAAAGCTAAGGACATAATTGAAAGCACAACCCCTAAAACTAAAAAATAATTACCAAGGTAATGGGAACAATGAATTTCCTCGGAATATTTATATTTAATGCTACAGGAAAAAAAATAATTTCTCCTTTCTTGAAGCTAAAAGATCAAGAGTAGTTGGATTGAAAGGAGGAACATGAGTCAACTTTCCAGACGCTCAAAGGATAGTTAGCTAGGTCATCCGTATCGTCACCTCCAAAGGATGATAGGCCACTGAAGCTTTACATTGCTGTTGTTATATATCCATTGGAGTGTCATTGGCATAATACTACGAGAAGAACAAAGAATAATTTGTGTATTATTTAAGTAGATATCTCAGTGACTGTGAATGTTAATACTCAATAATGGAAAAGCTATGTTTAACCTTGTATTCCGCAGCCATAAAATTAAGATATGATATAGTGCCAAGGAGGTGTATGTTACATCAAAGTTTGATTTAATTAAGTACAAGATCGCTAGGCCTATTTTATGAAATAGAATTGGTAAATTAGCATTTAGCTATATCTGAGTTTTTCTTGTACTACGTGCCTCAAAGGGCTATAAAAGGCCAAGCACTAGATGACTTTTTGGCAGATCATCTATGTGAAGATGAGCTATAAGGTGAACATGATACAAGATACTTATCTTTGAGTCCATAGCAATTATGGTTTAATGGCTCAAAGACTGAAATAAGTCAAGGATATGGGTAATTATTAAATTCCTTGAACATATTAAAACAAAACATGGATACAAATTGGAAGAAAATTTATGTTATAAACCAAATGGAATGTGAAATAGTCATAATGATCCTAAAGATCCTTCAAAGTCACAATGCTTCTATGATTGAGGTTTACGAAGATTCTCAATTGGCCAGAAGATAGCTAACTGGTGAATATAAATGTGGTAATGACGGTTTAATGTTTTATAACCAAGTGGCTTTCAACTTATTGTCTAAATTTGACGAAATCATGCTAAATTATATACCTAGTTTCGTAATGAAGAGGCCATTGATATGGCTAAAAAAGCATCAGGTTTCAAACCTAATGATATCTTCAAAACTAGGTTAAAATTAAGTTCCGCAACTAGACTCGTGCCATTACTCCTTAACATATGGCCTTTAGTGGAAATTGGGAACATATATGTTCACAATGATTGGATAAAATAATTAATTGAATATCTAACTGAACCAAACATTAAACTTGATGGGGTTGTCAGGTTAAGAGAAACTAATTATGGCATATATGTTGGAAAATTATTCAAATTAGGTGTTGATGGAATGATCCTTGGGTACCTAAGTAAAGAGGAAGGCTTAACAACTATTGATCAAATTCATTAAGGTATTTATTGGGGTTACCAAAATGAAACCAAAATGAGATGGTTGGTAAGGATATATGGCTTTTATTATTCTTTTATCCTAAAATATTGCATGCACTTTGCTATAGGGTGTTAAAAGTGCAAACAACTTGGCCCTCTAAAACATGTACCTACTATTGATCTATAATATGTATTAAAACCATGGCTATTTAGAAGATGGGTAATAGATGTTATTGGTAAGTCAACCCCCCATATTTGAAGCTACACAATTTTATTTTAGTAGACACAAATGATTTTACTAAATGGGTGGAAGCTAAGGCTATAAAATAAGGTAGTCATTTAGAGGATGGGCAATAGATTTATTGGTAAATCAACCCCCTATTTTCGAAGATGCACAACTTAAATTTAGTAGCCACAAATTATTTTGCCAACTGGTTGGAAGCTAAGGCTTTGAAATCATTTACCCAAAATGAATTGATAGACTTCTTGAAAGACCTTTTATATAAATTTAGAATTGTAGAACCTATAATATTGGACAATGCAAGCATATTTTAGTTAAGAATGGAGCTTTAATTCACTTCAAGGTTAGGAATAAATTTGACTAAGACAACATCTTATTATGCTTAATAAAACGGACAAGCAGAGGTCACAACTAAAATTATTAAAGACATTACAAGTAAAGTTACTGAAAAGAATCCAAGAGGCTTGCATAATTTGTTGTCAGAAGTATTGTGGGACTATAGGACTTCAAATAGGTCAAGCACTGGAGTAAGTCCATATGCTTTGACTTATGGATATGATGCTTTCCTGCTAATAAAAATTACCCTAAGTTCACTAAGAATGGTGGCCCCAAATGAACTAATTATAGAAGGTTATGACCAAGCCATGCATATAAAATTGGAAAACATAGATAAAGATAGGCCTTGAATAAAATGTTAGTACAAACTAAGAAAATAGTTAATGGCTATAACAAGAAGGTAAAAAGAGGGCATCTAATGATGGAGATTTAGTTTGGAAAGCCATATTGCCCTTGTGAGCAAAAGATCCAACATATAGAAAGTGGTCCCCAAAACGGCATCTTATCACCTAAGCGACATGAATGGGAACATTCACATAAAAAAAATAAATGGTAAATTCCTAAAAGCGTATCACCAAACCATATGGGAAGCAAGGCAATAAAAACACAATAATATACTAAATGGTAATTTTTTTTACTAAGTGATAAAATGTTTGGTTATAAAGTCCTAAATTTGGTCCAATAGTCCTGATATATTGCCTTTCCGATGTTGATTCGGATATGTCTCTCCATAAACACAGCTGCATTTCTGGAAGACAAATATGTTTCACCAGCTAGATGATTTAACCTTAATTGTAAGTCAGTCTCTTCAAGGGTACTCTCGTCTAACTCAACATTATCTTGAGTCGACATTTTTTCTAGTTCATCTTTTTCAATGAAAAATATAACTCAACAAGGCTATTAGTTGACTCAGCTTTATAGTGTGAGTTTAGGGCTTGATCAACAAATAAATTAGTCTCTTTTGCATCAACTTGGGCCATAATCTCAAGATAAACTAAAATAGAAGAAACAACAGTCATCAAATCCTTCAAAATGTTTGCTCCAATACACCCAAGCAAATAAAGGCTAAAGCAAGAAGAATTCATTCCGGTGATAAAGATAAAATCAGATAAAGCACTAATTGTCACTCTATCATAACTTTGAAGCAATTTTAAATCTTATGAAGAATCCATATTCTAGAAGGAAGGAGTTGATTGAGGCTGGAGGAGATGTTGAAGTCATTGCTCCACATTGGAAGAATATTTACTGGTGCTTGAAAAGAGGCTTGAGACACCACTCATTGGAGTTCATCTTGAAAAGCATTAAATTTATTAGAGGACATAAACTCAGGGATAATCTCTACCGGATATATGGTCTCTACTGGTGCAGGAACACTCATTGATGGAGTAGTGGATGCTCTTATAGTGGACTCACGAGGAATAGAATTTTGATTTCCCTCCTCTGCCACTAGAGGTGGAGCTTTAACAAACCTCTTAAGTTCGAACAGGAGTGGAAGCTGGTCAATTATATATAATAAAAGGAAAATATATAGCAGGAATTAGATTCAAAGTGGGGGAAAACTATGTAGGTATCCCAACTGGTACAGGACTTGGGGGAGAAGGTGAAGGAGAGTTGGAATAATTAATTAGAAAAGGATCCTTCACTCCAACGACAGTTGTAATGGAGTCTACAAGGGAAGAAAGAATTTGAAGTTAAAAACACACGTGGTAATACCAAGATGTAACGAGAAATAAGAAATATTGTCAAAGGGTTAGAATATTGGTATAACTATAATCTTAGCCTTAAAAGGATGTATTTAATCTAGGAACCTTTAACATGTCTTTTAGAGGAGGTTCAACAAGCTCAGGGATAAGTACAGAAGTACTAGTTGGAACCTCGAAAGAAGACCTTTTCTTTAATGGACGAATAAGAGGTATAGTACCCTATTCTTTTTCTTTTTCTTCTTCTTTGTTTTACTCCTCTTCATCAGTAAACACAAGTTTCTCTTTTGAAAAAAAGGCTTAAGCTGTACAAGAAAGAAAACATAAAACACAAAATAATTAAGAATCCAAAGAATAAAAAAGTATAATGTAAAAATTAAGAAATGGGCCTTACCAAATGAACAATGCATACAAGGATCATTGCGTTAGATTGCATTCTAAGTGATGCTCAATATGGAGTGACCACCACTTGGTAAAAGCATCAGTCACTCCAGCATTAAATTCCACAATAACTATGCTAAAAGTTCTTTAAAATTTAGCATAATGGGCTAATCCAACCAAAATAGCTTCATCGGGAACATTGAAAGATCTGACAAACAAAAAAAAGATTGATATTTCCCCTTCTAGGAACAGAAATGGTGTGGTACAAACCAAACTATCTTAAGAATTGAGCAAATAATGTAGCTCACCATAAGAGTTGGTACCAGATGCCTTGGGGGTAGAGTGCCATAAAAAATCCATAGGAATCAAGAAACTCCCCATCATGAGTCTCTATCCTCAGTGGGGGGATTACTTAAAAAATAAACAAGCCATTAAGGGGATTTGGTAACATTCACAAAGGTTGAATGAGGAACCTTGGTTGGCTAGGACTTAAACTCTTGAACATGGCTTAAAAAGAGCTTCAACGGTCTTATTGTCGGGTTTGGAAATGTAAAAGGCATGACATGGTTGAAGCCTAAACAACTGGGGAGGCGATTGATTTTAGGAAAATTGGCATGGAGCCACATTTAAAAACCCATTATGGCCCACCTTGATTAGAGATAAATGGGATAAATTAATGCTCAATGCAACTTTTATAAAGAGAACCCAAGAGGTAAGGGGTTAGAGATGCTTATTTACCCTCAACAGATTTGCTTCCAAAAAGGAATACTCAAGAATCACACGTTGAGATTTGACACATAATACATGCCTTGATAGACAAAAGACAAGAAAATAATAATACTCTATGTTAGTTCTATCGCCAACATTCTTCCTATATTTCTTCATGGAAGTGGAATAGGCGGGAAGGGTATTATCCTTCCTAAATGCCATAGGGCATTCATCCGACAATATATGAGGATAAAATTCCTCTTTAATGGATTTAAAGCCCACCAATTGGAAAATATCCAACACAATGGATCCCCCATCCCAAAGTTAAGTTCGAAATAACTGAATGTTGAGTTACAAATATAATGGCGATTGAGATGACAAAGGGATCATATTCATTGTTCCTCAACTTGAGTCTAACAGCATAAAAAATATAAGTCTTCCGCATTGAGCCTGAACTCTCTTTGAGAATACAACTTACCCACTGTGACCACTCGTCATCATCCAACTATCTGAGACAAACCCTAAATTTGAAAAAGTTGGAAGCCTTGATAGAATCGGAGTTTTTAATTGAGAGAGTTTTTTCCTTAAACTTGGGATAGTAGACTGCGAACTTCAAAGGAAGTTCACCCAAAAAAAAAGGATCCATGACAAAATGGGAAGCCCCATAAGGTAACTAAATGGGACAGACGATGTCTCTAACCACAATAGAGCAATCATCAATCCTCCCAGCAATGATATCTTAAAAGTAGGCATATATGTCTAGGAATAAAACTATGTTGACCCACAAAACAAACCCAAAAACCATACCCAATGCATTAAAAGCTTATACCTTATTGTTGTGTGTCCCGCCAGGACATAGAAATGGGTCCCGCCAATTGCATAAAAAGCTTGTACTCATTTTTGTCTTATTAGGCAGGTACACTTTTGGGTTTTTTTTATGGGTATGTGTAGTTTTACTCATATGTCTAGGGTTTCTGAGCTCGAAGCCATTGATGGTGAAGAAGCTGAGAGAAGAGAGAGAATAGAACAAAGGGTTAAAGAAAGCTTAAAAAGAGAAAGAGAATGGTGGAAAGAGTATGGAAGCGAATAGAAAAAACTAAATAGATTAAAATACCCATTTGAAATACAACTATAATACCAAGAAAAAATGAGCACATGTCTTTAAAGACTTCCCACCATAGTTAAAGCTATTGGTAAATGAAAAAGGCTACAAAGAGCCTTTACCGGTGCAATTAATAAACAACCCCTATTATTAGACTTACATCTCATGAGTGAATTAATAAAATAAAACCAAGCAACGAAAATTCCAAGACAACCAAATTTATTGGTTAAAGGAAATAATAAAAGTTGCTCATTTGTGAGATTTAATCATTCGAGAGAAAAGCAAAAAGTTGTTATTTGGAAACTTCCATACGTGCAACTAGATTTGGTGGGGACACTACTAATAAAAAAGCATGCATTCATAATAAACCAAAACCACTTCATCTTTAAACCTAAAGGTGCAAAAATAACTAAACGCATGTGATATGTGAAATTTAGTTACGAACTAGGATATTCTATAATGGTAAGAACAAATAATGTACCATAATCCCAAAATCGGTTTAATATAATCACACAACAATCATGCAAAGTATAAATAAATTTTTCATTATATGCAAAAGGGATTACAAAATTGGGACACAAACGTCATTTTTTACAGATTACATAATAATGTGAAAATGTATAACTTATAAATTTGTGGAATGTATCACACAAATAGTTTATATATTTTTTCTCTAAATCTCAGTGGTCTTTGTCTTGTTCCGATTTAAAAAGTAAGGCCTCGTGATGCTGAAAACTCTGGACTGCTTCATGTGCTTCGTCTCTCAGTTCCCCAACTCCGAAGGCAACTTTTCCCGGACATCAAAACGCAAATCCTTTGGGTTACATTGTCCATTCACATAAATATTATTAAAATCTCTCCAATCCTCTAAAATTTCATTGGTTATGTCACGAAGGCCATCACGAGCAACAGATTGAGACCCATAATTATCCAAATTAATAAGAAGTTATCCAACCCTTATAATAAAATAGTGATATAGATTGAGGAAAAAGGCAATTTGAGCATTGGAAAGAGCGGGAGAATCTTCAAAGTTTTGAATGACTTGGTATGGCCAAATAATTTTCTTTTAGCATGAACCTTCAACTAAATTAAAGGGTGTAGATGAGAGAAAGTAAGAAGAAATCTCAAAGCCTTGATAACATCGACGACAATGGAAAGATATCGCAGCAAATGGTGACTAATGTTCAGGCCATCTTGAACATACTTCTCCAAAAGACAATATGTATATTTAAATAACTATAATGGAGAAAGGGAAATAAAAAAAATAGAATTAGCCACCAAAGCTTCAAAGGCAGACATATCCAAGCTAGCCCCTACCAAGACATAAGACGTATACATGCCATTGGTAATGACATGATGTGTGGGTTGTACAAAAGAGTGACAAGGATGACTAGAATAAGAAATACCATATTTAAGGTCATTATACGTAGTAGAAAGCCAAACCGAGAAAAGATTCAACTCCACACTTTTACTGGCATCGAAGCGATAATATCACTTACTTGGCCTTAATTGATCATAAGATCCCCTAGGATGAGGAATGAGAGTGAGGTAAACCACTTGTGGCAGGTATTCAAGTGGAAAATAGGGGAAAATAGGAGTATGATCATAACTAACGCTCGTTTTATCAAGAGGATGATGGTTGAATGCTTACCATGTATGAGGAAGAGGTAGGGTTGGCAAGGATCTAGTATCGAACAAAGTAAAATGTTGGTCATAGTCATTTGTCTCAATAGGATTTTTTTCTTTTGCCTTTGGAATCATTACCCTCAACCACCTAGTCATCACAAGCTTTAACATCTCTAACCTCATCCATGGCCTCTGTGTCTTCAACCTAAGGTTCACAAGCCTCGGAATCAGGTTTTATAATAGGATTAATAACTTCCTCACAAGGAGGAAGATAAGTGATGATTTTAGCATCCCAATACTCAAAGATTATGAATTTTGACAAATCGGTGATCCCTGGAAGAGGCCTAGACAAGTCCATTATAGAAGGAGATTTAACACACTCAGCTTTATTAAATTGAAATTACCGCAAATACACTAGCTATTATAGAATAACTTATAAAAGTATGAGTCGAACCCATAGAGATTTGTCAATTTTAACATTTAAAATAATTACAACTATCAGCCTAGACTAAATGAGGTAGAGAATAAAGACTACACTTATGAACAAAACTAAACTAAAGAAAATACCTAAATATAAGAGCAACACACAAGAGTTGTAAATAATATGAAAAGAATAAGGATTCGGGGTCCATTTATCACGTAACTAATATTGCACACTACTTAATGTTGTCATTCCCTTTTCATAACTCAAATTAAACCAACCCTCATCGCATTTAATTCAGAAAATATAACAATTATGTTCAAAATATTTATTATCTCTCGAATAGATGGCTAAAATCCTTATTTCTTTAGAAAATAACAACTTTTACAAATGTATTTAAGCATGCACTATCAAAATAGTTAAAGTGTAAGTATAGTCCATCAAAAATTACTATTTTTAAATCTCAAAATTGATTTGCAAAACAATTCTAAAGGGTTTAAAATGCACTCTCGTGTCGTTTTAAAATTAATACTGATTTTTTTGTAATAATTAGAATTAGTAGGGATTAAACAACAATTAAGTTAACGTGATAATATTATTTAACTATGCTTAACTTCGCCCTATTCCTAATAGAACGATTAAGCTACCATAGTGAAATACACAAATAAATTACAAGAATGTGCAGAAATTTTCATTACTAAATAAAACTTACGATAAGTTCTCTCATAATAATCTTCAATCCTCTCAAAATGACAAAAACTTCGCTTTGAAATTGACAGCAATCACTCAAAAATTGCTCCCCAAAATTTGTGTGTGAAATGAAGCGCCCAAGAGTCTTTTCTATAGGCCAAGATGTGAGGTATTTGGTTTGTAGTGAAACTCTCTCTAATCTTAGAACCGGACACTCCACCTCATTTGATCTTTCAATCGGAATAAGGTACTCAATTTTTTCCTACCCGTGGACTCTTATTTTTACTTGCCGCACATCCTGAATTTTGTCCATTCGGAGGATAAAAATTTCAATCGATTTCACAAGGGTAAAAATATTTTTTTTCAAACGATTGTAAAATTTAGCCTTTTCGCACTTTTGTCCAGTTGATCATCAATTTTCAACAAATTCCATCACTCGGTGCAAAAATTTTACTATGTAACTTTTTCACAAATTACCTCAAAAAATTATAAAATTATCGAATTGCACCTTTTTTCCTTTAAAATTATCGTTATGAACCCGAATTCAATCATTCATGAATTTTTTCTTTATTTGATAATATGGTTCGAGAAACTTATTAAACAAAATAAAATGGGTCTAACAAAATATAAATTTGGGTATAAAATATATAAAATGATGCACTCATCAGTTATCCCCAAATCTAAGCTTTGTTAGTCCTAGAGTAAAATTAAAATTTAAAATCTAACTCACTTTCGTAGGAATCACGATTGCACTTAGCATGTGCAACAAGCCGCTAAACCCCTAGGTTACCCTAATGGATGAGTTTTGTCTCGTGGCATCTTACAGTGGATATACCCATAAAATTAAAAAACTTGACTCAATACAAAAGATCAAAAAGTAATATAACCAAGTATAAATGCAAACTTTTTAAATATAGATGAACTTCACTTTTCAATCTCAAATTATCATGCGTGTGTGCTTAGCTAATATAACCATCCATTTCAAAAGATTTGATCATTACATTTCTTATTCGAAAGTTCGTTTTGATCTCAAAATCCTACCAAATGCACTCACTATTGAATAATCAAAAATCGATTACTTTCTCTCAATATATGTGAATAGAAGAGAAAATTTAGAAGAGAAAATTTCACATATACAAAATCGAAACTTTTTATAATGGATGGATATGATCTCATGAAATGAAAATCGATTACTTATAGAAAACTTAAATCGTATCATAGATTCTATTCATCTTCTCTCCACACTATAACTAACTTTACTTGAGATCGATTAGGACTTACTTCGGTTGTATAGTAGGATCAAATTTTGACTAGAAAGAACGATTTTCGGAGTTCAAAATTTTCTTAAAATATAGAGGTTATTCAATATTTTTACTTTTAGGAACATTTTTCAACCTCTATTTTTCTTTTTCTTTCTTTTTTCCCTTTCCTTTTTTGTTTCAAACTCACATCTCTTTTCTTTTCATTTTCTCGTTTTTTCTATCCTTTTTTTCTTTTCATACCTTATTCTTGAAAACTTTCTTTTCTTTTTGGGCTTTTTTCTATCATAATTTTACCCTCGTATTCTAAAAAATGGGTATGGTTTCTTTTCATGGCTCTCAGTTGGATTTGGGTAGGTCTTTGGCTTATTTATTTTTTGTTTTTGGCTAAAATCAGCTTGCAACATAATAATGTAAAAAGGTCATTTTAGGCTTAATTTTTGGGCTTTCACAACGATGGCCTAATCTCATTTCTCAAGTTCCGTTAAGTTGATTTGTGTCTCAAGACGACTTACTGAGACTTCCAGTGCTTAAGATTTATATTTTGACTTTTATTTTCAGTAGTCGAACAAAATAAAGAGTTTGAGATCATCGATGAATTAATTGCTGAAGAAAAGTTCGAGTAATTATAACTAGGATTGATTTTAATCTCTCAAAAATAACGAATGGCACAAAATATCACCGGGTTAAAATCTCCACATTTCTTCTTTAAGCATATTAACTTTCGCATTAATATCCATTTTTTATCGTATTATATGGCTAGTGTGTCAAAATTTCATAAGTTAAGAGATTCGTGAATTAATTTTATATTAAGAAATCATTTCAAAACTCAATTATATTGAAAATATATTTGGATTTGAAAATTTTCGTGTTTTTTATGAATTTTTCATTTTTCATTTTTTTCACTGTTAACATCCTTACCCCCAAACCTAAATTTTACATTATCCTCAATGTGTTATCAAATAAAGATATGAACAATGCAAATAAAGTAAATAAGTAAAAGGACGATATTACCCGTGCATTCCACTTTTTACCAAATTCCAATCGATTTCCCGTGCCTTTAATTATAAGCACATGAAGGGAAATAATGAATGCAGTGAATGAAATTATGGTGATGCACAGTCAGACCCGAACATACTCTCATAGTGGAATCTCGGATGATGCTTCATACCTATGTCTCCTTCAAAATCGAGAATAAATAAACCAGGCTCTAAGTCAAACGAAACTCTAGTCACGTTATCAATCTCATCGAAATGCTCAAATGACATGGGTGGTAGCCGTCATGGAAAAAGGATAATTTAGTGTGATAAAACATGCATCTTTAGGCAAAAATACTCCAATGATTTTCTCAAATACCCCATTACTTATAGATAAAATCTCCCGAGTTAGCGTACACTCAAAAGGTTCGTCGAGTTTTGGTTCACATAGAAAGAATTGATATATCTTGTCATTCCAATCTCTCTCTTCTAAGTGAAGAAATGAGCCCAATAATGACTGGACCTCAATAGTGAGATCTTTTTCAATCGAGCCGAATTCTTCCTCAAATTTTTTAAGACTCGTATCTAGAGACAAATTAGGTGGCCAAGAACATATATCGGTTAGGTCACTATCTTGTGGTATAGTGACATTATTCGCTTCCTTCACGTACTTGACTTTATTCTCTCCCTCATCGGATAATGACCGGTCAAATTAAACACATTCAAACCCATGGTCATGTTTCCAAATGAGAGGTTCATTTTCCCACTTTGATTTCGAATGACAGTGTCAAAAGTTGGCAAAAAGGGTCGACAAAGGATGATCAAATTATGCATGGATGAATTTAGTACGTGTTGTATGTCTAAAACCACAAAGTCTACAGGAAAGACAAAATCACCTACTTTAATCAAAACATCCTCTACAACAACTTTAGGTACCTTAATGGATCGATCGGCTACGAATAAGGTCATTTTAGTGGGATTTAACTCCCCCAAACCTAGTTTCTCGTACACGATGTATGGTAAAAGGTTCACGCTTGCCCCTGAGTCTAAGACGTTTTCTCAAAGTGATGTTCCCCTATCTTGACATAGATCATCGGCATCCCAAGATCCTTATACTTAATGGGGGGTATTATACGAAATATTAAAGCTAGCTTTCTCAGAGAGAAACACTTGCTTTGGAATGTTAGTGGTCTTCTTGAAGGTACAAAGGTCCTTTCAAAATTTGGTGTAAGACGGGACATATTGTATAGCGTTAAGTAGTGGAATATTGATTTGTACTTGCTTTAACGCTTTTAACATCTTATCAACTTGCGCCTTCTTCTTTTGTGGAACTAAATTCTAGGGAAATGGAAATTTTTGGACATAGGTCTTTACAGGTGTCTCAGAAGACGATGGTGTAGAGGAATTTACATCCAAATGTGGACCTTGCTTGATTCACTCTCGATAGTTTGTGAGACATTATTTTTTACTTCCTTACCTAACATGAGCGTGATGATGGCTTTGACATTCTCTTGGGTTTGTGATGACCAGGTGTTGCCTTAAATAAAATATTGACCTTTAGGTTTATTCCATTTAGGTATGGGCTCGGGTTGACTCGGTAATGTTCCCTTGTGTCACTTACTCATCGCGTTCGATAATTAGCTCACCTGAATCTCGAGTTTAGAAATGGATTGATTGTTCACGTTCAAGCTTTGTTTGGTAGATTGGAGGAGACTTTGAGTTGACTGCTGGAATCAGAGGGTACTTTGAGCAAGAAAATTCACCGTATCCTCTCAAGCTTAGATCTTTTGGGATGAAGGATACAATGGTGCGTGGGCATTATTTTGGAAACTCGGGGTGGGTTACCTGAAGACTATCCAACACCTCATTGGTAATGACCTTTAGACCATAAAATATTAGGGTAATCTCGTCACCTTGGATTGTACGCATTGGAATACGATTCGTACTTTGGCCCATTTTATTATAGGGCATTTGCTTGCTCGGTGAGTGCTTTGTGGGTCGAAAGGGTCAGGAATTTTTTTACTAAGTGGTCGAAATAATAGCAAAGTATACACATTACATAAATATCATAAAAAAGTAAGGTATTAAAGAGAATGAGATCGACAAATAAGAAAATTCTCATGAAAAAAAAGTAAGGTAATGAAGAGAATGAGATCGATAAATAACATAAATCTCATAAAAAGTAAGGTATTGAAAGTTTATCACAACCACCTTATGATGAATAAAGGTCCATAGGGATCCATTACTCAAAGTCCTAAGATATTCGAAGTCAGGATTGTGCCCATAGTAGCCGAGAACGTCCAAGGCATTGGGTATATTATAGATAATGGACTTTTCATCCTTTTTCAACATCCCATAGGTCACAGGGTTGTTGGGGTCTCTTTTGTACTCCTCAACCATGGGATATATCTAATAACCCCAGGCTCCCTAGACAATAAATGATCATGCTTGCCATCCATCATCACAGGGTTCTTGCTTGCTCTCGTCATCCTCTATTCCTTTAACCTCGATTGTTTGGGGTTAAGCTGTGAGGTAGAGCGACCAATTGGCCTCTTACCTGTGGAAACTGAGAGCACCACAATATTTTTAGGATTAGGTAGATCATATTTGGGGTAGGACATGTTATCCTTGAGGCCAACCATGACCTATATAATGTTCTTCTTCTTAACCTGAGCTTCAACTTTTAACTTGGCAGTATTAGCTAGTTGCATGCGAAGGCACTCAAGGGCAGCACGCGATGATAATTTTGGTGCCATCTACAAAATTGGTTCAATGTGGAAACCTGGAGTGGAGGGAGTAAAGGTTTTATATAAAAAACACTTAGTAGAAGTTTAAATTGGAAGTTAGTCAAACTCATACTTGTGAAAATTCGATAAACCTTCTTTAACATCATGCTTGGTCTCGACTTCGACTGGAGATAGAGTTGGTGCGTTGGACTAACTTTGAATTTTGACCTGGTCTAGGGGATCGTAATAACTAAACTCTATGACTTTGTCCAAATCAAAGATGTCCCAAAAAACTGGAGGGCCTGCTACATAAATTTTATCTACTAATCTCTTAAAGGGAGCAGAGAGACTAGGAGATTTTCTGGAAAATTGACCAAGACGAGTTAAAATGAAAGTTGATTAACAAAATAGTAATATAAAAAGTACAAGAAGAATATACCAATTATGTTCATCCCACTCCAGTCCCGAGGGACTCTGGTAGTTTTTCTCCTTTCGTTGGGGCCAAACTCCTAATCGCCACCTAGGTAAACAAACTTGTGCTTCTAAAATTGGTTTCTAGTTTGAACCATTTTCACTAATTTTTTATGAGGTTTACGGTGGAGAGATAGTAATACCTAGGATCTTTGACATTTCCTTTATTCCATGGATAACCTAAAATACATCCTCAGTTATGTTAACCCCATAACTCTCTCTCTAGTAGACTATGGACCCTAATATCATTCGGTATGTGTTCAGAGGAAGTTGGGTAGGAGCAACTCCATAACCCTTAAAAATGCTCCTAATGATTGGGTGAAGAGAAAGACGAAGACCTATAGATAAAGCCGAGAGTGGGAAGGAGGTCTTGTCGACATAAAGTCGATTATAAGCCTTCTCATCCTCATCGGGAATCCTACATGTTATTCTCATAAGGATATTGTAAAAATCCCCTAGTGCGATTAACTCTGACTTAGTAACATCATTGGGAAAGTTTTTCGCATTATTTATAGACGAGTCATACGAACTATCAGAATGATAATGAGTACCCTCACCATCCGATGACTTACAGTGGTCAAAAGGCATCACAACGGGAGAACTTTAAGGATTGGAAGGTATTCTAAACTGCATAGCTTCTTCATAAGAAGACTTAATGACAATGATATATTCCTCAGAGGTTTGGTCAGTGTAATTGTGACATTCCAAAATTAGCATGCCATTTCAAACTATTTAATTATTCATAATAATTAAACTATATGAATTATGGCATAATTAGGGAGTTTGGTACCTGATAGTTTTGTACGTTTTATTTAATATTATCATGGTTGATTATGTAATTTTATCTCCTTAATTAAATATATGTGAGAGGCATATTAAAAAGTTTTAAAAATAATTAACTTCGATTTATTATTTACTATGACATAAAGTTAGGGTGGTGATTTGTAATTTTGCCTAAGTTAGAAAATGGGATTATAACTGTGAATTAGATAAATTTGGTTCATATATGATATGTTTTGGTGTGGTCTTATGGTAAAGACTTAGAATAGAAGATTGGAGAAGAAATAAAAGGAAAATGGAGAAAAATAGGAAAAAGTTTTTTCACACTCGAAAAATCCAGATTCATTCTTAAGTTAATTCTTCCTTACTTGAAATTATTTATTGAGTTGTGTAGATCATTTATACAT
Source organism: Sambucus nigra (assembly GCA_949130495.1). Lineage (NCBI taxonomy): Eukaryota > Viridiplantae > Streptophyta > Magnoliopsida > Dipsacales > Adoxaceae > Sambucus > Sambucus nigra. The sequence goes on along the minus strand of OX422210.1, from coordinate 558,972,040 downwards.
GTTTAGATTTTAAATAATATGTAACCCGCGTGATGCACGAGTGTATTATAATATGTTATAAAAATATATAAATAATTAAAAATAAATAACTAAATTTAAAAAAATATTGTATACTATGACTTAGCCTTCGTTGCAGGTGATATTTACATTAACATATAATAATGAGATAATATAATAGGTGTAAGTGTAGTGTTTATCATACGTACCTTTAGCAGGAGCCATTGATGAAATTAGTTAAAAAAAACACGACCTGATCGAATAAATCAAAACGCAATCGTAAAATGAAAAACTTCAAATAAATCACATATTTCTTATCACAATCAGCTCTGTTGCCAATTATTATTTTTTTTAAATCAAAGATCCAATTAAAAGATATACTTATTATTTCCATCAAAGGAAACAAATATCGCACGTCAACATTAAAAAATAGGTTAATCTCCAAACTCCACAATAAAAGCAAATCATGTCGGAACGCCACAACTTAGTCCCCTTTCTTGCAAAATTATTTCCCCTTCGAGCTTTCCAACGCCTCTTTCGTCGACTCCACGTGCAAAGCCCTGGCGGAACAAGCACAAAAAAATGGAACCAAACCCATAAAAATAAGACTATTGATTAGACTCCATTTTATAACTGCAAATTAAATGTTGATAAGATTTCAGAATAGAGAAAGAAACATGCAGTGAAACAAATACACATCTTGATACTAATGAGTGGGAAAAATATTTTGAGGAAATGAAGCGTTGGTTAAGAGAACACCATTTAGGACACGTGGATGATGTACCTTACCTTAATTATCGTATTCCAAGGCTTAAAAACATCTTTAGGCTCCATAATTTTTCGTGTACATTAATAATAAAACAAAAGAAATAGAATAATATAGTGAAAAAAAATCAAAGAACATAAACTTGTACAATATTTGGCCATCACAAAGACATAAACAATCTAAGATCTGGTAATTCAGTAATTTCTGATTGCAGTTTCTTCATTCCTTACATCATATATGCTGGAGAGAGGGAAATGTGATGTTGGCTTGTAGAGGTTACTTATGCATCCAATTATTCATCATTACCATATTTTTAAAAAATTTAGCTTCATGACTAAACAGTTCTTTAACGAATAAAAAAAAGTAAATATACAAAATTTGGTTTTAACTAAAACAATTGATAGTGAGTACAAATCTATCGCATGGGGATTTGGTTTCAAATTTAAAAGGTAAAAGAAATTACAGTAAAGAATCCAAGTTCATAATGTTTCAAAAATCATACAAAAAGTTCAATCTCAGTGGTTACCCCAAAGTTTTTGTTCGAAAATCAAACAAAAACTATGGCCCGACATCTTCTTGTCTTATTTTTACCACCATGCGTTTGACATCTCACCTTATCGATGCAGTTTCTTCATTCCATCCACTCAGACATGCTGGATAGAGGGAAATGAGGTATGTGGGATTATAGAGGTTTTCTTTTTTATTAGCTTAGAAGTGAAAAAATGAATCGGTTGAAGGAGTTTGGGAATGCTAAAAGGTCAAAAGAAAAAATTAATGGTTTGAAAGAATTAATGAGGACGTGGTTTGGGAAAATTGATTTTTTTTTGCATAGAACGAAGCATTTTATTTAAAATGTTAATGCATTTATTTATTCAGTTGTCTTATTAACTCTAATGTATTAATTGTTATTACTATCATATTCTAAGTATAACTAGCATGTATCCCGCACGATGTGCGGGCGTTTTATAATATTTTATAAAAATATATAAATAATTTTAAAAAAATAACCAATTTTTAAAAACTTTGTATACTAAGACTATTTATTGGGAGAACAATTTAAAGTTTGACTATATAATGGTATAGAATTTTTTTAATAATACAACAAATGAGAACAAACCACCGTTTTATCTTGAGTTGTACTTGAATACATGAATAAATAGAGAATATGGAAAGGCAGGTTTACACGGTTACCTTGCGGACCCCAAGCACCAACCAAAATGAAAATACAAACCCAAATACATGGCTAACAAAAATGATATCAAACTAGACATCAAACTCGAAAAAGAAATTGAAACACAATGCTTCAAATGTGCATTTAACTAAAAAAAATGAGTTTCTAGACTCAAAATTTGTGTTTACAAAACTATGGTGAAAATATTTATAACATGTTTTCTTTTTTAAAAAAAATTACACATATGTAGAATAGACTAATGAAACTTTTTTCCAACCCCCAAAGCTATATGCGGTTATCATATCTTTAAAAAAATTATTTATAAATTTTCCATACAGAATTTTTAAATGTGTATAACACTTACCAGAATTTACAACATATAAATAAACATTTGTATAGTGCACCTCTACTATTTAAGATTCTTCTGTGATGAAATAATTTTTCCATAAGAAAGAAGGAGGCTTGGGTTTTCTTCTCCGAGTTTTATGTGGGTCTCTTTTTTTCCTGATTTGGTTTGTGCGGTAGTTGGTTTGAGTATGTAGAAGATGCACGGCTTGTATATGGTAGCAGAAGACGAAGGGTGGGGAAATAGAAGAGAGAGGGGTAGGTGACTAATTGACTCTTGAGATATAAGGGGATTATTAAATGGGGATCATTAACCTCTAATACTATCGTATTAGAGGTATATAATAGATTATGAATTTATTTTATATTAGTGCATTTTAGGGCCCCTATTAATTCATGCATGCTTTACAGGGTTATCTAAGTAAGATTAAATATGACTCATAAAATAAAAATTATGTTAGGATACGAGAGAAACACGATTACGTGATTTAATATTTTTTTGAATTATTTTGATATATCACTCGCTAAGGCCCATATTAATCAAATATTGATTTTTAAAGGATTATCTATTTAGAATTTCATATATTGACCAGAAATAAAGTATTTGTACTCAATTCATGGAGCATGTTAGTTAAATTTTTTAATCAATTTTACTAATTATTATTTAAGCACGATTAGTATAAGATTTAAATTAATTAGTGACATATTAACCTCTTGTAAGTACTTATTAGTATTATTTTTGCATTTAGAATGTTATTATTTAATAATGCTAAAATGAAATGATTGTGAGCATTTTGGTTTGTTATAAATGTGGAGAACATATAATCATGTGATATATTTGAGTTAAACTAGTAAATTTATGCAAGTTAATCATATTTATAGGATACTGATTGTGTTAGATTGTTAGGTGTGACACACCGTCGATGACTACGAATCAGCCTAACAAGAGAAAGAATAAGTAAACACACATCGAGGTAAGTATATTCACGGAGTCGGTTATTGATATGATATGTATGCATTATACGGGAATGTTATGGCTTTATAAAAGTCAAGGTATCTTTGGATGTTATGGCTTTATAAAATTCAAGATATGTTGGGTTACTTTGAAATTTTAGAGATGTTAGGTTATTGAAACCTATGGGTATGTTTATTGCCTACGAGCGAGAGGTGTGAGGTTTAGTAAACTTCGGATATGTGTATCGCCTTGTTTGGTACATATATTGGGATGTTTATATATCTGAGATGTTCATATAGTATTTTTACTATATAGATATGTAGTACATTCACTGAGCTTTTAAACTCATGGTTTTATATGTTTAAATTTTCAGGTTTTTGGAGCTACCACTAGAAAGTCTACGGTGTTGGTGGGGTAGTAGTAAGGTTTTGTCAATTTTAAGTAATGTAATAGTTGTAATTAAGTTAGTTTATTTTGGAGTTTTATTTAAATTATGTCTCTTTAAAACGATTGGGTTTTTAATATTTTTAACTTAAACTTTGAAGTTAGCTTGATTTACCAAAATGGTTGTGTTTGGTGTTTTATTTAGTCATATTTACGCTAGTGGGGAAGGGCTGTGATAGCTTGGTATAAGAGATTTAGATTTATGTATTCTATAGTTAAAGTGTCTAGATGTGGCAATGGCAGAATTAGTGTATCGTAAGTTATTTATATTGACTTGTGAAAAATATTAACCATCATGTTAAAAATAAATATTATATACAAGTTTCCATAATTATAGTTTATCACAGGTAGTAAGATATAGAAGGAGAAAATAATCATGAAAGGGTTGAGAAGGAGGCTTCAAATACATTAATTGCAACTGAGGTGAACCAACAAATAATATAGAATGGGGAATGGATAACTTACATATATGAAGAGAATGGTTTGTTTCATGAAGTTAATGGCGGAACAACAAAACATATTTATGATGCAAATAACTAAAGAACAAGCTAAATACTTAGAGGAACAGACTTTGGACAGAGCAAAAAAAGCAATACAACGGGTTGAGAAGAATAATCTATATGAGAAGTTTATCAAATTGAAACCCCCAACATTTTCAGGTTTTGTAAAGCCTTTGGAAGTTAAGGCTTGGGTTAGAGATATAAAATATGTCTTTAGGGTTGTGAATGTATCCAATGCGTATAAGGTAATTTTGGCTACTTTTCTGTTAAAAGGCGAAGCTAAATATTGGTGGGAGTCCTCCAAATATTTATTACTTATTGCGAGTGGCAATGATATAATCACTTAGGATTCTTTTTTAAAGCCCTAAATGAAAATTATTTTCCTCACATGTATCGAAAGTAAAAGGGGAGAGAATTTATATCTTTGACTCGAGGAACTATGTCGGTTAGGGAGTATGAAACTAAATTTATATCTTTATCTCATTTTTCATTGCGTTTCGTGCATGATGAAGGGAATAAATGCACCATATTTCATAATGGACTAGAGTTATTTATCAATTCTAGACTCGGTGAACTTAAAATGGTAGATTATATTTATTTAGTTAATAAAGCTATGATGTTTGAAGGAGATGTTAATGTTGCAATAAAGAATAGGGAATAAAGGGGAGAGAATAGTCGATTTGATCCCTCTCAACAAAAGGAAGGTAATATAGATTACTCAAAATAGGAAAGTTAAAGATTTCACCAAGGTAGAGGGACTGAGAATTATGTTCAGGTTAGGACATCAAGCAGTTTTAGGGGTGCAGGATCGATGGGTTGATCGAATAGATAATAAAAGAGTGTGAGTGGGCATTCTAAACCTATTATATGCCCTTTTTGCAAAGTTTGGGGTCATATTAGTCCAAATTGTCCCAAGTTAAATAGCATAGAGTGTTATCAGTGTCATCGAACTGGTCATACCAAAAAGAATTTCCCTATGCTAATAGGAGGGACTCAAATAACCATTGCTAGTAGAGGATCATCACCCAGAGGCATAAAGGAGGAGGTAGATGACAAGCTAATAGTTTTAGGGATCTGGGAAGAGTATTTTCTATGACCCTACAAGATGGTCAGTCTACTTCAGAGGTGGTGATAGGTACATTTTTTTATCATGGACAAACATGCTTATGTGGTTATTGATGTTGGTTCTACTCCTTAATTTAGAGAATTGTCATTTAACATCCATTTGGGTAGACCATATTTTTATTTCGATTGTGGTTTATATATTACTACACATATGGGGGATGTGATGTTAGTGGGTCTTGTGTATAAAGATTGTGTATTATCTGTGAGGGTGAAAGAGTTAATCGTTGCTTTAATTCCACTAGATATTCGGGATTTTAATATTATCTTGGGTCTGGACTGGTTATTTTACTACCATGCATCGATTGACTTTTTTTGCGAGAAAGTTATAATTAACATGCCAGGGGAGGCATAATTCAGATTTATTGAGGAGACAAATATGGTTCTAAATTGCTTTATTTCTACCCTTTGGGCTAGAAAATTATTGAATAAGAGTTGTCATGGATATTTAGCATATTTTATGGATACAAAAAGAAAATTACCAAAATCAAAATATATCCTAGTAGTTAAAGATTTTATATATTTTCAGATAACTTACTAGGGTTGCCACTTAACAAAAAGGTAGAGTTTACTATTGATTTAGTGCCAGCTCCAGTTTTTAGTGCTCCACATAGAATGGCACTTGTATAACCGAAAGAGTTAAAGATCCAATTGCAAGATTTACTAGTTAGAAGTTTTATTCGACCCAGTATATCACCATGGGGTGCTCCGATATTATTTGTGAAGAAGAAAGATGGTAACGTGTGATTTTGTATTGATTATTGACAGTTGAACAAGGTAAATATTGGAAATAAATACTTCTTGTCTTATATTGATTATTTGTTTGATCAATTATTGGCTGCCAAAGTATTTTCCAAAAATGATTTAAGATCGATTTATCATCAATTAAGGGTGAGAGATTACGACATTCATAACAAGACTTTTCGTTCCTGTTATGGTCATTATGAATTTTTGGTAATATGATTTGGGTTAACAAATGCTCCCGCGATGTTTATAAATATGATGAATCGAGTCTTCCATCCTTTAATAGATTCATTTGTTATTGTCTTTATTTATGATGTTTTGATATACTCACATAGCCAAGAGGAACATGAGAAGCACCAAAGAGTTATATTGTAATTCTTGCGAGATTGTCGTTACAAGTATTGTGAGATAGTCATTGCAAGTCTTGCAAGTGTGAGTTTTGGTTAAATCAGTTAGTATTTCTAGGGAATGTTGTTTCGGGAGATGGAATTTATGTGGATCCCAAGAAAGTAGGGGCAATTATGAAATGTAAAAGACCACGTAATGTAACAAAGACAAGGAATTTATGACGATTGGCTGAATATTATAAAATATTCATAAAGGGGCTTTCATTTATAGCTTTGTCGTTGACTAAATTAACCTAAAAGGATGTGAAATTTATGTGGAGTGAGGAGAGACAATGTGGTTTTCAAGAGTTGAAAGGTAGGTTAATATCAATCCAGTTCTTACTGTTCCATCCAGTAGTGATATTCCATATAGTGGTGAAGGTTTTGTAATTTATGCTGACACTTCACATGAAGGATTGGGTTATGTTTTCATGCAATATAGAAAGGTAATTTCGCATGCATCAAGATAGTTAAAGACGCATGAATGTAATCATCTCACACATGATTTAGAACTTGCGGCTATTATTTTGCCTTGAAGTTATGGACACATCATTCATATGGAGAGCCTTGTGAAATTTTTACCGTTCATAAAAATTTAAAGTATTTATTTACTCCAAACGAGTTGAATTTGAGATAAAGACATTGGATGAAGTTAATTAAAGACTATGATTGTACCATTCACCATTATCTTATAAAGGGAAATGTTGTTGCGGGTGCTGTAAGTCAAAAATCACCGGGGATATTATGTTATATTCAATGTGCACAGGTTGGTAATATTATGAAATTGAGATTGGTGGGAGTAGAGTTGAACTTGACTAAAACGAGGGCGTTATTTGCACACGTTATAGTGAGACTGTTATTGGAAGAACGCATATGATAATTTCAAAACCAAGATACGTTTTTAGAGAATCAGCTGAATCACCTCCTTGGGCTAATGATTCATCATTAAAAAGCGATATTCTTGATGAGGCGCATAATTATGTCTATGCTATGCACCCAGGGATTACTAAAATATATAGATATTTGAAAGAATTTTTTTAGTGGATTAGTATGAAATGTGAAATGGCATAGTTTCTTGCCAAATGTTTGATATGCCAACATGTTAAGGCGGAACATCAAAAGACGATAAGATTGCTACAACTATTGCCTAGTTGAGAGTGGGAATGTGAGCACATTATCGTGGATTTTGTGACGGAACTTCCTCGCTCTCAGAAGGGGCATAATTCTATTTGGGTGGTAGTAGACAGATTAACGAAGTCAGCACATTTTTTACGACTCAAAACTACTTATACGGTTGATGAGATTATATGTATATATTGATGAGATTACATTCTTATATGGAGCCCTAATGTCTATTGTATCTAATGGAGATAGTACATTTGCTTCCAGATTTTAGCTTAACTTGTAACATGTTATAGGAACTAATTTAAATTTTAGCACTACATTTCATCCACAAATAGATGGGCAATCATAAAAAACTATCCAAATACTTAAAGATATTTTATGTGCATATGTGCTTGACTTTAAGGGCAATTGGGATGATTATTTACTATTGATAGAATTTGCTTATAATAACAGTTTTTGGTCTTCTATTCGTATGGATTCGTATTCTATTTGTATGGATCCGTATGAAGAGTTGTATGGTATGAAGTGTAAAACTCCATTTGTGTTAGAGTGAGGTGGGACAAAGGAAGTTATTAGTTTCGAAATTATAGGAGATGACTATTGAAAAGATAAAAATAGTTCAAGAATGTATGAAAACCGCCCAAAGTAGGCAGAAAAGTTATACAGATTAGGGGAAGAAAGACTTGAAATTCTAGGTTGGAGATTTTTTATTCTTGCGCGTCTCACTTTGGACAGGGATTATGAGGTTCGAAAAGAAATGGAAATTAAGTCCTATGTATATCAGAACTTATGAGATCAAAGAAATAGTGGGAGAAGTAGCCTATGGATTAGTATTGCCTCAATTGCATGATATATTTCATATATCTATGCTTCAAAAATACATTTCGAATTTGTCTCACTTGTTGACAACCCAACCCATCAAATTAAATGATGATTTGTCATATGTTGAAGAAACGGTGAAAATTCTAGACCGCAAGGAATAAGTGTTGAGAAACAAGCTATTCTTTTTGTTAAAGTGTTATGGATAAGTCACATGATTGAGGAAGAGACTTCATAAGGAGAAGAGAATATGAAGAAGCAATATTGTCATGTTTTCAGTAAGTAAACACGCATAGTTAATTTCTGGGACAAAATTTTCTTGGGGGGTGACATTCCAAAATTAGCATGTGTAAGGACATAATTTTCATAATCCGTAGTTTACATAAAATATGTCGTATACTGCTACAACCGTTGAGGTAATATCAAGTTCATACATTCATGAAGATGAATCTGAATTTCAAGCACACTTCAACATATGCGCAACACGAGGTACAATTTCATTAGAATGTGTTTAAGTTTTGTAAATGATTTATCACTATATTGGGATATTTTTTGAAACTGATTTTAAACAAAATGAGGCATTTTTTCTAAGTCAAAATATATTTTCAAGACCTGTAGGTGAGCTTTTAAAAATAAAATTTTATCGCTCCTGTCATTCAAACGACAAGGCAATGTCGTTCAAACGACATGCAATGTCGTTTGAAGCTTGCATCAAACGAACCCGTACTGTTTTAGTTTTTAACTAGTCATTTGCAAGGTCGTTACTAACGACATAAGATGTCGTTCGAACGACCCGCGTCGCCTCAAATTATTTGCTCAACTATAAATACCTGTTGTGAAGACCTTTTTTAAGACTTTTGATACACGAAAACTGCAATTCTGAAGAACTTTAAGTCTTCGCTTTTAGGGCTTTTATGAGTTTGATTCACACAAAAACATCCCAATTCTTTGTGGAACCCAAATCACTTCTTGTTGAAGTTTATTTTTATGGAGTGCCATCTCTACTACTGGATTAGTAGATCTTGAGGGAATTTCTTGTTGACGATTGCGATCATTGGGAAGACTCGAGGGTGTTCCTTGCTAGAGATAAATATGTGGTTCTTGTGGGGTCTTATAGGAGTCCATTACTGATTTAGACTGTGGTCTATGTGAGTCTGCTGCGGTATATTTATTGCATATTTTTGTAAGTGTGTTGTACGTTACGATTTACAAATATTTATAGAAATAAAGGTGTTGCCCTTTCGGGGGAATTTTCCTGAAATTAGTGTGTCCAGCAATTTGTGATTGTTTTTTATGGAGAGATTAATTTATTCACTTAAATGCATGTTTTAGGGTTTAATTAATTTGGATAAAAAAAATTGGCATTTAGTTAAATAAGTTTAACATTTGGAAATTTGCAAATTAAATTAATAATCGATATTGTACAACATTCTCAAATTGGCATTAGAGTGAGTTACTCTAATTTATCGAGTGATCATTTTCTCGCAAAAATTTTGTGATATTAAATTTTTTTAATCTAATTTTGATATTTTTTTCGCAATTTTTTCGATGGATAACTTATATAATCGGATGCCCGTCTTTGATGGCACTAATTATGCCTATTGAAAAGTCCGCATGAAATCTTCATTAAAGGCTATCGGTGAACGTGTTTGGATTATTTATGAAATGGGGTGGACTCCTACCACTGTCATCGTTAATATTATGATAAATCTTAAACCGGTGTCAGCCTAGACATAGGATGAATTTAAATGGAGCATATATAATTCTCGTGGGCTAAGTGAAATTTCTGGAGCCGTTACATCCAACGAGTTCTAACGCATCATGGCGTGTACCATGCCAAAGGAAGCATGGAATGTTCTTCAAGTTACCCATGAAGGGCACAAATGTAGCGAAAATATCTAAATTGTAAAATTTAACTACTCAATTTGAAAATATAACCATGCTTGAACCTGGATATTTTGATGAGTTTTATGCTCGTTTGTTTAATATTGTTAATACTAGTTTCAATCTTGGTGAACACATTCCTGATGCATGAGTAGTTAAAAATATTTTGAGATCATTGCCTAAATGTTTCATCCCTAAAGTCACCGTGTTGAATTCCTTAAGAAATTTGAGCAATCTTAAGTTAAAAGAACTGGTAGGAGACCTCCAGACATTTGAATTGACATATTTCCTGACACTATCAAGCCTAAAGATAGAGGGATAACACTTAAGGCCCAGTCTAGATAAGGTGAGGAAGTGTCCAAGAGAGAGTAGAAAAAGAAAGAGAAAGTTTGTGAGTCCGAGTCTGAGGGCGAATTTGATTTTGATGATGTGTCCATGCTTGCTATAAATTTTAAAAAGTTTCTCAAATTTTCCAAAGAAAATTCTTCCGATAAAAAGATTTTTGAGAAAAATAAAAAGAAAGGAGATGCCATAGAGAGCGATGAGAAAGAGAAAGAGGAAGATGAGAGATGTTTTGAGTGCGAGGGCAAAGGGAACCAAGTGTTTGAATGTCTCACTATGCTTAAGAGAAAGGGCAAGAAAGTTTCCATGTCAATCTCTCTTAACGATATCAACGAGAAAGTGAATGATTCTGGGGATGAGTCATCACATGGTATATGTGTCGCCTTTATGGCAAGTCACGTGAGCACACCTAGTATGTCCCACGACGATCAGTACACTTGTGTACGTGAGACCCCCGATAATGGTTTGAGAGTTTCTAATGAGTTTGAGAGTGAGGTTGAAAGTAAGGGTGAAACTGAACTCCAAAAAGCATTTAAAGATTTGTACGCCAAGACCTTAAAGATGAAGAAATTGAATAATGAGTTGGGTCTTAAGGTGTTATATTTTGAGAGAGAGATATAGAAGTTTTGAGGGGATTTGAGGCTTCGGTGAGTCAACTCGAGAAGGTGAAGGTTTCTTTAAGTGAGCAGTTGATCGTCATAGGTCGAGAAAAGAGTGAAAAAACCCGTATGGTCTAACTAGAGAGAGATCTCGAACGAGCCTGGGAGGTAAAGGTCACTATAGAGGATAAAGTTAATTAGGTAGTTTAGATGCTCCTCGGTCCCGCTTTGGATAATGTTGATAGATTAGGAATAGGTCATGACGGTGCGTCAACTTTCCATGTTGCACTCGAGATGGTTCCTGAGTTTGTAATAAATCCATATGGCTCTCAACCCAACACACCAGGCGTCCGTTACCCAATAGGAGAGTGCGTCCTAGATGATTTAAGAGAGGTGTTCCTAGGTCTGTGTATGTTTTCTCCCATTGTAAGAAGACAGAATACCTTAAGGAATTCTGTTTTAAGTTAGATAGTGTGTTATATAGAGTCTTGCCATGCGTTCCCACACACGCACCCACGCATGATACTTTGCTTGCTCCAGGAGATTACATAAGAGAGTATTCACATATTCGTGAGCAAGTTAACTTTTTAGTAAAGACTTCACATGATTTTATGGATTTTCTTCATAGGATGTCACCACCTTTGAAAAACTCCTCCGCACCTAATGGTTGAGATTTAGACTTGTTTGCTAGCATAAAATATTTCTCATGATGATATTTTATGCCTATTTCCAGTATGTATCACTTTTATATTTATTTTTTCCATTTTGATATTTTCTTTAAAAAAAATCAAAAAGATTTTGTTTTTGAATTTTTTTGGAAAAATACAAAATGATTTTTTTTTTTTTTAGATAAAATTGAAAAAAAAATAAAAAGATTTTATTTTGATAAAATTTTAAAATATATATATATTTTTTATGTTTTACATCGTTTATGGATGGACATTTAGGAGGACCAAGTCACAACATCATTCCATATCCATGTGACTATTCGATAGTGTTTTGAGACGATAAAAGTATTTCCATCTCAATCCAGTCTTTACAATGAACCATATGCGATAAAACTTGACAATGAAAGTAGTGCATGTAAGAACCGTTGCTCGTGAGAAATTTGTTTAATTTGAAAAATGATGAGTGAACATGGGAAATGGATACGAAAGGTACACATATTCTTTGCGGTTAAGCCACCGTTTAAATCTGACCTAAAAAAGTGCAGCATTGTAAAAAGTAATCAAGGTCCAAAGAGTTTGAAAAGGTCCAAAAAAGTGTGGCATTCAAAAAAGTATCCAAGTCCAAATTAGTTTAGTTTGATATGATCATTCAAAAGAAAATAATTGAATATAAAAATATTATCATTATCTTATATTTGAGGGAGTTTGGTTGGAAATATATCAACGGGGTTTCACGTCCTAACAAAGTCTTGAAAAAACATTACATTGTTTTAGACGCTATTGGTGTGGAAATAATTTTAGACTTTGATTTGTCAATTTGATTGAGTCGATGCCATTTGAATTCAACCATTTTTACACCTAAAGATGATTGTGATGTTCATTTGTTAGGAGTATCCATATTCATCATGCACATTTGTTATGTATGTTTGAGTTGATTTACCAATTGAATATATTCACACCCATTCATTCCGTTTCCACGATTTGGTTATCTTAGTATAAATTCATGGTGTGTGTTGTTTTTATAAATTTTCTTTGCTTGAAAAATTCAAAAAATCAAAAAGAGCTTGTGGATATTTTTTGAGTTTATCCTTGCATCATCGTAGTTGCTTTATTTGTGATGTTTTACTTTATTGTGACACTCTGTGTTTATTTTGTAATTATTCGTTTTCTTATCTATTTCGTACAAATAAAAAGGGGGAGATCGGATTATGAATAATGGGGGAGTGAGATTTTGCATTGTGGGGGAGATTTGGGATTTGATCTTTGATTTGATTTATGTTTATCTCATTTCAATCTCAGTATGTCACGAAGGTATTTGTTTCTTGTCTCATGTGTGTAGGTACAAATTTTGAGGATCGTTATTTTGCACACCTTGATGATGACAAAGAAACATTGGAGAGTTAAAGATGTCAAAGTTAAAGATTTTTGAAGAATTTGAAGACTTGCACTTTTAGTACCTTTTCGCTTTTGGGTTGCATGGGAGGGTATTTAATATTGTATAGGCATTTTGATTGATAAGTCAAATATTTTTATTTTGTATCGGCATAGACATAGGGGATAATTTGCAAGGACATAATTTCCATTATTCGTAGTTTACATAAAATATGTCGTATACCACTACAACCGTCGAGGGAAGCTCAGATTCATATAGTCATGAAGACAGATCCGAATTTCAAGAACACTTCAACATATGCGCAACATGAGGTACAATTTCATTAGAATATGTTTAAGTTTCATAAATAGTTTACATCTATATTGGGATATTTTTCGAAACTGATTTTAAGCAAAATGAGGCGTTTTTTCTAAGTTAAAATATTTTTTCAAGATCTATAGGCGAGCTTTTAAAAATAAAATTTTCTTGCTCCTGTCATTCAAACGATAAGGCAATGTCATTAAAATGACAGCATATACAATGTCGTTTGAGGTCGTTTATAGCTTGCATCAAACGAACCTGTACTGTTTTAGTTTTTAACTGGTCGTTTGTAAGGTCATGACTAACTAAATAAGATGCCATTCAAACGAAGATGTCGTTTGAAGTCGTTCGAACGACCCGCACTGCTTCAAATTATTTGCTTGGCTATAAATACCTATTGTGAAGACCTTTTCATTAAGACTTTTGATACACGAAAACTGCAATTCTACAGAACTTTAAGTCTTTACTTTCAGGGATTTTAATGAGTTTGATTCACACAAAGACATTCCAATTCTTTTGTGGAACCCAAATCACTTCTTATATAAGTTTGTTTTTGTGGAGTGCCATCTCTACTTCTAAATTGGTAGTTCTTGAGGGAGTTGATTGCTGATGATTGCAATCACTTGGGAAGACTCGAGGGTATTCTTTCCTGAAGACAGAACTCCGGTTCTTGTGGGGTCTTGCAGGAGTCCATTGCTGATTTAGGTTGCGGTCTATGTGAGTTTATTCTAAAATTAGTGTGTACAACAATTTGTGATTATTTTTTACGGCATGATTAATTTATTCACCCAGATGCATGTTTTAGGGTTTAATTAATTGGGATAATAAACTGACATCTAGTTAAATAAGTTCAATGTTTGGAAATTTGCGAATTAAATTAATAATCGATTTCGCACAACATTTTCAGCATGCCATTTCAAACTATTTAATTATTCGTAATAAAATTATGTGAATTATTGCACACCTAGAGAGTTTGGTACTAGATAATTTTATATATTTATTTAATATTACTGGAAACAATTAACTTCGATTTGCTATTTATTATGATATAAATTGGGGGTGGTGATTTGTAATTTTGCCTAAGCTAAGAAATGGGGTTAAAGTTGTGAAATATATATATTTGGTTCATATATGATATATTTTGGTGTGATGTTATGGTAAAGACTTCTGATATAAGCTTGGAGAAGAAATAAAAGGGAAAATGAGAGAAATAGGAAAAATTTAGTTTTTTCACACTTTAAAAATCCTACAAAATCTAGATTAATTTATAAGGTAATTCTTTGTAATTAAAGTTGTTTATTGAGTTGTGCAGATCATTTATACCAGTTTAGATTTTAATTACGATTTTTTGTGTCAATGCATCTTAGGGCCCCTATTAACTTATGTATTCTTCATAGGTCAATTTAAGTAAGATTAAATATGACTCATAAAACAAAAAGTGTGTTACGATACGAGATGAACATGATTCCATAATTTAATATTTTTTATATATCACTCGTTTCGTTAAGGCCCATATGAACCAAATACTGATATTTAATGACTTATCTATTAGAATTTGATATATTGACCAAAACTAAGGTTATTGTATCAATTTATGGAGTATATTGATATAACTTTTTATATCAATTTTATTAATTATTATTTAAGCATGATTGGTGCAAGATTTAAATTAGTTAGTGATATATTAACCTCTTGTAAGTACTTATTAATATTATTTTAGCATTTAAAGTGTTATTTGATGATGCTGTAATTAGCCCCACCAGGTAAGGTGTTGATAAGCTCAAACTTATGATAACAATGGTAGTATAAGAGTGTATATATAGTAGAATGAGGTGAGGAGAAGAGGTTGAACACTAGTATATAAGTGGTTCAGCCAATCTGGCCTACGTCCAGTGTGAGTGTGTGAGTAATATCACTAGATGAAGGCACTAATGGCCATAGATACAATCTCTCAAGCTTTCTCTCTCTACTGTGTAAACTGACAAAGTTTTAGCTAGGGTTGCAAAAATGGATCCCTTTACAAGGTAGAGGATGCCCCTTATATATAGTGCTTGAGGGGCGTAATGTACCCCCTAAACGTGCAATGAGCATGAGCATGTGCATGAGGATCGAACCAGTATGAGGATGACACCTGGATGATCTTATATAAATAATGATGACCTCAATATTCCCTCACGTGAGGAGAATGATTCGGTTATAACTGATTTGTCCACGTATTCCAAACCTTACATGTGCTTGTAAATGCTCGACCCTGCGTCCTTGACTGGTGTAACCTCGGCCTTGATGATTATGAGGTTGGTGGAGTTAGATGTAGTTCTCTAATCGTGATGACCTCGGCCAGGAGCGCTGACCGAGGTTAGGCATGAGGTAGCTGTAACGTCGGCTGAGGTCGATGATGACATTGGCAGTTGATTGAGCCCGTGAGACTCTGCTGACCTCGGCTAATAAAGAGTCGAGGTTGGTGTATAAGGGGCCGACCTTATAAGAGATGACTTTGCTTGTGGTTGTCATAAGCTTCTTGTCAACTCGGTTGTGAGACTGGCCGAGGTTAATGTCTCTGAGTACAAGGGTGCACTTTGGGCATATCAACCACCGCTAGCCCTTAGTCACCTATGTGAGTAGGTGATTGAGGAGTATGCTAGGTCGAGGCTGAATTTCTTCGTGCCTTAGGGGGTGCAATGGTTCCCTGACACATGTCACTCGTCAAAGTGAGTAGTATACTCCCCAAGATGTGATGATTCTGATTGTGCCCTTTAGGTTTCCCTAGGGCATTGATGAGTGTTGGAACGTGGGCCCCCATTTGATAAGGTTTAAAACCTTTTCTTCTTTACCTCTTTTCTCTTTCTTCCATTTTTTTCCTGCTTAAGCTCTATCTCTGCAACTATCAAACCTCCATTGTTGGCTGCCATTGAAGGTTTCCTTCCATTTCTAACCTATTCTTACGTCAATCATGACTAGCCAGGTAACCTTTTTTCCATTTCTGGTTATTATTTTATTTTTCTAAATCTTCGATGAAGTTTCCCATTTTTCGGCGAGGGTTTCCATCAGTGTTGGTGGCTGTAGGGCTAGGCTCATGGTGGTTAGGTTATTTTCGGACTGTTCCAGGCAACTCCAAGGATGTTTTAGCCTAAGATAGCCCTTTTAGGTTTATCGGTGGTCTTCCGGTCACCTTCTCTGGCGACCCTGTTTTTGAAAGTTCTTGAAGTTCTTCATTTGAAACTTTCCAACTTTCCCTTTTTGATCTCGAGTTTAAGTTCTTTCAAGTTGTGTACCTATTTGTGGTTTGAGTCCCTAAGTGTAATGTCGTCTCACTTATGCTCAGACCCCTGTACCAACTCATAGAAGAGTTCTCATCTCTTCGTGAGAAGACTTTTGAGAAAATTAGGCGAATAGAGCTAGCCCAAGAGGAAGCTTGTAGGGCTGAGGCCTTTCCTCTCAGACCTATTTTTCCTCCACCCCTGAAGGTTATATACCCTGAGCCAGCCGATCCTACTGAACCTACAGAGGTTCCTGAGGATCCAGCACCAATGTTCGAGTCTGAGTCGTCCTCCTCAGACCCCATATCTGTAGACTCTTTTCAAGAGGCTATGGATTATTCTCCTAGGTGAGGTGAGGTTCCTGAGGAAGCCGAGGTTTTAAGTCGTGCCTCGTCTCACAAAGGTGCCATCACTTCCCACGGTTCCTCTGATGTAGAAGTCTTAGGTCCAAGTGTGGCATTTCCACCTCCCATTGGGGCCATCCCCCTGTCAGCTACCACTAGGGCCGAATTCGCTCAGAGGTTTCCAAGTGGTGCTCGAGCACCTGCCCGGGCCGATATTGATGGGGACGATGATGACGGTGAGGAAGGTGATATTGATACATCTGAGGTGGTTGAGTATGAGAGTACCGTCAGTGAGTATGACCTTCTTGCTTTTAGGCGCCTCTACTCCATAAATTCATCTATCATCCTTAGGAAACCTCTGAGGGATGAGAGGGCCTTTGATGGCCGAGAGGGAGATATCTGCGTTTATGAGCAGATGTTTAATTTAGGGTTTTATCTTCCTCTCCACCCTTCCATTAGAGTTATACTGTCCTATATAAATCTTGCCCCTTCCCAACTATCCCTCAATGCCTAGAGGGTTATAATTGGGATCATCGTCCTTTGGAGGGTTGTCCACCACTCAGACCTTCCAATTAGGGTTTTCACTGGTTGTTATGTGCCCTCCTCTACTAAAAACCACCCTAGCTATTATCACTTCTTAGCCAAGAAATCAGTGAAGAAAATGCTATTGGTTACCCAAACTTCGAACCATAGCTGGAAACCTCAGTATTTCTTTGTTTCCGGTGCATGGGAATTTGGTTCCAAGGACCCCTTTGAGGTGGGGGAAGGTCTACCTTAATGCCAAAGCCGACCCTGGACTTAGCCATGACAACTATAAAAACATTGAAGACCTTCGCAGTCAGGGCGAGAAGGGTCGGCTTGTTAAATACGAGCATCTGATGACCCCCTACTACCTATCTCAGACAGGTTTAGGGGGTGGTCCCTTGGAAGAGCTTCTTAAGTCTTACTCTTTCTTAACAAGTCGTACCTCTTATGTTTTATATCTCTGACTGACTAACTCAGAGACTTGTCTTTTGCAGAGCGTCCAACAGGCGTATCAGACGACCATTGGGAAATATCTGCTCCAGGGCTTGTGAAGTTGATGGAAAAAAGGGGTGGCAAAAATATACCCCCGCCTATCAGCAATAAGAACGTTGGCACCTCCAAGATAATGTTATAAAAAATAGGAATTCCACGGCCGACCTAGATCACACGAGGCAGAGTAAGGCTCAGGCTCGGGATCGTGCTATCCCCATCTCTATAGATGATGCCTTAGTTGCTCATCTAGCTCGGCTGAAAATCAGTGATAGCCTCATTGCCCATAGCCTGAAGGCTGTCGATGCTATCGGCACAATAATTACTGAAGAGGATAAGAATTTCTTACACTCTTTGGACGTCCTTTTGTTGGCCGAGTTCGCTCTCCATAAGTTAATTCAGGTACCAGTTTTTGCTCATTTGATCACTTGCTCTTCACAAGTATAACCTCGACTTTTTAGAAATTATATCTCATATATTCTTCACAAGTTTAACCTCAGTTTTTTATGGCTCATATTTTTCTTACATCTGATATTCTTCTGTAGGGTGTCTTGTCCTTCTATCGCCTCGTTGATTGGACTCTGAAGAGGATTCCCCTTATAGAGAAGGGCCAAGAAGCTGAGAAGGTTTAAGCCTCTTTGAATGCAGAGGTTGAAAGGCTGAAGGGGGTTGTCAAGCAGAGGGACAATGACATGTCTAAGCTCAAGAAAGACCAAGACTTAACCCTGAAGGCTAATGATGATGCCCTTAAGTCCAAGGTAGATGTTGCGATCAGGGCTGTAGTTGAAGATGCTGTTGAGAAGACCATTGAAGACTAAAAGGTCTCAGACGAGTTTATCAGCTTTGGTTTTGAATACCTAGAGAGGGGTATCAAAGTAACTGGTAAATGGCAGCCACTAAGGAAAAAGAGTCCGAGAGCTTGACCGCTTCAGACTTTGTGGGTCTCGGCTTTGGAGATCCTCTTTTTACTCAGGCCTTATAAAAAGTTAAGGAGGATTACGCTGCTCCAACCGAGATTGCTCCCCTAGAGGTCACTGAGACTGAAGATGCTACCCATCATGATGATGGATCTGAGGTGACAAATATCGGCCGTGACGAAACCACTGTAGCTGCAGAGACATAGGCCATTTTTTGTGAATCTTTTCAATGTTGTAATTTTGATTTCCCTTGTCTGTATCTCTTATTTTTGTGAGCTTTTGATGATCTCTTGATGCCTCTGACTTGTAACTCATCTTTATAATGATAATCATTAGTCCAATCTTCCTCAGATTCTGTTGCTTCATACGATGTTATGCTTGAATGTCTTACCTCTTAAAATCTCACAAAATTAATGATGTTAAAGGTATGAGGTCATCAATCTATGATATTTCACCTCTTAAATTTTTCACCAAACTAATGGTGTTAAAGGTATGAGATCATCAATCTATGATATTTCACCTCTTAAATTTTTCACCAAACTAATGATGTTAAAGGTACGAGGTCATCAATCCATGATGTTTCACCTCTTAAATTTTTCACCAATCTATGATGTTTACCCTCATTAATTTTCACCAAATAATTATGTTTAAGGTCTAAGGTCACCATATTATGATGTTTCACCTCAAAAAAATTTCACCAAACTAATGATGTTAAAGGTCTGAGTTCATCAATCTATGATGTTTCACCTCTTAAATTTTTCACCAAACTAATGATTTTAAAGGTCTGAGGTCACCAATCTCTGATGTTTACCCTCATTAATTTTTACCAAATAATGATGTTAAAGGTCTGAGGTCACCGTATTATGATGTTTACCTCTTAAACTTTCACCAAATAATGATGTTTAAGGTCTGAGGTCACCATATTATAATGTTTCACCTCAAAAAAAATTCACCAAACTAATGATGTTAAAGGTATGAGGTCATCAATCTATGATGTTTCACCTCTTAAATTTTTCACCAAAGCAATGATGTTAAGGTCCGAGGTCATCAATCTATGATGTTTACCCTCGTTAATTTTCACCAAATAATGATGTTTAAGGTCTGAGGTCACCATATTATGATGTTTACCTCTTAAAATTTCACCAAACTAATGATGTTTAAGGTTCGAGGTCACCGTATTATGATGTTTTACCTCAATAATTTTTCACCAAATTAATGATGTTAAAGGTATGAGGTCATCTGTCTATGATGTTTCGCCTATTAAATTTTTCACCAAACTAATGATGTTAAAGGTCCTAGGTTAGAATATTATGATGTTTCGCCTCTTAAACTTTCACCAAATAATGATGTTTAACGACACTATAAGTATCAGCACAACATTGTTGTCTTTTCATTAACATACTTTGTATAAGCTGGTACATGTATTACAAAAAGATAAGAACAACTGCAGCATCATATGTAATACTTTTTTAAGTGATCTACATTCCAAGGGTTGGAGAAAGGTTCTCCTTCAAGGTTTTCTAACCGGTAGGTACCAGACACAACCTCATCAACTACCCTATAAGGACCATGCCAATTAGGATGGAGCTTATTTGCTCTTTGCCACGTCTTCTTTAAGACTAGGTCTCCCACAGCTATGGGCCTTGACTTCACCCTTTGATTGTAGAATCTCGCAGTTCTTTGTCGGTAGGCTGCCTGTCTTATCTATGTATCTTCTCTTATTTCTTCAATCAAATCAAGATCAAGTCTTTTCTCTTCTACATTCCTCTGAGGGTCATAGGTCTGAACCCTCTGAGTGGGAAGTCCTACCTCTGTTGGGATGACAGCTTCTGAGCCATGGGCTAGCATAAATGGAGTTTCTCCTATTGGCGTCCTTGTTGTCATCCTGTAGGCCCATAACACGGCATATACCTCCTCTTTACATCTCCCTTTGGCCTTTTCCAACCTCTTTTTTATCCCATCAAGGATTATTCGGTTTGTGACCTTGATTTTCCCATTTACCTGGGGTCAGCCAGGAGAAGAGAAGAACTGCTTGATCCCTACTCTTTCGCAGTATTTTTCTAAGGATATATTCTTGAATTGGGTTCCATTATCTGAGATGAGGGTGTTTAGAAGACCATACCTGCATATGATGTTCTTCCAGATGAACTGGAAAGTCTTATGCTCAGTGATTGTAATTATTGGCTCAGCCTCCACCCATTTTGAAAAATAATCAATTGCCACTATTAAGAATCGATAGTTATTTACAGCTCTTGGCAAAGGTCCTACCAAGTCAATCCCCCATATTGTAAATGGCCAGGGGAAGATGATAAAATTAAGAGGTTGGTGTGGCTGATAAGGTATGGTAGAAAATCTTTAACACTTATCACACTTCTTCAAATATGCAGCTGCATCTTTAGCCAATGTCGGCCACCAGTACCCCTGAGTGATTAATCTCTTAGCCAACGGCCTCCCTCCTATGTGACTTGAACAAGAGCCCTCATGCACATCGTGTAAGATATTTGGAACCTATGAAGAATGAACACATTTGAGTAGGCCTGTCAATGGATCGAATTTTATCCGAATCCGATCAATTTATACGGATTTGGATCAAGCCAAAAACCCGATTACCCGATTACCCGTTTATTAAATGGAACGGATTTGGATTCATATGATCCGATCCGTTAATAATCAGATCCGATTAATATATATATATATATATATAATATTTTTAATTAAAAAAAAACACGAAAACACACACTGCTAAACACAAAACACAACCACACAAAACACACGCACACACAACCACACAAAACACACTACTAGAATACCTAAACCTAAAACACACTACTATAAATTATACTGAGCGGCGACGCCCTCTCTCTCTCACGAGTCTCACACATCCTCCTCTCCTCTTCTCCGATCAGATCTATCCGTCGCCACCTAACGGGTATTTTTTTTCTTTTTCTCTTATTCTTCTGTACAATAACTTAGTGTTGATTTTTTTTTATTCTTCTTACGGCGCCATCTCTGCCATGGCTGTTAGTTTGAGATCTAAACCACCCTCTCCAATCTTTATCTAATAATCCTTAACCAAAAAAAAACTCAGGCAAAAATAAAAAGGGACAAACTGCGGCCATTTCTCCAGCGTCATTCGAACGATAGCTTGGGTCATTTGAACGATCGTTGTTTTTTCCTCCCTTGTCGGCATCAGCCATTATTAAAGCCTTAAGCTTCTAAACTCTCATCATTGTTCAACCCAAATACAGGTGCTACATAATTTACGATACATTATTAATTAAACCTTGAATCTACTAAAACTATCCTCCGATGTTTTTTTGCAATATACTGAATGCCCCTTTTTTTGGTTGATTAAATGGTCTGATGAGTTTGAATGTAGATTATAAACAACTACTTAATATGTTTCTCTCTTGGTGTGATGAGTTTGGATAGGAGATAATGGTCCGATGTTTTTTTTGTAATATACTGAATGCCCCATTTTTTTTATTTGATTAAATATTCAGTCTGAATGCCCCTTTTTTTGGCTGATTAAATATAATATCTGAATGCCCCTTTTTTTCAATCAGTGTTTATGTATTGCTTGGTTGTTTATGTATTGAACCAATATTTTTTCAGTCCTAAATTAATGTTATTTACTATTTTTTTATAGGTATGACTTCATTGGATCCTTGTCAAAATTCGAGCGGTGTGGGTGGAAATGATTTTATCGATGTTGATATCCAACAACACGACGTTGAGCAAGGACCATCAAAGAGGACTAGGCGCCATACATCATCGGTATGGACTATTTTTGTTAATTTTAAAGATGATAAAGGTGAAGACAAGGCCAAATGTGGTCGTTGCAAAAAAAATATTTGTTGGGGATAGTAGTAAAGGTACTAGTCACCTCAGGTCCCATATAACTAGGTGTACGGGTTCTTAAACCGACATTTCTCAACAAATGATAAAAGCTTCTAAAAAAATTACGGATGATGCCATAGATATTGAAACTTTAAATTTGATCAGAAAAAAGTAGGAGGGACCTCGCTATAATGATAGTGAAACATAATTATGCACTTAACATGGTGGAGCATGAATTTTTTGAGAAGTTTTGTAACGGCCTTGAGAAGAGTGCGCGTGTGTTCAAATAAAGATTTTATTTAATTAAACACAGTTTTTATCAATTAAGTCATAAACATGCATCTATATGTGATTGAATAAGATGATAACACATGCAAGAACATTCAAACACATACATGTGAGAAAAAATCCCGCAAAGGGACAAAACCTTTTATTTTCACTATAATATTGTAAGAAACGGTTACACGGATTACAGTAAAAATACAGTGACGCAGAAATACCCGCGGGCGTCGGTTCTGTAGTCGGCGGCTGAAACTTTTCCTTTCCGGGAGGGCAGCAATGAAGAAGAAGGATGGTCTTCTCCACAAGGGTATGAACAAGCACGAGGTTGTGTTCTTGGGTTGCAAACGGATTCACAAAGTTTTGGCAAAGTTGTGTGAATCAAAACATGAGTCTTGAGACTCAAAAAGGTGAAGACTTGAGGTATTTGGACTCTCAAATTCGTCTATCTAAGTCTTACAAAATAGCTCCCCCGTAGTTGGTATTTATAGGAAAATAGATTAAGAGTTCCACGAATTAAAAACACTGCCAGCGTACGGGGACCCCGAACCGGTTCGGGTACCCTGCGAATCGATTCGCCCCCGAATTGGTTCGGCCCCTCGGTTCGGGGACAATCGCTGGTCAAGGAGCTTTAAACACTTAGAAAAATTCCAAGTATTTTTCTTGGACTTATCTCCATTTTCAATGGGCCATAGCTTGATCACCGTAACTCGGATTGAGGTGTCGTTTCTTCTAGTATATTTGTTGCAGCAAGCTCTTCAACTTTCCAGTTGATCGGTCCTCTGGACAGTGGTTGTAAAATTATCAAATTGCCCTTGAACTTCCCTATCAATCCTTGTTTCACTATTTTGACTTCTCTTGCGTACCACTTGCATTACGAGCCTAAAATCATGGAACGTGAAGTCGTTGAGGCAGATGAGGGACACATGATGGAGATAATGAATACTTGATTCTCGAAATTCCAATTGAGGTCGTCGTGTGAGATCGTGTAGAGACATGCCAAATGTAGCGGCATACGACATATACAAATGAAACATTTCGAACATGATAAAATTGTCCTTACAAATCTCCCCCTATGTCTATGTCGGTACATACATAAAAAATTCGAATTATCGAATAACAAAATTGCCTATACAAATCTACCCTTCCATGAACCCAAAACTGGAAAGATAAAAATGAATAAGTCTTCATCATTTGTTCTTCAAATCTTCAATACATTCAAAGCTTTTCCCATCAGGGTGTGCAATTCAGTGATCATTAATGTAGTACCTACACACATGAGAAAAAGCAAATACCAAATGACATATCAAGCATAAAATGAGATAATCATAGATATCGATTTACAATGAAAGCATATGTCAAATCTCAAATCTTAAAAACTCCCCCATAATATGATAATTCTTTCTCCCCCTTTTATGATGTCCCCAAATAGACAGATATGAGAAGTAGAAATAGATGCGCATGGAGTATGTCACAAGGAAATAAACTTGCTATTTTTGAATTTTAATTTTTTTTCACATAACAGATATAAACAAAGAAACACACCATGAACGAGCTCAAAACAACCAAGTCGATGATTGCGTAAATGAATGTGTGTGAATTAATCCGATAGGAAAATCAATGCATACAAACATGATATATGTGCACGATGAGTATCGGATACTCCTAACGAATGAACTCAAAGTCTTCCTTTGGTATAAACAAAATGGTAATATGAGACATTGACTGAATCAAATCAACAAATCAAAGCTCAAAGTGATTTCCATACCAATAACGTCCAAAACTATTTCATGCTTTTTCAGGACTTCAAGGAAGTGCAAACCCGTTTATATTCTCCAACCAAACCCCCTCAGATTTATATTTTAAATAGAGGCATTCTAAATTCTCAAACTTTGGAGAATTGATGGTGAAACTTAATGGCCCATATTTGGCATATATTGCTTTTTATTGCCTTTAAATTTTTTCGGGCTCTTTTAACCTCTATGGACCCCGGATAATAAAATTCCTCAATTTTTTAGGTCCTTTTTAACGGTGGCTTAAAGTCGCAAAGGCTAAATGAACCTTTCGCATCCCTTCCCCATTTTTAAATAAACACACAGTCTTACCAAAATGATTTTTACATGCATTCCAATCATGTCAAGTTTTATTGCATATTGTTAGTTGTATAGACAGAATTGAGATGGAAACACTCAAGCCAATATGTGATAAATAAGTACAATAATCAAATATAGTCGTGCATGTGTTCAATAAAGGATATAGGAGTCAAATATGTATAAAGATATCACTAATCACATCTCAAAGACTCCAAATAATGTAAAGCACATGGATGAAATGATGTAGTGTCTCAAATCTCTATCAAACAGTCACATGGATAAAAGGAATGAAATTGTGACTCGTCTATCTTAAATGCTCATAAAAAAAAGGTGCAGATAAAATACAAAAATCTTTTTGTGCTTTTCTAAAAATTTTTATAAAAGAAAATCTTTTTGGATTTTTCAAAAGAATAAATAAATAATACAAATTAATGGTACATGATAGCAATAGGCAAAAGAGACATCATGAAAACCACCCTATGTTAGCAGACATGTCAAGACCTAAACATGCATCTATATGTGATTGAATAAGATGATAACACATGCAAGAACATTCAAACACATACATGTGAGGAAAAATCCCCCAAAGGGGCAAAACCTTTTATTTTCACTATAATATTGTAAGGAACGGTTACACGAATTACAATAAAAATACAGTGACACAGAAATACCCGCGGGCATCAGTTCTGTAGTCGACGGCTGGAACTTTTCCTTTCCAGGAGGGCAGCAATGAAGAAGAAGGATGGTCTTCTCCACAAGGGTATGAACAAGCACGAGGTTGTGTTCTTGGGTTGCAAACGGATTCACAAAGGTTTGGAAAAGTTGTGTGAATCAAAGCATGAGTCTTGAGACTCAAAAAGGTGAAGACTTGAGGTATTTGGACTCTCAAATTCGTCTATCTAAGTCTTACAAAACAGCTCCCCCGTAGTTGGTATTTATAGGAAAACAGATGAAGAATTCCACGAATTAAAAACACTGCCAGCTATAGGGACCCCGAACCGGTTCGGGTATCCTGCGAACCGATTCGCCCCCCGAATCGGTTCGGCGCCTCGGTTCGAGGACAATCGCTGGTCAAGGAGCTTTAAACACTTATAAAAATTCCAAGTATTTTTCTTGGACTTATCTCCATTTTCAATGGGCCATAGCATGATCACCGTAGCTCGGATTGAGGTGCCGTTTCTTCCAGTATATTTGTTGCAGCAATCTCTTTAACTTTCCAGTTGATCGGTCCTTCGGACGATGGTTATAAAATTATCAAATTTCCCTTGAACTTCCTTATCAGACCTTATTTCACTGTTTTGACTTCTCTTGTGTACCACTTGCATTACGAGCCTAAAATCATGGAAGGTGAAGTCGTTGAGGCAGATGAGGAACACATGATGGAGATAATGAATACTTGATTCTCGGAATTCGGATTGAGGCCGTCGTGTGAGATCGTGTAGAGACGTGCCAAATGTAGCGGTATACGACATATACAAATGAAGCATTTCGGACATGATAAAATTGTCCTTACTGGCCTAAATCCTCAATTTAAGTTAGTGTCAAGAAACACCATTAGGCCTGATATTATGGAGTTGCATGGAGAATAAAAGATTAAACTTTACAATGTTTTGGAAAGTTAATTATCTAAAGTAACATTGACTACGGATTTATGGACTTTCGGCCATCAAAACATTGCCTATTGTTGTTTGACGGCGCACTACATTGATGATAAATGGGTTTTACAAAAGAAAATCATTAACTATAGGTGTATTGAATACCCACATGGTGGTGAAACATTGTTTAGGTTCATTTTGGATTTTATTTTGGAATGGAATTTGGAAAAAAAATTATTTTCAATAGTGGTGGATAATGCGTGTGCTAATGATGTAATGGTTAGGCACTTAAGAAGTTGGTTGAGTAATAAATCTTTGCTTTGTTTGGGTAGTGATTTTTATCATGTTCGTTGTAGTGCCCATATTCTTAATTTGATTGTTCAAGATAGGTTGAGAGTGATTGGGAGTCTTATTCTTAATATTAGAGACACTATTAGATATTTGCACAAGTCACCATATGGAAAATAAAATTTTGATATTGCATGCAATCAAAGCAAGATAAGGAGTAAAAAATAAGTTCCTATGGATGTACCTAATCATTGGAACTCCACGTACTTAATGCTTGAAATGGCTTTAGATTTTCAAGATGCTTTCACTCGCTTAGCATAAATTGATAAAAATTATAAACATTGTCCATCCGAAGATGAGTGGGGGGTGGCAAAATTGGTTTGCGGTTGTTTGAAAAAAAAATTATGATGCTACACGCCATTTTAGTGG
This sequence comes from Sambucus nigra, assembly GCA_949130495.1. Taxonomy (NCBI): domain Eukaryota; kingdom Viridiplantae; phylum Streptophyta; class Magnoliopsida; order Dipsacales; family Adoxaceae; genus Sambucus; species Sambucus nigra. The sequence continues at coordinate 558,944,424 of OX422210.1, read as the reverse complement.
TACAAATTTTCTGACTGCAAATGTTTTCTTTGTCGATGTTTGTAAAATTCAATTAATGTTGATGAGTTTGGAGGAAAGTGAGCATGAGTGCCTTCGTTTGATGTCTATCCCAAATGAGGGAAAAGTTTGAAAAATATTGGGATGAATGTAGTTTAGTGTTGGCTATTGTCGTTGTGCTTGATCCGAGGTGTAAGATGGCGTATGTTGAGTTCTATTATAATAAAATCTATGGTGTTCGTGCTAGTAGTTATGTGGGTAGAGTGCGTAGTTCTTTTATGGATTTGTATTTGGAGTATGGAGGTGATAATTCTTTTGGTGTGGGTTCAATGGGGGTTCGAGATGTGATTGATGGAATTGGGAGTAGTACATCTCACACGGGGAGTCTTAGTGTGATTGATGAGGATTCAGATTTTGGTACTTGGTATAATCAATCTGCCAATGTTAATGCTTTTCAAAAAATTGAGGTGGATTAATACTTGAAAGAACTTGTTTACCAAAGAAAAGAACATTTTAACATTTTGACGTGGTCGCAAATGTGTAGTGGTAAGCTTCCTACCTTTGCACAAATTGCACGTGATATTTTAGCTGTCCCGACAACTACCTCTGAGTCTGCCTTTAGTATTGGAGGTAAAGTTATTAATGATACACGTGCATCTTTGCTTCCCGAGATTGTTAAAGCTTTAGTTACCACTGCGGATTGGATAGAATCACAAAAAACATCAAGTAAGTAGTTATTTAATTTGTCATTATATCTATATTTTTTTTCTTTTCTTCAAATATCTAAATCTTTATAATATTTGTTTCAGCTGTTCAAGAATCATAAGGTTTGTTTCAGCGGTAGCATAGAAAAAGAAGATAATAACTAAGTAAGTTCATTATTTTCTTTTATTTTTTAACATACGTAATCTTACAATATTTGTATTTATGTTTGAAGGATAAATGTCCATTATTTTCTTTTGTTTCTCAGAGTGGCTTTGAAGGAGAAAGTTGAAGTGAAGATGTGGTTTTGTATTTTGATTTTGAACTTTTATCCAAGTCATGTTTGTAATTTTTGTATTTTGAATGCTGTTGGATCTGATCTTGGGTTTATTTGTGATGGATGGCGTATTTAATATTATTTGTGATGAATGGTGGACTTCTATATTGGTGTTACTTTGATTTTGAATGATGGACTTTTTATCTAGGAATAAATGTTGGACTTTATCTTGGAAACATTTGCAAATTAAATTTATGAAATAAGAGATGAAAATAAAAATCGAATTTGGAAATATCTTTATTTGGATTTGAAACTATCATTATGAAATAAGAGATGAAATAAAAATTGTTGCAAATTAAGTTGTTAAAAAATGTTATTTGAACTTAAAATTACATTTTTTTATGAAAATCATAATTAAAATAAATAAATAAATATTTGGATCGGATCGGATAAATGGATCGGATTACCCAATTCTTAACAAATCGGATTCGAAACCTAACAGATAATTCGTCGGATAATCGGATCGGATCCGAATTCGTTTATCTTAAACGGATTCGAATTTGGATTTGCCTGATCCGGTCTGAATCCGATCCGTTTATAGGCCTAATCTAAGGAGAGGGAGCAGGAATCCCTTTTTATACAGGACATTTCCTACAATTGAGAATTTAGCAGCTCTAAACCTCAGTTTTCTCTTTTCTGACTTCGACTCTGGCAGTTCTCCCTCTCTGATGTATCTGATAAGAGGGTCCATCCATGATTCTCCCATATTCAGATTCAGGCAAGTTCTAGCAACCTCTTCCTCTTCGATGGTCGGTTTGAGCAGAATCTCAACTGGTATTATTCTCCTTATGTTTGTTCTTATTACTGAGACTAACCACACGAGTGCATCGACTCGATTATTGTTTAGCTGAGGTATTCTCTTCATCTTTACTTCTTTGAAGGTTTCTAGCATCCCTCTCACCCTCTTCAGGTATTTGGCCATCCTTTCATCTTTGGCCTCATACACCCCCAGAATTTTGTTGACAACCAACCTTGAGTCACTGTGGACTAGGAGTCGGCTGACGCTAAGGGCCTTTGCCAAAAAGAGACCTGCTATCAACGCCTCATATTCTGACTCATTGTTAGAAGCTTTAAAGTTGAACCTCAATGCATACTCAATATCGGTACCATATGGTGCTGACACTATCAGCCCTGCTCCATTTTCGCTTTCAAAAGACGACCCATCAATGAACAAGTTCCAAATTGTTGATCTGAAGAGAAATTTCCCTTCGATAGGGTTCCTTCCTTGAAGAGGTACCTGTCTTCCTCATTCTCAATAATTCTTTTCTATCTTTGCTTGACTTAACCTCGTTCGGATCTTGAAAGACGTTTCTGTTCGGTTCATTTATAGCCTTTTGACTAATCTCAACCTCGATCTCTTCCCATATAAACTCTGCTACAAAGTTTGCGAGTGCGTGCCCCTTGATGGCAACCCTGGGTTGATAAACACTGTCATATTCCCCTAACTTGATGGCCCAGGTCATTAGCCTACCTAACTTCTCAGGTTTATGGAGGACCTGTCTGAGTGGGGAGTCAGTTAGGATGACCATGGAGTGGGCTTGGAAGTATGGCTTCATTTTTCTTGAAGCATATATCAAAGCATAAGCCAACTTTTCAATCCGAAGATATTTTTGTTCATACCCTTGAAGAGCTTTACTATTAAAGTACACTGGCCTCTGTACTCCATTATCTTCTCTTACTATTGTAGCACTAATGACTGACTCTGAGACAGCTATATATACATATAGCTTCTCACCCAAAATTGGCCGAGATAGGAGTAGAGGGAATCCGAGGTAGGAATTGAGCTCTTTAAAAGCTTTGCCACATTCTTTATCCCATTTGAAGGCCTCTCTAAGAACTTTGAAAAAAGGAAGACACTTATGTGTAGCTCTCGAGACGAACCTGTTAAGTGCAACAACTCTTCCGATTAGCCTCTGAACGTCTTTGATGGTTTTGGGTGTCTTCATCTCTAGCAAATCCTTGATCTTCTCATGGTTAGCCTCTATTCCCCTTTGGTTGACAATGAATCCTAAAAACTTCCCTGCTCCTATCCTGAAGACACATTTGGCCGGGTTGAGCTTCATTCTGTACTTATTCATGGTGTTAAAACTTCTTTTAAGGTCGGCCACATGAGTGTTCGCCTTCAGGATCTTCGTTAGCATGTCGTCCACATACACTTCTATGGACTTGCCTATTTGGTCCTCGAACATCTTATTTATAAGACGTTGGTAAGTAGCGCCTGTATTCTTCAGCCCAAAAGACATGACCTTGTAGCAATAGGTCCCTTTATATGTGATGAATGTTGTCTTCTCTGAGTCTTCTGGGTTCATAAAGATCTGATTATACCCGAAATATGCATCCATAAAGCTCATGAGCTCATATCCTACTGTGGCATACACCATCTGATCAATATGAGGTAGGGTAAACTGTCTTTTGGGCTAGACTTGTTCAAATCAGTAAAATCTACACACATCTTCTATTTCCCATTAGCTTTTGGCACAATGACAGTATTAGATAACCGCTCCGGGTATATGACCTCTCTGATGAATTTGGCCTCTTCAATCTTTTTAACCTCTTCTCTGATGACATCATACTTCTCCCTTGAGTACACCCTTCTTCTCTGTTTGATAGGCTTGACGTCTTCTATAACATTGAGTTTATGGCACATAATCTCAGGATCAATACCTGGCATGTCTACATGGCTCCACGCGAAGATGCTATGTTTCTTCTTCAGCAGCCTTACTAGTTCCTCTTTGATCTTAGGTCTTAGGGCTTTACCGATTTTAATGTTTTTTTGGCTCGTCCTCATTAAGGACGATGGATTCTACCTCTTTTGTGGCCTCTCCCTTCTTGAGCTTTATTTCATCTCTAGGATCAAGTGTGTCGATGTTGTATTTGGTTGTTGCCCTCTTATGAGCCTCCCTCTCTTTCGCAGAGTTAAAGTAGAATTTATGTGCCGATGTTTGGTCACCTTGCACTTTCCCTACTCCATAGGGAGTCGAGAATTTTAGCATTTGGTGGACCGTTGAAGGCACGACCTCAAATTCCTTAAGGGCTACTCGTTCTATGATGAGGTTGTAAGCTGAGAAGATGTTTTCATCCATTACAAAGAAATTAATTTTTCTGGTCAACCTCTTAGGCCATTCATCTCCCATTCGAACATCCATCTCATACATGCCCAATGGATGAACCTTTTTACTGCTAAAGCCAATCAAGGTATGATGATAAGGGATAAGCCTAGCTCTACTGAGGCCTAGGCTTTTAAAACAGGGCCAAAACATAACGTTTGCTGAACTACCACCATCAATGAGTATCCTCTAAACTTCACACTCATACACCCTTGTGGTGATTACCAAAGGGTCATTGTGAGGAGCTAAGATACCTTTGAAGTCAAGTCGTGAGAAGTCAACTATGAGGGTATTCATATCTACCTTCTTTCTCTTCTTGTGTTTAACCTCTGCGGAGGCCAAGTTCACAACCTCGGCCTTAGTCACCGCTTTGGCCTCTGCCACGTGGACCTTGCGATCAGCAACCTCTGAGCCACCCCTGCTAGTCCTCCACAAATGGTGCTCACACCGAAAGAGATCATACCGACCCTCTTTACTGGGATATTATCGTCTTTTGATGGGAGGTCAGGGTCATCGTCGTCATCATCTGAGTCCTCAACTCTTCTAGTAGGGACATCATCTCGATATTTATCATTTCTCTTCTTTTTTGGGTCATAACTCCCCCCCTTAGCGGCTCTACCAACAACATACTTTCTGAGCTTTCCAGACTTCAACATCTTCTCAATCTCGTCCTTTAGTATGAAGCATTTGTCAGTCAGATGGTCGTGGTCCTGATGGAACTCGCACCATAGGTTATTGTTTCTCTTATATAGAGGGTCCTTAAGCTTCTCCCGCTATCTTAGGGATCTATTATACTTTATTTCATTGAGGATGTGTTCATAGCTCACAGTTAGAGGAGTATAGTGTGCAAACTTGTCGTCTGCAGCCCTTTTCTTTCCATATTTCTTCCTTTGAAATTTCCCACTGCTACTTCCATTCTCATCCTCATACTTTGCAGCCATTGCCTCTTCTGCGTTCATAACCTTTCTAACTGTCTCTAACAACTTGACCATAGAATTAGGAGGGTCTTCAGTAAGCTTTCAAAGTAGCTTTCCCTTCTTAAGTCCTCCAATGAGAGCTGTCATGGCTATGCTCTCTTCGTAATCTTCAACCTCTAACTTTTCCTTCTTGAACCTTGCGATGTAGTCTCTGAGGCTTTCATTCTTAGCTTGATTTACATAGAGCAGATGGGTTGTCTTTTTCTGAGGTCTTACCCCAAAACAGAAGTTGTGTATAAAACACTCAGCCAAACCCTTAAAGTTCTTAACGGAATTTTTAGGAAGAGAAGTGAACTAAATATGTGCAGCTCCTGTTAAAGTGCTCGAGAAAGCTCAACACCTCATCTCATCAGGGATTGAGTAAATATCTGTTGCAGACTGATACATCTCAATGTGATGCACTGGGTTGGTACTACTATCGTACTTTGGAGACACCATCGGTGGTTTAAATTTGGCAGGGGTTGGGAAGTTGACAATCCTTGCCACAAATGGGGAGCCCTCTAAGAACCCCCTTTGCAGTGGGTCTCGGCTTTTTATGAGGTCCCCTATCTTCTCTTCAAGCCTTTGGATGGAATCAGTCCAGGGTCTTGCAACGTCAGTCTGACCGAGGTTGTCCCAGTCACCTCCAAGAGTGGACCGAGGGTTCTCCTGCAGCAGGGGAAACATCGTCTGTTAACTTCCCCCTGACCACAGTCTTGGCCATGTGGGGGTTGACCATGATGAGGCCGATGTTCGTCACCTCCCTTTTTTGATCCGATTATGCTCCTTAACCTGGATAGTCTCTTCCTTAGATCATTAACTGGTCCGAGCATCTCAAAGGCCGACCCTCTGCTTAAGCGATAAAAAACTGACCCTCTTTGTTGTGCATCACCACCTCGTCTCTCACACTGACCTCGGCTCTGTAGTATAGGACATATATCATTGTTTGAGACCTCATACGGCTCCCAACAGTCTGCAGGAGCATCTTATGCCTCAATATCGTTGTACCTATCCTCAAGGTAAGGGTTTCCTTGCCTCCCGAGGAGTAGACGCCTATGGTCAGCAACATCCCTCCTCTGTTGAGGAGTAGGTTGGTCCTTTCGCGGTGCCTGGGGTGGTTTCCTGGCCTCATGCTGTGATTGAGTAACCACCGGAGTAATCATTTTCGGTGAGACCCCAGGTGGTCTCATTATGTTTTGGTTGAGCTGGGCAAATTATTCCTGCATCACTTGCTGAGTGGCAGCTAAGGACTTCAAGGTTGCTGCCACCTCAGCCATCTCGAATTGTGGTGGTGCTTGGCTGGAACTGGGTCCTCCAACACCAGATGGTGGTAGAGGTGGTGGTAACTTCGGTGCCATATATTTAGACTGAAGAGCTTGCAATGAAAATATTAGAGAGCTTGATACCTTAAAGGACCTCTTTTAATGGTGACACAACTTCACACAAAGGGTGAGGCCTGGTTCACCATCAGAGTCTCCGGTGAGGTTAAGCCACAAAAGAGGAAGAGTTGAATCTTCTCGTTCCTACAGACGACACCAAAATGATGATGCTATAATTAGCACCACCATATATGGTGTTGATAAGCTCAAACTTGTGATAACAATGGCAGCATAAGAGTGTATATATAATAGAATGAGGTGAGGAGAAGAGGATGAACACTAGTATATTAGTGGTTCAGCTAATTTGGCCTACGTGTATGAGTAATATCACTAGATGAAGGCACTAATGGCTATAGATACAATCTCTCAAGCTTTCTCTCTCTACTGTGTAAACTGACAGAGTTTTAGCCAGGGTTACAAAAACGAATCCCTTTATAAGGTAGAGGATGACCCCTATATATAGTGCTTGGGGGTGTAATGTACCCCCAAGCATGCAATGAGTATGTGCATGAGAATCGAACCAGTATGAGGATGGCACCTGGCTGATCTTATATAGATAATGATGACCTCAATATTCCTTCACGTGAGGGGAATGATTCGATTATAACTAATTTGTCCATATGTTCCAAACCTTACGTGTTCTTGTAAATGCTCGGCCCTACGTCCTTGACTGGTGTAACCTCAACTTTGATGAGTACGAGGTTAGTGGAGTCAGATGTAGTTACTTTGTCTTCTCTAATCGTGATGACCTCGGCCAGGAGGGCTGGCCGAGGTTAGGTATGAGGTAGTTGTAATGTTGACCGAGGCCGATGATGACATTGGCAGTTGATTGAGACCATGAGACTCTGCTGACCTCGACTAATGAAGAGTCCAGGTTGGTGTATGAGGGGCCGACCTTATAAGAGACGACCTTGCTGATGGTTGTCATAAGCTTCTTGTCAACTTGGCTGTGAGACTGGCCGAGGTTAATGTCTCTGAGTATGAGGGTGCACTTTGGGCATGTCATTATTATTTAATAATGCTAAAATGAAGTAATTGTGAGCATTTTAGTTGATTATAAATTTGGGGAACATATGAATGTGTGCTATATTTTAGTTAAATTAGTAAGTTTGTGAAATTTCACTGAGTTGATTATTGATATGATATGTATATATTATATGGGGATTTTATGGCTTTATAAAAGTCAAAATATGTTGGGTTGCTATGCAATTCAAGAGATGTCGTGTTATTGAAAATCATGGGAATGTTTATTGCCTATGAACGAGAGATGTGGGGTTTAGTAAACTCTGGATATGTGTATTACCTTATTTGGCACAAAGATGGAAATGTTTATATATCTAAGACGTTAATATAATATTTTTACTAAATATAAATGTAGTACATTCACTGAGCTTATACATTCATGGTTTTATGTATGTTTACATTTTTAGGTTTTTGGAGCTACCATTACCAGGTTTAGGGTGTTAGTGGGATAATAGCATGGTTTTTGTTAATTTCTAGTAATATAATAGTTGTAATTAAGTTAGTTTGTTTCAGATTTTTTTTAAAAAATTATGTCTCTTTAAAACGATTGGGTTTTTAATGTTCCGCACTTAAAACTTTGAAGTTGTCTTTAGTTTGATTTTAAAAAATTGATTGTGTTTTGTGATTTATTTAGTTATCTTTACGCTAGCGGGGAAGGAGTGTGACATTAATTCCTACCACCTGATTGGTGGTTCGTATCGTTGTCCTAACGTCCATGGGCTGAGGAGTCGACCCAAAAGAGTAAGAAACATATGGAACAAAGTTAGGGTCCTCAAGGTTTCCCTTAATAGGACGAACAATGGCTAAATAAACAAATCTTACAAATTCAGGAGATTAGGGTCGACTCTCGTTCTACTCACAGATTTGCCTCAACACCCTCTCAACCCATAAAAACTCATTTATAAAGTGTGGATATTCACAATGAAGAGGAATTTAAGGGATATTTGCTATCGGAATTAAAGAAATTGGATAAGAAAACTAAGAAACCCCTAAATGCTACAAGCCTTACGACCAACCAACTCAATGACCTTCTAAACGTATCAATCCCCCAACCAAACCACCACAGAACAACCCAAACAACAATATTTGCTAATATTCAGCATAATCGAAAGTAAAAAGTAAGACAAATTCAAAAAGCTCTAGAAAACTAAAGAAGAATGGACAAACAAGGTACCTAGTGTCCTAAAAGGCATAAAGTGAGCCCAAAGCAGACAACGAATGCCAAAAAAGGAATTTTTGCTGAAAACAATGAACTCAAATGGAAACATATTCGAAAATTGCGGAGGTAAGCAAGAGCGATGATGAAAAAAAGGAAGAGTTGGAAACGGGAGGAGTTTCTCTCTCTAAAAGATCACCCGTGAAGGCTTGAAAGTGTGAAAAGTTCAAAGTGATGTGAAAAATGCCTTTTATACCTTTTTAATAATAATAATTATATTTTTAAAAAGAGGCGTGACGCGATGCCATGAAAAGTGAACTAACGCATCGAAACTGTGCGTGCACCAGCCAACACTCGATACATGACGCTCTCACAACCATAAATTTTCCAAAAATTACACAAGTAATTGTGGTCGGTAAGTGATGAACTGATGCGAGACCGAGCCGGTGACATCTTGCAGATTAAACTTCACTCACTTCGTTTAACACCAACCCAGAAGATATTACTCCCTTGAGAATCTGCTACAAACCACCACATTGAGCAAAGTTTTGAGGGCTATTGTTATACCATACATATGAGATGACTCGTGGACCACTTATAAGGTGACACTTGGACCCACATGCCTACTGTGAATGTGGTCAATCAGGGCTTAGAGCATGGTCGACTCGTATATAGATTTGCGTGACCATACTTAACATAACAGTTAACTTCATTAGTTGACACTATTAACAAACACAGTTAAATCAAGCATGTACTTAGTGACTAGATGCCGTCAATAGCCTAAATGCCCGTGAATGTGAGGAAGATATGCAAATATTTTCCCCCATGTGCCAATAATTAAATCTTAATTATTCTCTCACTATGATTGTAAAACGTGCACTCACCTCACCTATAAAGGTGCGCCACGAGTCCTACTCTCTTATACAAAAACCTATAAATAACAAACATTATCCACATGTGGGTATCTTGTGAGACTGTACGCTACTGTTATCTGGAGAGCTTGTATCTTGTTCTCATCCATGATGATTACCTAATAATTAATAGAAAACACTAACATATGTGGACGTAGATACTCAATTGGGCTGAATCACATAAATCTAGTTCTCCTTCTTTGTTTATTTACTCTATCTAGCTTATTCATATGTTAGTATTTCAGAGTCTCTTAACTATTTAACTATTTATCTGCTGGTATTTAGTATTTTTAGCTAAGATAAATCAAATACCAATTCTTAGCGATAACAGTTATCTTAGGAGACAACCCTTTAAAGTATAAATAAAGGATAAAATATCAAAAAGTTCTTCAAATATTTTTCAATACACATTTAGTTCAAGCATTTTATTTTGTACCAAAAAATTAACATAATGAATAAGTTTTTGATGCAAAATAAAAATACTTGGAGTACACATGCATTAAAAAAATTTCAAAGGATTAATTAGTATATGTCCCATAATTAAGCAGCGACTCCTCTAATTATTGACGCACAATAAATTATATATCTGTGCTTATTTTATCGACCGAAGGAAAATTTTGGCCGTGAGTTCCCAGAGTCGCTTTGTCCGTCCGTCTGAGTCTACAACACTCTGACTCATCTTCTCCACTTTCTCCTCTCCGACTTCCCCATCTTCTCCAACGAATCTCTTATCATTATCTCTTCATCTTACATACCATTCTCTCCTCATCACGCTTTACCTCCATCCGCCTCTTTTTTGCCCCCAGTTCTAAAACCCTCTTCAATATATGAGTCCCTATTGGGAAACAGCTGTAACAGCTTTGAGATGTTAAGTTGTTAAAGGTGCAAAACCTTGATAGTGGAAGTCCCACATCGGTTGGTTCAAACAAATGGAGTGTGTTAATATACAATTTTTTGGGAACAAAGGTTCAGCCCTTTGGGCATTCAATGTTTTGTGGGTATGTGGGGCAGACCCAATGGGCCAAGTCACACACGCGCGCGCGCACCGCCGCCGTCGTCCGTCCGACCCGGCCCGTGTCCGGGTCCGGGTCCTGGGCTTGGGCTCATTAAGAATTAATTTTTTGGACAAATACATAACTGTTTTTTGGGCTTTAAAAATTAATTTGACGGTAATTAATTCCGAAAAATTAAAACGTGTTTTATTCTGTGTTGATTTCTTCAACCGAGTTGCCCACTATTTCCAGATTTTTCTCCACGTTGTTTACCAACGTCTCTTTTCTTTTTTCCCCATAAAAGAGGTTGTAGCCTCCGTTTTTAACAGACAGTTATCTCCCAAAAAAATTTCTGCAAACAGTTCTCGTTTTCCAACCTCCGAATTTTTACAGAAATAATTATTCATTCCCTGAATAATTATAACGCCACAGAAGTATATAATCTTTCCCAGATTATTTATATATATCTTGATCGAGTAGTATATGTATTATAGAATGGGTGTTTGTTGATCGAATCAAATTCGTGCTGCTGATTCGTATTATTTTCGAGGCTGTTTTATCCTGGGGGTGACGGGGCTGTACACTGTTGGCACAAATTGGAGGCAGAGCCGCGAAACACCTTAAAGAGAGCGACATTGTCCGCGACTCAGCCGTGTTCTTAACTGTCCAGTTCCGGAATTCTTATATTTTTCTTCCCCAGATTTATTTGCTCCTAAAATTGGGTAATTTCGTTCCTGATTTTAATTCTGCATTTAATTATTTATTACTGCAACAACAATTTTAAGGTGTTATATATTCTGCCATGGACGAAATTAACTCAAGTAACCTAAATAAGCCTTTCAAATATGAAGGCACCCATTTTAAACGTTGGAGCAAAAAATTGCTATTTTATTTAACTACGAAAAAAGTCGCATCATGTGTTCAATTTGACAAACCCGTAGTAAATAATCCACCTACTGTTGAGGAAAGCAAAACAATTAGAACTTGGGAGGAAAATGATTTTTTGTGCAAGAACTATATTCTGAATGCTCTAAGTGACGAACTTTATGACTATTATGCCACTTATAAAACTGCGAAAGATGTTTGGGACGCACTTTTTAAAAAATATGACACGGAGGAGGCGGGTGCTAAAAAATATGCCTTCAGCCGTTATTTGAAATTTCAAATGACGGATGACAAATCTGTTGTTGCTCAAACCCATGATTTGCAAATGATTTCCCATGAAATTATTTTCGAGGGCATGGCCTTAGATGAACAATTTCAGGTGGCTGTGATTATTAATAACTTGCCTCCACTGTTCAAAGAGTTTAAAAATATTTTGAGGCATAAGTCTAAAGAATTTTCACTAGAGTCATTAATTACTAAATTGAGAATTGAGGAGGAATCCCGAAAACAGGACTATAAAGATGAAATTCTTGTTGTGTCTAACAACAAAAATCAGAAAAAGAACCACACTCCAGTTGTTTTAAAGGCAAACGGAAAAAATATGAAAAATCAGAAAAAGAGCCACAACCAGAATTTTAAAAATCAGACTCAGACTCAGAATAAGTATAAGAACCCTGGAAATGGACAGTCTAGCAACTCGGGACAGTTTCTCTGTTTCAAGTGTGGCAAGGCTGGCCATATGGCTCGCAAATGTCGCAATGTGCCACAAGCACAAGCGAATTTGACCGAAGATGACCTATGTGCTATGATTTCAGAAATCAACATGGTTAGCGGTGCCGAAGGGTGGTGGTTGGATACTGGCGCTTCCCGCCATATCTGTTATGACCGTAGTCTGTTTAAGACTTATTCTGAGACTGCAGATAAGAAGGTGTTGTTGGGTGATTCTCACTCCACTGAGGTTGCTGGTACTGGAAATGTGGAATTGAAATTTACTTCGGAAAAGACTGTTATCCTCAAAGATGTTCTTCACACTCCCGAGATAAGGAAAAATTTGGTTTTGGGCTATCTTCTCAACAAAGCTGGCTTTACTCAAACTATTGGTGCTGATTTATTTACTTTGACCAAAAATGGAATTTTTGTAGGCAAGGGTTATGCCACTGATGGGATGTTTAAATTGAATGTTGATGCAATGAATAAAATTTCTCCTTCTGCTTATATTACTTGTTCATTTAATGTTTGGCATGCTAGGCTTTGTCATGTTAATAAACGACTTGTTAAAAATATGAGCACTTTAGGATTAATTCTCGAATTATCATTAAATGATTTTGAAAAATGTGAATGGTGTAGTCAAGCAAAAATCACAAAGACACCACATAAATCTGTTTTTAGAGAATCTGAACCACTTGATTTAATTCATTCAGATATTTGTGAATTGGATGGTGTCACAACTAGAAATGGCAAACGTTATTTTATAACTTTTATTGATGATAGTTCCGATTATTCATTTGTGTATTTAATGAAAAATAAAAGTGAAGCGTTTGACATGTTTAAAATTTTCCTTAATGAAATTGAAAATCAATTTAATCGGAAAATAAAAAGGCTACGTAGTGATAGAGGCACCGAATATGATTCTGGACCATTTATTGAATTTTATAAAACCCACGGTATTATTCACGAAAAAACTGCCCCTTATTCGCCCGAAATGAACGGTAAAGCCGAAAGAAAAAATAGGACATTAACTGAATTAGTTGTTGCTATTTTATTAAATTCCGGGGCTGCCTCACATTGGTGGGGTGAAATTATTTTGACTGTGTGTCACGTGCTTAATAGAATTCCTAAGACTAAAATGAAAATATCTCCTTATGAAATTTGGAAAAATATTAAGCCCAACGTGTCATACTTTAGAACGTGGGGGTACTTAGCCTATGTACGTATACCCGACCCTAAAAGGTCTAAATTGGCGAGTAGAGCATATGAGTGCGTTTTTATAGGTTATGCTATTAATAGCAAAGCATACCGATTTTATGACTTGAAAAATCAAACAATTATTGAATCAAATGACGCCGATTTTTATGAAGATAAATTTCCTTTTAAATTGAGGAATAGTGGGGGCGAGTCATCCACTAATATTTCTTTAGATAAAATTAAAGAAAATAATGAATCCATTTTAGAAATTCGAAAAAGTAAAAGGGCTTGTGTGGAAAAAGATTTTGGTCCCGACTTTTATGCTTACACCTTAGAGGAGGATCCTAACACTATTCAAGAAGCCTTATCTTCCTTAGATGCCGATTTATGGCAAGAGGCTATTAATGATGAAATGGAATCTTTGGAAACAAATAAAACTTGGCATTTAGTGGACCTTCCTCCTGGATGTAAAACTATTGGGTGTAAATGGATTCTTAAAAAGAAATTAAAACCTGATGGCACTGTTGAAAAATATAAGGCACGTCTTGTTGCTAAAGGTTTTAGACAAAGAGAAAATGTAGACTTTTTTGACACATTTTCACCCGTGACTAGAATAACGTCTATACGTGTACTATTTGCTATAGCTGCCTTAAATGATTTAATTGTACACCAAATGGATGTTAAAACTGCATTTTTAAATGGAGAATTAGAATAAGAGATTTATATGGATCAACCTGAAGGTTTTATTGTACACGGTCAAGAAAATAAAGTGTGTAAATTAGATAAATCTCTTTATGGACTCAAACACGCACCTAAACAATGGCATGATAAATTTGATAGCCTAGTCATCTCTAATGGGTTTAAAATTAATGAAAGTGACAAATGCATTTATTATAAATATGTTGAGAACATTTGCACTATCATATGTCTTTATGTTGATGACTTGCTTATATTTGGTTCCAATATTCATACCGTAGAAAATGTTAAATCATTATTATGTGCCAACTTTGATATGAAGGATTTGGGTGAAGCTAGTGTAATATTAGGAATTAATATTACTAGGTCAGAAAAGGGACTTTCTTTGGATCAATCTCATTACACTGAGAAAGTTCTAAAGAAATATAATTACTTTGACTATAAACCTGCTAGTACTCCATTTGACCCTAGTGTAAAGTTATTTAAGAACACTGGCGACAGTGTAAACCAAAATGCTTATGCAAGCATTATTGGTAGCTTACGTTATGCTACAGATTGCACTAGACCTGACATAGCTTATGCTGTGGGAGTACTATGTAGATTTACTAGTAGACCTAGTATGGAGCATTGGCATGCTATTGAGAGGGTCATGCGGTACCTTAAAAGGACGATGAATCTCGGATTACACTATAATAAGCATCCCGCTGTCCTTGAAGGATTTAGTGATGCAGATTGGAACACCCTATCTGATGATTCTAAGGCTACTAGTGGATATATATTTAGCATCGCTGGTGGTGCAGTTTCTTGGAAATCTAAGAAACAAACTATTCTGGCTCAATCCACTATGGAGTCTGAGATGATAGCGCTAGCTACTGCTAGTGAAGAGGCAGGTTGGTTAAGAAACCTCCTGTCAGATATCCCATTATGGGAAAGACCGATTCCAGGCGTTTTGATTCATTGTGATAGTACCGCGGCTATTGCAAAAGTTGAGAACTGTTATTATAATGGTAAGAAACGACAAATACGTCGTAAGCATGGTACTGTTAGAGAATTTATCTCTACGGGTGCTGTGAGGGTGGATCATATACGGTCTGAACAGAACTTAGCTGACCCTTTGACGAAAGGACTAGCTAGGGAGAAGGTGTGTAACACCACGAAAGGGATGGGACTAAAGCCCTTGGATAAATGAGTCATTTGTGATGGTAACCCAACATATGGACTGGAGATCCCAAGAAATATGTTCAAAGGGTAATAACAAGTCACAAGTGATATGAGTTGAATCATGCGATTATTAATTAAAATAGAACGGGGTTTTACTCCGAGTCCATCCCTAAGGAGCATGATATCCTGAAGCGAGTTAAGGATGAGTTATGATAACTCTTAATGAGATCTATAGCTCTATTTTGAGTGGGGTACTTAGCTACAGGAGTATTCTTGATAGACTCACCTATGTGAATGTGGAAGTGTGGCCGCTTCCTATGGATATTTTGGGCAAATTCCTAAAGCGTTCACTATACTGGGATAGAAGCACATGGCCGTAACGTGCTAGCTATTAGAACTACACCCAAGTAGGATTGTGTGTGGGATGTTGTCAGAGATAGAGTTCAAAACTACGGTTACTCTAGTATATTCTGAATCATCTTTACTACGTAAAGGTTCAAGTCGAAAGACACCTTTGCTTATGCACAATTCTATGGATTATTGCTCGATAAAATATTTTCAAATTTTGCAAGTGGGGGATTGTTGGGAAACAGCTGTAACAGCTTTGAGTTGTTAAGTTGTTAAGTTGTTAAAGGTGCAAAACCTTGATAGTGGAAGTCCCACATCGGTTGGTTCAAACAAATGGAGTGTGTTAATATACAATTTTTTGGGAACAAAGGTTCAGCCCTTTGGGCATTCAATGTTTGTGGGTATGTGGGGCAGACCCAATGGCCAAAGTCACACGCGCGCGCGCGCCGCCGCCGCCGTCCGTCCGGCCCGGCCCGTGCCCATGCCCGGGTCCGGGGTCCGGGGCTTGGGGTCATTAAGAATTAATTTTTTGGACAAATACATAACTGTTTTTTGGGCTTTAAAAATTAATTTTGACGGTAATTAATTCCGAAAAATTAAAACGTGTTTTATTCTGTGTTGATTTCTTCAACCGAGTTGCCCACTATTTCCAGATTTTTCTCCACGTTGTTTACCAACGTCTCTTTTCTTTTTGCCCCATAAAAGAGGTTGTAGCCTCCGTTTTTAACAGACAGTTATCTCCCAAAATTTTTTCTGCAAACAGTTCTCGTTTTCCAACCTCCGAATTTTTACATAAATAATTATTCATTCCCTGAATAATTATAACGCCACAAAAATATATAATCTTTCCCAGATTATTTATATATCTTGATCGAGCAGTATATGTATTATAGAATGGGTGTTTGTTGATCGAATCAAATTCGTGCTGCTGATTCGTATTATATTCGAGGCTGTTTTATCCTGGGGGTGACGGGGCTGTACACTGTCGGCACAAATTGGAGGCAGAGTCGCGAAACACCTTAAAGAGAGCGACATTGTCCGCGATTCAGTCGTGTTCTTGACTGTCCAGTTCCGAAATTCTTATATTTTTCTGCCCAGATTTATTTGCTCTTAAAATTGGGTAATTTGGTTCCTGATTTTAACTCTGCATCTAATTGTTTATTACTGCAACAACAGTCCCCAATCTGTATAACCCCAAACCCTAGATAATAACAAATCTTACCAAACAACATACCTTCATTTTTCTTCATATTCTCGTCATCGCACACCACCATTCATCATCAGATTCCTTCAGTGAAATCCACGAGGTAAGGTTTATCTCTACAACATCTTATTTTATTTGGAATTATGTACTTATTTATTTCCGCGTAACTGATACCTGATCGATTTGAAGATTTACTTTGAATTTCCTTATACATTATTACTTTCTTAGATAATAGAAATTTTCAATAAGTTCGAGTTAGTAAAAATAACATATTTTTTTTTATGAAATTACTTCCAGTTTTCTGGTATACTTTAATATTAGTTCAATTGTAAGTAAATTGCGTATGATATGCTTCTTTCCCTCTCATTTCATTAATAATGATATGCAAGATCTTATGTTCTATTTAGGATACAAAAAATAATTAGTTTTGGGTTTTTTCAATATTTATCTTCCGCGGGTTTGTTTTGTGGTAAAATTTTAAACTTTTTGTCTGAATTTAATTGCTTTTGCTCTTGAAAAATTTAATGTTCTACTATTTGGTATGTTTGTCCAATTTTAGTTGAACAATAATTCAAGACTATCTAGATAGTTGGAAATTTGACCTATAATATTAGGGGATAACCATGACAAATAACTCCACTCATTTAGCATAAATTTCATGCATGCATTATCATCTCTCAAAGAACTCAAAATTTCCTTCTTTCTTTAATCATCTTACTAATCATCTAATCAATAGTTTGGTTTTATTGTTATAGAAAGTCATCTTAATATAGTTATACAAATGCTATTTAATACTTAAATTTTGAATTTGTAGATTTGAAAATTGAGGAAATATATTAGAGAAGTAATATTTTGACTTTAGTAAGGAAGACTATCATTGAACTACACTCACAGGTAAGTTGTATTTAAGTAATGGTGAAGGAAGATGGAGCACAAATCTAAATAAATTGAACGATAGAGGTATGGGTACAAGTTGAATTTATTGAAACTAAATTGTAAGTGTTTGTAGTTTGATGTAGTTCCATTACGACAATGACTGAAATTTGATTGGGTAGAGTTAGAAGTGAATGCTATTTTCATTTTGATAATTGGAGATTTCTTCACATATGCGATAATTTTACATTGTATTTTTTGGTAATATTGTCACTCTAGTATTTTAAGTTTGAAGTTCTTGGAGAAGGTGTTTGCTAGCTTTCATGTGAGCATTAATATCCCCTTTGTCTTTTAAAATTTTGAATGATAGTGGGTATGGTTTGGTGTAAGGTTTTAGTTACTTTACAAAACTAATTTTGTTGCAGATCTTGTGGCTGATTTTTATAAATTGGAGGATGATTATGTGTTTGATTTGAATTTTGATATTTATCGGCTTGAACATAGATGCTGGTTGTTAAGTTATAATGTATTTTAGTTATTAATTGGATTATGACTTTATTGGTGGAATATATGATACTTCTTTGTGATCTATGTTATAGTTGAATTTCATATTGAATTTATTTATTTGTGTTTACTATTTTTGTGATCTTATTAGAACAAATGGTGAATGAAATTATTAGCCATGATTTGACCATAATTCCGAAGATTAAAATTTGATCAGTAGTACATGTAAGAAGTTCATATATTTATAGAAGCTGTTTTGTATTTATGCATTAAAATTTCTATTACTTTCTGCAGGTTCTGCGTCAAAACGGTCGGTTCCCACTATATAGCAGTATTCTAGTTTTATATAATGCGTATATGATAATTTAGGGAGATGTTATTTTCACCCCAAAAATTCTTCCAAACACCACACCAAAAGTCGGACCATATTTTACTTCAAAATACCGAAAGTAGCTCACCCTTTTATTTTAATAGCATTACTAGAATACCCCTAATAAAGATGACAAATGACACACAAAATATTTTTTCGCTTAAATAAAAAAAAAAAATCCTTCCACTTTTAAAAACCAAACCCACCACCACTATAGAAGTGGATTTTAAAATATTATTATATATTCTATTTTATTAAATTATTTTAAATAAATATAATAAACTTAATATAATAAAAAAATAGAAATAATACGAACGATATGATTCATCATTCGAGGGGAAGTAGACTTGTTAAGAATTTCACAATTCATTTATATCGTAATTAATCCGCTTACCCCGAAATGACTTGGACCAATAGGAAAATCCCAATTCATTGGGCCTTTCAATACAATCAAATAGAAACTAACAAAAAACATCTTATCATTACATCTCTCTCTCTCTCTTTGCTTGCTTTCTTCTCTTTCTCCCCCCTCTCTCTATCCGCCCTTATCCACCACCAGCACCACCACTACCACCACTTTAACCCAAACTTAAGAAAAAACATTTAAATGATATTAAATAAGTGTTTAGACTTAAACCAACGAAAAATAAAAAATTAAAGCCCTAATATACCAACAAATAACTAAAAAAATCGTTAACTCGTCATTAATGCCGCACGTTGCAACCACGGTGGGAAGTCACCGTGAAATCCCTAACCACGATGGCCTGTCACCGTGTAAATGAGTTTTCCATGGTAGGAAGTCACCGTGGGTCTTCACAGTGGGAAGTCACCGCGGGTCTTCACAGTGGGAAGTCACCGCGTCAAGCCTATTTCCACGGTAACTGGCCACCGTGGTTAGGGAGTTTTCACGGTGACTTCCCATCATGAAAACCCATAGTGACTTCCTACCGGGAAACCCATTTCCACGGTGACAGGCTACCGTGGTTGCAGACGGGATCATTTTTCGACGGATTTGCATTTTTCGGTGTTTTTATACTTAGGGTTATAGTTTTTCATTTTTATTTGTTTTAAATCTAAACATTTATTTAATATCATTTATAATATTTTTTCTCTTAAAAAATAAAGTTGGAGGTTAACACGGTAGTGGTGGGGGTGGTTATGTTATTTTCTGGGTTAAAAAGTAAAGGAGAAGTATTGTGGGTGGAGAGATGGTATCCAAAATAGGTTGTGTTGTGGGAGAAGGAGTGGGAGTGTGGGAGGAGGTGATAAGGTAGGTAAGAAATTGGTTTTGAAAGAGAATAACAAGTTAGAGAGAAAAAGATAATAAAAAAAAGTTACGAGTCAAAATTAATTTATATATGATTTGATTATTTATAATGTAACTTACTTCGATATTTTAAATATTTTGTGGTGGTGAGGTAGAGAATTGTTTGGGTGAGAACTTTTCTTACTAAACAAAAACCTGCTTTCTTTCTTTTACTTCTACGTTACAAACTTACGGACACTAGATTGCCCCCATTTTGTGAAGCAGGAATCGAAAGTATTGGAATGAAAATATACGCGAACACTCTCCTTGCTTCTATGTCCCGCCATTACCAATGGCAGGTTGTGTTATCACGAGTTCAAAGTTTTCGATCAAATGCCGCACTGGAATCCCTAATCAAAGCCTCCGAAAATGGAACCCCTAACATTGTCCTTTACAATTACCCCTCTTTTTCCGGAGCCTTTTCAGCTCTATTCTCACACCTCTTCCACTCCCAACTCAATCTCCCCTGCCTCATCCTTCCTTTCTCTTCCGTTGAGCCTTTCAGGTACACAAAAAATAATACACTCGCAGCATGTTTACCTTTTTGTTTATGTTTTCTCAGTGAAGTTTTACTCCAAATCCAATTGATGTAGGGTTGAAGATTTGTGTATTCAAGGACTCAAAAAGTGTTACTTTCTTGATTTTCTTGGGTCCAAGGGATTTGCAGCTGAGCTTTCACGACGTACTTCATGCGAGTAAGCAAATTTTGTAAGCACATCTTTTTGTACATTTAACCATGTGACGTGTCACTGTCTTGATCAAGAAAATAAATGTTACTAACAACATAATAAAACGTGTTATTACTGATTTATGCATCATTTGTGGCTAATTTCTTGATTGTGTTAGGGTGATAGGGTTTGATCATCGAAAATTAGTGCTTTCCAAGATTCCTAAGAAGGAAGACTGTGAGCAAAACTTTACATTTCACGTTGATCTTGACAAGAGCAGCTCTACAGCTGTATATGAATATTTTTCTGCTAAAATTTCAGAAATGAAATCTGATGATGTAAGTTGGAGATTACTTGTAAAAAAATTTACTTGTTTGGTTATGGTCTTATTAATATTAATTTTTTTGATAAGGTTAGTTTAGGTGAATCATAAATGCATGTATATAAGCATGAACGTTTATTTTAGGGAGATACAATGAGTCTACTGAACCCCAAAGACCGAGATCGTGTGGAAACGGTTCTTAAGTACATTGAGGATGTAGATCTCCGCCGATGGAGCTTAGCAGATATTAAACCGTTTAGCATTGGACTTGGTGAATGGAGGTCGAAGTTGAACTGCATCACTAATCCACACATGTACGAACAGGTTCAGTCAGTCCGTATATTTCTTTCTGAGACATCAATATTAGTAGTTTTATTGTTTGCTTACACCTACACTACCATAAGAATATGCATTTTATTGAATCAATTTTATACTCTTGTGGGTTTGAGCCCGTTTAAGTGAATTTTTATGAAAATATTGTTACTTTCGTGATAATATGTGGTAGGTGTCACTAGGGGCGGAGCCAGGATTTCACGCCCGGGCGGGCTACCATTTCTGGGGGTTCGGGAGCGGAGCCCTCTAGTCGATTTTTTCGAGGTTGTTTTTAGTATTCACCAAATAATTACTTAAAAATAATTAAATATTTTTTTAATTAACGATAATATAAATACCTAACAATTAATATTA
This sequence comes from Sambucus nigra, assembly GCA_949130495.1. Classification (NCBI taxonomy): domain Eukaryota; kingdom Viridiplantae; phylum Streptophyta; class Magnoliopsida; order Dipsacales; family Adoxaceae; genus Sambucus; species Sambucus nigra. The sequence continues at coordinate 558,922,935 of OX422210.1, read as the reverse complement.
TAAACTTTTAAATATCTAACAATTAATATGAATTAGTTAATACTCAAAAAGTAATTTAAGACGGGAAATAACTTGAAGAAGCACCAAAAATCCTATTAGGGGCGGGCTGAATTTAAATTTTAAAAAAATTAACTCTATTTTTCTTTTAGGTGGGCTGGTGCCCCCTCCAGCCCCCTCTTGGCTCCGCCCATGGGTGTCACATGGGGTAATTTTATTTACGGTTATTCAGGCTTTAATAAATTACTAATAGACTTTATATTTTAATTTGAAATTAGACTTTGTCCAAAATCATTAGAGAAACTGTTTATAACAAACGCGTGGCATTTTAAGTTAAAATAATTCGTAAGTCCATTTAAAAAAATAAAATAATGCATTTTACCCCCAAAAATACATTACCGCCTCTTCCAACATGGCCCACTGCCCACGTTGCAACCCGCACCATCCTTGCTACCGCCAACACTAACATCACCTCGAACCCCTCTCCAAATCAAATCGCATTCACATTTCCATTTCCACCCACATACACACCACCACCTGCAAATCGAGATCTGAAACCAAACACCACCTACAAAATCGAAACTGGCACCACTTGCAAAATCGATATCCACCAACATCACCTCTAAAATAGAAATCCACCAACGCCGCCTACAAAATATCAAGATGTGAAACCAAATCAAAAATTACCTTTGGACTTTACAATTTAAAAATGAAAGGTTTGTATGTGTTGTAACTGTGACTGGGGGTTAGGGTTTGAACTTTCACAACTGAAATTTATAAAATTTGGGAGGTGGGTTTTGAGATGGGTGGGAGGCGGTTACATTCACGGTGAGTTTTTCCAGGTTTTGGCTATGGGAAGGTAGCACTAGCATGGTAAAAGATCTGCAGGTGGTGCTGCGATGGTGGTTTAGTTAGGAGGGAGAGGTTCACAAATGTGAGAAATGAGAGAGTTAGGGTGGGAGGATGGCGGTTGGGTTGAGAGACAGAGAGAGAGAGGTGGTGGGGGAAGGGACGGTTAACATGGTGGAGGGTGTTTGGGGAGAGTGGTGGTGATGGTGAGGGTGGTGACAAAAGAGAGAGATAATTTCTTCTTTTTGAATTTTCTTGTCTTTTTAGATTTTTAGGGATATTAAGTTAAATTTTATTTAAAATGCCACGTGCCCGTTAAAGTCGACTCAAAAAAATTTCTATTATTTATTTATTATTTTGTCTGATATCACCCGGTGAGGCACCAAATCTAATCCACAAACCGAATTAGCTAACTAAATTTCGGGGTTCACTAGAATTACATGCGTTTTAGTCTTTTAATGTAAGCTAAATAGCAAACCAAATAATTTATGAGAAGCACACATACAAACATGAATTTTTGGGAACTAAACTCTCAAAACTTTGATTAAACAATTAAAATATTACGAAAGGAACACTAAATTCGGCCAAGGGATTCTGTACCCTAAAACAATCCCCGACGTGTCTAAATATACAAGAAAAGGACTAATGTTATTGATGTGCAATGGAAAATATCACACTCCAATCTCTAGAACTCAAAATATCATTAATAGCAAAAATGACTACAAGGGAGAGCCCTAGGGCTTTAATTATAGACTTCCTGCGACTTGTTGGGCAAGTATCCTAGTTAAGCGAGGAATCTTTCCGACTTAAATGACCAACTAAGAGATAATTACTCTAAAAAAATAAATAAACATGCTGAAATAAAAAAAAAAAATAAAAAAAATAAAAAATAAAAGCACTCCCACGAGGGGGATCCATGCGCCGCACGCCACTCCCCCTGCTTTGAAAAGCTCGCCCCGAGCGCTAAAGTGGTACGCTATTCATCTTAGGTAGCACATGAATACGTACCGTAAGAATCTCCGCTTGTTTTGGTGGTTACTTATCTCTTTCTCACATTCTGAAATCAACACCAATTTTTTCTTCTTCCTGGGATAGTCTGAAGCTAGATGCCCAAACACTTCACAATCATAGCATTTGGAGTGGACTCTCGGAGTAGTAGTAACTGGAGTGGTGGTAGATGCTGCAACCTCTGTCATAGGTGGTTTTGTGGGTGTCCTACCTCTCGCCATAGTTGCTTCTGCCTCGAAGTAGTTTTTCATCTTCTATGCTACTCGATAGCTTGGCTTAAAGAAGTAATTTGATGAAGCCTTAGCTCGGTCTGATATTTAAGCTCGAGTCCTTGAATGTAACGCTCGATTTGTTGTTCCGTTCTCTCCTTAAGTGCAAAGTAACTGAACTGTAATGAATACTCTTTCACGGGCATGTAACCTTGCTTGAAACTTTGTACACGTGTAAACAGGTCTCTCGCATGATGAAGGCAACCACCATGTCAGCCTTCACGTGCTCACATGAAGTAATCGGGTGCAAGTCACTCGCAACCCTATCATGCACCAACTGATCAAAGAGATATTTCACACGCTTTCACCCATCCATAAATGTGTCAGAATCCATGTTTCCAACGAACATATTCAAATTTATCCGAACATCACCATGCATGGCCTTGCTAAACAACCGAATCAAGGTATTAAGGCTGTTTTTCATTAACCCCCACCTCGTAATGCATCTTCGGAGTCCTCATTATGACCCGTATAGGCTACTCGGCGCTGCCCAACATGTTGTTTAGGGGACTGATTGTTTGGACCCGTGTTTTGCTATCTTCCCTTTGCCGTTTGAAGGGATAATTATTATTCGTATATCCTTTATTCCCGTACTCATGACATGCACGTTCGTTGGGTGGGATGTGAAGGGGTGTTGTAAACTAGCACGGTAAGCCTCCATTTGTTTGACTGGTCTTTCATCGGCGTCAACGAGCGACGGGTGAGTGAAATACCATCCTTTTCACCGATCTCCTCCCCGTCCATCCTCAATCTTAATGGTTCAGACTGAATTCCTTAGGCCTATTGTGACGTGTTCTTTTTGGATTCTTTGTACCCCCAAGACACCGATTGTGGGATTGAATGAATAAACTCGCTTTTCCCTGGTGTTTGTCAAAGTTTTGAGGGGGCAAGCACTCAACGAGAATCATCTTATTCTCCAGGGCAACGGTTGTTTACCCAAGGTCTTTTTCATCCCGACTCGTTCCCAAGTTTCTGTCTTTACTTCAAACATAACAACTGATTCCTTTGCGTCATCCCGAACGTCTGCGTGGGCTGTTTGGACTGATTTTTGTGATAAATCTGCCCGGACTTCTTAAAAAATGTAGTAAAAGATTACTCCGGTGGACCCATAGGACTAGGTCGCACCGGCCTGTCGAGAAGCCCTTGGTGGGGCAACCGAGGGGCTGATGATTTGTTTGGACCTCCTTCGCCTTGCAACCACCCTCGTGGGGGCTCCACACGACGCGTGGAGGCTGCCTTCGTTGTTCTCACCTCCGGTTACACCCCTTTGCTAATTGTGGCTTTACCGTGATGGGTGGGGTAGGCCACTGTGTTGCTGGTGTTGGCCACGGGCTCATCGGCTTCCATTATTTCGAATTTTTCGTTCATATGACTTTGCTAGTGCTGGATACTTACGAGCCGCCATGCTAGATAACATCTGTTGGATGTTTTCTAGGACAAATTGTTGGGCCTTCGATTATTTCATTACTTTGGGAGGCATCCTTGCATTTTGGTTTGCGTGCACATGGTTAATACATACACTAGGATTTGATTATCAAGAGCGAACCTGACTCTGATACCAATTTGATGTGAAACGCAACGGAAATATTACAAATAACGAATCACTCCAATCTCTAGAACTCGAAATATCATTAATTGCAAAAGTGACTAAAGGGGGAGCCTTTGGGCTTTATTTATAGACTTCCTATGACTTGTTGGGCAAGTATCCTAGTTAAATTGAAAGTCTTTCCAACTTAAATGACCAACTAAGAGATAATTACTTTTATAAAAATAAATAAACATGCTGAAATAAAAATAAAAAATAAAAAATAAAAGGATCCCCACGAGGGGGACCCATGCACTGCACGCCAGTTACAATCCAACTGCCTAGGGAATAATTTAAAGTCAGAATGACATTTGTCCTGGTTAGTTTTTTTCAATCAAAACTATTCCCCACTAAAGGCTAAACTGTTCTCCCACGTTTTTGCCCCACGCATCTTGCTAGAATTTGCCATAAAATTGCCATGCCTCAGCATTCGGGATCATTTTCAACCAGGGGTGTTCATCGGACTCAAAAAAATTGATAAACCGAACCAAATCGGGTGCATTGGTTAGTTTGGTTTGGCTTTTTACATTATTGGTTCGGTTATGGTTTCAAAAGATAAAAAATGATTTTCTCACTTTGGTGATCGGTTTTATTACTAAATACTAAACCAAACCGAACCAATTGGGAATTGAACGGGTCTCGAACCGGTTTAGAACTAGTATTACATCCATGTTACAAATAAAACCCAAAATTATTTTCACTTCACAACACATTGACTAATAGTTCATCGTTAATTATTTATGTTTGTGAATTATATGACTGTTTTATTAGGTTCGACTTCGAAAAACATGATGTGTTACGAGTAATTTGGCTTTTGGAATTAGGTGAAATTTTTGATCGGGTTGTTTAATTGTTATTAAAGTGCGTTAAATGCAATATTTGGGATATGAAATCAAAACTATTTTTTATCTCAAAGCCTATACGTGAAGAGGATTAAAATTGAAGGGTGCATAATTAATTTTTTTTAGGTTACTCTATTGCTTTATTTATTTTTTTAAGATATAAAATTGGAACCGAGAATCCAAACCAAATCAAGAACTGTCGTTTCGGTTTGGTTCCCTACACCATAGTGGTCCTGGTTCCAAAATCTAGAACTGTCCAATCTCGAATCTGGTTTTGGGTTGGTAGTTGAACCGATCCAAATCGAAATGTGTGCACCCTATTTTCAGCTACATTATCCAAAGCCAAAGCCCAAGAATTTGCAGGGGCTCTAGTCTTTGTTCACTTGCCCAATGTGTCGTTTAGCCTTAGGAGCCAATGTCAACTCTTGAATTTGCTGTTCCAATCATCACCTCTTGAATTTGCCGTTCCAGTCATCACAAATTCAGCCATGCCTTAAGAAAGCACCATCGAGTGCTAAAGTTGTAGCCCGCACTGCACACGACATTTGCCCTGGTGCTTGTGCAAATGCCAAAGCCCCAAATCATGCACCACGATCGGCCATGACCTTGCAATGATGCCCAAAAACGTGACCTCGAGGAAGCTAAGGGCTTAGGAGTACCCATGGACTTCGGTCAGTTCTGCCTCCGCCCTCATATATATCCTTTTATTGAAAATTCAAAGTGGTAGCGGTAGATATAACTGCCATAAGGTCAAAAGCAGCGCCACTACTCCAACTTCCATGCACAGAATCACATTGTTTCGAGGTTAACTTGTCTTAATCAAGGTAAACTAGGACTTTTGAGTATTGTCATGCCCATAACTTGAGTATAAGTTAGGATGTGACAAACCCTTCACCACCAAAATAACTGGACTCCATTGAAGTGCAGCAACATCGAACTTCGACTCTACCAAAGCATAATACGAAACCAACTTAATTTCGTTCAGTTTTCCAACATGTAGGACCATAACATTTGCATCAATGCATATCTCGTAGCAAGTTACAACTTGGTCGTGCAAGGTTCATGCAACCCGCATACAGCCGGTTCACGCAACCCACGTGCGAGGTTCAAGTAATAAAAATGCTGTATTTTTGGGTATCATTATGGATTGGATTAGGCTTTCTGGTAGGTATCCTCAATTCTCTCAGCGTGTCAACCCTCTTGCCCTTGTTATATTCTCTCTCTTCAGCTTTGCCTCTTAATCTGTTGCACTTTTATCCAGCTCTTTGGGCTTTGATGGAGCGCATCTTCCCATCAAGTTCTAAATTCACTCCGCCGCCACAGCCACTGCCAACGCCAGCTGAAAATAATGCACATCTTGTCTCCACAATTATTCTTGCTCCTAAGGCTGAGGATTGGCTATGAAATTGAAGATTTTCTCTTCCCCAGACAATCCCCAAATACCAGCATCACATATTTCCGAATTGTCTCGTCTTGTTTAATGCGTTGCATCACTTCCCTCGCTTGCTAACCACAAAACTGTGTTTGTAACTCCTTCCTTACTTCACTCCAAGAACTGATTTCAGATTCGGGCTTGTCTTCGGTCCGGGGTTTTCACCAAAGTTTTGTGTCATCACTCAAGTATATAATGGTGGTCGCAACCTTCTCGTCTTCGCTAATATGAGCACCCTTATTACAGCTCCATATCATCCACAAATTCTCTAATTTCTTTGCGTATCTTTCACCAACAAAAGCCTTAGGGCTTGTTTGGTTTACAATTATAATTTTGTTTTCAATATTTAAATACAATTCTGATAAAAATTTCCGTTTCGCACACTTGTGTTTAATCAATGAATTATATTATTTATGTGTTATAATCAAGTTTTTCAGAAAACGGCAAAAGGGTGTTTTAAAACTTCTCAATTTTTTATTTTTCAACTCAGAATTATTCATTCTTAATATTTTAATGCATTTATATCTTAATATATAATACACATACATAATATATTAATATATGTGTAATTCTTATAAATAAAAAATATATATGTATATGTACACAAAATTACTTATATTTATTAAATTATATAATATACTAAGATCCATATGTTAAATAATATTATCAATAGATACATGATACTTTTATATAGTTTTATACATGTATTATTATTGCATGGAATAATATAAAATATACATCTAATACATATGTATTAAAAAATATTGTCAATTATCAATTCATGTATGTATATAATTTTATTGTGAATTATACATGCAATATCATTATATATATATAGTTAAACTTTCCAACATACTTCATTAAACATACATAAAAACACGTGAAATATTGATGCATTTATGATGTATGTATGTATGTATGTATGTATGTATGTATACATTCATGCATTCATGTTTGTATCGATGTTTTATGTATGTGTTTATATATGAACACACACACATATATATGTGTAATATAAATATACATGTTTGCTAATATATACACACATATATATATGTATAATATAAATATATATGTTTGCCAATTTTGTCAAATTTTCAAAAAACTGTATTTAAAAGCAAGTTTACCAAACGGTCACCAATATCTATAAGCACAAAAAATTGAATTTTAAAACTGTATTAAAAAACAGTGTTTAAATCGAGTTTTTTGAATACAGAACCAAACGGGCCCTTAAGTTGCGGAATTTTGTACTTCTTGATGCCGACACTAGCGTCCTGGTCACCCACAATGAGCAACACCTTTTTGAGCAAACAAGTATCCTCGTCGATTTTGCCCAAACGAACCTTGGGTTCATCGGATTCTCCCTTCAAAATCTGGTTCGAACACACGATAATTTTTTGCACCAAAATGCAGATTTGATACCAATTATCATTGGATATTTTTTTTGTGAAATCCACGCTGTGGCACCAAATTTACCCTACAAAACAATTTCGGGGTTCGCTAAGACTACATTTTTTTTATGTAAGCAAAACAACAAACCAAACACAATATATGAGAAGCACACGCACAAGACACGAATTAACAGAAACTCAACTCCCGACCCTTCATTAACCAACTCAAAGATCACAAAAGGAACACTAAAGTTCGGCCAATAGCTTTTCTACTCTTAAACATAACTGCCATGGCTAAAAATATACAAGAAAATGATGGCAGTTACACCTCAACTGTCTAGGTAATAATTCAAATCCGGAATGGCATGAGTCCTGTTCAGTTTTCTCAACAATAATGCCCAAAAACTGCTCTTCAATAAGGCTCGTTCTTCTACGTTTTTGCCCCATGCACCTTGCTAAACACTGCCACAAAACTATCTTGACTCAGAAATCTACCCCAATTTCGACCACCTTGTCCACAACCCACGAATTTGCGGCTGATCTAGTCTTTGTGCACTAGCCCAACGTGTCTTTCAGTCAAAGGAGCCAATGTCAACCCATGAATTTGTCGTTTACCTCATCACGAATTCAGCCACGCCTCCAAAACACATAACCGAATGCGAAATGTTCTACCTGCACCGCAGACGACATTTGCCTCCGCGCTTGGGCAAATGCCAAAACCCACAATCATATACCACGAGATACCACGAGATACCACAACCTTGTAATGATGGTAAAAAACATGCCCACGTGGAAGCCAAGATCCTAGGAGCATCCATGGACTTCGGCCTATTCTCCCTCAGGTGGACCCCCACCCTATGTATCCTCTTAATGAAAAATCCGAAGTGGTAGTAAAAATCAACTCTCATAAGTTAAAAAACTGCACCACTTCCAGGGACGAAATCACTTTATATTATGAGGTCAACTTGACTAACCGAGGTAAACTAAGGCTTTTGAATGCAGGCATGATAAAGTAATCAGAATTTTACTTTAGTGTGTTGTCCAAGTCTTGTAGGAAACACACATTTCCGAACCACAATGGTATTGGTGACAATAAGTTTTCTCGATGCACATTGAATTGGTGGAAATGGGAACATGAACTAAAAGTTATCTTTGCGTGTATATAATTTGAATAAACAAAGCTATCAATTTGCATACGTAAGTCCAAGGCCTGATTAATTGAACATGTTTGAGGTCCATGTATGTAAATCCACAAGAGGACACTAGTACAAATTGGGCGGCAATTGTGAGTGTGATATGTAACTCATAAAAATGTTTCCGATTTCAATCAATTATTGCTATTGAAAAAAACATATACAATTCTATAGGTACCTAAATTCAGACCAAAATATCTTTTAAGAAAATCCCAACCAAAATAACATTTCGTTCTAGTTCCTAAAGAGATTCATGGAGAAGAGAACATTTGGAAAATGACTTGGTCTTCTCCTCTTTTTGTGTCTTGTTTACTGTCTTACTACATTCTGTAATTCTTAAAAATATGCACGATCTCTTAGTTTTTCTATTTCAATCTTTTATTAAAGAAGTGACACACCAACTTTTTTTTCCTCCAAAGTTCCTTAATTGCAGATTGTGCAGTTGACACTTTTTTTCCGGGAGTGTACTGTATTTTGATACACTGAACTCATTCTAGTAAATTATGTAATTTCATTTTTCCACTCTGGTTTTCCGTTGGAAAATTTTTTGTTGTTTAGAAGGGAATAAGCCAAAATTTTTGTTCAACCCCAGCGGTGTAGCGAAGCGGCATGGGCTCCTACCTCACAACTTGAAGGTCACAATTTGTCCTGGTGCGTGTGGATTAAAGGTTCTAGATGTGCTTTTCGGGATTCGAGGATTAGTCAGGGATCTAAGAGGCCTGGGTACCTCGATTTATCTAATAGAAATTATTTATTCCTTATAAAGTACATACACTTCGCTATGTAATTTTCACATGTTCTTTGTGCTTTAATAGAAGGGTATCCACTTCTATTAAAGCACAAAGAACATGACTAATCCCCATAGGTATGTTTAGACCCTCTATTCTGCACGCACTAGGACACACTATGGAAGCTTGCCTAAAGAGGATTCAGAGACTCAACCTTCAGATTGTGTAGAAAAAAAGGCCATGACGCTAGGCCTCCCTCGTAGGGTTTATTGCTTATTTATTTAAAGTTTTACATTTATTCCATATCCACAAGAAGACAATTGATACTATATTCCAACTCTTGTCTATGTGGTACCTGGAATATATTTGGAAAATGAGTCCTGGCTTCACATGTTGAACGGGGCAGATTCTTATTTAAAGAAATTAAAATTTGGGCTTGTGATATATTTTTTTGACGTGATAAGCAAGATGAAGAGAGAAAATACCTGGTAAATAAGGAGATAGAAAATAAGGGCTGCTGGTTGAGTTTGTTTAGGGGACATAGTTCGTTTTCCTTTTTTATCATCTCCTTATTTATCTTTAGGATATTTAGAATTGTCTTAGATATATTCATATATTTTCTAAATATCTTTTTGGCATTTCAATTCTACTAGGACTCTAGTATTTGGCTATAAGTAGGAACTCATGCAATCACTTTTATTCATTGAATATTATTGCGAATTGGCTTTATTTTCTTGTGAGTTTGTGAATTGGTCTGTTCTTCTGCTTTTGATTTTACATCGTTTTCCCTGTGATTACTCATGCTCTAACTGCTTAGTGCGATTCTGATGAAAATGTGTATGTGTGAAAGTGAGAGAGAGAGCCACTGCTACTGCACTTTATCCTGGCTGCCTTATATACTTTGTGTTGTTTTATAATTTTCTTGTAAAGGTTACGTAGATCAGGTTATTTAACTGCTTTGAATTGTCTTTATAAACAGTTATTGGAGATGGGCGATGAAAGTTTAATTGTCAAAGGAAATTCTTACGTTTCCACTCGACAGAGTGCTGCAAATAAATATCTGGACAAGGTTTTTAAAGTTCAGTTGGGCCGAGGATTTTATGGGGAGTGTCTGGTAAGATAATTGTGCCATCTTTAATAAATTTCAATAATTTAGAGTCCTACTATACTTCTAGATGCTTTTGTAATGGACTGCATGTTAAAGGTTCTTGATTTGTAGTTGGTAGCGGAAGTGATTTAATTTAAACTACACAACAACATGTTTAGAAGCTAAAGACCCAATTACTTTCCCTAATTCATCTCAAATGTCATTGTAGTCATTACAATACGAGGCTAATGGCTTAATTTATAGGTTAAGTTATCTTGCTAGCCAAGATAACTCGAAATGGTAAAATAACTAAAGAAACATTCCAAGGAAATGTTACCCTCAACTACCTATACTAACAAAAAGAGGAAAAATTACTAATCTAGACATGAAAATAATTTAAGGAAAAAATAAAATTATTTCCATGCGCCACTTGTATACATCATTCTCTCCCACTCGAATAAGCTCGTCCTGAGTGTTGGAGGTCGGCGGCTAGGGAGGGAAGCAACCATCAACACTTGAAAGGGAAGTCGTCCTTTGAATCGTTTGGCATATCGATTGGCAAAAGGGTGATTAAAAATCCCAACCATGGTTGACATATAGGAGCTTGTCCCCAAAGCTTGCCACAATAATAATTAACATAATAATGCCCCGGGGAGGGCCAACAATGCCAAATGCGGTCCGAGTCCCCATGATGAGAACCTTCAAGGCTAAGTGTTTCAACTCGGCCTCTTAACGTGCCTCAAATGTCTCCTCCACGTATGCCTGATCAATCTCGATCATCCAAATTAATGTCTCATCCTCGGCAGAAACAACCGCAAAATTATCCCCATCAAAGTCGTCGTCATACCCAAAGAGTGGGAATAAATTAACCATATAATACGACCCCACCTCTTGAAAAAGCGTTCGAGTTACCCAACTATCTTCACAAAAATATCGAAGAAATCTCCAATAAAGAACCCAACCTCTTTACCCCCCGAAGATGGGAAAGAAGTCCCCATACTCAAAAACCTCTAAATCATGGAACTGAAGATAACGCGATGTCCTCATGCAAGTAATCACCAAGCGTGATAGAGTAGCTACATCATCGTCGTATACGGAAACGACGTTGGCCGGAGGAGGAATTATACCTGCGGACAAATAGTCAAAATATCGGGACAAACGCCTTGTCTGCTCGCCTATGAGGCGCTGATTATTCAAAATACGCATTGCACATCCACCGGCACCCGCATCCACACTGAATCCTCGCACCCGTGATTTATGATGCCAAATCGCCGCACCTTCAACCCGCACCCTCATCCGCGCCCTGCTGCACTCGTGCTTTATAGCCACTCGCGTACCCAACGATCACGCTCCGATTCCACCTCAAGGAACAACGTGTGACATCGATATAGGAGGCCGTGACGCTCCTCACGCTCCCCGATGGAGATGGCGCATTGAAAGCTACAAAGCTCTCTGTTGAGTGTCACTTATCCGGTCAAATCTGTCGATACGAGCTTGGAGTTATTCAATGGCGGTATGACTCAACTGCTCAAATTCGGCACAAACCTCCATTTCATCCCCAGAATTCATATTACCATCTTTGCTCCACAACAAATCGTAACGGGAATAAGCGTCGGGGAATGAAATTGGGCTTAAATTTGGGGTTTGGAAAATGTGGGGGCTTTTAGAAAGTTCAGGACTGAAATGTAAATTTCTGAAGTCGAGAGGGACTCCAAATAATTTTTAAAAGTGTTTTGAGGTGGATTTGCAAATATTTTTGGGGTGGTAGGTGCTAAAAGTAATTTTAGGGGGTGTTTGTACTTTTTTTTTAAGCATATAAGTAGGGTAAGACTTGAAATTAAAAGAGGGGTAAAATGAGTGTTACCATGGGAAATTAGGGCAAAAGAGAGGGGTAATATGGGTATTACATTTGGAAATTAGGGCAAAGGATTTGCAATTTTGTTGCAAAACCTAGCAGCTTGCCTTTCATTGTTTGGAATAGCATCTGTGGCTAGGGCACTCGTCGGGGATTATTTCACCGTCGGCGTTGGGGTACTTCGCCGAAGATTGGTGGAGGGTTGTAAGAGGGAGATTGGCCCTCTAGAAGGTTGGAGCTAACGCTTTTCTGCAGGTATAGCTGTTGCGTCGAAAACCCTCGTGTGTTTGTCAACGTTCTAAGAGATGCGAGGTGCGGTCGAGGCTTGGAGGTCAAGCTTCAAGCCTTAAGAGCCTAGGCGTAAAAAGGCGTTTTCCTTTTTTTTTAAAAATATTTTTTAATTATACTAAGGCTAGTAAAACAATAAAATAATATACACTTTGAAATTTGAAAATATATCCGTATATTTGGTAACCCGTTTTTCCATATGCATGCTCCATAATATAGTCAAATATAATATAATATAAGTTAGTAAACAATATATTTTAATATAAGTTAGTAATAAAACAAGTTAGTAAACAATATACTTCATATATAATGTAAATGCAATTAAATATAATATAATGTATTTCAATATAATATATTTTAAATATAATATAATATAATATAAGTTAGTAAACAATATATTTCAAATATAACAAAAGAAGAAAAAAAACATAAGCTGAACCAAAAAAATAAGCAAAAACATCACCCCTCTCTACCTCTCTAACAGTATAAGGAAAAAAATATAAGTAGAACCAAAAGAACTATAACAGAATAAGAAGAAAAAAACATAATCAGAAACATCATGAAGTAGAATAAGAAAAGATTATAAGCAGAAACATCATGAAGTAGAATAAGAATAAATTATAAGCAGAGACATCATGAAGTAGAATCAATACTATACCAATTTTGTTGAGGGGTTTTGTTTTGTTTGTTTAAAGGCTTTTGATAAGAAATAAAAAGACTTCAACTTTAAAAAAAAGGTCCGCATCTTCACGCCTTACCGCGCCTAGGTCGTTGACCGCTCCCTACACGCGCATTGACAACACCTTTTGCCACGCCTACGTCTCATGTGGGGCGATTCTAAAAAGTTTCATGTCTAGGTGCGTCTTTTAGAACACTAATTTTCGTGCATGAGGTAGCGCCGATCCGAGTCCTAGGAGGATAGGTTGTTGGTGGTATGCATGGGTCGAGCTTGTCAAGGTTAGGAAACAATCTGCTTCACATCCACTGATGATTGCAATTAGGGGCGGGGGGCATGACAACCATGACGGACCTTCGGAGGATATGGCCGAAAAGTAAATGGCTCGAATGTTGGCAAAGGTCGCCAGAGGTATCTAGAGGTGAGGGGACGTCAGATCAGTGACGACACAACTCAAATCTAGGGTTTGTTGAAGATTTTGGGGATTTGGGTGTGGAGTTAGTGGTTGTGTTGCTTGATCGCGGGCGGTGGAGGTCAAATATGGAGGAGTGGCTCGCCGGTTCCTCCGAGCCTTTACCCATGGCTCTTCAACAACTACATCGGTGAGCACATCATACCAATTTGATGTGTAGTTGGCAGCAGAAACAATTGAAACTAAACTACACAACAACAACAGATTAGAGGCCAAGGCCAAATTTCTCTCTATAATTCATTTCAAAACAGAAGTGCTTACAATTTGAGGTCGTTGGCCTACTTTATAGGCCAAGTTATTTTGGTAGTCAAGATGACCAAGGTAAAAATAACTAAACGGGGGGACATTAGAATATTCCAAGAGAATATTACCCTCAACTCAACTCAACTACCTACCTATACTTACTAAAAGACGAAAAATAACTATATTAGACATGAAAATAAATAATGGAAAAAAACAATTAATCCCTGGGCCACACGTAGTTATCCTTTTGCGTCTTCATAAAAAATTATACTACATGCATTGGAGATGTGAAGCAGTTTATTTTCCTTTTCACATTGGTTATTTTTTTTAATTTATTTATCTGGCAAGTGCTTGCCCTGCTCAAAGCGATTCGTCGCGGGTTCGAGTCTTGGAAGCGTCCTCTCTAAGATAATGGGGGTAAGACTTGCATACATTGGCCTTTCCCATACCCTCCGAAAGCGAGAGCCTTGTGCGACCTTTTATATTGTTGTTTTTTTATAAGAAACGAGCCTTATTGATAATATTAATTAAAATTACAAATATATGAGGACGAGAAGTCCAAGTAGTAAAGAGATGGTGATGACAAAACAACACACAGGCAATCCTGACTAGGGAAAATACAGCTTAACTAAAATCTCATCAGACCAGTCTTGCGTAAAAAAGGATACGCTTCACAAAACACCTGACCATTAGAACGATACACCGTTAGGTAATTGATGGAAGTTGGTGAACTTTAGGGATATTATAGTAATTTCAGTATTTTATTCATTTTATTTTATTAGTTTTTCTTACTTTTGTCGTTTTTTGTTGATTGTATTATAGGGCTAATTGGAAGCCGTCCAGAAGGGGCATTATGGGAATATGATGTAAAAGGGGTGCTCCTAGATCATGTGACATCACATGGGCCTAGGCCCATTTCCCTAATAGGGTATCGATGTCATCATTCTAGATCCTTCCCATTAGCTCTATTAATATCCCTTGATCCCCCAAAAGTAAATCATTCTACGTTTCGTCACATTGAGTGTTAATCTCTCACTAGAGTGTGCTTCTGTATTGTCATTGACGGCTTAATTTACGTCAGTAATAAATTCTCCATTTTAAACAATTTCCGAGACTCCGTTCGCACGAGTTCCTCTGAAATGGACATCCGCAAAATGGACATCTGCAGTGAGGTGACGAATCTGATTTCCCCATAGCTCTTCTTTGTTCCCTTGCTTGTCCTCAAACCCCCTAAAGTTTCTTTCTAAACTTACTTTCCACACGATTGACTTTTGAATACATCGCCAAAGGCATTTGAATTTTGGATATGATTCCCCCACAGCCATGATATTATTCACCATACCCTTCACAGACTTCAGGAACTTTATTCCAAAAGAAATGTGTATAAGAACAGTTTCCGTCTCCTTACATAAGATGCACCAGTTTGGAGACAACTTGATATGAGGCCTCGTTTGTTGAAATAGATCACAAGTACTGATCCTCATTCTTTCGGTCAACTAAGCAAAAACTTCCTCTTTTAAGGATATATGACTTTTGTGGGGTTAAAAACTGGATATAGATGATGAGTGGGCTAGAATTTCAAATTAGGACTTGAGCCCTGAAGAATCTCCAGCCGAACCCTGAGCGATAGTTTTTTAACATCACATACGTCAATCTCTTTCGTATGCTCGAACAAATCTTGTCTGCTTTTCTTTTTGCTCTCCTTTTCAAATGTACAAATGTGTGTTGATTCCTTTTCTTTGTTATATAGGGAGCTAGAATTGATGGGGATTCCGATTTAAGTGATGAAATTGGCAAGGTACTCAGTTTAAAGAGTGCTGCGGCAGGATTAAGGTAATTTTCTGTTATGTTTTCTATGAACTAACAGTCCATTAAACTTTGTTTTCATGTTTGCGTTTATCTTGGAAATTACTAGGCACGGGGCAGACGCCCAGTTCATACAAATCTTTGGATAAATATCCATATAGATTAAATCTGCGTAGACTCATAGTTGTCAAAGGCGAGCCTAGCCCCAGACTCACAAAGGCGCAAATGTTACGCTACGCCTCTGCTCAATGGGGGCTCCTTTAGTAAGGCATGCGCCCTGGGCATGGAAGGCACATCTCATTGATTTTCCTGAAAAAGTCCTAATAGCAATTTTGGACGTACTGATATGTTGATTTTAATTATTTTCTAATGAAATGGGTATCGTTAAATCACTTACGACCAAGGTTGATCAAAGTCAAAGCATAAGAAGCCCTAGGTCCTAACAAAAATTTCTCTCAATACAGTGACTACTGAAGCTGAAATTGTCTGTCCCTTGTTCACTACAGAGCCAAAAAAGATAAAAAAAAATCTACAATTATGTAGTGATATTAGGCCAACTAGCATGCCACCTTTGGTTTATCTTTTGACGGTTGGACAACATTTGTTTAAAATATATGGATATTTATGTATTGACTATATAGTGATTATATTGGGATGATTTGTATTACTTTCGTTACTTATAACTTTTGCATAAGGTGTATTAAATACAATAATATGCATTCGATAACTTGTTGAAGCTCAAAGATGCTAGACATGTCTGGAGCAGAGGCAGTGCTGTAATTGTTTGAGAACTGCAAGAAAAAGTTGACCAACAAATTAATTGAAACTGAAATGAATGGGGCCATGGATATTTATGTTCAAAAAACAGTAAAATGATCATAAAAACTAATATTTGTAAGAAATCAATGTACATATTTCATATTCAAGAGCACAAAGAACAATGCTATAAAGTTAACTTCATGGTGTTAGCAACTTCCTGGCTTGGCGGTGTCGTTGCCACAGTTGAACCACCCTGTGTCATCCAGCTCTCAACTCTCCATGGAAACTATGACAATAATAATAAAGCACAGGGTGACGTCCCTGTGTCACATGTAGAGAATACATATTGACTTTAGCTCTCCATGGTCGGAATGTTGCTCTTCCTTGATATGCATAATTCGTATTTGTTTCAAGTTTTGTGCAGTATTGTCTATTGATGATTGCCTTGCTGTTACAAATGGATATCAGTGATCCTTGAACATGAAATCCAATTTATCTTTGTTTTAGAGTTCTTTTACTTAATTTTTTGCACACGATTATCCGTAATCAGATAAATTTACAAGCCTCTCTGTCATTTATTTATATATCGAGTCCGTGTCTAAAGCACCATCGTGGAGAAATATGCATGATTATTTAAATTCAAAATAAAGTGCTTCAAGTGCTAGGGACTTCCACACAGTTAAACTTGACCTGGTTTCCATTACAAGTGCATCGTAATCCTTAAATGCTAGTAAACAATGAATGAAAGAAGGGTGAACTGTTTCTTAGCAGCTGCTGACATAAGCATTCATTAAAATAATCTCAATGGATGACTGCATCAGACGACGGGAACATATTTTTAATTATCCACAGATCTCCTGATGTAAGTTTTGCAGAAGTGGTAGGAAAGAAACAATTGAAAGATGAGAACCATATAATAGAGAAAGAACCGTGAGGACAATTATCATTATCTGAAAACTTTGTATCTATAGTAGAGAGTCACTTGCTACATCCCTTGAATCGAAAATATAGATATAGACTAGTCATCCTTGAAATCCTTCAAAAACAAAAAAGTCTTCCTTGAAATACAGTCTTTGGAATGTAATTTAAAATCTTATCCACAATTTTCTTTTGCTTTTATCTGGCATCTAAGGAGTATGACTCAAGGCAGAGAATTATATGGCTCGTATTGTCAGTGTTCTATGATACTTCCTATCATGTTTTTTAGCGGCTCAATTGATCTAAATTACATTGATCATTCGCTTTACAAAGATATGTTTACTTATCATCTCATATTGCGGCATCATCTGAACTTGTGGAGGATAAAGTTAGGCTCGTGAGGATCAATGTGAAGTCACCCTTGATGTGATACTTCATATTATGTTTTAGAAAGTTGTAAAGGCTGGAAGAGGTGTTTATTTTTAAAATTTTGTATCCATTTATGCTACGAAACATCTATAGCTGGGAGCCCTAATCACCTATGCTGCAGTTGTTACTTGGTTACAGTGCTCTAATGCTATTTAACTGTCTCTTTTACTTGGCTTGCCGTTTGAATAGCTTGTACCCAACCAAATGCTTCGTTATGTACTCCTTGCAAACTTTCTTACTGTGATGTCAACATGTTGAGTTTTTTTTCTAGTGAAAGAACTATTTCACAATATATCCATTGGTGACCTCAGGCCTATAGGAGCTGTTATTTTCATGCAAAGGAATAATCTTAAAATGTGCTTGAGGAGTACGGATAAGGCGACTGATACCTCTGAAGTTGCCAAGGTATGCATCATAATGAACCAATATCGTCTTTCCCGTAATCTGGATATTTCGGGATCAATTGAAACTAAGTTCGCTATCCATCTTCAAACATGAAGGCATATGGTGGAGGAGGTACCCCATGTTCAAGCTCTTTCATCATTCGAATGGATGAGTACAACCAGTGGCTTTCAGTGTTTTCATCCTGAACATATGAAGGTATGGAAGATATTTCACCGAAAATCATGTCACTCAACTTTGTTACAATTTTTCGGAATATTTAGTCATTAAGTCTTGTAATACTTAGCCATTAAGTCTTATAATACTATATATGGGTGTAAGAGCAATTTCTCTAATATTGTTCATAGTATAGGCCTTTTTATGTTTTAGGCTAGTTTGGCGTATCCCGTTACAAATCGTCACGCACCGTCACGACGTACCGAACTCAAGCATCTCCAAGTTTGAAGACTTCCCGACATCCCCGTAAAGGTATAAAGCAATTTAGAGTTTAAATTAGTTTACAAAATTTATTTTTGGGATGCTTATTTTTATAAAAAACGAACAGTGCTTATTAATTTATAAAAGAAAAATATTTTAATTTAAACCTCGTTCAAATGAGATTGTAATTTCGTTAGAAGGGTCGTTTGTAATTTTATCTAACGTGCTTCGATCGAGGGCATACTGTTTTGACTAGTCAGAAAGTCGTTTGAGGCTGGTTCAAACCGGATTGCATCTTTGTTCAAACAAGATATTATTTCGTTAAAAAGATAAGCATTTGTCGTTCAAATGAGCCTTGAATTTCGTTTAAACGAGTCCGTCGCCTCGAAATTTGTGAACGTCCTATAAATACCTGTTTCATGTTCAATTTTTTGAAGACTTTTGTCAGATTCGTTTCTGCATATTTTTTGCGAAAGTTTTTCATTGTTTTCTGTTCTAAAACACTTTTTAATTCACAACGTACATCCTGAAAATCGGTTTTGTGAATTTGTTTAAACCCTAGAAAGTTTTGTATCTTTATGTACACATTTGTGGAGAAGGCATCTCTATGGATGACTTGTGATACGCGAGGGAACTCATTGCTGAAGATGGATGACTGCACTTCTTGTGATTCTTGCGTGGATCATTGCTGAAGGAGCTATGGCTGTGTGGTTCTTAAGAGGATTATTGTAGATTCCTATATAGAATTTGTAAGTTGCGATTTGTAAATTTTATAAAGTGGATAAAAGGTTTTTCCCTGAGGGGATTTTTCCTGAAACTGTCTTTGTTGAATACTTGGTTTGATTTATCTGTTTTATCACATAGATGTATGCTTATGATAAAAAGATAAAATTTGGTGTGGACTGTCATCTAAATTTAATAAGTTAACACCGTTAGATAATTGCGTACTCTCAAATTGAAATCTTTGTTGTGCATATTTGTTTTCTCATTCTCATTGCGGTATCAGTGCCTTCCACTCTTTCTAAGTGGTGTCAGAGTATACTTAGTGCATTCTCAATAGGCCTCTCTTGTATCATAACAAAAATCAATACAATACACATTATATTCTCTTGAACTCTATTTGTTATGAGGACTTAAAAGGAAAAGAAAAAAAAATCACAAAATGCTGCCCTCCCATACCAATAGCCCCCCTCCTTTCTCCCTCAGTCTTCACTTTGTCCAACTTTTCCAGCCACCCCCATCACTTGTTCACACACGGAGGCAAAACCCTAGGGTGCGCAATCTCGTTATGGGCCTCCCTGAGCGCCCGACCAACATCTCTCTCCTAGGTTTTGGTTTTAAAGCTACGAGCTATCTAGGGTTTGAGTTTTTTGAAGCTTGTTTCTGAAATTTTCGGGTTGATTTCCCTTGAATAAAGGGGATCTTATTATATACGATGTAGTAGATGGTTAAAACAATTTTTACCCTTTCAAAGCAACATCTATATTTTTGGGTATTTGAACATTTTTTCTTCATTGATTATGTGCACTTGAAGGTATTCTTCACCCTCCTTTCTTCTCTTGTGATCTAGAGATTTATCTTCATTTGTTGTTGCTCCATTAAATTTTTGGTGGCCCATTGGTAATTTTTGTGGATGGAATTAAATTAAAAATTGTTGAAGTAAAGAGCACATCATCTGATTTGATGAGCTTTCACCATTCAACCTCATAAAAAACTAATGACAAAGTTACTTAAACGAGTTAGATTGTTTCGTTTATCCTGTGGCACACGCAAGAAAGATTGGATTCTTGGGAAGTTCCCAACACCAAAGGAGGCTTGTTACCAGCTGTGGTATTATTGGATGGATGTTCAACTCTATGGAAATGAGAGTTTATGCTATCATGAAGGTTATGACCGTTAGGTTTTATCGTTCACACAAGGAAATATCGCATGCACATCAAGTCAATGATATAGTGTTGACTTATTATAGTTTTTTGTTCTAGAGACAGGAGGAGTATGCTTTATATCGCCCCTTAGCTGATACAAAAGGGTCTTACGATACAAGCTGTATAATCCTTTATAGCTCGAGAAGAACAACAACAGATTTATCGGTTCTTGATGAATCTAAAGTGTGATTTTGAACTTCCTTTGACACAAATTTTGAACACTTTCCCCTTCCCCTTGAGTGTATGCATTGGTTGAGCGTATGAGAAGTGCTTCAAGCTAAAGTCCTCGTCTATGGTGGTTTTTGAGTTCCATTTTGTAGTGACAAAATGACTTTTATAGCTAATACAAAGAAGCATTTTTATAGGTTCTTTTTCGCTATGTCTTGGGGGAAGACGTCTTGAAAGAAAGGAAGAAGCTGGTTTGTGAGCATTGTGGCAGATAGGGGATGCAAAGTTCACCTGTTGTACATTGTATTTGTTATTACGGAAAAAGAAAGAGAACTCGTATAGGTGCCTGAGGGACTGTGCTTGATCATCTAAATGTCTGTATTGAGCAGAATATTAGTTCAAAAATGGATCGGATTCTCTATCTATTGAGTAATCGCCAGGCTTTAAGTCATGTTAGTGGGCCTACTACTACGATTACATTTATCTCAGGTATTCCACGAGCATACCATGTTCATACCATAATTGGGTTCTAGATTCCGGTGCTAATGACCATGTGGTGTGTGAGAATGATCTCTTTATATCACCTGCCCAACTTTTATATAAAAAGTTCATTTTTATAAGGGTCTTCTACTCCCATTCTCAGCAAAGGTGATATACACTGCTCTACCGTCGTTATTTTACACTTAGTTTTACTTGTATTTAATGTTGATATGAACTTGTTATATAATCGTTTCGCAAGAAGTCTCATCCGTGCTGATATTTTCTTGTTTGATTGGTGTTATCTTCAATGCTTGTATACAAGGACCGTTTTTAACAAGGGATATGAGAGCGGCAGGCTCTACTGTTTTGGGGTTCCTCCACCAGTTCCACTAGTTTCACCTTCGCTTTCGATTTTCACGCTAGTGTGTGCCTATTTTTGTGTTTTTTCTGTTCGGACTTTGATGTTGGGCACGATTGTTTAGGGCAGGTCAAATTTCATATATATATAGTCCCTCTATTCCCCCACTCCACTTTAATGTGAAAAGACTTTAAAACCCTCAAAGTTCATTCACTTAATCCAAAACTCATAAGTTTCTTTCTTTTGATCCAAAAAGGAGAAAAAAACCCTTTTCATCTTTTTATTTTATTTGTCTAAAAACTGTTTTTTAATACAATTACATTTTTATAAAAACAAACTTTATTTTTACAAAAACAGAAGACAATTAAAAAAAAAAACTCTTCAGTTTTTTCGCTTTATAAAAACAGTTAAACGAAGTTTTTTTTTTTTAACTATAAAAAAGAGTTGTTTATATATTTGAAAAAAAAAAAAGAAAACAGTTTTTTAAAGATAAAGCCAGCATTCCGTTAATTTAAAAAAAATAACATAAGTTTTTTATATATATAATGTACAATTTGTTTTTTCCATAAAACAATTGTTTTTGTAAAATACAATCAAAATAATGTAGAGTTTTTGTTCAATACACTAATATATTAGTATATATTAGTGTATTGAACGAAATATATTAGTGTATTGAACGAAAACTCTACATTATTTTGATTGTATTTTACAAAAACAATTGTTTTATGAAAAAAAGAAATTGTACATTATATATATAAAAAACTTATGTTATTTTTTTTCAATGAACGAAATGCTGGCTTTATCTTTAAAAAACTGTTTTCTTTTTCTTTTTCAAATATATAAACAACTCTTTTTTATAATTAAAAAAAAAACTTCGCTTAACTGTTTTTATAAAGCGAAAAAACTATAGAGTTTTTTTTTTATTGTAAAAATAAAGTTTGTTTTTATAAAAATGTAATTTTATTAAAAAACAGTTTTTAGACAAATAAAATAAAAAGATGAAAAGGTTTTTTTCTCCTTTTTGGATCAAAAGAAAGAAAGTTATGAGTTTTGGATTAAGTGAATGAACTTTGAGGGTTTTAAAGTCTTTTCACATTAAAGTGGAGTGGGGGAATGCTAATTTGGAGTGGGAATAGAGGGACTCTCTCTCTCTCTCTCTCTCTCTCTCTCTCTCTCTCTCTCTCTCTCTATGTATGTATTCTGTTCGACGAACTAATTCAAACTTATAGTTCTTCAAAGTTTTAATGTGTTGTGTGCTTTTTATATTGTGAAAATTAAGGTCATAATGACTCGTATTGGATAAATGCGATGCAAGAAAATCTTGCCCAATTTAAAACCCCTGACATATGGTATTTAGTTCCTGATGTAAATATGGGTGCGGAAGCGTAAAAATAAAGAAGTTAGCTACACAACAACAACATGAAAAATGCAGGAGGTTCTATTATTTCTCTCTTTAATCTCTTAATCTCAATGGTCAAAAGTGATACAATGAGGGCCTCAATAGCTATTTATACTAAGAGGCTAAAAAAGAGAAAATAAAGAATAAATGTTACAAAAGACACGACTATATCCCTATGCTCCTGCATCATTTTTCCCCCTTGAGAGGAATCCATATATGCGGAGTATTAGCGAAAGGAGTCAGGATTATCATACTGCAAAGTCGCCTCAGTAATCCAAGAGTCCTCGACTACAGGACGTCCAACCCAACGGACCAAATAAGGTGTGTAATCATTTGAGGAAGAGGAGACAAAGGCGGAGCCAAGTATACCCTCAATACGATCAACATGAGAACGGATTGGCTGAGCCGGTGAAGATGGAAGAGGAATGGGAGGAGGATGGGTACCCCGAAAAGGAGAGAGGTCAGCCATATTAAATGTATGATGCATGCAAAATTATGGAGGAAGATCAACCTCATATGCATTCGGCCCACAAGCGCGAACAATAGGAAATGACTCAAAACGACGCATAAGAAGCTTGTTGCCTTTGCCGACACGCCGTGGTTTCTGGAGGTACACCACAACCAAGTCACCGGGCTGGTATGAAACGAAACGGTGATGCGCATCGGTCGCCTCTTTGTAAGAAGCGTAAATGGACTGGAGACGTGAACGACCATTGACCTGTACGGAGGTCAAATGGGCTGCAAACTCGTCAGTAGAAGGGCACGTAGAAACTGTCGGTGGGAGCTCGACGAGGTCAATAGGCATAGTAAGGGACTGACCCAACACAATCTGGAAAGGAGAGAAACTGGTAGAACGGTTGACGATGTTGTTGAAAGCAAATTCGGCTTGAGTAATCACCAGATTCCACCTACGGGGGGTGCTCAAACGTCTAACAATGCAAAAGATCTCCTACACTCCTGTTGACCAACTTTGTCTAGCCGTCTGTCTGGGGATGAAAGGCAGTTTTTCTGTAGCTCCGCCTTAGTAAGTGCCATAATGCCCGCCATAAATGTCCTGTAAAGCGGACATTGCGATTGAAAGTAATGCTACGAGGGACGCTGTGCAAGCGGACAATCTCGCGGAAGTATAAGGTCGCTACATGAGAAGCGTTAGTCGTGCGAGAATACAGAATGAAATGCGACATCTTGGAGAATCTGTCACGACCACCATAATAGAATCATGCCCACTGCAAGTACGGGGGAGGCCCACAATAAAGTCCATCGAAACGTTCTGCCACGAGCGCTCGGGTATCGAAGTCTACAATCCCGCATTGGAGTGCTGGCCCTTGGTCGTCTGACAAGTATAACGACGACGGATGTATGCATTAGTATCCCATTTCATGAAGGGCCAATAAAATCGGTCCCGTAACAAAGCATGGGTGCGGGCCTGCCCCACGTGACTTGCTAAACCACCTCCATGAACGTCAGAAATAATCTTCTCTCGCAAAGAGGAGGAATGAATACACAAATCTGTCCTCTGGTGCAAAAACCCATCCTTCCCGATGCGCCATTGTCTTGCTGGCAAGCGATATAAATGGGCCATAACTCCACGTCGGTCGGGTAGAGGTCGTGAATCTCATTGAACCCAAAAACCCGACTCCGCAAGGTCACTAATGCATGAGCACACCGGCTAAGTGCATCTGTTACCATGTTCTCCTTCCCAGTTTTGTACTGAAGGTGGAAGGTATAACGCTGAAGGTAGGCTGTCCACTGGGCCTATCGGTCACTAACATGCTGTTGTCTATGGAGGAATCACAGGGCCTCTCATGGTCCGATTTGATCACAAACTCCTTATGTAGGAGGTAGGGTGACCAAAATTTCACGGCTTTCACAACCGCATAGAACTCCAAGTCATAGGTAGAGTTGTGTAGGGCCACTCCCTTCAATTTCTGGCTAAAAAACACAATGGGCTTCCCATTCTGGCTCAAGAAAGCGCCCATCCCTGTCTTGCAAGCGTTGCAAGACAGCTCAAACAACTGATTAAAGCCTGGCAAGGAAAGGATAGAAGCAGTCGTCATCAATTCCGTGATACGTGTGAAGGACCGATCAGCCTCTGCCGTCGATCTGAACTCAGCTCTCGAAGAAGTGCCCATCAAATTCGTGAGTGGAGCCATGACAGTGCTGAACCCCGCTATGAAACGTCGATAGAACCCCGTAAGTCCCTGAAAACTACGAACCTACGTCACCGAAGTGGAGGTGGGCCAATCCACGATCGCCTGAATCTTGGCGTCGTCCACTCGAACGCCATATTCTAAAAAGTCATAGATGGAACCATAAAAGCACACTTTTTCAACGCGAGGAAAAAGCCTTAGGCTCGTAAAACCTCCTGAACCTGAGTCACATGTCGCAAATGCTCCTCCTAGGACCTGCTATCAACAATATATTATAAAAATACACCATAATGAACGTGCCCAAGAATGGGCACAAAATCTGAGTCATCACCCGCATGAACGTGGATGGGGCGTTGGAGAGACCAAAAGGCATCACAGTCCACTCATAAAGTCCATCCTTGGTTTTAAAGTCTACTTTCCATTCATCACCCGCCCTCATATGTATCTGTTGGTACCCACTCTTCAAGTCCAACTTGGAGAATATCGTCGCTTCATGGAGTTGGTCCAACATATCCTCAAGCCGGGGAATTGAAAACCGATACTTCACTGTGATTTTATTAATGGCATGACAATCCATGCACATACGCCAACTCCCATCCTTCTTAGGTGCGCGGGGGCCGCACAAGGAGACATGCTCTCCATTATATACCCTTTGTCACACAACTCGGTGACCTGTCTCTGTAGCTCCGCATGCTCTGTAGGGGACTTGCGATAGTGGATAAGGTTGCGAACCCGCGCCCCAGGGATGAAGTCTATCGCATGCTATATGTCCCGAAGGGGAGGAAGCTCATATGGGAGAGTGCACACATCACTATAAAAATTCAGTAAACGCTAAACACACGACGAAACGGATGCATTAGGAGTGGTGATGGAACTAATAAGAGCATAATGCATCCCCGTCTCCATGGCCCCGGTGGCTAACTCCTCATGGGAAACAAGTAGGGCTGAGGGTCGAATCATCGGAAATGGCCGCATGGGACGAAGAAGAAAGTTTTGCCCTCCATGTGTAAAAGAGTAAGTATTGGCTTGACCATCATGCATACGACTATGGTCAAATTGCCATGGCCTCCCTAAAAGCAAGTGGCATACCCTCATGTCAACCACAGTGCAAAGAATCTCATCATGATAGTCCCTAATGGAGAAAGCCACTCGACACTGACGGCTCTGGGCAAGTGTGGCTCCATTACCCTACAACCTAATACGGCATGGTGTAGTCAATAATTTCCTGGAAAGCTTTAGTTTATCTACCATCTCTTGTGCAATCAAGTTGTCACTTGCTCCCCCATCTATGATTACCGTGCACAACCTACCCTTCGCGGTGCAGTGAGTAGTGAGAATGGCAAAAAGAGTCACGTTGACGGAAAATGGATTGTGCGGTGGCTAAGGGTACATCGAGTGGGATGGGTAGGATTCCCAAAGAGGCACATCCATTGTATACAAAATTAGGGTTTTTAGAAGGCATAAGAGTTACGATTTATCGGGAAGATGGTAAAGATGACTTGGAATTGAATTTGTGTGGGGAAGATTAGTTAGGGTTTGAATTGGGATCATTCTTGGGGTTAGTTTCAGAATTGGAGTGTTCAATTAGGGTTGTGGTTGATCTTGGAAGGCATTTCGTTGTCATTAAATATGGTTCAACAAGTTTTTTGGCCCATGATCTACTGTAGCAGCCCCTAGGGCTTCGGCATGGCCTCGCGAGTTGTCTTGATTTACAACAGGGATCGCCGACTCCCTATTTCTGCCAATCCGTGGTCGGTCGAAAGAGGTGGACGATTCAAAGGTGGTACCGGGCTATTTCTGTTGATCTGGGGTGGCGGTATGGGGTTAGGGGGGCTTGGGTTGGCTGTCCGGGGAAGGGGAAGGCTGCCCAGGGCTGGAGGGTTGATTTTTGATGGATCTTGGTAGGGTAGGAACAATTACGGAAGATTCTAGGGTTTGGGTTATGGTATTAGGGTTTGGGCGACATTCATTTGGATGAATTCAATTTGAGTCCCAATGTTCAATAATCATGATTGATCCAAGAATAAACCTCGCTCTGATATCAAATTGATGTAAATATGGGTGCAGAAGCGTAAAAATAAAAAAGTTAACTACACCACCACCACCACCACCACAACAACATGAAAAATGTAGGAGGTTCCATTATTTCTCTCTGTAATCTCTTAATCTCAAATGGTCAAAAGTGATATAATGAGGGCCTCAATAACTATTTATACTAGAGGCTAAAAAAGGGAAAATAAAGAATAAATGCTACAAAAGACGACTATATCCCTATGTTCTTGCATCAGTTCCTATTCCACCTAATAACACTAAAGTCATCGGAACCAAATGGATTTTCATAAACAAATCCGATTATACTACTGTGGCTTCCACAACAAGTGACAAATGTGCATGTTGACGAACATGCAAAGAATTTCACCCTACGACCCAAAGAGAATGGTATCTACATTGACAACTTAGTGATATAAAACTGCTGCTATCGAGCCAACCTTTATGATCGAGTTTGACAAGGGACTCGACGAGTAGCCCAAGTTTGTCCACCACCTCTTGAACTACTTAGTTATTACTAGATCCCTGAGCACAATTGCCCATTGGACGTGGATTAGTTGTAGAAGGGACTAGTCCGCATCGATATGGCCCAAAATGACAGTAATAGTTCGGGACATCACTAAAATGGGTGTGGAGGCCTCGGGTGGTGAAGGGTTGACAAGGTTAAGGTTCGGGTTAAAGTGGCTTACTAGACTCAGTGGCGACAATGGGTGTCACGCTAATGCCAAATGGACTTGGCCTCCGATGGTGGGGTTTCGGGAGGGATATGAATGATGCCGAAGGAGGATGAATCATGGTAGAGGAAGGCAGTCTTCGGGGTGATTTGGTTTGAAGGGGGCTGATGTTGGATAGGTTCGCCGAACATTCTTAGGGCTTAGCACACTGAGACGTCATCTCAAGGTGGTTGGATGGAGTCTCTTCGGGGTTTACTTGCTTTAGCTGTTCAAACGGGGAGCTCAGCGATCTTGATATACAATGGCGTTCGTTGAAGGTGGGGGAGGTTCCAATGGGCCGAAAACTGGTTAGAGTAGGTGATGTCATAGTTGTTATAGGCGCGCCTAGGCTTGAGGCTCACCAAGGCGCAGCATTGGCGCCTCGCCTCACCCCAGGCAAAGCCCCTTCAATAAGGCGCGCGCCTTATGCGCCTAGGTTCCAGGCTCAAGGGGCGCATTGTTATATTTTTTTTTTCTAGAAAATGCCCCCAATACAAGAATGGAATAATTAATATGTTAACATTACATATTTTCCAATGAAATATAAAGAATTGAACCATTTTCCACCCCAAAACTAACCAAAGTCAAGCATAAGTTGTGGTAAAACTTTATCTTTCTCATTAGTCACTACTTAGGCAAAAGAAAAAAAAACTTCCAACATTTTTGCATCTTCGATTGATTTAAATATTTCTTTTCACACATCGGAGTACATTTATTTTAAATATATTTGCTTTTGTTGATTATTTGATAATTAAAATGTTAAATAAATTTTGATATTTGATTATAAGCTTGTTTCCATACGGTATATTAGATATATCTTCTTATGTGTCTCTTCACAACCTTGTATAATAGTAATTTATGTTATATTTCAAATTTTAGATCACAAAATAATCTTATTATTACTGATATACAATTTTTGCACGTCTTGTGTAATGTGCGCCTCACTTCGATCAGGCACTCGCCCTGCGCCTAGGCTCTAGGGAGACACTGACACCTCGTTGTGCCTTAAATAACTATAGGTGATGTAGATTACACGTCAAAAACCTAAAACAAAACAAACAAATTTTAGAGAGAGAATCCAAAATCTCTTGTATTAAAAAATGATCGCCCCTCTAAATGAGGCCTATATGAATATTTATAAGAGTAGGAGGAAGGTTCTAGACTTGGGATATAAGAAAGTACAAAATGAGGCCTCTAAATGACTGCCCCTAATTACAAATATGCCCTTATTAGCCTTAACTCCCCACCAAAATACAAAATATCTACTAAACTAATAAAAGGAGGTCCATAAAAAAGTAGAGAAAAATAACAAAACTGAACAAAATGTACTAGAAGTGGATCCAATTGACATCACTCTCCCCCATAAAAAAAAAGAGTTTGCCCACGAACTCAGAGAGGGATGCCCACCGAGTCGGGCTCTAAAATGGTGATTAATACACGGCGAGGGGACTCTTCTGACTCATCAGGTGTTGGATGAAGAGGAGCATGCCGGCCAACTGGAGTTGCAGGAGGACTGCGAGGGCAATGAGGATACGTGCCAATCAAATGGTTGCGCTCACCACAGTGGAAACAATGGCGGTCCTGAAGTCGCATAAAGCGAGGAGCATTGGTTGGAGGGGGCATCCACTCCAAGACGCTACGGTGGGTGTCCCTAGCGTCGTAGTATGAGAAAGAATCGGTATAATGGGGAAGAGATAGGTCGTGGTGGGAAGGTGTATAGTACGGTGGCGGCATATATAGTGGTGGGCGGGGGAGGGAACAAACGCGGATCACAGGATCGGGGGCCGGAGGGTGGTAATACACCTTACTCAGAATTTCTGAAGGTCCTTGGGATTTCGAGAGGGGCTGAATTTTTGGGGGTAATGGGATTGGCGAGGCCGAGGGGTTCAGGAGGTTCGTCGAGGGCCTCAGAGTCACCGCGGAGTGTTGGATTCCTGCTGCCGCCGAGGAGTTCGACATTTTCGAGTTTTTCGGTGAGATCTTGATTTCCGAGGGGGGCAAATTGCCCGCCAGTTTCGGGTTACTCTGAATTTTTTAGATTTCTGAGTAGATCGGGATTTTTGACGGGGCCGAGGGACTCGGGATGTCGGCCGGCGCCGGAGTCGAAGTGATAGAAATTTCCTCTGGAGGCTCGGGAATGGCGGCGATACCGTGGGTTTCGGAATTTCTTATTTTTCTGATGATATCCGGATTGTCGAGGGGTGCGGAATTTCGGTCGGGGGTTGAGGGGTTCTCACCGCCGAGGGGATTTGGACTCTGGCCGAGATGTTCAAGAGGACTGCCAATGGGTTCTCTTTCGAGTCTTCGGGAGGATGGTGGTTCGACTATGGCGGAAGGTAGTGGAGGTATTTTGGGTTGTGATTAATCTAAGAATTGTTGGAATTGGAGGGTTAATTACGCCATTTGTTGTTTTAATTCTTGAATCTCATCATTTTGGCGGTTGGATTTCTGTGGGGCCATTTGATGTTGTAGCATACGATTTTGTTGATAATCTACATATCGATACACCAATGTTGGAGTGATACCCGCTATGATACGAGTTTGACGTAAACTACATGTCAAAGGCTCACAAAACAAACAACAAATTTTAGAGAGAATCTAAAAATGTCTTGTATTAAAAAATGATCGTCCCCTCTAAATGAGGCCTATATGGGTATTTATAGGAGTAAGAGGGAGGTTATAGACTTGGACTACAAGAAAGGTCCTAATTACTAATATGCCCGTACTAGCCGTAA
Organism: Sambucus nigra; assembly: GCA_949130495.1. Classification (NCBI taxonomy): domain Eukaryota; kingdom Viridiplantae; phylum Streptophyta; class Magnoliopsida; order Dipsacales; family Adoxaceae; genus Sambucus; species Sambucus nigra. The sequence continues at coordinate 558,892,312 of OX422210.1, read as the reverse complement.
CTCCTTACTTAAGTACAAAATATCTACTAAACTAATAAAAGGAAGTACATAAAAAATAGAGAAAAATAACAAAATTGAAAAAAATGTACAAAATGTACTAGAAGTGGATCCAAATCACATCAGTAGGGCTGGGGATTTGTTAAGAAATTGCCTAGGTGGCACCACCCTGAACTCCTGTTGGTACCCTTAGGAACTCTAGCTCTGATACTAATTTAATGTGTAGGGTGGAAGCAATTATGATAAACTTCACAACAACAACAACATTTATGGGCAACAAGCTCTCTTCTCTAGTTCTCATTCATTCTCAAAATAGTAATAAATGAGTACAATAGTACAAGATATAATCTCTTCTATAGGTGCAGCAGAATGTTTTAGTTCTGGTGATGTCTAGAGTGGAGCATCACACGTGACATTTTTAAAAGACTCTAGAATCAAAATATACAAATAATGAAAAGTTTCTAGCAACACAATTCTTCACATGTATTTAGAAGGGTGATTTGGCATTTGAACCCTTAGAATTTAGTTGTATTTCACTAGGTGTCCAAAGTTTATGATAATATACAGTTGACCCTCAAAAGTGTTGTGAAAATTTCTTATGATGCTTCTTCAGGGATTATATGACGCTTTTATAGGACACAATTGGGAATCAGACTTGTATTGTTGAACCTTTGGCACTCAGTGAAATACAACCAGGCAAATGGGAGTCAATGGCCAAATCACCGTACTTAAAATAGAGGTATATATGCAAATATGTATGTATAAATATGTCATAACATGACATTGTACGATGTAATATAAGGTTAGTAATTATATTATAGATACATGAGGTTGTTATTTGGAAAGATCAATCAATCACGCCACTCTTATAAATGGTATGAAATTATGGCATTCTTTACATTTGATCTGTTCTCCAATCCCACCTGGTAAAATAACAGCTTACAATCACATCATGGCTTAAGAAGATAACTTTAAAGTTGCTCATAACAATTCCCTTATGTGTGCTGTGCAATTCTTTTAATGGTATGAAATATACAAGCATTAGTCAATTAATTGCTGGGCACCCTTGGACCATTGCACCCCTAGCTGTTGGACAAGTTGCCAATTCACAGTGTTCGCCATTCGTACCCCACCAACTCAATCCTTTGTTCTCCATGCTCAGTGTGAAGTACAGAAGGACCCCCATGAAAGCTACCCCTGCATCCAGAGCGGCTGAGAGGATATAATTATACCTCTGCCACCACTGCTTTCGGTAGCGGAACACGAAAAAGTTGAATATTGTACCAACTATAATCCAGGAATTGTAATTCAACGGTGTTGCTGGTGGCATTGAACCTGTTGCCCCCAAAATTACTGGAAGGTTAATTAGAGGAATCCAAGTCTTATCGGGAAATGCCTTGTGGAAGAGCCAAACTATGACGGGCCCCAATGCACCTCCAAGGAAGAACCAATTCATGGCACTATAGTTTCCAAGGCTTCCGAAAATACGTTTGGGTCCCACCAAACCCCATATAACAGATGCATCAAAGAAGACACGATCACCCGGACATGTCCATGGACTGTTGGGTGGAAGGAGATCATCTTGGCATATGTTCTCAATGGAGTCTAGCAGCCACCATGCCACAGCGAGGTTAATGGTTCCCGCAATAATGGTTCCTATAAACTGTAATTTTAACATGTTAGCATAAGAAATCACACGAGAATATATTAAAGAACGCACTGAAACAAGCTTCAAGAAATAGTTACTGCTGAAATTAATACTATCTCATTTTAAAATTAATAGAAAATGTCACATTCCCCCTTGGCTCCCATTAATTTTCCAAGAAAAAAACCCCCCACCTCTTAAAAAGTCTCTAAACGTTCCAAGGATCGGTTTGGAAAATGTGATATTCCTATAAGTGGTCCTTGCTAGAGGCACTAGTAGGAAAATGAGCAAGATTTTCCAAACAGATCATGGATCTTGGATCGTTTTAGAGAATTTTTAGAAGTTTTTATTTTTGGTTTATATATATATATATATATATATTATTTTTTTAATATTTGTTTTATTTTATGTATTTTATTTATTTATTTAGTAAAAACATGTTGTAGAATGGACAATAGAAGGATCATTTTGACATTAGCCCTAAAATTAAACGTACGAGGTGGCACTAGTCTGTTTTGATATTCTAGTATCAGTAATTAAAATTAAACATACGCGGTGACACTAGTCTGATTTAATACGCTAGCATCAATTATACAGGGTTGATAGGGTGTTGTGCAACAGGATACGTCTTTAGTGAACATCCCTTGTTTGGGAATATTACTAACAATGTGCTAATATGACACTCTGCGTATGTCGATTATATTGCATAATATAAATATGTATCAGGTATATTAATATATCTGTCTAAATAGTCATATTAGTTATATTATGATAATATATTATACTTACTATCATATTAGTTATATTATGATAATATAACATCCTCCAAAATGCTTGGCCGCACCAACAGTAAAATAAAAGAAGGAAAGATCTGGGGTTTTAGTACTAAACTGAACAAAAACGGGAGACCTATTTCACTGATTTTATTAATACAACTACCATAATATGTTTCCAGTGGGAAGTAATGCAATAAACCTGCAACATTTCTTTGCAGCAAGAAACTTTTTATTCTTCCTTCAGTAGGATTCTTGCTAGTACAGATATTACATGTAGACATGCTATAAACTTTTATATATATGTATATATTTATTTATATAATAAAGTAGGAGGGACTTTTGGCCTTTCCCAACTGATGGTTGAGATTGAAAGTTGGTGAGTTTGGTCTTTATCAAGTGACGGTTGAGATGTAATGACAATGTAGGTAAGGGTTCAAGATTTGCGCCAAGGGGGAAATCCAACGGTTGAGAAGGATTGCGTGAGAAATTAGTAAAACTGATACACTACTACGTAGAGTCTCTGAACACATTTTGCACTTAGATATTCATATTGATATGGACAGAGCACAAGGCTCGAGAAAACAGCTCTCTTCATTTCACATCCTTCATCCTCCCATTCAGTCCACCACTCTCACCCATCCTCTCCCTCTCCCTCCGTTCTCATCCCTCTCATGCACACCTCATTTCTCATCCCTCTCCTGCACACGAGGTAAAGACTTCGCTATTTTTTCTTTGCTACCTTGCCGACGCTATTTTTTCTTTTACTCAATTTTTATTTTTTGAAGATCTGCTACCATTATCTGCTGTACTTCTTTTCGATTTTTGGGCTTTTTCAGATCCGTCTTTTGAGGTAATCAAATGTCTCCATCTTTTGGATTTTTGGGTTTAATATATGGGATTGATTGTTATTTTGCAGGTTTGATTTTCTTTTTTGGTTTACTTTACTTCGACCCATGAGATTGATTGTTTGAATTTTATGGGTTCAGTTTTTTATGGGTATAATCTTGGTTTGGTGCCTTATCTATTGTAGAGAACTCAAACTCAAATTGGTATAATCTTGGTTTGTTACTATCAGATCCCGTTTCGGATGAAACCTAAAGACATTTTTTTTTTTTTGGGGGGGGGGGGGGGGGTATAATCTTGGATATTTGATTTTTTGGTTTTGTGGTCTCAATGTTTTTTTTTTTGCAGATCTCACAACTCAGGTATTTTTTAGTTCAAAATCATTTGGGTATACAAATCAAGATTTGAAACTAGGGGTGGAAGCGGTACGGGTTTTTACCGTACCGTACCGTTTTGTTCAGAAAAAAAATGGTTTTGGTTTCATATATTAAAATACCAGAAACCAGTCTTACCGAAATTACCGCAAAAAAGTTGGTTGGTTTTGGTTTTAATATTTAAAAAATCGATTTATCGAAATTACCGTACCGAATATGCTGAAACCAGAAAAAATTGTACTGAAATTATCATACCGTACCGAATTTATCGAAACAAAAAAAAATCGTACTGTACCGAATTTAACGAAACCATAAAAAAGTTGGTTTTGCTTTTGGTTTTAATATTTTAAAAAGTTGGTTGGTTTTGTTTTTGATTTTTTTGGGACTTTTAGTGCTGTTTACCGAAACCAGAAAAAACTAGAATTTACCGAAACCAGAAAAAATCGAAATTACCGAAAAAACCGAAATACCGGCCGGTTTGGTTTTGGTATGGATTTTGGTGTACCGGGTGGTAAACTGGTACGGTTTGGTTTTACCATCAAGAGTTTGGTTTTGGTATTAGTATCTACTATTTACCGATCAAACCGTACCGCTTACACCCTTATTTGAAACCTATAGTTTTGTAGATCTAACATTTTTTTTACCTACATCTTCTCTCCTAAAATCTGTTCCCCAGGTATTTAACTCTCTCTGTCTCTCTTGGTTCAAACATATTGAGTTTATTCCTATTCATGGATTTGTTTTAAATTTTGAGAATGATTTGTTACTGATTCCAACATAAGCCGCAACTGAGGTTGATTCTGTTAAACATCTTATGGGTTAAATGATGGTTTTGGATATATATTGTTGGGAACTTGAGTTTCATTTTTGGAGCTGAGAATCATCAATTCCACCACATCAGTTCTGCTCCATCGCAAGGTATCACGAATTAGTTTTCCTTTTTCAGATCTAACCCGCCTCTCTATCTCTCTCTCACCCCCCACCCCCCCACCCCACCCCACCCCAAACAAAGGTAAGTGTGTATCTGAGTATTTGATTTACATATTTGTGCCTTTTAAAAAAAATATATTATGGATTTGAAGAAAAAGTATCATAACTACAATGTCTTTATTACCGATCTGCGAGAAAACAAAATTCTTTTTCAGTCTTTTGTTCCTTATTTTTCCCCGAGCATCAGCATATTTCCCTTTTTTTTTCTTTTCTTATTTTGACATATTATTTGGTGTTGTTTTACATATACATTGCTATACACTCATTATTTATTATATTTTAAATAGCTTTGTTCATTATTGTGCCATTTTATTACATTTATCAACTCTCATCTCATTAGTCTTTTCTGATTTGGTATGTACTGTTAATGTGGTTTTGATATTGGCTTTGGAATCTACGAGAAACTGAAAAAGAATTGTCGTTCCTTTATTTTGTCTGTTGTTAGTTCAGATTGTGGAAAAATAAAGAAACTGAAAACTAATTCTCAGTCTTTTTCATTCGTCATATTTATTTTGTTAGTTGTTAGAATAGGCTTGGCCATTGTTCAGATTTGTCGTATATATTTTTATAACATTTTATCAGTACATATTGTTTGTTTCTATGTTGCAGCGCTAGTGAGTAAGGGGTTATGGTGTTGCCTTTTGGGCGGTGAGCTTTACAAATGAGAATGGGCACGAATCATTGGATTGATGTTTTATTTTTACTTTCTTTCCCCAAATATTTGTCTGGAAGTGTTATATTCTTTTTTATGTTTTAATGATTTGATTAATTAGTATTAATATTAGCATTTGGTCTTGAAAGATTGATGGACGTTATAGATTATTGGAAGTTGGAAGATTATTAATATTAGAATCCTGATACTCTTACCGGATACTAGCACCAAGCTAGTACCAGGTGTTTTGTTGGCATTTTTTCATTGATTGTCTTTTTTTTGAGAAAATATGGTATAGTTTTTAATAGGGCAATTTATAATTAGGTCCCTTAGCAACAATTTTTAAACATTTAAAGATAATTTACAATTAGGTCCATTTATTATGCCACTAGCGTGGACTTCTACAAGAAGAGAATTAATGGACTCAAGTGTTTAAAATTTGTCAAAATTCATTTAATGTTTAAAATTTGTTTGTGAAGGCCCTAAGAGTATTTTTCCCTTTTTAATAAGGTTATTTGACTTTTTTTTATTTAAAAAAAATTGTTTTATTAGAAAATATTTTTTTTTTAATAAATTAGAAAAATTGTATTGTTAAAAAACACTATTTTAATATAAAAATTATTTTTTTTTTGAAAAAAATTGTTTTAAAAAAATAAAAGTTAGTTTAATTTAAATAAAAAAAATTTTCTTTACAATTTTAAACAGTTTTAAGAAACACAAAAATTGTTTTAAATTAGGCTAAAAATTAAGGGGTGCTTCCGGTGCAGACCCTTAAAAATAAGAGAATATTGGATAAATAGTTGTTTGAAGGACTAAATGAGCTAAAAATAATTAATTTTTTTTAATTAGATTAGTTTTTTAAAACAAAAATACAAAAAAGTTTAAAAATAACGGGTGCTGCTGGCGCGGATCTTTAAAAATAAGAGAATATTGGGTAAATGGGTTTTTGAGGGACTAAATGAGTTTAAAAAAATAATTAAAAAAACATAAAAACTATTCTAATAAAAATTATTTTTTTAATAATTATTTTTAACTCATTTCACATGAGATATCAATGAAAAATAAAGTTATAAATTTTAAAAATTAAGTTTAAAAATAGTATCAAATACCAAAAAGTTTCTTAAACATTTTTTAATACATATTTAGTCAAAGCTTTTTATTTTGTTCCAAAAAATTCCTTATTCTCTTATCTTTAAAGGTTCGCACCAGCGGCATGGTAACGTTTTTTTTGGCAGGTATGGTAAAGGACTTTTTAGTACAAAATAAAAATGCTTGGACTAAACGTGTATTAAAAAAACTTCGAAGGACTATTTGGTATATCTCTTTAAAAATAAGGGGTGCCGTTGGCGCGAACCTTTGAAAATAAGAGAATATTGGATAAATGAGCGTTTGAGAGACTAAATGAGTTAAAAATAATTAAAAAATAATAATTTTTTTATTAGATTAGTTTTTTAACGTTGAAATACAAACATTGTTTTAAATGTTGTAAAATAAAAAAAAAGTTTTAAAAATAATGGGTACCACTGGCGCGGACCTTTAAAAATAAAAAAATATTTGGTAAAATAAGTGTTTGAGGAACTAAATGAGTTAAAAAAAATTAATTAAAAAAAGCAAAAAAACTATTCTAATAAAAAAATATTTTTTTCATAATTATTTTTAACTCATTTCACATGAGATATCAATGAAAAGGAAAAAAAAAAGGGAAGACATCCCTTTACTAGTCCCGGGTTAACTCCCGGGTAGCCTACCATTATTCTTAATATTATTATTGATGTTAATGGAAGTTGGAAGATTATTAGTACTGTAAGTTGTATTTACGTAATATCTTTGAACTTTTCTTACATTTAACATTAGTATCAAAAAAATTGAAACTTCGATTTTTTATCTGATTTGTTTTAGTTTTTGTATGTTTTGTGCAACTCATACTGTTTAGATATGTATTTTTTTGTTTATGTTGTTGGATTGTAATTTTTTATTCATGAAGCATTTAACTATTTTTATACTTTTTATGTCTTCTTTTGCTTTACTTTTATTTTACTTTCATTGGTTGCTAATTGGATTTTTTTGTTACATGCTTGATATAAAATTTCCTTTTTTTTCTGAAGTTTATCTATATGAAGTTTTTAGCCTTATGCAAAAAGTACTCATATTTGATGCTACGTTTGAGACGGAGAGAGCAAAGAAAATATGTTTGAAATATTTTGATGTGTGTTATTTAAAAAACTGAAAATACCTATAGACATTGAAAATATGTTTTTTCAATAGTACGGCACAACAAGTTTAATAAATATAAATTTGAAAACCCGGAGCTAAAATAGTTTATTAGGATCATCTTCAACATGCATTTTTATTTATTTATAATAGTTAGTTTAGTATTGATATATAATTAGAAATAAGATCATTGAGATTTTGTTAGCAGCTCTTTATTTATAATAGTTAGTTTACTACAAAGCACATGGCTCGAGTATACACTACTACAAATCTCTCATTATTTTTTTGGTGTTTCTCCCTCATTATAAAAGCTACTACAAAACACATGGCCTGAGGTAAGTAGTCGGTGAACTACTTGCTCGAGGTAAGTAGTAGGTGTACTACTTCTGAAACCTTTGGACACACACATCAGTGGCAATCACAAGGCTTAATGGGAAAGTTTGACTCAATAGTTCATGAAAGATTTGCTCATACATGTGCATTAAAAATTTGTTCAATAGATCAAATTCAATAATTCTTTTTTTTACAAAAATACTAATTTAATTTTTCAAGTGCCTAAAGATTTTTACAAAAGTTTGTCTTTGAACTGAAATCATTATGAAACAATTGATTTTAAATGCAACTCTGATGATTTTTGGCAACAAGATTCTATCATTACAATTTCATTAAATATAGTTTGATATCAATACTTTCACTCAATAGTATATATTTTAACCGTGTGATCAATTACTCCAGTGTAACATGGGTGAGTTGGTACATAGTCTGGTTTGAATTTTTTTCAGTCGTAGTGATGCTCTCTGTATACGGACTCCACTCCCTTAGCGGAGTTTTAATGCATCAAATTTAAATGTGATAACTATTGTCAAATGGGGTGAATAATTTTAGAGTTTTTCTAAATACATACAAGAGTCTTGCTTGGGCTAAAAAATACATGAATTATAGTTCACTAAAAAAATAATATTAATGTATTGTCGAGGGTCACACATTAACTTATCTATATATCTATATCTATATAACTATATAAAAACTATAGACCGAAATCTTTTGAGGATGACACGTGGCGATGTATTAAATATTAAAATCTTCTGAACATGACATGTGGCGATGTATTAAATACTAATTCATAATTCAAGCATACCCTTTACTCTCTCTCTCTCCCCCATTTAATATATGAGACATCTTCCAAAGACGATATTAAACCAAAGGGATCACCTCGACAATTAAAGAGACGACACGGGTACAAATGGTTCTTTGAACATGGTTTTAATAGCATTAGTAATGATACTTCAAATTTCCATAAAAAAACGCCATCCGATTTCTTCGCATCTTTTCCAAGAAAAAAAAAGATGAATTTTTCCAATTCCCAAAAAAAAAACCTTCGTCTTCTGTTGTCTTCCATTTCTATGAAAGAGAAAACCTTCTCAACTTCCTTATAACTTGAAACGTTTCCCACAATCCTACACGATTTTTTCCGGAAAAAAAAACCTCCCCCTTCATGCTTTGATGTCTTTCATTTCTATGAAAGAGAAAACCTTCCCAACTTTCTAATAAACGTTTTTCACAAAATAAAATAATAAATTTAAATATCAGCCTGGTTTTATTGGGTTCTGTATAGGAAACTGCCATTCCTATGCATATATCTCTTAGCCTTGGAAATGATTGTCATCATCTTAGGTTTTATATTTCTATTATCCTTGCAGTTACTCTCTGAGATGTCTTCTTTTTGTTGAGTTTGCATAGGATTAATGATTCAGGTAAATGTTGGTAGTTTCCTTTTTGGAGCGGGTGTTTGTAGATATACACACATAATATTTATTTCTTTATGTGTAAATTACTCATTTGAAGTAGAATAAGTGTGCAGGGAAGTAATATTGAGGAGGAGTGAATTTGCAATTATTGGGGCCATATTTCACTTCAGGTACTTCTTTTGCTGTCATTATCTAATTATTATTTTACAACATTCATTTTCCCATATGGCTTACTTTGTTTGTGTTTTGGAATTTAAGTTGAAACTTATTGATTCTACTTCAAACTAATTTCGGTCCCCAATACTGCTCAACTTAGATATTGATTAAATAAAGTCATCACTGTCATACTTGGTAATAATATGTGGAATAAAATATACTTCCTCCCTTGAAAATAAAAACATTGTGAGTATTTCAGTTAGTTTTTTTTAATTGTCTTTCTTTTTGTAACTTTTATAAGTTAAAATTAAAAATATTAATTTTAGTAACCGAATGTCATTCATATTACTTTTGATATTAATTTAAAATTCAATTTATTTTCATTAGTAGAATATATATTAAACGAAGCATTCTACAAAACAAGAAAATTGAATATCATTAATTGTAGACCCAAATCCTCTCAGAATGATACGTGTCTTATGTATTAAATATGTAAAATGTATTAAATATCATTAATTCTAATAAGTACATGTACCACCCAAAAAGATATGTGAATCTCCCCCCCAAAGTCAAGATACAAATCCTCTTATTCCTATCTCCGATCCTATCACATTAATTACATAACATTCTCTCTCTCACACATATTGTAGCCTTCACGTGTGATTGTGCCATGTGGCAATTAAAAAAAACACCTCTCTCCTCTCAATTCCAAGAACCATTCATATTTCTTTCCTCTTCAACTTCAAAGCTTTCAAAAAAAAAACAATTCAGATGACCCAATTAAAACTTCCTCAGTCTTTTCATTTCTCAATTCCCAAATACATTGGATTTGTCCAACAAAAACCAACACTTTGGCTAGAAAGAAAAACTGAAAACTTCACCTTCTACTTTCTTTAAACAAGAACCTTTCCATTTCTCAATCCGAAAATATCCAACAAAAACCCTCCCCCCCAGGCAATTGCCAGCCATTGGAAACGCTAGAAAAATAAGAAGGTATATCCATTTATCAAGTTTATTCCTCATTTTTTTCCATTGAACATTTAATAATATAGAAATTTTGATTAATGCCCATACATTACAGTGTATTCAATTGTCTCGACTTGGTATCGCGATTCAACAATATTTCTGCTATCTACCGTGAAAGGTAACTTTACGTTTACAAAAACATATTTGTACGACATATGCCTACTTTGGACATATGCTGTCAATATATATATTTGGTAACATTTTTGACACCTCCAAAATTATTTTATTCAAAATCCAAAATCAAATTCGATCAACACATACATCACTTGATTTGGGGATGAATGATGGACCCTAATTACCCCCCTTTTTTAACTAATTTATTGTCAATATAATAAGACCATGGTCAAACTATATAGTTGAAAACAAAGATTATGGCAGTTGGATGTTTTAGTTTTAAAATGTACTTTAGTAATGTATTGGGTAAAATATAGTTGCTTTTTATATTTGGTTTCATAAAACTTTCATTATATGAATATATTGATAGAAAGTTTTCTACATAATTATACAGACAATGCAATAATCAATGGAAACTCAAATAACTTGAACAAATTAATTTGCCTCTCAAGATTTTCATAAATCAAATGCATGTCCAGTTTTAAACACTATTTTTTCCTTAAAAATTATATATGAAGTAGAAATCATTTTAAAAGTGAATGTTTAGTTTTTTTATTAAAAAAACTATGGATGTTAATGGATTTAGCTTCCTGTTTGATTTGTTGAAGCAATTTTTAAATAATTAGAATTTCATTTCAGAGAATGTAATAGTCAATGGAAACTCAAAAGGCTACAAAATTTGTATGACTTCTCATCAAATGAAATGTATATTTATATTCTTATGTTTTTATATTATAAATTCAGTACGAGGATGTACATAATATATGCATGTATAATTTTGTGTGCTTATATGTATTTATACATATTTAAGCCTCAATTTTCTTTCATTCGTAGAATATATTGTATGAAAAAAAATTATTATAGCAAAAATAATATAGTTTGCATAAATTCGGTCACGCATCGCGTGACCTTCATGCTAGTAACTATATAAAAATTATAGACCGAAATCTTCTGAGGATGACACGTGGCGATGTATTAAATATTGAAATCTTCTGAGGATGACATGTGGCGATGTATTAAATACTATGACACGTGGCGATGTATTAAATACTAATTCACAATTCAAGCACACCCTTTACTCTCTCTCTCTCCCATTTAATATATGAGCCATCCTCTAAAGACGGTACTAAACCCAAGGGATCACCTCGGCAACTAAACAGACGATAGTGACACGGGTACAAATGGTTCTTTGAATTCGGAAATTTGGTTGATGAGAGCGTTCATCCAAGTGGAGAGAGTTTTGTCTCTTCGTTTCCCAAATTTCAAGATGCATTAACACTCCCACTTTCAAGAGTAGTTGTCTCTTCCTTTCCCAAGTTTTTTTGTCTCTTCATTACCCAAAACCAAACAAGTTTAATTAAACCCACTTCCATGGAAATCCCACACTCTCAAATATCTTCGTGCCCCTCTCTCTCCCCAAGGTGACCGATCTTCTCCCACTTTTTTTTTTAATTATTCTCCCCATTCACTTTACACCTACCATTTTATCTGTATATAAATATAAAAACGGTGTCTTATTTTTTGCTTTGACACATGGCTAGAGAAATAAATATATCCCTTATCCCTGGGTCGGTCCAAGTCAGATAGCATTCTTTAACAACCATCAGAAGCCTTCCATCTCCTCAATCGACACAAAGAGACCCTTCCATTTCCCTTATTAACCACTAACATCAAACCCTTACATCTCCCTAATCCCCCTACGTTGCCTACAATGGAAGAGCTAAAGGTCATCTCAACTTATATTTATTGGGAGCTCTACCACCTCCAATCCCTTATTATCATCAGCCATCTTTTTGTAGAAGGTGAGAAAAATCAGATCCGCTACTCAGGTTCATTTAGGGGTGGCAATTCGGGTTAGTCGTATCATTTTCGGGTCACGTTGATTTTTATATTAGTATAAGTTTTGGATACTCGTAAATCTAGACAAGCTAATCGGGTCATGTTTGGATCATTTCGGTTTATTACCGTAAACGAGTTATCGGATCAAAAATTGCCAACTCCAGGTTCATTCATTATTCAGTCTTCCCCTCAATATTTTCCCACATATATTTGTTATTAAATTCTTAATTTCCTTTTTTTCATGTCAAGAAACCTTTGAGCTTGCAAGACTCTGGAGTTATCCCCGTTACCCAACCAGGTATTTCCTAATTTTATGAATGTGTATGTATGGTGCAAAAGCATGTACAATTATGTATGTATGGTGTATGGTAAAATGTCTTTATTGCATTTTTATATTATGTGAAGCACTTTATATTTTAGTGTTGCATAGTAGGAACTTTTATATTAGATTCATGTTCATGTGAAGCTTAGGAAAGCTTGGAAATCATTTGTCTAAATTCCACAGTTTGGTATTCTAATGATTTTGAAAAATGTGTCCGAATTTTTTTTCTGGCAATAATTGATTTGAAAGAGACAGGTATTATCTGGTTTGGAGGTGTTTTGAAAAAGTAATATATGATTTATTCGACAAATGGCATACAGATGGTTTGAAAAAAATGTTTATGTAGATTGAATAATACATTGGTGGTATTATATTTATTAGATGTGAGGTTGGCTGAGAAGGATGGATGGAGATCCCACTTTGAGGTTGAGATGCCGTATGCATATACATTAGAAACCTTTAGTATATTTTCATTCACTACGTTCGTGTAAAATGCCCCTAAAAACTAACATCAAATATCATTCTATAGTTTTTATCAATAAACTACTAAAGGGATAATCACTTTGCAACTTCAAATTAAAAGTACTCAATAGCTTCTTTTTTTTTTTTTTTTTTTTTAATATCAAGTAAACTTTTAGTTTGCAACTGCAAAGAAAAAAAAGTAGTTAACAACTTCCTCTTATTTTTACTATCGAGAAACTTTAATTGTTCACCCATAATATAATATAATTTAATATTCATTGTTGAACCAACTGATTTTCCATTGGACCCAAACAACAAACATAGAATCAGCGCATCTACTTAACAGATTGTGGAGGATGAAAGCCAAATGGAATGCCTACCCGTGGACTGCTCAAAGGTCATGGTTTGACAACTTCACGTTGAATCATCATGTTCTTGCCCTCAGGAATGAGATATGAAGAATAATCTACGGGCCCGTTTGACAATCCAATTCCAAGGCTTGGAATTGGAATTGAAATGCCAATTTCAATTATATATATATATATATATATATATATATATATATATATATATATATATATTCGGCCTCGCATCGCGTGGCCTTCATGCTAGTATCTTCATATAATTCGTATCAAGTTATCGCGTGTGTTTTATATTTTCGGAGATAAATACTATTACGAAATATCCGGAATGTTTTTTACAACCGTGCCATTAGCATGGGTACACCCTATTATGTATGAGACTTTCATACATACCGTTGAAGCAATTTATTTTATTAATAATATTAAAAAAGTGTTTTTTAGTTGAGTTTTTTTTAGTGTGTGTTATTTAAACATTTCAAAGGATCCATATAAAAAAAATTAGCTCAAAATAATTTTTTTTATTATTTTAAAAAAATCGGTCAAACTTTTGTAGCTTTAGCTGTGAAAGTTTGCCCCTTTTTTTAAACGTCATATAAAAAAATAAAGCTGAAATTGATTGTTTTTATTATTTTAATAAAATAAGTATGTATACTTGATATTAACCGGAGACTATATATATACCTGAACTAAGAACATTGATCTTGGAGGAATCTTCATGTAGTGTCCCAGCTTAAAATCACTAAGGAAGGAGATAGCCTGTGCCATGCTCATGTAACCATAGGTTTTGAAGCATACATTGGCTATTGGTTGCCCTGGTAATATAATACCCATGACATACTCTGTGATTATGTTTAAACCTGGTGTCTGTTTATAAAACACAAAAGAGAGCATCAGTGGGGCCAAACCCAAAACATGTTTTACAATTTATATATGATTCGACAATCAATTACCTGGTTAGTTGTGGCAGTTATGATACTGATTGGGAGGGTGAACATAAAGGCGATGGCACAAGCAAAGAGGAGTCCCCACCATGGCATCTGAACCTGATCGTTCAAGAAGATGCAGAGTACAAGAGAGACTGCAAGTGTCGCTACAAGCAACAAATAAAACCACCATGAAGGTATGTCCTTGTATCTCCTCATTAGCCTTGTATGAATATCCTCCTTATTCTTGTAGGAAGCACGGAAACGTTCATAAATCTCCCTGCGGGTTATCATATTAAATGAGTACGCTTCATTATGTTTTAAACTATATAGAAGTTTTGTATTGTAATATCAAATAAAATAATTTTGAAATAATAAAATATCCAAGGGTATCTGAAAATAAGTGAAACATTACCTTCCGTAGAAGAGGGCAACATGAGTTAAAGTGGAGGCAATGGTAGCAAAACCAAAACCATAAGTGAGAGCGAAAAACGTGCTGATATGTATCCGTCCTTGCTCCTCGTACTTGAGCATGTCTATTTGAAACTTGTCGTTGACAATTTCTGATATGTTATACTTGTGACCATGAGCTGTAAACAAGTGCGAGGAAAAAATGGGAAATTGACGAGCACCATACAGGTCCAGCCCCCAATAGGACACCGGCATTACAATGTAGATTATTAGCGCATACCCCAAGAAGACGTTAACAATGGCAAAGAAAGGGCTTATGAGGGGGCTGAACAAGAAGGATGCTACAGCAGACCAATCAAGTGTTACGGCCCCAAGCCCAAGGCCCCTCATGCCCGACCCGATTTGCTGGGCTGTGATCGATTTGGGGAAAGCCCAGCAGATCCACGAGATGCTTGTGAGCGTCGAGAAGAGGTATCCTGGGACCACGTACCATGAAAAGCTGCACACTAATGCAATTACGAAGAATTTCGCTCTCGACATGCGCTGCTCATCTTTTTCATGCAAAGCCCTGCAAAATTGTCTTTTTATATCAGCAAATAATCATAATTCTAGTATTCTAAATTTACTCATACTAGTAATAGTATTAAGTAGGTGTATTTGTGTTGAAGTTAGTTAATGGAGGCCGAATAAATTCATGTCCTATTTGAAATGAGGGTGTTGAGAGTGACTAGACACTAGTAGCTTGGTTCGAAAAGGACAAAGCTGGAAATGGTTTGGTCCCATTTTGTGAAGAACAATAATAGCAATGACGTGTGATGTGGTTTATAATTCAAGGGGAAATATTTTGATTTCAGGTTTTGTGAAAAGAGCATTGCTTACCTTTGATTAAAAGAAAAGTTCGTTTTAGATGTAGTGGAATGGTATAAATCAAACATTTTTAGCTCAGTGGGTAGTCTGTTTTTTAAGAAATCTTGCCAGATTAAGTCTTTCGTTACTATCAAAATCTGTCAAATATTTATGATTTCGTTACTATAAACACTAGTTGTAAACGTTTTCAATGTCTACATGTACTTAGAATAATGAAATGGAAGAGATGAAAAGTTAGTATACAATAAAATTTTAGGAAAATGATATGTATACCAAGTGTTTAACCCAAAAGTAATTTATCAAGTGCATTAAACTATTGTACATGCAGTAGTGTACAACAGTTTAATGCACTTGGTAAACCACTTTTGATGTAAAAACTTGGTACGTGTATCATTGTCCAAAATTTTAAGTAGAGGAACGGAAGTTTGATTATAATTACTATCATGTGTCCAAATTGAAATAGGATCATACAAATAATGTTAGAATGTTCCGTTTACTCTCAATTAAATATTTACAAAAAAAAATAATTTAAGTTATAAGATTTATTCAAAGTAAATTCTCATCATTTAAAAATGATTTGATTAGGAGGCCAACATGGAAAATTATATACAAGAAATTCTCTCTCTCTCTCTCTCTCTCTCTCTATATATATATATATAGTCTTCTATAAGTACTCCTTATATACATATTTTAGTATAAACTATTTTTTTTAAATAGTAAAAAAATAATTTTTTGATGAGTTTTTTTTTATAGATGATTTTCTCACTGTGAAAATTATTTACAAAAAGTTTCATTAAAAAATTAAATTATTTAATATTTTTAAAAAATTATATGCTAAAATAATGAATATATGCGTTTTTGGCCGTCGAAACTTTGAATGATCTTCTTACCCATTTTTGGATTGGATTTTTTTGTAAATGATCTTCTCGTTATGAAGATCATCTCCAAGAAAATTCATAATTTTTTTTTTATATTTTTACTATTTTAAAAAATGGTCCGCACCTCTGCACCTGAGACAACTATGTATATATATACACACACAATACTGCTCTTGTACGGACTAGATCCACCTTTTAAGAGTGCAGACCAGACACGTGTCACCTGACGGTGAGCGCAGAGAAGAGAGAGAGTGCTTACAATTTAGACGATAATTTCTAGGCTCACCTGCAGGTGACACATGTCTTATCCGCACTCTTAAAATGCAGACTAGTCCGCACAAGAGTATTGTATATATATATATATATATGTTCACGTGCGCGCGCGCGCGCGTGTATGTATGTATATTCTTTTACATCGTTTGTATTATCACTCAGGGCGTGATGAATTGAAACTTTTCCAATTCAATTCCAATGCATATAATGGAGTTCTCAAATGCACCCTCATATATTGTGTCCGAGAGTTTGAGAACTCTAAGGGTGTGTTTATAACTGACTTTTGGTCGGTTTAGTTGGTAAATAAAACATACCAATACCAAATCAATTTTAATAGACTAAAATCGAAATTACTGTTTGTACAACTAAGTATAATATGATTTAAACCAAAATCGAAGTGCACATATTCAAGCAAATCGCACTAAAATCGTTTTTGGCAGTAAAACTTTAAAAAATTTAAAATAATATTAAGTTTTGAATTTCCCTCATTCGGTCTTCTCTTTACAGTTAACCCAACTCTAATTATTAGATTTAAAAATAACAAGTTACAACACTTTTTAATTAGTCATTTTTTTATCAAAATAATGTTCGCCAAACAAAATGTAAGCTAAAAGCCTGCGAAATATTATAACTTTAGAAAACTAAATAAAATGCAAAATCAAACTTGAAACACTCAAATAGTAACATCTTATTTATAGACATTCACTCCCATTCATTTTATTCTGCTTTTCGATGTGGGACTTTTATTGATTTTCAAATGCATACAATTATACTTGTGTTTTATCTCAAGGAAAATTCTTTAGAACGTATGGATGAAATATTTTTTTTTAAATAGTAAAAAAAATAATTTTGAGTTTTTTTTTTCATGGGTTGTTAACATATCAAGGCACTCCTAAATTTTTTTAGCTCAAAATGAATTATTTTTGTTATTTTAAAAAATACGTCAAAAAATTGTCTGTTGTTTGACCTATTTTTTAAAATAGCAAAAAAAAAAATCATTTTAAGGTGATACTTTTTTATAGGGGCACCTTTAAATGTTAAGACCCTATAAAAAAATTCAGCTTAAAATGATTATTTTTACTATTTTAACAAAATTTATTCTTTAATCAATTCCATGAATAGTAATATGCTTAATAATCTACATGTCCATCTCAAATCACTTTATTCCAACTTTGTATATTTGTTTATAAATTAATCACAATATTTTCACCTTAGTCAAATAATAAACTATTTCATTATTTCCTATTCTTTTTTCAATATTACAATACCGCATTTTGGAGGGTAATTTTGGTTAGATTTTTAGATGTGTAAATCAAAACCAATCATAAAAAAATCGATAATATCAGTTTTTGGTAAGTAAAAAAGTAAACTATTATCACTTTTTTTTGGGTACAAAACGGTACGATACGAGTTTTTACTGTACCACGGGCACCCTTAGGTGTGTTCGGGAACTCCAATGTCCCACCTTGGAATTCGGATATTTTTAGTTCAAAATTTGAAATATTTTGAACTAAAAAAAAGTCCAATTCTAATTATTATGGCATGAAATTAGGCTCCCTATCGCACCTTAATTCTATGTTTTGGAATTGGGATCGAAATATTATCGGTTGAAAAATTCAAGTTTTGACTTGAAATATTCCAGATCAGATTCGAAGGCATGGATGAATTGAATCACGATTATGTATAGCATTCCAATATTTTGGTAACCTCTTTGGTAACGGGTTGCTTTAGACCAGCATTATCTTGTTCTCTATATAATTAAATTTCTGCATGTTCTTATGTCATAGTTTTGTATTCAATAATTCTGGATCGATTTATATTTTTGACTCACTGAATGTGATTCATTGATGTGTTGTATTTGTATTAGGTGTTGTTTGGACTCAACACTAATGAGATACAATAAGATTCAAATATGATTCAATGCAAATCCAACACATAACCGAGTCGCACCAATAAGTTAAAAATGAAGATGAGCTAATCTTTGCATTATTGTTGTCATTGTCTCAGGGACTTTCAGCGTGTGTATCAAGTTGGTCCGTTCGGGACTAATGCTGACCACTCTTTCAGCTCCCACCATGTGGATGATTAGCTAAGTAAGTGGACATTACTATTAGTTACTTTGTTGGTGTTATTATTAAGATTGATTACTCTTGACTTAATAAGCACGCATGGCCCCACTTCGGTGGTTCTTTACCTTTCTCTGTTGGAGAATGATTCTTGTGCAAAAAGAAATGCATACAAAATGCACCAAATGATTTGTTAGTACACTAAAATGCCATCTCTATATAGAATCATTCTTGTATGAATTGTTCCGCATTTTACCAATGTAAATTGGACATGTGTCACCTGAAGATGAGCGTAAAAATTATCTATTAAACTATAGACACACTCTCTATTTTCTGGACTTACCGTCAGGTGGTACATGTTCGATTCGCATTAATATATATATATATATATATATATATATATAATGGTTGGTGTACCAAGCATTTTCCTTTCCAATTGCTCGGTTTGGTTGAGATATTTTACCAACCAGAAAGCTGTGTCCTTCTACAGCTTTTAATTCCAGTGGGAACTCATCTAGACTTTTGTCGAATGCGAGGTTGAGGTATTGAATGATGTTGATATCTTGGTCAGAGGATTGAGCAGCCATGAAATAAAATCCTTTCATCCGCTCAAGTTAAAAGACTCTGTATTTGAAAATTAATTTTTTTACGAAGTTTTTGGCGGCTTGGCCCCATTAATATTGATAATAGTAATAGGATCCATGCTTCACTTTAATACATATAATAAAAAAAATTGTAATGAATGAGAGGTACGAATGTTTTTTTTGATAGCTGATATTACGAATGTTTTAAATAAATAAATAAATAAATATTGACTATTGATTACAGTGGTTGTGTACCATCAAATGAGTGGGTTTGAACCGAATTGGTCGGATAGGGTGAGATATGGACGGATTGATAGTTATCGCGGCTCGAATTTGAGTCGGATTAATCGCCAATCTGTTTTTTCATTCAAAATTTTTAATTACAAATCCTAACTTTCCAAGTTTATTTGAGTAGGAAGGATAACGTGTCATTTTTCGGTTCGCCTAAATCAGCAAATAATCGGTGAATTTTTAGTGACCTATATACTATCCGTCCGAAACAAACATGATGATAAACATTTTCAACCATTGTGGTGGGTAGAATGAGTCGGATAGAGTGAGCTTGACCAATTTACTCAAATATGTTTGATAATGAATATTAAAAATATAAAATTTATGTAACTCAACATCAAATAATTAGAAATATTTTTGATTAAGTTGATTATATTTTTAATGTATAAATTCAATTTCTGTAGGTATATTATTAAAGGGTGTTTCTAAGAGCACGACATAAATTGCTTCAAAATACTACAAGTTAAAACAAATGATTTTTTACTAAGGGCACCACAAGTATATTAATATTTTTACCCAACTACAACACAAAATCATTACACTCTAAACTCTCCCTTTCTCTCTCTATCTATCCACTGCACTCTAAACTATCCCTTTCTCATCTTCACTTCATCCAAAAATTTGTCTCCATTAATCTAACCAACTATCTTCAACAACATTAAAGTGTTGTTCCATTGGTCTCCACACTCCATTATTAAAGTTTTATTCCTCACCAACCATCAACAAAAACGTTATTAAATAACTAGGGTTTGTTTTTTAAATATTTAAATACAAATGGATATTCCACCATCAGACAATGACAAGACCTCAAAATCAAATGACAACTCTACAAATTTCATTTTTGAAGTAAACCTACATATATATTTGTTTACTCATAAGGATTAAAAATTTAAAAAAACCCAGAATACGTATAGTTGGATCGGGATCCCGATTTCAGAGTAGAAACTCTGGGTAAACCTTCCGAACCAACTTTATAATTTTTTTGTTCGAAAATAGTCCATTCGTTATAAATTGACGAATTGTTCTTGGTAAACTTACTGTCTAAAAATTGACAGTGATTCGCTATAAACATAGCGAATAAATATGCTTTGTTCGGTATGTTTGTATCGAATGAAAGTCCACTAAATTCGGAAGGACTTTCATTCGCAATAAACATAGCGAATAAATATGCTTCATTCGGTATATTTGTAGCGAAGGGAAGCCCTACATTATAGCTAGATTCATTCGACATATATATATGTGCCGACATTTTAGAGTCAATCCGGGGTAACAATAGCGAATGAAAATCGGGTAACATGTGATGTGCATTCGGCATAAATATAACGAATGAAACCCTGGTTCATAAAAAAAATTATTCAAACGAGAATGGATTTCAAATGTTCAAACTTTTGTTCAGCAACAAAAAGGTGGATTTCAAGTTTGTTGGCTCAGTGAGTAATAATAAATATTGTTCTTATAGTCATATTAACCTTGAAACAACAGTGGTATTCAAATTATTCAATTGGTAGTTCAAATCCTTTGTTCAATGTTCCAACAGTGGTATTCAAACAACAGTGGTTCGTTGCTTATACATTATAACTTTTGGTATTCAAATAGGTAGTGTGTTCAATGTTCCAACTTGATGCTTATTCCTTAGTTGAAAGAGAATGTATATGAAGATGAAAGATTTAGAAGTTGAAGATGAAAGGTTTGGAGATTTGAATGTGTAGAGTGATATGGGAAAGTGTCTAAATGATTTTTAGAATTTTAAATATGTGGTGGCCCTTATGTGGTATTTGGAAGAAACTATTAGAATTAAGTGGTATTTTGTAATAAAAATAAAGTTGTGGCATTTGGAAGTAAAAAATGAGGTGCCCCTTTGAAACGACCATTATTAAAACACATGGCAACCGCAAGCGTAGACACATTATAATCAATTATAACCCACTTTATTTTTCTAAAACTGTCGAATTTTTCCATTTTTTTTTAATTTGAAAAAATAATTGACGGTTGCTAATGGTTTGGATTATGTAAACCGTTCATGATAAATAAACGATTTGGGTGTCATGTACAGAGTAGGGGTGTTTTGACACAAATTCGATATCATACGATACGAATACAACTCAACGTGACCCATTAACTCGTGTACTCACCATATAATATACTCACAAATACAATTCTTCTCTCATTATAAACCTTAAGAAAAAATTATCACAAAGTAAAAAGGGACTTTTTGAAAAATAAGATGGACTAAGTGCAAAATGTAATCAACTCCTATGGACTAAATATTAATTATGCCATTTATTAATTAAATCATTTGAATTTAACCCTAATCAGATAATTTTTTTAGGCTCTCATTCCATTATCCCTTTCACTTTCTGAAATTGGTACTCTAAGCACCGAAGATAAGTTAGCATGACATGTGGACACATGTTTCATAAAATGTAGGCGTAATTTTAGGTTAGTCCTATATATATAGTCAAAGGTGCATAAAATGCTATTGATTTTTAATGCATTTAAGTAATTTTTTTAAAAAAAATCACACATGTTTAGACAATTATAACCCTCACCTATACCCATTAAAACCCCCTTGCTCTATTTTTAAAAACAAAGACACATACTTTTTTTCCTCTCCTCCCAACCCAACTCGCGGTAGCACACCTCTACTCGGCAAAGCATCTCTCTCTCTCTCTCCATTTTTTCCCTCCGCATAAGTGGTACCTTCGTCGGAGCCGAAATTAAAGGGAGAACGCCAGAAAAAAATGGAGTTTTTACATAAAGAAATCATTTATCTTTTTTAATTTTTTCATCAAAAAATCAGATATGGGCTTTGTTTGATAGAATTTAAAGAGTAAATTCCAAATACATAAATTTTGTAAAATTTGAATTTGAAGTTATGGACTTTTAAAGATTGAATGATTTTTTTCTTGAAAAATAAGATAGTTACGAAAAATGCGATGGGTGAGTTATTTGAGATATGCAGCATTAAACATTGCATTTTATCCGTTTTATTTGTTAAAATACTCAAAAAGTGAATTTATCTGTTTTAATTTTCTTTCTATTGAATCAAACATTCAATATCGATCTTGTATAATGGATCTTGAAAAGTAGTTTAAAAATACAAATTTTACAAAAAATGAATATGTAAATATGAAGTTATACATTTCTAAAATTTGAAAATAAAAAATATTAGTTTTGACGGTTAATATGAAATTTTAGAATGCTAATTAGTCATTTTAATATACTAAGGTTGGGAAAAAAAATATTTGGTGGGTTAACACTATTTAAAAGGAATTGGTGGAATAAATAAAGAGTAATTTTACGCTAATTCACGAATCGGATTTATTTTGTGTTTACTAAAACATCGTGTCTCAATAAATCATACTAACTAAATCGAATAAGTGACCTGACTTAAGAGTAAGGGTAAATAAAATAAAGAGAATTTTGGAAAAAAGTCCTCATAATTTTCAAAGTGTATAAAAATAGGACACTCCACATAATTTTATAAATTTAGTCCCTATACTAAAAATACCATGAAAAATGGTGCCATTGATGCGGACAAAAAAATGAATTCTTAACTCTAAAGGGACCACACAAATAAATGCTATTGTACCACAGAGACTAGATTTATAAACTTAAAAAGAATTGTCCTAAAAATTCAAATATAGGAAGGAACATGACCTTTACCTTAATTCTCTATAAAATAAAATTAAGATCTTTCATTAATTCTTCCTAAAATGTATAATCAAGTAATCAACACTGAACAAGAAATCGGATGCAACCAAGTCATCTCTTATGTAACCATCCGGTAAAAGGGTCTTAAGTATTTAGTCCTATTTATAGTGATTTATTTGTCATCATTCTCATAATTTTACTTTTTTAAGTTATTGGTCCTATATGGAACAAGTGTCATTGTCTACAGAAAGAAGGATGAATAGTTACAGAAAAATTATAAGCAATTTTAAGTAGTTATGAGACTTTTTATAATTTTAAAAATATATAAAAGTAAATTTAAATACATATTTGTAGATGAAACTAAAGTAAAAAATATTTATTATATAAATATTGGCTCGATTGTATACTTACCCGAAAGTCAAAGTGACTCCCGTATTATATGACCTAAATATTTATTCAACGCGCATGTGGTGCCAATTGCAAGTTGTGACGTGCGTGAGAAAAAAGCTGCATGTGACCACAATCATACAAATGTCCATATTTTATATTGTTAAGTCTGACTAATTGTTGGAGACTTTTACTTTCGAGTGTTTAAAAAAAGAGTACCACTATACATACACATTTTCATATTCATTTTTCATATACGTCTAATAAGATAAGGCTGTAAGCGGTCGTACTCTATGTCCTGACGGGATCCACAACAACAAGGTATAGCATTTTAATACACCGGGTATGGAAAATGTGTACAAAAGTGTATTTGTGTGTGTATGTTTATCCTTAAAAAAAGTGTTTGAATTTTCATTAACATTATTAGGAAAAAATAAAGAGATTAAGTGGAAAAGGTTGGAATATTCAGTGACTGTACATTTCCCCTCCACATCAATTTAGAGCATGGGTAATGGTGAAGAAGGATGAAGGCCATCTTTACAAATTACAAATGGATTTTGGCTTTTTTCATAAGTGTCTTCTCACAGTGGTGAGATAAGGAGAAACGATAAAATAAGTTCCAACGAAAAAGTGTTCTTCGCAGGAAGTAAAAATAATTTGAAATTGTTACGAATGAATGTAGTCCATAAGAATTCAATTTATGTAATAAAAATTAATTATTTATAGTTGCTATGAACTTCATTTCTTTATAGGAGTTCCAACAAACTTCTTTAATTTATAGGAATTTTTAGGAACAAATAAAGTTCATAAAAATTATTTGTAAATTCTGTAGCCGTTCTATTAATTTAGAGAACCACTATCCTTTCTCTTGCAAAATTTATTGCTTCTCGCCCACCATTACAGACCTTTGAGTTTGTAATTTTGCCCATTCGTGTGTCTTTTAGCTACACCATTGTATGCTCTTATTAAGACTTTTAAAAATAGAAAATAAATATATGAAGCAAAAATTTCCGACATTTTCTAAAGGTTGCGTGTAAGCATATTGCACATAGGCACATATAAATCCGATATTGTAGAAAACAAATTGAGACACATAACTCAAATACGTTTAACAAAGACTATTAAAAAATATAATTTATGTAACTCACCACAAAAATATTTTTTATTAAAGAACATTATTTGTGAGTATTTTATATGGCGAGTACACCTGTGATGAGTCATGTCGAGTTGTATTCGTATCTTATGATACCAGATTTTTGTCAAAACACTCCTACCCTATACATGACACCCAAAATGCCCCGTTAATGTGAACAGTTTACACAATCCAAACATTTAACAACCGTTAATTATTTTTCCAGATCTAAAAAAAGGAAAAAATTCGACAATTTCAGAAAAATAAAGTGGATTATAATTTATTATAATGTGTCTACACTTGTGGTTGCAATATGTTTTAATAATATACCAATATTTCCACAATAAATTTCTTTGTGCCTTAGAATATAACATTTAATTTATACATTAAAAATATAATCAAATTAATAAAAAATATTTTTAATTATTTTTGGTGAGTTACATAAATTATATTTTTTAAATAAAATAAGATAGACCGTGTGAAAAATAGAAAAGGGATTTTTTGGAACTTAGGAAAATAAGATGAACTAAGTGCAAAGTGTACTTAACTCTTAGGGACTAAATATTAATCGTGCCATTATGAATTAGATTATTTTGATTTAGTCCCATTTAGATAATTTTTTAGGCTCCCATTCCAACCTTTTTTTACTTTTTCTTTTTGACATTCCGGAAAATGTAGGCATAATTTTAGGTTAGTCCTAATTATTTAGTCAAAATTGCATAAAATCATATTGACTTTTTAATGCACCAAATAATTTTTTTAATAAAAAAAATCACACATGTTTAGATAATTGTAACCATCACCCATACCCATTAAAACCCATTTACTCTAATTTTAAAAACAAACACGCGTAGCTTTCTCTCTCACCTCCCAACCCACCTTGCGGGAGCACACCTCCCCTTGCCAAAGCAACTCATCTCTCTCTCTCTCTCTCTCTCTCCATTTGTCCCTCTGCACCAATGGTACCCTTGTCGGAGTCGGAATTAAAAGGAGAATGCCAGAAAAAATGGAATTTTTACATAAACAAATGATTTATTTATTTTATTTTTTTAATAAAAATATTGAATATGAATCTTATTTAATAGAATTTAACGAGTAAATTTCAAATACATAAATTTTATTATTATTAGATTTTTAAATTTAAAATAATGAATTTTCAAAGATTGAATGATTTTTTTTTAGTAAGATAGTTTCAAAAGCGCATTGGATGGATCCTTTGTAATATGTAACCCCCATAATATATTGGGGTTTATATATACATATGTAGCTTGAAATAAATATCACGTTTAGATCCCAAAGTCAAAGTGACTCCCCGATGTTGGAGTCGTATTAGTTGACTAAATACTCATTCAGCACGTATCCTTTATGGTGCCGATTGCAAGTTGTCACGTGAGTGAGCTGTTAAAGATAACAAAGCTGCATGTGACCACCCACAGTCATATAAGTATCCATATTTTATATTATTAAGTCTGACTAACTGTTGAAAACTTTAAGTTACTTCGAGTGTTTAAAAAGTGTGTGAATTTTCACTAACATATTGGGAGAAAATTCAGAGATTGAGTAGAATAGGTTGGAATATTCAGTGAGTGTACATTTCCCCTCAACATCAATTAATAAGACTTTTAAAAATAGAAAATAAATATATAATGCAAAAACTCCAATAGATTCTAAAGGTTGTGTGCGCGTAAACATATTAATAAGTGTACATGATTTTTATGTGGAACACTAATGCCATTTTAGCGTGTCTCGATCGACCTATGAGGCATAAGATGACCCGTAAACATATTGTACATAGGCACGTAAATATCCGATATCGTAGAAAACAAATTGAGGTGCCCGATTGTATTTTATTTACCTTTTGTTATACTGAGGGCCATAGAAAGAAATAATTTGTTGTAGATAAGATTGAAAAGTGATGGTAGATGAAGTGAGTTACAAGCACAAGTGAGTGAGTGAGTGAGTTTATAGGGCGGGCTTACCGGAAAAGCGAGACCTGAACGAGAGTCCCGGGCCACCACATATGAGCTGGCTCCACCACGTACTTCCGCAACAGCCCAGCCCAACCATAACCCAACACCTGCCAAGTAAACCCATCAGTTTTTTTCTTTGTGATTCAAAACTAACAAAACATGATATAATAAAATTCTAACCTGTGTTGTGATAATGAGTAACCAACCAGCAAGGAATGATATTTTGCGATGATAAAACGCTTTAATAATGGTAATAATACCCACAGCATAGGCCGAGCCACTACCAAAGGCACTCCCAGCATTAGCGAAGATCGAAATGAGCACATGCTCTTTCATGTTAAATGGGCCCGGGTTGAGAGAAAACAACCTGCCCCCAAACCCGGGTAAATGGAACTTAGCCGTGGGTAGAATCGTGGCCAAAAATTGGCCTACAGGAAGACTAGCCACTTGAACAGTGATTTGGGTTATAATAAGTGGTTCGGTCCGGTACGAGAAGAATTGGTTGAGAAAAGATAGAAGGGCACATGAGAATAGGCCCAAGAACCACATCCGAAAAGTCCATACGGGTAGGCTCGGGTCGTCGGTGTTGGTCACGGTTAAACGCACTTCTTCGATGGGCGATATTTCGTCCTCTTCGAGATTGAGGTGTTTTTCTGCGTTGTTGTTAGGGACTGGTGTATGCACTTCTAAGGTTCCCATGATAGTGAGAAAACGAAAGACGATTTTTTTAGAGGATGGGATGTTTGTTTTATTTCATAGTTGTTTTCTTGTCATTCCTTAGTCTATTTATTGGGTGTGCATGTTTAATTTGACATTTGGTGGCTTAACGTTCACACTTCACAATGGGCCAGTATAGTGTACGTCTGGGGATTTTGCTCAAACAATGAGCTGGAAGAGGTTAGGGGTTGAATAAGTGACTGCGACGTCATCATACAACCATCTACCTATTAAATTGTGTATAACAAAATCTACACTCAAAATTCATAAATGTTTTCGAAAATTAATATTCGCATGAATGATAGAGGTACGCATATGTAATAATTCGAATTTTTTTTAAATGGACAAAAATGAAATTTTGAATTTTGAGGCGCAGATTTGAGGCGCTATGGAAATTGATTTTAGCGAGGATTATTTTGGGAAGAATATTCGAGAATACAAGATGAGGAGATCGTATTTATTTTGATGTATAGAGCATTAGCGATTTATTTTCTTTCGAGTTAGATAGTTGTATTATTTCGAAAGACTTTTGGTTGTATTTAATTTGAAGAGATTTGAGATTAGTGGATTCTCTTTTATATTGTGGGATTTATTTTGATGCTCTATATCTTGTTATTTGTGAATTTAGTTAGTTTTATTATAGTGGCGCTCCGTTCGTTCTCCCCGGCTGGGGGGTGTTACAGAATGGTATCAGAGTTTAGGTATGCGACAACCCTCGGATCTTGGATTTTGGATCTAGCATGCGGGTTAGTCATGTTTTCTTTGGAGATAAATTTTTTTTGGTGATAAGTCGTGTTAAGCATCGAGGTTAGATGTGAGGTATTTAAAGTTGATTTTAGAGACGAGATTTATGATAACTATGCTTTTTTACGTGTGGTCGTTGTTGAAAGCCAAGTTAGTCAAAACCTCAAATACCTACAAAATATAATAAACTCAAGTGTAGAGGTAAGTAAGGGTATCAATCCACTTTCTAGAGAGTAAAGCACATAAAACAAATTCAAATGTAATTCACTATTTATTTTCTTTTTGTGATTTTTCACTTTTCTATTTTTTTTTTAGCTTTTTCAATATTAAAACAAAAGGGTGAAGTGAGATCTAAACTAAAATAAACTAAATGTAAAATGATAATAACTAACTAGAAAGTAACTAAAATGAAAATAAAGTCTAACACTAAAATAAAAGATAAAGTGAGGCAAATAATTGTGAGAACAATCAAGGAGTGGGATTACACCACAAATTTTAGTTATTCTAATTAATTAATTTAATTATTTGAATTCTCCCAAATTAATATTAAAATTACAAACCAACTCTCGTTGCAAGTGTAATTAGAATAGTAATCTATTAGAAAGTTAAAATTAACACCTCACAACTCTAGAAAATTAGATCAACACTCCTTTTAATTAATCACCCGCTAGGATCGATCAATTAGAATTTATGTCAATCTTAGAAATTAAATTTAGAGTTGAAATTCAAATGATAATACCCCACTTAAGAAACCCCTATCTCTAGTTCGAATCTAAAATGGGTATTATCACTAGAATTTCGATTTTCTCTCGAAAATCATTTACCCTCTCTCGAGGCGTAAATCTAAGGGTGAGAGATCAAAATTAACATTCAAAGGGATATTTCAAGTAAGCAAACTAATTAAACTAAAATAATATCAAATAAGGGTTTCACCCCACCCCTTGAAAGAGGTTTTAGCCTAACATGGTATAAAATATGACAAATTAATATTCAAAGGCATAAAATAATAAAAGAAGGGAAGAGAACAATCAAACCAAATCTCTTTGATTATGTTGAACTCCAATCCTTGAAATTGAAGCATACACCTCTTAATTGATCTTCCAAATGATATGAAATCAACTATCCACTCAATTAATTCTCTAACAATATTTAATCTCACAAATATCTAAAAATAAAAAATGAAAAACTATTTACAAGAATTTATTTTCTAAACTAAACTATCTCTCTCTAGAATTTTCTCTCTACAAAGCTTCTCGTCCCAATTGGCCTTGAGTCTTCATTATATAGTAGATGTATGGCACATGGAGTATGGGGGTAAATTGGGAATTGACTAGAGGTGCACATGAGGGGTGTGAGGTATGAGGATATATGGGTGAGGGTAATATGGAGAGAATGCACAATTGTGCATGGATTGTGTGAGGTGTGGGGACAAGTGGGAAAATGGGAGAATAAATATCAGATATGGTTTAAGGGTAGTTTGGGTAAAGAATAGAAAAAAGGGGGTAAAAGGTATTAACTGATTTTAGGCACATGGGTACTTTGGCTTTGTTTTGTTTTGAATTTGCAGGTCGTGGCTTACATGGAAATGGGTTTGAAGTTGGTTTGGGATAAATGGGTTTGATATGGTTTAATGGAGTGAGGTAGGATAAGAGAGAAATGGGTTGGTTGGACATGGAGTGAGGCAGAGAGAGGAGGCGTCGGAGGGATGGTCGGGTTGTGGGCGGAGATGGGTAGGTACCGGCGGCTGGATGACGGCGGAATGGGGGTCTGTCAGCGCCGACGGCGGGGCAGTGGAACGCCGGTGAAGGGGGGTTTGCCGGCGAGGCTCGAGAGAGAGAGAGGGCTGACACGTCGGTGCCGGAGGTGGGCCGGTTGGGTTGGATCGGGGTGAGGGCTCCGGTCGGAGAAGGCTGCGGCGGTGGTCGCCGGAATGAGTTTGGTCTTCGGGAATGGGGCAGGCGGTTTGGTAGCAGGTGAGTTTAGTTGTTATGGAGGTTTGCCTTTAGGTGGGTAATGGAGGATTTTAATGGTGGATGAGGAGAGATGAGAGAGAAAGTGGGTGTTGGGGGAAGAAGATGAGTGGGGTGATAGGGTGGGTGAGGGTGTAGAGTATGTGTGAGGGTGAGGGTGTATGGTAGTGTAGGATAAGGTGTGAGTGACTTAGGTGATGTGTGTGTTTAATTTGGACCAACTAAAATAATAAAAACTCAACTAAAAATTAATAAAACTAAAAATAAAAATAAAATAAAATCTAATTTAAAAATGAAACAAACTAGAAATAATAAAAATAAAAATAAAATCCTAAGCTATAAAAACAAACTAAAATAATATAAAAGAAATAAAAATATAAAATATAAAATTAAATGAAAACTAAAGTCCTAAAAATATAAAATCTAATAAACCAAAAATAAATTTCTAAAAACTAATCCTAATAAAGCTAAAAACTAATAATAATAAAAATAAAATAAAATTATACTAATAAAAATAAAATAGTAAATAAAACCTAAAAATCCTAAATAAATCAAAAATAAATCCTAAAAATAAAAATGACTCAAACTAAAAATATAAAAAATATAAAAAGACACAAACTAAACACACACAGGGTTTAGGGTAGGTTTAGGCTAGGTTAAGGCTCGGGTGAGGTTACGAGGTTGGTATTTAGCTCCATAAAATGGACAATTGTCTTGAAATACGCGTTTGAACACCGCAACGTGCATTTGACCTACAAGATAAACATTTAAGTACATAAGACCCATATTGTCGAGAATTAGCAACTAATATACATCTATTTGGGGTATAAATTGTACAGTTTTGGGTGCTTATCACACCACCTCCAAACAGAGCGTTGCTAGTCCTCGAGCAATAAAATAGAGAGAAAGAGAAAGATAAGTAACCAAAAGTGTACCACTTTCGCGGGCACTTGCGATTGCACTTAGCTTGTGCAACAAGCCTTTAAACCTATAGGTTGCCCTACAGGACGAGTTGTGTCTCGTGAGGGTTTGCAGAGAATATACCCACAAAATTCTTATTTGCAAAAATTTATTGAAGGGCAGTCAATCTCTTATTAGATGTAGAATAATCGCACAATCCATCATATGAGAAAATATTTTGAGAAATACAAGCTAGAATGTGTAAAAAGTTTAAGCTAAGTAAATACTCAAGGCACATCCTTCCTAGAACTCAACGTGTGTAGTGTGAATCAGTCAAAACGGATCGAGTATCATAAGAGTAATTCCAAGATTGCCTTATCGGAATCAACGCTTTAACTTCAAATCTCACTAGATATATCTCTCTCAAACGAACTCTCGAGATTAGGGTTAGTGTATCGCTCTTGTGTGTGAGGAGGTGAGTAAATGTAATCGAGTTCAAACGTCTCACACACATATAAGAAAGAACGAACAATAAGAAAGAAAATGATCTCATGAAAGAATGCTAATCACTATAGTGAGAACGTCGAATTATTCACCACGTCGACTTTCATTCGCCCGAACACCTAGGGGAAATGTGGATGTATATGGGTGAGGGGGAAATGAGATAGGATATGATGATATGAGGTAGAATGGTGATAGTGAAATAGGATGGGGTGATGATATGATGGATGGTGGATATATGATGTAGGATATAATGGAAGAGTGTTCTATACTTGAAGAACAAAATGTCTTTATTTCAAAACTAATTACTAACTCTCTTTTTCTTCTTTTCTCTCTTTTTTTTATTTTTTTATTTTTCTTTTTTATTTTTTTTTTGCTATTTTTCTTTTTTCTTTTTTTTTTCTCTCACTTTTCAAACTAACAATGAAGACATTTACATTTGAAATCACACTCTTTTATTTGAAAATGATGGATGATATATGAATGGAGGTGATAGGTGATGGAAAAATATATGAATGGTGAGGGGAATATATATGAGATATGGGAAAGCATGGGAATGTAATGCATGAAGTGTATGGAACTGTGATATGGGAAAAAGTGGTAGGTGTATGGATGAAAATTTAGTATTCGGGACAAATTTCAAGACACGTGTTTCTTATAACTCGAAAAAGATGTCATTCTCAGTGATTAAGCCAAATTTTTATGAAAGAAAATGAGATCATACAACAATTAAGTGCGGACCCAAAGAAAGTTGAATCAACTTGTGACTCGGAGATTGCGTAAAACACTCTGAAAGGGTGAAAGGCACAAATCTCACGGGCTAAAGCCTCTACTAGTGATCCTTAAGGTTCTCTTTAGAATTGTAGTACTCTTCAACTCTAAACCGTATTGATATGATAAGTGCGCAAATTTTTGTTGAGTCTAGGAATTAATAGTGCAAAGTGCCTTGTTATGTATTACATAAGCTATTTAGAAAAAATATTCTCTAGCTTGATTCCTAGACTTTTGAAAGATGGATAATTGAAAATTCACATCAATGAGTGAGATGAAAAGAAACTGCGCGAAATTTTAAAAATCAGGTTCAACAATCAAAATTTTTCAAAAGAGGTACAATTTTGATAAAATTCCCCACCCCCAAACAAAAAGGAACATCGTCCTCGATGTTAAGTAAAATGATTTTTAAAATTGAGAGCATGAGGTAGGAAAGAGATTACCAGAATGAACCGCTCATGAAGTGGACATGTGAAGCCAAGAATAAAACCTGAATGAGAAGAAAACAAAATTATACTAGTCCATAACATGGTAAAGCATAGGGTGATGTGAAACACCACCCCCAAACAGGATGAGACTAGTACAAGAAACGCGGACTGCCTCCCGGTAGCGCTAAGTTTAACGTCTTCAGCCAGACCGAACCATTCTCACCCTAAAGATAAGATCTATGAAAGCGCAGGGCGGTAGAAAAATTGGGGTGATGAGAATCACCCCCAAACAAGACTGAAGCGTCAGTCTTGCTGGAAACAGGCTAAAGTGGTCAATGCACTTGTATGGCGAAGTGCATCACACGATGCAAAGCATCGGTGGACCATGGGTGGGTGGGGATTAAGGTAAGGGTGAAGAGGTATCGGTCACGGGCCTTGTTGAGCGTAAATGTGAGGGCAACGAGGGCCCTATAAGCATGGTGCTCAAGTTGGTGAGGGAGGAAATATGGTTTGGACATAGGAATGGGGTGAGGCTCATAAAAATCACACGACCATTCTATGAATGGGCGATGGTAATGGTCGCGCCGTGACACACCAGGGAGCTGTTGAGAAAAATCAACACCACAAGAGAGTGGTGTGCATGGAGGAACAAGCTCGATGTCACGGAAGTGGAGAGTGTCACCATAACTCTCGTGGATGGTGGATGGTGGATGGTTTGAGGTGAGGATCTAAATATGTAGATGGAAATATGAAATGTACAAAATCATGATCCAAACCAGGTGGTGGGGTGGAAAAGATAATGGGTGGTTCGGGTGGATAAATGGTGTATCGGGTGGGATAAATGGTGGAGGAAGATGATCCAACTCAAGCGTGGGAGACACACACTCATTGGGAGGAGTAAAGGAATACTCACAAGGGAGTGTGGTTTCTAAAGATGGAGTGATCAACTTCTCCATAATAGTAGCATCGGTAAATGGGGTGGGTGGGTAAAACGAGGCTCCAAGATCGGAGATAGAGGAATCGATAGAAATATCGGGCTCAATGGGAGCCATGCATGGTGGGACATCATCCAGATCTGAATAGTTAGGAACTATCACGGATTCTATCTCGGGAAAATGGTGAGCACTCGTAGCCGGAGCTAACCTAGGATAAATTGGTTCCTCAGGAACACAAGGGTGAAGCTTGATAGGTGTAGACTCGGGCATTGTTTTGGATATGACGGGAGTGTGAACCGTAATGATGGGTTCATATGGATATGGTGGGGTTGGATCAGGCTCACTAATGAAAGGTATGTCAACACAATTGTCGACTTGGGACCCGGACCATGGAATGGTCCCAACTTCAAGATTCTCGGGGTGGTAAGGTTGGTCACACTCAAATTCTGTGTCACAAGGGGACACATCATCGTCACACTCGGTGGCAACGATGGGTGGGGTCATGGGAATATCCGACTCTCGCGCACACACCAATTCATTTAACCTTTGTTCAAGCCTTTGGAGAGCTTGCGTTTGAATTGCTTGCTCTTGCTCAAGTATGAACTTTTGCAAGAGGGTTTCGAGAGTGGAGGTGGATGACGGTGTTGGTAGAATGATGGGTGGTGGCGGTGGTTGAGGTGGACACAACACGCTATAATCGTGAGTGTATGGAGAATACTCATATGAAGTGTGTGGGGTGGGGCTAATTGCATCATACACGAAAGGACCGCTTTCGTGATGGACAAATGGTTGATGCGCATGGGGTGCGTAGTGAGAAAACTGATCGTGACTGGGTGCACAAGGTTGCCATGACGACTGTTGGAATGTGTGAGGATCCACAACATCGGGTTGGGATACGTATTGCATGGAAGGGTGATCAGGCCTCCACGAATAGCTCGGGTACTCACACAACTCGGGATTGGATATAGCAGGGTAGTAGGCCGAGGTGGGTTTCGAAACAGTGTCATATGGATACACATGTTCCATGGTGGGTTTGTATGGATATGACAAGTATGGACACACATGGGACATGTGATCGGCATTAGAACAGCGGGTGCACAACAAAGGAGGAGGCGCAGTGACACTTGACACCGAGGGTGATGGAATAGGTGGTGCGTGCATAGATGGGTCAAGAGTACCAACGGTACTCGTGAGAGAGGTGAAATCGTGAAGAATATCATAAAGAGATCGCTCGGGACCACTCTCACACGTGTCACGTGTCAATGGAAAATGACCAAAGTAGTCCCGTAAAGGACGTTCTTCGGCCATGAGGTGAGAAATATTTTTTTTGATTTTTTGAAATTTTTTCAAAAGAAAAGAAAATATTTTTGGATTTTTGGAAAAATGGGAAAAAGAAAATATTTTTGGATTTTTGGTAAAAGAAAGAAAAAAAAAATATTTTTCGAATTTTTTTTTTTTGGAAGAAAAGGTGGGGAAAAATATGGACTCTTTGAATTGGACGAACTAACTAAAATAGACTACCAAAAAAAATGAATTGGACACACACACAAGTCAAGAAAATTTCCTAACTAGCACATAGCCAATTTTTATCTTCAAATTTAGTGAGAGGGTAGTCAAATTTTAATTAAGTCCGCGGGCGATAAAAATCACGGAATTATCTGAGTGATCGCCTTTGCAAAATTTTCTCCTAGTGGGCTACCTAGTTGATTGATTTTAAATTTAATGATGGCTAGGGTAGCACACAATGATAAGCGAGTGAGTCGGGTGATGAAATCCCTTCTCGTGAGTGACCGGGTGTAGGTCTTAGTAATTTAATTCATCACACCATTCAAAAAAATAAATGCGAGAATAAAATCACACAAGAGCACACAAAAGAATTGACTCGCTAACAGGAGAGGCGCGAGGGTGTAAGACATATACTTCCCACGGTTTTTAGGCCGTGGGGTGCCGAAAAATTTGAGTCGACCGGGGGGAGATCACGCCTATCTCAGTCGTCCCCGGGAGTCCTACCGACCCAAGGTAGAGAGGCTTCTAAATCCTCGCCTTGGACGCCCTCTCTCTACCTTGTCCGGTTTCCCTATCACGCTTGTCTTGAATTATTACAAATTTAAATGAAAAATAAATGGTGTCCTATGCACCGCAATACAAGCAATGATAAAAAGAAAGTCCTAATACAATCCTTCTAATAAAATGCAAAAATGGTACTAAAATGAAAAAAAAAAATACAATATAAGTGAATTACAAAATGGAATCCGCTCCGAGCTTCACAATCCCAAGAATGGCAACGGCGCCATTTGATAACTATGCTTTTTTACGTGTGGTCGTTGTTGAAAGTCAAGTTAGTCAAAACCTCAAATACCTACAAAATATAATAAACTCAAGTGTAGAGGTAAGTAAGGGTATCAATCCACTTTCTAGGGAGTAAAGCACATAAAACAAATTCAAATGTAATTCACTATTTATTTTCTTTTTGTGATTTTTCACTTTTCTATTTTTTTTTTAGCTTTTTCAATATTAAAACAAAAGGGTGAGGTGGGATCTAAACTAAAATAAACTAAATATAAAATGATAATAACTAACTAGAAAGTAACTAAAATGAAAATAAAGTCTAACCCTAAATAAAAGATAAAGTGAGGCAAATAATTGTGAGAACAATCAAGGAGTGGGATTACACCACAAATTTTAGTTATTCTAATTAATTAATTTAATTATTTGAATTCTCCCAAATTAATATTAAAATTACAAACCAACTCTCGTTGCAAGTGTAATTAGAATAATAATCTTTTAGAAAGTTAAAATTAACACCTCACAACTCTAGAAAATTAGATCAACACTCCTTTTAATTAATCACCCGCTAGGATCGATCAATTAGAATTTATGTCAATCTTAGAAATTAAATTTAGAGTTGAAATTTAAATGATAATACCCCACTTAAGAAACCCCTATCTCTAGTTCGAATCTAAAATTGGTATTATCACTAGAATTTCGATTTTCTCTCGAAAATCATTTACCCTCTCTCGAGGCGTAAATCTAAGGGTGAGGGATCAAAATTAACACTCAAAGGGATATTTCAATTAAGCAAACTAATTAAACTAAAATAATATCAAATAAGGGTTTCACCCCACCTCTTGAAAGGGGTTTTAGCCTAACATGGTATAAAATATGACAAATTAATATTCAAAGGCATAAAATAATAAAAGAAGGGAAGAGAACAATCAAACCAAATCTCTTTGATTATGTTGAACTCCAATCCTTGAAATTGAAGCATACACCTCTTAATTGATCTTCCAAATGATATGAAATCAACTATCCACTCAATTAATTCTCTAACAATATTTAATCTCACAAATATCTAAAAATAAAAAATGAAAAACTATTTACAAGAATTTATTTTCTAAACTAAACTATCTCTCTCTAGAATTTTCTCTCTACAAAGCTTCTCGTCCCAATTGGCCTTGAGTCTTCATTATATAGTAGATGTATGGCACATGGAGTATAGGGGTAAATTGGGAATTGACTAGAGGTGCAAATGAGGGGTGTGAGGTATGAGGATATATGGGTGAGGGTAATATGGAGAGAATGCACAATTGTGCATGGATTGTGTGAGGTGTGGGGACAAGTGGGAAAATGGGAGAATAAATATCAGATATGGTTTAAGGGTAGTTTGGGTAAAGAATAGGAAAAAGGGGGTAAAAGGTATTAACTGATTTTAGGCACATGGGTACTTTGGCTTTGTTTTGTTTTGAATTTGCAGGTCGTGGCTTACATGGAAATGGGTTTGAAGTTGGTTTGGGATAAATGGGTTTGATATGGTTTAATGGAGTGAGGTAGGATAAGAGAGAAATGGGTTGGTTGGACATGGAGTGAGGCAGAGAGAGGAGGCGTCGGAGGGATGGTCGGGTTGTGGGCGGAGATGGGTAGGTACCGGCGGCTGGATGACAGCGGAATGGGGGTCTGTCAGCGCCGACGGCGGGGCAGTGGAACGCCGGTGAAGGGGGGTTTGTCGGCGAGGCTCGAGAGAGAGAGAGGGATGACACGTCGGTGCCGGAGGTGGGCCGGTTGGGTTGGATCGGGGTGAGGGCTCCGGTCGGAGAAGGCTGCGGCGGTGGTCGCCGGAATGAGTTTGGTCTTCGGGAATGGGGCAGGCGGTTTGGTAGCAGGTGAGTTTAGTTGTTATGGAGGTTTGCCTTTAGGTGGGTAATGGAGGATTTTAATGGTGGATGAGGAGAGATGAGAGAGAAAGTGGGTGTTGGGGGAAGAAGATGAGTGGGGTGATAGGGTGGGTGAGGGTGTAGAGTAGGTGTGTGAGGGTGAGGGTGTATGGTAGTGTAGGATAAGGTGTGAGTGACTTAGGTGATGTGTGTGTTTAATTTGGACCAACTAAAATAATAAAAACTCAACTAAAAATTAATAAAACTAAAAATAAAAATAAAATAAAATCTAATTTAAAAATAAAACAAACTAGAAATAATAAAAATAAAAATAAAATCCTAAGCTATAAAAACAAACTAAAATAATATAAAAGAAATAAAAATATAAAATATAAAATTAAATGAAAACTAAAGTCCTAAAAATATAAAATCTAATAAACCAAAAATAAATTTCTAAAAACTAATCCTAATAAAGCTAAAAACTAATAATAATAAAAATAAAATAAAATTATACTAATAAAAATAAAATAGTAAATAAAACCTAAAAATCCTAAATAAATCAAAATAAATCCTAAAAATAAAAATGACTCAAACTAAAAATATAAAAAATATAAAAAGACACAAACTAAACACACACAGGGTTTAGGGTAGGTTTAGGCTAGGTTAAGGCTCGGGTGAGGTTACGAGGTTGGTATTTAGCTCCATAAAATGCACAATTGTCTTGAAATACGCGTTTGAACACCGCAACGTGCATTTGACCTACAAGATAAACATTTAAGTACATAAGACCCATATTGTCGAGAATTAGCAACTAATATACATTTATTTGGGGTATAAATTGTACAGTTTTGGGTGCTTATCAATTTATTTTTAGAGATTGTTGGTGTGGCCTAATTTTTTAGCATTAGGCTTCGTCGAATTTCGATGGCGAAATTCCTTGTTAGTAGGGAAGTATGTAACAACCTGAATTTTTTTTTAAATGAGAATTTTTAAATTAATTTTGGAAATCGGAGAAAAATGAAAATTTGAATTTTATAAATTTTATTATTTAAAGTGTTGGTTTTTATAATTGAAAAATAATTTTTTAAACGGAATTGGAATCGGAATTAAAATGGAGTTTTAATTAAATTTTCATTACATAGAAGAGTCCTCAAAACATAAAACTCTCTTAGAGTCCTCAAAACATAAAATTCTTTAGCAAAAAAAATATGTAAAAACATTGAACGGTTCGATCGAGTTCAAATTTTTTGGACAACTTCCTCTTGTCTTCAATTAATTCTCCGCCAAATTTCATCCAATTTCAACTGTCCAATCGTCCGAAATAAATTTTTTAGTGTTTGTATCTGATTAAAACTCTTTTCTTAATCAAACTCTTAATCCTTTATATATCAACAAATTCGTGGATGGACTTTTCAAATCACTTTTTCTCAAACTTTTCAACCAGAAGACCTCTCCAAAATTACTCCATTTGATCTATAAACCATAACCCCAAACTTATTCAAGATTTCAACCTTAGATTAGAAGGCTTATTTGGTGTTTTCTCGAGTTTGGGCTAGAAAGAGATTTGATTATTTTCGCGAGAAGAACGTGATGGTGTGATTAGATTTTGAGGCTTAAATTATGTGATGATTCATGCGATGATTTTTAGGTATGGGATTTTACACAATATGCTCCTTAATCTCGCGAGTGTTACTCCCTTTGATTTCATGTGATTATTGATTCATATTTGAATTGTTAAATTCTTTTGGAAATCTGAAAATATTTGTTGGAATCTAATTTTGATTCATGTGGTATTATATTTGTATTGGGCATGTTATCATGAGATTTTAATATGGCACTGATGTTGGGCACCCGCCAAGACTCCTTTTTCGGCTACTTGATAAAGTATACCGTGGTATGGTGAGGCCTGGTGACTCTGATTAATGTGTTGTTGAAAAGTTATAGTGATAAAAATGCTTATGAGATTTGCATTTTATTTGAATATTCGTACTCGTATTGTTACATTTTATTCACCGCTAATATTTGGTGAGCACATTTCCTGTCGTATTATGTATTTCTCCATATTTCCTTTTAGTGTCAGGTTATCACAGATTTGGGGCACTATGGAGATTGATTTTAGCGAGAATTATTTTGGGAAGAATATTCGAGAATACAAGATGAGGAGATTGTATTTATTTTGATGTATAGAGCATTAGCGATTTATTTTCTTTCGAGTTAGATAGTTGTATTTTTCAAGAAAGTTTTGGTTGTATTTAATTTGAAGAGATTTGAGATTAGTGGATTCTCTTTTATATTGTGGGATTTATTTACATGCTCTATACCTTGTTATTTGTGAATTTAGTTAGTTTTATCATAGTGTCGCTCCGTTCGCTCTCTCTGGGTTGACGGGGTGTTACAGCATATTCCTGCTTTTAGAATTTTATCATATCTTAACACATTCATCTCAACTATTTATTTCAAGGTGGAATATATTGGTGTACTTGTAATCAATTATTTTCGAAGGAATGACTTAGATTCACAAAACTACACTAATAAATATTCTTCACAACTCCACCTAATAAAGTTTGAACAATAATACCTAATTGTCTATATAGTTATAAGTGGTTTTCAAGGTTGGTCAGACCTTCGCCTGAAACTTGAATAATGGGACCGCTGATGTCAACCACAATTTGAATGCCTTTGATTACAAACATGGACATCAGCGTGCAAAATAGTTTATTTTAATGAAAAGTTGAAAAATAAGCGAAAAAATATTAGAGTTTTTTATCTTACTTTTTCTGTTTTTCATGGAAATCAATTCTTTAGTGGGTGGATAAAAAATATTTTTTAATAAAAATGAGATTTGAGATGGAGCACTTGCTACTTGAATGGTGCTTGTTCTTATATAAAGTGTTTGCAATCAAGGTACTTCAAGATAAAACATGAGTCAAAATAATTATTTTTCATGAATTTTTTTTCCATTAGAATAAAAGACATCCTTTATGTCTTTGTCAGTGAAGTAAATCACCCCAATGCTAAGCGGTTCATAGTGTTCAAATGTGACCCTAACCACCCCACTTTAATAGTAGGAGAAAGGAAAACACTCGATTCATGGAGTCCGTCATTGGATCTCCCCAGTGACAAATAAAGTTGAAGAATTAATTAGCTCAGGAACTCAGATTAAGATCTTCAACTACTATTGAGAATAGGGTTGTGATTCGGCCGGATCGGATCGGAAAATGACCTTTCGGAAAAATTCTAATTTTTTTGGAAATAAAATATTTGTTCCAATTTCCTATCCAATTTTTTCGAAAAATCAAAAAAATTTCCGAATTCGGAAAAAGCGAAAATTCAAAAAATATACAAAAAATTCAAAATTTTTGAAAATTCCAAAATTTCTAAAAAATTAATATAGGATTTTCGATTACTCGAAATTCTCAATTTAAAGAAATCGAAAAAAAGATTAAACCCAACATGTAAATATGTAAGGATTTAACCATTTTTTTTCATTTGTGTAGAGGATAGAACGATATTCTCCTTTTATAGAGGACCTTTTTGGGCATCTCTTCCTCTCCTAGCCGATGTGGGACACATGAGAATGTTTAAAAAAATTAGAAACATTGAAAATCGAAAAATATTTCGAAAAAATTGGATCGGCATAGTTTCGAAAAAATCGGATCGGAAAAATCTGAAAATCGAAAATTCAGAATTATTTCCAATTTTCGATCCGATTTTTTTCGGAAAAATCAAAAATCGAAAACCTTATATACGTTCCAAAATCGAAAAATATCGGATCGGATATCGAAAAAATCGAAATGTTTGGAAAAAAAATACAACCCTAACTGAGAGCATCTCATGCTACGATAGGGCATAGAATACATAGGGATTTAAGCAGGGGTGACTCAATAGTTTTTGAGCCCATGGGCAAGAAATCAAAATCGGGCCCATTTTACATAATTTTTTAAAAAGAAAATATGTTCTCGCATTTTTTGACGGAAAATCAATTTTATTATATCAAAACCGAAATTATCATTTATACAGCTTCGTACAACCTGACGTAAATCAAACCAAATCGCGAGGTTTCGGTAAATTTTTTTTTTTTGGTAAATTCCGAAATAATAATTTTTTTTTGAAGAGTGCGACAGTGTGATAATTGATTTAAATTAAATTTGCAAGTTTTCAAGAACCCTTAT
This sequence comes from Sambucus nigra, assembly GCA_949130495.1. Classification (NCBI taxonomy): domain Eukaryota; kingdom Viridiplantae; phylum Streptophyta; class Magnoliopsida; order Dipsacales; family Adoxaceae; genus Sambucus; species Sambucus nigra. The sequence goes on along the minus strand of OX422210.1, from coordinate 558,850,070 downwards.
TTAATGAGAGTCTACTTTTAAATCAAACAAATACAGCCCTTAAACATTCATCTAAATCAACTCATCAAATATAAAGCATGCGGCACAGTAAATATGTCGAGACACAGATTTCAGGAAATAAACCCTTTCGGATAAAACCTTTATTTCACCATGAATATATAAATCGCAACTTACAATTATATAGAGAAATCTGCAATGGATCAACGCGCAGCTAACCCACAAAGACACGCAGTCTTGAACTCAATAAGAAAATACGCGCAGCACCCTCCAAGGATTCGCAACCCAAACAATAAAGGAAGAACCGCAGCTCTCCTTAATGACATGCAGCCATAAAACTTTGCAGAGACTCCCTCAGCAATGACACGCAATGATCGGTTGCAAAGATCTCTCCACAAAGATTAACAGTAGCAAAGCTTGTGTTCTAGGGTTCCAAAAGATTCACAAAAGTAATTGACATTTTTGTGTGTGAATCAAAAAGATGCTTGGCACATCAAAAAATGAAGTCTTGTTGTGTTTGAAATCTTAGAAACGTTTTCTCAAAGACTTAGAAAATTCATCACCGAAATAGGTATATATATAATAAATATGAGTCGGTGGTAAAAACACTTACGGAACTGTTCGATTTTATCCTAGGCGGATCGGTCCGGTATGGAGGCGGATCGATCCGACCTGGGATTGGTTCGTTTTTCAAATAGGCCTCTTCGGTTCGCATTCGATCTGGGGTTCACTGGTGCAAAGCGGATCGGTTCTTTTAAAATAGGAGCGGACCGGTCCGGTTATCCAGAAAAATTAAAATCCTTTTAAAAGCCTCATTTTGCTTGAAAAAACTTACTTCTTGTTTTTATAAAAAATTTTTTTTATGAAAATTTCCCAATACTAAGTATGAACTTTAAGGAACTTAAAAACAAAACTTTACCAAGTTCATTCTCGCAGAGGCTATGATGTTGAAGACGCTTTGATATTCGGATCCGTTGATGTAGATGCGATCTTGAATTTCTTCAACGATGTAACGGCGTACGACATACGTATTGACAATGGACAAAAATGTCCTTACAAATTTCATAAAGTAGAAAATTGAATCTTGACTAAAATAATTGAAAGTCAAAAATTGAAAATTAACTTTTTTTTTTGAAACCTTGAACCTCCATACGAACGAGCCCTTTGGACTCCCTCGTGTTTGCTAAACAGGGGAGTGCAAGTGTCAGAGCCACCCTAACACACACCCCAAATGTATTAGAGTACATCATTTTTTATTTACTCAATTTTCATACCAAAATAATGATGTTTATCAAATGACATAAATAAATTAAATTTCAAAAAAAAAAACTAAGACTAATATCATTTTATCAACCAATTTTTTTTTTATTAAAATAACAAACCACACCAAACTTTATATTCAAAGTCAACAAACTATTTAAAGCTAATCAACTTAGGTTTAAATAGGGCAAACAAGTTTATTATAGGAAAAGGCTGGAAAGAGATTCCCATATTGAACCAGCGTGGAATTTTACCGAACCACTAGAAGATTATTTTTTTCTCATTTGATCTTTGACTAAAATGGATTTACGGACTATTTTTTTTAGTTCCAATTCAATCTAAACATTGTTTTCTGGCTTTTTTCACCCATTTAATAATATTAATCAAAAATTTTTGTGAGTGTGTTAAAAGTGGGTTGATGAGTGTGCTAAAAGTGAGTTGAGTTTGTGAGTTTAATATTAGAGAAGTTTGAACTTTTTTGGGGGCCATTTTTAGGGAGTAAAAAATGTTTGAGTTTGCTTTTGGGGTCTTTTTAAGTAGTAAATTTTAATTTTTTTTTCATAACAACATTTTTTTAAACAATTTTTATACATTTTTTTTTTTTTTATAATTTTGGGACTTCAATTAAAAGGGAGCCCTAGGCGATGACCTACTTGACTTATGTCTAGAGAGTGCCCTGAGTATAAGTATATCATTGTTAATCACAAATTATTTTTTAGAAGTCATTCAACACTTTATCATTCAATAATATTCTAATAACAATTTTTTTTACCATGCAGATCATCATATTATATATAGATCCCTCACAATAATAGGGTTCACAAGTAAGCCAATAGTTGTATATAATTTGGCATTACAAAAAAAATACGTGTATTTTGCATTTCCAGCAAAAGGATTTTTTTTTCTTTAATCCCTGATTGATGGCATTTTTTGAATTTAGACTATGATTAACTAGTGATACTAAAAGAATTTGTCTGCAGTTTTGTGTTACAAGATACCTCATTATTTTAGTAATCTGCACGTGAAATTTCGTAATGTATACATGAATTTTCCATTGTATTAAAAAAAATTTGTGATGTATATCTGAAATGTTAAAAGGATCAAATACCAAAAAGTACCTTAAATATTTTTTAACATACATTTAGTCCAAATATTTTATTTTGTATCAAAAAGTCCCTCAAACACCCATTTAACTAACGTTCTCTTATTTTTAAAGATCCGCACCAGCGGCATGAAGAAGGACTTTTTGAATTAAAATAAAAAGACTTGAACTAAACATGTATTAAAAAATATTTGAAGGACTATTTGGTATATGCCCCATGTGATGGTAATTGTATGTTATTAGTAAAATTGTGATATAATTATTAATTGATATACTAATACGCTTTATATGAAATATTTCATATCATATGTATTCTATAACCGCAAAAGGATTCAACTCCGAAGATCGAAGACATTATTAAAAGTCCCATGATAAACAGTATCTATAATGTCGCCTTTTGAAGGTCGCATGCTATAGTGGAATGGAGATAGTCCACAACAGGGGCGGATCCAGCCCGGGCCGAAGCGGGGCGGCCGCCCCAGTTCATTTTTCAAAAAAAAAAAAAAATTTTTTTTTTTTTTTTGTAAAAAATTAAACCTGGAGGTGACTTGTAATTATATTAAAAGTTCAGGGAAAAATCTGTAATAAACAAAAAAAAACATAACTTAAAATGGTGCTCTCTCTCCTCTCGTACCAAAGTAACAGAAAAACCCTATTTTCTAAAGAGTCCGCCGCTCTCTCCACCCGTTTCCCTCCACCCGCCGCTCTCTCCACCACCGCCCTGCTACTCTCCACTCGCTGCCTTGCTGCTTTCCACCCGCTGCCCTGCTCTCCATAAAAAATTTGCATCTATGTGTGTTGAAACCCTATTTCATCATTTATTTATTTTGTGTATATTTGTTTATATGTGTCTGTTTATATGTGAAATTATATTTATACTACTGAAATTATACTAAAATTATTTATACTAAAATGAAATTAAATTTATAATGTGAATTTATAAATTTATTTTGTGTATTGTTTATATGTGTCTGTTTATTTATTTTTGTGTAAATTTATATAAATTTATATGAAATTAAATTTATATGTGAAATTAAATTAAATTTGTAAATATTGGGAATCAATAGAGAAATTTTTTAAACGAAAAAGAGAAGACAATGCACCAACCGTATCTGAAGCTGAGGTTCAATCATCTCCCACTTCAATCAGTGTTGAAAATGAATATAATGCCCAAAAAAGTAAAAACAGCCCAAAAAATGCTCGAAAAAAATCGACTCCCCCCCCAAAAAAAAAAAAATCGCCTTGGGGGCTCTCGCCCCCGAACCCCCGGCAACTATTGAAACTTTCGTCCCAGTTCACACAAAATCCTGGATCCGCCACTGGTCCACAAGTACATGATGGGAGAAATCTTAAAACATAGGCAAATTCTGTCTCCACATCTCAAAAGTTTGTTTTCATATTTTTTTTAATAATTAAACACAAAATAATCAAAATACCCTTCTCAATAAATATATGATTTGAGCAAATATAATATATTGTTAAAAAATTTATTACTTAAAAAAAAAACGTCATATTTTGAAAAAAAATAAAAACATAAATATTGAATATAAAAAATCCTAATATTCTGAAAATTTAAAATTTTAATATTCTGAAAATATAAAATCATAAAATTCGGTTTTTTATTTAACAAAACATCATGTTATTTATAAAAAGAACTTTTTTTTTATTAAGATGGACGTTAATAAAAAAAAACTGTTTCGTTATTTATTTTAAAAAAATGGACGTTCTTTTTATCAAGAAAAAAAGTTGACGTTAATTATATTAAATAAAAAATCTGAAATATATTTTTTGTTAATAAAAACTGGAGTAAAATTTTATTATAAACTATATTTTTTTAAACTTTATATTATACAAATTTTTATAAAACATAGCTTTTTGAAAAATCTGTATTTTTTTGGTAAAAAGCTAAATTTTGACTTTAATAAATTACTATTTTTTATTTTAGTATTTAAAAAATAACTGTATTTTTCTTTTGTAAAAATTATATTTTTGTTTTATATTTTTGTTTATTGTTGGGTAACTACAGTCTTTTGTAAAAAACTGTATTTTTCTTTTGTAAAAAACTATAGAATAAATAAACGGAAAATGAAGAAAAATGTAAATAAAAGTTTAAAGGGTCAATTATTAAATAGTCCCTACTATAAATATATATTTTTTAAAAATGACACATATTTTTAGTTTAACCCATTTAGTCCCTCAAGCACTCAATATCCTCTTATTTTTAGAGGTCCGCGCCAGCGGCACTCCCTCTCCAAAATATGTGGCAAAGAACTTTTTGAGGCAAAATAAAAAAGTTTGGACTAAATGGGTATTAAAAAATGTCCGAGGGACTATTTGGTATATGTCTCCCAAGTTTAAAGCCTAAGCAGACTAAGAGAAATTTTGGAGACTATAAGAATTAGGTATTTTAAATGGGTACTCTCACAAGACTTTACTTACCCAACAGTAAACAAAAATACATTTGTTTACAAAGGAAAAATACATTTTTTTTGTATACTAAAATAAAAAATAGTGATTTATTAAAGTCAATATTTATTTTTTTACCCAAAAAATACATTTTTTTTTTGTAAAAATGCTATGTTTTATAAAAATTTGTAAAAAACAATGTTTGAAAAAAATATAGTTTACAATAAAATTTTACTCTAGTTTTTATTAACAAAAAATAATGTTTCATATTTTTTATTTAATATAATTAACCTGAACTTTTTTTTTTTTGATAAAATGAACGTCCATTTTTTTAAATAAATAATGCAACAGTTTTTTTTATTAACGTCCATTTTAATAAAAAATAATAATTTTTTTCTTCTAAATAACACAATGTTTTGTTAAATAAAAAGCTGAATTTTATGATTTTATAGTTTCAGAATATTAAAATTTTAATTTTTCAGAATATTAAGACTTTTTATATTCAAAATTTATGTTTTTATTTTTTTTCAAAATATTATGTTTTTTATTAAGTAATAAATTTTTGAATAAAATATTATATTTACTCAAATCATATATTTATTGAAGGTCTTTTGATCATTCAGTGGTTAATTATAAGAAAAGTTGGGCAAAAAGATTTTTGAGATGTGAAAATAGACGTTCCCAAAACATATATAGAGTAACTCTCTCTCTCTCTCTATTATTGGTGGATAGTTTTATACTCTTCTCCCTCTTTCTGCGTAATTTGTATAAATATTATATGATATAAATTTACTTGATTATTTGTTTGACTTACTATAGTGTTGTCATCTGGAGGGGAGTGGACTGTGGGAAGTCCATGAGAAGAGAGGTTCTTTGATTGACATAAAACCAAAGCAGCAATTTTTGATCAAAATCCTGGCAGCCCGACCATATTGACCACTTAGTTTTTGCGTCACGGCAATTAATTCTATACGCCAAAGTTATCAAAGGAGAAGGATGTTGGAACACAGCTGTTATGTTAACAGCTGCTGTAAAAGTGCAAAACTTTGAAAAAGTCCCACATTTATGTGCTGGGATATTTATAATTTATTTGGAATTAATGAATAATTTTTTTGGGAATTAGATGTTTTGTGTGTATGGGTGGAGGACTTCTTGGGCCAAGTCACACGTGCACGCACCGCTGCCGTCGTCCGTCCGGCCGGGCCAGTGTCCGGGTTCATTAAGAAATAATATTTTGGACAAATAAATTAACTGTTTTGGGCTTTAAAAAATTAATTTTTAACGGTAATTAATTTCGAAAAAAACGTGGGGGTTTTACTGTTGAATTTTTCCACCCACGTTTTCAGTTTTCTCTCCACGTTTTTGCCCACTAACGGTAATTTCTTTTTTGCATAAAAGGAGATTGAGACCTCCGTTTTTTAATACAGATCCAACACAAAATTCTTTACAGTTCATATTCCCCCATTGATACGGTTCCGAATTTTTTTTTCCAGAATAATTAATCTCGTTTTACAGATTTATTATATTGTTAGAATCGCGCAATTATACAGAATAGATGTACACAGACCAGGTTGATTTTTGTGCTTTATCGATCCGTATTTTCTAATTTTGGAGGCTGTTTTATCCTGGGGGTGGCGGGGCTTCGAGACTGCCAGCACACTTTGGGCAGAGCCGCGAAACACCTTAAAGAGAGCGACATTGTCCGCGACTCAGCCGTGTTCTAGACTGTACCTGCTTTCGGGATTTCTTATATTTTCTGTCCCAGATTTATTTTCTCCAAAAATTGGGTAATTTCATTCCTAATTTTTAATTCTGCATTTAATTATTTACTGCTGCAACAATTTTAAGGTGTTTCTGAAATTCTGCCATTGACGAAATTAACTCAAGCAACCTTAATAAGCCTTTCAAATATGAAGGCACCCATTTTAAACGTTGGAGAAAAAAATTGTTATTTTATTTAACTACGAAAAAAGTCGCATCGTGTGTTCAATTTGACAAATCCGTAGTAAATAATCCACCTACTGTTGAGGAAAGCAAAACAATTAGAACTTGGGAGGAAAATGATTTTCTGTGCAAGAACTATATTCTGAATGCTCTAAGTGACGAACTTTATGACTAATATGGCAATTATAAAACTGCAAAAGATGTTTGGAACGCACTTTTTAAAAAATATGACACGGATGAGGCGGGTGTAGGGGTGTCAGTTATTTCCGAACTTCCGAATTTTCCGTTTTCCGATCCAAATTTTTCCGATTATGGCACCATTTAAAATCGCCGATTTCCAAATTTTCCGATTCCGAATTTTCCAAAAAAAATTGGAATGGAATTGGAAATCATATATGAATTCCGAATTTCCGAATTTCCGATCCGAATTTTCCAATATCATGCCGATCCGATTTATCCAAAATATATTCCGAAATTTCCGAGTAGACGTTGGCTATAGCATCGAATTAGTGTAGTGCGAGTAGACGTTGGCTATAGCATCGAATTATTTGTCCCCCGAGCAGATAGTGTAGTGCATTGTGTTATAAAACTAGTTGTTAAATTTGATGCTAGTAGACGTTGGAGAATGACAATTGAATGTTAAATTTGATGTATAAGACTACTTAACTATCCATTTTTATGTATAACTACAAAAATGTTCGTTCCAAAAGTTGTTAACTTTAATTTCTTCCATTTCTTTGGTTATTACTTCCATTATGGTTGTCCATTCTTATTTATAACACTAATGTGGAGTGTTTTATTTTTATTTTAAAAACATTGTTCTCAAAAATTATATTTTCGATATTTTCCGAAAATATTATAACTGATAATTCCGAGTATTCCGAGATTTTTCCGAATAAAAAAATTTCCGAAATTTCCGAAATTTCCGAAATTTCCGAAATTTCCGATTCAGCCGAATAGGAAAAAAAATGGTTTTCCGATTTTTATTTTTTTCGAATTGGAAAGGATTTTAAAATTCCGAAAGTTTTGGAATTTTTTCCGAACACCCCTATTCCGATCCGATCCATCCGAAACACACCCCTAGGCGGGTGCTAAAAAATATACCGTCAGTCGTTATTTGAAATTTCAAATGACGGATAACAAATCTGTTGTTGCTCAAACCCATAATTTGCAAATGATTGCCCATGAAATTATTTCCAAGGGCATGGCTTTAGATGAGCAATTTCAGGTGGTTGTAATTATTGATAAATTGCCTCCACTATTCAAAGATTTTAAAAATATTTTGAGGCATAAGTCTAAAGAATTTTCACTAAAGTCACTTATTACTAAATTGAGAATTGAAGAGGAATCCCGAAAACAGGACTATAAAGATGAAATTCTTGTTGTGTCTAACAACAAAAATCAGAAAAAGAATCACACTCTAGTTGTTTTAAAGGCAAACGGAAAAAATATGAAAAATCAGAAAAAGAGCCACAACCAGAATTTTAAAAATCAGGCTCAGACTCAGAATAAGTATAAGAACCCTGGAAATAGACAGTCTAGCAACTCGGGACAGTTTCTCTGTTTCAAGTGTGGCAAGCCTGGCCATATGTCTCGCAAATGTCGCAATGTGCCACAAGCACAAGCGAATTTGACCGAAGAGAACCTATGTGCTATGATTTCAGAAATCAACATGGTTAGCGGTGCCGAAGGGTGGTGGTTGGATACTGACGCTTGCCGCCATATCTGTTATGACCGTAGTCTGTTTAAGACTTCTTCTGACACTGCAGATAAGAAGGTGTTGTTGGGTGATTCTCACTCCACTGAGGTTGCTGGTACTGAAAATGTGGAATTGAAGTTCACTTCGGGAAATACTATTATCCTCAAAGAAGTTCTTCACACTCCCGAGATAAGAAAAAATTTGGTTTCGGGTTATCTTCTCAACAAAGCTGGCTTTACTCAAACTATTGGTACTGATTTATTTACTTTGACCAAAAATGAAATTTTTGTAGGCAAGGGTTATGCCACTGATGGGATGTTTAAATTGAATGTTGATGCAATGAATAAAATTCGCCTTCTGCTTATATTGCTTGTTCATTTAATGTTTGGCATGCTAGGCTTTGGCATGTTAATAAACGACTAGTTAAAAATATGAGCACTTTAGGATTAATTCCCGAATTATCATTAAAATGATTTTGAAAAATGTGAATAGTGTAGTCAAGCAAAAATCACTAAGACACCATATAAATCTATTTTTAGAGAATCTGAACCACTTGATTTAATTCATTCGGATAGTTGTGAATTGGATGGTGTCACAACTATAAATAGTAAACGTTATTTTATAACTTTTATTGATGACTGTTCTGATTATTCATTTGTGTATTTAATGAAAAATAAAAGTGAAGCGTTTGACATGTTTAAAATTTTCCTAAATGAAATTGAAAATCAATTTAATCGAAAAATAAAAAGGTTACGTAGTGATAGAGACACCGAATATGATTCTGGACCATTTATTGAATTTTATAAAACCCACGGTATTATTCACGAAAAAACTGCCCCTTATTTTCCCGAAATGAACGGTAAAGCCGAAAGAAAAAATAGGACATTAACTGAATTAGTTGTTGCTATTTTATTAAATTCAGGGGTTGCCTCACATTGGTGGGGTGAAATTATTTTGACTGTGTGTCACGTGCTTAAGAGAATTCCTATGAAAATATCTCCTTATGAAAATTGGAAAAATATTAAGCCCAACGTGTCATACTTTAGAACGTGGGGGTGCTTAACCTATGTACGTATACCCGACCCTGAAAGGTCTAAATTGGCAAGTAGAGCATATGAGCGCGTTTTTATAGGCTATGCTATTAATAGTAAAGCATACCGATTTTATGACTTGAAAAATCAAGTAATTATTGAATCAAATGACGCCGATTTTTTTGAAGATAAATTTCCTTTTAAATTGAGAAATAGTGGGGGCGAGCCATCCACTAATATTTCTTTAAATAAAAAAAAAAGAAAATAATGAATCCATTTTAGAACTTCGAAAAAGTAAAAGCGCTCGTGTAGAAAAAGATTTTGGTCCCGACTTTTATGCTTACACTTTAGAGGAGGATCCTAACACTATTCAAGAAGCTTTATCTTCTTTAGATGCCGATTTATGGCAAGAGGCTATTAATGATGAAATGGATTCTTTGGAAACAAATAAAACTTGGCATTTAGTGGACCTTCCTCCTGGATGTAAAACAATTGGGTGTAAATGGATTCTTAAAAAGAAATTAAAACCTGATCGCAATATTGAAAAATATAAGGCACGTCTTGTTGCCAAAGGTTTTAGACAAAGAGAAAATGTAGACTTTTTTGATACATTTTCACCCGTGACTAGAATAACGTCTATACGTGTACTATTTGCGATAACTGCCTTAAATGATTTAATTGTACACCAAATGGATGTTAAAACTGCCTTTTTAAATGGAGAATTAGAAGAAGAGATTTATATGGATCAACCTGAAGGGTTTGTTGTACACAGTCAAGAAAATAAAGTGTGTAAACTAGATAAATCTCTTTATGGACTCAAACAGGCACCTAAACAATGGCATGATAAATTTGATAGCTTAGTAATCTCTAATGGGTTTAAAATTAATGAAAGTGATAAATGCATTTATTATAAATATGTAGAGAACATTTGCACTATCATATGTCTTTATGTTGATGATTTGCTTATATTTCGTTCTAATATTCATGCCGTAAAAAATATTAAATCATTATTATGTGCCAATTTTGATATGAAGGATTTGGGTGAAGCTAGTGTAATATTGGGAATCAATATTACTAGGTCAGAAAAGGGACTTTCTTTGGATCAATCTCATTACATTGAGAAACTTCTAAAGAAATATAATTACTTTGACTGTAAACCTGCTAGTACTCCATTTGACCCTAGTGTAAAGTTATTTAAGAACACTGGCGACAGTGTAAACCAAAATGCTTATGCAAGCATTATTGGTAGCTTACGTTATGCTACAGATTGCACTAGACCTGACAGAGCTTATTCTATGGGAGTACTATATAGATTTACCAGTAGACCTAGTATGGAGCATTGACATGCTATTGAGAGGGTCATGCGGTACCTTAAAAGGACGATGGACCTCGGATTACACTATAATAAGCATCTCGCTGTCCTTGAAGGATTTAGTGATGCTGATTGGAACACCCTATCTGATGATTCTAAGGCTACTAGTGGGTATATATTTAGCATCGCTGGTGGTGCAGTTTCTTGGAAATCTAAGAAACAAACAATTTTGGCGCAATCCATTATGGAGTTTGAGATGATAGCACTAGCTACTGCTAGTGAAGAGGCAGGATGGTTAAGAAACCTCCTGTCAGATGTCCCATTATGGGAAAGACCGATACCAACCATTTTGATTCATTGTGATAGTACCGCAGCTATTGCAAAAGTTGAGAACCGTTATTATAACGGTAAGAAACGACAAATACGTCGTAAGCATAGTACTATTAGAGAATATATCTCTACGGGTGCTGTAAGGGTGGATCATATACGGTATGAACAGAACTTAGCTGATCTTTTGACGAAAGGACTAGCTAGGGAGAAGGAGTGGAACACCTCGAAAGGGATGGGACTAAATCCTTTGGATAAATGAGTCATTTGTGATGGTAACCCAACATATAGACTGGAGATCCCAAGAAATATGTTCAAAGGGTAATAACAAATCACAAGTTATATGGGTTGAATCATGCTATAATTAATTAATACAAAACGGGGTTTTACTCCGAGTTCATTCCTATGGAGCATGATATCCTGAAGCGAGTTAAGGATGAGTTATTATAACTCTTAATGAGATCTATAGCTCTATTTTGAGTGGGGTACTTAGTTACATGAGTATTCTTGATAGACTCACCTATGTGAATGTGGAAGTGTGGCCGCTTCCTATGGATATTTTGGGCAAATTCCTAAAGCGTTCACTATACTAGGATAGAAGCACATGGCCGTAACGTGCTAGCTATTAGAATTACATCCAAGTAGGGTTGTGTGTGGGATGTTGTCAGAGATAAAGTTCAAAACTATAGTTACTCTAGTATATTCTGAATCATCTTTACTACGTAAAGGTTCAAGTCGAAAGACACCTTTACTTATGCACAACTCTATCGATCATTGCTCGATAAAATATTTTCAAATTTTGCAAGTGGGGGATTGTTGGAACACAGCTGTTATGTTAACAGCTGCTGTCAAAGTGCAAAACTTTGAAAAATGCCTTTAGGCATAGTCCCACATCGGTGGGATGAGTGAAATGTGTTGGGTATATTTACAATTTACTTGGAACCAATGGGCAAACCCTTTGGGCATTAGATGTTTTGTGTGTATGGGTGGGGGACTTATTGGGCCAAGTCACACACGTGCGCACGCCGCAACCGCCGTCCGTCTGGCCCGGCCGGTGCCCGTGTCCGGGTCCTGGGTCTTGGGCTTGGGCTCATTAAGAAATAATTTTTTGGACAAATAAATTAACGATTTTGGGCTTTAAAAAAATAATTTTTAACGGTAATTAATTTTGAAAAAAATGTGGGCCTTTTACTGTTGAATTTTTCCACCCACGTTTCCAGTTTTCTCTCCACGTTTTTGCCCATTAACGGTAATTTCTTTTTTGCATAAAAGGAGGTTGAGACCTCCGTTTTTAATAAAGTTCCAACACAAAATTCTTTACAGTTCATCTTCCCCCATTGATACAGTTTCGATTTTTTTTTTCAGAATAATTAATCTCGTTTTACAGATTAATTATATTGTTAGAATTGAGCAATTATACAGAATGGGTGTACACAGACCGGGTTGATTTTTGTGCTTTATCGATCCGTATTTTTTGATTTTGGAGGTTGTTTTATCCCGGGGGTGGCGGGGCTTCGAGACTGTCAGCACACTTTGGGCAGAGCCATGAAACACCTTAAAGAGAGTGACATTGTCCGCGACTCAGCCGTATTCTAGACTGTACCTGCTTCCGGGATTTCTTATATTTTCTGTCCTAGATTTATTTGCTCCAAAAATTGGGTAATTTTGTTCCTAATTTTTAATTCTGCATTTAATTATTTATTGCGTAACAAAGGATATAGGAAGTAGGGCAGACAGGAAAAAAGTACGATGTCTTTAAAATACAATTTTTTTTAATGTTTTGAATTATGGTTGGTCAATATCATTGGCGTGGATCGACATTACTTATGGAAATGAGTCCGCATCAATGATATTGATCAACCACAATTCATGACATCAAAAAATTTAATGTCTCCGAGACATTAAATTTTTTTTTCGGATGGAAAATTCTCAAGCCCCATTTTTTTTAGGTTTCCCCATTTTTTTAGGAGGTTATTATATATAGCTTTATTAGATATTTTTTTACTAATTTCAATCCTACCATATTTTCTCTTATATATAGATTCTACTCCTATTTTTTTTAAAATTTTTCTCACAATTATACCCTTTTAAAACCAACCATCCGTAACTTCCTTAAGAAAGTTACATAAGTGGTTCAACTTTTTTTTTTAATTTTTAAATGATCATAACTTTTGATTGACAAATTCGTTTTTGGCAAAATTACTATTTTTCGAATCTGCTCGTCGAGCTCTATCAAACAAGACCCATGAATCCTATAAAATTTCAAAGAAAAAAAATTACACATACTGTAAACTTTACTGTATGCACTAGAAAATGAAATATTCTTATATCTATGACATTTTCACAAACAGTGAAATTTTTTGTGTTAATATTATATAGACAGTAAAATTTACTAATTAAATAATTGAGTCAAATAATCAGTAAACTCACACACACACACACACACACACACACACACACATATATATATATATATATATACCCGTCAGTTGAAAGAGGGGGGAATGAATCGCAGGTAGGGAAAGATTCGCAAGCACCTATTGAAGGAATGATTAAGAAGAATGGGAACAACCCTTTCAAACACTAAGTTCCAAATGTTAGATGGCCAGGAATGTCGACTTGCCTCAAAGTACTCTATAGTATTTACTAAAACAAAGAATGTTCCTGTTGTCTTCATTGCAAATGAAGTACCCAGATCCATTTGTGCATACCAGTACCCTTTCAAGCAAGGTTCCTACGGATGAGATTTCAGGCCGAGTTAGAAAGTTTAGATGAGGCACGGTGAATTGCGACTCTCTGTCTTGTTCCGGTTTAGAAGAGTCCTTCAGTTGCACTAGTGGATTGAATAACCTTTTTTTGAGTGCCAACAAAGTGCATGTGTTGTTGGTTAATAAAAACACGAGTTTTGATAGGCTGGAGGACTGATACTTTAAGTAGGCCAAAGGACTTAAAAGAGAAATGAAAGGCATTTTTTAGCATTTTTCCACTTATCCAAGGAATCCCTTTCTTGGCATTTGTATTTGAGAGAGGCCATTTCAAAATCGTCCATACATTTAGAGAAAACAAAAACCAAACCCAACCCAGACTCTTTAGCAAACTTCGGCTGCGATTCTCAATCTGACCATTGGGTTTCCTCTACATCTGATCTTCCTCAACAAATTAAGGTTTATTTCCCTCGAGAAAGTGGGCTTATTGAATATCGGATTGGTTTGGCTTTGTTAACTTTCATTTTATTAGCAGTAATGTTTCTGGCTGTCTTGTAGCATATATATATATATATATATATATATATATATATATATATATATATATATATATATATATATATATATATATAGAGAGAGAGAGAGAGAGAACCGTTCTCATGCGGTCCATGTTTGTGGACTCAAAATGAGGTCTAAATGAAATTTAAAAAAACGTTGCCATTTAGCTGGGAAGAAAAAAAGACACACCAACTCATATATCCAAACAAAAATAAACTCACTCCTTTTAATCCCACTCCCACAAAGAGTAATACTACATGGACCTCTGTTTTGTACCCTAATTTTGTGCTCCATAATAAGACAAGACAATAACAAGTTGTACTCTATGCCCCGGCGGAACTCACAATAATAAGGTATAAACATTTAAAGCAGAGGGTTGCACAACTTTTAACCAATCAAACCTCTATTATAACGTCCCAAATTTCTTATAATCCATACCACATGATATAACAACATATGTAAATGATTCCTACTGATCTAAACTACCTATAATCATCAAGAGTTTGGATTAAAAAGCATATATCTATCTCATATTTTTCCAGAAAACTAGACATATGATATTTCAAGAACAATCCAATAATTCTTAGAATTTCTCCAACATGTGATGTTTATTTCGTGGATTAATATCTACCAACAACATGAGATTAATCCTACATATTTCTATTTTCTAGAAATGAATTAACATCTAACTAGTTTATCTCCAAAACATATTACTTCTCATCATTTCTAACTATCAAAACATGGACATTATACTAACTAGATTGCAAATATTAAATCACTTGCCTATACTGAAGTTCTAATCTTTTGGGGATGTGTGTGACTGGTGGTTCTTCCCTTCTCCGATCAACTTTCGGTGGTGGTTGGTGGTGGTGACCTTTGGCTCTTGGTTCTCCCACAAAGACTCTTCCTTTTCCCTAGAGAAACTCCTCACCCTCTCTCAATTTCTCTCTCTAAGTTTGTAGAATGAATCAATAATCTAAACCCTTTAGACTTATAAATAACCTCCCAAATTCGTGTACACTATTTATCTTCCAAGTCAAATGACCATATTACCCCTTCGGGGTGACTATTCGGCTCCAAAGTGCCTCGAGACCCTATATAAACGTCCGAGTAGACTTTTTTGACTATAAAAACCTTCCGAACACTTTGTCAAAGTCAAAATGACCATTTGGATGACATAACAATATTCCTCTTTTTATTTTATATAAATTCAGTCCCGACACTACTTTCACGCGCGTCTGACTTATTCATCGAAATTGTCGTATTAACTATTCGCGACAACTTCTAAAATTAATCATAAGTAAAGTCATAACCACATAGTATTTGATTCACTAAGTAATATTCGACATATATAATATATTATTATATTCTCAAGTAATATTGAAATCCGGGTTAATTTCAAATTATTCAACTAATTCTAAATAAATCCCTTTTTAAAAGTTACCAAAATTACGGGGTATTACATACTTTCCCTCTAATAACGGAATTTCATTCCAAAATTTGGAAAAATGAAATCATACCTGGTACAAATAACTCTGGATAACGTTCACGCATATCGTCCTCACGCTCTGAGGCAGATTCCTCCACATTACGGTGCGCCCACTAGACACGCACAAGCAAAACTACCTTTGATCTTAAGCGTTTCTCAGCGCGGTCTAAGATCATCACTGGTCACTCCTCGTAAGAAATATCTCGCTGCAAATCCATTTCCTCCAATGCAATATGAGTGTGAGCTAACTCATCTCCAAGATACCATCGCAACGAAGAAATATGGAACACGTCATGTATACGATGTAGGTGTTCTGGCAGCCCAAGTCAGTATGCCACTGGTCCTACTCTCTCTATGATAGGAAATGGTCCCACATATCTTGGTGCCAATTTTTCCTTCTTTCCAAATCTCATTATCCCCTTTATCGGAGATACTCGTAAAAGTACCTGGTCCCCCACGCTAAACTCCCCGAAGGACCTTTTAGCATCAACGTAGCTTTTCTGCCTATCCTGCGCTACACGAATGTGACTTCTGATCATTTCAATCCTGGCAGACGTATCCTGAATCACTTTCGACCCAAGTATTTTTTTATCCCCCACTTCTAACCAACATGCAAGAGAGCGATAAGGTCTACCATATAATGCCTCAAATGGGGCCATACCAATAGTGAACTGATAAGAATTGTTATACGCAAATTCCACCAAAGGAAGATATTGTTCCCAACTCCCTCCAAAATCCAGAATATACATACGCAACATATCCTCTAACATCTGGTTAGTGTGCTTCGTCTGACCATCTATCTGCGGGTAATAGGCTGTACTCAAGTGCACTTCAGTACCCATGGCCTCGTGAAAACTTTTCCAAAATCGGGAAATAAAGATCTTGTCCCACTCGGACACAATATTAAGCGAAACTCCATGTAACTTTACTATCTCGCCTATAAAGAGATGTGCATACTGCCCTGTATCATAATCAGTCCGTACCGGAAAGAAGTGAGTTACCTTAGTCAACCGAACCACAATCACCCATATGGAATCGTGACCCCTCTGAGTGGTAGGTAGTCCGATGATGAAATCCATGAAAATGCTCTCCCATTTCTACATCGGAATCTCTAATGGCTGAAGAAATCATGCTGGATTCTGATGATCCACTTTCACTAACTGGCACATTGCACGTTTAGAGACAAACTCGGGAATATCTTTCTTCATTTCGCTCCACCAATACTGTCACCGCATATTTTGGTACATTTTGTCCCCACTAGGATGTACCGCAAATTTGGAACCATGCGACTCAGACATTCCTGTGTGCCGCAACTCTTCCCCTTCTGGAACAATTAGCCTACCATTAACGCGCAAGCCTCCCTCTGAGCTCGCTGAGTAAGACTCTACTCCTTCGGCCAAAAGTTATCAAATTTTCTCCTGAAAAAATGGATCAGCTGCCTGGGACTGTACTACCCTCATCATAATCTGAGGAGTAATGGTCATAATAGACATAAATGACCTAGCAACTGCATTCTGATAGCCTAGTTCCTTCCATTTTGCCTTTCATACCGAGGCTAGTTCACCCTCAGGTTTATGACTCGAAGCATCGGCTACCACGTTAGCCTTTCCTGGGTGATAATGTATCTCAAACTGATAATCCTTTACGAATTCAAGCCACCTGCGTTGTCGCATATTCAACTCTCTCTGAGTGAACAAATACTGTAGTGGCTTGTGATCCGTGAATAAGCGAAACTTTTCACCTAATAAATAATGTCTCCATATCTGAAAGGTAAATACGACCTCTGTAAGCTCTAAGTCGTGGGTAGGATAGTTCTTCTTATGAGGCTTAAGATTTCTAGAGGCATAAGCTATAACCTTCTTTTCTTGCTGTAAAACCCCACTGAGTCCCTGTAACGATGCGTTAGTGTATACGAGATACTCCACTCTTGGCGTGGGCAGCGCTAGTACTGGAGCAGAAGTCAACTTATCATTCAGTTCATCAAAAACCAACTGACACTTATCATCCTATATAAACTGTACGCCTTTACGGGTTAGATTAGTCATCGGTCCCGTAATCTTTGAAAAGCCTCTGATAAATCGTCTGTAGTAGCCAGCTAATCCCAAGAAACTGCGTACTTCAGTCAGTGTCGTGGGTTGTCCCCACTCCCTCACAGCTAATACTTTGCTAGGATCCACTGAAATACCTCTTTCTAACACTATATGCCACAGGAATTGAACCTCTCGGATCCAAAACCCACACTTGTCATACTTAGCATACAACTGATGCTCACGTAGTGTCTGTAGGACCTTTCGCAAATGCTCGGCGTGCTCTTCTTTTGTATTAGAGTAAACCAGGATGCCATCTATGAAGACAATGTCAAACTGATCTAGGAACTCTCTGAGTTCATCAAGTCCATAAATACAGCCGACGCATTGGTCAACCCGAACGGCAGAACCCAGAACTCGTAAGATCCATATCGTGTTAGAAAAGCAGTATTCGATACATCTTGTTCTCTGATTCTCAATTGGTGATATCCAGATATCAAGTATATCTTTGAGAAGTAAGCTGCACCTCTCAACTGATCACACAAGTCATCGATGCGGGGTAAGGATATTTATTCCTGATCGTGACTTTGTTAAGCTCCCGGTAATCAACCCACAGTCGTAAGGATCCATCCCTCTTCTTTACAAACAGAACTGGGGCACCCCAGGGTGAGGTACTCCTACGGATGAAACCCTGTCCCAACAACTGCTCGATCTGATCCCTCAATTCTCTCATATTTGAAGGAGACATACGGTAGGGAGCACGAGCTATAGGTCGAGTGCTCGGTGCTAAGTTAATCACAAACTCAATTTCCCTACTAGGCGGTAATCCAGGTATATCCTGAAATACATCGGTAAATTCTCTAACAAGTGGAATTGAATCGATGGAAATTATAACTCCCGTAGAGGTCTCCTCCTCTAAATAATATAAATGAATGGACGATCCTCCCTTGGACCGAGGCATCGCTAATATGAACATCTCCTGACCAGGAATAGTGAATATAATACTCCTACCAAAATAATTGATCATGGATCTATAAGTGACTAGCCAGTCCATCCCAATAATAACATTGTATTCGAACATCTCTAATACAAGCATATCAGCTGGTAATATCAAACTCCCAATCTCTATACTCACATTACGATATATAAAGAAAATAAGAGTGCCATGACCCATAAGTGAATCTACCTAAGTATTAGTACTGTTGGCTGTGTCTAACAACCCTGTGGCCCGAGCAAAACTAGTGGATATGAAAGAATGTGATGCTCCCATATCAAACAAAATACGTCCCATAACTCCAAAGATAGAATATATACTCTCAATCGCGGGTGGTGGCTGCTGAACTACCGTCTGTTGAACATTGTACACACGTCCATGCTATAACTGCCCCTGCTGTGGCAAAGCTGATGGAATGGCTGGTAAGGCTGGCATCTGGGCTGGTGCTGGAAGAGCAGTTAGAAACATAGGCCTCTGAGGCTCTCGATGCGCACCATCTGCTGGGGCATCTTACCCTTATCTGGGCAATCCTGTTTCTTTGTGACCAACTTTGCCACATTTGAAACATCTACCTGTAAATTTCCCCACATTACGACCCTGTTGGCCATCACCTTGTTAACCATTTCCACCTCTGCTTTGGCCCTGATGGCCCTGCTGATTATGTTGTTTGCCTTGGTGGCCTTGCCTATTACCACCCTGCCCATAACGAAATCCTCCCGATCTCAGACGTTTCGCATAATCCCCTGGCTGCAAATTTTGATCACCTTATTTTGGCTGTCCCTGATCTAAAGATGATCCACTGCCATTATTTCCTCTAGTACGGCCCTGCTGACTGAACTCAGTTCCCCTATTAATCCCCTTGAGATGAAGGTGGTGGTCCTGACAGTGAAGTAGGGAAACATTCAATACATCATTATAAGTCTGTAAAGAAAGATTTTCCAACAGATGTTGGCGAATCCTCTAAGTAAGGCCATCCCTGAACATCTGAATTTTCTTCTCCTCAATAGGTACCTCTCCTGGCACCAAATTGGTCATCATAGTAAACTCTTCTTCGTATTCAGCAACTGATTTCCCTTCTTGGGTGAGGTCTAAGAGTTTCCTTCACATTCCTATCTGAACTGCAGAAGGAAAGTATTTTGCGATCAAACCGCACCCAAAAGTCCTGAATAGACAAAGTATCCCTCTCCTCCGCTGTGGTAGTGGACTCCCACCACTGTAAAGTTGCACCAACCAACTTTAATGTATCTAGCATATGTATTTGAACCTTCGTACATTCATACATACGCAGATGCCGCTGGATTTCATTCTTCCATTGGCTAGCAGTTACGACGTCAAAACCCCCTTTGAGTTCTAGTGGATGTGCATTTTGGAAGGCCTCACTAACACGTTCCCAAGCAGTGGGAAATCCTTACACTGGTGTTGGTGGCACTACCTGTGCTGGAGGTGGAGCTTGTTGGGCAGCCGCCAAGGCAGCATTTACTGCTTGAGCAATAATGGCAGCAACCTCTGCCGTATTCATAGTTCCCTGAGCTGAAGCGGGCTGTGGTGATGGCTGCGCTGCACCTGGGGCTCTTCGTGCACGTTGTGGAGGCATTTGAAATGGGATACATCAAAATCAACATTTTAAAAAATACCACATAAATATCTGAAGTCGTAAATGCGCAAATAAGATTCTCAACAATCCTAATGATAGGGATCTATATCGAAGAACGCTAAGCAGAAAGCATGCGTAAGCCGCATAGATCCTAAAGACTCTAGAACCTGATGCTCTGATACCACTTATAACACCCCACCTAATTAAATACCGGCTAGCTACTCCTTTATTAAATTAAACAGAATATACAGTTGGTTCATTCTCAGCATCACTGTCGAAAAACTTTTTTTTTTAAAAATAACTCACCCAATACTTAATTAAGTTAATTGTTAAAAAATATTTTACGTGATTAATAACAATTTAAAAACTAATGCCACAAAACTGAACAACAATGGAGAAATCTCATAACGCTACTGAATAATGAATAACAAGATTAAATGTAACTGGATAAAACAACCCAGTTTAAAATATCCAACCCCAATCCAACAAACCAAAATGAAAGTACCAACATAAACCTAATACAATATCTAAAAAGATAAATGGAATACTAGAATCCTGGGCAACATGCCCTAAGTAAGAAAAATACTACCAACATAGGAATCAAAGAAATGAATCATCTAAGCAAGTCTGCATCTCCAGGATTAGCAACTCATGATCAAACATCCACACCCTAAGTTGCACGTCCCTGATGCTGGGCACCTGTTAATATAGATATAGTAGAAAAGAGAATATGCAAGAAAACGAGTTAGAGCCCGATTGTAAAAGATTTTAAAATAGCAAGTTTTTAACAAGTTCAATTAAGCATTTATTACGTACATATTAGATAACAGACTCTCACTTGATATTCTCACATATTATCTAGAGTGCATGTCTAAGTATCCGAGTAACTTCCTAATTAAGGTTTCCTTCTAACTAGTTTCCACAACATAATTCTATCCCATATAATAATCCCGTATGTCCCATACCATACGTAGTATAATTATTCACATTCTTTTCTCTTTAATATAAATATGACTTTTCAAAGCCTTAGGATTAAGTATTCTTTTACTTAATAAAATTCAATTTCTTTTATTCACAGCCAACTACAATATCACATAATAGATTTAATCACAGTATATATATTCACCATATAATATATACTAATATAGCACCTCCCAATCACAGCTGCGGTGCATGCATACTCTGCTATCATGTCCAGTCACAATTCTCATTGTACAAAGGACAAAAGGTTCGATGTCTTCCCCGAATCATAAATAACATAACATACATATGTTGGAGGCGAGCATACTCCCCAGCCAAATGGGTCACGCACATACCTACGTTCTCATTTGACCGTCGAACTATCATATCTTGGATAACACGTTTCCAAGGTCCTATGCTCAGGGTATGAATCTAAAATCCTCCTAAATTAGGCGCACAGGATAAGACCGTCCACAACGTGAAACCTCCACCCCGATAGCAAGTAGCGTAGGTATATCATGCACATAATAAACCATAATATAGGTATACATCCACCTATATATATATATAATATCAACAAGGTATTCGCACAACCATAAGATAATTCCCATACGTAGTAATATCTATCTCTCACATTCTACATATTAAATATTAAGACTTTACTCTTTAATTCATTACTCCTGAGCCTCTATTAATTCTCGAAGATTAAATAAGTTTTCCTTGATATATATTCAGTAACAAAAACACTTATACCCTACTGGTCCATGTCATCATACTTTTCGAATTATTGTGAATTAAACTCATCTTTAATTAGAATCATATTCGATAAAATCTATTCTCTTATAACCATAAATTCCTTCACTTAAAATTAATCACATACGGACTTAAGATTTTCCAGGTGATTCAAATGATCCCCACCTTACTAGTCCTATCCTTAATCTTCATATAAACGAATCACAATCCAAAACGTAAATCTATCAACCATAATTCATTTGATTATATAATATAATTCTTTCTAACTAAATTCCAAACATAATAATATTAATCCGGGTTTTACCTATGGCCTATTACCCATCCATAAGTCCCATTATGTTCAAATAATAATCACCAAAGATTCCTAAAAGTTATGGGATTAAATCAAGAATTAAAAATGAACAAGTTCTTCATTTCTAGGGAGGTCGATCGATCGAAGGTCAGGGGTTGATCGATTGATCGCCTATGTATCAGCCTAGATTTTGTAATATTTATTCTACGTGTTACACAACTTTTAACCAATCAAACCTCTATTATAACGTCCCAAATTTCATATAATCCATACCACATGATATATCAACATATGTAAATTATTCCTACTGATCTAAACAACCTAGAATCATCAAGAGTTTGGATTAAAATCATATATCTATCTAATATTTTTTTCGAAAACTAAACATATGACATTTCAAGAACAATCCAATAATTCTCAGAATTTCTCCAACATGTGATGTTTATTTCATGGATTAATATCTACCAACAACATGAGATTAATCCGACATATTTCTATTTTCCAGAAATGAATTAACATCTAACTAGTTTATCTCTAAAACATGTAACTTCTTATCATTTCTAACTATCCTAACATGGACATTATACTAACTAGATTGCAAATATTAAATCACTTGTCTCTAATGAAGTTTTGATCCTTTGGGGATGTGTGTCACTAGTATTTCTTCCCTTCTCCGATCAACTTTCGGTGGTGGTGACCTTTGGCTCTTGGTTCTCCCGCAAAGACTCTTCCTTTCCCCCAAAGAAACTCCTCACTCTCTCTCAATTTATTTCTCTCTAAGTTTGTAGAATGAATCAATAATCTAAACACTTTAGACTTATAAATAACCTCCCAAATTCGTGTACACTATTCATCTTCCCAGTCAAATGATCATATTACCCCTCCGGGGTGACTATTCGGCTCCAAAGTGCCCCGAGACCCTATACAAACGTCCGAGTAGACTTTTTTGACTATAAAAATCCTTTAGAACACTTTGCCGATGTCAAAACTATCATTTGGATGACATAACAATATTTCTCTTTCTATTTTATATAAATTCAGTCCCGACACTACTTTCACACGCGTGTGACTTATTCACCGAAATTGTCGTATTAACTATTCGCGGCAACTTCTAAAATTAATCATAAGTATAGTCATAACCACATAGTTTTTGATTCACTAAATAATATTCAACATATATCATATATTACTATATTCTCAAGTAATATTGAAATCCGGGTTAATTTCAAATTATTCAATTAATTCTAAATATATCCCTTTTTAAACGATACCAAAATTATGAGGTATTACACTCCAATTAATTACTAAAACCCTGAAGACCCAGTGTCAAAATTTAATTCTTTTTATTAGCATGCACTTAATGTAAAAAAAATAAATCGTATTCACCATTCCACACATATAATAATGAATAATAAGTTAACGAAATAAAAAAAATTTCTGGAGTAACACTCCAGAAGAAAATCCAATACAATCATACAATAATAAAATCTAAATCCAATGCTAGAAATAAAATAAAAAGTACAACGTCTCCATAATAACCATCGATTAAGAAAGGGGCGATATTGTCCGACTGGAATAGATAAAATGCGATACATGAAGTGAAATATGTTGAGGCGTCTAATACCAAGGTCCTGCAACTTCCATAACAGATGCAACACAGAAAATTAAGGAACTCATAAGTCTTGCGTCCCTGCGGATGGGTACCTAAAATGTTTTTACAAAGATGGATTCGAAACGGGTCAGAGCCCAAGTAAAACAGTTTGAAAATATTTTAGCAAGTATTTAAAATGCAATAAAGAGTACATATTATATACATGTTAGCTCCGTGTTATCTCACTTGAGATCCTCACCTCTTAACTATTGTTCATGCCAAATGTACTCTTCTAACCCCCCTAGTTATGCTGCCCCGCCTAACTTGTATGACTTGAACCTAATATGCCCACCCGTACTGCCCATACAATACGATATTAAATTACCAATCCCTTTCATTTATTAAGAGTAACCAGTTAATGATTAAGTTCTCACCTATTTAGAGTAATTGAAACATCATTATCTATCTTATCTACTATTACACACGTAGTGGAATCAGTCACATATATATGTAATTACATCACTCTTATTATATATATATATATATATACGTATACAACATCCCTAGGTGGAGACCTGCGATGCGGGCATACTCTGCTTTCAAGTCCTGGTACATCACGTACTAATTAAGGACATTGGTTCGGATATCACCCTTAAACCATAAATCAAATCACACATATTAGAAGCGAACATAGTTCCAAGTCTATGTGTCATGCACACACCAAACGTGCCCAATTGACCGTCGAAACCATCATACATTCAGATAGCATGTACCTAGGTTCTATGTTCTAGGGTACAAGTCAAAATCCCCCTAATAGGCTCATCAGGATAAGACTGTCCACAACGCGAAAACCTCCCCTGATAGATGGTATCCTACGCATGTTTACACATAATAAATCAAACAATAGGTATTCACACCACCTATATATATATATATATATATATATATATATATATATATATATATATTATGTATATGTATTCACTTAACCTATAATAGATTTCCCATACGTAGTATGATAATTCTCGAATATTCTACGTATCATTACTTTACCATTTTATTTCTCATCGTCTAACCCCGATGGTTTCCAAATATTCAAAAGATTACAAAGTGTCCCATAAGTCAGTTCAGTAGATGACCCACTCGTACCCTACCAGTCTAGGTCACACATTCCCTTGATTTCCATCGTCACAATATCATTATCTGAATTAGGTTTTATTACCCAATTATACCTTATTAACTTTAGCCTTAATCCCCCTAATGTGACAATGTCTAAATCCTAACACTGTCCTACTGGTAATTAAAGTATATCTAATTCCCTTTGAAAATTTCTTCCAAAAGTTAACCCGGTCGATTCCCATGAATTCTAATCAAAAAGGAAAAAATAGTCAAAATCTGGGAAATCGAATCGATTCGGCCTTGGTCTGAATCGATTCAGCTAAGGAGCAGAATCGATTTGCCTGTAACAAGTATCGTCTTCTCCATTTTAACAGTTACTAGAATCACTAATTTTAGTTCTCTAAACACCATTACACTGCCCCAAACTCATAACCAGAGGTCTCAAACATCATATTAGCAGGTATACATGATTTTTAAAGTAATAGAATCATCAAATCCTTAAAGAACTCCTTCAAATTGATTTAATTCAAGATTAATCCTTAAAAACCCTTGTTTATCATTTTTTTTCAAGAACTTCGACATAAATCCATATTTCTTCATGAATTCGTTACACTAACTCATCAAATTCGTCCCATATACATAAGGTACCAAGTCTCACAATTCTTACTCAAGAACTTGATTTATATCTTCTAAATTAAAGTTAAATTTTTTGAAATCAATAAGGTAATCATCCTATGCTAACATGGATGGTATATCTACTCATAAACCAACAAGATAAATACTTGCCTCTATATGTAGGTCTAAATTTTCACAGAATAATGGTCAGGTGGTGTTCCTCTCCTTCCGATATACCCTCAACGGTGGTGGTGGTGGTGCAAGGATGTTGGATAACCTTACAGTCTCCCTGAAATCCCTTTTCCTTCCTCCTCCTGTAGCCCCTCTGTGTTTCTTATTGTTTTTACCCTAACTTTCCTTACGTAACTGTAGATATAACTATCCAATTTTCGTAGGATCCTTTTTCCCAAAATTTTAAGTGACCAAAATACCCCCCAAGGGTGCAAGTTTGGCCTAAAAATGCCCCGGGACCCAAACTAAATCCCCGAGTACACTTTTTTGACTATCTCGACCTTTCTGGACACATTCGCACACTTCAAATGACCATTTGAAATATCTAAAATACACTTATATTTTATTTTCCAAAATTAAGCTCCGACACGACTCACACGTGCGTCCTGACTAAATTTACCGTAACTGCCGTATTTTTCACTCACGACAATCATAATATTTTTTTTATCAATTTTTTTGTAATTCACTAAGTAATATTCAGTATAAATAAATATTAACCCTTGACTCGCTAATTAATATATATTTTATTCCGAATTAATTTCTCAATTTAATTTAATTAATTCCAATATAAAAATCATTAAAATTATGGGGTATTACATACTGACCCCCTAATAACGGAATTTCATCCCGAAATCCAAAAAAAAGAAATACCTAGTAGTAATAACTCTGGATATTTGTCACGTATATCATCCTCGCGCTCCCAAGTGGACTCATCGACATTATGATGCCCCCACTGAACACGTACAAGTGCAACTACCTTCGACTTCAATCTCCTCTCACTATGGTCTAGGATAGCCACTAGCACCTCCTGATATGAAATATCAAGATGTAAATAGATCTCCTCTAAAGAAATGTGGGTGTGAGTTAACTCAACGAAGAAATGTGAAATACATCATGAATCCGATGTAGGTGCTCTAGCAACCCGAGTCTATATGCTACTGGCACAATCCGCTCAATGCTAGGGAATGATCCTACATAACTCGACGCTAACTTCCCTTTATTTTCTAACCTCATTATCACCTTCATAGGAGATACATGTAGTAACACCTGGTCCCCCACATTAAACTCCAGGAAGAACCGCTTGGCATCGTCATAGCTTTTCTGTCTATCCTGGGCATTACGTATACGACTCCGAATCAACTCAATTGTGATCGACATATACTGAACCAAATCTGGACCAACTAGCGTGTTGTCCCCCACCTCTAACCAACAAGCGAGCGAACGATAGGGCCTAACGTACAACGGCTCAAATGGTGCCATGCCAATCGTGAATTGGTAGGAGTTATTATACGCAAACTCCACCATTGGAAGATATTGCTCCCAACCTCCCCTAAAATTATGGATACACATCCGTAACATACCTTCTAACATCTGATTCATCCTCTCTGTCTGCCCGCACGTCTATGGGTGATAGGCCGTACTCAAACGTAACTTGGTACCCATGGCCTTCTGGAAGCTTTTCCAAAATCGAGACACGAAAATCTTGTCCCTATCGGACACAATGCCTAATGTCATCCCATCCAACCTTATTATCTCAGTAATGAAAATCTGGTTATACTATCCCGTAGTATAATTCGTTCGAACTGGTAGGAAGTGAGCTACCTTGGTCAACCGATCCACTATCACCCATATGGAATCGTGACCTCGCTGTGAAGTAGAAAAACCAGTTATAAAATCCCTGGAAATGATCTCCTATATTCACATCGGAATCTCTAACAACTGTAGAACCCCTCTCGCCTTCCGATGGTCCACTTTTCCCCAATTGACAAGTGGTACACATAAAAAAAAAACTCGGTAATGTCTCTCTTCATCCCACTCTACCAGTACCACCGTCTCATGTCTTGGTGCATATTATCCCCTCCAGGATGAACCACAAACCCTGACCCGTGTGACTCTTCCATCCCCGCCTATCGTATATCCTCCCCCTCTGGGACAATCAACCTCCCATTGAATCATAAACCTCCTTCTGAACTCACGAAATATGTGTGACACCCCGCCTAATAAGATACCGGGCGATCACTCCAATATTAAATTAAAACAGGAGTCTCATATGGATCATTCTTAGCATCACTGTCGAAAATCCATTTAATTACTAATAACCTATGAAGCCGGTGTCAAAATTTTAACTTTACTACTCTTTTTAACAACAATAAATAAAACATCCACACAGTTTATGCGTAAATGAAATAAAGTAACCGAACACTCGGTCAAAATATACAACCATATCGAATGATGTACTAAAAGAATAAATAAATGCAGTTGGACCATTGGCTCGAATGTTTATACAATACCTCCTATCTAGATTACAAGAATGGAAGCGTCTACTGAAAATCCTGCATGCATCCATAACTGCTACAGCTGACGTCTGACTCGAAAGATGTGTCATCTAGGCATCCCTGTGTCTGGACACCTATATATATATATATATATATATAATCTAGCAAGAAAGTAAAAGTAGATAAACGAGTCAGAGCCCGAGTTTTGAAAATATTTAGCAAGTGCATAAATACCTTATTATTTTGAAAAAAAGGTTTTATCTCATATTTAAGTTTGGTATCGCACTCCCATGAGATACCCCTCACCTCTCTTCTAACAGTGCACTCCTAGTGCATCCCTCTAAACATCCTAGTCAAGCTATCCTGCTAAACTAGTCTAACATCAACCCACTATCAATCCTAGATAGTCCAAGTAATGTACTGAGGGCTAAACTTCACCCCAGTCTCAACGCTATGCCATGTTCGTGCGTGGGGTGTCTCGCGAAGCGAAATCCAAACAAGGAACCCCCCCGATACACTACTACGCGACACGTCCGATCATCGAGATCCGCCAGTCCCTTAGTACAGAAAGATATATATAAATATATATATACCATAAACATTTATAATATTAGAGCACTAAGGATTAAACTTCTCCCCAGTCTCAACACATTGCCATATTCGTGCGTGGGGTGTCTCGCAAAGAGAAATCCAAACAAGGAACCCCCCCGATACACTACTATGCGGCAAGGTCGATCGTCGGGATCTACTGGACCCTCGGTACTCGATTCATCCATATATACATATACATATACATATTATACCATAACCATCCGGATCTATCTCCCGGAATGAGAATCCATATACAAAGTATTTATCAATACTTATCATTTTTATCTCAAAACCTTCCATTTCCCTTCTAATATCTAGGAAATGTATTTAAAAGCCAATTCGTTATCATGAATTGCTTTAACAAATCATATACCTTTTTAAAAGCCAATTTTATTATCATAAACATGCTTTTCCATTTCAAAATATCCCATTTCCCTTTTTATATTTAGGAAATGTATTCAAAGCCATTTTCATTATCATAAAAATGCTTTGATCATATCATATGCTTCCACATCCCTTCTTCCATCCGGGAAGTGTTACCGAAGCCAATCCATATAACCCATTTCCCTTCCTATATCCAGGAAATGTAATTAAAGCCAATCCATTATCATGAATTGCTTTAATATATAACGCGTTCTAAGACCGCCCATCCGGATTTCTCCACTGTGCGCGCCCCTAAATGGCTATCATCTTCCAGGGCCTATAATCAAGACAACCTGGGATCCTACATCGCAAGATGTCGGGAAGCGGCCATATGCCTGCGGGATAGTCAAGACCACACCCGGAATCTCCTAACCATCGCAGAAAAAATACAACAAACGCTCATATGGCCTATAGGACTATATCCACCCTGCATTCATTAGCTTGGGGGCATCACCATACGTACGCAAACTTCCCTTATGATAGCGATTTAGAGAGGTGTGTATCCTCATTTTTATTAATTAAGAAAATCATTTATCTTTCCTTTTTGAAAACATTTATATTTACATTTTCAAAAGTCATTTATCTTAATTCATATATATACTTTATTCACATAGTATATATATACCATATATTCCTACCTGAATATATAGAAATGGCCATATTTGCCAAACCATCTATCGATGACCCTTAATCCCAAAGATTCTCTCAAGAATCCTAATCATGCATTCATATACGCATGATACTCATCCCAAAATATTTTCTTACTTTAACAAGTAATATATATATACCAAAATCCCATCTACAGATTCATTTGGATATCTCCAATTATACTAATTCACTCTAAGTGAATATACACATATATATATTCTCAATTCCTCAAGTCCTTTAGGACATAACCCTCTATAATACTCTAATTTAGGGGGCCCTTAAACCTTAGAATCAAAGAAGGATAAATAATCCTAATCTCCAAAATCTTGGGTTGAAAACAGGGCACCGGTCGACTGGCCCTGGACCTCCGATCGACCGCGGGTTGCAAATAAGCCTACGAAACAAAGCAGTAGGCCATTTCTTCTTGACGCGGTCGACCGGCCTTAGGGGCGCGGTCGACCGGTCACACTAAGTCTCCCAAACTAAATTCCTCAAATTCATTTTCCAATAACCCAAATTCATTATCGGGGTTTCTAAACTACCCCAAAAATTATCCCGAACATCTACGCAATTAATTCTAGCCGTAATTTTTCCAATTCCCGATTTGATTTCCGAGTTGATGATTTCAACCCGGAGCTGCCGTCTTGTAAAAATCATATCAAATCGTAGAAAAATAAAAAAAATACCCGGTCAGTTCCCACACGACCGTATCGAAAATATATACAACTTTCATGTTTTGGCCGAAAGCTAAATCAATTCTTTTCCTGACGAAAATGACCCACAAGGTTACGGGGTTACTATTCATCACCTTCTTCAAGAAGGTTTCGGCCATTAAAGCTTCTCCCAAGCTTTTGTTGCCTCACCCAACGTCCTACAACCTCAACCAACTACAAATACACATGTATTAAGGATTCTAAACATCCTAGAACCCAAAACCACCAATTAATTTAGGTTAAAACCTAAGTTCCACAAATTGAAATATTATTGGGGTTTAATTGTTTTAACTTCCAAAAACCCGTTTTATCCACGATAATCCACCCCAAAACCTTTAGGGTTTGTTTATACCAAACTAAGGTATGAGATATTTATGCAAAAAGATAAATAAAGCAAGTAAACACTTGCCTCGTGGATAAAATCCGACGTCCTCGAGTCGAATCCGGCGGAGTTTGCCTGAGATCTTCATTTCTCTCCTCTTTTCTCTCCTCCTCTCTCTCTTCTTTCCTTTCTTTCTCTTTTCTCTCTATTCTCTTCCCTTCTCCCTCTTTAAATAGGAAGAAAAGGGTTTTTAACCCTTAAAACCCAAAAACGTCTCGTTTACCCAATTACGAGTTACTTTTACCTCTAAAATTACCCGAAACTCATTTTCGACAATCGGATACTCTTTTCCGACTATCTCGGACATTCCGAGACTCACGGCGCAGTCAAAATTTCCATCCGAGTTACTTGACCGCAAATCACTATTCCAACCAAAAATAAATAAATGCGGGTTTTCCAATTAAAAATCCTACCTCATGTCGCTTTACTCAACGACGACATGTAATTAAAATATTTCGACCTATATAGTCCCAAAAATAATCACAACATCCCTCGAAAATCATTTAATCCTCGAAAATCTCAAAAATTACTATTTAAGAAAATTACCCAAATTTCAATTTATATTTATTTATGGAATTTAATCGTCTCCAAAAGGGCGGGTTGTTACATACTCCCCCCCTTACAACGGAATTTCGTCCTCTAAATTCGGATACAACCTACACCATAAAACTAGGATCACTCCAAATCCTAATTTCTCAAGGGAAACGATACTAACCCAATGGTTCCCAACCATATGCTACACGACTGCCACGATCGTAAAGTGACTCTAATACGTCACATAATACCCATCATCTATAATGCCTATCGGCATGAATTTCAACCTTATATACTACGCCCATTCTATTCCAGGCGGTATATAAAACCATCTTACCAAGGTGCCCATACACCTTTCCAACTTGTGCACATCTGCACATCCGTAGTGAACGTCTGACACGTAACACTCTCTCCCGATAAGGATCTCCTTTCCTCGGTGAAATACTCACCTATGGGTCCTCCCAAACCTTGAAATTCAATTCAATTCGCCACTAACTATACTAAACTTACATCCTAATAATACTAAGGTCTATGCGATGTACTACATACGTGAAACTACT
Source organism: Sambucus nigra (assembly GCA_949130495.1). Lineage (NCBI taxonomy): Eukaryota > Viridiplantae > Streptophyta > Magnoliopsida > Dipsacales > Adoxaceae > Sambucus > Sambucus nigra. The sequence continues at coordinate 558,817,937 of OX422210.1, read as the reverse complement.
ATAATCCTAAGTATGTCCCTAGGGCCCAAGGCCTCTTTCAACTCCCGATAATTGCTTGGTTTCATGCGTGGGACGCCTCGCCAAGGCGAAATCCAAACAAGGAACCCTCCCGTTACACTACTCCCTCGCGTAGTCGGTCATCGAGATATAGGGACCTAAGGCACACCAGCGGGATGTCCTAAATACTGCCTACGCTAAACTACGAACGCATTTCTACTATCTTATCCTTCCGCCCATACGGAAGGAAACCTAATCAATCGAAGTGCCCACTTTCTGTAAAAGTGTCACGAACATACTACCCAAAATGTATCTCCTTAATATTTGCCTTTTCATTAAGGCCTGGCTATTGTCCTCAAATCAATTTCTCTAAGTCTAACCTCACCCACCCACTTGTGGCGAGGGGATCACTTTAGTGCTTTTCCATAGCACAATCTTTCCATAGTATATCAACATCATGTGGCTCATAGCCTATAGTGGTTCATCCACACTATAAGACCTTTCCACAAAATCAACATCCTTGCATCCCATAACAGCTCCCCACTCCCGACGCCGTTAAGAGTCATGTGTGGAGTGTCTCGCAAAGCGAAATCCAAACAAGGAATCCCTCCACACATTAACCCTTGACTTCGTTGGTTATGGAGTTCCGTCATTTCAACATGAAATCGGGATATCCCTATCCCCTAATCCAACAAAAAGGTGGTCTGAACTCCTATCTCTAACTAAGAGTCATACCACCCTGCGCTCGCACTTATTTTTAAGTCCTTGCGCAAATAATAATGAGCTTTATGTTCAGCTCAACGAAAATCCTGCGGCCTTAAATTATATACATAAGGTCACCATATACCCAAATCACGATAATGAAACCTCTACTCATCGAAGTTTCGTATCCCACAATAAATAAGGTGAACTCAACCTATATCTAGGTGAGACATCGCAATAATAACCTGTTCCCTCCAGGAACCATGGACACGATAGACTTGCCATTCTTAGCCTGCTATCGCTCCGAAATACCATCATCTTATACAATATATAAAATATAAACACCCGCCTTTATGACGAGTGAAGGAAAACAAAATCCCGCTATCGCGGAAAACTACATAGACATACATGTTATTATGTTATCGTGACCGCCATAACTCAAATTACACACACGAGTCTAGGGCTAACTAATACTGCGACTTTATCTCGTCACGCCAAATATACCTCCTCAATTGAGGTAAAACTCATAACAACTTCATTTTAACAAATTCCTCGAGTGGATGTCCAACCATGGGGTCCTCGAACATACCCATTCTTTAGTGAGCCCATCCTTCTTGGAAAGGACTCATTATTCATTGCACCTAACTCACTTAGGTACATGGTTCACTTTGCCATAATACTCTTTATTCACTGTCGACCTCTGGCCGATCCTTATGCTAATAATCCAAAACTGCATTCTTTTCATTCATGCTGAAATCATGGGGACTCACGGTTAAAACTATCCGTAAGATCGCTTTCGAATCCTTACTTCACTGGGAAATCCAGCTTTAGTACCACACTCTACTACGGCGGTACTATGGTACTCGTAACTACTATGCTTTAGTAGCCGTTGAGATAATCCTTAGCAAACACTGCAAAGGAAGTGACCTCTACCACGGTCCTCATTCCCGACTTTCTACCCGCTGCTCCAGCTAAGCCTCACCTCCTGCTACCATCCAAGCTCCGCACACGATTCTCAAACGAGCGCGCAAAAGATTTCTCTAATTTCATAATATGGCAGGAGAATGAAATCTCACAAGAGAACTCAACTATCCTAATCCTAAGGCTCTATATCAAATCGAGAGCAACGCTGAAAGCGTAGTACGTCCGCACAGATTCCTAAGGACACTAGAACCTGATGCTCTGATACCATCTGTGACACCCCGCCTAATAATATACCGGGCGATCACTCCAATATTAAATTAAAACAGGAGTCTCATATGGATCATTCTTAGCATCACTGTCAAAAATCCATTTAATTACTAATAACCTATTAAGCCGGTGTCAAAATTTTAACTTTACTACTCTTTTTAACAACAATAAATAAAACATCCACACAGTTTATGCGTAAATGAAATAAAGTAACCGAACACTCGGTCAAAATATACAATCATATCGAATAATGTACTAAAAGAATAAATAAATGCAGTTGGACCATTGGCTCGAATGTTTATACAATACCTCCTATCTAGATTACAAGAATGGAAGCGTCTACTGAAAATCCTGCATGCATCCATAACTGCTACAGCTGACGTCTGACTCGAAAGATGTGTCATCTAGGCATCCCTGTGTCTGGACACCTATATATATATATATATATATATAATCTAGCAAGAAAGTAAAAGTAGATAAACGAGTCAGAGCCCGAGTTTTGAAAATATTTAGCAAGTGCATAAATACCTTATTATTTTGAAAAAGGTTTTATCTCATATTTAAGTTTGGTATCGCACTCCCATGAGATACCCCTCACCTCTCTTCTAACAGTGCACTCCTAGCGCATCCCTCTAAACATCCTAGTCAAGCTATCCTGCTAAACTAGTCTATCACCAACCCACTATCAATCCTAGATAGTCCAAGTAATGTACTGAGGGCTAAACTTCACCCCAGTCTCAACGTTATGCCATGTTCGTGCGTGGGGTGTCTCACGAAGCGAAATCCAAACAAGGAACCCCCCCGATACACTACTACGCGGCACGGTCGATCGTCGAGATCCGCCAGTCCCTCAGTACAGAAAAATATATATAAATATATATATACCATAAACATTTATAATATTAGAGCACTAAGGATTAAACTTCTCCCCAGTCTCAACACATTGCCATATTCGTGCGTGGGGTGTCTCGCAAAGAGAAATCCAAACAAGGAACCCCCACGATACACTACTATGCGGCAAGGTCGATCGTCGGGATCCATTAGACCCTCGGTACTCGATTCATCCATATATACATATACATATACATATTATACCATAACCATCCGGATCTATCTCCCGGAATGAGAATCCATATACAAAGTATTTATCAATACTTATCATTTTTATCTCAAAACCTTCCATTTCCCTTCTCATATCTAGGAAATGTATTTAAAAGCCAATTCGTTATCATGAATTGATTTAACAAATCATATACCTTTTTAAAAGCCAATTTTATTATCATAAAAATGCTTTTCCATTTCAAAATATCCCATTTCCCTTTTTATATTCAGGAAATGTATTCAAAGCCATTTTCATTATCATAAAAATGCTTTGATCATATCATATGCTTCCACATCCCTTCTTCCATCCGGGAAGTGTTACCGAAGCCAATCCATATAACCCATTTCCCTTCCTATATCCAGGAAATGTAATTAAAGCCAATCCATTATCATGAATTGCTTTAATATATAACGCGTTCTAAGACCGCCCGTCCGGATTTCTCCACTGTGCGCGCCCCTAAATGGCTATCATCTTCCAGGGCCTATAATCAAGACAACCTGGGATCCTACATCGCAAGACATCGGGAAGCGGCCATATGCCTGCGAGATAGTCAAGACCACACCCGGAATCTCCTAACCATCGCAGAAAAAATACAACAAACGCTTATATGGCCTATAGGACTATATCCACCCTGCATTCATTAGCTTGGGGGCATCACCATACGTACGCAAACTTCCCTTATGATAGCGATTTAGAGAGGTGTGTATCCTCATTTTTATTAATTAAGAAAATCATTTATCTTTCCTTTTTGAAAACATTTATATTTACATTTTCAAAAGTCATTTATCTTAATTCATATATATACTTTAATCACATATAATATATGTACCATATATTCCTACCTGAATATATAAAAAGGGCCATATTTGCCAAACCATCTATCGATGACCCTTAATCCCAAAGATTCTCTCAAGAATCCTAATCATGCATTCATATACGCATGATACTCATCCCAAAATATTTTTTTACTTTAACAAGTAATATATATATACCAAAATCCCATCTACAGATTCATTTGGATATCTCCAATTATACTAATTCACTCCAAGTGATTATACACATATAAATATTCTCAATTCCTCAAGTCCTTTAGGACATAACCCTCTATAATACTCTAATTTAGAGGGCCCTTAAACCTTAGAATCAAAAAAGGATAAATAATCCTAATCTCCAAAATCTTGGGTTGAAAATAGTGCACCGGTCGATCGGTCCTGGACCCCCGATCGACCGCGGGTTGCAAATAAGCCTACGAAACAAAGCAGTAGGCCATTTCTTCTTGACGCGGTCGACCGGCCTTAGGGGCGCGGTCGACCGGTCACAATAGGTCTCTAAAACTAAATTCCTCAAATTCATTTTCCAACAACCCAAATTCATTATCGGGGTTTCTAAACTACCCCAAAAATTATCCCGAACATCTACGCAATTAATTCTAGCCGTAATTTTTCCAATTCCCGATTTGATTTTCGAGTTGATGATTTGAACCCGGAGCTGCCGTCTTGTAAAAATTATATCAAATCGTAGAAAAATCAGAAAAATACGCAGTCAGCGGCCACGCGACCGTATCGAAAATATATGCAACTTTTGTGTTTTGGATGAAAGCTAAATCAATTCTTTTCCTGGCCAAAATGGCCCCACAAGGTTACAGGGTTACTATTCATCACCTTCTTCAAGAAGGTTTCGGCCATTAAAGATTCTCCCAAGCTTTTGTCGCCTCACCCAACGTCCTACAACCTCAACCAACTACAAATACACATGTATTAAGGGTTCTAAACATCCTAGAACCCAAAACCACCAATTAATTTAGGTTAAAACCTAAGTTCCACAAATTGAAATATTATTGGGGTTTAATTGTTTTAACTTCCAAAAACCAGTTTTATCCACGATAATCCACCCCAAAACCTTTAGGGTTTGTTTATACCAAACTACGGTATGAGATATTTATGCAAAAAGGTAAATAAAGCAAGTAAACACTTGCCTCGTGGATAAAATCCGACGTCCTCGAGTCGAATCCGGCGGAGTTTGCCCGAGATCTTCATTTCTCTCCTCATCTCTCTCTTCTTTCCTTTCTTTCTCTTTTCTCTCTATTCTCTTCCCTTCTCCCTCTTTAAATAGGAAGAAAAGGGTTTTTAACCCTTAAAACCCCAAAACGACTCGTTTACCCAATTACGAGTTACTTTTACCTCTAAAATTACCCGAAACTCATTTTCAACAATCGGACATTCTTTTTCGACTATCTCGGACATTCCGAGACTCACGGCGCAGTCGAAATTTCCATCCGAGTTACTTGACCGCAAATCACTATTCCAACACAAAATAAATAAATGCGGGTTTTCCAATTAAAAATCCTACCTCATGTCACTTTACTCAACGGCGGCATATAATTAAAATATTTCGACCTATATAGTCCCAAAAATAATCACAACATCCCTCGAAAATCATTTAATCCTCGAAAATCTCAAAAATTACTATTTAAGAAAATTCCTCAAATTCCAATTTATATTTATTTATGGAATTTAATCGTCTCCAAAAGGGCGGGTTGTTACAATATGACTTGACTTCCCTAGCTAAAAGATGTCTAATTCGATCCTAACAAAATGAATTTGCTGCCTGTGCTTGTACCACCCTCATGAAAATATGGGGGTGATGGTCATAACCGACATAAATGATTAGGCAACTGAATCCTGATATCCTAAGTCCTTCCATTTTGCCTTCCAAACTTTATCTACATCCCCTATTGGCCTGCGACTCAATGCATCTGCCACCATGTTAGCCTTTTTCGGGTAATACTGGATGTCAAACTTATATTCTTTCACAAATTTAAGCCACTTACACTGATGCATATTCCTCTCTCTCTAAGTGAACAAGTACTGCAATTACTTATGATCTATAAATAGGCAAAATTTCTCCCTTAACAAATAATGTCTCCAAATCGGCAACGCAAACACGACTGTCGCTAACTCTATGTCGTGGGTGGGGTAATTCCTCTCGTGAGGCTTAAGCTTGAGGAAAGCATAAGCGATAGCCTGATCCTTCTACTATAAAAGACCCCCAAGTTCTTGTAGGGATGTATCCATAAAAATAAGATACTCCACTCCTACACTGGGAAGTGCAAGTACGGGTGCTGAAGTCAACTTGTCCTTCAGCTCATCAAAACTCAACTGACAAGCATCGTCCCAGATAAATGGTACACCTTTGTGAGTCAAATTAGTCAACGGACATGCAATATTCAAAAATCTCCAAATAAATCGTCTGTAGTACCAGGCTAACTCCAAGAAACTGTGCACCTCTGTTGGTGTCATGGGCTATCACCATTCCCTCACCGCTGACAATTTTTTGAGATCCAATGATATCTCCCTGGAAGATACAATATGACTTCAAAATTGAACCTCAAGCAACCAAAACTCATATGTCTCCAGTTTAGCATATAACTGCTGTTCGCGCAATGTATATAAAACACGACACAAATGCTCAGCATGCTCCTCCGTCGTCTAAAAATAAACTAAAATGTCATCAATAAAGAGAATGATAAACTGATCTAAGAAATATCTGAACACCTTATTCATCAAGTCCATAAATACAGCGAGCACATTGGTTTGCCAAAATGGCATAACTTGAAACTCATAAGACCCATATCTCATCATAAAGGCAGTCTTATATACATTTTGCTCCCGGATGCGCAACTGGTGGTATCCTGACCTCAAGTCTATCTTTGAGAAGTAGGTGGATTCTCTCAACTGGTCAAAGAGTCATTGATTCGGGGAAATGCATACTTATTTTGTATCATGACTTTATTAAAATCCTTGTAATCCACACATAATCGTAAAGAACCATCATTTTCCTTCACAAATAAAACTGAGGCACCCTAAGGTGATGTACTCTAACGAATAAATCCCTGCCCCAACAGATGCTCAATCTGATTCCATAGCTCCCTCATTTTAATAGGAATCATACAATAAGGTGCCCAAGATATCGACCGAGTGCTCGGTGCTAAATCAATAACAAATTCTATCTCTCTGCTATGTGGCAATCCCGGTATCTCCTGAAACACGTCGATGAACTCACACACAACTGGGATCAAATCTAGGGAAATCGCCACTCCCTAAGAGGTCTCATCCTCCATGTAATATAAATGAGAGATGATCCTCCTTCGGGACGAGGCATTACCACCAAAGTACATATCCTGGCCAGGAATCGCAAACACTATGATCCTACTGTAACAATAAATCATGGCCCTATACTTAGTTAGCCAATCCATGCCAATAATGGCATCATACTCTGACATATCTAACACAAATATATCGATGGGAAAACTAGTCTCCCAATATCTATACTCACACCCGACAAATAAAGAAGATAAGTGTCCCGCTACCCAGTGGTGAATTGACACACGCGACTATACTATTCCCCGTATGTAACAACCCAGCGAATCATGAAAATCTAGTGTCTATGAACGAGTATGAAGCCCCAGTGTCAAAGAAAATGCACCCGAAAGTACCATGGATAAGAATTATGCCCTTAAATGTGCGGGGAGCCTGTGGGACTGCAACCTGGTGGACATTATAAACATGCCCATACTGTAACTTCCCCTGCTAAGGTGGGGCTGCTGGAACGACTGGTGCTTTAGGAAATGCTAGCATGGGTGCGGGTGCTGGGAGGGCGACGGGGAAAATAGGCCTCTGGGGCTTCTGGCGAGCGCACTACTGCTGCTGAACTCTTCCCTTATCAAGGCAATCTTGACATTTGTGGCCAGTCTCGCGATATATGAAACACCCGCCTATAAAATTTACTCCCCTCTGGCCCTGCTGCGCTCGGTCCTACTAGCCATTACCACCTCTCCCCTAGCCCTGTTGGAAATGCTTTTGGCCCGGCTGGCCCTGTTGACCCTAATGGCCATGCCTAAATCCACCCTGCGTGTAATATTCTGAATAACAACTGTCACACCCCAAACCCAATATCCATACTAATAATTTCTTATTAGAATAATTAGATCATAATCTTGAGCCCATTGGAAATAATATTTATTTATCAATATTATCCTACGTAATGTGCACAATGAACATAATATTATTCTTATTCCATACCGAAATCAATATCAGAGTTGTAATTAAGCAGGCATACAATAATGTGATTAACTGTGATCAACTCAATCCACGTTAACTCAATATATACAAAATCTAAGTGTATTAAAACCTCAGCGTGACAATGAAAAAACCCCCATGTCTAATCCCCAGCTCTTTTCTAACGGTGCAACTCTCAAATCACTAATCATATGACATCCTAGCTGGCAGCTTACAACCCTAAAAATGTCAAAATATAAACCATAAGCATTAAGCTTAGTGAGGTACTCCTTTCCTAAAATGAAATAACAGTTATATATCAAATCAGTGGATATTAATCCAACCAATCCTTCCATACAATGAATTAACAGTTATATATCAAATATATGGATATTAATCCAACCAATCCTGCCATATAATGAATTAACAATTATATATCAAATTTGTGGATATTAATCCGACCAATCCTGCCGTATAATGAATTAAAAGTTATATATCAAATATGTGGATATTAAATCCAACGAATCCTGCCATACAATGAATTAATAGTTATATATCAAATCTGTGGATATTAAATCCAATCAATCTTGTTCGTTCGCACTAACAAATCCTGGAGCATAAGTCCCAAATAATTCTTCCCATTGACAATGATAAGTCTGCCCATTAGCAATAACAAATCCTGGAACATAAGTTCCAACAAATCATTGGATCTTTGTCCAATTCCAATTCTGGATCATAATCCCCAAACAAATCCTTTATATTTTAATATCCAAATAAATCCTGAATACCGAAGTATTCCAACCAATCCTGGATCATGCGACCCAAACAAATCCTGGATATTTTAATATCCAAACAAATCCTGAATACCGAAGTATTCAAACCAATCCTGGATCATGAGACCCAAACAAATCCTGGATATTTTAATATCCAAACAAATCCTGAATACTGAAGTATTCAAACAAATCCTCTCTTAGAGCTATATTCATATTTATATATGAAACAATCATAAGTACACTCACCTTGACGGTTTAACTGGCTTTTCCCTTGACCTTATCTGGTACTTGTTCAATCAGATCTTCTTCCCTTCCTATCATTATTAAAATATTAATATCATCATAAGAATATCAATAATCCAAAGAATGATTTAAGCATAATTCAATCCATAAGCATCATATGATTCTATTCAAATCATTTATCACAAATGAAGTTTAATCCAAATTCATGTTAATATAATTGTCATATCCAAATCATAGACCAAACATTTATTCATTTATTCTTGGTAATTAAATCCCTATCATATTAGTATTCCAATACAAAATATGGTACATCGTTTCAAGTCTCCTAGAGCAAGATATGCCCATTTCTTTACCACATAGCAAATCTTCCCTATAGGCTCTTTTATCGTTCATTCAACTTCCAGGAATTTTCATAATTTTTCTACATCATAAATTTATATGATATTTCACCCAACATCATTAAACATATTGAACAATACAATATTAAAATTTCATAATTTTCATAATTCATTTGCTATGTCAAGTAAGACATCAAACATATGGTATGCATACTTTCACCCTTGGGGCAGATTTCATACCCGAACTTCAAACTCTCACCAAAGACTAATTTCTTGGTATTTTCACATGATTTTAGTATATGTCATACATATATGAGTCCAAGTTAATATCCAATTGGAATCAATTAATTTCAGTAAGTATACAAAAAATATTATAGTTTGAATACCCAAGGTTTCTAAACAAGGCAATTTCAAGGGTTTACACATTCAAGTTTGCTTAAACATGCATCTATCCATGAGTACACATCAAGACATGTAATTTCAGTAAAAAAATGATTATTTCTATTATTTAAATCAGCAATACAAAAAAATCAAACAAGATTTATGGATGAAATTACCTTAGGGGCTTTTATGTAATTTTCTATGAATTTTTCTTCAATTTCTCCTCACACTTTCTTCCTAAACTTCAAAACTCTCTTTCCTTAGGTTAAAACTCTTCCATGGCTGAAATATGCTGAAGGAAGAGCTTAATTCAAGGGTTATAAGTCGGCATAAGGTCACCCCCCCTTTTGCCCAATCAAAATATAGCATGTGGCATTATATAAAACAAAATATCATTTAAGGCTAAATGACTACTTTACCCCTGTTCGTAAAAAGACAATATCTTCCTACTCGGATGTCCGTTCGATGAACCGTTTGTTGTGTTGCAAACCTAACTCATATATCTACAAATATCTAGTTTATACCTCAAGTCAATTATTATATTGTAATGGTCAAAACTTGCCTCCAACATGAACATTCTTACCGAAAACTTCAAAATTTCACATTTGTAACTAATTCAATATTTCATGCTTTACAACGGTAGGATTATACTAAATATATTGACTTAACATTATATATACTAATAACATATTATCCATATCACATAATCTAATCATGAAACTACATTTGCCTTCCCTGGATGCTAGTGAATTGTACAATCATAATCTTTAATTTACTCCATCCACATCCTCTGCCTCAAATTCGACTCCTTCTGAGTAAATAAATACTTAAGGCTTTGATGGTCAGTAAAAATTTCACATACCTCACCATATAGATAATGACGCCATAATTTCAAAACAAACACAATAGCAGCAAGTTCCAAATCATGGGTAAGATGATTACGTTCATATGTACGCAACTGCCTAAAAGCATAAGCAATAACCTTACTATGTTGCATAAAAACACAACCCAACCCCTGATGTGAAGGATCAGTATAAATAACAAAACCATCTCCACGATGCGAAATATTAAGAACAGGTGCACTTACTAACCTCTTTTTCAATTCATTAAAACTGTTTTCGTAATCAGAATTCCATTCAAACTTAACATCCTTCCGGGTTAGTTTAGTCATTGGCAAGGAAATAGAAGAAAATATCTTAACAAACCTTTTATAATACCCAGATAAACCCATAAAACTCCTCATCTTAGTCACATTATTGGTCCTCTCCCATTTTACAATAGCTTCTACCTTTTTAGGATCAACACATATACCATTTCCGGAAATAACATGGCCTAAAAATACAACTTGTGATAGCCAAAATTCATACTTGCTAAACTTAGCATACAACTTCTTATCTTTCAACAGATTCAAAATAGTTATAATTTGCTTTTCATATTCAACCATATCACGTGAATAAATCAGAATATCATCAATAAAAACTATCACAAATGAATCAACAAAAGGATGAAGTACCCGATTCATAAGATCCATGAATACAGCTGGAGCATTAGTTACCCCAAAAGGCATCACCAGAAATTCAAAATGACCATACCAATTATGAAAAGCAGTTTTAGAAATATCACTCTACTTGACCCTCAACTGATGATAACCCGATCGTAAGTCTATTTTTGAAAACACTTTAGCACCTTGTAACCGATCAAATAAATCATACATACGAGGTAAAGGGTATTTGTTCTTAATTGTAGCTTTATTCAGTTGCCTATAATAAATACACAAATGCATGGTACCATCTTTCTTCTTTACAAATAAAATTGGTGCACCCCATGGAGATACACTAGGTTGTATGAACCCCTTATCAAGTAAATCCTAAAACTGAACCTTGAGTTCTTTCAACTCAATAGGTTCCATTATATACGGTGCCATAGAAATAAGGTCTGTCCCCAGTGCTAATTCAATATTAAATTCAACTTCTCTCTCTGGAGGTAACCCAGGCAAATCACTAGGAAACACTCCTGGAAAATCCCGTACAATATGAACATCGACTAATTGTAACTCCCCCATCTAAGTGTCAATAACATATGCAATAAAACCTTCATAACCCTTACTTGACAATTTCCTCGTCTAAATAGAAGAAATAACGCAACTAGGAATAACTTTCCTTTCCCCCCTCACAATTCAAACTCGCCAGGCATTTTAAAAACAACTTCTTTGCGAAAACAATCTATAGATGCATGATATTTAGATAACCAATCCATTCCCAAAATTATATCAAAATCAGAAGTATCCAATGGAAGTAAATCTATAACTGTATCTCTAACCCCCACAGTCAAAACACAATCACGAAAACATATTCAACTACAACCATATCCCCTATAGGCATATAAATACCCAATCCCACATCTAAACGAGTACATGGTCTATTCAGATATATAGCAAATGCATATGACCCAAAAGAATGTGTGGGACCGGGATCAATCAAAACATAAGCACTTCTATTAGTAATAGAAAGTGTACCTGTCACCACATCTGAAGTATCCTGAGCTTCTTTTATCGTAAAGACTCATCCACCTGGCTTGGAACCACTAGCTTGTCTCATGCCTCAGGTTTCATCTATAATAACCGAGTTATAACAACCAACACAAACAGTTTATAAATAATTCATAAATATCAAATCTACTCAATAACTGCCATCTAACCGTCACACACGTCCATAATTAATAACCTAGACGCTCTGATACCACTAGTTGTCACACCCCAAACCCAATATCCATACTAATCATTTCTTATTTGAATAATTAGATCACAATCTTGAGCCCATTGGAAATATAATTCATTTATCAATATTTTCCTACATAATGTGCACAATGAACATAATATTATTCTTATTCCATATCGAAATCTATATCAGAGTCGTAATTAAGCAGGCGTACAATAATATGATTAACTATGATCAACTCAATCCATGTTAACTCAATATATACAATATGTGAGTGTATTAAAACCTCAGTGTGACAATGAAAAAAACCCCATGTCTAATCCCAAGCTCTTTTCTAACAGTGCAACTCTCAAATCACTGATCATATGACATCCTAGCTGGCAGCTTACAACCCTGAAAATGTCAAAATATAAACCATAAGAATTAAGCTTAGTGAGGTACTCCTTCCCTGAAATGAAATAACTGTTATCCTGCCATATAATGAATTAACAATTATATATCAAATCTGTGGATATTAAATCCAATCAATGTTGCTCGTTGGCACTAACAAATCCTGGAGCATAAGGCCCAAATAATTCTACCTATTGTTAATGATAAGTATGCCCATTGGCAATAATAAATCCTGGAACATAAGTTCCAACAAATCATTGAATCTTTGTCCAATTCCAATCCTAGATCATAAGACCCAAACAAATCCTGGATATTTTAATATCCAAACAAATCCTAAATACTGAAGTATTCAAACCAATCCTGGATTATGAGATCCAAACAAATCCTGAATATTTTAATATCCAAACAAATCCTGAATACCGAAGTATTCAAACCAATCCTGGATCATGAGACCCAAACAAATCCTGGATATTTTAATATCCAAACAAATCCTGAATAGCGAAGTATTCAAACAAATCCGCTCTTAGAGATATATTCATATTAATATATGAAATAATCATAAGTACACTCACCTTGACAGTTTAACTGGCTTTTCCCTTGCCCTTATCCGGTACTTGTTCAATCAGATCTTCTTCCCTTCCTATCATTCTTAAAATATTAATATCATCATAAGAATATCAATAATCCAAAGAATGATTTAAACATAATTCAATCCATAAGCATCACATGATTCTATTCAAATCATTTGTCACAAATGAAGTTTCATCCAAATTCATGTTAATATAATTGTCATATCCAAATCATAGACCAAACATATATTCATTTATTCTTGGTAATTCAATCCTTATCATATTATTATTCCAATATAAAATACGGTACATCGTTTTAAGTCTCTTAGAGCAAGATATGCCCATTTCTTTACCACATAGCAAATCTGCCCTATAGGCTCTTTTATCGTTCATTCAACTTCCAGGAATTTGCATAATTTTTCTACATCATAAATTTATATGATATTTCCCCCAACATCAGTAAACATATTTAACAATACAAGATTAAAATTTCATAATTTTCAGAATTCATTTGCTATGTCAAGTAAGACATCAAACATATGGTATGCATACTTTCACCCTTGGGGCAGATTTCATATCCGAACTTCAAACTCTCACCAAAGACTCATTTCTTGGTATTTTCACATAATTTTTGGATATGTCATACATATATGAGTCCAAGTTAATCTCCAATTGGAATCAATCAATTTTTGGATATGTCACATGATTTTCGAATATATCCGAACTTTACCCCTATTGGTAAAAATATAATATCTTCCTACTCGGATGTCCGTTCGATGAACCGTTTATTGTGTTACAAACCTAACTCATATATCTACAAATATATAGTTTATACCTCAAGTCAATTATTATATTGTAATGGTCAAAACTTGCCTCAAACATGAACATTCTTATCGAAAACTTCAAAATTTCACATTTGTAACTAATTCAATATTTCATGCTTTATGGCGGTAGGATTAGACTAAATATATTGACTTAACATTATATATACTAATAAAATATTATCCATATCACATAATCTAATCATGATTTAAACATAATTTATCATAATTATATTCAGGCTGTTACAAAAACGCTTAGCAGCATCCCCTTGGTGGGGACCTTCTCACTCAGCCTCTGCTTACTCTGAGTCAATTGTGCCCTATTGGAACTGCTACTCCGAGTAATGACCTGCTGGCTGGACTCTCCTGAGCGTTTGATTCTCTTAACATTGAAGTGGTGGTCCGGACAGTGCAATAGATTGGCATTCAAAACCTCTATATATGTCTTCAAAGCGGGATTACCCAACAAATGCTATCGGATCCTTCAGTTAAGACCATCCATAAACAACTGTATCTTCTTCTATTACGTGCTCACCTCTTCGGGAACAAAGTTTGACAGCCTGGTAAATTCTCCTCACACTCCGCTATAGTCCTCCCTCCTGTGACACGTCTAAGAATTTCTGCCTCATCTCAGTTTGAAGGGAAGATGGGAAGTATTTGTGGTCGAACAACTCTCAGAACTCCTAAATCGTTATGGTGTCTCATTCCTGTGCGGTGGTAAAAGACTCCCACTACTGTATGGTAGCCCCTACTAGCTTAAAGGTAGTTAGTATCTGTCTTTGTACATCCGTGCACTCATACATCCTAAAATACCTCTGTATATCCATCTTCTATTGGCATGCTGCAACAACATCGGAGCTCCCCTGAAACTCCAGAGGATATGCCTTCTAAAAGGCATCTCGAACTCTCTCCAAGGTAGAAGGAAATGAGTGTGTAGGGATGGAGCTACATCCTGAGGCTGGGGTGGCACCTGTCGTGCCTGCTGGGCAAACGTAGTCGACACCGCATTAACTGCCTATGCCATAATGGCGTCAACCTCGATATCATTCATAGTCCGTGAGGCCTAAGCTGGCTACGACTCTGGATGTGCCTCTAGGGTGGCTCGTGGTGCATGTCGAGGAGGCATCTGAAACGAAAAAGAATTTTCTATTAGTCCACAATTCAATATGTCTTAAAAGAGCTGAAGACATAAATGCGTAATAAAGAGTACAACAACCCTAATAATAGGGCTCTACATCAAAGAAGGCTACACTAAAAGTCGTAGTAAGTCGCACAGGTCCTATAAACACTAGAACCCAATACTCTGCTATCAAGTCCTGGTACATCAGGTACTAATTAAGGACATTGGATCGGATCTCACCCTTAAACCATAAATCAAATCACACATATTAGAAGCGAACATAATTCCAAGTCTACGGGTCATGCACACACCAAACGTGCCCAAATGACCGTCGAAACCATCATCTACTCAGATAGCATGTACCTACGTTCTATGCTATAGGGTCCAATCCAAAATCCCCCCAATGGGCTCATTAGGATAAGACTTTCCACAACGCGAAAACCTCCCGTGATCGTAGGTAGCCTAGTTATGTTTACACACCCCCTATTATACATATATATTCAACATAGGCATTCATTTAACTTGTAATAGATCTTCCGTATGTAGTATGATAATTCTTGAATATTCTACGTATCATTACTTTACCATTTATTTCTCATCATCCAACCCCGATGGTTTTCGAATATTCGAAAGATTACAAAGTGTCCCGTAAGTTAATTCAGTAGATGACTCACTCGTACCCTACTGGTCTAGGTCACATATTCCCTTGATTTCCCGTGACACAATATCATTAAATGAATTAGGTTTTATTACCCGATTATACCTAATTAACTTTATCCCTAATCCACCTCATTCGATAGTCTAAATCCCAAAAGTTAACCCGATCGATTCCCATGAATTCTAATTACATTTGAAAATTTGGTAATTAAAGTATGTCTAATTACATTTGAAAATTTCTTCTAAAAGATAATACGATCGATTCCCATTAATTATAATAAAAAATGGAAAAAATAGTCAAAATCTGGGAAACTGAATCGATTCGGCTAAGGAGCCTAATCGATTCGCCTATAATAGGTCTCGTCTTCTCCATTTTAACAGTTTCTGGAATCACCAATATTAATACTCTAAACCACCATTACATTACCTCAAACTCCCAACCAAAGGTTTCAAACACCACAGTAGCAGATATACATGATTTTTAACGTAATAGAATCATCAAATCCTTAAAAAAACCTTCAAATTGATTTAATTCAAGACTAATCCTTAAAAACACTAATTTATCATTTTTGTTCAAGAAATTTAACATAATTCTAGATTTATTCATGAATTCGTTACACTAACTCATCAAAGTCATCCCATATGCATAAGGTATCAAGTCTATCACAATTCCGGCCCAAGAACATTATTTATATCTTCCAAATTAAAGCCAAAATTCATGAAATTAATAAGGTAATCATCTTACTCTAACATGGATGGTATATTTACTCATAAATCAACATGATAAATACTTTCCTCTATATGTAGGTCTAAATTTTTGCAGAATAATGTTCGGGTGGTGTTCCTCTCCTTCCGATCTACTCAACGATGGTGGTGGTGGTGTAAGGATGGTGGAAAAGCCTTGGAGTCTCCCTGAAAATCCTTCTCCTTCCTCCTCCTGTAACACCTTTATGTTTCTTATTATTTTTACCGTAATTTACCTTACGTCACTGCAGATATAACTATCCAATTTTCATCTTTTTCTCAAAATTTTAAAAGACCAAAATACCCCTCTGGAGTACCGGTTTGGCCTAAAAAAGCCCTAGGTTCCAAACTAAACACCCGAGTACACTTTTCTGACTATATCCACCCTTACTTGCACACTCGAAATGACCATTTGAATTATCTAAAATGAACATATATATTTTATTTTCTAAAATTAAGCCCTGACACGATTGACATGCGCGTCCCAACGAAATTTACAATAACTGTCGTATTTCTCACTCACGACAATCATAATATTTTCTTATCAATTTATTACTCATTCACTAAGTAATATTCAATATAAATAAATATTAATCGTTGACTCGCTAATTAATATTTATTCTAATTCAGATTAATTTTTCCATTTAATTTAATTAATTCGAATAAATTCCAATATAAAAATCATTAAAATTATGGAGTGTTATAATAATCTCTCCTTAAAAACCCCGTAAATGTTCACAAGGAATTAACGAAAGACTCACCATATCTTCTCAGATACTTAACCATAGACTAATATATGGTTTCTATCAGTCTCACCCTAAAAGAAATATTTAAGACATGATTCAAAGTTGCATACAGAAGAATTTTTCTCTTTAAACTGACAGTACTCAAACAAAATATGAAAATTCTCATTGAAATGTTGTATTTTTGCAATTATGTGCCTTTATACAAGCACTAACCCAAAAATCTAATCATACATACTGTTTATAATAAAAAGAGGAACCAAACACAACGTCACCCTAAAATTATTTGGACTACCTTTATGGAAAAAAGTACATAAATTTATATTTAATTCAAATTCTAACAATTTCCACCTCAAATAGAAATTTTGGGGGCTATCATACAGATTTTGCATATTTCCATCATAATGTGAGAGTACCGAATGACTTGAGATCAAATCACCATCCTTGATTTACCCATGATGAATTTGAGTTAACTTTGTGGCATTATAAAATCTAAACCTTGACTTACATTGTAATTAGTGAACGTTTTTGAGCTGACCTAGTGGGTTTTCACTAATTCCACTCCTAATTAGGTGGAGTTGGGAATGACTTTTGAAGGTTCACGTCATCTGCTCTACCCCATCCATTCAAATTTTCCTCTTACCTTGAGAATTTAGAGGCTACGTGTTCGTACAATGTAGACTGCGACGTCTTTAACATATTTCGGGTATAATTCTGGTACCCCGAGGATCATGTTTTTTATTTTGGCTTGAACGAGGTCAGCCCGATCTATGAAATATTTTTCGCTATATTAGGGGTAAATCCCAATGTGGTAATGGCCATGCCTGAATTCTCTCTGTCTCCTCGGGAACTATTGGCAGAATTTCTTCATATCTCACCCTCGACGGCTCGGTCATTGGTCATTCGAGTAATGATCTTCCTACCTGTTGTACTGTATTTCATGCGTCTGCAGGATGTGAATTATTTGGGTTATGCTGGAGCCGTCTCCCTTGGCTTATCTTCAAAGTTACTATTGGTGATCCGGGACCTACTAGTGGAACCTCAACTTGCTTCCATCACTACGTGGATGTCATACCACCATAATCCTGCAACGGTGATACTGGTGGAGACCCTGAATGATCTAGATGCTTGGCGGGAAGGCCATTATAATTTTCTAAGAGGAAGCCCTTTTATGTTATTCATATGGCCATCTGAGATATTTCGTTTGATGGTTCCTCCTAAATTTCCCTTGGCAGCTGTGCCGAATTTCTTGCCCCATTATTTTATCAGTTTTGGCCTGAATATCGAGAACTGTGTAAACTGGTTTGTTGAGCACGGGGCTCGATGTCTGCGATGGTCAGTGCCCTAGTGGGTGGGTGGGTGTGTGTGTGTGGGGGGGGGGGGAGTTGCAACTCATTCTGGAATTGGGAAAATACCAGTATGTTTGGTTAGTTAGCCTCAGACAGACTTCTTTTTATTTTCCCTAGTGGCTCCTGCGTCAAGTTGGGTGGGAGAAAATTGTGCTACCTCGGACACTAAACTTCTTTCCTATAGAGGATTATACCGAAGGCTTGCGCATGCGACTGGGCTCTCTATAGGAGAATCGACGATCATCGACCCTTCCATCCCAATCTGTTGACAGAGTTTGGCATGTTTCTGGGGATTACAAGAAATAGTTATGGAGGAGGGTAGTGGATAAGATGTTGGTAGAGGAGATCGGGCAGAGATGGTTTGCCATATTTGACACTATGGAGGGAGGCGTAGTGGTTTTCCCCGACTGGTTTGGGATTACCATTCCATGGAGCGTCTTTAGTATACTATTTAGGCCTGAGAAGTTTGGGGACCTCAAGATGTATATGATGATGGGTATGGATCTTATGGTAGCTGCGGGTAGGGTCGTTTGCGAAGATAGTGTTTTTTTATAAAGCTTTTGTGTATTTGGTTATAGGAATAAATTTGAGGAGGTTTGGCTAGTTTTTTTAGGAGTAGCTTGGTTTGTTTTTAGGACAATTAAGGTTGGTGAGGGTAGTTGTTTCACTCCCCAAGAAGATATTTCGTGTAATTGTACTGGATTTCCTAAAATGGAATAAAAAAGGATTTTAATTATATTATTGTACCTCTTGATGAGTTTTACATTTGAAATTCTATTCCAATCTCTAATGCATACACAATCCTTTTGTTTATGTAAATGATAAAATGAATTGTTGATCTCGGAGGTAAGAAAAGAATAGCATTTTATAAAAAAGATGGGGACCATGCCCATGTAAAGTGTATGAGCTGCCTAAGTACCTCTGTTTTTAAAAAAAATTTGAGTTTCATTTTTTGAAAGAAAAAGGTTTTTTTAGAGGACCAGAGCCCAAAATAAAGATTTTTTTTAATAGAAGGGGGATGAGAGGAGTCGTAGCGCGCTGAGATTTTAGACTAGGGGTAAAATTTCTTGAGACGATCCAGTTGACCGGACGTGCCATCTCTTCTCTATCAAGGTCGGTGAGCAGAGTGGCATCACCAGACATGATCTTCTTTATGATGTAGGGGCCACTCCAGTTTGGGTTGAATTTCCTTCTGGGGTTCCAGACGGATTCTATGATTTCTTTGAGGGATAAATCTCCTTCTCGAACACCACGATCCTCGACTCTTCGGTTGAGTGGTCATGCTTTATCGGCGATGGTATCCCTGTAATGATATATAGCCTTTAGCTTCCTTTCATCCAAGAGCGACAACTCCTCTAGTCGGTTTCGATACCAGTCTTCTTCGCCGACTTTAGTTTCAAGCATGATACATAATGAAGGTATTTCTAGCTCAACAGGTAGGAATGCTTCCATGCCGTACACCATAAAGTAAGGGGTAGCCCCAGTAGATGCTCAAACTAAAGTGAGGTAGCCCCAAAGGGGTTAAGGGATCCGGTCGGCCCAAGCTCGACAAATCTCGATCATCTTGATGATGATTGCTTTGAGGTTCTTATTAGAGTCTTCTACTACACCGTTGGTTTTAGGTTAGTAGGGAGAAGATTTATGCATTTGGAACCCATACTTATCGACCAATTCTTTGACTTCTGCCTCAAAATATTACCCGTAATCTGACACTAGCTCGTGCGAGACCCCATATCGGTAGATGATGTTTTTCTAGATGAACTTCGATACCTTTTTAGCATTCAGTAATGCCTATGACTCGACTTTGACCCATTTGATGAAGTAATCAATGGCAACTAGTATAAACTCGTGCCCATTAGAGTATTTGGGTGTAAATTTCGTTTTGATATCGATACCCCATGTGGAGAACGGCTAGGGAGAGGTCATGTTGTATAATTCCCGGAGAGGCACGTGCTTGAGATTGGAAATTTACTGGCAATTAAGGCATCTTCAAACATAGGTGGTGAAATTTTGAACCATGGTAGTCCAATAGTAATTATGTCAGATAATATTCTTGGCGAGCATATGGTCATTCATGTGGGGTCCACATTCCCCGCTATGGATTTTCTGCATCATCTCTTAAATATCATTCCTTGTGATGCAGTGCAAGTGGGTTCAATCGAAGTTTCTCTTGAACAGTGCCTTATCATAGACAATGTACTGGGTAACCAGTTTTCTGTGGGTTACTCAATCTTCCTTGTTGGAATCCTGGGATACCTACCATGCTTGAGGAGGTGCCAAATATCATAGTATTAAAACTTAGTCATATCAGGATCTTATTCTATGACTATCCCGATGTGGTACTAGTGGGTTAGTTTATCTTATATTTGGATTAAGAAAGGGACCATTGTTATTCCTTCGAGCATATCGACCATGGTGGCCAAGGTAGCAAGGGCATTGGCTAAGATGTTCCTTGTTTGGAGCAAGTAGTGGAGAATGACATCTCGAAACTGGGAGGCCAACTCTTTTTGGTGGGCTTGGAAGGGTAGGAGCTTCTCGTTTTTGACTTTACATCGTCTAAAGGCTTGGCTGATGATGAGGTATGAATCCCAATAATCCCAGTAGACACCTAAGGACTGGATTCCTTTCATGAGGGTGACTTTAAGGCCTATTGTGCATGCCTCATATTCGGTCATGTTGTTGGTGCAGGGAAAATCTAGCTTGATGGTAATGGGAGTGTGAGAGTCATCAAGGGAAATCAGGAGTATTCCATTGTCGTATCCTTTTTTATTGGAAGCACCATCAAAGAACATCTACCGCCCGAGGTCTTCCTAAGTGGTGCAAAGGATATCTTAATCTGGGAATTCAGAGATCCAAACGTCGATTTCTTGCATGGGGTAATCAATAAGGTAGTTAGAGATGTCTCTTCCTTTCATTGGTTTCTTCATGAGATGTATAATATCGAATTCAGCTAGTATCATTAACCATCGGGCCATTCGACTAGATATGGTAGGTTTTTTCGGCAAGTATTTGCTAGGATCCATTTGGGACACAAGTTTGATGGGAAAAGCTAGCATGTACTGCCGTAATTTCTGAGTGACCTAGACAAGGGCAACACATGATTTATCTAAGGTGGTGTAGTTGACTTCATATCCGACTAATTGGCAATTAGCGTAGTAGATGGCCCTTTTTTGTGGGTTTCTTCAAGGTATTGGGCTAGTAAATCCCCAACTGCGTTGTCTGTTAAAGTTAGGTATAAGAGTCGAGGGAGACCAGGTTCCGGTGGCATGAGTACCAGAGGTTGGGTTAGATACAAATTGATTCGGTCAAAGTCTTCCTCACAAGATTCATTCCAAACTTTGGTTGAGTCCTACCAGAGGATTTTGATGATGGGTTCATAAATAGAAGTCAACTAGCTGATGAAAAGGCTGATACATTATAATTTTCCTAAGAATCCTTGTACTTCCTTCTTCATTTAGGGAGGTGGCATTTCAAGTAAGGTTTTCAGTTTGGCAGGATCTGCTTCAATCCCCTTCTCGCTAACCATGAATCCTAAAATCTTTCCTTTGGTAATGCTAAAGATACATTTCTGTGGGTTAAGTCGCATCTAGTAGTTTTGTAATTGTTCGAAGACCTTTCGGAGATCAGGAACATGACCTTATCTAGTTTTGGACCTGGTAATCATATCATCTACATAAACCTTGACCTTTTTATGTATCAGATCATTCAAGATGGTTATGGTATCCCTTTGGTAGGTAGCCCTTGCATTTTTGAGACCAAATGGCATAACGGTGTAACAAAAGGTTCCCCAAGGGGTGATGAATGCAGTTTTCTTCTTGATGATCCTAGTGTATCTTAATCGAATTATATACGGTAAACCCATAAATGAATGATTTGAGAGCATGACTGGTCATGTTTTCCACAATCATGTTGATATTGGGTAGCGGATAATCATCCTTTGGAGAGGCCTTGTTCATATCTTGGTAATCAACGAACATGCGAACCTTTTCTCTTAATTTCATCATGGGTAAGATATTGTCTAACCACATGGGATATTCGATCACCCAAATGAAACCCACATTCAACTATTTTACCACCTCTTCCTTAACCTAGAGTGGCCGTTTGGTGCAGAGCCTCCATAATTTATGTTTGATCGGTTTACATTCTAGGAGGGTTAAAATCTCATGCTGAGCGATCTTTGGATCGATGCGGGGAATATCATCATAGGACTATACGAAGGCATCCATAAATTCTCTCAATAGTTAGTTGAGTTACGTGCGGTACCCTACCCTAATCTCATGTAGTTGGATACTATAACCGAGATTGATAACAACTGTTTTATCTTCATTAATTTGAAGACGGGTTTATTGTTTGTTATTAACCTTATTAAGATCAGTTAAGAATTGTTCATTTGTAAAATCGTCATCATCAAGAGTTTGATTAGAATCAAGACAACCAATGTAAGGAACAACAAGATACATATAATATTCATTTATTTCATTCTCGAGAAAAACAACGTTGAGAACCTTGTCAAAGGAGGTCTCGATTATATTATGATCAGAATAGGGAGGAACAATAAAAAAAGAAATGGGATAAACATCTGTGCTGGGTTGAATTTCTGTAGGTGGAACTGTCACAACATTCCAGTTGAGGAGAGGTTCATCAGCAGCCTTGATCAGGATGGATGGGTCCGAAGATGTTGCACCTAAATGGATCATGCAGATTGTCAGACCAAGTGTCTACAAGTTTAATGAATACTTGGAGTCACTTCCCTCAAAATCTCCGGTAGCAGTTATAGCCTTTTCAATGAGTTGTTGCACATGATGCTGGAAACTTTCGGGCCATGAGTGATTATCTTTAAAGAGGATCTCCATCTCTGGCTTCATCTTCTTATCCACATGATCATACCACGGTTCGAGAAATCCATAAAAGGGAAAGTCTTCGCCCTCTTTGATGAATCTCCCATTAAAGGAATCCCCTGAGATAATCTTAGTGCTTTATTGCCTTTTCTTCAACTGTGGTTAACAGAGCATTCTGAGTTCCTCTGATGATGGTTGATAACCCAAGCCATATGGAGGAGAGGCCTTTTTTAGCACTATGGGTTCCAATATTCCCTGTTGTCGTCATCCCATCCCCAGTCTGGGAATCAAGTGCATATTCATGAACATCTGTCTCACGTTGACATTGCCGTGAGGGTTGTGCTCTGGACAAACTTTATCTCTAAAATCATCCCCTGCTGGGAGTCAAGTGGTTTGACTCAAAATCCAGAAAGAATCATATCATTCACCCCATGTTATATCTCTAGTACCGGATTATTTATGCTTGCATTCTCAGTGTTATCATCATCGCCTAAGATGGTGATGACCTGCCCATTGGTGAAGAACTTTAGTTTTTAATGGAAAAAGGAGTATGGCTGTAAATGGGTCGGGTCCGAGTCTACCTATATTCATATTTAATCCGAGCATTTTTTAGCGGATTGAGGCTTACCCGATTACCTGTCGGGTCTAAATAAATCTTTCCAGACCTGAACCCGTTAAGGACCTGAGAACCCGACCCGATTACCCAAATAGCTGAAACTAAAAAATGAACCAAAAAAATCCAATTTAAAATAAAATGTATATATATATATATATATATATATATATAGGGAGAGAGAGAGATACATAAATAGAGAGAGAGGGAGTCCGATCTTAAACGGATTGGGTCTACCTATATCCATATCCGATCTATTTAATTGGCGGGTAATTGGGTAATCGAGTAATCAGTTTTTTAAAAGTTCTCAGACCCAGGTTTAACGAATCGGGTCGAGGTCTAAACCCGACCCATTGATAGGCCTAGAGAGGAGGATACCCCCTTGATACTGTGGTGTCATTGTCGACCAGGCAATAGGTTGAAACAAGCCGATATAATGATGACTTGGAATTCAATAGTAGGATTTATAGGGCTAACCCTATTGCAAGATTTATAGATCCTATCACTTCTCGACAAGTATTGTCATAAGAACGCACCATGGTCAAAGTTGGAACAAGGTTGCTTACTTTCAATCCCAAGCAGTTGATGGCTTTTAATGGACAAACATTAAGCACTGGCCCGTTATTGGCAAGCGAAAGCAGGACGGTCTTTCCCATGACCTCGACAGAGATATTGAGAGCATAGTTGTGAATTGAAATAAACATAGGTATTTTTTCCTCGGAGAAGGAGAGCATTATAGTACAGGTTAAAGATCCAACCAGATTCATTTCTTCTTCTCGCATGGTGGAAGGAGGGATTGCGGCCCCAATAAGTTGTTTAATCAAGGCATTTTGGTGTAGATGGGAAGACATAAAGTGTCCCCCGAGAGTGATATTATCTTGAGTTTTCTTCAACTGATTGAGGATCTTGCTCTCCTAGAGGGTCATTTTTGATATAGGGAGTTTCTCAGCACATTTTCCTTTATCCTTCATTATTTATTGAGGGTTAGGAA
Organism: Sambucus nigra; assembly: GCA_949130495.1. NCBI lineage: Eukaryota > Viridiplantae > Streptophyta > Magnoliopsida > Dipsacales > Adoxaceae > Sambucus > Sambucus nigra. Next base: position 558,792,601 of record OX422210.1, on the reverse strand, counting down.
CCTGGTAATGCCTCCCAGATCTAGTCATATAGTTAAAATAAGAGGGAAAAAATGGAAACCTTATTTCTTCATCTATCTTGGACTGTTCATCCACTTTAATGGTCTCTCCTAGCAGATCCTCAAATGATATCATTTCACATATACTTACTACTGGTCTAGTCTTTTTTGGGCTTTGCTTTGCATCTGAACTATCGAATTTAACCCGCCATCCGATGGCAAAGATATAATTCTTCCACGAGAAGTCAATGAATTCTGTGACCTCAACGGCCTCTTTGTATATATCCTCCCACTCAATGGGGAGATGTAAAAGTAAAAGGACCAACCACCCTTATATTTTTAAAGCATCGAGTAGCTCAAATATACTGCAAGTCACACCGATTTGTTGGAATAAGTCTTCCATGATCTGGACATCATCATCTAAGATGACTTCATCAGTGGGTACCACCAAATTATCTAATTCTCGAGCCCACTTTCGAGCTTCCAAGAGTAGTGCGCTGAACTTCTTTTGATCAATGGTCATTTCTGAGGGAAATTTCAGCCCAAGCTCTAGGAGCTGGTTCTGTACCTTTAGTAATTCCACATCCTTCCCTTTGAAATGGGTGCAAATGGCAATGCATGCTCTTGCAAGAAGTGAGAGGGCCTAGTCGGCAAAACTGATAGGATGTAGGAGAAAATTTAGGCAAATTTTGAGGGGTTTGGGTGAATATATGGGTATAATGGGCGATTTAATAGGTACAATGTGGGTAGATGGGTCAAATTCTGGGTCATATTCTAGGAAGTTAGCATTTTCATGATTTAGAAGGGGATTATTGGTGGTATTTTGTTTTGGTTTGGCGGGTGGGGCGATGGTACCCCAGTCAATCAGACCTTGGATTATATTTTGAGGATGAAAGCAGTAATCAGTGGTACGGCCGACAGTTTGGTGAAATTCAAAATGGGCGTCGGGTTCGAAATTTTTGGGAAGCAAGTTTGGTAATGGATGAGGGTCCAATGACTTTATAAGATTTCAGCTCACTAGGACTTGATAGCCTTTGGAGAGGGGTGCATGAATCTCGGTGTCTTCCTTTCTGACTGGGTTAGGTCAGCTTTTTGGTGCCCATGAAGTGGCAGGTTGAGAGATGTTATTGATGGTCGAAACTGTTGTATTAGTAGGCTTCTCATACTTTTTGGGAGTGGACTGTTCGAACACTTTCTTTGACTCAGACTCTGTCGTGGAAAGAATTTCTTCGATCTCCACTATTGCTTCCCTAAGGTCTAAAAAATGGGGGTAATATTTCCCTCCCTTCATTGTTCAGATATGTGGTAAGAAGTTTTTCTTAACAATGCCAACTTCCTCCTCTTATAAGGTCGGTTGGTCATGGTGGCGACCTTCTCCATCCACCTTGCTATAAAATTACTGATTATTTCCCCAAGATTTTGCTTGAGAAGTTCCGAATCATGATGTGTAACCTCTAATTACTCGTTGTACTTGTACTGCACCATGAATTCAAGGGCAACATCCTCCCAACTATGAATTTTGGATTCCTCAAGGGATAAGAACTAACAAAGAGCATTGTCCCTCAAAGTTTGTTGAAACCTCTAGGCTATTATTTCCTCAGATGCACCTAAGAGAGTCATGGATCAGTGGTAATCTTGTAGATGAACAATTAGGGGCCTGCTACCCCCAAATTTCTCAATGTTGGGCATCTTGAACTTTTTCATCAGCCTTGCTTGAGGTTAGGGAGACATAAGGGTGTAATCTATGTAGTTCTCAAAGATTTGGACCTGGTCAAACTTCTTGGTCAACGTCTTAAGGTCCTCCTTGACCTTTTTCAACTCTTCTTCCTTCGGATCAACGGTCACTGGCAGGTTAGCCCCTAGATGGGCAAGATTCGATATTAGGATCTAAGTGGGTGCTGACCCATTAAAAGGAGGGGCACGTGGAGCATCCTGGTATTCTTTTAGGACCCAAATAGACTCAAGTGCGGGTGAACCCATAGCGCGAGGGAAGAGGACCTCGGGCTCTTCGGGAATAGGGACCCAATTTTGCTGCATCTCATAAACTACGGTTGGAAGGTTGTCAATCTTGTCCCGTAGTTGGATTAGGACCGTCATCAAATCAGGATGCACGTTGGGCATTGGGTCTGCGTTCTCCATGGAAAATAGGTGAAGATGGATTTCGTACTCGGAGGAAGTAGCGGGGGAATTGACAAAGCTTCGGGGTGGTTCGACAGAAGATCGAAGCCAATTAGGAGCTAGGCCAAGGGTTATGCGATCGACCTGAGAAGGAGAATGATTAGAATTTTGTTTTTAAAGAGAGTATGGAAAAACTCTTATTATTAAAAAAGAAGGAAAATGTTTTTTAATATTTCTGGAAAAGGAAGAATAAAAATATTATTGGTATTTTTTGACATAGAGAGAAAAAAATGTCTTTTGACATTTATGATAAAATCAAGGAAAATGTGTTGGTATTTTGATAAAAGTGGGGGCAAAATATTTTTGATACTTTTGGTAAAAAAGGAGGAAAAATGAGAGAAAAATCTCCACATTATTATTATTATTATGTTTATGTTTTCACTTGTATTAGGTTTACCTAAATATAAAAGAAATTTCGGATGGGACTCGAGCCTGGGAAAAATTGGGTTCGAAAGAGATATATACAAATCATGGTATGACTTATTGCCTGGCTCTTGGGCAGGGTCCCATTTTGGAAAAAGATGAAATCGCGCAAAAATTTAGGTGGCATGCCGACTCGTCATTCGATAGAGTTTCGGGTAGTAATCGATAAACTAAATATGAGTCCCTAGGTTTGATGCTTATATGAGGGTATGCAATTGTTGGGTTAGTGCAGAGGTTCCCTCCTTTAGCATGAATTTCATGGTATGCGTTCTTTCTTTTGAGGGCAATCGATATGCATGGACAAGCCATTTGATATACCTGAGTGTACGTGAATTGCCCCACTATATACCTCATGGGGACAGTAAGTGTGAGAGCGAATTCGATATACTCGATGTACATGAATGAATTCCCTTCTATATACCCCTGTCATGACTTCGGTCAAGTGATACGATGTGGGGGAATCGTTCGATATACGTCGAAGTTACTTGGCTAATGGAAGGTGAGAGTCATATTGCTTAGGCTAACTGCGACCTGTGGACCAGTGCCCATCACAAAGTGACCCCTAGTTATGGGACAAAATTTTGTCAATAACCATGCTCTTTAGTGATGTAGTGTGTAAAATGCATGATTCTTGAGGTTTGGGGTCTAAGTTACGGAATGGAAAGGTGTTAGGTACCCATCTGGCTCTTTCGGTCTCTCACGGGATTATGTTACTGTTTTTCTATATTTCTCCGTGAAGTGCGTTTATATATAAATGGAGATCGAAATTTTTCGACTCATATCATGGAAAAGTTAGAGTGAGGACATCTATAGGAATGTTCCCAAAATAATAATTATAAATAATACTGTGCGCGCTTATCAAAATATTGTCATTATGATGAAACAATAATATGTGTTAGATAAGATGCGCAAGTATGAATCACAAGTATAATATATATGAACAATATGTATATGAATAAAGTAAGAAAGAGATGAAAATATAAAACTTGGAAAATGGGTCTCGAGTCTCGAGTTTTGGCCCGAGACGCCTACATAGCTTATAAAGGCATCAAAGTCCATGTAATTCTCATGTGGCATAAGGGTGGGGTTTATCCCATTAATTCAAACTGGAGTTTATTATGTGTGTGTGTAGTAAAGATATTTTTAGTTTTGAGACAATGTGATGAAGAATCCAGTCGAAATTCATAAGTGTAACCCTCTTTTTTTAGTCTTTTTATAGGAAATAAAGTATGTGCAATATAACTAATAAAGAATGAGATATCATTGTGTATGAACTATAGTAAAAAGATAGATTAAGAATATATGTAACTAATGTGAAAATAAAGGAATTTAAAGAGAGAGAAGGATATTTGGACCTTTTTTGGAGGATTGAGGTTTGATCTTGATCCTTGATGAGCTTTCTTGAGTGTTGGGATGAGTGTTGGATGAGAGATAAGGATATTTTGTTAAATTGGATATGAAAATGATGGGAATGAAAGATAGAAACGAAATTCACATAAGGAGACTTCGTTGATTGCAAGAGCATGTTGGTGAGATCACTAATATTGATGGATCTGAGGTTCATCTTAGGAGTGAGATCATGGCCTCCTTTTATAGGAGGGACTGTCGATTGACATTCCCCTAGCCCTGCCAATTGGTAGGTGACCCGAGACACACTGCTGACAGGCAGGGAAATGGACCTACCAATCGGTAGTCTTATGCAGATTTTTTTGAAAAAACAATCATATAACTTAATCCATAAATCCAAATCGCGCATGGTAGATACCGTTAGAAATTTAATTCAGAGACTTAAAGAGTCCTTTGGGACGTTCCCAAGTTTGGGAGTTGAGTTTTGGTAAAACGGGGATAGGGAGCGCCCGGTGGTCCGTTGGATGGGAAATCGTCAGACGGTAATGGATTGTTCATCCTAACCGTACATCATAATTGTGCATGGGGTAGACCATTAGAAAGGTTATGCAAGGAAATTTGATGTTCAAAAGATCTTCAGTTGGTTCAAAGAGTTCACTTTGGTCGAACGGGGCTCGAAAGCACCCAGTGACCTTTCAGAGTAAAGCGGGTCATTCGTCCGTATCGTAAAGTGGATTCGTGCATGGGGTAAACTGATGCAAAAGGGTGTTCAGTGGCCTTAAACGATTCATTCATTCTTGTTCGAGATGAAGACTTGACCTTGGTTGAACGGAGACCGGGAGTTCCCGGTGGCCTTTAGATCAACTTTTTGGAGAAAATGGATCATTTATCCAAACGATTATACCGTTTTATGCACGCGATTGACTATTAGAAAGGCGCTTCAATGCCCTTCGAGGATCCATTGAGCTTTTTCTTGGACGATGAAGTACATTGTGATCAAATCGGGCCCAAGAGCACTCAGTTGGCTTCAGATTGGTTTTCAAAAGTTGAATGGCCCATTTGTCTGAACCGTTATATCGATTCCATCACGGGGTGGACCATTGGAAAGTTGATATAGAGCCCTTATAAGATTCATTGAGATTTTTCTCTAATGATAAAGTTGAGCAGAGTTAAACGGTGCTCGGGTTTGCTCGATGGCCTTTGGATCGGTACTCAGAGTACGACCTCGGGTTTGGAGTGAATGGAAGAGATTCTAGGGACCTAAGGAGATACTTAGGGGGTCCTAAATGTGATGTCTACATAAGCCGAATAATATTCCCCTAAAACACCAGTAACTCTTACTCGAAGTTTATTACCGTCTAACCCAAGGTAGATGGTAATCCCTTCTATTGATTTCCATAAGTCCTAAGTCATTTATTGAAATACGTAAACCCATTTGAATCCTCAACGGTCCACAAAAAATCATTAAATAAAATATGAGGTAGCCATTCCCAACGAACCGATTTTCATGGATGCCCGAATCGGTTTGTCCACCGAATCGGTTTCCCCTTACCCAGTGGACCAGTTCGGTTCCCCTGAGCAGTAAGCCAAATTTTGACAAGTTTCTTATTCTTCCCATCAACCATATTAATAACCAATATTGTTCAAACTCAAAAAATATTTTTTTTAATCAATCCATAACGTAATAGTACACGTTTTTACGTTCGAATTAACTCGAAAACATATCAGTTCATGGGATTAATAATTGTTTATCAAGAATCATTATGTTCCTCAATCCTAATTGTAGATTGCACCAATTCTCATATCAATCTTTAAAGATCATATCTTTATGACATAAATAATATTTGATTTAACATGGGATTACATTCAAATCGTTTCTGGATGATTTCATTCCCAGGAGTCCTATTTTACATGTCAATCCCACATAAAAATTTGTGTTCTTACACAAAATTATGCATGAACTATTGAAAGCATATTAGTATTTAAAGAATATAAACACTTGCCTTTCAACTCATAGATATTTTGAATTCTTCCCGTTGGGATCTCCTTTATGAAATGATCTTTTGCCCAGAAGGCTCGATTTTCCTCTCATATCGTTCTTCCTCACCTTCTCCTGGATTTTCCTTATATTTTCTCTCCTCTCTCAAACCCTAAGCCTTTTGGATGGTGGAATGGATTCCCACTCCATCCAACTTCCCTAGATATAACCTAAATCCCAAAATTAGGTTAAGTCCCATGTGTAAAATGACCCGAACGCCCTTATACGGGTTCTGTTTAGCCTAAAAAGTCCTCGGAACCCAACTATAACCCCCGAGTACCTAATTCTGACTATTTTGACCCATTCCTGATCATTGGTGAACTCAAAATAACAATTATTGTAATCAAACAATAATTTTTCCATCTCATTCCCAACACGATCCTAGCCGTGTGTCCCGAATGAGATACTGTAAAACTCTTTAATTTTACTCACATACAACGTAATGTAAATTAACACGTTTCGTTTAATTATCACACAAGTAAATATAATATCACATAAATATTAATACTTACAATCTATAATTAACATTTATTCCTGTCACTTTATTGCTAGAATTAATTAAATTATGTGCATACGTGTAACTTTAAATGCTCTAAAAATACGGGGTGTTATACCCGCCCCTTACAACGGAATTTCCCCCCCAAAATTTGGATATACCTGGTACCAAGAGCTTAGGATACTTATCCCGCACGACATCCTCATGTTTCCAAATTAACTCACAACAACATTGTGGTACCTCCAATACACACACAAACTAACGATACCATATTAGCTGAAGTCCTACTCAATAGGTCCAAAAGTAGTGACACACCCTTCCTAATAATTTTATGTTGATATACTACGTCAATCATAAGGTCTCTCCTTGCTGAATACATAAGAAACACATAGTGAAACAACTGTAAATGCTCTAGTAAAATGAGCCTATACACCACTAGCTTTATCTTCTCAATAATGAGGAAAGCACTCACATCCCTAGGTGCCAATATTCCATCTCCCCAAATCGCAGAACTCCCTTTATGGAAGACACCCGTAATAACACCTGACCATCCACGTCAGACTTCAAAAATCTTCGGCTCATAACGATGTAACGCTTTCCCTCTCCTGAACTACCCAAAAATAACTCCTGATTTACACAATCCTCTCCGAAGTACCCTAAATCTTGTCCGACCCGAGAAGTTTGTTATCCCCAACCTATAACCAACTAGAGGGCGGATGACAAGGTCTCTCGTACAAATCCTCAAAAGGCACCAAGTCAATGTCATACCCCCTATTTCTATGTATTTATAATTTAATTTATTTTGGGTATTATTTGAGAAAAATATGTTGTATTTAAATTACGTGAGTGAAGTAATTTAATGTGATTATGTGAGAAATGTGATTACCAAATATTAATAAAGATATAGATACTTTTTAATTTTATAATATGAAATTTACTAAGTGTGAATAGTAAATAATTTATGATTATTATAATACGACATACTGAGTGATATGTGTGTATTTTATTTTATCACAATCGAGAGTCACGTGCAGACTAATTTGAGGTTGAGAAAGAAAATATATTTTTAGTGACTCAGATGATAATTTTGAGGTCACGAATGATCCGGAATGGGTCGAAATAGTCAAAAAAGTGTACCGGGAATATTGTTTGGGTTCCGGGTTAATTTTAGACCCAACCGGCGCCTATTGAGGGCATTTTGGTCATTTGGCAAATAGTGGTTAAGGGACCAAAAAAATTCTAAGTGTTATATGTGATGTTTAAGACTTGAGGATAGGGTTAGAAACCATTAAACCCAAAGGAAGCCATTAGAGAGCAAATAGAAACCAATGTTCAAGGCTTGGCAGTTATTCTTGAAGAATTAGACACAAACCTTGCATCCTAATCATCTAAGGAATACATATTCGAAAAGAGAAACATCAATCCATCAGCAACACCATGAATTCAGACCCTACAAAACTTGAGGCAATTTATTTATTACAATTATTTTGCAGTTATAATGCCCATGTTAGGAGGGCTTCATGAATTGATGATATATTACATATTCTTGGAAGAAAAAGTAATTTTTGATGCATGTTATGGGTAGGGATTTCATGTAGTGTGATTCATATATGTAGAGGATTGATAATCAGTAGATGAGTAATTATCAATACTAATTAAACCTGGGTTTTATGTTAAAAATTATGGAAGAACATGAAAATCTAGGGTTTTGAGGATTTTATGATTTAATCCGTTCTTGATTAATTATTGTGATGGTTTGGTGTAAAAATCACGTTGAAATTGATCCTAATACATGTAGTAATGGTTAGGGACAATTATTTTAAAGTTTGATGAATTATCATGAGAGATGGAAATTAAAAATGGTGAAAAAATGCAAGAATTGGGTGAAGGTTACGAAGTGCAGGTCGGCGAACCGGTTCGGTTCATTGGGCGAACAAGTTTGTTCCTCTGGGAAAATTTTAAGAATTTTCTTTTTGGGCCTAGATATTCTGAATGATTGTCGTTGAGACTTTCAAAACCTTGCTGGGATATAATAAGAGAGTTATTATGTTACGGTAGGTCTATATTTGGTTCATAACTAAGTTTTATTGAGGGAATTAAGACGAGAATGAATTGGGCTAAAGTATGTCGTAATCAGACAAAGAGAAAGATAACGAATTGTCAAAAGATAGAATAATGTAATAAGTAGACCAGTTGGGTAAATATTGATTTAACTACTAAAATTTATAAATAGGTAACTAAGATCCTTAGAGTTGTGTGAATACTCATGAATATGATAAGTGGAATAAATCATAAAGTAAATAGTATGGTGAGTATACGAGAGAAATATACTACGTACAAGCGTGAATAATTAGGTTGTGTGATTACCTATCATATCAATACTTAGGAGGCATGAACACCTAAAGTATACTAAATGTATTGGGGTCGAGGGAACGTATGGACCAATACATGAAAATTATATGAATACTCATGAATACGATAAGTGGGATAATTCGTAAAGAAAATTAGTACGGCGAGTATATGAGAAAAATATACTACGTACAAGTGTGAATTCCTAGGTTGTGTGAATACCTATCATATGAATACTTAGGTGGTGTGAGTACTTAAAGTATATTAGATGTATTGGGGTCGAGGGAATATCCGGACTTATACGCGAAAGTTCGAGTTGGGGTCGAGGGCTCTCTGGACCAATATGGAAAATAAATAATGTTGTGGTCGATGGAACATCCGAAGAAATATATATATATATATATATAGCATTTACCTCGGGGTCGAGGACTATTTGGACCAATGTGAATGACATGATATATTGGGGTCGAAGAAACATTCGAACCAATGAAACCTTAATGTGCGATATGAGGATATTATAGTGAAATATATATATATATATATATATATATATATATATATATATATATATATATATATATATATATATATATATATATATATAGTGTGGGAAATATATACCGTGCATTGTATTTACTTATGTGAGACAGTAGGCAGTTAGATAGTGTATATCTAAAAAGAATGAATCGTGAAGAGGTCAGGGTTTCCATCGGGTTGCAGAATAAATTGACCAAAACAACATATTCGTTATTTTGGAATGAGATATATACTGTCGAGCATCATATACATTTTTGTACTTAAAAAAAAGAAATGGAACGAAACTAGGTGTTGTCCAAAATTATTGTGAATTAGAATATGACCTTTCAGTCCCACCTCTGATCGAAAGTGTCAGGAGGCGATGGGGATGGAGATGCACATCGTTTTAGACGTGTCACTCATACGTCGATAAGAAGTGGGGAGTAACGAGCTTCAAGGATCCAAAGTGATTTGTGGTCCATCAGTAGGAAATCAAGTAAACTGGGTCTCTTTTAGATAGCCTAGAAACGTAAGGAGAGTTACGATGCCGTGAGCTAAGAGTATAAAGTCTGACATGAGTAGTCAGGAAATTATTGCGAGTATTCACTCTGAAGAGGGTCTCGAGTTTGAAAACAAGAAATGGGCACCCGTAAAAATGGGATTTTTTAACAAAGAGATATTAGATTCGACCTAACATAAGCTTGCCTTTTAAGGCACTATATGGTCGGAGGCCATTGAGGACCAGGGTTGGTTAGTGTATCTCCTAAAAAGGTTATCATGATATTTGGCAAGAAGGGGGAAGCTAGCGCTGATAACTAGTCTTTTTGCGTATATGTCGTTGTGGGGTAAAAGACGGTCAATCAAAAATCCCTTTTGGTACATACAAACACACTAAAAATGTATATTGGCAAGTAAGGGGTCAATCCACGGTCTCTGATGTGGCCAAGAGCAAAATGAAGACAATGTACGATTTAAAGAATTTTTTTGAAGGGATATTTATACTACTAATTATGAACTAAAATTAAAACTACGCTAAGAAATAAAGAAAATGAAAAGTGAGCTTAATATGAGGAGAAAATAATTATGAGATAATTCAAGGGATTAAACTTCACCACTTAACGTATTTATTTTTATTAATTAGTTTGTCTATTTGAAATACCCATAACATATATAAATTCACAAATCAACTATCGTTGCAAATATAAATTTACATATAGTCTTTTTAGAAGATAAATATTTAAATTTCACATACTCACAAAAATTAGATTTAAACATTGTTTTAATAAATCACCCGCTAGGGAAAATTTACTAAAGTATTTTAAATAAAAAAATTTCATTTTTAGAGTAGAGAAATTCGAACTATAATATTATTTAAAAATTGCCTATCTCTAGTTTAATTATTAAATAAATATTATAATCTGAATTTCCGATTTTCTATCGAAAATAATCCACCCTCTCTCGAGGCGTAAATATAAATTATAAAATTTTAATATTAATATTCAAAGGGATAATAAATAAACAAACCAAAAGTAAAAATAACTAAGTTAAGGGTTCCATCTCATCCCTTGAATGGGGTATTTGGCCTCTCATGTTGGTATTATTACATATAAAATGGAATAATGACACAATAAGAGGCATAATAAATAAAATAGAGTGCGAATAAATAAATAAACCAAGTCTCCTCGAGTTTAATATTATCTTCCCAAACATGAACAATTAATTTCACCCACAAATTTGAGTTTACAACACATAAAAAAATATCACTCAACTCACAATTTATATCTCACAAAAATAATCTGCCTCACTCAAATCACTATAAAAAAGTTAGAAAAGCAGAAAAATAAAAATTTTGTACAATACTAAACAAAAAATGAACCCCCAAAAAATGGAGCTCCTACACTAAACTATCTCCTACCCTTTGTGTCCGCCCCTTTATTCTCTCTGCCCTTTTTTTTTAAAATGAAGAGAAGGTCTTGAAATCAGACATCACATGGGCAACAGGCTAGAGATGCTAGGGTACAGTAGAAGATGTATTGACAGTAGTTAGGAGCCATTTGAAACAGAAGTGTCAGAGGGGTTGTGGGTTTGGACTGTTGATTTTTGCACTTTGGGTTTTGGCAGGTGAGAAAACTTCGTGGGTTATTTTGGTATTTTATTTTTGGTTTTGCTTGGGCAAGTGGCAAAAACAATATTTTGACTTTGGAGAAATGGTTTTGGATGGTCATGGGTGAGGTTTGGCTGGGGTGGTCTAGTGTAGAAGTGTATGTCGGGTGTGGTTCGAAAATGGGTTTGAGTTGGTGCTGGTTGGATCGCGGGTCACCAACGGGTTGCGGTTTTGGTTCGAAGGTTCTTGGGCTTCATTTCTGACCGGGTTTGGACAGCTGGAGGTTGTTCCGGGCATGGGGCTATCTGGGCACGGTGCTGGACAGGTGCCGCTCCGGGTTTCAGGAATGGGTTAACATGGGTTTCGGGTCTATGTGGGTTCTCGGGTTATGGCTGGATAAACGGGTAGCAGGATGGGGGTTGATTTTTAGTTGTTGGTAAAGGTGGAATAAGGTAGGTGGTGGTGGGTTTTTGGTTATGGAGGTATGAATGAGAGAGAAAAAGGTGGTGTAGGGAAGAAGATGGGGGTGAAGGTGATAGGGTGTGGATGAGTGTATGGTATGAGTGTGTGTGTTAGGGAGGTGTTATTTTGTATGTTAGGTTTGTGTTAATTGGGTGTGAGTGGGTTTATGTGTGTGTTTAATTTGTACCTAAAAAAAATTAAACTACCTAAATAAAAAATAAAATTAAATAAATTCTACTAAAAAAATAAAATCCTAATCTATAAAATAAAACTCAAATAATAAAAAAATATGAAACTAAAAAGATATAATAATAAAGAAAAATAAAAATCTATTAAAACTAAAAATTAAAATCCTAAAAAAATGTAAAATCTTATGAAACTAAAAATAAAAGAAATTAAAAAAAAAACTAATCCTAATAAAAAATAAAGATAACTAAAAACTAAAAACTAAAAAAAATCAAAATAAAATAAAACTACACTAAATAAAAAAGAAATATAAAAATAAATCCTAGAAAATTCAAAATAAATCTAAAATAAATCCTAAAAATAAAACGATTCAAACTAAAAATCTAAGAAAATAATAAAAGTACAAACTCAACACACACATGGCTCAGGGTAGGTTTATGATAGGTCTGGGCTAGGTTAGGGTTACGGGACAGGGTATTTAACTCCATTCTTGATGCAATTTGCCATGAAATAACACTTTCGACACCGCAACTGCAATCAAGCGTGCACATTAAATATTTACGCGCATAAAATCCAAATTGTCGAGAATTAGCAACTAAAAATCGTCTATTTGGGGTATAAAATATACATTATTGGGTGCTTATCATACCACCCCCAAACAGAGCGTTGCTAGTCCTCGAGCAATAAGATAGTGAGAAATAGAGATAAGAAGCCAAAAGTGTACCTCTTTCATGGGCACTTGCGATTGCACTTAGCATGTGCAACAAGATTTTTAACATATATGTATCCCTACAGTACGAGTTTTATCTCGTGAGGGTTTGGAGGGAATATTCCCACAAAATTCTTTATTTGCAATGGTAGTCAATCTCTTATTAGACGTAGAATAATCGCACAATCCATCATGAGATAAATATTTTGAGAACTGTTAGCTAGAATTATAAAAAGGTTAAGCTAAGTAAATACTCAAGGCACATCCTTCCTAGAAATTAACGTGTGTAGTGTGAATCAGTCAAAACGGATCGAGTATCATAAGAGTAATTCCTAGATTGCCTTTTCGAAATCATCGATTCAACTTCAAAATCTCTCGGGATATCTCTCTCTCAAACGAACTCTCGAGATTTGGGTTAGTGTATCGCTCTTGTGTGTGAGGAGGTGAGTAAATGTAAGTAAGGTCAAACGTCTCACACACACATAAGAAATAACGAACAATTAGAAAAAAAAGTGATCTCATGAAAGAATGTTGATCACTATAGTGAGAACGTCGCGTTATTCACCACATTTACTTTCATTTTTTCGAACACCTAGGGGAAATATGGATATTTATGGGTGAGGAGAAAATGAAATGGGATGAGAATGATGAGGTATGATGGTGCTGTATGGATGATGGATGAGTGATGGATGCGATAAGAGTGTACTATACTTGAAGAACAAATGTCTTTATTACATGAAAATTAACTACAAACTTTCTTTTTTCTTTTTCCTTTTCTATTCTCTTTTATTTATTTATTTTTAAGTTTTGCTCTAATTTTTTTTCTATACTCTCAACGCCGTTGACATTTTACATTTAAAATACACTCTTTTTCTCAAAATGATGGATGATATGGAGATGATAAATGGATGGTGTGGGGGAATGTGTGGGAATATGGAAGAATATTGTAAGGTAATGGATGAAGTGAATGGTTAGTGTATGGGTGAAAATCAAATGATCGACACAAATTTCAAGACACGCGTTTCTTACAACTCGAAAGTGACGTCGTTCTTAGTGATCAAGCCAAAAATGAAGAATAATGAGATCATACAACAATTAAAGTGCGGACCCAAATAAAGTTGAATCAACTTGTGACTCGGAAATTGCGTAAAACTCTCTAAAAGGTGAAAGGCACGAATCTCACAAGCTAAAGTCTCCACTAGTGATCTTTAAGGTTTTCTTGAGAATTATAATACTATTGAACTCTAAACTGTAGTGACGTGATAAGTGGACAAATTTTGTTGAGTCTAGAAATTAGTGCAACATTCCATGTTATGTATTACACAAGCTATTTAGAAAAAAAATTAAAAAATAAATAAATCATCTAGCTTGATTCCTAGACTTAAAAGATGGATGGTAGAAAATTAACATCAATGAATGAGATTAAAGAAACTGCACGAAAGTTTTTAAAATGAGGTTTAAAAATAAAAAAAAATTCAAAAGACGTAAGATTTTGATAAAATTACCCACCCCAAACAAAAAGGAACATCGTCCTCGATGTTAAGTAAAATGATTTTAAAATTGAGAGCATAAGGGTGGAATTTTTTTACCACAATCAACCGCTAATGAAGTGGACATAGGTAGCCAAGAAGAAACCTGAATAAATGAAAAGATAACAAAATTGTACAAGTCTATAAACATGGAAAAATATTGGGTGGTGATACTCACCACCCCCAAATAGGATGAGCCTAATACTAGAAACAACGGGCTGCCTCCCGTAACTCCAAGTTTAATGTCTTCAGCCAGACCGATGGGATGTCACCCTAAAGATAAGATCAAGGAAAGCCCGGGGTGGTAGAAAAATTGGGTGACGATACTAACTCCAAAACAAGACTGAAGCGTTAGTCTTGTTGGATAAAGGCTACAGAGGATCAATGCACTTGTATGGCAAAGTGCCTCAAGCGATGCAAAGCATCGGTGGACCATGGGTAGGTGGGAAGGAATGTATATGGAGGGATGGGAAGGGTGAAGGTGAATAGGCACCGGTCACAGGACTTATTGAGCCAGAAGGTGAGGGTAACAAGGGCCCTATAAGAATGGTGCTCAAGTTGGTTGGGGAGGCGGAATGGTGTAGTGATTTGGATGTGATGGGGCTCATGGGTATAATGTGATCATTCTATAAATGGGGGATGATAATGGTTATATCGTGACACATCGACGAGCTGATGGTAGGAAGAATCTACACCGAAAATAAATGGTGTGCGTGACGGAACAAGCTCGATGTCACGATTGAGAGTATCACCACATATACTCTCGTGTATGGTGGGATGGAGGCACAACTCACAAAATGGTTTGTGGAGTTAGAAGATGGAAGATGGGTGTAAGTAAGGACCTAAAGAGATAAGTGGCAATGGTAAAGGTACGGTGACTAGGTCCAAACATGGTGGCGGGGCGGGATGGATTATGGGTGGATAGGGTGGGATAATGGGTGGAGGAAGATGATCTATCTCTAGAGTTAGAGATACACACGCATTTGGAGGGTCGAAATGATATTCAATATCCTCCTGAAGAGGGAGTGTGGTATCGAGTTATGGCGAGATCAACTTATCCACCGATGTGTCACCATCCGTAATGGTGAAAGGGTCTAACGAGGCATTAAGATCAGATATATATGAATCAACATCAATATCAGACTCAAAGTGAGCCAAACGTCTCTAGAAAGGATCCATAAAAAGGTAGGTGGGATCCATATCCAATTCGATCTCGTTGCATCTCGGAGAACTCGTAGCCGAAGCTAACCTATAAGGAATGTGCGTCTTGAGGATACACAAAATGGGTGCAACAGGTATAAACTCGGGAAATATTTTTGGATTCAACGGGAATGCGAACCTCGAATGTGTATTCTTTTGGATATAGAAGGGAAGGGAGAACCTCGACGTTAGGTTCTTTTGGATTTTCAGGGTATGGACCAGTCTTACTAGCGAAAGGTAAGTCAACACAATTGTCAACTTGGAGCTCGGACCATGGATAGGCCTCCACTATGAGATTCTTAGGAGGATAGGGTTGGTCACGCTTAAAATTGGTTGCATAAGATGATACATCATCATCCCACACTGGATCAACAATGGGTGAAGATGAGAGAATATCCGACTCGATCGCACACTCAAATTCATTAAGGAGTTGTTCAATCCTTTGGAGAGCTTGAGTTTGAATTTGAGTTTCTTGCTCTTACTCGAGGATGAACTGTTGCAAGAGGCTTTCGAGAGAGGAGGTGGATGGCGGTGGGGAAGTGATGGTTGGTGGTGGGACAATGGTGGATGGGTGAGGTGGATACAACACACTAGTATCATGACTACACGGAGAATAATCATAGGAAGTGTAGGGAGTGGGGCCAAGTTCATCATACACGAAAGGATCGCCTTCGTGATGGAAAAATGGTTGATACACATGGGTTGCTTAGTTAGAAAAATGATCGAGATGGGGTGCACGAAGTTTCCATGACGACTGGTGGAACATGTTCGAATCCTCAACAGGGGGTTGGGATTCATATTGCGTGGGATGATGATCAATCCGCCACGAATAATTTGGTTCCTCACACCACTCGGTATTAGATATGTCATGATAATAAGCCGGAGTAGATTCCAAAATAGTGTCAGATGGATATATATGTTCCATGGTGGGGTCGGATGGATAAGGAAGGTACGGGCATTCATGGGACATGTGATCGGCATACGAACAATGGGTGCACAATAAAGTATACGATACGTTGACACTTGACGTCGAGGGTAATGGAATA
This sequence comes from Sambucus nigra, assembly GCA_949130495.1. Lineage (NCBI taxonomy): Eukaryota > Viridiplantae > Streptophyta > Magnoliopsida > Dipsacales > Adoxaceae > Sambucus > Sambucus nigra. The sequence continues at coordinate 558,776,021 of OX422210.1, read as the reverse complement.
CGAGATGCGTGCATAGATGGGTCAAGAGTATCAACGGTACTCGTAAGAGAGGTGAGACCACTAAGGATATCATAAAGAGATGGCTCAGGATCACTCTCACACGTGTCAACGGGAAATGACCAAAGTTGTCCTATAAGGGAAGTTTTTCGGCCATGATGCTTGAAATTTTTTTTTTGGATTCTTTTTAAAAAAATTTCAAAAGGAAAGAAAATATTTTTGGATTGTTCTAAAAATAAAGGAAGAAAATATTTTTGGATTTTTGTGGAGAAAAAAAAAAGAAAAATATTTTTGAATTTTTTGAAAAAGGGACAAAAGTGGACTTGGTATGAAACACACTAGGATGGAGCACACAAAACTGACTACCAAAGGATTAGAATTAGACATGTACAAGCGAAGGAAAATCCCAACTAACACGTAACCAATTTTTATCTTCAATTAGGTGAATGGGTAGTCAAATTTAATTAATCCATGGGCGAGAAAAAGCTTAAAATCTTATACATCGCCTAAAAAATTGTGCTCCTACTTGACTTGCTAGTTGATTGATTTTAATTAAGTGATGGCACGGGTTAACAAGCAAGTGGAGTAAAGTGATTGAGTTGGGTGAAGAAATTCCTTCTCGTTTCAATGACAGATCTAGGTCTTAAGTTCATTAATTCATCAAACCATTCAAAGTAAAACTATGCAAAAAAAATAAAATCACATAGAAGCAAATAGTCAAACAATAAATGGACTCTCCAATAGGAGAGGTGCGAGTGATAAAGAAATGTACCTCCTACGGATTTTACACACGTAGGGTGAAGAATGAGTTGAGTCCACCGTGGGGTAGTTTGCCTAACTTCAGTCATTCCCGGGAGTCCTACAGACCCAAAGTAGAGAGGTTTCAAAATTTCACTCCAAGGGCGCTCTCTCTCTACCTTGTCCCGTTTCCCATTTCCCTTTTCCCTTTTGTTTTTGTTTTAATTTAATTATTACAAATAATTGGTGTCAAAATGCACCCAAATAAATATAAGGCCTTAATAATCCTAATACAACACTTCTGATAAAAGGGGAAAATGCTACTAAATAACTAATGAATTACAATTCAAAAATCTTCTCGAGTGCATCAATATCCACAAAGCGACAACGACGCCATTTGATAACTAGTCTTTTTGCATATATGTCATTGTGGGGTAAAAGACGATCAATCAAAAATCCCGTTTGGTACATACAAACACACGAAAAATGTATCTTGGCAAGTAAGGGGTCAATCCATGCTCTCTAATGTGGCCAAGAGAAAAATGAAGACAATGTACGATTTGTTTTAAAAAATAATTTTGAAGGGATATTTATACTACTAATTATGAACTAAAATTAAAACTACACTAAAAAATAAAGAAAATGATAGAGTGAGCTAAATATGAGGAGAAAATAATTATGAGATAATTCAAGGGATTAAACTTCACCACTTCACCTATTTATTCTTATTAAGTAGTTTATCTATTTGGAATACCCCAAAACATATATAAATTCACAAATCAACTCTCGTTGGAAATGTAAATTTACATATAGTCTTTTTAGAAGATAAGTATTTAAATTTTCCATACTCACAAAAATTTGATTTAAACATTGTTTTAATAAATCACCCGCTAGGAAAAAATCACTAAAGTATTTTAAATAAAAAAATTACATTTTTAGAGTAGAGAAATTCAAGGTTTAATATTATTTAAAAATTGCCTATCTCTAGTTTAAGTATTAAATAAATATTATAATATGAATTTTTGATTTTCTCTAAAAAATAATTCACCCTCTCTCGAGGTGTATATATAAATTGTGAAATTTTAATATTAATATTCAAAGGGGCATAATAAATAAACAAACCAAAAATAAAAATAACTAAGTTACGGGTTCCATCTCACCCCTTGAATGGGGTATTTGGCCTCTCATCTTGGTATTATTACATATAAAATGGAATAATGACACAATAAGAGGCATAATAAATAAAATAGAGTGCGAATAAATAAATAAACCAAGTCTCTTTGAGTTTAATAATATCATCCCAAACATGAACAATTAATTTCACCCACAAATCTGAGTTTACAACACACAAAAAATATCACTCAACTCACAATTTATGTTTAACAAAAATAATCTGCCTCACTCAAATCACTATAAAAAAATTAGAAAAGAAGAAAAATAAAAATTTTGTACAATACTAAACCGAAAATGAGTCCCTAAAAATGGAGCTCCTACACTAAATTATCTCCTACCCTTTGTGTCCGCCCCTTTCTTCTCTCTGCCCTTTTTTTTAAAATGAAGAGAAGGTCTTGAAATCAGACATCACACGAGCAACAGGCTAGAGAGGCTACAGTAGAAGATGGGTTGACAGGAGTTAGGAGCCGTTTGAAATAGAAGTGTCAGAGGGGTTGTGGGTTTGGACTGTTGATTTTTGCACTTTGGGTTTTGGCTGGTGAGAAAACTTCGTAGGTTTTGGCAAGTGGCAAAAAAATGATTTTGAGTTTGGAGAAATGGGTTTTGGATGGTCATGGGAGAGGTTTGGCTAGTGTGGCCATCCTCGATCCTCGCGGTGGGCGGGTAGAGTGAGTATCCTAGGTGCCGCACATCCCGCTCGGGAGCAATTCGGTCGTCGTCATTGATGAGGTGAAAAATGTAGAGAGATGGAGTCGTCAGTCTATTTTACTCAAAACAGACAAAAGAAAGGGAGCCGTCCCGAAGGACAACATCAAAGGACATACTGATGCATATGAAATCAAAATGATTCGAAAAGGGTCTGGAGGATAAGTTACGAAATGGGAAGGTGTTAGGCACCCATTCCGCCCTTACGGTTTCTCATGGGTTTTTGATATTTTCCTTTATTTTCCCCGTGATATGTGTGCATGTGTATATATAGTGGAGATAGGAATCCTCGGCTTGTATCATTGGAGAGATAAAGCAAGTCATCCGTAGGAAGGTTCATAGAAATGATATTAGAAAATAGGATTTACGCGATTATCCTTGCGTTGATCGTTATAATGGAACGATAACGTATGTGGAATAATACGCCGCTAAGATCAAATATATATATATATATAGATTAAATTTATAGAGAATTGAAAATGGAAAAAAGAGTAAAAAATAGGACTCGAGTCTCGGGTTTTACCCCGAGATGCCTACGTAGCCTATAGAGGCATCAAAGTCCACGTAGTTTGTATGAAAAATGAGGGGTGGGGTTTATCCCATAAATCCAATCGAGGGATTCTCTTATTTGTGTGTGGGGAAAAAGTGTTTTAGTTCTGAGAAAAGTGTGAGAATTGCCGTTTGGAATTTATGAGCAAACCCTATTTTCTTATTTTTTGGGTTTTTATTTGTATGAAAATAAGAGATGTGCAATAATACTAAGTAAAAATTGTATTAGGAGATGTGAGATGAGAGAATAAATGAGCTAAATAATAAAACAAATTAATGCGAATTTAAGGAGAGAATTGAGAAAATTAGACCTTCTTGAAGATCTTGAGCTTGATCTTGAGTGTTGGAGAGCAGTCCTTGCACTTGGATGATGATGGAGGGTAATGAATTCACCAAGTTTGATGAAAAGGATGATGAAAAGTGAAGGTGGGAAAGGGATTTGGATGTGAAAATCACGCTGACTTCGAGATAGTTTTTCTGGATTTGCTGAGAGTGATATGTTTTAGATCTAGGCTCCCTTTCAATGAGGACAAGCCCTCCTTTTTAGATCTGGGCTCCCTTGGAAATTTAATTCAGAGACCTTCGAAAGTCCTTTGTACCGCTCCTGGGTTCGGGAGTTGACTTTGGGTCAAATGTGGCTCGGAACCACTCGTCGGTCCTTTGGATGGGGAATCGTCGGACGCAAACGGATCGTTCGTCCGCTTGGTAAGTCCGAATCGCACATGGGGTGGAGCATTGGAAAGGTTAGGAGATGTACTTCCACATTCCAAAGTGTTTAATCTGGTTCGGGGAGTTTACTTTGGACAACCCGGCCCTGGAAGCATTTGGTGACCTCTCAGAGTAAAATGAATCGTTTATCCGTACTGTAAGTCAGAATCGCGCATGGGGTGGACTGTTGGAAAGGGGTCTCAGTGACCTTTAAAGATTCTTGCAGTCTCGATTGAGATGAATAGTTGACTTAGGTCAAATGGATCCCTGGAGCGTCCGGTGGCCTCTTGATTGAGTTGCAAAGAAAACAGGTCGTTCGTCCGCATGGTATGTCAAAATTTAGCACGAGATGGACCGTTGGAAAGGGGATTCAGTGCCCTTTGAAGATTCATTCATTCTCAGTCAAGATGAAGAGTTTACCTTTTGGTCAAATGGAGCCTGAAAGCACCCGATGGCTTCTAGGTCGGTACTCGGGGTATGACCTGGGTTTGCAATGATGAAGGGAGGTGCTAGGGACCTAAGGAGAGTTTAGGGGGTCAGGGAATGGGGTGTCCACAGAGCCCCTCGATGGGTGAGGTTGGAACAAATGATAACCTTCGAATAGACACCGCATGATGCTTTTTGAAAGAGGATGACCAATTCAGAGGGTCGAGGCCGATTTTGAGGACCTGAAGACGAGGGTGACCGATTCCATTGGTCGAAGCCAATTCTGAGGACTTGAAGATGAGGGTGACCGATTCTGTGGGTTGAAGCCAATTCTGAGGACCTAGGGAATAAGGATGACCAATTCAGAGGGTCAAGGCCGATTATGAGGACCTAAGGAACAAGGATGACCAATTCAGAGGGTCGAGGCCGATTTTACGGGCTTAAAGGTGAGGGTGACCAATTTTGTGGGTCGAAGCCAATTCTACGGGATTAAGTTGAGATGATCAATTCTACGGGTCAAAGCCAATTCTGCGGGCTTAAGTAGAGATGACAGATTCTGCGGGCTTAAGGATGAGGTGACCAATTCTTTGGGTCGAAGCCAATTATGCAGGCTTAAGGTAACTATCTAAGACTGAGGTCAATTCTGACCTAACTAAGGTGACGATCGAGGATCGAGGTTAATTTTGACCTAAGATAGGTGACGACCGAGGATCGAGGTCAATTCTGACCTAACTAAGGTGACGATCCAAGACAGAGGTCAATTATGACCTAAGATAGGTGTACATTTCCTTCGATAAAATTAGGGATTCTACTGGGGATAAGGATTGGATTTTGAATTCCGCTGGGGAATAGTGAATGAGATGGGGAAAATTTAGATCGTCCATTGGAGACATTTCCCGGGGAGAATGATTCTTTAGAATTCCGCTGGTTAAAATTACCTTGCGGTGTTGTTTTGAGCTGGGGAACTGATGGCTAGGGAAATCCTTGTGTCTTTTGGAGAATTTACGGAGGAAAGGCCAATTTGATGCTGTAAACTCCACTAGGGAAGTGATTAGGTGGTCCAGGTATTGGACGTATTTCTTGGGGAGGTTTGAGACATTTGGGGTATATGAGGCGATCCTTAGATATTTTTCGAGGATGTTGCCTGGAGGGAATTCATTTGGATTTTTAGAGCTCCGCTGGGGAAATAGGGGTTGCGCTTGAGGGAATGCGAAGTTTTCTTCGTGAAAATGTTCTAAATATTTTTGACGATTTTTAGGAATTTTCTGAGGATTTTTCAGGATTTTCTGGGATTTTTTGTACAAAATTTTAAGGGGGGTGCCGGTCGGCATGATACAGAGGGTGCCAGTTGACAGTGGCACGGACTCTTGGACTGCCTCGGGAAGGTAAAGAGGCAATGTCGATCGGTGATTGAGGGGTCAATGCGATCGGTATGACCCTTGGCATACTATATAAAGGGGGTGAATTCCCTTCGTTTTTCACAGCTTCTTACTTTCTCCCTTTCGATGATTTTCCTCTACAAATCGTTCTAGCATCCCTATCTCTAAGAAATGGATGCCTTTGTGAGCATTGCAACGCATAAGGAATGGTTGACTGTTGATGACTGGGCGAACATGGAGTGGAGGGCCATGGCGTCTCTTTCTTTAGGGAGCGAGAAATCCTTTGACGCATTCGAGCCTGTTACGGATGAAAGAACCTTGCTATGGGAGCCATCACGTCATCTCTCTTCAAGGGTGGTGAGCCCCGGTGGTTATGTAAGTAACCTGACTTTTGTCATTCTTCTCTTTTCTTGGTGATTTTTCCTTCCTTCTGGAATTTTTGACAAGTTTTTTTTTTCTTTTGACAGTCTGATATATCTTTAAAGAACATGCATGCCCGTGGGACGACGAGGCTTAAGTATGTCTAGGAGCATCTTCCACCTATGGTACGTTGGGTGGTATCATCAGCAGGTTTTGGGAGGTTGGCATCTGCGGTCGATGAGACGCCTCATTCGACTGCGGTCGTATGCGCTTTGGGGGAGAGATGGCGGGATACTACCCGTACTTTCCATTTTGGTTTTGGGGAGATGATCGTGACTCTTATAGATGTGCAACAGTTGCTGGGGATGGATTATGGCGGAGATCAGATAGAGGTGGATCGCTCTCTACGGGTGAGGTCGAAAGCGGTACGGCAGTGCCCAGAGATGTAGGGAGGATAATGTTTGGGGATTCCATTCGGTTGTCCCTGCTAAAGGATGTTTTACTGAGTAGGGTAGTTGATGTGGAGGACAGGTTGGAGGTGAGGCAGATGGCCCAGCTGTTCATATTGTTGGGGCTGGGAGGTTTCATGGTGGCGTCGAGCGGAGATGTCGTCCATTTATAGTTTTTTCCGTACTTGAGGATGTTTTCGAACTTCCCTCTCTATGATTGGGGGAGCCTGACTTTGCCGACCCTCTACTTCTCTTTGGATGCATTCAGCCGGTGCTGCCGGTAAACTTTTACTGGAGCCACGTATCTTCTTGAGGTATTCTTCAGTTTGAGCATTCTCCTTTCATGCATTCACATTTTCCTTATGCGTCACTTTTTTATTGTGAATTATTATGTTTGGTAGAAGTGGTTCTATGAGGTGATTGGGTGCAATACCCAGCTGATTGCCCTAAAGGACGAGACTGTTGGGGACTTCTTCTGATTGTATCGATGGCGAAAGGTTAATCGGCAGTCAAAGGGATCTCTTTCTTTGGGGGCGGTGCGTCAGGTCTTGAATGGCATGACCAGTGGTAGGGTATAAATATTTCCTCTCTAGTATTGGTTTTTGCATGTTCTGATTCTATATTGACTTATGCCTGTTGGGGATTTTCAGGTAACATTTTACCCTTGGGGGACTGCCATTCAGGATACAGGGGCGACTGGGGTGAACGCGGAGATGAGGCATTTTCTGGCACATAATTTTGGCCATTCTTGGTATCTTGGGGTGAGGGTGGTTCGGAAGATTGCTGAGGAGGAGGCGATGATGCCACCTGCGCAGCCCCCTACATCCATGAGGCGGGAGCGGTTGTTGTTGGAGGATGAGAGGATCACGCCGATGATCGATGAGTCCTACATATTGTAAACTGATACGGCTACGCCGTATGACTATATGGACTTTTTGACGAGCTGGTTGATGGAGACCAACATATATATGATGCCTTGAATTTCCTTCGTGCGGGTTCGAGTCGGGCGGTGGGGTCTTCCCACAGCAGTGGTGATCCGTCGACGTCTGCGGTGGTGGAAATTTTAGAGGTTCCCTTCGTTCGATTGCATACTCCTTCATACAACATTCGATGGGCCAATGGAGGGATGGTCCCCATGTTGCACCGTCCTCATGCGATGGATCCGTAGGAGCTGGGTTTGATAGAGGAGGTTCTTTATCATGCGGTATACCTTTTTGTTCTTTACCTCCTTTTGGTTTCTTTTCTGTTTTGATCCTTTTTACTTTGATACTGATTTTGCCTTTTACTTGCAGCAAGTCCAGGTGTCGACCATTTAGTTGAAGGACATTAGGGACTGGATATCTTTGATGACTGTCCATATTCGGGATGCGGTCTCGATTCCTTCTTGCTTGGTGCCGTCTGCCTCATTCGAGGAGGACTCTGGCTCGGGTAGCGATGGTGCGTCATCTCACCGTAGGGGAAAGAGAGCGCGTCGCAGGGGTGGAAGCTCTTAGAGAGAGGGAGAGAGAGATAATGTGGGTTCGAGCTAAGTCCCGTTATTTTTTCTTTTCTTTTATTTCCTAGAAAATTTGATGTAACATAGAAGAATATATATATATATATATATATATATATATATATATATATATATATATATATATATATATATATATATATAGGCAATGCAACAGGGTTTTTTATTATCTTTTGTTAATGGTGAATGCATGCACATGCGCTTTTACTTTGCTGCTGATAGGGGTGGGCACGGTCCGGTCCGGTCCGGGTTTTGCCTATTTTTTGGACCGGACCGAATATTCGGTCCTTAATTTTTTTGGACCGAGACCGGACCGATTAATTCGGTTAACCTACTAATTCGGTCCAGGCTTTTTTCGGTCCGGTCCAGGGTAAAATTCGGTCCTGACCCTATTTTATATATATGTACATTTTATGAATGTTTTTATCTATTTTTCTCACAAATATATATACAAAAAAATAATACTCGAAACTCCAAGTGATATTTACATGGTTTTTTTTAACCCAAATAAAAAAATGCCTATACATATATAAAATGTTCCAAATTAAATTCATAAGTTATATACATTAATTCAAAAACTATACATAAGAAACACAATAACATTATTTTTATTATATATATATAGGAATCGGTCCGGTCCGGTCCAAATCGGTCTTTTAATATAGTGGACCGCGGACCGGACCGGTTTAATCGGTTTTTAGTTTTTGTGAACCGGTTTTCGGACCGGTTTCAAAATAGCCTTAATTTTCGGTTCGGCCCGGTTCGGTCCAATCGGTCCATTCGGGTCGGTCTTTTTTTTGTCCACCCCTAGCTGCTGAGACCGTAAAAAGAGATATTTTTGGGATTTTGGAGGAAAGTTTAAAAAATGAGAAATTATATAGGGATGGAAGAGGATTTTTGAAATTCTGTTGAGAATATTAATTTATTTTTTATTGAACTTCTGATTTTGTCAAAAAAAGGAAAATTTCCCAAAATAGGGGGCTGCCGATTGGCAAGACACTTGTCCTGCCTATTGGCAGTCAAGTCCAGTCCCATCAATTCAAAGCTTTGATTAGTGCCCTCTTCATCCTCTTGTACTTTGTGGGGTAGTATTTCCTCCGATTTCTGTAGGGGTCATATTTTTTTGTTAGGGTTTTCAAGTATAAAAGGGGGTAAGGGTAGAGTGTTTTAATCACACCTTCACATTCTTACTTCCTTGCCTATTATTTCTTAGTCTTGCAAGATGACTCTCCCTGGTATAGCATTGAGTTTGCTAACTACCTCGAAGCCTTGGAAGTAATGTGCTCTTATAATGTCGACTACGATGCTTTCAATATGCATCAAATTTCTTTGTGGCGCAACCGGTCCATTGAGTGGAACATGTTGATGGCGACGGTGCAATTTTGGTACCTCGAAGACCATGTATTCCGCTTTGGGTTGGATGAAGTCTGTCCTACCTATGAGGAATTTTCTGCCATGCTGGGGATAAATCCCATTATTGCTTCAGCCCTTCCTAAGTTTTCCCGTTCTCCCAAGGATTTATTGGTCTGGCTTCTTCGTATTTCACCTTCGGCGTCTAGACCACTAGTTGTTGGGGGAATGATCTACCTTTTGGGGGAGTTACAGTCCGTGCATTTGCAGGAGGCTGGCGACGATGGATATGCCGGAGCCGTTGTTCTAGTCTTAGTATCAAAATTATTGCTGGTGACTGGGGAACTGCTGATGGACCCACAACTTGCAACTATTATTTCCTGGATGTCATACCATCGTAATCCTGCGACGGTGATACTGGAGGAGACTTTGAATGGCCTGGATGCCTGGCGAGAAGGTCGTTCTGACTTCCTGAGGGGTAGCTCCTCCAGAATACCCTTTGTCGGTTTTACCCAACTTCTTTTTGCGCTATTTTATTAGCATTGGTTTGGACATTGAGAGTTGGGAGAACTGGTTTGTGGAGTATGGGGCTCTAAATCTGTGCTGGTCAGTGCCTTGGTGGGGACAGTTACTGCCTATTCTGGACCTGGGAGAATACCTATATGTCTGGCTGGTTGGTCTCAGACAGAACTCTTTCTATTTCCCTTGGCGGCTTCTACGTCAATTTGGATGGGAACAGGTCGTGCCACCTCGGACACTAGACTTCTTTCCGGTAGAAGATTTGACTGAGCGTCTGCGCATGTGGCTTGGATCTATGTGGGAGAATCGGCATACGTTGACCCATCCTTCTGAATTCGTTGGGAGGGTTTGGCATATCCCTGGGGATTATATGAAGTGGTTGTGGAGGAGAGTGGTCAGTAAGATGTTGGCAGTGGAGACTAGACAAAGGTGGCTTGTCTTATTTAATCATGGAGGGAGGTGTTGTGGTTTTTCTGAAGCTGGTCTGGGCTTATCGGTCCATGGAGCTCTTGCGACACTCTGTTCAGGCATGGAAAGCTTGGGGACCCCAGGACCAGATGATGATGACGGGGCGGGCTCCTCTGGTAGCTATGGATAGAACTCCTAGAGAGTTTTTTTTGTAATGGGGAATAAATGTGGGGATTTTATTGTGGCTTTTTAGGAAGGTAGGGTGAAGGGAGTAATCCGATCCTTTTCTCATGTAATCTGTATCGAGATTTCTTATTAGTGAAATAAATAAGTTTTTGATCATCCAGCTGTGCCTTTTGATGAGTTTTATGTTTTTGAATTATCTATACCGATCACTAAGGCATACATAATACTTTTGTTCAAGTATATGTTAGAATGGACTGTTGTTCTCGGAGATAAGAAAATAATAGTATTTTATGAAAATAAAGGGCCGGGCTCATATAAGGTGAATGAGCTACCTATATACCTCTGGAATTTTGAAAATTTTAAATTGTTTGAAAATGGTTTTGTAGAGGGTCAGGCCCACGTAGTTCTGGGTAGAAGGAAATGGAGAGATTTTTTTTAGAACAGAAGGGAGATGATAAGAGTCGTAGCGCGCCGAGATTTCTAACTAGGGGTAAATTTTTTAGAGACGGTCCAGGTTGACTGTGCGAGCCATCTCCTCCCCATCTAAGTCGATGAGGATGGCGGTACCACCGGACGTGATCTTCTTGACAATGTATAGGTCGCTCCAATTAGGCTTGAATTTCCTCTGGGGTCCTAAATGGGTTATATTATCTCTTTGAGGGCTAGGTCCCCTTCTCGGACACCACGGTCCTTGACTCTCTTATTGAATGGTCGCGCTATTCAACGATGGTACCCTTGTATGTGGTATAGCGTTATTTTCCTCCTTTAGTCTAGGAGGGTCAGTTCGTCAAGACAGCTTTGGCACCAGTCTTCTTCACTGACCTTATTTTCAAGCATAATGCGTAACGAGGGTATTTTCAGCTCCACAGGCAGGATTGCTTCCATGCCGTAATCTAGAGAGTAAGGGGTAGCCCTAGTAGAGGTTCGAATTGAGGTTCGATAGCCCCAAAGAGCGTACGAGATTCGGTCTGCCCAATCCCGATAGCTTTTGGTCATCTTACTGATGATGTCTTTGAGGTTCTTGTTGGAGGATTCAACTACACCGTTGGTTTGAGGTCTGTAGGGAGAATATTTATGTCTCTGAATACCATACTCGTTGACCACTTTTGTAACTTCTGCCTCGAAATGCAAGCCGTTATCTGATACTAGCTCATACGGGACCCCATATCGACAGATGATGTTTTTCTTGATGAATTTAGCCACTTTCTTAGCATTCAGCACTGCATATGACTCAGCTTCGACCCATTTGGTAAAGTAATCAATGGCAACCAGGATGAAATCATGCCCGTTGGAAGCCTTTGGTGTAACCTTCCCTATAATGTCGATACCCCAGGTGGAGAACGGACAGGGAGAAGTCCTGTTGTATAATTCATGCGGAGGCAGATGCTGAAGGTTGGAGAATTGTTGGCATTTGAGGCATCTTCGAACATACGCGGTGCAATCCTAGGTCATGGTGGTCCAATAGTAACCTTGTCGAATGATCTTCTTGGTAAGCATGTGCCTGTTCATGTGGGGTTCGCATTCCCCGCTGTGGATCTTCTGCCTTATCGTTTCAATTTCAGCCCCTGCGATATAGTGCAGATGAGCTCCATCGAAGTTCCTTTTGAGCAGTGCTTTGTGACAGATGATGTACTGGGCAACCAGTTTTTGAAGGGTTGATCGATATTTCTTATTAGAACCCTCGGGATACCTACCAGGCCTGAGGAGGCACCAGATATCATAGTACCAGCAATTGGCTAGCTTAGGATCTTCTATGGTAACGAGCTCAATGTGGTAGCAGTGAGTTAGTTTGCCTTTATTTTAAATAAGGAAGGGGGTCATTATGATTCCTTTAGGCATGTCGACCATGGATTCCAAGATATCAAGGGCATCGGCTAGGTTTTTCTTTGCTCGAGGTAAGTAATGGAAGGTGATGTCTTGGAATTGGGAGGCTAGTTCTTCTAAGTGGTCATGGAAGGGTTGGAGCTTCTCGTCCTTAGCTCTCCATTTTCTGAGCACTTGATCGATAATGATGGCAGAATCCCCGTAGATGTCTAGGCATTAAATACCTTTCTTGAGAGCAACCTTGAGGCCTACCGTGCATGCCTCGTATTCAGTCATGTTGTTGGCACAAGGGAAATCTAGCTTGATGGCCATGGGAGTGTGGGAGTCATTTGGAGCGATCAGAGGTATCCCAATACCATATCCCTTTTTGTTAGAAGCCCCGTCAAAGAAAATTTACCATCGGAGACTATCCTTGGCAGTGCAGAGGATGTTTTCATATGAGAATTTGGTGATCCAGACATCGGCTTCATCTATGGAGTAATCAACGAGGTAGTCAGAGATGGCTATTCCTTTCATGGCTTTTTTGCATGACTTACACAATATCAAACTTGGCTAGGAGCATCAACCATCAGGTCATCCTGCTGGACAAGACGAGTTTCTCAAGTAGGTATTTGATGGGGTACATTCGGGATACAAGTTTGATGGGGAAGACGAGCATGTAGTGTCACAACTTTTGGGTGAGCCAGATAAGCGCGACACATGCCTTTTCTAAAGCAGTGTAGTTGACTTCGTACCCGACCAATTTGCGATTGGCATAATATATGGTTCTTTCTTTGCAGGAATCTTCAAGGTATTTGGCTAGCAAAGCCCCAGCTGCAGTGTCGGTTATGGTTAGGTATAGAAGCAGGGGGGAGACCAGGCTGTGGTGGTATGTGTACCAAGGTTTGGGTCAGATATTATTTGATTTGGTCGAAGGCTTCTTAGAAGGCCTCGTTCCAAACCTTGGTTGAATCCTTTCATAGGAGTTTAAAGATAGGTTCGCAGATGAAGGTTAGCTGGCTGATGAACCGACTGATGTATTGCAATTTCCTAAGGAAGCCTCAGACATCTTTCTCTATTCGGGGATGTGGCATCTCAAGTATGGATTTCAGCTTGGCGGGATCTGCCTTTATCCCCTTCTTACTAACCATGAATCTTAAGAGGTTCCCCTTTGTAACGCTGGAGATGCATTTTTGTGGATTGAGTCTCATATGATACTGTCACAGTCATTCGAAGAACTTCTAGAGAGCGGGAATATGACCTTCTCTAATCTTGGATTTGATAATCATATCATCCACATAGACCTTAACTTCTTTGTGAATCAGATCGTGCAGGATGGTTGCAGCGGCCCTCTGGTAGGTAGCCCCAGCATTCTTGAGACTAAATGGAATAACAGTTTAACAAAAGTTTCCCCATGGGGTGATGAACGCGGTCTTTTCTTAGTGGTCTGGGTGCATTTTGATTTGGGTGTATCCGATAAACCCGTCGACGAATGACTGGCTGTGTTGTCCACGATCATATCGATATTGGGTAACGAATAATCATCCTTTGGAGAGGCTTTGTTCAAGTCCCGATAGTATACACACATACAAACCTTCCCTCCTGATTTCGACACAAGCACTATGTTGTCTAGCCATGTGGGATATTTGATCTCACGAATGAAGCCTACACTCTATTATTTGACCACCTCTTCTTTGACCTTGAGTGACCATTCGGTGAAGATCTTTCTTAACTTTTATTTGATCGTCTTGTAATCTGGAAGAGTGGGGATATCATGTTGAGCTATTCAGGATCAATGTCGGTCATATCATCATAGGACCATGCGAAGACATCCACAAATTCCTTTAGAAATTCTTCGAGTTTTGCATGCTCATGCTTATCGAAGGTATCCCCTATCGTAATTTCACGCTGTTGGCTACTAGAAACATGGTTAATAACAACAGTATCTTATTCATTAACTTGAACACAATTATGTTATTTATTATTAACCTTATTTAGATAAGTTAAGGATTGTTCATTTGCAAAATCATCATTATCAAAAGTTTGATTAGAATCTAAATAATTAATGTAAGGCACCGCAAGATACTCAAAATATTCGTTTGTTTCATTGATAGGAAAAACAACATTTAGAACCTCATCAAAGGAGGACTCGATTACATTTGAGCAAGGATAGATAACAGAAGAAGAAGAAATTGGGTAAACATTGGGATTAGGTGGGATTTCAATAGGTAAAACTGGCGCAACATGCCAGTTGAGGAGACGTGTATCAGCAGCTTTAATCAGTTGGGATGGATCCAATGATGTAGTGTCTGAATGAATGATGCAAAGTGCCAGCCCCAGTGTCGGTAAGTTGAAGGAATATTCAGAATCACCTTCCTCAGTCTCTTTTGTACCTTTGATGAGCGGTTGTACATGGTGTTTTGAACTCTCGTCCCATGGGTATCCATCTTGGAAAAAGGTCTCCCTTCCAGGCTTCATCTTCTTGTCTGTATGGTTGTACCATGGTTCAGGGAAGCCGCAAAAGGGGAAGTCTTTCTCCCTCTTTGATGAATCATCCATTCAAGGAGTCACTTGGGATAGTCTGGATGTAATCTATTCATCTCTTTGGTCGAGACTGGCGGATCATTCTGAGCTCTTATTCTGACGGTTGATACCTCAATCCACAAGGAGGGAAATATATCTTTAGTTTAATTGGCTCAAGTATACCTTACTGTCTTTGTCCTAGCCCCAGTCTAGGCATGAAGTGCATGTTTCCGAACATCTGAATCACATTGACGTTGCCATGAGGGTCGTATTCTGTACAAACCCTTTCTTTGAAGTCATCCCCTGCCGCGAGTAGAGGTGGTTTAACTCGGAATCCTGATAGGAGCATATTATTTAACCCATGTTGTATCTCAAGAATTAGACTGCTAGTACTTGCACCCTCGACATTGTCGTTGTCGCACAAAATGGTGATGACCCGTCCGTTGGTGAAGAACTTCAATTTCTGATGGAATGAGGAAGACACACCCTTGATACTGTGGAGCTATGGTCATCCTAGCAATAAATTGAAACAAGCTGGGATGTTAATAACTTGGAATTCGACGATAGGATTTATAGGGCCAGCTCCTATTATAAACTTTATGGACCCCATCACCTCCCGACTGGTATTATCGTAGGCACGTACAACAACGGAGGTTGGAGCGAGGTCACTTTATTTCAGGCCTAAACATTTGAAGGTTCTTAGTGGGCATACATTCAAGGCAGATCCATTGTCGACAAGAGAGAGTGGTACGATCTTCCCCGTAACTTCGATGGAGATGTTGAGTGCATGATTATGGTTTAGCCCAATCCTGGGGATTTATTCTTTAGAAAAGGATAGAATTCGGGTAGAGGTCAAGGATCCAACCAAATTTACTGCTTCTTCTGGTGTGGTAGAGAGAGGAACAGTGGGTCCCATGAGCAGCTTGATCAAATAATTTCTGTGCAACTGGGAAGACATGAAAATCCCCCATAGGGTGATGTTAGCTTGAGTTTTCTTTAGTTGATCGAGGATCTTGCTTTCCTCGAGGGTAATTTCTGGCATAGGGAGGTTTTCAACACCCATCCCCTTGTCATTGGCCAGTAGTGAACTTGGAATCTGGTACGGCCTCCCTGATCTGGTCATGTGATTTACTGAAGAAGGGAAGAACATGAATCCCATTTCCTCGTCAGTCTCGGGTTGTTATTCCACCTTGTTTATTTCTTCGAGGAGTTCTTCAAATGATATCATCCCACACATGTCAGCTACTGGGCCAGTTTGCTATTTATTTGAATCTTCAAACTCTTCCCCCCATCCGGTGGCAATAATTTTGTCTTTCCAGGTAAAGTCCATGCATTCCACAACTTCGATGACTTCTTCATACATGTCTTCCCATTCTATAGGGATATGTAAGGGTGAAGGGACCAGGCACCCTTGTAGCTTCAGAGTATCAAGTAACTTGGTCATACTATAAATATCATTGGTTTGCCTGAATAATTCTGCCATGATCTGGACAATATCATCCAAGGTGACTTCATCGGTTAATACAACCCAACTGTCTGACTCTCGAGCCCATTTTCGTGCTTCCAAGAATAGCGTATATAATATCTGGCAATCAATGATCATCCGTGAGGGCAATTTCTGCCCGAACTCTAGGAGTTTGTTTAAGACTTCTGGTAATTCCATACTTCCATTTTCAGAACGGGTGCGGACAGCGATGCATGCTCTGGTAAGGAGTGACAGTGCCTGATCAGTGAGGCTAGAAGGGTGTAGGAGGAAACGTGGGCAGGTTTGGAGAGGTTTGGGAGAGTGTATGGGTGTGATTTGAGTTGAGGGATCAAATTCTGGGTTCTCTTATAAGAATATGGCATTGGCATGATTTGGGAGTGGGTTGTGAGTAGTGTTTGGCTTAGGATTAGCTGGTGGGGCAATGGTATCCTGGTCAATTAGACTTTGGATTACGTTTCGGAGGTGGAAGCATTGGTCGGTGGTATGGCCATCTGTTTGGTGAAAGGATCAATGGGCGTCTTCCTTGAAGTTTCTTGGGAGCGAATTTTGCAAAAGACGGGGATCCAAGGGTTTGATAAGGTTTCGGCTCGATAAGGCTTGATAAACTTTGGAGAGGGGAGCATGGAGCTCACTGTATTCTTTTTGGACTGGGATAGGGCAACTTTCTGATGCCCATGAAGTGGTCGTTTGAGAGATGTTATTGATGGTTGAGACTTTAGCACTGACAGGTTTATCATATTTTCTGGGGGTGAAATGTCGAGACACCTTCTTTGGTTCAACATCTGTTTTTGCCATACTCTCCTCAATTTCTACTCCTACTTCTCTGAGTGCTCGGAAGTGAGGATAGTATTTTCCCCCCATGGTGTGACACCCCACCTAATTAAATACCGGACGATAAATCCTTTATTAAATTAAAATCAAGGTGAACAGTTGGTTCATTCTTAGCATCACTGTCGCAAAATCAAATATACCAATTTAAACACCCTAAATAATTAAGCTAAGTGTCAAAACAATTTAAAACTTTATTTTTATTTTATTGAATCCAAATATGTAAACCTTCTTAACAAACAATAGTTTAAGAATCACATAAATACTAAGGATGGAAATAACACCCAAGAATTAAAACCCTACAGATAAGCCAAACTAGTTTTAAACTATAAATGAAACCATCCCGACAATAGATAACTCCCAAGGAGTACTGAATACAGAAAATACAAATAAAAATAGATCTCTGATATCACCAAACTGAATAGGGAAACATGCGACACATGCCATAACTATGAAGAACTAAAATAGGAACTGAATCAATGAAGAGGTCGTCTAAAACAAAGGCCTGCAACTCCCACATAAGCTGCATCGCGTCCAATCCAAGGAACCTATGCACATCGCCCCTCTGACTGGGCACGTGTAATACATATACATATATATACAAGAGAGAGAAAAAGACAGGAAACGGGTCAGAGCCCGAGTGTAAAACAACTTTAAAAATAGTTTAGCAAGTATTTAAAAATGCTCACCAGATGACATCACATACATGTTAGTACTTGACACTCTCTTGACAATTCTCACCTCTCATCTAGTGTGCATGCCTATCGTACTACTAAAATGACTCATAAGTCAATCTCAATTCTCCTCCCATAGATTCTGATTTGCGAGACCGTATGTCATGATTTAATAAAATAACATGTTATTAAAGGCCATTTTAGTCAATTATGAATAGCTCAATACTACTTTGAAATATCAGGCATTTACTACGAATAGGAACGTTTATTAAATATTTATCTACCTGCACACACAGTAGAAGATTTCCAGGTATATATATACTAATCGGCACCCCACATAAAATGTATGATACTAGCATACTCTACTATCAAGTCCCCGTATCTCACGTACAAAAGGGGAAATACTAGTTCGGAATCACTCTCGAATTGTATTAACACAAAACACATATATTGGAGGCGAATCATAGTCCCAAGTCACTAAGAGGTAAGCACATACCCTTATGTCTCTTATGAACGTCTGACTATCATTCTCAGATAGCCTGTACCAAGGACACTATGTTCTAGGGCACGGATCAATATCCCCCATAAAGGTCACATCAGAATAAGACTGTCCCGGCAAACTAAACCTCCGGGTGCACTTTTCTGACTATCTCAACCCTTCCGGACACATTGACGCACTCGAAATGACCATACAGGCGACTTATAATTTATTCACTTTTTATGATAATAATTTAGTCCTGACACGACATAGGCGCATCCCAACTTAATTCCCATAATTGTCATATTATTCACTCGTGAAAATTTTAATAAATTCAATTCTACATATTACTTTACTCATTAAGTAATATTCAACAAATCAATAAATTTTCGATAATTACTAACTCTTGTCACGCTAGTAAATGTTTAAAACAAATTTTCGGATTATTATTAAATTTATTTATCTCAATTAAATTTAATTAATCCCATAATTAAATGCCATCAAAATACGAGGTATTACATACTTCCCCCCTAATAACGGAATTTCGTCCCGAAATTCAGAAAATAAGGCCTACCTGGTAAAATAATTCTGGATACCTTATCAGTATGCAAACTATCTTCATAGTAAAGTGCTCAATCACTATAGTCCCCGCCTCAGAGCAAGCTTGTTTAACACTTTCATTAACGGCACGTCACATTGTACTCCTATCTGACAACATTCATATAAGACTAGCCTATACATCATTGACTCCCATTATTTTAATGTCATTGGGAAGCCGCACCTAACTATATGACAACTACTCGTATTTATCTAAATATAAAACTCCCATTCTGAGAGAAACCATACGAACATCTGACCACTCTTGTTCGCTTAAAATAGTCGTGGTAATTCCACCATAGTCATCAGACTCTAACTCGATCAATCCAAAATTTTGATTGTCCACCCATCTCTTACAATCAGAGTGAGAAAGGTTAAGATTTTTCCACACCAAAACCTCAATAAGATCCTTTATCACAATAAGCTGGTACGAGTTCTTTCATGGAACCCTACCATTAGGTAATATCTTCCCCCAATTATCGTACTATACTCCACTTTCTAGCTATAACCGTTGGGGAAATGAAACGATCACAATGAATCCAAACTTATTTTCACACTGCTCCACTAATGGTTAATCACCACTTACCTACTCCCCAGATTATGGGTGATAGAACCTTCTCAACTCGAAGTGTTATCCCCCGCTGCTTCCTGAAATTCCATATTGGAGGTGGGATTCGAAAATCTCATTCTAAGGAGAGCGATCACATACTGGCGTGATTCTTCATTTCAAAGGAAGGTTGGGGCACACTAGCTAATATTGTAAATTACCCCAAAGGAACATCAATTACTTCCTTCTTGGGTAACCTTTTCCACACGTTCGAAGGAACCCTGGATCTTACCTTGATGTTAGTAACCCACCAAGGAATTTTTTACCGACATGACCGCCCTCTTCCATTATTGGAATCGTCGGCTTGATACAAAGTTTTCCGGTGGAACCTATTGCTCCAACTGAATTCTATCTATGAGCGGTGCACGAGGAGACTACTCACTATGTCCTTCTCAACGTCGACTTCTACTTGAAATGACTCACATAAATGAGACCTAACACTCCCCTTATTTCATTAGCGTATACCGAAAGTTTAGACCCATGCATTTTTCTCTATTATGTGCACTGTTGAACCTTTATACCTTATTAACATCATCATTTAACCTACGCGCAAGTCACTTTCCACACTTGACTAGGTAAAGCTTCGCTCTCAGTGTTTTCCATAATGGTTAAACTTTATTCTTTTAAAGGAATACCCTTAAATTGCTTCCCATAGCCTTCTAAATACATTTGTGTTTGCTTCTCTGATTGTACACATACATATGTGACACTCTGCCCGCCCGGGGAGAGCAAACTAAGCGCTACTCGATAAGACTAAACTAATCCACAATATAACAAGGTATAGAGAATCTAAATAAATTCCCACAAAATAAAATAAATCACCAATCTCAATCTCTTCAAATTAATACCACAATATCTCTCGAAATAATTAAATCACCAATGCTCTATACAATCCATGCTTAACCCACTCCACTAGTACCACTTTGTTATGTCGTTCTCACAAACATATATTCCACGTGTCTATTCCCATATCTCTTCAACTCGAACGATTCTAACATCAGTTAACCAGGATGCCCACACACCCTATAACCGTGCATACTAGCGTAAGCATCATATACGCTCCACAGGTACCACCCAATTTTTCATTTTCTTTGTGATCACAACGTGATTACAACACTTGGGTACTCTCAATCACCCTAGAAATTAAAACTTTTAAATTCCTCCTTATCATCGTTCCACCCCACAACTCGTGGTGATAAGACAAAACTTTCAATGCTTTTTTACCACACCACCGGCTCCCCTGACCTTAAATCATAATACAACTTCCAACTTATAGATATAATTACATGCTCCTATACACTACTACCTAGCATTATCGGTTATCAAAATCCGTTAGGCCCTCCATCCATAGCAAGTGCCCCTTTATTCCGTCTTTTGTCAGAAAAGTTACATCTCCTCCCGTAATTACACTTAACAAAAAACATTTCCTCAATTGCACTATCGTTCTGTATTGATGGTAATCACATTCCATAAACCTAGAATACATACAGTCAGGATTCTCAAAATCCCGTCCCCAATCATATGGGTATAACTCTCAACTCCCACATCTCTAAAGGATAGATATATCAATGTGCTCTTTCTATCACCAGGTTCTGAGCGCTAAACATAATAATGAGTTACATCTTTTCGCTCAACTGTAAACCCAATACATACTGAATCATAACAACATAGTCCCTACACACACCAGGATCAAATATCTCGAGCCCACTATCCCCGATAATAAAAGTGTGAGTCCGACCCTCTCGCAGGTGAGGCCTCACCAAAACAAAACATGTTGCACTAATGCAACCATTTCGATAGCCTTGTAATAAATGCCTACCATCGTACTAACCATTTCGATAAAGTTATAACCAAGACAATATCATACTCGCATATCACCTCACTAAAACGAGTAATCTCAATAAAGTATATAACACTATTAATACACCCATTCATCCTCCGTGGATAGCACTAAGGAAAAATCCCGCTACACTAGGGAAAATATTAACATAATAATAACGTTTATAGTTATACGCACTAAACTCGTCTCACATGCTAATCTAGCAATGAACAAAATATAGTGACTCTCTCGTGTTACATAAAATACGCCTCATCCTCCGAGGATAAAACTCATACTTCCACCTTGCCAATCGTCTTGACTGCACAAATGGTCCCCGGATGTAATACGCGTGTCCAAACCAAACCCAAAACTACTTTAATCGTTGTCCTTCACTAGGCATCATACTATTTTCCCTTTACTCACTTCATAACTCACTTTATAAAAACATTAATGCATGTGACTTCACTCTCCACAAAATACCTCTACACATAATCCACTTATCAACTGTCATACTAACCATATTAGGATTGTCCTTCTCTCGGACCTTGGTAGTCTCGATTCCAGATGGCTACCCTCATTGTTCCCTTAGCCTTGTTGGCCCTAAAGAACATGCTACTGGCTACAGTAGTCCTTACTAAATTCACCATCACTCGGTAAGAATTCATCTATCCGATTCATTTAAATGGGTCCCCGAATGTGTATCTACACCCCCTTATGGTGCTACACTACCACCGTTGCATCCAGTCTTATTTTTGACTAAATTCTTTGGTTACTTTATCTTCCCACACAAAAAAGCATTATCATCTCCATTGACAAAGCACGACATTGTCAACCACTGAATCGACCGTCTAGGAGAATTCCCTTTTGAAGTGTTATTAACTATTATTACGAGTTGATCTCCCACTTGGAGTCCTCTCTTCCATTTATATCTACATCCGCCGATACAAGATTCGTTGACGGTTTAGATTCATAATCACAAATGGACCTCTGGCTGGTCCTCCTGTGATGATTTCAAAACAACATTCACATTTTATCCTGAACATCCGATGAAGGAACATGTGAGAAAACTGTACCCAAGGTCCTTCTATAGACATATCATTCCTCTTCTAAAAGTGGTGGATGACTCCCACCATTATAACTTCGTTCCGACAAACCAAGAAAAAATTTACTCCAAATTTTCACTTTCAGTTATCACCATTCCATCATATGTCCAGACCTTTGGATATTTTACCTCATTTTGCTAACACTCACAATTTTCGCATTTCTAGAATTTCCACTGTCAGTTCTCTTCAATGTTTCGTCTAACTTTTTCCCAGTCGTATTATGTTGGGTGAGTCTACTCTTGCACCTCTTTCGACTATAGAAGTATTTGGAAATCATAGGTTGTGCCCTAGCCGTCATTACAGTCCTGGCTTCTCATGCCATAATAGAGATGACCTTAACTACGATCATCATCCTCGAATATGCTCTACAAACGCAATTAAGCCCTGCCTCCTGATGTTTGCCTAACGGCCCTCGTCTGACATCCTTCATTGCTCGACACATGCACATATCCGAACGCAATTAGAATTCATTAATATACATACGTTATAGTAGGAGAACGGAATCTCACCATAGAAATCAACAATCCTAAACATAGGGCTCTATATCAAACAAAGCAATGCTGGAAGCATAATAAGCCTCACAGATCCTAAAGGACACTATAACCTGATGCTCTGATACCACCTGTGAAACCCCGCCTAATTAAATAAGGAGCGATCAGTCCTTTATTAAATTAAAATCAAGGTGAACAATTGGTTCATTCTTAGCATCACTGTCGCAAAATAAAATATACCAATTTAAACACCCTAAATAATTAAGCTAAGTGTCAAAACAATTTAAAACTTTATTTTCATTTTATTGAATCCAAATATGTAAACCTTCTTAACAACCAACAGTTTAAGAATCACATAAATACTAAGGATGGCAAAAACACCCAAGAATTAAAACCATCCAGATAATCCAAACCAATTTTAAACTATAAATGAAACCATCCTGACAATAGATAACTCCCAAGAAGTACTGAACACAGAAAATACAAATAAACATAGATCTCTGATATAACCAAACTGAATAGGGAAACAGGTGACACATTCCCTAACTATGAAGAACTAAAACAGGAACTGAATCAATGAAGAGGTCATCTAAAACAAAGGTCTGCAACTCCCACATAAGCTGCAGCACGTCCAATCGAAGGAACCTATGCATGTCGTCCCTGTGACTCGGCACCTGTAATACATATACATATATATACAAGAGAGAGAAAAATATAGGAAATGGGTCAGCGCCCGAGTGTACAACAGTTTTAAAAATAGTTTAGCAAGTATTTAAAATGCTCACCAATTTGACATCACATACATGTTAGTACTCAACACTCTCTTGATAATTCTCACCTCTCATCTAGTGTGCACGCCTATCATACTACTAAAATGACTCATTAGTCAATCTCAATTATCCTCCCATAGATTCTGATTCGCGAGACTGTATGTCCATGATTTATTAAAATAACATGTTATTAAGGGCCATTTTAGTCAATTATGAATATCTCAATACTACTATGAAATCTCAGGCATTTACTACGATTAGGAATGTTTATTAAATAGTTATCTACCTACACACACAGTAGAATATTTTCAGGTATATATATATATATATATATATATATATATATATATATATATATATATATATATATATATATATATATATATATATATATATATATACTAATCGACACCCCACATAAAATCTATGGTACTGGCATACTCTACTATTAAGTCTCCGTATCTCACGTACAAAAGGGGACATACTATTTCAGAATCACTCTCGACCTGTATTAACACAAAACACATATATTGGAGGCGAATCATAGTTCCAAGTCACTAAGAGGTCAGCACATACCCTCACGTCTCTTATGACTGTTTGACTATCATTCTCAGATAGCATGTACCAAGGACACTATGTTCAAGGGTACGAGTCAATATCCCCCATAAAGGTCACATCAGAATAAGACTGTTCCGGCGCGAAAACCTCCATGATAGCAAGTAGTGCGGGTATGATTAAACAGAGATATTCAAATAATATATATACATGCACTCATATATACATTTACATTATTCAGCTAAGTACACCCACTGCCCATAATATTTTAGCTCTACGTGGCACATAATGCCCGATTCCTACGTATAATTAAATCATTCTTTCATTTTCTCAATTTTTGCATGTTCTTAAGTACTTCTCGTCTCTCGAAGTGTTTCATATAGTTAAGCATAAAATCAATAGGTGGACCCTCACTACTCTACTGGTCTAAGTCTTTCTCAATTCTCACAAGACATACTATAAAGTACACATGATTTCCCACTAAATTTATATTCCCCAAACCCCATGGTTAATCTCATATAAACTCGTCTTACCCGGACCCTACTATACCCTATTGGTCCCTCTCATGTTCCATTATGTTATTTAAGTTATGCCCAAAGGTTCTCATATATTAAGGTTGGAATAATCGATAGGAGGAATAAAAATCAAAATCCAGGAAATGTCAATCGATCGACAAAAAGGATCGATCGATCGATCAAGTCGATTGATCGACATTCTTGAGTCGATCGATCGATCGAACAGTTATTTGCCTAGAAAATCTGCATCTCAGGCCCGCGGGTTTCTTTCATTTTAATTATCAAAACCTCCATTAAAGTGTCCCAAACTCCCAACCAAACATCATAAACGTTATAGCAGTGGGTGTGAACCAAATCTAACATAAAGTCTAGGAAAATTCATTAAGAAATCATCATTAAATGGTTGGGCTACATGAACTCATCTCAAACCCTAATTTTCCATATTCTTTCAAGAACTATATAATATTTCTAGAATTCTTCCTTTAATCCTCATTCAAATTCGTGATAAATGTTCTACATATGATGAGGGCCTCATTCTAGCATGTTTCTATTCCATTATGTTAGATCTAGTCTTCCAATTCACAATTTATCTCCCTAAAACTTATAATTTAGTTTCCTATTCTAACATGGATGGAATTTCAACTGCAAGATCAGCAAGATAAATACTTGCCTGGGAATATGAGTATGAATTTATGAGATTTTATGATGTTACTGTGTTCTCCTTCCTCCGATCTACACTCTGGCGATATTTATGGTGAAAAAATGGTGCAACTATGGTGGCTCTAGCCTTGGGAAGTTATTCACCTTCCTCCTCTAATGGCCTCTGTGAAATATGCTGGTTCTAACCCTATAATACAACCTCTACACCTGATATACATCTATAATTTTCGTAGGTAATTAAATCCCAAAAATAGAAATTACCAAAATACCCTCCCGGGTTACCGGTTAGGTCTAAAAACATCCCGAGACCCAAACTAAACCCCCGGGTACAGTTTTCTGACTATCTCGACTCTTCCGGACACATTGACGCACTCGAAATGACCATACATGCGACTTATAATTTATTCACTTTTTATAATAATAATTTAGTCCCGATACGACACAAGCGCGTCCCGACTTAATTTCCATAATTGTCATATAATTCACTCATGAAAATTTTAATAAATTCAATTCTACGTATTACTTTACTCATTAAGTAATATTCAACAAATCAACAAATTTTCGATAGTTACTCTCGTCACGCTAGTAAATATTTAAAACAAATTTCCGGATTAATATTAAATTTATTTATCTTAATTAAATTTAATTAATCTCATAATTAAAAGCCATAAAAATACGGGGTATTACACATGATTGCTTGGACATGGGGCAAGAAGTTCTTCTTCACTATGCTGAATTTTTCTTCCTCGGAAGGCCGATTAGTCATGGTCGATGCTTTTTGCCTCCATCGGGCTATGAAGTTAGTGACTGATTACCCAAAGTTTTGTTTGAGAAACTCTAAATCACGGCGAGTGACCTCAAGCTCTTCGTTGTACTTGTACTGTGACATGAATTCTCTATCCACATCCTCCCAACTATGGATTCTTGACTCTTCGAGAGATAAAAACCATTGGAGGGCGCTATCCTTCAAAGCTTGCTGATGCATTTCGGCTATCACTTCTTCAGAAGCCCCTAAGAGAGTCATGGAATGGTGATAACTATGAATATGAACAATTGGGGGTCCACTTCCTTCGAATTTCTCGATATTTGTCATCTTGAACTTCTCGGGTGACCTTGCTTTAGGATAAGGAGACATGTGGGTGTAGTCCATGTAATTCCCTGAGATTCTGACTTGGTCAAACTTTTTAGTTAGCATCTTGAGGTATTTTTTGAACTTGTTCAACTCCTACTCTTTCGGATCAATGATCATAGGCAAGTTGACCCCATGCTGGGCAAGGTTTGGCATCGAAAGCTGGGCAGGCGGCGGGCCATTAACACGAGGGGCACGTAGAGCGTCCTAATGTTCTTCGAGAACTTAAATAGGCTCGGATGGGCCCATAGCTCGAGGGAATAGGGTCTCGGGCTCTTGAGGAACGGTAAAATGGTTTTGTTGTGTCTCTCATACCTCAGTTTGGAGGTTGTCAATCTTGGACACGAGCTGAGCTAGAACTGTTTCCAGATCCGACTGCACAACGGGTTCTTGATCTGTGTTCTCCATGTAAAGTGGATGGATACCAGACTCGAAAGAAGTAACAGGAGAACGAACAAAACTCCAGGGTGATTTGACTGAAGATCGAAGTCAATAAGGAGCCAGGTCAAGGGCGTGCGATCGACATCTGAAGGCGTAAAATGAGATTTATTTTGAGAAAAAAGGGATGAACATATGTTTAACATAATTTTTCTTTTTTGATATTGGAAGACAAAATATTTTTGGATTTTTGATAAAGAGAGGAGAAATGTTTTTTTTTTTGGATTTTTGATAAAGAAAGGAGAAATGTTTTTGGATTTTTGATAAATAAAAAGGAAATGTTTTTGGATTTTTGTTAAAGAAAAGGGAAATGTTTTTGGGAGACGATCTCAGCATGATTATTATAATTGTTATGTTCTCACTTATATTAAATTCTCCTAAATGCAAAATGAAATGCCGGACGAGACCCTAGCCTGGAAAGATTGGGTTTGTAAAATATGCAAAGCTATTGCTGGACTTGTGACCAAGCTCACGGATAGGGTCCCATTTTGAAAAAGCGCAAAAATTTGGGTGGTAGGCCGACCCGGAATTTTGGCCGAGTTTCGGGTTGAAACCAGTAATCTAATATGAGTGTCCTAGGCTTGACACCTATATGCGGGTATGTAGTTGGTTGGTTGAATCGAAAAGGGTTCCCCCCTTTGGCATGACTTACACGATATACGTCTTGCTCTTGCGAGCAATCGGTACATGTGGACAAGACATTTGATATACCTCACTGTACGTGAATTGCCTCATCGTATACCTCGTGGGGACGGTACATGTGAGAGCGAATTCGATATACGCGACGTACATGAACGAGTTCCATGCAATATACCTCCCTTCATGACTTCTGTCAAGCAGTACAATGTGGGGCAACCGTTCGATATACGTCAAAGGTACTTGGCCAATGGAAGGTGAGAGCCATATCGCTTAGGCTAACTGCGCCCTGTCGGACCAGCGTCCATTACGAAGTGACCCTCCAGTTACTGGGTAAAATTTGGTTTATAACAATGCTCTTTGGTGATGTCGTGTGAATCATGCATGATCCTCTTATTAGTATCTTATGATGAGAGTGTATTTCTTGATCATACCAAACGGGGAGCAAAGTATGAGTACCAATGGTATACCAAGTATGGGTGATGTGTGCAACATGAGGATTTATGTGATCCTAGGTGCAAGTGGTGTGAAGTGTACATAATGAATTTTCCACAAGTTCGTGAATAGAAGCATAACCATAAGGTACACATGAGTAGTAAAGGGGAACATGTAAATAGGGGGATATATAAGAAAATAAAACACCCATCTAAATAGAGTCTAGCCCTCAAAATAAACATATAGTCCCCAGCAGATTGGCCACTGTGGCCATCCCTGATCCTCGCGGCGGGTGGGTAGAGTGAGGATCCTAGGTCCCACACGTCCCTCTCGGGAGAGCTTCGACCGACGTCATTGATGAGGTGAAAAATGTAGAGAGATGGAGTCGCCAATATATTTTAATTAAAACAGACAAAAGAAAGGGAGCCATCCCTAAGGACAGCATCCAAAGACATATTGATGCATATGATACCCAAATGATTCGAAAAGGGTCCGTAGGCTGAGTTATGAAATGGGAAGGTGTTAGGCACCCATTCCGCCCTTACGGTCTCTCATGGGTTTTTGCTATTTTCTTTTATTTTCCCTTTGATATGTGTGCATGTGTATATATAGTGGAGATAGGAATCCTCAGCTTTTATCATGGGATAGATAAAGCGAGTCATCTGTAGGAAGGTTTATAGAAATAATAATAGAAAACAGGATTTACGCGATTATTCTTGCGTTGATCGTTATAATGGAACGATAATGTATGTGGAATAATACGTCGCCAAGATCAAATATATATATATATATATATATATATGTAATCTACGAGAATTGAATTTAGAGAGAATAGAAAATGGAAAAAAGAGTATAAAATAGGACTCGAGTCTTGGGTTTTACCCCGAGATGCCAACGTAGCCTATAGAGGCATCAAAGTCCACGTAGTTCATATGCAAAACCCTCTTATTTGTGTTTGGGGAAAAAGTGTTTTAGTTCTGAAAAAAGTGTGGGAATTTCCGTTTGGAATTTATGAGAAAACCCTCTTTTCTTATTTTTTGGGTTTTTATTTGTATGAAAATAAGAGATGTGCAATAATACTAAGTAAAAATTATATTAGGAGATGTGAGATGAGAGAATAAAAGTGCTAAATAATAAAACAAATTAATGCAAATTTATGAGAATTAATGGAGAGAATTGAGAAAATTGGGCTTTCTTGAAGATCTTGAGTCTTGGAGAGTAGCCCTTGCACTTGGATGATGATGGTGGGTAATGAATTCACCAAGTTTGATGAAAAGGATGATGAAAAGTGAAGGTGAGAAAGGGATTTGGATGTAGAAATCATGCTGACTTCGAGAGAGGTTTTCTAGATTTGCTGAGAGTGATATGTTTCAGATCTGGGCTCCATTACAATGAGGACAAGCCCTACTTTTTATAGGCCCAGGGCATTTCCAATCGGCATAGCCCTAGTCCTGCCAATCGACTGGTGTGTTTAGGCACACTACCGATAGGCAGGGTCTGGGACCTGCCGTTTGGTAGTGTGTTTCTAGCCATTTTGGAAAATCGATCACAGAGTGCAAATCGTTGATCCGAATTGTGCACGGGGCAGACCGTTGGAAAGTTAATTCAGAGACCTTCTAATTTCCTTTGGATCGCTCCTGGGTTTGAGACTTGACTTTGGGTCAAATGTGGCTCATAATTGCTCGTCCGTCTTTTCGACGGGGAATCGTCGGGCGCAAACAGATTGTTTGTCCGCATGGTAAGTCCGAATCGCGCATGGGGTGGACTGTTGGAAAGGTTAGGAGATGTAATTTGGCATTCCAAAGAGTTTGATCCGGTTTGAGGAGTTGACTTTGTTCAACCGGGCCCTGAAAGCATTTGGAGACCCCTCAGAAGAAAACGGATCGTTCGTCCGTACCGTAAGTCAGAATCGTGCACGGGGTGGACCGTTGGAAATAGGTTTCAGTGTGCTTTAAAGATTCATTCGGTCTTGATTAAGCTGAAGAGTCGAATTAGGTCAAACAGAAACCGGGAGCGTCCTGTGGCCTCTTTATCTAGTTTCGGGGAAAATGGGTCATTCGTCCGTTTGGTAAGTCGGAATCGTGCACAGGACGGACCGTTGGAAAGGGGATTCAGTTCCCTTTGAAGATTCATTCAGTCTCAGTCGAGATGAAGAGTTTTACTTTTTGGTCATGTGGAGCCTGGGAGCGCCCAATGGCTCGGTACTCGGGGTATGACCTGGGTTTGCAGTGATATAGGGAGATGCTAGGGACCTAATGAGAGTTTAGGGGGTAAGAGAATGGGGTGTCTATAGGTGGGGTGGTCTAGAGTAGAATTGGATGTAGGGTGTGGTTCGAAAATGGGTTTGAGTTGGTGCTCGTTGGATCGCGGGTCGCCGACGGGTTGTGGCTTTGGTTCGGAGGTTCACGGGCTTCGTTTCTGACCGAGTTTGGACAGGTGGAGGTCATTCCGAGCATGGGGATATCTGGGTACGGTGCTGGATAGGTGCGGCTTCGAGTTTTAGGAATGGGTTAACATGGGTTTCAGGGTTATGTAGGCTCTCGGGTTATGGCTGGAAGAAATGGATAGCAGGTTGGGGGTTGATTTTTGGTTATTGGTATAGGTGGAATAAGGTAGGTGGTGGTGGGTTTTTGGTTATGGAGGTATGGAGGAGAGAGAAAAGGGTGGTGTTGGGAAGAAGATGGGGGTGAAGGTGATAGGGTGTGGATGAGTGTATGGCATGAGTGTGTGTGTTAGGGAGGTGTTTGTGTGTATGTTAGGTTTGTGTTAATTGGGTGTGAGTGGGTTTATGAATGTGTTTAATTTGTACCTAAAAAATTAAACTACCTAACTAAAGAATAAAATTAAATAAAATCTACTAAAAAAATAAAATCCTAATCTATAAAATAAAACTAAAATAATAAATAAATATGAAACTAAAAAGGAATAATAATAAAGAAAAAATAAAAATCTATTAAAACTAAAAATTAAAATCCTAAAAAAATGTAAAATCTAATGAAACTAAAAATAAATGAAATTAAAAAAAACTAATCCTAATAAAAATAAAGATAACTAAAAACTAATAAAAATAAAGATAACAAAAAACTAAAAACTAATAAATATCAATATCAATATCAAAGTAAAACTACACTAAATAAAAAAGAAATATAAAAATAAATCCTAGAAAATTCTAAATAAATCTAAAATAAATCCTAAAACTAAAACGGGTGAAACTAAAAATCTAAGAAAATAATAAAAGTACAAACTTCAAAATGGGTCAACGTGTGTAGTAGTGTGCACCAGTCAAAATGGGTCGAATATCATAAGAGTAATTCCTAGATTACCTTTTCAGAATCAATGATTCAACTTCAAAATCTCACGGGATATCTCTCTCTCAAACGAACTCTCGAGATTTGGGTTAGTGTATCGCTCTTGTGTGTGAGGAGGTGAGTAAATGTAAGTAAGGTCAAACATCTCACACACACATAACAAGGAATGAACAATTAGAAAGAAAAGTGATCTCATGAAAGAATGCGGATCATTATAGTTAGAACGTCGAGTTATTCACCACGTTGACTTTCATTTTTTCGAACACCTAGGGGAAATATGGATATTTATGGGTGACGGGAAAATGAAATGGGATGAGAATGATGAGGTATGATGGTGCCGTATGGATGATGGATGAGTGATGGATGCGATAAAAGTGTACTATACTTGAAGAACAAATGTCTTTATTACATGAAAATTAACTACAAACTTTCTTTTTTCTTTTTCCTTTTCTTTTCACTTTTTTTATTTTTGCTATAATTTGTTTTTTCTATACTCTCAACACTGTTGACACTTTACATTTGAAAAATAATATTTTTCTCAAAATGATGGATGATATGGATATGATAAATGGATGGTGTGGGGAATGTGTGGGAATATGGAAGAACATTGTAAGGTAATGGACGAAGTGAATGGTTAGTGTATGGTTGATAATTAACTGATCGGGACAAATTTCAAGTCACGCATTTCTTACAACTCGAAAGCGATGTCGTTCTCCATGATCAAGCCAAAAATGAAGAATAATGAGATCATACAACAAATAATGTGTGGACCCAAAGAAAGTTGAATCAACTTGTGACTCGGAGATTGCGTAAAACTCTCTAAAATGTGAAAGACACGAATCTCACAAGCTAAAGTCTCCACTAGTGATCCTTAAGGTTTTTTTGAGAATTATAATACTCTTTAACTCTAAACCATAGTGACGTGATAAGTGCACAAATTTTGTTGAGTCAAGAAATTAGTGCAACATGCCATGTTATGTATTACATAAGCTATTTAGAAAAAAAAATTAAACAAATAAATAAATCATCTAGCTTGATTCCTAGACTTAAAACGATGGATGGTAAAAAATTCACATCAATGAATGAGATGAAAGAAACTGCAAGAAAATTTTAAAAATGAGGTTTAAAAATAAAATAAAATTCAAAAGAGGTAGAATTTTGATAAAATTCCCCAGCCCCAAACAAAAAGGAACATCGTTCTTGATGTTAAGTAAAATAATATTAAAATTGAGAGCAGAAGGGAGGAAAAATATTACCACAATCAACCGCCAATGAATTGGACAAATGTTTCCAAGAAGAAACCTGAATAAATGAAAAGATGACAAAATTGTACAAGTCTATAAACATGGCAAAACATTGGGTGGTGATACTCACCACTCCCAAACAGGATGAGTCTAATACTAGAAACAATGGGCTGCCTCCCGATAGTGCTAAGTTTAATGTCTTCAGCCAGACCGATGGGATTTCATCCTAAAGATAAGATCAAGGAAAGCGCGGGGTGGTAGAAAAATTGGGTGATGATACTTACCCCCAAATAAGACTGAAGCGTCAGTCTTATTGGATAAAGGCTAAAGAAGATCACTTGTATGGCAAAGTGACTCACGCGATGCAAAGCATCGGCGGACCATGGGTGGGTGGGAAGGAATGTATATGGAAGGATGGAAAGGGTGAAGGTGAATAGGCACCGATCATGGGCCTTATTAAGCCGAAAGGTGACGGCAACAAGGGCCCTATAAGAATGGTGCTCAAGTTGGTTGGGGAGGCGGAATGGTGTAGTGATTTGGATGTGACGGGGATCATGGGTATAATGTGACCGTTCTATAAATGGGGGATGACAATGGTCATATCATGACAGATCGAAGAGTTGACTATATGAATAATCTATACCGCAAATAAACAGTGTGCGTGACGGAACAAGCTCAATGTAACGATTGAGAGTATCACCACATATACTCTCGTGTATGGAGGGATGGAGGAAGAACTCACAAAATGGGTTGTGGAGTTCGAAGATGGAATATGGGAGTAAGTAAGGACCTAATGAGATAAGTGGCAATTGTAAAGGTACGGTGACTAGGTCCAAACATGGTTGCGGGGCGGGATGGATGATGGGTGGATCGGGTGGGACAATGGGTGGAGTAAGATGATCTATCTCTAGAGTTGGAGATACACACTCATTTGGAGGGTCAAAATGATCCTCAATTTCCTCCTGAAGAGGGAGTGTGGTATCGAGTGATGGCGAGATCAACTTATCCACCGATGTGTCACCATCCGTAACGGTGAAAGGGTCTAACGGGGCATTAAGATCCGAGATATATGAATCAACATCAATATCAAACTCAAAGTGAGCCAAACATCTCTGGAGAGGATCCATTGAAAGGTAGGTGGGACCCATCTCCAATTCGATCTCGGTGCATCTCGGAGAACTCGTAGCCGGAGCTAACCTATAAGGAATGGGCGTCTTGAGGATACACTCAATGGGTGCAACATGTATAAACTCGGTTGTATTTTTGGATTCAACGGGAAGCGAACCTCAAATGTGTGTTCTTTTGGATATAGAAGGGAAGGGCGAACCTCGACCTTAGGTTCTTTTGGATTTTTGGGGTATTGATTAGTCTCACTAGCGAATGGTAAGTTAACACAATTGTCAACTTGGGGCTCGGACCATGGAATGGTCTCCACTACGAGATTCTCAGGAGGATAGGGTTGGTCTCACTCAAAATCGATTGAATAAGATGATACATCATCATCCCACACTGGATCAACAATGGGTGAAGATGAGAGAATATCCGACTCGATCACACACTCAAATTCATTATGGCGTTGTTCAAGCCTTCGGAGAGCTTGCGTTTGAATTTAAGTTGCTTGCTCTTACTAGAGGATGAACTGTTGCAAGAGGCTTTCGAGAGCGGAGGTGGATGACGGTGCGAAAGTGATGGTTGGTGATGGGACAATGGTGGATGTGTGAGGTGGACTCTACACACTAGTATCATGACTAAATGGAGAATACTCATAGGAAGTGTGGGGAGTGGGGCCAAGTTCATCATACGCGAAATGATCGCTTCGTGATGGAAAAATGGTTGATACACAAGGGGTGATTAGTTAGAGAACTGATCGGGATGGGGTGCGCGAAGTTTCCATGACGACTGGTGGAACATGTGAGAATCCAAAACAAGGGGTTAGGATTCATATTTTGTGGGAGGGTGATCAATCCGCCACGAATAATTTGGTTGTACACATCACTCGGTATTAGATATGTCATGATAATAAGACAGAGTGGGTTCCAAAATAGTGTTAGATGGATACACATGTTCCATGGTGGGGTCGGATGGATAAGGAAGGTACGGGCATTCATAGGACATGTGATCGACATACGAACAATGGGTGCACAACAAAGTCTGGGACACATTGACACTTGACACCGAGGGTAATGAAATACGAGATGCGTGCATAGATGTGTCAAGAGTATCAACCGTACTCGTAAGAGAGGTGAGACCACTAAGGATATCATAAAGAGATTGCTCAGGATCAATCTCACACGTGTCGCGTGTCAACGGGAAATGACCAAAGTAGGGCCATAAGGGAAGTTCTTCGGCCATGATGTTTGAAATATTTTTTTGGATTCTTTTAAAATTTTTTTCAAAAGGAAAGAAAATATTTTTGGATTTTTCTAAAAATAAAGGAAGAAAATATTTTTGAATTTTTTTGGAAAAGGGACAAAAGTGGACTCTATATGAAACACACTAGGATGGAGCACACAAAACCGACTACCAAAGGATTAGAATTAGACACGTACAAGCGAAGGAAAATTCTAACTAGCACGTAACCAATTTTTATCTTCAATTAGGTGAATGGGTAGTCAAATTTAATTAATCCGTGGGAGAGAAAAAGCTTAAAATCTTATACATCGCCTAGAAAATTGTGCTCCTACTTGGCTTGCTAGTTGATGGATTTTAATTAAGTGATGGCACGGGTTAACAAGCAAGTGAAGTTAGGTGATTGAGTTGGGTGATGAAATCCCTTCTCGTTTCAGTGACTTGGTCTACGTCTTAAGTTAATTAATTCATCAAACCATTCAAAGTAAGACTATGCAAAAAAATAAAATCACATAGGAGCAAATAGTCAAACAATAAATGGACTTGCTAATACGAGAGGCGCGAGTGATAAAGAAATGTAACTCCTACGAATTTTATACACGTAGGATGAAGACCGAGTTGAGTCAACTGGGGGGAAGTTCGCCTAACTTCAGTCGTCCCCGGGTGTCTTACGGACCCAAAGTAGAGAGGCTTCAAAATTCCACTCTAGGGGCTCTCTCTCTCTACCTTGTCCTGTTTCCCTTTTCATTTTTTTTGTTTTAATTTAATTATTACAAATAATTGGTGTGAAAATGTACCCAAATAAATATAAGGCCTCAATAATCCTAATACAACACTTCTAATAAAAGGGGAAAATGCTACTAAATAACTAATGAATTACAATTCAAAAATCTTCTCAAGTGCGTCTATCTCCTAAAAGCGACAACGATGGCATTTGATAACTAGTCTTTTTGCGTATATATCGTTGTGGGGTAAAAGACGGTCAATCAAAATTCCCTTTTGGTACCTTCAAACACACTAAAAATGTATATTGGCAAGTAAGGGGTCAATTCGCGCTCTCGAATGTGGACATGAGCAAAATGAAGATAATGTCCGATTTTCTTAAAAGAAATATTTTTGAAGGGATATTTATACTACTAATTATGAACTAAAACTAAAAATACACTAAGAAATAAAGAAAATGATAAAGTGAGCTAAATATGATGAGAAAATAATTATGAGATAATTCAAGGGACTAAAATTCACCACTTAACCTATTTATTTTTATTAATTAGTTTGTCTATTTGTAATACCCCAAAACATATATAAATTTACAAATCAACTCTCGTTGCAAATGTATATTTATATATAGTCTTTTCAGAAGATAAATATTTAAATTTCACATACTCACAAAATTTAGATTTAAACATTGTTTTAATAAATCACCCGCTAGGGAAAATTCACTAAAGTGTTTTAAATAAAAAAAAAATTACATTTTTAGAGTAGAGAAATTCAAACTTTAATATTATTTAACAATTTCCTATCTCTAGTTTAATTAATAAATATATATTATAATCTGAATTTTCGATTTTCTCTCGAAAATAATTCACCCTCTCTCGAGGCGTAAATATTAATTTTAAAATTTTAATATTAATATTCAAAAGGGCATAATATATGAACAAACTAAAAATAAAAATAACTAAGTTAAGGGTTACATATCACCCCTTGAATGGGGTATTTATCCTCTCATGTTGGTATTATTACATATAAAATGTTATAATGACACAATAAGAGTCATAATAAATAAAATAGAGCGAGAATAAATAAATAAACCAAGTCTCCTCGAGTTTAATATTATCCTCCCAAACATGAACAATTAATTTCACCCACAAATCTGATTTTACAACACACAAAAAAATATCACTCAACTCACAATTTATGTCTCACAAAAATAATCTGCCCCACTCAAATCACTATAAAAAAATTAGAAAAGACGAAAAATAAAATTTTTGTACAATGATAAATCGAAAATGAGCTAAAAAAATGGAGCTCCTATACTAAACTATCTCCTACCTTTTGTGTCCGCCCCTTTCTTCTTTCTACCCATTTTTTTAAAATGAAGAGAAGGTCTTGAAATCAAACATCACATGGGCAACGGGCTAGAGAGGCTAGCGTATAGTAGAAGATGAGTTAATAGGAGTTAGGAGCCGTTTGAAACAGAAGTGTCAGAGGGGTTCTGGGTTTGGACTGTTGGTTTTTGAACTTTGGGTTTTGGGAGGTGAGAAAACTTCGTGGGTTATTTTGGTATTTTATTTTTCGTTTTGCTTTGGCTGGTGGCAAAAACACGATTTTGACTTTGGAGAAATGGGTTTTGGATGGTCATGGGTGAGGTTTGGTTGGGGTGGTCTCGGGTAGAAGTGGATGTCGGGTGTGGTTCGAAAATGGGTGTGAGTTGGTGCTGGTTGGATCGCGAGTCACCGGCGGGTTGGGGCTTTGGTTCGGAGGTTCGTGGGTTGAGTTTATGACCGGGTTTGGACAAATGGAGGTCGTTCCGGGCATGGGGATGTCTGGGTATAGTGCTGGACAGGTGCGACTCCGGGTTTCGAGAATGGGTTGACATGGGTTTCGGGTTTATGCTGGTTCTCGGGTTATGGCTGGAAGAAATGGGTAGCATGTTGAGGGTTGATTTTTGGTTGTTGGTAAAGGTGGAATAAGATAGGTGGTGGTGGGTTTTTGGTTATGGAGGAGAGAGAAAAGGGTGATGTAGAGAAGAAGATGGGGGTGAAAGTGATATGGCGTGGATGAGTGTGTGGTATGAGTGTGTGTGTTAGGGAGGTGTTTGTTTATAAGTTAGGTTTGTAGTAATTGGGCGTGAGTGGGTTTATGTGTGTGTTATTTTGTACCTAAAAAAAAAGTAAACTACCTAACTAAAAAATAAAATCCTAATCTATAAAATAAAACTCAAATAATAAAAAAAATATGAAACTAAAAACAAATAATAATAAAAAAATAAAAATTATTAAAACTAAAACTTAAAATCCTAAAAAATGTAAAACCTAATGAAACTAAAAATAAATGAATTTAAAAAAAAACTAATCCTAATAAAAAATAAAGATAATTAAAAACTAAAAACTATTAAAAATCAAAATCAAAATAGAACTACACTAAATAAAAAAGAAATATAAAAATAAATCCTACAAAATTCTAAATAAATCTAAAATAAATCCTAAAAATAAAACGGCTCAAACTAAAAATATAAGAAAATAATCAAAGTACAAATTTCACACACACAGGGCTCGGGGTATGTTTAAGCCAGGTCTGGGATAGGTTAGGGTTACGGGACAAGGTATTTAACTCCATTCTTGATGTAATTTGCCTTGTAATAACACTTTGGACACCGCAATTGCAATCAAGCCTGCACACTAAATATTTACGCGCATAAGACCCAAATTATCGAGAATTAGCAACTAAAAATCGTCTATTTGGGGTATAAAATGTACACTTTTGGGTGCTTATCAAGCGCAGAGTTATGTTGCAACGTTTCCTATTATTGAGAGGGTGAGACCGGTAAAACACCGACTGGGACTTCCAGAGCATCTACAGTGAATACCCGACGTGTTTCACGTGGTATTTCTGAAGAAATATCGGAGGAGCATGAGAGCTTGTAACATGTTCCATTTGATCAAATTAATTTTCATCTAGACCTCTCGTGCGAGGAGAGGCCAATTACTATTTGGGATCGTAGGGAGCGTAAGCTGCGGTCAAGGTGGTGCTAATAGTGCGAGTGTAGTGGGGACACCCTAATACTGATGAATCGACATGTGAGTGGGAGGATAACGTGCGAGAGAAGTATCCAGACTTATTCACCACAAGTATGTCCTAATTTCGGGGGCCAAATTCCTTGTAAGGGGGAAATATGTAATACCCCGTATTTCTATGTCTTGACAATTTAATTAATTCGGGAGATTAATTGGGAAAAATATATTGAATTGAAATTACGCGAGTGGAGTAATTTAATGTGACTATATGAGAAATATGATTATTAATATTGATTGAGATATTGATACTGATCAATATTATAGTACGAAATTTATTAAATGTGAATTGTAAATAATTGCTGATTATTCTAATACGGCATAGTGAGTGATATGTGAGTATTTTATTTTATCTCAACCGGGAGTCACGTCTAGACTAATTTGAGGTTGAGAAAAAAATATATTTTTAGTGACTCGAATGATAATTTAGAGGTGAGGGATGATCCCGAATGGGTCAAAATAGTAAAAAAAGTGTACCCAGGGGTATTGTTTGGGTCCAGGATCAATTTTAGACCTAACGGGCATTTTTTGAGGGCGTTTTGGTCATTTGGCAAATAGAGATTAAGGGTCCAATGAAATTCTGGGTGTTATATCTGATGTTTAAGACTTGAGGCAGGGTTAGAAATAGTTAAACCCAAAGGAAGCCATTAGATAGTAAAGATAAACAAATTTTCAAGGCTTGGGAGGTATTCTTGAAGAATTGGACCCAAATCTTGCATCCTATTCATGTAGGGAATACAAATTCGAAGAAAGAAACATCAATCCATCAGCAACCCCATGCATTCAGACCCTACAGACCTAGAGGCAAGTTGTTTATTGTCATTTTTTTGAAGTTATAATACCCGATGAT
Organism: Sambucus nigra; assembly: GCA_949130495.1. NCBI lineage: Eukaryota > Viridiplantae > Streptophyta > Magnoliopsida > Dipsacales > Adoxaceae > Sambucus > Sambucus nigra. Next base: position 558,736,469 of record OX422210.1, on the reverse strand, counting down.
GCTGGAAATAGCACCACCCTTCAAGGTGTTTATAAACTCAATTCAATGTTAACAATGGCAGTATAAAGGCATATAGTAGAAGGAGGTTAGGAGAAGAGGAAGATCACCGAAATATAAGTGGTTCAGCCAATTAGGCCTACGCCCACTGTGCAAGTGTGTGATTAATATCACTGTATGAGGGCTCTAATGGCCATAGATACAAAACTCTCAAGCTTTCTCTCTCTACTGTGTAAAATGATAGAGTTTTTATTAGGGTTTCTAATTTCGGATCCTTATCAAGATAGAGGATGACCTTTATATATAATTCCTGGGGGGGTGTAGTGTACCCCCCAAGCATGCAATGAGTATGTGCATGAGGCTCGAACCAATATGAGAATGACACCTGGTTAATCTCCTGTAGATAATGATGACCTCAATATTCCCCCACGTGAGGGGAATTATTCGGTTATAACTGATTGGGTACACATGTTTCGAGCCCCGCATGTGCACATAAGAGCTCGGCCAACTGCGATTGGTCACAACTTCGGCCTGGGATAGGACGAGGTGGTGACCTTGACTCAAAGGGAGAGCCAAGGTAAGGCTTGTTGTGCTATAACGTCGGCCTGGGCCGAGGTAGTGGTGGCAAAATAGTAACGTCGGTCGACCCCTAGCCGAGATCGATGTTGATGATGGGATGACAACCTCTTCATCTTCCGAGCCGAGGTTTCAATTCTTGGAAGATCAGGTGGATAACCTCCCCTGGATCATGGCGACCTCACATTCCGAGGTACCTAGCAACGTCGACCGTGGCCGACCTTGCCTAAGACGAGTCTGCTAATGATGAATTCAAGGTCCCTCAAACATCGGCCACCCTCATGTCCAAGGTTGATGTCTCTGAGCCGAGGGGGTACATTCAGGGCATATCAATCATCCCTGGCCCTTAGTCATATGTAGGAGCAGTTGACTAAGGGGTATATAACTCCGAGTTCCCTTTGCATTGTACCCATGTACCTTTCTTGACACTTGTCAATTGCTGAAGTGGCTTGTGTGTCTGACAACTATAATCATTGTAGTATTTTGGGCTCCCAAGGAAATGATGGGCCTTGGGAAGCGTGCACTCATACTTAAGGGTTTAAACCCTATTTTCTTCTCTTTCTTCTTCATTTCTCTCCTTCTCTGAATTCGGTCATTTCTGCAACTCTCTCTCTCTAGAAGAAATCTGATTTGAAGTGCGTTTGGGTGTTCATTTACTGGGATTCCTTCCTTGCTTCTCCTCACCTTTCTTCAGGTACCCCTCATCCTTCTTTTCTTTATTTTTCTGCCTTTATTCTTGATCTTGATTTTTCGGTGAGCTTCAAGAGTTTTCTGGTGAGGGTATCAATTTTTTGGCAACACTGTTCTTATTGTTCTTGGTAGTTTATACTCAAAGCCTGATAGTTTGATCTTTAATCCCTTTTACCAATCCTGTTTGTTACTTAGGAGAGTTGTAAGTGTAGAGTCTGCCTCATATGCTCAGACCCCTTTATCAACTCTTAGAAGAATTCCCCTCTCTTAGAGAGAAGACCTTAGAGAAAATTAGGCAAATAGAAAAAGCGCAGGAGGAAGGTCGTAGGTCAGAGGAATTCCCCATCAGACCTATCTTTCCCCCACCTCTGAAGGTCATATACCCCGAACCAACTGAACCAGCTAACGAAGCAGAGGTTCCTACTGAACCCTCTCCAATGTCGGAGTCTGAGTCATCCACATCAGACCCTATGCCCGTGGACTCCTTCCAAGAGGCCATGGACCTCACAAATCAACAAAATCAAGTCCCTGGCCAGGCAGAGGTTTCCAATCGGGCCTCGTCTCATAGAAGTTCAAGCACATCAACCTCTTCCTCAACGGTTGAGATTATTGGACCAAGTGTGGCGGTTCCACCGATTCTTGAAGCCATTCCTCTATCGACAGTCACAGGGGCTGAGTTTGCTCAAAGGTTTCCAGGAGGTACGCCATCCTCTGCTCGGGCCAACGTTGAGTTAGATGATGATGATGCTGTGGAGAGTGATGTCGGTACCTCTGAGGCGACCGATATTGAGAGTATAGTCAACGAGGTCGACCTCTTGTCCTTTAGATACCTATATTCCATAAGCCCCTCTATAAAACTCAGGAGACCTCTGAAGGAAGAGATGGCTTATGACGACCGAGATGGTGAAATCTTCCTATACGGATAGTTGTTCAAGTTGGGATTTCATCTACCCATCCATCCCATCATCAGGTCTATATTGGCCTATATCAACTTGGCCCCTTCACAGTTGTCACCCAATTCTTGGAGGGTGATAATTGGATCCATCGTCTTATAGAGGGCTGTCCATCACTCAGACCTTCCTGTCCAAGTCTTTACAAGGTGCTATATCCCTTCATCTGCCAGGAACCATCTGAGCTATTATCATTTCTTATCTCAGAAGTCAAACAAAAAGATGATTCAAATTACCCAAACCTCAAACCATAACTAGAAGACACGGTACTTCTTTGCATCAGGGCCATGGGAATTTGGTCCATACGCCCCCTCTTCCTATTAGAGATGAGGATACCTATAAGACGGGGAAAGGTTACAATGGTTGCTAGGGCCGACCCCGAGCTTAGCCAACAAAATCTTCAGAAGGTCAAAGACCTTCAAGACCAGGGGGAGCATGGTCTTCTTGTAAAATTCGAACATCTGATGACCCCCAATTACCTCTTTGAGACCGGTCTAGGGGGAGATTCTCTGTCATAGCTTGGTAAGTGCTTTTAATTTCAATAAGTCATACCTCTGAATTGAAGTATATCTGATTCTCTAACTCAGACCTTTCTATCTTGCAGAGCATCCGAAGGGAATATCTGACGAGTTATGGGTGATGGAAGCACCAAGTTTGACGAAGATCATCAAAAAAGAAGGTCTGAATGCTCCTCCTCCCCCTCCCTCAACCTCGAGGGCTGAGGCCACCAAGAAGAGAAAGGTTATCGATCCTGCCCCTGAGGATTAGAGGCATAAGAAGAAAGGTGGAGATCGTGCCATCCCCATTTCTTTCGAGGATGCATTATCTTCTTGTATAGAGCAACTGAAAATTAACGATAGTATCATAGGCCACAGTTTGCAAGCATTGGATGCCATCGGCTCTGCTATGACCGATGCTGACAAACACTTTTATCGATCCATGCACACCCCTTTGCTGGTTGAGTTTGGCCTTCACAGGTCTATTCAAGTATGACTTCAAATTTAAATTTAGCTTCGAACTATAACCTCTCCTTTGAATTTCAACTTATATATACATCCACATGATTTGTAGGGCCTCACTGCTATGCATCATCTTGCCAACTGGACTCTGAAGAAGTTGCCCCTCATCCAGAAAGGCCAAGAGGATGAGAAGGTGCAAAGCTCTCTAAATACAGAGGTAGACCATCTGAAGTCTGCCTTTGAAGGGTCTGATAAAAAGGTTAAGGAGTTGGAGAAAGAGATCTCCAAGCTTAAAAAGGACCACACCATTGCCCTGAACGCCAAAGATGACGTTCTCTAGCAGAAGGTTGACGCTGTAGGGAAGGCAACCCTTGAGGATGCTTCTGAGGGGATTCTAGCCGATTACAAAGTCTCCGATGAATTTATCAGCTTCGGCTTTGAGTACCTCGAAAGAGGTATTAAGGCTACTGGAAAATGGGCGGCTGCTAAGGAGAAGGAGTCAGGGAGCTTGAAAGCCTCTGAATTCATAGATCTGGGTTTTGCTAACCCTCAATTTGCTCAAGTCCTTCAAGAGGATTAAGAGGAAGACACTGCCCTTACAGAGATGACGCCACTGGATGTTACAGAGACTGAGGGAGCCAACCCCAGAGATGATGGGGCTGAGGTGACCAACGCCGGCCAAAGGAATCAGGCTGAGGATGACAGCACTGTCCCTACAAACCCCTAGGACATCTTAGTTGTGAAGCTTTTGTACTATTTCACTATGTATTTGAATTGTAACCTCTGATGAATAATGTTACTTTATATTTTTGCCATTTGTAACTTAATCTGTTAACCTCTGAGGAGGGCTATTATTTCTTCTCTTATTGAATTGTTTGTTGGATGATTTTCTTTGCCATGCATTAATTTTCACTAAGATGTTATCCCTATAAGTAATTTCACCAAATTAATTATGCTAAGCGTCTGAGGTCATCCCAGAATGATGTCTGACCTCAGACCTTATCACCAAAACATGATGTTATAAGGTCTGAGGTCATCAACTAAGATGTTATCCTCATAAGTAATTTCACCAAATTAATGATGTTAAGGGTATGAGGTAATCCAAGTATGATGTCTGACCTCAGACCTTCTCACCATATCATGATGTTATACGATTTGAGGTCATCAACTAAGATGTTATCCTCATAAGTAATTTCACCAAATTAATGATGTTAAGGGTATGAGGTCATCCAAGTATGATGTCTGACCTCAGACCTTGTCACCAGATCATGATGTTATAAGGTCTGAGGTCATCAACTAAGATGTTATCCCCATTAATAATTTCACCAAATTAATGATGTTAAGGGTCTGAGGTCATCCAAGTATGATGCCTGACCTCAGATCTTGTCACCAGATCATGATGTTATAAGGTCTGAGGTCATCAACTAAGATGTTATCCCCATTAATAATTTCACCAAATTAATGGTGTTAAGGGTCTGAGGTCATCCAAGTATGATATCTGACCTCAGACCTTGTCACCAGATCATGATGTTATACGGTCTGAGGTCATCAACTAAGATGTTATCCCCATTAATAATTTCACCAAATTAATGATATTAAGGGTCTGAGGTCATCCATGTATGATGTCTGACCTCAGACCTTGTCACCAAATCATGATGTTATAATGTCTGAGGTCATCAACTAAGATGTTATCCCCATTAATAATTTCACCAAATTAATGATGTTAAGGGTCTGCGGTCATCAACTAAGATGCTATCCCCATTAATAATTTCACCAAATTAATGATGTTAAGGGTCTGAGGTCATCCAAGTATGATGTCTGACCTCTGACCTTGTCACCAGATCATGATGTTATAAGGTCTGAGGTCATCCAAGTATGATGTCTAACCTCAGACCTTGTCACTAGATCATGATGTTATAAGGTCTGAGGTCATCAACTAGGATATTATCCTCATAAGTAATTTCACCAAATTAATGATGTTAAGGGTCTGAGGTCATCCAAGTATGATGTCTGACCTCAGACCTTGTAACCAGACCATGATGTTATAAGGTCTGAGGTCATCAACTAAGATGTTATCCCCATTAATAATTTCACCAAATTAATGATGTTAAGGGTCTGAGGTCATACAAGTATGATGTCTAACCTCAAACCTTGTCACCAGATCATGATGTTATAAGGTCTGAGGTCATCAACTAAGATGTTATCCCCATTAATAATTTCACCAAATTAATGATGTTAAGGGTCTGAGGTCATCCAAGTATGATGTCTGACCTCAGACCTTGTCACCATATCATGATGTTATAAGGTCTGAGGTCATAAACTAAGATGTTATCCCCATTAATAATTTCACCAAATTAATGATGTTAAGGGTCTGAGGTCATACAAGTATGATGTCTGACCTCAGACCTTATCACCAAATCATGATGTTATAAGGTCTGAGGTCATCAACTAAGATGTTATCCCCATTAATAATTTCACCAAATTAATGATGTTAAGGGTTTGAGGTCATTCAAGTATGATGTTTGTCCTCTGACCTTATCACCAGATTATGATGTTATATGAGGTCATCAACTAAGATGTTATCCCCATTAATTCTACCATTAGAGCATAATGAACCAAGAATTGACATCGAAACTGTTCTTCTCATTAATAATCTCTTCCTAAGATGATACATTTACCCACTCTCTTGCAACATCATATGTAATACTTTTTTAGATGATCAATATTCCAAGGATTAGAGAATGGTTCCCCTTCGAGGTTCTCTAGTCTGTTGGTTCCTGGAACAACCTCCTCAATTTGTAAGGGCCATGCCAATTTGGGTGAAGCTTGTTCGCCTTCTGTAACATCTTCTTCAGCACCAGGTCTCCTACAACTATGGGCTTTGATTTTACCCTCTGATTGTAGAACTTTTCTATTTTGTGCTGGTAGGCTGCTTGCCAGACTTCTGCGTCTTCCCTTATCTCATCGATCAAGTCTAGGTTGAGTCTTCTCTCCTCCCCATTATTCTCGGGGTCGTAGGCTTGAACCCTATGAGTAGGGAGTCCCACCTCTGTGGGTATGACGGCCTCTGAGCCATGTGACATCATAAATGAGGTCTCCCCCACAGGTGTCCTAGACATCGTTCTATAGGCCCACAGAACAACATAAACCTCTTCAGTCCATCTTCCATTAGCTTCTTCCAACCTTTTCTTGATCCCGTCGAGGATTATTCTGTTGGTGACTTCGATCTGACCGTTTGCCTGAGGTCGGCCAGGAGAAGAGAAAAATTGCTTTATCCCAACTCTTTCGCAGTATTTTTCCAGTGAAGAATTCTTGAACTGTGTTCCATTGTTCGAAAGGAGGGTATTTGGGAGGCCATGTCTACATATGATGTTTTTCCAAGTAAATTGGAAGGTCTTCTGCTCTGTAATCGTGATCATCGGCTCTGCCTCTACCCACTTGGAGAAGTAATCAATGGAAACTATCAGAAATCTGTAATTGTTTGTAGCCCTTGGTAGGGGACCTACTAAGTCAATCTCCCATACTGTGAATGGCCAAGGGGAACTGATCGACGTCATAGGATGATGAGGTTTATAGGGGATTATGGAGAATCTCTGACATTTTTCGCACCTCTTTACATAAGCTGTCGCATCTTGAGCCAAGGTCGACCACTAATATCCTTGCATGACAATCCTCTTCGAAAAGGTCTTCCTCCTGTGTGACTGGAGCAAGAACCCTCATGTACCTCCTGTAGGACGTAGGGAACTTCGGTTGGATGGACACATCTGAGCATAGGTAATAGGAATCCCTTCCTATATAGGACATCTCCTATTATTGAGAACTTTACTGCCCTGTACCTCAATTTCCTCCTTTCTAGCTTTGATTTCGGCAGTTCTCCCTCTCTGATATACCTAATAAGGGGGTTCATCCAAGAATCCCCTAGGTTCAAATTGAGGCAGGGGGTATTAACCTCATCTTCTTTAATGGTTGCTCTGGGGAATATCTCGACAGGGACTGTTCTACGGATATCTGTCTTTTTTGCCAAAGCCAACCTTGATAAGGCATCTGCATGACTGTTATTTTGCTGAGGTATTCTCTTCATCTTTACCTCTTCAAAGACTTTGAGTATCGTTCTCACCCTCTTTAGGTATTTAACCATCCTTTCGTCCTTGGCCTCGTAGACTCCTAATACTTGATTAATAACCAACCTTGAGTCATTATGAAGGAGGAGTGGTCTTATACCTACGGTCCTTGCCAAGGTGAGGCCTGCTATCATGGCCTCGTATTATGAATCATTGTTTGACGCCTTGAAGTTGAACCTTAGGGCATATTCGATGTTGGTACCATCCAGGATTGAAAGTATCAGACCCACACCGCTCCCGCCTTCATAAGAAGACCTATCGACGAAGAGGTTCCATATATCTTAATCTGATGAGAAATCCTCTTCTAACATATACCTAAAGAGGTACCAATCTTCCTCATTCTTGGCTATCCCATCTCTGACTCTCTTGGGCATAACCTCTTTCGGGTGTCGAAAGAGATTGCTGTTTGACACTTTTGTGGCCTCTGTGCTATTCTCACCCTCGACCTCTTCCCATGTAAACTCTGCGACAAAATATTCCAGTGCCTGCTCTTTGATAGTCGTCCTAAGCTGATAGGTAAGGTCATATTCCCCCAATTCAATGGCCCAGGTCATCAGTATACCCGACTTCTCCGGTTTATGCAGGACCTGTCTTAACGGGGAGTCGGTGTGAATGACCTTGGAGTGGGCCTGAAAGTAGGGCTTCATCTTCCTCGAAGCATGTATCAGGTCATAGGCTAACTTTTCCATGCGAGGGCAATTCTTCTCATATCCCTGAAGGGCCTTACTATTGTAGTATACGAGTCTCTGAATCCCAACATCTTCCCGAACAATGGCCGTACTTATAGCGGGTTCTAAGACTTCTAGATAGACGTATAACTTTTCTCCTGCTATGGGCCGAGATAAGATAAAGGTAGATGCAAGGTATGACTTGAGTTGATCAAAAGCCTCATCGCATTCGTTGTCCCACTCGAAGGCCTTTCTGATCTCCTTGAAGAATGGGAGACACTTGTCGGTCTCCCTGGAAACGAATCTATTGAGTGCAGCCACTCTTCCAGTGAGCCTTTGAATCTCCTTGATACTTTGAGGTGTCTTCATGTCAAGCAAAGCCTTGATTTTCTCCGGGTTCACCTCTATTCCTCTTTGATTGAAGATGAATCCAAGAAACTTCCCAGCTCCTACCCTGAAGACACACTTTGTCCGGTGGAGTTTCATCCTATACAGGTTCATGGTATTGAAGGTCTTTTCCAGGTATGCTACATGAGTGCAAGAATTTAAGCTCTTCGTCAACATATCATCTACATACACCTCCATAGTCTTGCCTATTTGGTCTTCGAACATCTTATTCAAAAGACGTTGATAAGTTGCCCATGCATTTTTTAATCCGAAGGGAATCACCTTGTAGCAATACTTCCCTTTGTCAGTAATGAAGGCTGTCTTCTCTAAGTCTTCGACATCCATGAAGATTTGGCTGTAGCCTGAATACGCGTCCATGAAGCTCATGTCCTGCAGTTGAATCTACCATCTGATCGATCCGAGGTAAGGGGTAACTGTCTTTCGGGCAAGACTTATTCAGGTCAGTAAAATCTACGCACATTCTCCACTTTCCATTAGCTTTGGGCACAATGACTGTGTTTGATAGCCATTCCGGATCTATCACTTCCCTGATGAATTAGCCTCTTCCAACTTTTTGACCTCTTCCCTGATGACATCATAGTTCTCCCTGGAGTATATTCTTTATCTCTGTTTGATGGGCTTAGCATCCTTAAATACGTTGAGTTTATGGTACATGACCTCGGGGTTGATGCCAGGCATGTCTACGTGACTCCAAGCGAAGATACTCTGCCTCTTCCTCAGGACGTTTATCAACTCCTCCTTGATCTCCGGTTTTAAAGCTTTGTCGACTTGGACGGTTTTTTTGGTTCGTTCTCATTGAGGATGATGGATTCTACCTCTTCCGCGGGCTCTCCCTTCTTCAACTTTGTTTTATCTCTAGGGTCAAGTGTATCGATGTTATAAGTTGTAGTAGCTCTCTTGTAGGCCTCTCTCTGTTTAGCCGAATTGAAGTAACATTCTCGTGCTATGGTCTGATCACCCTGCACTTCCCCTACCCCATTGGGGGTCAAGAATTTTAGCATCTGGTGGACCGTCGATGACACGGCTTCAAACTCCTTAAGGGCTACTCTTCCTATGATGAGGTTATAGGCCGAGAAGACATTTTCGTCCATAATGAAAAAATTGATCTTCCAGGTTAACCACTTAGGCCACTCATCACCCATTCGCACGTCCATCTCATACATGCCCAGCGGATGAACCTTTTCACCGCTAAACCCCATTAACGGATGATGATAGGGTACCAACCTAGCTCTGCTTAGACCTAGGCTTTTGAAATAGGGCCAGAACATCACATATGCTGAACTTCCTCCATCTATAAGAATTCTTTGCACCTCACATCCATGAACTCTTGTCGTGATCACCAAAGGGTCATCATTTGGAGCTAGGATGCCTTTGAATTCGAGTCGGGAGGACCCAACTATGAGAGTGTCCATGTCTACCGTCTTTCTCTTTTGCGTAGTCTCGGAAGACGTCAGGTTTACCACTTCAAGTTTGGCCACTGATTTGGCCTCTGCCACATGAGCTTTCCTATCAGCAACCTCAGACCCACCCCCCGCAAGTCCTCCGCATATGGTGCTAATGCCAAAGGAGATCATACCAACCCTCTTCACTAGGGTGTTGTCGTATTTTGGTGGATGGTTCGGATCATCCTCATCATGGTCATTCGTGCCATTATCTCTTGTTATTGGGGTGTCCTCATGAAATTTATCGTGTCTCTTCTTTTTGGGGTCTTCCCTTACCCTTTTGGGAGTTTTACCATTAACATATTTCCTCAACTTTCCTGACTTCAACATCTTCTCGATCTCATCCTTAAAGGCGAAGCACTTATTTATTATATGTTCATGGTCTTGGTGGAATTTACACCATAAGTTCTGGTTCCTCTTATGTGGAGGAGCCTTCAACTTCTCTGGACAACTTAGGGATTGGTCATTCTTGATCTCATTGAGGATGTGTTCGCAGCTAACCATAAGAGGGGTATAACACGCAAACTTATCATCAGCTGACCTATTCTTTCCATCCTTATTTCTTTGGAACTTTTCGCTGCCACCGGCATTCTCATTCTCATACTTGGCATCAATGGCCTCTTCAGTGTTCATGACCTTCCCTGCAGTTTCCAATAGCTCCGCCATGGACTTTGGAGGGTCTTCCACAAGTTTCCACAACAACTTTCCCTTCTGAAGACCTCCTATGAGGGCGGTCATGGCAATATTCTCTTCGTAGTCTTTAACCTCAAGTTTTTCTTTATTGAACCTGGCAATGTAATCTCTTAGGCTCTCATGCATGCCTTGTTTGACGTACAACAGATGGGTGGTCTTCTTTTGAGGTCTTACGCTGAAGAAGAAATTATGAATGAACCGTTCAGCCAAGACCTTGAAATTCTCAATTGAATTCTTCGGAAGAGATGTAAACCATATGTGCACAGCTCCCATTAAGGTGTCGGATATGGCTCTGCAATTCATCTCATCCGGTATTGAGTAGATGTCTGTTGCTGACTGGTATATCTCAATGTGATGTATTGGGTTAGTGCTACCATCATACTTGGTAGTCACTGTGGGTGGCTTAAACTTGGCTGGGGTAGGTAAGCTTACTAACTTTGCCACAAATGGAGAGCCCCTTGAGAAACCTCCTTACAGTGGGTCTCGACTTTTGATGAAATCTCCTATCTTTATCTAAAGACGTTGAATAGAGTCATTCCATGGTCTTGAAACGTCGTCTTGGCCGAGGTTATCCCCAGCCACCGCCAAGGGGTGGATTGAGGGTTCCCCAGCCATGGCACAACGCTGGCTGTTGACCTCTTTATGGTCTCTTCCTCGTCCCTGATGAGGCTGATGTTTTCTTTATTCTCTTTGTGAGCCGGCTGCACTTCTCGGCCTTGACAACCTTTTTATTAGGTCATTTACGGGACCGAGCCTTTCAAAGGCTGACCCTCTGCTCAGTCGATCAAAAGTTGATCCTCGTTGCTGGGCTTCGTCGCCCCTTCGGCCTCCACAACCTTGGCTTCGATTGGCAGGACGAACTATGTTGTTCGAAACTTCATATGGCTCCCAACAGTCTTCTGGGACATCTTCCGCCTATGGATCATGATACATGTCCTCAGGGTAAGGGTTTCTTTACCTCCCCAGGCGCAAGTGTCTAGGTTTAGCAACGTCCCTCCTCCGCTGAGGTGTAGGTTGGTCTTTTTGCGGCCCCTGGGGTGGTCCCCTAGCATCGAGATGAGGCTGAATAGCCGTCGGAGTGATCATTTTCGATGAGACTCCAGGTGGCCTCATCATATTTTGGCTGAGCTGTGCAAACTTCTCCTGCATTGCTTATTGTGTCGTAGCCAAAGATCTCAAGGCTGCGGCCACCTCCGCCATTTCGGATTGGGGTGGTGCCTAGCTGGAGCTACGTCCTCCCACACCAGGCGGCGGAAGAGGTGGTGGTAATTCTGGTGCCATGTGTTAGCACAAAAGATCTGGTGTAGTAAATGGGCTTAATACCTTACAGGACCTCTTTCAATAGTGAAATAACTCCACGCAAGGGGGGGAAGCCTGGTTCACCACCAGAGTCTTCGGTGAGGCTAAGCAACAGATTAGGAAGAGATAGCTTTTCGATTCCCACGACGGGGCCAAAATGATGATGCTGGAAATAGCACCACCCTTCAAGGTGTTTGTAAGCTCAATTTAATGTTAACAATGTCAGCATAAAGGCATATAGTAGAAGGAGGTGAGGAGAAGAGGAAGATCACTGAAATATGAGTGGTTAAGCCAATCAGGCCTACGTCCCTTGTGCAAGTGTGTGATTAATATCACTGTATGAGGGCTATAATGGTCATAAATACAAAACTCTCTACCTTTCTCTCTCTACTATGTAAAATGATAGAGTTTTTGCCTGGGTTACTAATTTTGGATCTTTTTTATGGTAGAGGATGACCTCTATATATAATGCCTGGGGGGTGTAGTGTACCCCCCAAGCATGCAATGAGTATGTGCATGAGGCTCGAACCAATATGAGAATGACACCTGGTTGATCTCCTGTAGATAATGATGACCTCAATATTCCCCATGTGAGGGGAATGATTCGGTTATAACTGATTGCGTACACGTGTTCCGATCCCCACATGTGCACATAAGAGATCAACCAACTGCGATTGGTCACAACCTCGCCCTGGGATTGGACGAGGTGGTGACCTTGACTCAAAGGGAGAGCCGAGGTAAGGCTTGCTGTGCTATAACGTTGGCCTGGGCCTAGGTAGTGGTGGCAAAATAGTAACATCGGCCGACCCCTAGCCGAGATCGACGTTGATGATGGGATGACAACCTCTTCATATTCCGAGCCAAGGTTTCAATTCTTGGAAGATTAGGTGGATAACCGCCCCTGGATCATGGTTACCTCACCTGCCGAGGTACCTAGCAATGTCGGCCGTGGCCGACCTTGCCTAAGACGAGTCTGCTAATGATGAATTCAAGGTCCCTCAAACATCAGCCACCGTCATGGCCGAGGTTGATGTCTCTGAGCCGAGGGGGTACATTCAGGGCATATCAATACCCATGTTAGGAGGGCTTCATGAATTGATGATATAATACATATTCTTGGAAGAAAAACTTATTTTTGATGAATGTTATGGGTAATGATTTCATGTAGTTTGATTTATATATGTAGAGGATTGATAATTAGTAGATGAGTAATTATCAATACGAATTAAACCTGGGTTTTATGTTAAAAATTGAGGAAGAACATGGAAATCTAGGGTTTTGAGGATTTTATTATTTAATCCGTTCTTGATTAATTATTGTGATGGTTTGGTGTAAAAATCATTTTGGAATTTATCCTAATGCATGTAGTAATGGCTAGGGACAATTATTTTGAAGTTCTGTGAAGTATCACGAGAGATGGAAATTAAAAATAGTGGAAAAATGCATGTACTAGGGGAAGGAAATGAAGTGCAGGTCGGCGAACCGATTTGGTTCATTGGGCAAACCGATTCGGTCCTCTGGGAATTTTTTTAGAATTTTCTTTTCAGTCCTTGTTCTGGGCGATGGATATGAAGTCCCACGCATGAATTGGGTTAAAATATGTCGTAATCGATCGGAGAGAAAGATAACGAATTACGAAAAGATAGAATTATGTAATAAGTTGACGAGTAGGGTAAATATTTATTTAACTACTAAAAATTATAAATTGGTAACTAGGACCCTTAGAGTTGTGTGAATACTCAATAATACGATAAGTGAAATAAATTGTAAAGTAAATAGTAAGGTGAGTATACGAGAGAAATATACTACATAAAAGATGGAATAATTAGATTGTGTTAATACCTATCACATTAATAGTTAAGCATAAAGTATACTAAATGTATTGGGGTCGAGGGAACGTTCGAACCAATACATGAAAATTATGTGAATACTCACGAACACGATAAGTGGGATAATTCGTAAAGAAAATTAGTACGGCGAGTATATGAGGGAAATCTACTACGTACAAGTATGAATGCCTAGGTTGTGTGAACACCAATGATAAGAATACTTAGGCGGTGTGAATACCTAAAGTATATTAGATGTATTGGGGTCGAGGGAATATCCGGACCAATACGTAAAAGTTCGAGTTGGGGTCGAGGGCTATCCGGACCAATATCTAACAAAAATAATATTGGGGTGGATGGAACATCCGCACAAATATGTGTATATATATATATAAAATTTACCTTAGAGTCGAGGGATATTTGGACCAATGTGAATGACATGATAAATTGGGGTCGAAGGAACATCCGAACCAATGAATCCTTAATGTGTGATACGAGGATATTATAGTGAAATATATATCTATTGTATATATTGTGTGGGAAATATATACCGTGCATTGTATCTACCTATGTTAGATAGTAGACAGTCAGATAGTGCATATCTAAAAGGAATGAATTAAGTCGAGAAACTTAATTATATGATTCAGCTAATAACATATGTGAATGTTATTTAAAATTGTGTATATCGAAATGATAAATTAAGTGTAGAAACTCAATGTAGTGATTTAAAGAATAACAGGTGACGAATGTTACTTATGTTGGATATTAATACATGACATATGTTAATAAAAATTAATGTACTATATGGGCGGTACGAGAACTTAGACATATAGATAAGTTCGGTTTAATACTTTGATCTAGTTAGCTCGGGTAGCTTAGCTTGGTGGGCTAAGTATAGAACGTTAGGCGTGCACTATAGATGAAAGGTGAGGAAAACTCAAGAGAGAGTATACGTGAACATGTGTAATCAATAGCCAAATATTAATGTGATAAACACTTGCTAAATATTTTCAAAACGTTTTGCGTACTAACACTTGATATAAAATATTAAAAAAAAACCTTTTAGGCGTCTAGCCATAGGGACACCAAACGCGACTTCATTCCAGGGAATCGGAGCTGTAGGACTGTGGATACTGATAGGATTTAATTTGATGAGACGATTCCTCCATTCAGATCTAGTGTAGGATCTCATTTTATATTCCATGTATGGACATATTGTCCATTGACTTTTTTCAATTATTTAATTTCTTTTTATTATGGAGTATTTGGTCTTAGATTTTTCGCTGATGGTTTATTCAACAAACCTTTATTCATTTATTTATTGTGATTGTTGAACCATAGTATATTGTGAATGTTTAATTTAGTTTGCTCATTGTTAGATTTATCTTTTATAAAGAAAGGTGAAATTTGGCCCTGGTCTAATTTCACTTTGGTGTTTACTAATTATAAAGTTTTCGACAGTGATGCTATAAATGAACCATATGAGAAACTTGTTTTAATTTAATAAAGTCCTGATCAACGGATGTTTAATTAGACGGGCTTCCATAGTCAATAATAAACTGGTACGAGTTATTACACACAAATCTATCAACGGTAATTACTTCTCCTAATTACCTCTAAAATTCTAAATTCACACCCCTAGCATATCCTCTAATGTCTTAGTCTCCTCTCCTATCTACCAATCGGGCAATGCGTGATACGCCTTGTTTAACGCAATTCTGTCCCCATTGCGTCCTGATAACCCTAACAGAGGTGGGACACAAGGACCTTATCTTGATCCATAATAATATTGGGCGGGACCTCATGTCGGCTTATTCTCTTTTTATAATAAAATATTGTGCACACTGCCTCATTATGTAATTCACCCACATTAGTAATATCTTCTCCATCTCGATCAACTAATACCATTAAATTGGAAGGTATCTTGACCCTTCCGCGACGTAGATAACCCAAAATTAAACTTCATCAATAAACACAACTATTCTGTCACTGGAATCACAAATTATTACAAACTCTAGTTAATTGCCTAGGATCGACCGTTTTCCATCTAACGAGTGGTGTATCTGGAGACAAACCTCGCTATGTCTCTCTTCACACTGACCCACACATCCGGTATCCCACATTATGTGGTATATCTCACTCCCCTTCGTGAGCTATACCAAATATTGTGACACATGTGTTTGGTCCAAAGCCGTGCACTTCGTCGGTCCTTCTCGTCTGGTATATTCAACTTCCTAGTTATGTGCAAACCACCCTCAGATCTTGACTGAATATGACTCCTCTTTACTTACCAAAACTATTGGTCCCTCCCTTGGTAAGAAGGATCCTTTGCCCGTGTCTTCACAATCCTTTGACCAATCTTCGGTATGACAGATCCTTGCTATATATAACTGTTCTATCTTCTTCCTCTAAGAAGTTCATTCCACCCTACTATTCCTACTCTGCTACTAACTTCCCTGTAGGCATACGACTCAACATGTTAATTTTCGTGTTACTTTATCTCAGATGATACTAAATATCAAACTAACCAGAATGCCAATACACCCTATAACCCATCCATATCTATGAAAATATCATAGATGTAACATACATATATTTGAAAATCCACCTTGCATGCCTTGAATAACTATTAAGTAAAAGTAGTCTCGCTTATCTTACTAATCGCAACTCAATTCTTCTCAAGATTTCCTCATTTATCAATTTGTGGCGTAAACGTTCCACAATGCTTTCTAAATAGCACTATCTGGCTCCATTGGCCTTAAATGTATAATAACTCCCAACTCAAAGTGTTATCTACATATGTGTAATAACTAATGTACTAAACAAATGTCCTAAAGGCCAACATGTCTCCCAACTCTCAACGCTTACTAAGGTTCATGCGTTGGACGACTCGTAAGCGAAATCGAAACAGGGAACCCCCCGATACACTAATACTTAACTTTGTCAGTTATTGACATCTATAGACCCAAAACACATTACTAGGACACTATAAAATATGGCGCCTAAAAGTACGAAGTCTAATCCTCAACTCCCATATCTCTAAAGGAGTTATACAATATGGTGCTCGCACTATCACTAAGTCCCTAAAGCTAAATAAATAACAAACTCAATCTTTCAGCTTGGTGATAACCCCGATATCCCTTGAATCACATTCGTAAAGTCCCTATGCCCAGGGATCGAATATAATGTGACAATTATACTCTTTTAAGTCTCCTCTCTAATATAATATAAAAGCAGGTTCAATCCCCTCTCAGGACAAGACACCGCAAAAACAATACATCCTAGCCTAGAACCCCAAACCCGATAGCCTTACTATAATTGTCTACCATCGCTTAAATCATTGCTAACCTGTCTATACCCAGGATAACATCACACTTACACCTATCTAAGACAAGTAGATCCACTAAAACATATCCTCCCAGTGTCAACACCCGCTCCCCTGCAGATGGAATATAAGAGAGCCTTACTACCCCATGATAAATATAGACTCAAAATAGTAATATTATTTCTACATCTATTAAACCCATCTCATGCGTGAGTCTAGTGCTAATAAGGTACTATTATGCACTAGTGCCACACAAAACTTGCCCCATTTTCCCATGGATAGAAACCATACCTTCAATTGCCAATGTCGCTGGCTTTCCAACTGGTTCATGAATGTGACATTCACGCCAGAATTATCCCAAAAACTTCGGTAATTGTTGCCCCTGTCTGGCACCCTGCTCTTATCCCCTATCTCAATGTAGAAAATCTCGACGCATGTGGTCCTCCTCTCTATATATAAAATACCTATCCATGAAATCCCTTGTCTATGGCCTTGCTGGCCATGTTAGGGCTGTCTTAATTTCTGACCACAGTGGCCTTGGACCCAATAGCGACCCCATCGTTCCCTTAGTCCTGCTCGCCCTAATGAAGTCACTGGTGGCCCTTTATGAATCCACCGTCTCCCATTTGAAATATTCTTGAAATGAACCTCTCTCATAAACCCTCTGATGGGTATCCCCAGTGGTTCCCCATTAGCACCGTAACTCCCAATACTGTCCTGTTGGATAAACTCCCCAATTGTCTTGGGTCCCTTCATATAGAAGTGATGAATTTGATAGTGTAAAAGTTCGGCATTGACGATATTGGCATAAGTAATAAAATTTGGATTTCCCAATAACTATTGACGAATTTTCCAAGTGAGTCCATCAATAAACTTTAAGGACCTTTTTCTCTTTTGTATCCACCTTATGGGGCATGAAGTTCACGAAGCTCGTGAACTCCATATATTCGGCCATAGTTCGACCCTCTTGTAAGATATTTAGGAACCTTATCCTCACCTTCGTCTGAACTTTGGACAAAAAGAACTTTCGGTCAAATCGCCCATAGATTTCCTATAGTGTCATCGAATCCCTCTCCCCTGCTGTGGTAACTAACTCCTACCACTGCAGAGCTGCTTTGACAAGCTTGCATGTGGCTAGTACCTGCTTATGAGTGCCACTACACTCAACCATATAAAAATGCCTCTAGATGTCCTTTTTTCCATTGGCTAGCAGCTGCAACGTATGTATTTCCCTGAAACTCCAACGGATGGCCCTTCTGAAAGGCCTCTTTGACTCGCTCCCAAACTATCCACAGTGGATGAGTCTGAATTGGCGCCACTGGTTGCTATGGTAATGCTTAGGGAAACTGATCCTCCATGACAGTCATTGCGACGTTAACCTCCTATGCAACAATAGCGGTAACCTCTTCTACTGTCACCGTACCTTAAGTAGTCTGCGACTTCGGCTGAGCCTCTCCTTCATTGGCCCTTCTTGCTACTCTCGTTGTTTGTCCTCTCCTATTTGGCATCTGAAACCAAACCGAATTTATATGTGATTCACTTGAATTATACACAATATCAGAGGAACATAAAAGCGCAATATGAATTAACAATCCTAAGCATTTGTCTCTACATCGAAGAAGAGGCAACGTTTAAAATGTAGCAAATCTTCATAGATCCTAAGGACACTAGAAACTGATGCTCTAATTCCGTTGATGACAACCTGTCTATTCTAATAATGGGTGATCGGTCCTCTACTAATATAAAAAATGAATCTTAGTTTGGATCATTCTTAACATCACTGTCGAAAATATAATAATATTACTAATAACCAATTAGGCCCGGTGTCAAATTTTAAAAACTTAATAACTTGCTTGATTAAAAATGTTTGACCATCTAGATCACAAATACAACAAACAAATAAATGTAACCAATTTAATTGAACAATCACTACAAGAATAGATTGAATACGCATGACTTGAAATGAAATAATGAACCAAATAATTCTCGGCGAAAATCAAATACAATCATCCACTAAGACGAAATATAAAGTAATGTTTGAACAATGTAAAAAATGTCTAACTGGGCGACATGCCCGAAATGAAAATTGAAGTAAACATCCTATCTATATGACAATGATAGAAGCATCTAAATAATTCTTCCAGGCATCCACATCTTCTGCAGCATTGCTTGCATGGAATAATTGATAAGCCTGGCATCCCGCTGGCAGAGAACCTAAAAGTTTTAAAGAAAGAATTTTTGATACTGTGAAAGCCCAAAAATATTTTAAAAATATTTAAAATGCAATATTGAATATGCAACAAAATTATCCATGTTCATCCGGTGTTGCATTGACAAGAGATTTTCCTCTCCCCTTATCTACGGTGCGCCCCTAATGCATGTATTTTAATTTCCTAGTTATTCTGCACCACCTAACTGGTATAAGAACACCACTTAGCCCCACACGCTAAACCTTAGCCCAACCATGTGACACGTATTTTACTTTTATTTGTCTCTTACTTAGCTATCACGTAAGATATATCATTATAACTCTCAATTATAATCTTATTAGAAAATAATTCACATAACTATACACTAGTTATAATTTCAATGTTTGCACATTCGTTAAGTTTGCCTATACATGTAACACCCATTTGTACTTATATATACATAGCATCCCCGAGTTGTTCTGCTAGATGCATATAATATAATGTTTACACATTCATTTAATACACATATGCATATAACATAATTTTATCTGTATATACATAGCATCCCAGAGTTATCCCTCTGAATGCATTCCATATTATGCTATCAGGCTCCAGGTACGTCACGTATAACTCCCAGGCCACCGGATCAGAATCTCACCGTTGAACCCAAATTGTAAACACATAAACCGGAGGTGGTCCTAGTCATTAATTTGCGGGTCATAACCATACCACTTTACCCTATTAGACTCAAAAATTACATACGTTGGTCATGCAACACTCTATTGACGAGATGAATCAACCCAACACCTGCCCGTCATGCCAGGGTGGCTCGACGACTACGTGCAACCTTCAACGATAACATATTCTGAGTATGTATGTTCACATATATTAGTCAAACGTAGAAATATTCATATCCATACTATCACCCTCCGTACGTAAACGTATACATATAATTTACTAATCATGCGTATATCACTCGTAACACTAGCCCACAATCTCGAGTCTTCCCCAACTCCAGATTTATCAAGTATTCACTTACTTATTTTAATTTAATAATCTCATGTTTCTGGCTACCAAGATATTCTACTCAAACTAGTATCCTAACTCTTTTCAAAATCCCAACTCGATTTCATAAACTATAACCCGAGTTTACTCCCCTAAAACACCCGTAACTCATATTCAGATTTTATTCCCGTCTAACCCAAGCTAGATCACAATCCATTCGATTGATTTCCAGAAGTCCTAAGTCACCTATCAAACTTCATAAAACAAGACAAAACCTTAATGGACCACGAAAAATCATCAAACAAAAGATGAAGTAGCCTGCCCAACGAACCGATTTGGTTCCCCTAAGCAGTAAGCAAAATTTTAACAAGTTTCTTCTTCCTCCCATCCACAATTTGAATACCGAACATCATTCAAATCCAAATAATAATTGTTTTATCAATCCTAAATGTAATTGTACACGTTTCTACGTCCAAATTAACTAAAAAACATATCAGTTCATGGGATTAACAATTGTTCATCAAGAGGCATTTACTTCCTCAATCCTAATTCTAGATTTCATGAATTTTCATATCAACAATTAAAGATCTTATCTTTATAACATAAATCATATGAAATTTAACATGTGAATACATTCAAATTGTTTCTTGACAATTTCATTCCCAAAGTCCCGTTTTACATGTCAATCCCTCATAAATATGATGAACTATTGAGACCACATCAATAATTAAAGAAAAATAAAATTTTGCCTTTTAACTCGTAGAGATTCTGAATTCTTCTCATTGTGATCTTCTTTACAAAGTGATCTTGTGCTGGGAATGCTCGATTCTCCTCTCGGATTATTTCTCCTCAGTTTCTCTTGGATTTTCCTTCTCTTTTCCCCTCTCAAACCCTATGTCTTTTGGATGGTGGAATGACTGTCCACCATATCCACCTTCCTTAGATATAACCTCAATATGGAAATTAGGTTAAGTCCCGTGTGTAAAATGACCTGAACGCCCTTATTTGGGTCCTGTTTAGTTTAAAAAGTCCTCGAAACCTGATTACTACCTTCGGGCACCAAATTCTAACTATCTCGACCCATTTCGGATCGTTGGTGCACTTGAAATCCCCATCCGAGTTATCAAAAAATAAATTTACTATCTCTTTGTCAACACGATCCTAGCTACGTATTCCGAATGAGATACTTCAAACCCAACGATTTTTCTCACATATGACGTAATATATATTAACATGTTTTCATTCACTTATCATACAAGTAAATATAATTTTACATAAATATTAATCCTTATAGTCGCTAATTGACATTTATTATAATTAATTTATTTCCCAGATTAAATAAATTATGTGTGTGTAATTTAAAATACTCTAAAAATACGGGGTGTTACACACTCCCCCCATAATGAAATTTCTTCCCCTAAATTAAGATAACCCTGGTACGAAGAGCTCCGAATACTTATCCCGCACGACATCCTCACGTTCCCAATTCAAATCAAGCCAACATTGTGATTGTGATGCCCCCAACATAAACACACTATCGGTACCATATTGGCTGAAGTCCTACTTATTACGACCCAAAAATAGTGACACACATCTTCTAAACATTTTATGCCATTATACTACGTCATTCCTAAGGTCTCTCCTTGACGACAAACGAAAAACATTGTGAACGCAATGTAAATGCTCCAATAATATGAGCCAATACACCACTTGCTTTATCATCTCAAAAATGAGGAAAGGCCCCGCATCCCTAGTTTCCTATCTCCCTTTTCCCCAAAATGCATAACTCCCTTTATAGGAGACACCCGCGCTAACAACTGACCACTCACGTCACACTTCAAGAAATCTTCAGCTCACAATGATATAACTCTAAATACCTCCTTAATCCACCCTAATCATCTTTTCCCTCTAACCCTAGGTGTAAAATGAGCCTGCTACCCTTATACAGGTCATGCTATGTGTAAAAAGCGTCCGGAACCCAATCATAACACCTGCGTATGACACATGCGTATTGTACGCGTCACCGCCCATAGATTTTATCGACCCGCCGATGTAACACTCTATCGACATATAATTATATACCGTTGCTTTCACTCATACGCAACATATAATAAATCACATATGTATTTAGTTATCACACGCAAGTATATGATAATAATAGATATTAATCCTTTATCTTGATAATTAATATTTATCGAAACTTAATTTAATTTCCTCTAATTAAATTAATAATTATAAGCACATGGAAATTAAATAGTTATAAAAATGCGGCGTATTACATTCTTTCCCCTAATAATGGAATTTCCTCCCCGAAATTCGAACATACCTGCCATGAAGAGCTCTGAATATATTTACTACATGTCATCCTCATACTCCAACGTCGACTTGGAAATATTGTGCTTTCCCCACTGTACACACACTAACGATACTACCTTTGACCGAAGCTTTCACTCGCTTCAGTCCAAAATGGCAACATATTTCTCCTCGTAAGAAATATTGGGTTGCAAGTTAATCTCCTCTAATAGTATATGACGATAAGCCATGTCATCCCTGAGATACCTCCTCAACGACGACACATGGAACATGTCGTGAATCCGCTGCAAGTGCTCTAGAAAGGCGAGCCTATACGTAACCGACCCTACTCTCTCTAACATCCCCTTTTTCTCGAACCGCATCACTCCCTTCATAGGATATACCTAAAACAACACCTGATCACCCACGCCAAAGTCTAAAATCTTCGGTTTGCAATGGCATAACTATTTCGCCTATCCTGTGACACCCTAATATGACTCCTGTTCAACTAAATCTTCGGTGACGTCCCTTGAATCGAATCTTGCCCGAGAAGCTTGTTGCCTCCCACCTATGGATGAAAATTTAGCCTGACCCGCCGGAGCCCTAACTCTCCCCGACCCTAAGGGGGTGGGTTTTAAAACCCGATTAATGAATTAGGAGTGGATATGGGTTTTAAAAATCCATTTATTAAATGGGGTGGGTTAGGAGTTAATTTAATTAAAACCGCCCCGCCTCGTCCCATTTAACTTATGCCTATGTAAATACCCTTTACACATATGTTAATTATAATTAAACCACACACATATACATATACTAAAAAACTCTTTTTATGTATGTTACTTTTGTAAAATATCTATGTGGAAACGTGGATTGACAATTGGGGGACTATCTCATATATTGGAATACGAACCATTGTATACCTCTAAGACTATAATGTAATATTTTTAATTTTACTATTTTTAAAATTACCTCACCCGTAGGATCCCCACCTCTCCCCGTTTATTAAATGGGACATGTTAGGAGTTAATTTAAATAAGATCGCCCCGCCCTATTTATTAAATGGAGCGGGTTAGGGTCTTTGAAAACCTGCCCCAAACCCACCCCGTTCCCATCCATACCCCCACCTCTAACCAATAAGACGGTGAACGACAAGGTTTTTCGTACAAATCCTCAAATGATTCCATGCCAGTAGTGAACTGGTACGAGTTGTTATATGCAAACTTTACCAAAAGAATACTGCTTCGAGCTACCCTTGAGGTCCAGAATACACATCCTCAGCATATCCTCCAAAATCTGATTCACCCATTCCGTCTGCCCATTGATCTGTGGAAGAAAATCCGTGCTCAAATCCAACTCCATCCCCACCACCTCCTGAAAACTCTAGCAAAAGTTGGACACAAAGATCTTACCCCGATATGAAACACTGTTGAGAGGCACCCCATGAAATATCACTATCTATGCTATGAAAAGTTATGCATACTGGCCCTTCGTGTAATCTATATGAACTGAAAAGAAATGGGATACTCTTGTTAGATGATGCACAATGACCTAGATGGAATCTTGACCCTTTTGAGATGTTTGTAACCCTATGATGAAGTGTGTGGAAATAATCTCCTATTTACACACCAGAATCTCGAGTGGCTATAGAACCCCGACTGGTCTCTGATGATCAAACTTCACCATCTAACAAGTGGTGAGATTGGAGACAAACTCTTATATGTACTTCTTAATACTGGACCACCAAGACTGCCACCTCATATCATGGTACATGTTATCCTCTCTGAAATGCATAAACAATTGTGACCCACGTGCCTCTTCCATAGCGGCTCATCGTAGATACTCATCGTATGGGATGATTAACCTCCCATTAAAGTGTAATCCACCCATAGAAATGACTAAATAAAACTCTGCTCCACCTGCCAATAACTACTGAATCCTTTACTGACAAGAAGGATCTCCTACATGTGCCTTCACAACCCTCAAAATAATCTCGAGTGCGACGGTCTTGACCGCTATATATGCCCCAACTACCTCATCCTCCAAACGATGCTCTGTCTATTTTGCCTTTCACACTGCTGGTAACTGCCTTACTGATATACAACTCAATGCATCTGACCAGGGTTGTGTTTTTCTTCCAAACATTCCATTTTTTTTATATTCGATCCGATATTTTTTGATTTTGGAACGTAAATAAGGTTTCCGATTTTCGATATTCCGATTTTTCAGAAAAAAATCCGATCGAAACTTGGAAATAATTCTGAATTTTCGATTTTCCAATTTGTTCGAAACTATGCCGATCAGATTTTTCTGAATTATTTTCGATTTTTGTCGAAATATTTTTCGATTTCCAACTTTTCCAATTTTTTTAAACATTCTCATGTGTCCCACATCGGCTAGGAGAGGAAGAGAGGACCAAAAAAGTCCTACATAAAAGGAGAATTTCCCTTTATCCTCTACACAAATGAAAAAAATGGTTAAATCCTTATATATTTATATGTTGGGTTAAATCTTTTTTTCGATTTCTTTAAATTGAGAATTTCGAGTAATCGAAAATCCTATATTATTTTTTTTTTGAAATTTTGGAATTTCCAATTTTTTTGAATTTTAAGTATATGTTTTGAATTTTTGATTTTTTTTCGATTTTTGGATTTTTTCGAATTCAGAAACTCTTTTGATTTTCCGAAAAAATTGGATAGGAAATTGGAACAAATATTTTATTTCCAAAAAAATCAAAATTTTTCCGAAGGGTCATTTTTCGATCTAATCCGGCCGAAACACAGCCCTACATCTGACACTACATTAGCCTTCCTCAAATGTTACTGGATGTAAAACTTCTAATCCTTCCTGAACTCAGGCCACCTATGACGCCTTATGTTTAGCGCATTCAGTGTGAAGAGATATTGAAGTGACTCGTGGTCAATAAATAACCGGAACTTATCCCCTCTTAGATAGGTCCTCAAAAACCTTAAGAAAAAAACCACTACTTCTAACTCCAAGTCATGAGTGGAATAGTTCTTCTTATTGGGCTTAAGATTGTGAGATGCATAAGCTAGGGCTCGATCCTCTATAAAACTCCTCAGAGTCCCTGTAAGGACGAATCGATAAAAATAAAGTACACCACTCCTTCCCAAGGCAATTCGAGCATTAGTGATGAAGTCAATTTCTCCTTTAACTCATTGAAAGCTAACTGATATTGTTAGTCCCACACAAATGTTACTACCTTATGAGTCATATTCGTTAAGGGACCTATTATCTTTGAAAATCCTTTGATGAAACGACAATAATACCATACTAACACCAAACAACTGTGCACCTCCGTCGGTGTCATAGGCTGGTCCCACTCCTTCACCATTGACACTTTTCTCGAAACCACATAAATCCCTCTCTCAAAAATAATATGACCCAAGAACTACACCTCCCGTAACCAGAATCCACATTTCTCAAACTTAGCATACAACTGGTGATTCTAAAAAGTCTGAAGAACTACATGCAAATTCTCTACGTGATCGCCCTCTATCCGGGAATAAATTAAGATGTCATCTATGAACACAATGACAAATTGATCTAAGAAATACCTGAACATTTTGTTCATGAGAGCTATGAAAATTGTTGGCACATTGGTTAGCGTGAACGACATAACCCTGAACTCATAAGATCCGTATCTTGTAAAAAATGTGGTCTAAGAGACATCCTTATCCATGATATGAAACTGATGGTATCTTAATACAAAATCAATCTTAGAGAAGTAGACTTATCCTCTCAGCTGATCGAGAAAGTCATCAACACGTGAAAATGGATACTCATTCCGGATGGTGACGTTGTTCAACTCCCTGTAGTCGATACAAAGTCTTAACGACCCATACTTCTTATTCACATATAGAACTGGGGAACCCCAAGGTGATCTACTCCTATGAATGAAAACCTTCCCCAATTGCTGCTAAATATGGTCCCTCAACTCCTGTATCTCTAAAGGAGCCATACAATACGCACTCGAGCTATCGGCGTAGTTTATACTATTAGTCGACCACAAAATCAATCTCCTGACTCAGTTGTAACCACGGTATCTCTTGAAAAGCTTTGCGTAGTCCCTATCAATAGGGATCAAATCTAGCGAGATGACAATTCCCTTATAATTCTGCTCCTCATGTTCATTCTCGACCCTCCCTCAGAACGAGGCATTACCACAAAAAACATGTCCTATCCTGGATTAGCGAACATGATAGTCCTATTGTTATAGTCCACCATCGCTCTATATGTCGCTAACCAGTTTATACCCACAATAACATCATACTCATCCAAATCTAAAATGACCAGACCTTCCTAATGCAAATGGAACGAATGAGAGTCCCACCTCCTAATGACGAATTTACGATCGTGATAATGTCTAAGGCTAAATCCACTAAACCCATCATAAGCGTGAATATAATGATAACAATTGAGTATGACGCTCCCGTGTCAAACAAAACCTACCCCATGTACCCATGGATATAGAATATACCCTTAATCACTAGCGACGCTGGAGGTAACACTAGTCCTCAATTGTGATACACATGCCCAAACTACCCCTCCCCCTTTGGAGGCGATAACGTTAGAAATGCTGGTGGGGATGGAAGATTTTGTAATGATTGCCCTTGCTGGACAGCCTACTCTTGACCTCTAGCCTTACTCAGGTATGCATACCGCATGCGGCCCTCTTTTCCCCATATATGAAATACCTCCCAGTAAAATTTTCCTTCCTCTGGTCTGCTGAACGTAACGAGGCTGGCCCTGTCTCTAACCCTGCTAACTCCAGCTCTACTGGCCCATCGTCAAGTTCCCTAGCCTAAGGTGTATGCTGTTGGACCTTATGGCCTTACCTGAAAGTTTTGTTACTCGACCTGAATCTCTAAGAGGAATACCCCTGCTGAAAACCCTGCTCATGCTGCCTCTATTGCTGTCGCGGAGCCTTGCCGACACTGTTACCCCCAATCTTACCTTGTTAGCTAAATTCTTCGGTCCTCTTTACTCCCCTAATATGGAAGCGATAATTTTAACACTAGAGAAGTGCGGTGTTAATGATCTCAGTGTAAGTTAACAACGCCGGGTAACCCAATAAGTGCTGGCAAATCCTCCAAGTAAGTCTATCAATAAACTTGAGGACCTTAATCTCTTTAGTGTCCACTTTATCCAGCACAAAGTTCTCCAGATGGGTGAACTCCTCATACTCGTGCACAATTCGTCCCTCCTACGAGAAGTCTAAGAATCTCCTATCTCCATCTGAACTGCTGATGAAAAGAATTGATGGCCGAACCACACCCAAATCTCCTGTATCGTCATTATATCTCTCTCCTCTGTCTTGGTGGCTGATCCCCCCACTAAAGAGCTACCTCGACTGTCTTAAACGTAGTTAGTATATTCTTTTAAGTGTCGCTTCACTAAACCATGTGCATATGACTACGAATATATTTCTTCCATTGGCTAGCTGCAAACACGTCTGCACTCCCTTGGAACTCTGGCGGATGGCCTTTCTGAAAGGCCTCTCTGACACTCTCCCAAACTGATGGCGCTAGGTGAGTCTGAGCTCCTGTTGTCCCTAGCTGATGTGGCTATCCCTGGGGAAAATGTTATGCTAGGGCGGTCATTGTGGCATTAACTAGTTATGAAACAATAATTGCAACCTTTAATGTTGTAACAAATCCCTGATTGGCCTATGGCGCCGACTAATCCTCCTCCTCTACGACCCTCCTCGTGGCACATAATGGTCTATCTCTCCTGGCATTTAGCATCTGAAACCAAACTGAAATTTTATGAGATTCATTTTAATCATCGATAATAGAAAAAGAGCATAATGACATAATATTAAACAATAGTCCTAATTATAGGGCTCTATATCAAAGAAATGCAATGCTCATAACGTAATAAGTCGGCACAGATCCTACGGACACTAGATTAATGCTTTGATACCAATTGTGACAACCTGTCCATTGTAATATCGGGTGTCCGATTTTATACTAAAATAAAATAAGAATCTCAGTATAGTTTCATCCTCAGCATCACTGTCGCAACAAACAATAAAAATAATGTGAATAAAACCATACAATAAAATGAATAGATAAATCACTATGCATAAGTAAATAATATGGGTGAACCGAATTAACCATCGGTTACCAAATAATGACATCCACTGAATAAAACTGAATAACAATTGAATACTGAAGTAAAATATCGCGACTATAATGTAAAATGCTACCCATCTACAGGAAACATGACCAAACTGAAATTGAAATGAAAAGGTCCTATCTAGATAGAATGACTAAGGTAGCTAAGTGAAATCTTGTAGCGTCCACAGCTACTGCAATGATGAGAATAAGTATATCCCCATGGTCTTAACTGCTGCTAATGAACACCTAGAGTTTTAAAAAGGAAAACAAGGAAAAATAAATGCCCGCGGGTCAAAGCCCTAAATATTTAAAAATATTTTGCAAGTAACTAATTAATTTAAATCGATTAAAATTTGTAGTGTATTACTTTCATAATTAATCGGTCACACTCATATGATATAAAACCTCACCTCTCAACTATAGTGCGCACCTAATGCATTCATTGTATTTTCCAAATTATACTACCAAGTTTAACTCGGACATATAACCGCTATCCAATACTGACCACACTAATACTCTCTATTAGTTAAGCATAGGCTACCCCCACGAGGTAAACTTTTATAAACAATAACTTAGGTACAAGCTTGCTATAAAATATTGGTACACACAATATACTAACATAGTTAGACTCCTGCTATAAACGGATAATCACACAACTTAACAACATAGCTACACCCTATATATATATATATATATATATATATATATATATATATATATATATATAGAGAGAGAGAGAGAGAGAGAGAGAGAGAGAGAGAGAGAGAGAGAGAGTGGATCAAGTGAGGACCCAATTTGAGGACCATTTTTGATAAAATAGTAAAAAATATTTTTGGCCTGTTTTTTTTTATGGTTTAAACATTTCAGTAAGATCATAAAAAAAAATAAACTCAAAATGATTTTTTTTGCTATTTTAAAAAAATCGATCAAACTTTGTCTGTTTTTAACAACTTAAAACTCATAAAGTTTGACCGATTTTTTTAAAATAGCAAAAAAATGCATTTTGAGCTGATTTCTTTATGATCTTACTGAAATGTTTAAAAACCATAAAAAAAAATCAACCCAATTTTTTTTACTATTTTAAAAAAATGGTCCTCAAACTAGGTCCTCTAACTGAGACCCCACTTGAGCCTGCCCCTATATATATATATATATATATATATATATATATATATATATATTGTGCACATACAAATATATCACTCGCTATATAAAAATAATCGCATCCCTAGAGATAAGACCTCACGGATGCAGACTTTGTGTGCTATTAGGCTTCAGGCATATCATGCATCACACTGAGCCATTGGGACATAATCTCATCACCAAACCCAAAACGTATACAAATAACAGATGCGATCATAAACATACGTCCAAGTGTCGCAACCATACCACAACGCACCCAACTGGTCTCTAAGCCAACACCTATCCTTACACATGGATAGTGCCCATGGAACAGTACTATGACCTAGGGAATCAATCCAACACCTGTTGGTCAATGCCAGGGTCGATTGCCCACTACACACAACCTATTAACAATTCCACTATAGAGTTGGTATATTTAATACAAATAACAATCAATAACCCACATAACATATATACACACACAACAAGCCCTATATACTTATATATACAATATTCACCTTGTATGAAATTCCATAACGTACGAGTCTCTCAATTCTCGACGTCCGAACTAAATTCTCGATTGTACATCTAAGTGTTCCCCCACTTGGATTCCCAGTTTTCCTCACCCGAACCCATCTATTTATTGGGACATCATGCATACTAAAACTTGGAAAGTATTCCTCAGTATTCTTACTTTACCCCGAAAGCATCTAAGTCCATTACCCAAGATCTAACAAGTCAAAACAATGCTCAAACAAAAACTAGACATGATAAAAAACTTAACCGATTTACTTGGAAGACCGAACAAGTTCCGTTCAGCAAACTAGTTCGCTCCCCCAACGAACCAATTTTCTACCCCAGCAAACCTGTTCGATTTGCTGGGCTAAATATCATCTTCTTCCTCGTGTTTTTCATCTCCAAACCCTTCAATGGAGGTCCATAACTACCCCAAACATAAAATAGACCACATACATCATTATACTAATATTCCAGAAGGATTAAAATATATAAATAACTCCAAATCATGTATCAAAATCTTAGGGTTGCAAATCAAACACCAATTCTATTCAGTTCAGAATTTGCCCCAATTTGACTTTTATTGATTCAACCTCCGTGTTCAAGTTCCACATACTTATTATCATAATCCCAAAATTAATTTTAAAATTCTTATATAATCAATACCAACTTGTAATCAAAATTAAATCAGAGATCACTTATCATCGAAATCTATAAATCAATCAATCAAAGTTTCAATCGCTACAACTTTTAATCCTAGATTTTTATCATTAATCGTGAAAGTGATTAACTAAATATTATTTTAAATTTAAAGAAAGTAACTCCCTACCTTTGTGCATTTAATATGAAGTTCTCTATGTTTGATGATGGGTTGAATCCGGAGATAGCCTCTCTCTTTTCTTCTCCAAGTCCTTATCTCCTTTCTTCCTCATTTTCACTTCTCTTGAACTCTCTTTAACTCTCAATTGTGCAGAATGTCAAAGGCACACTACCTACCTTTAAATACCTCCTTAATCCACCCTAATCACTTTTTGATCGTTAGCCCTAGGTGTAAAATGACCTTCTTACCCTAATACGGGTTCTGAAATGTCTAAAAATTCTCGAAACCCAATCATAACACCAGTACCTATTCTAAACTATTTTGAAGCACTCAAAAATATCATCCGAGTCACCCAATTGCAATTATAGCCATATCTCATTAACTAGTCCCGACACGTGTGTACCGTACACGTCGTCCATAGATTTTATCGATCCGCCAATGTAACACTTTATCGACTTATAATAATAAACCAAAAATCACATATCTATTTACTTATAACACACAGGTAAATAATAATAATAATAATAATAATAATAATAATAATAATAATAATAATAATAATAATAATAATAAAATATGAATCCTTTACCTCGCTAATTAATATTTATCGAAACCTAATTTAATTTCCCCCAATTAAATTGATAGTTATAAGTACTTGAAAATTAAATAATTATAAAGTATGGGGTATTAAAAATCGTCCCTAATTTCCTTTGCGAATCATCTAACATAAAAATTTTCTCACCTAGTGTAGCCATCCTGAGGGTTTCTCAAAGGGGTCTGGGGTAAATGCGTCTCCTGATGTGGATCCCTCATTCCTTTCCATTTTTCCAGCATGTTCGCGGGATTACTTCGTTTATTGGGCTGCTCGACCATTGTCAATGTGGGGTGATACATAGAGATAGAGTCGCCAACTTATTTTGCCCAAAATAGGTAAAATAAATTTTGTCGCCTCGAGAGAATGACATCAAGGACAATACCGATGTTTGCAAAACTAAATAGTTCAAGGGATCGAGGACTAAGTTATGAAACGGGAAGGCTTTAGGCATCCATCTATCCCTTTCAGTCTCTCATAGGAATGTGTTAATCTTCTCCTGTAGAACTTCATGATCTGTCTTCTTATGTACATAATATAAATGGAGGATGGAATCTCCCGAGTCATGTCATGGATAAAGGCGGAGTGAAGTCATCCTTAGGAGTGTTCCCAAACTAGTAATTAAAAATATAATGTAGGTGCTTGTCGATTCACAAGTCGTTATGGAGGAATGATTACGTATATCAGACAAGACACAAGCAAGTAATCATATAAAAATATATATTAAGAAAATATGCTATGAACAAAGTAACAAATGTAGGTGGGAGGACTCGAGTCTAGAGATTTATGCAAGACGCCAACCTAGCTCGGGGATATCAAAGTCCACGTAGTTCGAAGAAAATATGAGGTGGTATTTAACCCATAAATCCAACTGGGACCTTTATTATATATGTGTGTGTACAAAAAATATGATGAGAATTCACTATTTGGAATTTTTAAATAAAACCCCTTTTTTCTTGTTTTTGGGCTTTTTTATTTGAATAAAGCATGTGTGAATAATAATAATAAAAAGTTTGAAATTAAGATATGTGATATAAAGAAGTAAAGTACTAAAGTGAAAATGAAGTAACTAATGTAAAAATAAGAGAATTTAAAGACAAAGGGGGAAGAATTAAATCTCTTTATGGAGACTTGAAGGTGAATCTTGATTGTACATGCATTGATCTTGAGGTCAGATGATGGTGGTTGTAGGAGGTGGGTGGGAATTTAATCAAAAAAGTATGAAAAGGATGGAAGGAATGTGGGAAATGGAATTTTAAGGAACAAACAACTTTGAATTCGAGAGAATCCTCTCTGAATTGTTGAGAGTGATGTTCAGGAGAGCATTTTAAAGTGAGGTCATGGCCCCTATTTATAGGTCCAAGGTGGTGCCAATGGGTAGGGTCCTAGGCCAACTTATCGACATAGAACCCCAGATACATTGCCGATAGGCTGGGTCCTGGTGTTTCCATTCTGCAGTCTGAGGTAGGTTTTAAAAAAAAAACATTGTAAAACGCGAACCATGAGTCATAATTGCACATAGGGCTGAACATTGAAAAGGGTTTTAGAACCCTTTAAGAATCCATTGAGCCACTCCCAGGTTCGAGAGTTGACCGATATCAAACGGGTCCCGAAAGTGCCTGTTTGTCACTTAAATAGTAAATTCTCGGAGGAAAATGGATCATTTGTCCAAACCATTAGGCCAATTCGTGCATGGGATGGACCGTTGAAAAGTGTATTCTGTTGACTTTAAGATTTCATTTAGTTTTTTTTGGTTTGGAGAGTTAACATAATCAAACGGATACTAAAAGTGTTTGATGACCCTTCAAAGTAAAATGGATCATTCGTACGTACCGTAAGGTTGAATCACACACGGGGTGGCCCGTTGGAAAGGGTATTCAGAGCCTTTCAAAGAGTCATTCTGCTACATTCAATTTGAAGAGCTGATTAGAGCCAAACAGTGCTCGAAAGTTCCCGATGACCTACCGATCAGTTTTTGGGTAAAAAGTCCTATTCATCTAAACTGTAAGGTCAATTTTTGCACATGGTGGACAATTGAAAAGGAATTCAGAGTCCTTCAAATATCCATTGACCTTTCACCAGAGAAAGGAAGTTGACTGGAGTCAAAACGGGGCGGCGCGAGAGTGCCCAATAGCCTCTAGGTCAGTTTTTAATTAAGAAATGGACCATTTGTCCATACCATAAGACCGATTCATGCAAGAGGCTAACATTGGAAAGGGGATTAAAAGTAATACAAATATTTAACGAGATGCTACTCAGATGAGAAAGTTCATTCGAGTCAAATAGGGCCTGAGGTACTCAAAGTATGATCTAAGATTTGAAGCGAATGAGTAAGTTCCAGGAACCTAAGGAGGTACTTAGGGAGTCCTAGGATGGGGTGTCAATACAGAGCCCCATGACGGGTGATCTTGGAACAAGTAAAGACCGTCTAATAATAGACACCACATCGACATTAGGAGAGAGGTTTTAAGTTGACTCTAAAGACTTAAAGGATGAGGTTGATCGATTCAGCAGGTGAAAGTTAGTTCTAAGGTCCTATGGGGATGAGGATGATTGATTTATCTGTCTAGGTCAGTTCTGAGGACCTAAGGAGACAAATATGATCGATTTAACGGTTTGAGGATGTGGTCAGATTGGTTCTAAGAGTCAAGGGAGAATAATTCAAAGTGTTGAGGCTAACTCTCAAGTTGTGTTGGGGATGATCGATTTTAAGGTTCGAAGCTGATTCAGAGGACTTTAAGTTGTGAGGATCAATTATGTGGGCTGAGGAAAATTCTGAGGACCTTAAGTTATGACGACCAATTCTGAGGGTCGAGGTCATTTCTAAGGGTCTAAATTTATGGCGACCAATTTTATGAGCTAAGGTCAATATTGGATTAGTGCCAATTGGTAAGGGCACGATCTCTTGGACTTCCATGGGAAGGGGAAAAGATGATTGTCGATCGGTATGGTGAGGGGGTTATCGATCAGTAGGCCCCTTAGCCTTCTATAAAAAGGGGAGGATGCTCCCCATCTTTTACACTTTTAAGTGTTTGGTTTTTCTTCTCTCTCACTCTAAAAACCATTCCTAAGTCATTGTTTGCTTCAAGACTTTAAATGGATGGTTCTTAAAGCGAGGTGTATAATAATGTGTGGCTAGCCGTGGATGATTGAGTTGGCCTGGAGTGGCAGTCTGGTCTACCTCTTGCTTTAGGCAATATGAAAATGCATTTGATTTGTTAGATCCTGTCGCTGATGAGCTTACTTTACTATGAGAAATGACACACCACCGTTCATCTAGGGTGAGGAACCCGAGTGGATACATAAGTGCATTTATTTTGGTATTACATTCCATTTTTTATCCTTCTTCTTTGTGATAATGAAGGGTTCTTCTTCTTCTTCTTCTTCTTCTTCTTCTTCTTCTTCTTCTTCTTCTTCTTCTTCTTCTTCTTCTTCTTATTATTATTATTATTATTATTATTATTATTATTATTATTATTATTATTATTATTATTATTATTATTATTATTATTATTATTATTATTATTATTATTATTATTATTATTATTATTATTATTATTATTATTATTATTATTATTATTATTATTATTATTTTACAGACTAACATTTCTCCTTTGGGGTTCTGGTCTAGGGGGACTACGGGGCTAAAGGAGGTTGGGGCGAAGATCCCTCCTGTTGTGCATTAGATGGTTTGCTATGCGGGTTTTAGCCGTCTAGCATAGGCTTTGGATGAGACACTGCATTCTACTATAATTTTATTTTCTCTAAGGGAAATATGGTGGAACATGACCCAAACTTTTCATCTTGGCTTTGGGGAAATGAAGGTTAATCCCATAGATGTTCAGTAGCTGATGGGGTCGATTGTGATGGATTTGAGATAGTGGTGGATCGCACATTGAGGGTTACATCGGTGGTGGTGCAGGAGGCTTTAGGGGATATGGGTATGATCGAATTTAGGGATTCGATCCAAATTTCTTCTTTGAGGAACACGCTCCTAAAGAGGATCTTGGATGTGACTGATGGGTAATAGGTGAGAAAGATGGCTCATCTAATTGTTTTGCTTATGTTAGGTGGTTTTTGGTGGAAACGAGGGGCCGTCTCTAGTTCTTTTCGTATTTGAGTACGATTTTTGACGTCCAGCTGTATTATCGGGGAGCCTAACCTTGGAATACCTTTATTCTTCTTTGGATTGTTTTATCCAGTGGTGCCGACAGACTTCTACGGTGGCCACATATCTTTTGGACGTAATTTTGAATTTATTTTCCTTTTTATGCATTTCCTTATATTTTTTTTGTTTTTTTGCTGATTCCTGACTTCTGTAGACGTGGTTTTATGAGGTGATTGGGTATAATTTGGGGTTTATATACCTGAAGGATGATGTTTTGGGGGACTTCTACTGGATGTTCTAGTAGCGCAAGTCCAATCGTACGTCAAATCAGTCTCTGTCCTTATTGGCCGTGCGAAGGGTTTTGAATGCCTTGACGAGTGATCAGGTTATTTTTTGTCTTTTCTAAGTCCTTTTTGGCATCTTCATTTCTTGAGTAGATATTTATTCTCTATTGGGTATTGTAGGTGACCTTCCATCCTTGAGGGCTGACTCCACGAGACACGAGGGTGACGAGCTTACACGTGTAGATACGACGATCGAGCTCACGAGTTTGGGTAAGTCTGGTACCTTGGGGAGAGGGTAGTGAGGTAGATTACGGAGCTAGAGGTGGCAGTCCCACGGTCAATGTCCCCTATGTGCATGAGGCGGGTGAGAGAGATGTCTGATGATGCTCGGGTGACAGCTATGATAGGTGAGCCCTATACACACTTTATAGATACATATATGAGCTACAATTATCTGGCTTTTGTGATGAGTTGGTTGGTCCCCGCTTGTATCTATGAGGTGGAGAACATGCGTCCACCTGCCACAACTTCGGATAGGGGAAATATTGCACCTTTGGGATCGACCAAAAACGCAGGTGGTGGCACGTCGGTGGCGACAGAGGATGATCCGATTACACCCCCTTCCTACAAATTTTGACTGAATAGTGTGGAGTCACTGACCGTGACACACCTTCCTCATGTGTCGATGTCATTATTGACGGGGCTTACAAATGAGTCCCTCTAGGCTGAGTTATATCCTCTCTTTATCTTTTTTGTTCTGTTGATTCTTCTTTTTCTTCCGTACTAACTGATTTTTCCTTTTGATTTATTTCTTTCCTTGCAGTATGTTTGGGTGTCGACCACTTTGTTAAGGGATATCAAGGACTGGATGGCCTCCATGTCAAATTATATCAAGAAGTCAGCTCCTACATTATTTGTGACGCCTTCCACCACAGATGAGGGTTTAGGTTCTGGGAGTGGAGGAGCCACCACTCATTATAGGGGAAAGCGCGTACGTTTGGGGGTTGAGGGTTGGAGAGAGAGAGAGAGAGAGAGAGAGTCGAGGGTTCAGGCGAAATCCCATTTATTTTTTCTATTTTTCTTTTTTATCTGCAAAATATAATCGAAAAAAATATATATGAAGAAATATGCATTTTCCTTTTAGTATTTTTCTTGATTTAGTGACTGTGATAGTTTATTTTATGCAAGGATAGAGATAAGTATTAAAATGATTATGAAAGGCAAAAAGGATTATTATTAGAAAAAGGTAGATAGCTCAAGGAAAAGAATTTTGAGGAAGAATTTATTTTTAAGAATTAAGAATGATTTTTCCTTTGAGAGAAAAATGAGTAAATAACTCAGGTGTATTTTTTTCGAAGTGGGGATTTTTCTAATTTTAATTTTGATAATAGAGGAAAGATTAAAATTTTCAAAATACAGGGGTTGCCGATCGGCATACGGGGGTTCCCCTGGTGGATTCTGTGCCAAGTCGAGTGGGAAAAAATTATGACCCCTCGCATAACAAACTTCTTCCTAATAGAGGATTTGACTGAATCACTAAGGATGATACTGGGATCCTTATGGCAACGCCGCCGACCGTCCATCCGCCCATTAAAAATTTATGGGAGGGGCCTGACATGTATCTGTGGACTATCTTAAATGGTTATGGAAGTGGGTAGTAGGAAAAATAATGGCGGAAGAGACATTTTAAAGGTGATTCGTTTCTTTTAACACCATGGAAGATGGTGATGTGGTTCTCTCTAGGTTTGTTAGGGCATAACTCTCTAGGGAGTGCATAAGGAATGTCACCAAGAGTGGGAAGCTTAGGGAGCTTCAGGGGCTGGTAATGATGATGAAACAGGGCTATTTGGCAGTTAATGGTGTTTTATGAATCACAGGGTGATTTTTTTTGTGAAGCTATGGTGATTTAATGTTTTCGTATTTTGTGTTTTGGAATAATTTTTGGATAGTTTGGTTTAGGGTTAGGTTTATTTAGGAACAATTTTTGGTAAGCAAAAAGGGGCGGTTGGTTTAACTGCCTTCGCTGATACTTCATGTAACAACGTTGCATATCCTAATAAGAAATATAAAATAATTTTGATCACATTTTATTGTGCCTCTTAATGAGTTTTGCATTTGAATTATCTATACGAATCGCTAAGGCATACATAATCCTTTTATTCATGTAAGCGATAAAATGGACCGCCTTTCTTATAGGCTAGAAGAGAATAGAAATTTATGAAAAAGAAGGGAACCGGACCCATGTATGGCGTATGGGCCGCCTATGTTCCTTTGAGGGTTTTGAAAATTTTCATGAGTTTCATTTTGAAAAGAAAAGGTCTTTGAGAGGATCAGGTCCCACGTTGTTTGATGATTGCATTATTTTATATGAATGATGCCCAAATCTAGGCCTTGTTAGGCCCGTTATATTATAAATAATGAGCTTTTAAAGTCATTTTTGTAAAATAAAAGAAAAATGCCAGTTTGAGTAAAATTCGAGTTAAAAATAGAATTTTAGAAACCCAAAGAGGTGAAACCATAATTTCATAAATTTTATGGGCCGAGAAATTATATTTAGTGCTTATATAGGTAAAATAAAGTTACCTCTGGAATCTGGTTGAATTCGGAGTTAAAACTGAAAAGTTATGAATTTCTGGGTCTAAAATGCAATTAAGGGTATATATATATATATATATATATATATATATATATATATTTTTTTTTTTTTAAACTTAAAGAGGTTGAATTTAAATTAACCAGAGTAATTTTATATTTTTGAAGGTACTTCTGAATTTTGGTGAACTCCGGGGTCATTTGGTGAAGATATGAAGATTGTGGGAAGAATTGAAAGTAGTACAAAATCTTGGGGCCAAAGTATGAAAGGATGAATTTTGAAAAATTGTTTGGTATATAATTGATTGAAGCAGTTACATAAATGAAGAGGCCTGTTGTCGTAGTTGTTGGACATGCGATTAAGGGAACATATGGTTCTAGGTTCGATTCCCAAGACCCCTTGTTCGTTTTTATTAAAAGAATTTTGAAGCAATAAGGCCTTATTGGCATCGAGTTATCATGCAAACACAACCTAAGACATCCCAAGCTCCGAAAATGCTCCATCAATTGTCAAACAAAAATATAGTTCCTTTTGTTTTTGATAACTAAGAATCCCAAGCAGACAACTTCCAACTTAAAAGCAACCAATAAAAAAGGATCAAATTTTTACCCAAACTTTAATTTCGTAAATAACCTTTTTAATAATTAATTTTGGTATTTTAGTCTCCCATTTTAATCTATTAAATAGGTGTTTTACACCAACTCAAATACCTCACCCCTTCCCCTATAAATAGGACCCTTGGGCTCATTATTTTAAGAAAAAAAGTAAAGAGCCACTTTAAAATAATATTTGTCAATTTTATTTTGGGAGTTTTATTTATATTTGAGGGCTAAGAATTATATCTTTGTGGGAGGAATCTTGTCAAGATTATTTGTGAGACACATTATTTGTATGTTTGTTTTATTAAGAAAAATTAGTATTCATTCTTGCAATTTTATTTTGTCTTTAATTATGCTAGCTTAATTTCTTTACTAGGACTAGGTGAAATTTATTATGGTTGATTACTATTGTGTATAGTTTAAATTCGTCTTTATTTCCCGACACGTTCTAAAACGTTTGAAATATTCGATATTCATTTAAAATGACACGAGAATGTGTTTTAAACGTTCGACTTTATTTTAAAAAAAATCAAATTTTTATTTTTTTGTGTGATTACTTTTTGTTGGATTATGTTTGCACTTAATTTTACTGATTGTCCTTGCTTAAAGACCATACTTTGAAAATGAGTAGTGAACTTTAAAGTGAATAAGGATTTTTTCTGTCTAAACTTAGAGAGGTTAAATTTCATTGTGGACTCAACCGTTTTGTTTTTCGAATTAAATACGACGAGAGTCGGTTTAATTTGAGTTATAAATTGGGATTGACGAGTTTATATTATTGCATAATATTAGTTAAACGTGATAAATTGATCCAATGTCCTGGTTTTCACACTCGTTTGATTATATCTTTCGTAATCGTAATTTTTTTTATTTGTACTAGCTGAGTTTAAAATTACTATATTCTCTACATCCATTTCGTCTAGTTGGACAGCCATAATTATTTTGAATGAAAAATTGAAAAATCTTTTTGGGTTCGTCCCGTACTTACACTCGCTATTCTATAATAGCCCATGCACTTGCGGTAATTTATATATTGATAACAAGTTTTTGGCGCCGTTGTCGAGGATTTGTTAGATTTTTGTAAAAAGAAGTTGTGACTTTCAGACTAGTTTTTTTTCTTTTCGCATTTTTGTTAGTAAAAATTTCATAAAACACAAAAAAAGAAAAAAAAATATGAAAAACAAATCAGCAACTAATATTTATGTTATTTTAGTTAGTAAAAAAAATGAGATTTAATCTTTCTTTTTTAGTTAATAGTAGTTGTAGAAATAGTTTATCACAAAAAACATAAAAAAATGAAAACACTCGAATTTTTTTTATCGAAATTTCTAGAATCATTTTTGTAGTAAGTATCCCTAAGAAAAAATAAAAAAAATCCGAAAATTCGAAAAAATAATTTTTCCCGTTGTCGTTCTTTGATTTCCAGAATAAAAAAATAGTAAAAAATTGTTTTATAAGTGTGTTTGGTTATATTTATTTTTGTGTTAAATACACCATTAGTACGTGTGTCCTGTTATTTTTTTTTGTGTCGCACTTTACATTTGGTAAAGTTTTTTTTCTTTTCAGAAACACATTCGAAAAAAAGAGGAAACGAAGAAAAAATGGGCAAAAGTGAAGAAAAATTCGAAAACTCTGCAAAGGTGAGCGAACGTGGGGAAAAAAATTGTGTGATCTTGTCATGAGCATAAGGATCTCTTGGGGATGACTAAAACGTAGGCGACATTTCCCTCTAATCGAAGTCAACTTAAACTTCGGCCCCAAGTAAATAAGTGACCGTAAAAAGTTCACGTTGGATGTACGTTTTGTGTGCTCTTACGTGGTTTTATTTCACATTTAATTTAGCATGTTACATAAATTGACTTAAGGAAAAAACCTGTGTGAAAGATGAGGTGGGAATTTCGTCACCCTTACTTGGTCCGAAAGTCACTAATTAACCAAGCATTTGCATATCCTGAGCCATCACATTTAATTTAAAATCAAGAAGACATTGGCCTTAGGATATCACATAGCTCATAGGATAC
This sequence comes from Sambucus nigra, assembly GCA_949130495.1. Taxonomy (NCBI): domain Eukaryota; kingdom Viridiplantae; phylum Streptophyta; class Magnoliopsida; order Dipsacales; family Adoxaceae; genus Sambucus; species Sambucus nigra. The sequence continues at coordinate 558,695,234 of OX422210.1, read as the reverse complement.
CTCTTAACATGGTTAGAATTAAAATCTACTCCAACACAAACTTGTCAAATTGATCTTGTTTCACCTTGTCTAAGATTGGTGATTTTTAATGAGTCTTCGCATCGACCACTTACCTGGAGGAAAAAGTGGGATTTGAGGTGGTAACCGTAGTTGGTCGTCTTTTCAATTATCCCCTGTCAAAGAGTAGGAACAGTCTAATTAGGGAGATTAATTCGAAGACCCCTACTATCATCGATTAATCTCGGGAAAACTAGATTTTAAAATTGAAATTCCCCTCATCTAAATTAGATAATTGAATTTGCTAGGTGTTAGCTAGGAATTACGTGGTTTGAGTCAAATATTTTCTCCCTCACATAAAAAAAAGATTAAAAAGAGAGAGAAAAATTCGAGTGAGCTCAGTGTATGCGAAGTTAGTTTCGATATCATACCGATCATTTATCGAGTGTGGAGTCTGGAATTACCAATACTTATGCAGACAAAATTTTTTATATTCACCGAGATAGGAGACCAGTTATCACCATGTGCCCAAAAAGATTACCTTTATCCGACTAGGTCTATTAAACCTTCATGCATATCTCTACACGGGCAAAATGCAAATAATTTTCAATTCTGTGTCCATCCTGAATATTCTCCCCCCCTCTCTCTCTCCTCCCAAGGTGGGGGGGGGGGGGGGGGGAGGGGGATGAAAGGTCTAGCTCCCTCTAGAATCTAGGAACGCTTCGGTCGTCGTCGGTGTGGGGTGAATATATAGAGAGATGGATTCGCCAACCTATTTTGCACAAAACACGCAAAATAACATGTCACCGCCTCGAGAAAGAGGCGTGAATGATAAATTAATGCTTACGAAACCAATTGTTCAAAGGTTCGCACTACAAGAAAGCTACGTTTTTGCAGCATTTGTTTTGTGGCATTTTTTAAAAAGTGTTGCAAAAATATAGTTTTACTGGTATTTTTCATTAAGTGCGGAAGATTTACCCTTTTATTTTAAAATAGGCGCGATTATTTATTTTCGATCTCGCGCTTTTTCCTTGCCCCCGAAATATCCCCCCGGCCCAAAACAACACAGGCGCCAAAATTATCACATACCAAATCCTTCTCAAATAATCAAAACCCTAGAACTCATCCTCATCTCACTCTCCCTCGCCCCAAATCAATAGATTGGGATAATATACTTCAAATGCTCGTCGTCAGCAGAGCATTGAAGCTCGCTTCTAGTAAAACACTCACATTTCATTTTTTTCCCCCTCTCACCCCCTTTATTGATTAGTTTTTACCAAATAAATGATATTGAGCAAAAACTTAGAAGGTTTGATTTACATTTGGCGTCATTCTTTTGTAATTAGTTTATTCTTGTGATTAAATATATTTATATATTTTGACCACTACATAATGTGTGTATTCATTTACATCACCTGGGTTGTTTTTTCTTTATTTTGATTCGGGTTTTACACAACTTGTTTTCGGTTTTATGTGGGGGATTTTCGGTTTTACTTGGAGGTAGTTTACGATTTTAGTTTATTTTGTTTTAAAGTAGGACTTTTGTTTATTGGGTTTACGATTTCAATATGTATGTGTGTGAGTTTAAAAGTCGGAGTTTTGTTTAAAGTCAGAGGTTTGTTCACGATTTCAGTTCCTGATTGGAATTTATAAGGTTTGGGTTATAAAGTTGTATTTGGTAAAATGTTTTGGATTTATATCTCACAATTTTGTATTCATTATTACAGGTTTATTTTTGATCAAATACTCATTTGTGGGATAACATATATTGAGGTTAGTTATTTACATTGATGTTTTTTCTTCTATTGGCTAACGCAACATATATTGATGTATATATCTACATATGTGCTTTATCACCAATTTACAAATCATTACAAATCAGGACTCTTATTTTGAAAACATGTTATCTAATTTATTTGTTTTTTCAGCTTAGTTGAAACTAAAACAGATCCTTTGTTGGTTACACAATTCCTTTGCTAGCTAGATTCCTGGGATTGTCATATTTATGAAGCCTCTAAGGTAAATGACATGCTTATTTTCTTTGATTTTGCATTAATTTATTTAAAATTTGTACTGGTTTAACTTTGTTTTCAAGGTGCTTATTTTATTCCACTATATGTTTGACAAAAAGCTTGATAGAGTAAAACATATACTATTTCGAGTGATATATGCCTTTAGATTGGTTCGTTGCTTATGGTGTGTTCATTTAGAATTTCTGAGATTCAAAAGTATATGGGCATCACATGAGACAGGTTCAATTTAAGCTTAGATAAATATGAGGTGCAAACATGAATTATTTGATATGTTAGTGTTATGTGGAGAAGGAAGTTGAAATTGTGATAATCATCATGTTTATTTTCGAAATGTATGGTTCTTTTATCTTTATTTTTAGACCTATAGAAGTATGCTTATAAATGTGAAAATCTACTGAAGTTCTACAACGACTCAAATGTGAATATGTATAATATATATTGAAAATATACACCGACTCAATTGTGAAAATCTACGTTGGCATTTCCCATACAGAGTTTAAGTCAAATGTTAAATGACTATTATCTTTTATTATACAATGCTGACAATGGGGTTTCAATATTGTTATAATAGAGGGATAATAAGGACTTTATGTGCAACACAACTCTATGAATAGATATTATGGTTCCCTTTATACATGGCTTCATTCCTAGCAGTTCACATTCCTTAAATTATAAAGGCATGTATAATGATTGTAGAGGCGTCTTTAATAAGACTAGTCCACCAACTAATCAGTCTGTGCCCCTGATGGAAGTATTTGTGGTATGGACAACATAAAGAAAATTGAAATGATACCAACCTTTCTTGGTCATATCACTCTCTCCGAATAGGTGATTCGAGTCTTCTTCCTTGTGTTCTTTGTAATAACAACGCATACATGTACCTTTGATCCCCAATTTCCTAATAGCTACGTTAACTGGAAGTTTGTCTGTCAAAAGTCTCCAAAGGAGAATAGAGATTTTAATTGGAATACCTTTGTTCCAAATTAGAGAGTTAGTCCACGATCTCACCTTGCTTGTTCTAATGGATTGCCAAACAGTTTTCATTGAGAATGTACTTGACTTCTCTTTAGTCCAAACAAAAGTGTCGTTCGATTCCATACCCAAGGTCCGCATAGATGCTATTTTGTACACTGTTTGCTGAGTCAGGCTAATGGATAATTTGGAAATATTCCATTACCCATTGTCTTCCAACATCTCCTTAACTAAACAATTAACATGGCACCCTTCTAGAGCTAAAGGACCATCACCTATGTAGTTATCCCAACTAAAATGAATATTTCCTTTGCCAATAAGCCTTGGCGAGTGATATTCAGCTTCTTCTCTACCCTTTATCATTCTTCTCCAAATAGTGGACCCCCTTTTCAGAATCCGTAAGTCAAGTGTGTTTCAATCTGCAATATTTTTTCAACATGTAAAAAGACCATAAGGGCTTTTGTTCTCTGCATTTCCACCAAAACTTTGTGTTGAAACAAGTAATCTAGTCGTCCATTGATTTAACAAATGTTATCAAATGTGGAACCCTCTTTCTCTCTCTCTCTCTCTCTCTCTCTCTCTCTCTCTCTCTCTCTCTCTCTCTCTCTCTCTCTCTCTCTCTCTCTCGCTATCTGAGTTATCAAATGTGCTAAATCCCGCTCCGTCGTCTCGATATTCAAGTACAATTATTTTTATCTCTCAGAGCTTTCATTCATTTTCATTTTCATATACGCCATATTTAAAATTTCGTTTCAGGTTCGATTTAATTCTAATTCACTCGAGGGTTGATTTTAGGTTTGATTTGATGTTATATATCCTTTTCTATTTTTGTTTATCATTTTTCGTTGTAGGATTGAAGTGATTTTGAATCATTCAATTTAATGTACCTTATTTGTTTTCTGGGAAAATTTGATGAAATCAAAATATTTGGAATTATTCCACACACAGACTACAAATGTGTGCTTGAGGAGATTACAAATTTTGTTATTCAAGGATACTGCAAACATGCTGAACCGACAAGCTAGCTTCACTACAGTTACTCCTTGAGTGTACGAAATATGGTGTATGTTATAAATAAAAGTCATTATGTATTAAAATTAAATGTTTTCTCAATTTCCCACTTGAGGAATTTACAAGTTGGGTGACTTTTTTGATTAAATTCTCAATTGTAAAATTTTGAAAACTTCATAATTATCTATCATTTTTTTACTATAATATATGACCTTAAAACTAGTATTTACTTTTAGTATGGATTGACTGGACACTTTAGAAGGAATTTTATACGAGACTCATTAAAGTGGGATATATTTGGACACAACTAAACCACAAATTTTTTATAAAAAGAGAATCCCGCACAAAAATAAAATGGACCAAACGTCAAGTAGAGGGAGAGAAACTATGGGTTCGAAGTAAGTTAGAGAGATAGATAGGTAGAAACAAAATTGTATTATCATCTTCAACACTTTTGTATCATCACATCACCATTTCCTCCCCAAACACAACCTCTTGAAACAGGCGCGCCTAGGGACCTCAAGTGCAAGGTGAGGGCCTAGGCACGCCTTACTAAATCTCTCAAACATTTTGTTTGTTTTTTTGTTGTTATGATTATCCTCTTTTTATAAACAACTTGTTATTTTTTTAATGACATTTTCAATGTTGTGAAGTGGTTCTCCCACGCCCATGAATACAACATTAGTAATGGATCCAACATCAGTTGTAAGCAGGCATCGAGTAAACATAGCATGCTCCACTGTTTCAGTCCTAGTTAGATTTCTCTGCAGCCTCCTGATTGTTTGAAGTCAGTGAGAAGATTCTCACAAAGAAGAACTCAAATTTTTACTGCTATGAGATGCCGTAACAATATCTTTCACATGCACTGCCTTTATTGAAGTGGAATTGCATTGTTTTCACATACACTGCCAGCAGTAGTTAGCCAATGTATGTTTTTTTGTGACTTTTTAAGCTGCTGATTGTTGTGGAATTATATTGTTTCAATCCCCTTAACCAAATTTGCTAGTGAAAACGAGGAACCATTTTTAAATAAAAAAATGGGTGAAATATTAAAATTATTGTTTTTAAGTTGCTGATTGACTAAAATGTGGTTATAATATTCGAACGGAATGGAAAATAGGATTATAACCTCAAGTTTGTATTAGTTTCAAGACAAACTTGCGCTATCTTAACCTTGCTTTAAACTATGATTTAAATATAAAGAAACTAGAGTGTCTTTCTCGTCTTCCTTCTTTGCAATTCCTTGACATGACTAGCATCAACCTTATGGACACCGGTTGTTTAGAAAACATTACATCCGTCCCTACCTTAGTGGAGCTGCATTTTGATGGATGTGGCCTTATTGATATAACCCCCTCATCTCTTCCCATAGTTAATTCGTCTGCGTCTCTTGCTATCCTTCATTTAAATTATAATGATTTCACGTCATCCGTATTTCAGTGGTTGTTTAATGTTAGTAGTAGCCTTCTTGAGGTCATACTCCAATTAAACCGGATAAGTGGTCAAGTTCCAGATGATGCATTTCAGACTATGACTTCTCTTGCACATCTTGATCTTTCATCCAACCAACTAGACGAAAGAATTCCAAATTTATTGGGGAGCACTGATGTAATGAACACAATTAGGGCTTAATGGCTTTGATGGTTAGGGAAATTAGGTCGGGGTTGAAGGTTGGGGTTTCGATTTGGGAAATCGGAGGTGAGGGAGAGATGGCCAGTCATTGGACATCGTTTGGCAGTTGTGAGTTAGGGTATGAGAGAGAGAGAGTGTGGTGCGAGGTTATAGGAGAGAGAGATAGTGTGCGTCTGTGTGTGTGTCAAAAAAAAACAAAATAAAAATAAAAAAATATTTATAACCTAATAAAAAAATAAAATTCATGACTAAATAAAACCTATTAAAAATAAAAACTTAAATTCCTATCCTCTAAATTATTAAAAGACTCTAAATAAAATCTAAATAAATCTTAAAGATCACACCATAACAAACGAGAATCATATAAGAACAAAAGAGGCATCAACTATAACCACATGGGATACCATTTAGATCTTGGATGAACCAAGGTTCCTCGATCATTCCACATCTAAAACTTGTTGAGAATTAACTACTTATAAGACAATTCTCAAGCCAAAACTATCCACAATCCCACATATTTGAGAATACGACCCTACTTGTGCATTAGGAAGTTTACATCTTATATAAATCACAAGTAGAACTATTAAGGATAAGTTCCATAGACCTCCCCTCTTGCTAGGCATATTTACATATATCTCCTCTCCTTTTTCAAATATTACATCCGCCTCTCATCTTCCCTCTTGATTTAATTTTGTAATAGCTGCTACCCTTCCCGCATGAATAGTGAGAATGTACAAATTTTAAGAAAATAGGGTAACAAATATTCAAAGTGGAGGGAAGGCAGGTGTAATATTTATAACAAGAGGGAAGATTCATGTTATTTACTCAAAATAAAATGATATTTGGTGACCCATTCACAAAATGAAGCATAATACCGATTCGTTAATTACAAGGACATGTAATTGCACAAAATAATAAATAAATAAATAAGAAGAAAAGGAAAAAGAAGAAATGAGGCCAGAAAGTTGGGAAGAGTCTAAAGATAGCCTAACTTATAGGTTCAGGTCTTTTTGGAGGCACATGAATACTAATTCTTATTCCATAAATGTTGTCCTTAGTATTAGATGTCTGAGAGTTCTTCCTTTCATAAGATTTTTTTTTTCCAGAATTACTAGCGACTCCATTTCCACTTCTATCACCATGTCTCTGCCATTGCGCAGATGCTTTTTCTTCTCGCCCTCTATAAGGTGACCTAGGCTTTCAATCCTTAGGTACCCATCTCTTTTCTTCATACCTTAAGTAGCATAGACAAGATTCTTTTAAGATTATAAGCAAACAGTCAAATACTGAATCCAACAACAATGTTGTACTGTATCCTATCAAGGAGAACGGGTAAAAAGGTACATACTTTGCACGAATGAAATACTCAATCCCAACTCTATCATAATTCGGTGGTAGTTATGCTTCCCATTAACTATTTGATTTCTCATTTCCCATTACTGTAAGTAATGTAAAATCAAATCGTGAAATTAAGCTTTCAGATATTTTTTCTATGATCTTAAATCTATAATAACCGTAGATATAATTTAAATAAAAATTTAGGAAAGAAAATCTTACACTAAATAAATGCAACCTGCTCAGGACGCCATGTGTCCAGAGTAGCGGATCTCACATGTAGAAAGATCCAGAAAGAGTCCCCCAATGAATATTGTGAATGATAATTTTTTGGATCAGGAAAAAAAGAAGTTAGTATTCTTTCGCAACGTTATAAAAAATAATGGTAGTTTCATCAATCAATCTGCGGATATAATATAATATAATATAAAAATGGAAGTTTCAATACGTATGATGCCACATGGCTCGATATTTATGTCTAAGAGTAGCTCTTATTTGATAGCATTGAGTATATATATCGTCTCTGTATGTCTTTTTCGTCTATCAGAAATTAACTTTAAAGCTTCCATACCCGTTCCTTCTTCCTCTGCCCCAACTATTACACACCCTGGATATGTATCGTGTCTCTCTCTTGAAAATGAATTTTCAGCTTCCCTCCGCATTTCTCTCCTCATAACCTCTTCTTCATCTTCCCTGATTAGTCCTAAATATACCATCCAGTTTATGTGTTATGTTGACAGAAACATATCTAATCTTGAGTAAAAAATAAAAGATCATCTATGAAGATGCAAAACGAGCAGCAATAATCATCGTCTACTCCGTCGAATCAGTTCAGTTCTGGGAATATCCAAATTTGATTGATACCAACTCCATAAGAGGTGAATTTCTCGATCGTCTCTTATACTATCTAATATTTTTGTGGTGATTTCTTGATTGTTTTGTTTTACTTTTCGATTTCATTAATTAATTCCAATTTCGTCTACAGTTTACCCTTTTTTTAGGTTGCAAAAGGTGCTGATGAATCTTATGATATTTCGGTTATCTCTACTGTAATTGGATGGTCCTAATTTTTAATCCCAAGAGTTATTTCTTCCCAAATTCAATGCGACCTTTCCTCTTTCTCTTCTCATAAGGCTGCTCATCCTTATCTTCTCACATTGTTGCACTCTCGATTTCTCTTTTTATTTATATCAGTGTTCTCTCTCTTCACTTCATATTTCCATCTAGCATTTATTAATTCATCAATTTTTGTGTTAAAATTACAGACTTCTAGGGGTTTGTCGATGCTTATGGGTATATGATTTCTCCTGGAACTATCATATTTTATGTTGTTATTCTTGGCATACTAGGGTTTTTGTTTTGCAAGTCATATTTTTTCATTTGAAATATTGTTCTTTGAATGTTTAGAGTACTAATGAGTAGAATTCCAAATAGATAAGTATCCCTTTAGTGTATTTGTTTGTGTAAGAATTGAAAAGCTGACATCTTTTTGGCGGGTTGGCAGTTGGCACTTTACCAACACTATTATTTTAGGATCTCAATGATTTTTTCCCGAACTCGACCTTATTAAGCATAATAAATGAATCATGTATCATATGTACCCCTTCTTTTTATTGCACTCTCTCATTTTCAGATCGGATGGATCTATTATTTTTCATAATACATGAATTTATCATTTTACAGGTCGATTAATTAAAATGCTAGGATTAGAGTTTCTATAATTTGTATGTCATCTTACAATTAAATGCAAAAAATAAATTCGGGATCTCATTATAACATGTAAATTCTAATTCACTTTCTTTTCCAGGTAATGAGTTTTCGCCTCTACTTAGTTATACCTAAAATGATGAGAGCACATGTTAAAGTACCGTAAGTATGACTTATGTGCATTGTGCAAAGGAGGGTATCGAAAATATGGCTACCACGTCCATGTACTTATGTGCTGACAAATTTTGATTTCTGCTATTATATATACTTTATAACAAGAGCTATAAACCGTTCATTGCATGGGGTCGACAACTAGTTATGTTTATATTTGGGCTTAATGATAGTTTATAGGCTTTATGAAACCTTTTAACATGCAATGATTATAAAAACCATGTTATGCAATATAGTGAGTTAATAAAGTTGTATATAAGCATGTCAAAAATTATTATATAATTGCCTAAAATTGTAAATTTTGAATTGGAGAAAAGATAAAAAATGCAACAAAATAATAATTACTTGTGTGATCCCCTCAGTGATGATTGACTAAACATTTTTTCCACACATTAAAAAATGAGTGAACCCTACTGTAAAACTTTTTAAGCTACTGATTGTTGTCATTGGGGAGACCGACCCTTTTATTAAGGACGGGTGACCTGAAATCAGGTATTTTTGTTGGTGGATATTGTGTTGTTTTGCTATTATTTTCCTCATTGTGTGGTCAATTAGGTCATTGAGGGAGACGTCCAAGACGGATAGGAAGGTGGCAAGGAATTTGGCGAAATTGACACTGTTTAGGTAGTTTTTTTTATTGTGGTGATTGGGTACTTGTATGTCACTAGAATTGTTATTTTAGCGCTTAAAACAATTGTAGCGTATAAGTACAAATGGGTGGATAGTGTTGCCGAGGAGATCGCGAGCCTTGCGTTTTATATGGTGATGTTTTATATGTTTATCCCGGTTGAGAAGAATGAGTACTTTGTTCTTGATGACAAGGAGGAAGAGGATGCAAAGTTGACACTTCGGGATGAAGAATTTTAACTTTGAGTTGATAGGGAAGAGATCTCGTGTTTGGTTGGTTCTTCTTTTGAATTTATACTTCACAACATTGTGAGTTGTTTAGTGAAGTTACAATTAGATTTCTTGGAACATTTTGTTTTCATTTATTGTTCTGTTTTCATGTTCTAATAACTCTTTCTTATAATGAAATAGTTATTGGATTATATATATATATATATATATATATATATATATATATATATATATATATATATATATATATATATATATATATATATGGTTGATAATGTATGTATTGTGGTTTTATTAATCATAGTGATACATTTCCTCAGGTCTCACCACAAAAGTTTGAATAAGAGTCATCCATTGAGTCAGGAAAATCTATGGTGAAATCAACATTTGAGAAACTTCTGGTTTGCATTTCTTACTTCCTCTTATTCTGATGGGGTGATCGATTTAATATTCGGCTTGTAATTTTTATATCCCTCACCAAGAAAAAAGACAAAAAAAATGAAAAATAAGCATTCAGTAGAGACTAAGTCGTGACAAACAAGGATGGAAAATTCTTAAATAAAGTAACTAAAAATAAAGTAGAGGTGGGACATGGCTGCTTTGAGCAGGAATTCATCTACTGGCAATTGTGCAACCCACTGAAAAAATAAAAAGATAAAAAAATAATTTGTGGCATAAACTAATATTGTAATATTTGTTGTGCAGAAAGAATTGTGTTGAGCTTTTGCAGTGGTGGTGTTGCTTCCACAACACACACATGGAAGACGTTTTCAGGACATGGTGTTTATTATGTGTGCGAGTTATAATTAAAAATAGTATGCATGATCTGGGTAGGCCTCCTGGTATTGTACTAAGCACCGCAACTTCATTTTGGATTATAGCTCAGATAAAAAACTAAGTGAATTGTACGAACAGATCGGCATAAATCCTTCTCGTGGTGTTTTTCTCTATGGTCCTCCTGGAACAGGTAAAACTATGCTTTCCAAGGCTGTTGAAATCATACTATTGCCATCATCATTATACTAGTTGGCTGTACATAAGTATTTGAATGAGAGTCGACGAATGGTTCGTGATGTTTTTAGCCTTGCGACAGAAAATGCTCCTGCAATTATTTTCATTGACGAGGTAGATGCAATTGTTACTGCTAGGTTTAATCCTCAGACAGGAGTAGAGAATTTCAACGAATCCTCACGGAACTCTTAAATCAGATAGACGGATTTGACAAGAGAGTGAATGTGAAGGTTATAATGGCCACTAATAAAGCTGTTAAATTCTTATATCTACAAATGAATTTGTGGATTATAGTTAGCTTGGGTATTTTTGGGGTCGTGGATGTTATTTAGTTTTTGAATATTATGATCTAGGTAAATACATATTGTATTGGAATTTTGGTTGTGGATATGTAACAAGTTAGTGATATTATGAGTTTTTTACTATGGATATTTTCTACTGTGGATATTTTCTGCTTGGAATATAAAAGATTTGCATTACAAGTGTCAATTTTGTACCATTTACATATATGTGTGTGGTATTTTTTTTAATTTTTTATATTTAAATGTGTTTTTAAAAAACTGATATAAATGAAATTTCTTTTATCACAGTTTTATGAACATTTATGCTACCACTTGTTATGACAATTTTGGAAATTGTAAAAACTGACATAAGTCACTGTTTTTTTTATAGTGAAATACAAAACTTGTTATAAATGATTTTTTAACACTTGTTCCCAGTCAATATTGCTAAATAATATTAACATTTTGTTTAATGCCACTACTATCATTCTCGATATTTTTTAGTGTCGTCAAAAGTGTGTTGAACATTTAATAGCTGTTGCAAAAGGTTATTCTCAACATTTTTTTAATGCCACGAAAAGATTATTGCCAACATTAATATTAATGCCCCCAAAAGGTTTTTTGTAGCAATTTAAATAATGCTCCTAAAAAATTCCGTTAGTTTTACCACATTGACTATTACCGCACTTGTGGAAATGCCGCCAAAAGTGCCGTAAAAAATGTTCCTGGCAGTTTTAGTACTTTTCTCGACATTTAATTTGTGCTGGGAAAAATCAATATTCCTGTAGCCCAGGAGCTAAGTTACGAACTGGGAAGGTGTTAGACACCCATCCCGCCCTTTCGGTATCTCATGGGCTTTTGTTATTATTTTTCTTTATTTCTCCATGAAGTGTGTGTGCCTGTATATATGTAAAAAGAGATCAGAATCACGCAACTCATACCATGGAAGAGATAGAGTGAGGTCGTCTATATGAATTTTTTCAATATAATATTAAAAATATGATTTATGCGTTTATCGTGATATTGATTGTTACAATGATACGATAATATGTGTTGGATAAAACGCTAACAAGGATTACAAACATAATATGTATTAAGATCATATAAAAATATGATAAATGCGCAAATGGGGATTTTGGGAAAATTATAAAATTTTAAAATTAAATAATTGGACTCGAGTCTCGGGATTTAACCCAAGATACCTACATAGCTTATAAATGCATTAAAGTTCACATGGGGCATAAGGGTGGGGTTTATCGCACAGATTCAAACGAGATTTTATTATATGTGTGTGTGTGTAGAAAATGTGTTTTAGTTTTTAAAAAGCGTGATGGATGATCCCGTTGGAATTTATGGGCGTAACCCTCTTTTTGTTTTATTTTTATTTTTTTAATAGAAAATAAAGTATGTGCAATATAACTAATAAAAAGATGAGATGTTAATGTGTATGAACTAAAGTAAAAACTATGTTATGAATTTAATGTAATAAATGCGAAAACAAGAGAGAGAATGTTATGAATTTTGGACCGTCTTTGAAGAATTGAAGTTTGATCTTGATATTGGACAAACTCCCTTGAATGTTGTGATGAATGTTGAATGAGTGAGAATGAGATTTTGCCACATTGGGTATGAAAAGGATGGGAATGTAAGATGGGATGGAATTTCACATAAGAAAACTTCGCTGATTGCAAGAGAATGTTGTTAAGATCACTGATGCTGATGGATCCGAGGTCTATCTTGGGAGTGAGGTGATGCCCTCCATTTATAGGGTAAGTCCGATCTGTAGGTAACCCTAGACACACTGCCGATAGGTAGAGAAATGGACCTGCAAACCGACAGTCTCGTGTAGATTCTCTCAGAAAAATGGTCGTAGAATGCAATCCGTTGATCCAAATCATACACGAGAAATACCGTTAGAATGGTAATTCAGATACCTTCAAGTGTACTTCGAGCCTATCCCAGGTCCGGGCATTGACTTTGGATAAAATATGGCTCGAAAGCCCTCATCAATCCTTTGGATGGGAGATCATCGAATGTAAATGGATCGTTCGTCCGAACGGTAAGTCAGAATCACGCATGAGGTGGACCATTAGAAAAGGTTTGCGAGGTACTTTTACATTCCAAAGAGAGTCGCTCGGTTCGAAAAGTTAACCTTGGTCAATCGGGGCCAAAAAGTGCTCGATGACCTTTCAAAGTGAAATATGTCCTTCGTCCGTACCTTAAGACTGATTCGCGTACGGGGTGGACTGTTGGAAAGGGTATTAAGTTCCATTAGAGTATTCATTTAGTCTCATGCAAGATGAAGAGGTCAAACGGATCTTGGGAGTGCCCGGTGGCCTTCAGATCAGTTTTTGGGAAAAAACGGATCATTCATCCGAACGATTATGCCATTCACGCATGAGGTGGACCATTGGAAAGGGGTTGTAGTGCCCTTTGATTATTCAAAGAGATTTTTCTCTGACAATGATGTTGACTGGGGTTAAATTGGGGTCCGGGAGCCCCCCGGTGGCCTCCCGATCAATTTTGGTAGTAAAATAGTCCGTTCGTTTAAACCGTTAGGCCAATTTGTGCACATGGTGAACTGTTAGAAAGGGGATTCAGATCCCTTCTAAGATTCATTAAGATTTTTCTCGGATAATAAAAGTCGATCGGAGTGAAATGGGGCCCGAAATCACCCAATGGCCTCTAAATCGATACTCGGAGTATCACCTAGGGTTTGTAGTGAAATGGGGCGGTGCTAGGGACCTAAGGAGAGTCTTAGGGGGTCCTAAAATGTGATGTCTGCAGAGCCCCTCACCGACTGATCTTGGAACAAGTGAAACCCAATTAATAGACACCATATGATATTTTGAAAAGAGGTCGATCCCATGGACCTAAGGGACGAGGGTGATCGATTCAGAGGGTCGAGGCCGATTCTGCGAACTTAAGGAAATGTTGGGGGTGGTCGATTCTATTGGATGAGGTCGATTATGAGGACTTAGTATAGGGAGGGACCAATTCTGCAGGATGAGGTCAATTTTGGTGACCTAATATAGTGAGCGACCGATTCTACGGGCTGAGGTCAATTCTAAGGACTAAACCTTAAGTTGAAATGACCAATTATGTGGGCCGAAGTCAATTTTGAGGACCTAAGTAGAAGCGACCAATTCTGAGGGTCGAAGCCAATTCTCAGGACCTAAGTGGAAGCGACCAATTTTGAGGAATTAAGTAAAGGTGACCAATTCCGAGGGTAGAAGCTTATTATAAGGGTTTAACTAGTGGCGACCAATTCTGAGGACCTTAAGTTAAGGTGACGAATTTTTTGGTTTGAATCCAATTCTGAGGGCTTAAGTAGACATGACTAATTTTGAGGGTTGAAGCCAATTCTAAGGGCTTAAGTAGGGGTGACCAATTCTACGGGTCGATGCCAATTTCGAGGGATTAAGTTGAGGCGACCAATTCTGAGGGCCTAAGTAGAGGTGACCAATTCTGCGGGCTGAAGATAATTCCTAGGGCATAAGTTGGGGTGAACAATTCTGCATGTCGAAGCCAATTCTGAAGGCTTAAGTAAAGTTGACCAATTCTGCGAGTCAAATCCAATTATGAGGGCTTAAGTTGTAGTCTTTTTTTTGGAGACTCCACCAGGGAAAATTTATTAATTCGAGGTTTGGATGTATCGTTGTTGGGGAATTTATTTATTTTTACGGCGTCCTTTGGAGACGTTGCTAGGGAGATAGCCAAATGATTTGGGAATTTCATTGGGGAAGTAAGTTTTCTCTACGAAAGCAAGTGTGGTAAAAAATATTTTTCTTTATGAAAAAAATTCTAAAATTCATTTGGTAATTTTAGATTTCTTTTTGGATTTTTTGACATTTTTTTGGAATATTTGAACTAAATTTGACGGAGAGTGCCGACCATCGTGGTGTGAGAGGTGCCAAACGATAGTGTCACGGTCTTTGGGGGTACCTGAGCAGGTGAAGGGACAATGACGATCGGTATGTTACTGGGAGCTGCCGATCGGGGTGCCCCTTAACCTCCTATAAAAAGAGGGAGAGATTTCCTCATTTTTCACAGCTTCCAGACTTTCTCTCTTATGCTCTTTCTTTCTGCAAACTGTTTTAGCATTCCAAAATAAAGAAATGGATGATTTTTAAAGCAGTGAGGTCCACATGACATGGCTAAATGTTGACGATTGGGCGAACTTGGAATGGAAGGCCGGGGTGCCCCTTGCACTGGGTAGTGAGAATGCTTTCGATTCATTCGAGCCGGTGGCGGATGAGCAGACTCTTTTGCTTGAGCTGGCGCGACATTGATCTTCTATGGTGGTGAACCCTGGTAGATATGTAAGTGTTGAGGACCTTTGGTATTCTTTTCTTTTTTCTTAGTGATATTTTCTTATTTCTTGAATTTTGACAAGGATTTTTACTTTTTGTCTTTGACAGACAAATATCTCTACGTCAAACCTGCATTCTTAAGGGATGAAAGGGATTAAGGATGTTTGGGATCACCTTTTGCAGATGGTGCATTGGGTGGTGTCATCATCCAGTTTTGGTAGGTTGGCGTATGCACTGGACGAGAAGCCTCATTCGATAACTGTTCTTTTCTCTTTGGTGGAGCGGTGGTGGACACCACCCACACCATGCGTTGTGGTTTTGAGGATGTGACGGTGACTTCCATTGGTGTGCAATAGCTACTGGGGTTGGATTATGAGGAGGTTCAGATAGAGGTGGACCGGACTTTGGGGGTGACGCCGACGGAGGAGGAGGCAGCATTGGGTGATATGAAGAGGATAGTCTCTGGGGACTTTATTCGTTTATTTATTTTGAGGGAATTGTTATTGAGTCTATGGAGCGACGAGACTTATGGTCTGCAGGTGCGACAAATGGCCCATCTATTTATTCATCTTTTGTTAGCAGGGCTTTTGGTGGAGACGAGTGGCTACGTCGTCCACTTATGGTTTTCACCATTTTTAGGGTATTTTCGAATATCCCTCTTTTTCACTGGGGGCATAACTTTGGAGGCCCTTTATTTTTCTTTGGATGCATTCATCCGGGGTTGTCGACAGACCTTTACTAACGCCATGTATCTTTTAGAGGTATTCTTTGTGCATTTTCCTTTCTGGATTCGCATTTTCCTTTATGCATTTGCATTCTTTTGATTGCTGATTCTTTTGTCCTTTGCAGACGTCGTTCTATGAGGTGATTGGGCTTAATGCCCAATTGATAGCTTTGAAGTATGAGTTTGTTGGGGACTTTTGTCGGATGTACAGGTGGGAGAAGTCCAATCGAAAGTTGAGGCAGTTCCTCTCTTTAGAGGCGGTGCGTTAGGTCTTGAACGACCCAACAAGCGATCAGGTAAATATTCTTTCTCTTTGAGACCATTTTTCCTTGATCATGTTTTTCACATATTGATTTTTTGTTGGGAATTTTACTGCTGACCTTCTATCCCTTGGGGACGGCCATCCAGCACACGGGTGTGATCGGGGGGAACGACCAGTTATGGCATCTATTGGCCCATGAGTTTGGCTATTCTTGGTATCTTAGGAAGAGATTAGTCCAGTAGGTGATGGAGGATGAGGTGATGGTGACACCTACGAGGCCTCCATTTACATGAGGTGAGAGTGGGAGATGTCAGAGGATTTGAGGGTGGCCTCGATGATCGAAAAGCCTTATTCGTCACATACTGACACGTTGGGTACTTATGATTGTTTGGATTTCGTGTCAAGATGGATGATGATGCCTAGCATATATGACGTTATACATCTTTCTCCTACGAGCTTTGTTGGAGGAATGAGTCGACCCATGGGGTCTGCCCATAGTGCAGGTAGTGCGTCGACATCAGCAGCGATGATGACCTTAGATGTTTTCTTTGTCCGGTTGGCTCTTCCTTCTTATGACATTCGACGATCTGACGGAGGGTCGATGCGTATGATGCATCATCCCAATGTGATGGAACCGGAGGACATGGGGATGATAGAGGACGTTCTTCAGCCAGTGGTATACCTTTTATTTCTTTACCTTTCGATTTTTGATTTTTTCTTTGCCTCAAACTGACTGATTTTCTCTTTTCTATTTTTCTTACAACTCATTTGGGTGTCAACCACCTGGCTAAGGGATATTTAGGATTGGGTATCTTTTGTGACTTATAATATTCAGGAGTCGATCCCGATTCCATCATTTTTGGTGCTGTCTACCTCATCTGGGGAGGAGGCTCGTTATCTTGTTGTTCGGGAAAGCGCGGATGCCGCTGGGATGGAGGTTCTTAGAGAGTGAGAAAGAGAAGAGAGATAAAGAGACAGTGAGAGAGAATGTAGGTTTAGGAGAGAGGGAGAGAGAAAATTTGATGGGTTCGGGCTGAGTCCCGTTGTTTTTGTATTTTTCCTTTCTTGCAAGGCAAATGTAACAAAATAATATCTATGCAATGAAATTTTTATTAATTTTTTTGCTTTAGTGACTTAATGCATATGCAAGTTTTACTTTGAGACCGTAAAAAGGATTTAAAATAATTTGAGAGAACATTTTTTTTAAAATAGGATAAGTAAAAACATAAGGAGAAGGAATTTATGAACTCCTTAGAGATTAAAATTATTTTTATTGAGTTTTTTTATTTTGACAAAAAAGAAAAAATGGAATTTTCCAAAAAATAGGGGGTTGCCGATCGACATGCCCCTTGTCCTGCCTAACGGCATGTCAGTCCAGTCTAATCAACCTAAGGCCTTGATTTCACTTTCTTCAATTTCTTGGTACTTTGTGATGAAGGTTTTTCTTCGAGATTTATAGGATTTTTGTCTTTGGTTGAGGTTTTTAAAGTTTTAATTGGGCGTAATGAGGAAGCATTTTCTTCACCTATCCACATTTCTTATCTTTTGCACTCTTCTTGCTTCTTATCTCATCATTTTGCAACATGGTTCTCGCCGTGAGTGATAAATTCTCTATTTACCTTGAAGACTTAGATGCGACGTGCTCATATAATGTCGACTATGATGCTTTCAACATGCATCTAGTTTCATTATTTATTTTTCGGTAGGATTGTGTGTAAATGTTCTTGATGGCCCATCAGATTTTTTTATGTTTGGTTTTGTCCCGGAATAGCCCAGGGGCATATTTGTAAGGACAAATTTTCAATCGAGTCAATTTGTAGAGTTAGCTTAGTTTCAGACAAAATAATTTGAGTCGTAGGATAGAGGTTGTCCCTTCAAGCCTATGATGTTGATGTTGAAGACGTAGTGGCCAAGATAAATTGAATATATCATCATTGCCGATTTTTATGCCACATTTAAACATCATCAACATTTTAATTTTTCCAAGGTCTCTAAAGGTTTGAAAGCATTAATATATTTAGGGACATGGGAATTTATTTTGGGTGTTAGTATTTTTGTTAAAAAAATTGAATTCATATTATCTAAAGATTTTGTTCTCAGACACCTTTTCGTAGAAAAATTATAATTATTAAAAAAATAAAACACTGGGGGCCACGCATTCATTTCGAAATTATCCAGATTTATGGCCTGAAATATCGTTATAATGGTCATTCAAATGACCTCGTTCGAACGAGATTTCAAAAGAGATTTTTTCTTTCTAAAATCTCGTCTAAAATGTCGTTCGAAGCCCTGGAATGTGTCTCTAACGAGATTACAGTTGTCGAGCTTTTTTTTGTTAGTTTTCTCTAAAACTCCCCACTAACCCACTTTCTTTCTACCTGATTTGAATAGTGTGGGAATATATTTTTCTAAGTGACTTTTTCCGAATTTTCAAGTGAACTTGAGAGCCAAAAACTTTTCTAAGATAAGTCCGTTGGTGTTTGTTTATCAAAAGAAAATTATCTTAAGAACAAAACCAAGTTTTACACACATAATTTTAGTTTAATCCAAGCTACTATTTAGATATCTTTGCCTGGAGATCGTTTGGCACCGGGTGCTTCTCTACCCATTAAGGGAGAAAGTTTGGGTTCCTTATCCACCCCCAAAAGGAGATCATTTTTGTAGCGGCTTTCTCATACGGTGAAAGGCACTGTGTGTGGGTTGACGATAGCTATGCCCAATTGGTAGATTCCAAGATTGCGGTTGACTCCGAAGTTATCGAGTAGGCGGGGGTTGAAGAACGAAGGAGTCTCAAGGCTTTAAGGGAGTCGAGTCGAAGAAGTAAGTCTCTTTTCGTGTCTTTTGTAAAAATACCATAGTTAGTGGGCTTGTAGGCAGGGCTGTCAGAGGTTTTTTTTGTTGTGGGTTTTTCTTGTGTATCGAGGCGTAGTGTGATTGTGTTTATTTTATCTTACACACTCACATAGTTGCATGCTTAAGTCTAATCAAGATAAAATCTGTTTAAACACAATTAGTTTAATTTGGTGCTAATTTAGTCTGGGTTAAGTTTAAATTTAATTTAATTGAAGCCGACATTAATTTAATTTGATAATATTCATTCTTAGTTTGTTTAACTTGAATTGAATTGAATTTTGTTTAAGTGAAACTTTAAATGTTTGTGTAGTTTAATTTCACTTTAAGTTTAATTTAATTTTTCATGTGTTTGATTGTCCTTTTGAAGTAAAAAAAAAAATTTGAAAAATTAAAATTTGGTATATCATTGAGCCATCTTGTAATTTGAGTTTAAAATTTGGGGGGATTCGCTCCAACAAGTGGTATCAGAGTGGGTTACACTAAAATTTTGTGTTATCCTGATTTTTAAGATTTTTTTTCTAGTATGGAAAATATATCCTTTTCAAAATTTCTCGTTTTTGATGGTTCCCACATACTATCACATGACTCCTCACTTGCTACATATTATGAGTAATTGATTGCATGTTTATATACCCTAGCTTATATGCATCATGATATATTCTCACTAGTTATATGTTTATTTGTCATATTCTAGTTTTTGCTTCATTACATAAATTTTGCTAGAATTATGATGTGTGTATTTTTTTGTATTTTATTTTTTATTAATTATGTTTTAGTCAAAAAATACAATAATATTTTTATTTTGTGTTTTGGGTTATCCTTGTATTTGGTTAAATTTTTTGAAAAACTCAAAAAGATTTTTTTCCATGTGTATTTTAGTTTTACACATTTTTTATGGCATATACTTGTGCTTGAATCCAATATCATATGCTCTTCCACGTGACTAGAAGTTTTGGTTAAGATTTTAAATCCTTAAACTGTTCTTTATCATGCTTCCTTGGAGTAGTTTGAGTTGGCTTGCTTAATGGATTCTCTTTTTATATGCCTTGATTCATACATGCACAAGCTCATTTGAAATTTAATTTCATATGTATATTTAGATTAAGTGAGATGTTCTCCTATCAATTTAGTTATCTATATGTTTCTGTGGCTATGGAGGATTTGTGCATGTAACAACCATTTTTCGGATTTAAAAAAATAGAAAAATATTTATTCGGTGTAGTTGTTTATCAATGAAAACGGGATGCGAAAGACAAAATTACTTTGCGTGAAAAGTCACCATTAAAATTTGGTCTAAAAAATGTGGCATAAAAAAAATGGCCAAGGCCTTCATTGTTTAGTTGGTATGTTCATAAAGAAAATAAAATGAAAAAGAATATTTATGTGGAAGTTTAGTTGGATATATCAACGGGTTTGCACAATGACTTTGTATCCTAGTTAAACTATTTTGTCATGATTCTATTAGTTTGTAGAATCATTTATATTCTAGTCTTGTGTGCATTGTCTATGTTTGTTCATTGAGTTCACTTTATCTTATCACATAAGGCTATATTTAAGTTAGATAAGGTTTTGCAATCAAATGAGAACTTCGTGAATTTGTTTAGGTCATTGGGTTAAATTCTTTTATTTCCAGTTCACACCCCGTCACTTTTGTTTACCACATGTATTTAGTTACATTTTTGCCATATGAGTGTGGAAAGCTTAATATATTTTTTGTCTTGTGAAGTGTTAATACCTATATATATGTGCATGTGTATTAGTGGTATATTTGTGTGTATATATATGGTATTTTTTTAAGTCTTTGCCTTGTTAGCTAGTCCTTGTATGCATTGAAGTCCAAAATTAGTATCTATCTTGTTGCGAATTATGTTTGATATACCATGTTTATCATAGTACATTTTAATAGTATCTTTTGTCATTGTATTATAAGTGATATTTATTAATCTTTGTATGGATTAGTTGTACTTCATTATTACCCATATGCTTTAATGCTCTTACCTCTTTATGCACCATTGCATGTTTAACTTATTTTTTTCCTATTGCATATCCCGTGTTTAATTTTGGGGTAGTATTTGCTTTGAATTGGAGGAGAAATAAGTTATTTTATTCTTGACCTTTGTCTATTCCAGAACAAAAATGGGGAGAAATGGTATCTAATCCTTTGCAACTTGAGGCGATCTAACTTAGGGGGAGACATCTTTCTAGAAAGATCATTATTAGATAAAGGAGGAGAATGAATTATGGTGGAGTATTTATTTTTTACACATTTTAATTTGTCATATTCCCCATGCGTTTGATGGTTTGTTTAAGTATGCATGATTTTATCTTTAACGGCATTACTTAAAGAGAAAAAGCATTTTCTACGACTCGAGTCAAGCGTCTGTATTTTTTTATTTATTTTTGGGTAGGATTGTGTCTAGATGTTCTTGACGGCCCATAGGATTTTTTTTAAGTTTTGGATTTGTTCCGGAATAGCCAAGGGGAGATTCGTAAGGCCAAATTTCCAATCGAGTCAATTTTTTATGTTAGCTTACTTTCAGACAAAACTTTTTGAGTCGTAGGATAAAGGTTGTCCCTTCAAGCCTATGACATTGATGTTGAAGACGTAGCGGCCAAGCTAAATTGAAGATATCATCATTGCCGATTTTCATGCCATGTTTAAACGTCATCAACATTTGAATTTTTCCAAGGTATCTAAAGGTATGAATGCATTAATATATATAGGGACTTGAAAATTTATTTTTGTTGTTAGTATTTTTGTTAAAAAAAATTTGAATTCATATTATTTAAAGATTTTGTTCTCAGACACCTTTCCGTAGAAAAATCATAATTATTAAAAAAAATAAAAAATATATAAAACTAGTGGCCACGTGTTTTTTTCGTATCGAAATTATCTAGATTTATGGCCTGAAATATCGTTAGAAAGGTAATTCAAACGACCTTGTTCGAATGAGATTTCAAACGATTTATTTTCTTTGAAACTGAAATCTCGTTAGAATTTCGTTCGCACGACCCTGGAATGTCTTTCGAATGAGATTACAATTTTCGAGTAGTTTTTTGTCAATTTTCTCTAAAACTCCCCACTAACACACTTTCTTTTTTATTGATTTTAATCGCGCAGGAATAGATTTTTCTAGGTGAATTTTTCCATATTATTAAGTGCTCTTGAGAGCCCAAAACTTTTTTAAGAAAAGTCCCTTGGTGTTTGTTTATCAAAAGGAAATTATCTTAAGAACAAAACCAAGTTTTACACCCATAGTTTTAGTTTAATCCAAGTTCCTATTTATATATCTTTTCTTGGAGATCATTTGGCACCTAGTTCTTCTCTACCCATCAATGGAGAAAGTTTGGGTTCCTTCCCTACCCAAGAAAGGAGATCGTTTTTGCTGCAGCGTTCTCATATGGTGAGAGGCATTGTGTGTGGGTTGACAGTAACTGTGGCCCATTGGTGGATTCCAAGATTTTGATGGACACCAGAGTTCTCGACTAAGTGGAGGTCGAAGAATTAAGGAGCATCAAGGATTCAAGGGAGTCGAGTTAAGGAAGTAAGTCGCTTGTCGTGTCTTTTGTAAAAATACCATACTTAGAGGACTTATTGGCAGGTTCTACTGAGGTTTTTCCCGTTGTCGATTTTCTTTGTACAACGCGGCGTAGTGTGGTTGTGTTTATTTTATCTTGTAAACTCACATTGATGATTGCTTAAGTTTAATCAAGATAAAATCTGTTTAAACACAATTTGTTTAATTTGCTCCTAATTTAGTTTGGGTTAAGTTTAAATTTAATTTAATTCAAGTCAACATTAATTTAATTTGATAATATTCATTCTTAGTTTGTTTAACTTGAATTGGATTGAATTTTGTTTAAGTGAAACTTAAATTTTTTGCGTAATTTAATTTCACTTTAAGTTTAATTAAATTTTTCATGTGTTTGATTGTGCTTTTAAAGTAAAGACAATATAATAATTTTTTAAAAATTAAAATTTGGTATATCATTGACCCATCTTATAATTTGATTTTAAAATTTGGGGGCATCCGCTCCAACAGGCGTTGAATTTGATTGGGGTAAAATCGGGGCCCGGGTGCTCCCGGTGGCCTTTAGATCGATGTCCATTCGTCTGAACCGTTATACCGATTTGCACACGGGGGAACATTTGAAAGGGTATTCAGATACCTTTGAAGATTCATTGAGATTTCGCTCAAATGATAAAGTTGACCGGAGTTAAATAAGGCCTAGGAGCGCACGATGGCCTCTCGATCGATACTCGGAGTATGACCTAGGGTTTGTAGTGAAATGGGTAGGTTCTAAGGACTTATGGAGAGACTTTGGGGGTCCTAGAATGTGGTGTCTACAAATTCCATTCGGGAACAATCCAATTGTTGCCTGTGTTTTGGGGTACCAAAAAAGAGGATCCCTACCTCCACATTCATGAATTTGAAGAGATATGTGGGACCATTAAGTATCAACAACTTCCCGATGAGATTGTCAAAGTTAAATTATTCCAGTTCTCGTTGAAAGACAATGCCAAGAGTTGGTATAACTCATTTAAACCCGAATCCACCACCACTTGGAACCAGATGAGTGTCACCATCCTGCGAAAATTCTTCCCAAACCAAAAGACGGTGTCGATACATCACACCATCAACACATTTAGCCAAAAGGAGGGAGATGCCTTGTGGATGTATTTGGAGTGATTTATGGATTTTCTACTGCAATATCCTCACCATGGGACTGAGATGGGATGCCAAGTCAAAACAATTGTATGATGGGTTCGATTGTAATATCCGGACCATGCTTGAGTCACTATGTAACGATTTTTATCGAGAAAAGTGAGGTCGACACGTGGATGTTCCTAGAAGCCATAGACAAAACTTCCCAGCGATGGGCACCCAATAGAGAATCTAGGTCCACCACATCTAATGAGGGTTTCTCTTACCAATTCGAACAAGGTTATGATTTAAATGCCAAAGTGGCCACATTGTCCCGACGTTTAGAAGCTTTAGAGATGATCAAAGATGGTAATCGAACCTCACCTACGGTCGTTCAATATGTAGGTTCCCCTATGTGTATACTTTGCGATACATTTAACCACATAGTTGAGAATTTTCCCACCCTTTCGGACCACAAGCCACTCACAGGGCAAGCGAATGCTGCTACCAAAATAGGCCAAAGTATGACCCATATTCCAATGTGTACAATTCTGGGTGGTGATACCACCCCAATCTTTCATGGTCCAAGGGTCAATACCAAGAAAGTGGAGGTTAATCTTCCAGTAAACCACCCTCTAGTTTCCAAAAGAATTCCACCACACCATCGTATCCCTCATCCTAAATGATCAAATCTTTAGAGGATTCGATGAACCTTCTTTCCCAAAGTACCCTTCATTTCTAGCAAACCACTCAAAATGTCCTCCAATCCACCCAAAAAAGCATGCATGTGAACACTCAAGCCATTACTAAAATCGGGGCTCAAATGAGCCAACTAGCAAACGCTTTGAGTGAAAGGAATAAGGGAACATTCCCAAGTCAGTCTCAACCCAATTCGAAGGGTAACATGCCTAGGGGTCAATTTGTTATTCAAGACGACATGATCGCGTCACACACCCAAGAGCTTGCTAAAGACATTATCATGCTTAGATCTAGCAAGTAAGTGGATAAAAACGTTTCACCGCATACCGAGAGTTAATTCGAGAAATATAAGGAGAAGGCAGATCCACCCATGGATCCAACTTCCTCCTCATCCTCATCTTTCGAGCCATCGGTAAAGAACTATGTCCCAAAAGCTCCGTTTCCCCAAAGTTTGGTACCCCAAAAGAAAAAGGCGCAAGTTGATAAGATATTGAAAGTATTCAAGCAAGTATAAATCAATATCCCACTGTTTGATGCTATTAAACAAGTGCATTCATATGCTAAATTTTTGAAGGACCTTTGTACCTTCAAGAGAAGCACCAACATACCGAAGAAATATTTTCTCATCGAGTAAGCAAGATCGACCATTTATTATCGAACTCCTATCAAGTATAAGGATCCCGGTACTCTGATGATCTCTATCAAGATAGTAGAGCACCTCATTGAGAAAACCCTTCTAGATTTAGGAGCAAGTATGAACCTTCTTCCGTACACCGTGTACAAGAAACTAGGTTTGGGGAAGTTGAAGCCGACTAGGATTACTCTGTCCTTAGCCGATCGTTGGTTGTGTGAAAATTTTGAAAGGTATCGTTGATGATGTCCTCATTAAAGTGGGTGACTTTATATTTCCCATTAATTTCGTTGTCTTGGACACCCAATAATTGTAAAATCTTATTGCACAAATCCCTATTATTTTGGGTCGTTCTTTCCCCGCCATATCTGATGTTATCATTTGGTGTCATAGCGTCCAGTTAAACCTATCCTTTGGGTACATGACTATGGACCTTACGTGGTCAATTTGGCCAAACAACCACCCGATTATGATGAACCCATGAATGTCGACATGATTGGTAGTATCGTTTAAGAGACTTTCGAGCAAACTTATAATGACGACCCTTTAACAACATGTCTTGCATTTTTTTAGTCCCAATTTGATGTCAAACAGTCAATCGAAGAAGTAAATTCCCTCCCCAACTCCGCCCCCATCATGGAAGTAGGAAGTTGGAAGTTTAAGCCTAAGCCACTCTCACTTTCCACGTCAACTATTCCACCCTTGATTGAGAAAGCTCCCGATCTTGAATTGCAACCACTTCTTGAAACACTCGGGTACAAGTTCTTAGGACCTTCTGACACCTTTCATGTTATCATCGCGTCAGACTTAGAAAAAGAATATGAAGGTATATTATTGTGTGTTCTCAAAGAACACAAGGAATTTATAGGATTGACCATATCCGACATTAAGGGGATAACTCCTCCAGTGTGCATGTATAGGATACACTTAGAATATGATGCTAAAAATTCCCGTGAAGCACGACATAGACTTAATCCCAATATGAAAGAGGTTGTCCGAGCCGAGGTGCTAAAATTTCTCAATGCGGGTATCATTTACCCCATCTTTGCTAGTCAATAGGTCAGTCCCGTTCAAGTTATCTCAAAGAAATCCGGTGCTACGGTAGTGAAAAATAACAATGATGAGTTAGTACCCACTAGGATTCAAATTGGTTGGCGAATGTGTATTGATAATAGGAAGTTGAACGCTGTTACAAGAAGGATCACTTTCCTCTTCCTTTAATAGACTAAATGCTAGAAATATTAGGCAACCATTCATGTTACTGCTTTCAGGACGGTTATTCCTGCCACAATGAAATTACCATTGCTCCTGAGGATCACAAGAAAACCACCTTCACTTGTCCCTTTAGTACTTTTGCTTATCGACGCATGCATTTTCGGTTATGAAATGCACCCGCAACCTTTGAGCGGTGCATGATGAGCATCTTTTCGGATATAGTGGAGCATTTTCTCAAAGTCTTTATGGGTGATTTTTCTATATTTGTGTCTAGTTTTGATGACTATCTCTATCACCTCACCCTCGTTCTGAAGCGGTGTAAGGAGAAGAACCTTGTGCTTGATTAGGAGAAGTGTCACTTCTTGGTCAAATACGACATTGTGCTAGGTCACATCAATTTTGAAAATGGTATTGAGGTAGATAAAGCTAAAATAGATCTCATTGCTAATCTCCCACCCCCTAAAACTGTGCGTGAAGTTCAGTCATTCTTAGAACACACCGATTTCTATTGTAGATTTATTAAGGATTTTAGCCAAATCTCTCAACCCTTGTGCAATCTTCTTGCAAAGGAAACACCATTCGATTTCATTGACGAATGCCTTCAAGCCTTTTAAAGGATAAAGAAGGAATTGACCTCTACACCTATTATAAGATCCACCAACTGTAGTTAGCCGTTTGATATCACGTGTGACGCTTATGACTATGCCATAGGTGCGGTTATAGGTCAGCATAATGAAACACTTTCTAACATCATCTATTATGGCAATGGGACTCTTAATGATGCCTAATTGAACTATTCTACGACTGAAAAAGAGTTCCTCGCCGTTATTTTTTCTCTTAAGATGTGTAGGTATTACTTGATAGAATCCAAAGTTATCATTTTCTATGATCATTCGGCCCTACAATAGCTTTTATCTAAAAAGAATGTTAAGGTCTGTCTCATTAAGTGGATCCTATTACTGCAAGAGTTTGACCTTGAAATTAGGGAGAAGAAAGGGTGTGAGAATGTAGTGGATGATCACTTGTCTAGGTTAATCATTGAATCATCCGATAACTTATTACCGTTAAATGAGTAATTTCTCGATGATCAACTGATTCTTGTCTCTCAGCTTCCATGGTTTGCCAATATTTTGAATTATTTTGTGATGGGTAAAATGCCTCTGCATTGGCTTAAGCAAGATCGTTCTAAATTTTCTAAGGAAGCCAAGCATTTCTTTTAGGACAACCATATCTCTTCAAGTATTGTCCTGATCAAATCATTCGAAAGTATGTACCTGATCATGATATTCAAAGAGTAATCTCTTTCTGCCATAACCAAGCTTGTGGAGGTCATTTTAGTGCTAAAAATATTGCTACAAAAATTTTGTAGTGTGGAATCTATTAGCCCACCATTTTTCGTGATTCGAATGATTACAGTAGGAGTTTTGATCATTGCCAACGGTTAGGAATGATCACATGTAGGAACATGATGCCTTAAATCCTATTTTCATTATCGAGGTTTTTGATTGTTGGGGCATTTATTTTATCGGTCAATTTCCAAATTCCTACGGGGATCTCTACATACTTTTGATGGTTGATTATGTTTCTAAGTGGGTAGAAGATGTACCATGTAGGACGAATGACCGCCACGTGGTGGTAAAATTCATTCGAGAAAATATTCTCCATTTTGGTACGCCTTAAGCCATCATTAGCGATCAGGGAACCCATTTCGTGTGATTAATCCTTCGAGAGTCTTATGAAAAAGTATTAGGTCATGCACAAAGTAGGATGTTCTTATCACCCTTAAACTAGTGGTCAAGTAGAAGTTTCTAATAGGAAAATCAAGAAAATCATCAAGAAAATAGCAAATTCGAACTTGAAGGATTGGTCCTTAAGGTTGTTGAATGCACTGTGGGCTTATCGCACTACATAGAAAATGCCATTTGGTATGTCCCCATATATGATTGTCTATGAAATAGCCTG
Organism: Sambucus nigra; assembly: GCA_949130495.1. Taxonomy (NCBI): domain Eukaryota; kingdom Viridiplantae; phylum Streptophyta; class Magnoliopsida; order Dipsacales; family Adoxaceae; genus Sambucus; species Sambucus nigra. The sequence goes on along the minus strand of OX422210.1, from coordinate 558,666,921 downwards.
TCACCTTTGGGTAGATTTAGAACACAAAGCCTATTGGGCTATTAAGACCTTCAATTTCAATTACCTGCTGCGGGAGAGGTTTGAAAAGTCCAACTCAATAAGCTGGAAGAGATTAGGAATGATGCGTACGAAAATTGAAAATTGTACGAAGAGAAAATGAAAATGTTCCATGACAAGTCCATTATATGGAAGTCATTTGAACGTTGGCAAAAAGTTCTCTTGTACAATTCTAGGTTGCATCTATTTCTCGGTAATTTGAGGTCTTGATGGTCCGATCCATTTATTGTTAGTACAGTCTACCCACATGGGGCGGTTGTTATAGAGAACCCTAAAAATGATGAAATTTGAAAAGTTAATGGTCAAAGGTTGAATCCATATCTAGAATTTCAAGATCTGGAAGTGGAGGAAATTTTCCTCCAAGACCCGGTGTACCACGAGTGAACATGAAATTGAGTCATTGTTATTGTATAATAATTTTTGTTTTGCCGGAATTGTGTGTTGGAAAAAGTACCTCATTACCGTAAAATCTTATATATATTTTCCGCCTTTTTTTCAAAATTTTTATCTTGTACATTGAGAATAATGTAGAAATTAAGTTTGTGGGGTATTGAGGTCATTTTTCTCCTTTTTTTTAAATAATAACAAAAATTGAGAAATTTTCAAAAATTCAGAAAAGATTTTGATATTTGAAACAATTTTTTAATATAGATTTAATTCATGGATCTCTCAACTTATGAAATGTTTTACACATTAGCTGTATAATATGATCGAAAATGGATATTGAGGAGAAAGTTAATATGCTTAATGATATCCCATATATACCCTCGGCCAGGCCGAGGGTGTCTTCTGTCCAGACTAAGGCTCAGGCCTAGGACAAGTCCAATAACCACATCTCCATTGCAGGAAGGATCAGCCAGGATGACCCCCCAGCTTGGCCCAGACGACCCTACAAGGGGCCGAACCCTCACCATGGCCCAGACGACCCTGCAAGGGGCCGACCCCTCACCATGGCCCAGAAGACCTTATGAGGGGTCGATCCCTCACCATGGACCATACGGCCCTTCAAGGGGATGACCCCTCACCATGGCCCAGACGACCCTGATGATGCTGGAAATAGCACCACCCTTCAAGGTGTTTGTGAGATCAATTCAATGTTAACAATGGCAGAATACGAGTAAAAGTATTCACACAGTAGAGGGAGATGAGGATAAGAAGATGAACATAGTCATGTAAGTGGTTCAGCCAATCTGGCTTATGTCCACTGCGCAAGTGTATGATGTGTATCACTTTATGAGGGCTCTAATGGTCATAGATACAATACCTCAATCTTTCTCTCTCTACAGCATATTTAACGAGAGTTTTAGCTAGGGTTGCTCATTTCGGATAACTCTCCAAGAAGGAGAAGACAAGTATATATAGTATGTGGAAGGTGTAATGCACCCCCTATGCATGCAATGAGCATGTGTGTGTTGATCTAGCCAGTACAAGGGTGACACCTGGATGATCTCAACTAAGTAATGATGACCTCAATATTCCCTCATATGGGGGGGGGGGGGGGGGGGGAATTATAACAGACTTATCCACATGTTCATATCCACACATATGCGCATCAGAGCTCGGCCATATGTGGTTGGTCACAACCTCGGCCTGGAAGAGGACGAGGTGGTGACATTGAATTTGTAGCAGAGCCGAGGTAGGGGGTGTTGAGCTATGACATCGGCCAGAGCCGAGGTAATGGTGGTGCAGCAGGAACATCGTCTGATCCATAGCCGAGATTGGTTCTGGTGATTTGATGGTCACCTTAGCCTCTTACGAGCCGAGATTGCAAGACTTGGATGCCTACAACATGAAGACCTCACTTGCTGAGGTATCAGGAAAGTCGGCTGATCTATAACCGACCTTTCTTGGGACGAGACCGATGGTAGTTGACTTGGGGCCCTTCCAACCTCGACATCTCCATTGGATGAGGTTTATGTCTCTGAGCCGAGAGGGGGTACATTCAGGGCATATCAATCACCCCCTAGCCCTTAGTTACCTGTGTGGTCAGGTGCCTAAGGGGTATGTTTGTCCGAGGTTGAATTTCTGTAAGTGTTAACACTTTCTTGACAAGTGTCAGTTACTGGAGTAGATAGCGTGCCTGACAAGTGCAATCTTGTAGTCTTTTGGGATCCCAAGGCAACGATGGGCCTTGGGATGCGTGTGATCCATTTGAGGGTTTAATCCCTTACTTCCTTTCTCTTTCTTCCCTATTACTTCATTCTTCGCCTGTAATTTTTTCTTCATCTCTCTCTCTCTCTCTCTCTCTCTCTCTAGTAAAACTCTGGTTTGAAGCGCATTGGGTGGTCGTTCCTTGCAATCCCTTCTTTTCTTCTCACCACTTTTCTTCAGGTATCATTTACCATCCCTTCTTCCTCATTTTTTCTGCCTTGTTCTTATTTTTGCATTTTTCGGTGAGATTTAAGAGGTTTTCGGAGAGATTATTAGTTTTTCGGCGAACTGTTCTTGATTGTTATTCATCCAAAACCATAGTTTGATCTTTAATTTAATTTGCCAATCCTATTTACTTAGGAGAGTCACAAGTGCAGGGTCTGCCTCATATGATCAGACCCCTTTACCAACTCTTAGAGGAATTCTCCTCTCTTAGGGAGAAGGCCTTAGAAAAAATTAGACAAGTAGATAGATCCCAAGAGGAAGCTCGTAGGGCAGAGGCTTTCCCCCTCAGGCCTATTTTTCCACAACCTCTGAAGGTCATATACCTTGAACCATCTAAACCAATTAGCCAAGCAGAGGTCCCAGATGAACCCTCACCAATGTCTGAGTTTGAGTCATCCACCTCTAACCCTATGTCTGTGGACTCTTTTCAAGAGGCCATGGATTTCTCAATTCAATAAGATCACGTCCCTGATCAGGCAGAGGTTTCCAGTCAGGCCTCGTCTCACAAAAGTTAAAGTACATCAACCTCTTCTTCAGAGGTTGAAATTGTTGGACCAAGTGTGGTTGTCCCACCGATCCTTGAAGCCATTCCCCCGTCAGCCGTCACAGGGGTTGAGTTCGCTCAGAGGTTTTCGGGCGGTGCCCCATCGTCTGCTCAGGATGACATTGAGACAAATGATGACGATGGTAACGAGGGTGATGTTGATACCTCTGAAGCGGTCGAGATATAGAGCACTGTCAGTGAGGTCGACCTCTTGGTCTTCAGACACATATATTCTATAATCCCCTCTATAAAACTCTGGAGACCTTTGAGGGAAGAGAGAGCTTATGATGACCGTGATGGTGAGATCTTCCTGTATGAGTAGATGTTTAAGTTAGGGTTTCATCTTCCCATTCATCCTATCATCAGGGCTATATTGGCCTATATAAACTTGGCTCCTTCCCAGTTGTCACCCAATGCATGGAGGGTGATAATTGGTGCTATTATCCTATGGAGGGCTGTTCATCACACAGACCTTCCAGTCCAAGTCTTCACGGGGTGATATGTCCCTTCATTTTCCAGGAATCATTTGAGCTATTATCACTTTTTATCCCTGAAGTTAAATAAAAAGATGCTGCAGATCACCCAAACCTCGAACCATAACTGGAAGCCACACTACTTCTTTGCATCAGGTCCATGGGAATTTGGTCCAAGTGCCTCTTCTTCCTCATGAGAGTCGAGAATACCCCTGAGATGGGGAAAGGTAACAATGGCTTCCAGGGCCGATCCCGGGATAAGCCTAAATAATCTCCAGAAGCTCAAAGACCTTTAGGGTCAGGGGGAGCATGGTTGTAATACCCCGTAATTCCGCATAATTAGGAAAATAAGTTTTATTGAAATTTCGAGAGTGGAGTAATTTAATGTGATAAAATACGTATTATTGAAATTACGTGAGAAGTGTAATTTAATGTGATATAATGTTAATAAAGATTAATATGATGATTAAAAAATTTACTAAACCTGAGTAGTAAATTTTTAATGTTGAGATGTACGGTCTAGTGATTATATGAACATACCTAAGTTATCTCAATTGAGTGTCACGCATAGACAAAAATTGAAGATGAGATTAGAAAAATATTTTAAGATACTCAAACAAATATTTAGAGTCCACACATGATTCCGAAGGGGTCGAATTAGTCAAAATAGTGTACCCGGGGTACTAGTTTAGTGTCAGGTCATTTTCGGGCTAAACCGGGACCATTCGAGGGCATTTTGGTCTCTTTACATTTATGGTTAAGTAGACCTACGAATTTCGAAACCCTAAATCAGATTATAAGAGTTGAGGATAGGGTTAGAAAGAAAGAAAATACACCATAGCCATTAGAGAAGAGAGAGAGGCAATTTCCTAAGGCAAAAGAAGGAAGGAGGAGGAATTATAACGAAATTTCACCACAAATTTGTTGGGAAGGAGGATTGAAGGATCAAAATCATTAACCGTTATCAACAACCACGAAATCAGACCCTACAAATCATAAGGCAAGTGGTTATTTGCGAAATAAATTGAGTTATAATACCCATATTTAAGCTTTATGAAGAACATGGTTTTTATGATATTGTTTGGGAGAAAAACAATTAATTATGATCTATGATTGGTAAGGATTGCATGTAGGACGTTTTTGGATCTCTAAATATTCTGATATCATAGAAAACTAGATGATTGAATTGAGCTAAAAATCTGGAATTATGATGAAAGATGTAAATAATGTGTTTTTAGGGTTCTTGAATATTAGTAAGATTTTTAGTAAATTTGTCCAAGATTTATAATGATTTTGTTGTATTAAATCGTTAGTAATCATCCCAAAATATGTAGGAATGATTAGAAATTGTTGGTTGCAATTATGGTGGATTATCATGAAAGATAGATAGATAAAAATGGTGAAACCCGCATGAAGAAGACGAATTGGGTCTGTCACTGCTTGATCGATCGATCGACCCTTGAATGTCGATCAATCGAGCAGTCGATCGATCGACCAAATCTCATCGATTGATCGACCCTGGCTGGACTTTAGAGAATTTTGTGAATAAATTTCCTTTTAATTACTGTTGCTTAATGGGAACCTTAGTGATGATATTTTACCTATGAGGAGACTTCATAAATACCAATAGGTATACCGTTAGATTTCTTCATAAATGATTGAGTGGGAATTTTGGAGAAATGGACCGATGGGAGAACGATCGATTGAGCCGTATGTTGGGATTCTGAGAATTTAGCTACGGAAAGAGTGAGAGTAAATTTTGAAAAAATACCAGTAGATTAAAGTTAACTTAACTACTGAATTAAGGGAGGGGTAACTAGGGCCCTTAGAGTTGCGTGAATACTCGAATAAATGCAATAGTGGAATGAATTGTAAATTAATGAGTACGGTGAATATAAGTAAAATATATTACGCACGGGCATAATTTTATAGGTCGGGTGTGTACCTACTAAATTGTATAAAAGTTTTGGGTTAAGAGAATTTTACCTAAATTAATTATGTTAGGGTCGATGAGACATTCCGAACTAACATAAAGTTATTATATGTTTGGGGTCGATGTAAAATGCCGAACCAAACCTTAAACTGGTGTCGCGATGAAAGAGTCCCGAACCAGAATATGTGTATGTATATATTTTTAAATAGTTGGGGTCGATGGATCATTCCGAACCACCTCTCACTTGGGGTCTATGAATCGTTCCGAACCAAGAGTCCTTTATGTGTGGTAAAAGGATATATTAGTGATAACTGATATTAAATACATGATTGTGTGATAAAATGTATTCTATGTGCATAATCTATAGATTGAGAATAGTAGATAATGAGATGAATTGTAAATATCTTAGTAATAATTTATAGCGTGATGTAATTATTACAAGAATAAGGATAACAAGTAGTAAGTAAGTTACCTACGCTTATGGGTAGTATAACTAGGTGAACTAAGTGTCCTCGTTAGGCATGCACTATAGAAGAGAGGTGAGGAAGTTCAAGGGAGTTGTTGCAAACCTTAATATGTGTAATCAATAACTCAATTGTGATAACTGCTTGCAAAATATTTTCAAATGTTCTGAGTACTGACTCTTGCTATGTAAATTTTTTTAAAACCTTTTAGGTGCCCAACCACAGGGACACCCAACATGATTTAATTCCATGGATTTGGGAGCTGCAACACATGTGGATGTTGTAGTGATTGTTTAGATGCTTCCTCTTTTTCAATTCTAGTGCATGATCTCAGTTTTAGTATTCGTAGTTGGGACATGTTGTCCTATATTTACTCTTACAGTTATTTTGATTATGGATTTTGAGTTTTCTTTTATTGGCCGTGGTTTTCGGCAAGACTTTATCTGCATTCAGTTATTTATGCAACTGTTTTAAATATTACTAGAATTACATTGTGTTTGTTTGGATTATTTGTTCTACTTAAAGAAGATAAAATTTGGCACTCGCTTATTTTCACTTAGGTGGTTAGTAAATTAAAAAAAAGTCTTTCGCCAGTGATGCTAAGAATGAACCATTTAAGAAACCTGTTTAAATTAAAATAAGGCTTGATCACCCAAGGTTTAATTAGGCGGGGTGTCACAGATGGTATCAGAGCATCAGGTTCTAGTGTCCATAGGATCTGTACGGCTTACTGCATTTCAGCGTAACTTTTGGTTGCATTAGAGCCCTACTATTAGGACTGTTGATTCAATATCCTCTTTTGCGATATCGTACATCTGCTCTTAAATTTTGTATAAACTGTGTACTTATACAATTTGAATCTTATTTCAGATGCCACCAAGGAGACAGCGAGCAGAGAGGGTTGAAGCCAGAGATGAGGTGAGGGAGGCTCATCATGAGCCACAGGCGCCGATACCACCACCCCCACCCGAGTTAATTTCCACTACTCAGGTTGCAGTGATGGTGCCTCAGGCAGTCGAGACAGCCATGAGGGCCATGGCAGCCCATTTTCCTCAGCCCCAGGTACCTCCTCCCGTGGCACTGGTAATTCAGGCTCCAGCAGGACCATATACTTGGCAGCTAGTCAGAGAGACATTTTAGAAAGGACACCCACCCAAGTTTCAGGGTAGTACCGATGTAGTGGAGGCGTGCAACTGGAATAAAAATATCCAGCGCCACTTGCGCATGCTAGAGTGCACTGAGGTACAGAAATAAATACTATCCACTTTTCATCTGTCAGGAGTGGCCTTACAGTGGTGGGAGTCAGTTACCACCACCGAGGCAAGGGACACTATGGGAATTTCTGAGTTTTGGGTGCGGTTTGACCGTTTATATTTCCCTCCAGCAGTAGAGTCAGAGATGAGGAAGGAATTCAGCAAAGTGGTTCAAGGTGATCGCTCAGTTGCTGACTATGAGGAGGGGTTTACTCGCTTGGCTTACTTTGTGCCAAACGAGGTGAGCGATGAGGAGAGAAAGAAGTCAAAATTTATGGATGGCTTGACCTGGAGAATCAGGCAACACTTGATCGGCAATCCGACGTTAGTAACTTATACAGATGCCATCAATGCCACTCTACTACACTGTCAGGACCACCTCTTTCATGCAAGGGAAAACAAGAGAGGTGAACCTAGCTAACCGGGCAAAGTAGTTATAAGTAGCGATAGTAGCACACCACAACAGCAAACAGTAGCCCAGTTATGGCAGGATTCTCGACAGGGGAACTCTACCAAAAAGTTTAAGCACGGGAGGCATCGCTTTGATAGATAAGGTCAGCAGGGTCCCCAACAACAAGTTCCTCAGGGCCGACAGGGCCAAGAGAACCAAAATGGAGGACAGGAAGGCCAAGGTCGACAGGGCCAACGTCAGGGCCAACAGGGCCAAGGGCAGAGACAGTTTCAGGGTCAGTGTTTCACTTATGGCCAGCAGGGTCACAAGAGTAGAAATTGTCCACAGCCAGACAGGGCACAACAACAGGGTACCCAATAGGGACAGCAGGCTCTGTTAGCCCCAGTAGCAATATAGGCCCCACAGCTAGGACAGATGCAGTACGGACGTGTGTTCAACGTCCGTGATATTCCATTTCAGCCAGTACCTCCAGCACCGCCGGCAGTTGCGAGTATGTTTACTATTCATGGACTTGAGGGTAGTATTTTATTTGACACAGGGGCGAGGCTTTCGTTTATTTCCACTAGATTTGCACGGGCAACCGACCTATTAGCAACAACTGACACTCATCTTATGTGCGTGGAGTCACCGATGGGTAGTGGGTCCCTTATACACTCGATTTGTAAGGGTGTGGAAATTATGGTCGGGAGATTGAGTCTAGCGGCGGACCTCCTAGTCCTAGATATGGAGGGATATGACGTCATCCTAGGCATGGATTGGTTGGCGCATAATATGGAAATGGTAGATTGTTATGAGAGGACTATCGTGTTCTCCATCCCGGGACTAGAGATGTTCCTTGTGGCAATGCCACACCCCGAGGGAGGATCGCAAACTCATTTATATTATATTGAGGAGGAGACCTCACATGGGGTTATCGTTTCTATAGACTCAATCCCAGTTGTGAGGGATTTTGAGGATGTCTTTCAGGAGATACCAGGGTTACCACCCAGCAGGGAGATAGAGTTCGTTATTGAGCTAGCACCGGGGATGAGGCCGATTGCCAGAGCACCATATCGCATGGCTCCTTCGGAGAGGCGATAACTGAGAGAACAGATTCAGTAGCTATTAGGACAGGGTTTCATTCGACGGAGTACATCGCCATGGGGTGCGCCGGTGTTATTTGTAAAGAAAAGGGATGGTTCACTTCGTCTGTGTGTAGATTACAAAGAGCTGAACAAAGTGACTATACGTAATAAGTATCTGTTGCCGAGGATTGACGACTTGTTTGATCAGTTGAGAGGGGCTACATACTTCTCAAAGATCGATTTGAGGTCAGGTTACCACTAATTGTGCATTCGTGAAGAGGATGTACCCAAGACCATTTTCCTGTCGCGGTACGGGTCATACGAGTTCAGAGTGATGCCATTTGGGCTAACTAATGCCCCGGGAGTATTCATGGATCTCATGAATAGAGTATTTAGGGTGTTTTTGGATCAGTTTGTGATTTTATTCATAGACGACATTCTTATTTACTCTCGCAGGGAGGAGGAACACGCTGAACATTTACGAATGGTTCTACAGACATTGCGGGACCATCAGTTGTACGCTAAATTTGAGAAGTGTGGATTTTGGCTTCGGGGGGTTCAGTTACTAGGCCACGTTGTATCTAGCAGAGGCATTGTTGTTGACCCGAGTAAGGTATCGACGGTGAGGGAGTGGGGACAGCCCACGACACCGATCAAAATTTGCAGTTTCTTGGGATTGGCCGGTTATTATCGTCGCTTCATCAAGGGGTTCTCAAAAATTGCCGGACCTTTGATGAACTTGACTCGGAATGGAGTGCCCTTCGTATGGAGTGACAGTTGTCAGTTAGCATTTGATGAATTAAAGGACAAGTTGACATCAGCACCCGTTCTTGCCTTGCCTAGGAGCAGAGTGGAGTACCGAGTCTATACTGATGCGTCCTTACAATGGCTTGGTGGTGTTACAGCAGGAAGAGAAGGCTATAACCTATGCGTCCTGAAAGATTAATCCACATGAGAAGAATTACCCCACCCATGATCTTGAGTTGGCAGCGGTCATTTTTGCATTGAGGATATGGAGACACTATCTTCTGGGCGAGCAATTCACTCTATTCACGGATCATAAGTCAATACCGTATCTGTTCACTCAGAAGGATCTGAATATGAGGCAAAGGTGGTGGCTAGAATTCGTCAAGGACTACCAATTTTATATACAGTATCATCCTGGTAAGGCTAATGTGGTGGCAGATGCGTTAAGCAGAAGACCTACCGGGGAGTTGGCAGAAATTTAGAAGTCGAAGTGGAGCGAACTTCGACACGAGGATGAGATAGCAAGAGCATACATGGAAGTTCTAGCTATCACTCTCAAGAGTGTCATGCGGATAGTGAGGGCACAGGCCAAAGACCCATTTTTTCAGGACAAAGTACGACAGTTACTAATCGAGGGGCAGAGTCCTACTCCATCAGCTCAAATAGTGGACTACGGTTAAATGGTAGGCTGATAGTACCCGAAGATGATGATTTGAGGCATGCCGTTATGACGTAGTTACACGGGTCAAAATTTTTGGTACATCCAAGTGGGGACAAAATGTACCAGGATATGCGACGATTATATTGATGGTCAGGTATGAAACGAGATATTGCGGAATTTGTCTCAAAGTGTGTTAGATGTCAACTCGTAAAAGTTGACCATCAGAGGCCTTCAGGGATGCTACAACCAGTGGAGATTCCCGTGTGCAAGTGGGAGAGTATCTCGATGGATTTTATTACTGGGTTACCAACATCACAGAAGGGTCATGATTCCATATGGGTAATAGTGGACCGGCTGACTAAAGTGGCTCATTTCTTACCGGTTCGTACAGATTATGAGACGATGCGGTACGCGCAGCTATTTATTTCGGAGATCGCTAAGCTGCATGGAGTTCCAATTAATATTGTGTCTGACCGAGATAAGATATTTGTGTCACACTTCTGCAGAGCTTTCAAGAGGCCATGGGCACCGACTTATGGTTGAGTATGGCGTATCACCCACAGACGGACGGTCAGACCGAGAGGGTAAACCAGATGTTGGAGGATATGCTAAGGATGTGTGTCCTCGATTTTGGGGGAGGTTGGGAGCCATACCTTCCTTTGGTGGAGTTTTCATATAATAACTCTTACCAATTCACTATCGGCATGGCTCCATTCGAGGCACTTTACGGGAGGCCTTGTCGTTCGCCCGCCTGTTGGTTAGAGGTGGGGGACAACAAACTATCGGGGCCAGAGATGATACAGGAGACTTCCTCCAAAATGGATTTGATTCGAGGACGTATTCTAATAGCTCAGGATATGAAGAAGAGTTATGCTGACGCCGGTAGGAGACACGTGGAACTAGATGTGGGCGACCAGGTGTTAATTTCGGTATCTCCTATGAAAGGGATTATGAGGTTCGGTAAGAAGGGGAAATTAGCACCGAGATATGTGGGGCCGTTTACTATCATTGAGAGGGTGGTACCGGTAGCTTACAGATTGGGACTCCCTCAGCATCTTCAGCGAATACACAATGTATTCCATGTGGCATCGCTGAAGAAATACAAGAGGAGTGAGAGAGCCTTCTGGCACATTCCACTGGAGGAGATCGATTTGCAGCCAGATGTCTCATATGAAGAGAGACCCGTGGCTATTCTAGACTATAGTGAGTGCAAACTACGATCCAAGGTGGTACCCTTAGTACTAGTATAATGGGGACATCACAATATGGATGAGTCTACTTGGGAACGAGAGGAGGATATGCGAGAAAAATATCCAGAATTATTCACCACAGGTATTTTCTAATTTCGAGGACGAAATTCCTTTTGTAAGGGGGAAGTATGTAATACCCCGTAATTCTGCATAATTAGGAAAATACGTTTTATTTAAATTTCGTGAGTGGAGTAATTTAATATGATAAAATATGTTTTATTTAAATTATGTGAGAAGAGTAATTTAATGTGATATAATGTTAATAAATATTAATATGATGATTAAAAAATTTACTAAACGTGAGTAGTAAACTTTTAATGTTGAGATGTACGGTCTAGTGATTATATGAACATACCTAAGTTATCTCAATCGAGTGGCACGTGTAGACAAAAATTGAAGATGAGATTAGAAAAATATTTTAAGAGACTCAAACGAATATTTAGAGTCCACAGATGATTCCGAAGGGGTCGAATTAGTCAAAATAGTGTACCCGGGGTACTAGTTATGTGCCGGGTCATTTTTGGGCTAAACCGGGATCATTCAAGGGCATTTTGGTCTCTTTACATTTATGGGTAAGTAGACCTACGAATTTTGAAACCTTAAATCAGATTAGAAGAGTTGAGGCTGGGGTTAGAAAGAAAGAAAATACACCATAGCCATTAGAGAAGAGAGAGAGGCAATTTCCTAAGGCAAAAGAAGGAAGGAGGGGGGATTCTAAGGAGATTTCACCACAAATTTGTTGGGAAGGAGGATTGAAGGATCAAAATCAATAAACGTCATCAACAACTACGAAATCAGACCCTATAAATCATAAGGCAAGTGGTTATTTGCAAAATAAATTGAGTTATAATACCCATATTTAAGCTTTATGAAGAACATGGTTTTTATGATATTTTTTGGGAGAAAAACAATTAATTATGATCCATGATTGGTAGGGATTACATGTAGGACATTTTTGGATCTCAAAATATTCTGATATCATAGAAAACTAGATGATTGAATTGAACTAAAAATATGGAATTATGATGAAAGATGTAAAGACTGTGTTTTTAGTGTTCTTGAATATTAGTAAGATTTTTAGTAAATTTGTCCAAGATTTATAATGATTTTGTTGTATTAAATCGTTAGTAATCATCCTAGAATATGTAGGAATGATTAGAAATTGTTGGTTGCAAATATGGTGAATTATCATGAAAGATAGATAGATAAAAATGGTGAAACCCGCATGAAGAAGACGAACTGGGTCAGTCACTGATTGATCGATCGATCGACCCTTGAATGTCGATCGATCGAGAAGTCGATCGATCGACCAAATCCCATCGATCGATCGACCCTGGCTGGACTTTAAAGAATTTGGTGAATAAATTTCCTTTTAATTACCATTGCTTAATGGGAACCTTAGTGATGATATTTTACCTATGAGGAGACTTCATAAATACCAATAGGTATACCGTTAGATTTCTTCATAAATGATTGAGTGGGAATTTTGGAGAAACGGACCGACGGGAGAACGATTGATTGAGCCGTATGTTGGGATAGTGAGAATTTAGCTACGGAAAGAGTGAGAGTAAATTCTGAAAAAATACCAGTAGATTAAAGTTAACTTAACTACTGAATTAAGGTAGGGGTAACTAGGGCCCTTAGAGTTGCGTGAATACTCGAATAAATGCAATAGTGGAATGAATTGTAAATTAATGAGTACGGTGAATATAAGTAAAATATATTACGTACGGGCATAATTTGATAGGTCGGGTGTGTACCTACTAAATTGTATAAAAGTTTTGGGTTAAGAGAATTTTACCTAAATTAATTATGTTAGGGTCGATGAGACATTCCGAACTAACATAAAGTTATTATATGTTTGGGGTCGATGTAAAATGCCGAACCAAACCTTAAACTGGTGTCGCGATGAAAGAGTCCCGAACCAGAATATGTGTATGTATATATTTTTAAATAGTTGGGGTCGATGGATCATTCCGAAGCAACTCTCACTTGGGGTCGATGAATCATTCCGAACCAAGATTCCTTTATGTGTGGTAAAAGGATATATTAGTGATAACTGATATTAAATACATGATTGTGTGATAAAATGTATTCTATGTGCATAATCTACAGATTGAGAATAGTAGATAATGAGATGAATTGTAAATATCTTAGTAATAATTTATAGCGTGATGTACTTATTACAAGAATAAGGATAACGAGTAGTAAATAAGTTACCTACGCTCATGGGTAGTATAACTAGGTGAACTAAGTATCCTCGTTAGGCATGCACTATAGAAGAGAGGTGAGGAAGTTCAAGGGAGTTATTGAAAACCTTAATATGTGTAATCAATAACTCAATTGTGATAACTGCTTGCAAAATATTTTCAAATGTTTTGAGTACTGACTCTTGCTATGTAGTTTTTTTAAAAACCTTTTAGGTGACCAACCACAGGGACACCCAGCATGATTTCATTCCAAGGATTTGGGAGCTGTGGCATGTGTGGATGTTGCTAGGATTGTTTAGACGCTTCCTCTTTTTCAGTTCTAGTAAAGGATCTCAGTTTTAGTATTCGTAGTTTGGACATGTTGTCCTATATTTACTCTTACAGTTATTCTGATTCTGGATTTTGAGTTGTCTTTTATTGGCCGTGGTTTTCGACAAGACTTTATCTGCATTCAGTTATTCATGCAATTGTTTTAAATATTACTAGAATTACATTGTGTTTGTTTGGATTATTTGTTCTACTTAAAGAAGATAAAATTTGGTACTCTCTTATTTTCACTTAGGTGGTTAGTAAATTAAAAAAAAAATCTTTCGGCAGTGATGCTAAGAATGAACCATTTAAGAAACGTGTTTAAATTAAAATAAGGCTTAATCACCCAAGGTTTAATTAGGCGGGGTGTCACAATGGTCTGCTTGTCAAATTCGAACACCTGATGACCCCCTACTATCTCTCTGAGACAGGGCTTGGGGGAAGTCCTTTAACATATCTTCGTAAGTCCTTTTTATTTCAACAAGTTATACCTCTGAATTTTGTATATCTGATTTTCTAATTCAGACCTATCTATTCTGCAGAGTGCTCAAAAGGAACATCTGACGAATTGTGGGAGATGGAAACCCCAAGTCTAATGAAGCTCATCAAGAAACCTAGTTTGAATGCTCCTCATCCCCCTCCATCTACCTCAAGGGTGGCAGTCAATACGAAGAGGAAGCTTATTGACCTTGCCTCTGAGGATCAGAGGCAGAAGAAGAAAGGAGGGGATCGTGCCATTCCCATTTCTTCTGAGGATGCGTTGATTTCTCATCTTGAGAAATTAAAGATTGGCGACAGTGTCATTGGCCAAAGTCTGAAGGCCCTTGATGCTATCGGCGATGTCATGACCGAGTCTGACAAGCACTTATGCCGCTCACTGGATAAGCCTCTGCTGGTTGAATTCTCTCTTCCCCGTTCTATCTAAGTAAGACCTTTAAATTTTATCTTTTGAATTATACAAGTGTAACATCAACATTTTGACTACTTCAGACCTTAGACTAACATCTTCGCAAATGTTCTGTGGGGTCTCATCACCATGCATCACTATGTTAACTGGACCTTGGGGAAGCTCCCTCTGATAGAGAAGGGCCAAGAGACTGAGAAGATTGAGGCCACTTTAAACGCTAAAGTGGAACGTCTAAAGGCTGCTCTAAAGAAGGCTGAGAGCCATGTGAAGGGACTGTAGAAGGATATAGACAAGCAGAGGGAAGATCACAACACTTCCCTGAAGACTCAAGTTGACTCTCTCCAGCGTAAGGTCGATGTGGCTTTCAAGGCTACCTTGGATGATGCCTCCGAGAAGATCTTGGAGGAGTACAAGGTCTTTATTCAGTTTGTCAGCTTCGGCTTTGAATATCTGGAGAGAGTAGTCAAGGCCACTTGCAAATGGTCTGCCATGAAGGAGAAGGATTCAGGAAGCCTTAAAGTCGCTGACTTCATTGGCCTGGGTTATGCCGACCCCAAGTTTGCTCATGCCCTGCAGGAGGTTGAAGAGGAGGGAGGTGCTGCCCCTACTAAGACGGCCCCCCCAAGGAGACACCATGACTGAAGATGCTGGTGTCCAAGGCGACGGGGTGGAGGTGACCATGCTCGGCCAGGAATATGTAGACATGTCCACTAACCCTGAGGTCACGAACACTTAATTCTTGTGAATCTTTAAGAAATCTTTTGTAACTCATTTTGTTGTAACCTCTGATAAACATTATTGCTTTGTATCTTTACATTTTGCAACTCTCAACTTATTCTGTCAGCCTCTGAGGAGGGTTTTTATTTCTTCACTTAATGAATTGTTTATTGGAATGTTTTTCTTTGCCATGCATAGGGTTCAGTTCTGAAGTCTCGGTACAATGGTGTCTTTGTTGAGCCAAATGAATGGTTTTTAAAGTCTGAGGTCATCCAAGTGGGATGTCTGACCTCAGACCTTGTTACCACATTGTGATGTTATAAGGTCAGAGGTTATCAACTAAGATGTTATCCTCATAAATAATTTCACCAAATAATGGTTTTTAATGTCCGAGGTCATCAAAGTATGGGGTCTGACCTCAGACCTTGTCACCACATTATGATGTTATAAGGTCTGTGGTCATCAACTAAGATGTTATCCTCATAAATAATTTCATAAAATTAATGATGTTAAGGGTCTGAGGTCATTCAAGTATGGTGTCTGACCTCAGACCTTGTCACCACATTGTGATGTTATAAGGTCTGAGGTCATCAACTGAGATGTTATCCTCATAAATAATTTCACTAAATTAATGATGTTAAGGGTCTGATGTCATCCAAGTATGGTGTCTGACCTCAGACCTTGTCATCACATTGTGATATTATAATGTCTGAGGTCATCAACTAAGATGTTATCCTCACAAATAATTTCACCAAATTAATGATGTTAAGGGTCCGAGGTCATCCAAGTATGGTATCTGACCTCAGACCTTGTCACCACATTGTGATATTATAAGGTCTGAGGTCATCAACTAAGATGTTATCCTCATAAATAATTTCACCAAATTAATGATGTTAAGGGTCTGAGATCATCCAAGTATGGTGTCTTACCTCAGACCTTGTCACCACATTGTGATGTTATAAGGTCTAAGGTCATCAACTAAGATGTTATCCTCATAAATAATTTCAGCAAATTAATGATGTTAAGGGTCTGAGGTCATCCAAGTATGGTGTATGACCTCAGACCTTATCACCACATTGTGATGTTATAAGGTCTGAGGTCATCAACTAAGATGTTATCCTTATAAATAATTTCACGAAATTAATAATGTTAAGGATCTGAGGTCATCCAAGTATGGTGTCTGACCTCAGACCTTGTCACCACATTGTAATAGTATAAGGTCTTAGGTCATCAACTAAGATGTTATCCTCATAAATAATTTCACCAAATTAATGATGTTAAGGGTCTGAAGTCATCTAAGTATGGTGTCTGACCTCAGACCTTATCACCACATTGTGATGTTATAAGGTCTGAAGTCATCAACTAAGATGTTATCCTCATAATTAATTTCACCACTAGAGCACAATGAATTCGAAATTGACATGGAAACTGATCTTCTCATTAATAACCTCTTCATAAGATGATACATTTACACAAACTCTCTTAACATCATATATAATACTTCTTTAGATGATCAGCATTCCAAGGATTAGAAAAAGGTTCCCCCTCGAGGTTTTCTAACCTATAGGTCCCAGGTACAACCTCTTCGATTACTTTATAAGGACTGTGCCAGTTTGGGTGAAGCTTGTTTGCCTTCTGTAATGTCTTCTTCAGTACTAAGTCTCACATGGCAATGGGTCTTGATTTTACCCTTCGGTTGTATTACTTTGTTGTTCTATGCTGGTAAGTTGCTTGTCTAATTTCTGCGTCTTCCCTTTCGTAATATTTCTCTAAGGAGGAGTTCTTGAACTGGGTTCCATTGTCCGAGATGAGAGTGTTTGGGAGGCTGTGTCTGCATATAATGTTCCTCCAAATAAATTGGAAGGTCTTCTGTTCTGTAATCGTTATTATCGGCTCTGCCTCTACCCACTTCGAGAAGTAATCAATGGAAATTATCAAAAATCGATAATTATTTGTAGCTCTTGGTAGGGGTCCCACTAAGTCAATTCCCCATACTGCAAATGGCCAAGGGGAACTGATTGACGTCATAGGCTGATGAGGTTGATGGGAAATAGTAAAGAATCTCTTACATTTATCGCACCTCTTCACATAAGCTGCAGCATCCTTGGCCAAGGTTGGCCACCAATACCCCTGCATAATTATTCTTTTGGGCAAGGGTCTTCCTCCTATGTGACTAGGGCAAGAACACTCATGTACCTCCTGTAAGATGCGGGACACTTCCGTGGGATGAACGCATCTAAGGAGAGGTAATATGAATCCCTTCTTATATAGGACATTTCCCACTATGGAGAATTGCACAGCATTGTATCTTAATTTCCTCCTCTTTAGCTTTGATTTCGACAGCTCTCCCTCTCTAATATATCTAATAAGGGGGTCCATCCATGAATCCCCTAGGTTCAAATTAAGGCAAGGGTTACTAACCTCTTCTTCTTCAAAGGTTGCTCTGGACAAGATCTCGACTGGGACTGTTCTATGGATGTTTGTCTTCGTTGCTGAAGCCAACCTTGCTAATGCATCTCCATGGCTATTGTTTTGTCGAGGTACTCTCTTCATCTTTACCTCTTCGAATCCTTCAAGTATCATTCTCACCCTCTTCAGATATTTAGCCATCCTTTCATCTTTGGCCTTATAAACCCCTAAGACTTGATTAACAACTAACCTTGAGTCACTATGAAGTAGAAGTCGTCCTACTCCCAGAGTCTTTTGCCAATGAGAGACCTACTATCATGGCTTCATATTATGACTCATTGTTTGATTCATTGAAGTTTAACCTTAGGGCATTTTCGATGTTACTACCATCCGGGGCTGAGAGTATCAACCCCGCACCGCTCCCACTTTCGTAAAATGATCCGTCGACAAAGAGGTTACAGGCGTCTCTATCTGATGAGAAGCCAGATCATGTGAGAAGAGGGACTTCCGCACATAAATTTTCCCTAAAATGGTAAGGCCCTTTGAACATGATGCACAAAGAGATCGAGAACTACGTCGACGATATAGTGGTGAAGTCAGGCAAATGGGAGAATCACATTGCAGTATTGGATCGGGTCTTCGAGAGGTGTCGAGCGAATAAGATGAATATGAATCCACTGAAATGTGCCTTCGGTGTCTCAGCTGGTACATTTTTGGGATTCGTTGTCCATCGATGAACCAAGCCGGGTTACCAGTTCCCGCTCTACCTTTTCGGCTTAGTCACTCTCTCATCGTTCCGATTAAAGGATTAAAAAATAAGAGGAGGGGTTACGGCGAACATGCTACTCCCTCCCTGAAGAGGTACCGGTCTTCCTCATTTTCAGCTGTCCTATCTCTGGCTCCCTTGGTTATAACCTCTTTTGGGTGTCGAAAGACGTTGCTGTTTGACTCTTTTGCAGTCTCTTGATTATTCTCAACTTTGACCTCTTTCCATGTGAACTCTACGACGAAGTCAGCAAGCGCTTGCCCTTTGATGGCCGTTCTAGGCTAGTAAGTGACGTCATATTCTCCTAACTCAATGGCCCATGTCATTAACCTACCCGACTTCTCAGGCTTATGGAAGACCTGTCTTAGTGGGGAGTCGGTGAGGATGACCATGGAATGGGCTTGAAAATAAGGTTTCATCTTCATAGAAGCATATATTAAGGCATAGGAAAACTTTTCTATTCGAGGATAATTCTTCTCAGACCCCTGAAGGGCTTTGCTGTTGAAGTACACAGGCCTTTGGACCCCAACGTCCTCCCGTACAATGGCCGCACTTATAGCCGATTCAGAGACCGCTAAGTAAACAAACATCTTTTCTCCCGCTATTGGCCGAGATAAGAGCAAGGGAGACTCGAGGTATGACTTAAGTTGATCAAAAGCCTCATCACACTCTTTTTCCCACTCGAAGGCCTTTCTATGCACCTTGAAGAACGGAAGACACTTGTTGGTCGCCCTGGAAACAAATTTGTTGAGCGCAACCACTTTTCTAGTGAGGATCTGAACATCCTTTATACTCTTAGGTGTCTTCATGTCGAGCAAAGCCTTGATTTTCTCAGGGTTCGCCTCTATTCCTCTTTAATTGACGATGAATCCAAGAAACTTCCCATCTCCTACCCCGAAGACACACTTTTCCGGGTTGAGTTTCATCTTGTAGAGGTCCATGGTATTAAAGGTCTTTTCCAGGTCTGCCACATGAGTGCAGGCCTTTAAGCTCTTCGTCAACATATCATCTACATATACCTCCATAGTCTTGCCTATTTGGTCTTTGAACATCTTATTCACAAGATATTGATATGTTGCCCCTGTATTTTTCAATCTAAAGGGCATCACTTTGTAGCAATACGCCCCTTTGTCAGTAATGAAGGATGTCTTTTCTGAGTCTTCAACATCCATAAAGATCTGATTGTATCTTGAATACATGTCCATGAAGCTCATGAGCTCATGTACTGTAGTTGCATCTACCATCTGGTCGATCCGGGGTAGGGGATAACTGTCTTTTGGTCAATACTTATTCAGGTCAGTAAAATCTATGCACATTCTCCACTTTCCATTATCCTTAGTCACAATAACTGCATTTGATAGCCACGCCGGATATATCACTTCCCTGATGAATTCATCCTCTTCTAACTTTCTGACCTCCTCCCGAATGACGTCATACTTTTCCCTAGAGTAGACTCTTCGTCTTTCCTTTATTGGTTTTGCATCCTTGGATACGTTGAGTTTGTGGCACATGACCTCGGGGTTG
Organism: Sambucus nigra; assembly: GCA_949130495.1. Taxonomy (NCBI): domain Eukaryota; kingdom Viridiplantae; phylum Streptophyta; class Magnoliopsida; order Dipsacales; family Adoxaceae; genus Sambucus; species Sambucus nigra. The sequence goes on along the minus strand of OX422210.1, from coordinate 558,646,845 downwards.
ATGCCAAGCATATCTGCGTGACTCCAAGCGAAGACACTCTGACTCTTCCTTAGGAAGTTTATCAGCTCTTCCTTGATCTTCGCTTTTAAGGCTTTGCCGACCTGGACGGGTTTTCTCGACTCGTCCTTATTGAGGACGATGGATTCTACCTCTTCCGTGGCCTCTCCTTTCTTCAACTTTGTTTCATCTCTAGGGTCAAGTGTATCGATATTATAAGTGGTTGTTGCTCTCTTATGAGCCTCTCTTTCTTCAGCTGAGTTGAAGTAGCATTCTCGTGCTATGGTCTGTTCAACATGCACTTCCCCTACCCCATAGGGGGTCGGGAATTTTAGCATCTGGTGGACCGTTGACCGCACGGCTTCAAACTCTTCAAGGGCTACTCTTCCTATGATGAGGCTATAGACTGAGAAGACATTTTCGTCCAAAATGAAAAAATTGATCTTCCAGGTTATCCTCTTAGGCCACTCATCGCCCATTCGTACGTCCATCTCATACATGCCTAGTGGATGGACCTTTTCACCACTGAACCCCATTAGCAGATGATGATAGGGTACCAGCCTAGCTCTGCTAAGGCCTAGGCTTTTAAAACAGGGCTGGAACATCACATCTACTGAACTTCCTCCGTCTATAAGAATTCTCTGCACCTCACATCCATGAACTCTTGTTGTGATCACCAAAGGGTCATCATGTGGAGCTAGGATGCCTTTGAAGTCTATTCGATAGAACCCAACTACGAGAGTATCCATGTCCACCTTCTTTCTCTTCTGCGTAGTCTCGAAAGACGTCAGGTTTACCACTTCAAGTTTGACCACTGATTTGGCCTCTACCACATGAGATTTTCTGTCAGCCACTTCAGAGCCACCCTCGCAGGTCCTCCGCATATAGTGTTAACACAAAATGAGATCATACCAACCCTCTTCACTGGGGTGTTTTCATCTTTTGGCGGGAGGTCCGGATCGTCTTCATCATCTCCATCTGAATCATTGTCTCTTCTTGATGGGATATCATCACGACATCTGTCGTTTCTCTTATTTTTAGGGTCATCTCTTCCACCTTTAGGAGCCTTACCATCAACATATTTCCTTAGCTTTCCAGATTTTAACATCTTTTCGATCTCATCCTTCAAGGTGAAGCACTTGTTTGTAACATGGTTATGGTCTTGGTGGAACTCGCACCATAATTTCTTGTTCCTCTTATGCAGAGGGGCCTTCAGTATTTCTGGCCATCTTAGAAACCTGTCATTTTTTATCTCATTGAGGATATGCTCGTAACTTGTCGTTAGAGGGGTATAATGTGCGAACTTATCGTCAGCTGACCTCTTCTTTTCGTCTTTTTTCCTTTGGAACTTCCCATTGCTACCGCCGTTCTCATCCTCATACTTTGCGGCCATGGCCTCTTCAGCATTCATAACCTTACCCGCTGTTTCCAATAGCTCTGCCATGGATCTGGGAGGGTCTTCTACAAGTTTCCACAATAATTTCCCTTTCTGGAGACCTCCTATGAGGGCGGTCATTGCTATTTTCTCTTCGTAATCCTCAAGCTCAAGTTTTTCTTTGTTGAACCTGGCGATGTAATATCTTAGGGTCTCATTCTTCCCTTGTTTGACATGCATCAGATGGGTGGTCTTCTTTTGAGGTCTTACCCTAAAGCAGAAGTTGTGAATGAATCGTTCAGCTAAGCCCTTGAAGTTCTCAATTGAATTCTTCGGAAGAGAAGTGAACCAGATGTGCGCTCATCCTATTAAAGTCCCGGAGAAGGCATGGCACTTCATCTCATATGGTATCGAATAGATATCCATCGCCGACTGATACATCTCAATGTGATGTACAGGGTTGGTGTTACCGTCGTACTTGGGAGAGACCACGGGCGGTTTGAACTTAACGGGGGTTGGAAAGTTTACTATCCTGGCCACAAACGGGGAGCCTTTCGAGAAACCTCTTTGCAATGGGTCTCGGCTTTTGATGAGGTCTCCTATCTTTTCTTCAAGACGTTGAATAGATTCGTTCCATGGTCTTGCAACGTCGTTCTGGCCGAGGTTGTCCCCAGCCACCTCCAAGGGGTGGATTGAGGGTTCCCCAGCCACAGCACAACGTCGGCTGTTGACCTCTTCCTGGTCTCTGCGTCTCCCTATATGGGGTCGGCCTTGCTGAGGCCGACATTGCGCCTCTTCCCTTTGTGAGCCACCTGCACTTATCGACCTTGATAACCTCTGTCTTAGGTCATTTATCGGGCCTAGCCTTTCAAAAGCTGACCCTCTGCTCAATCGATCAAAAGTTAATCCTCATTATTGGGCTTCGTCACCCCTTCGACCTCCATAACCTTGGCTCCGGTTGGCAGGATGAACTGTGTTGTTCGAAACTTCATATGGCTCCCAACAGTCTTCTAGGACGTCTTTCACCTCTAGATCATCATACCGATCCACAGGGTAAGGGTTTCCTTTCCTCCCTAGGTGAAAGCGCCTAGGGTCAGCAACGTCCCTCCTCTGCTGGGGTGTAGGTTATTCTCTTCGCGGTGCCTGGAGTGGTCCCCTGGCATTAGGATGAGGCTGAACAGCCGCCGATGTGATCATTTCCGGTGAAACTCCAGGTGGCCTCATCATATTTTGTCTGAGTTGTGCAAATTGCTCCTGAATTGCTTGCTGCGTTGCATCCAAAGACCTCGAGGCTGCGTCCACCTCCGCCATTTCAGATTGGGGCGGTGACTGGCTGGAGCTACGTCCTCCCGCACCAGGCGGCGAAAGAGGCGGTGGTAATTCCTGTGCCATGCGTTAATACAAAAGAGCTTGTGTAGTAAATGAGCTTAATACCTTACAGGACCTCCTTCAATGGTGAAACAACTCCGCGCAAGGGGGAGTCATGGTTCACCACCAGAGTCTTCGGTGAGGTTAAGCGAATAAAGAGGAAGAGACAGCTTCTTGTTCCCACAGACGACGCCAAAATGATGATGCTGGAAACAGTACCACCCTTCAAGGTTTTTGTGAGCTCAGTTCAATGTTAACAATGGAAGAATATGAGTAAAAGTATTCAAAAAGTAGAGGGAGATATGGAGATGAAGATGAACATAGTCATGTAAGTGGTTCAGCCTATCGGTCCTACGTCTACTGTGCAAGTGTATGATGTGTATCATTGTATGAGGTCTCTAATGGCCATAAATACAATCCCTCAAGCTTTCTCTCTCTACAACATATTTGACGAGAGTTTCAGCTAGGGTTGCTCATTTTGGATCACTCTCCAAGAAGGAGAAGACAAGTATATATAGTATGTGGAAGGTGTAATGCACCCCCTATGCATGCAATGAGTATGTGTGTGTTGCTGACACTTGGCTGATCTTAACTAAGTAATGATGACCTCAATATTCCCTCATATGGGGGGAATGATTCAGTTATAACAGACTTATCCACGTGTTCCCATCCACACATATGCGCATAAGAGCTCGGCCATCTGTGTTTGGTAACAACGTCGACCTGGAAGAGGATGAGGTGGTGACATTGAATTAGTAGCAGAGCCGAGGTAGGGGTGTTGAGCTATGATGTCGACCTGAGCTGAGGTAATGGTGGTGAAGCAGGAACATCGTTTGATCCATAGTCGATATTGGTTCTGGTGATTTGATGTAACCTCGGCCTGTTACGAGCCGAGGTTGTAAGCATTGGATGCCCAGATGACGACCTGGTGAAGAATTCGCTCTTGTACAACATGAAGACCTCACTTTTTGAGGTAGCAGGAAAGTTAGCTAATCCATAGCCGACCTTGCTTGGGACGAGACCGATGGTAGTTGACTTGGGGCCCTTCTAACCTCGGCATCTCCATGGGCCGAGGTTGATGTCTCAGAGCCGAGAGGGGGTACATTCAGGGCTTATCAGACCCTATGAGGGGAAGACAGTACGAGGCCTGCATCTATCCAGAACCGATGCCAGCATCAACTTTAGCCTAAGCTTGGCATCCAAGGTCGAGGGTGACATCATCATAATGCGTGGCTTGGGAGACGTGTGGAACAATGCGCGTGGGACTCACATGGCACATGGACTAAACCGTTATAACAATATCATCCCCTCACATGAAGGAATATTATGTCATCATTAATTGCAAGTGTCACATCCAGGTGTTAGCAGGGTATTTGCTAGATCATCATTCACATGCACCATGCATGCTTGGGGGGTACACTACACCCCCCAAGCCTTATATATACTGATCATCTTCAACCTTGTGAAGGGATCGATAATTGTAACCCTAGAAAAAACTCTGCATATACACACAATAGAGAGAGAGTGAGCTTATGTGGATTATATCAAAGGCCATTAGTGCCCATATTTAGTGGATCACATACTCACAGCGGATGTAGGACTGATTGGCTGAACCACTATACATCATTGTCTTCATTCCCTTTATACTCATCTCCTTTTATATACTTATATACATATGTAACTCTATGGCTGCCATTGTTATCACTGTTTGAGCTCTCCACATCTTATCTAGTGGTGCTGAATCTTAGCATCATCAGTTTGGCACCGTATGTGGGAATAAGAAGACATCTCTTCCTTTATACAGCTTAACCTCACCGGGCACTCTAGTGGTGAACCAGTTCCCCCACTTTGTGGAGATGTTTTACCATTGAAAGAGGCCCACTAAGGTTCTCAAGCTCATCAGTCTTTTGATCATTCAGCTCTCTATAGCTCATACACATGGCATCAGAGATGCCACCACCACCTCCTCCACTTGATAGTGGAGTAGGACCTAGTTCCAGTCATGCACCACCTCAGTATGATATGGCTGATGTGGCAGCTGCCCTGAAGTCTTTAACAGCAAGTCAGTGGTTAATGCAGGAGAAATTTACATCTCTTAACCAAAACATACAAAGACCACCAGGGGTCTCACCAGAGATGATTACTCCAACAACAACTCTAGGGCAGCACGAGGTCAGGGAACCACCCCAGGCGCCACACAAAGACTTGCCACCTCCACAGCGGCGGAGGGATGTTGCTGACCCCCGACATCTACGCCTTGGGTGGCAAGGAAACCCTTGCTCTGAAGACAAATATGATGATCTGGAGGGGGAGGAAGAACCCATAGAATTCTGGGAGCTGTATGAGGTCTCCAATAATACTGTGCGACCTATCCAGGAAAGCAGAGGGAAGTGTGGAAGGAAAAATCCCGACGATCGCCCAAGGGTCTCTACTTTTGATCATCTGAGCAGGGGGTCGACCTTTGAGAGGCTGGGCCCAGTAAATGACCTGCGAGAAATATTATCCCGATCGAGAAGTATTAGGAGGTCCAGAAGGGAGGCAGTAGATGGCCGACGCGACGGGGGCCGACCCCACGGACGGGACGACAGTCAAGGAGAAGTATATAGTCGACACAGACCTGCCGCAGCAGAACCCTCCGTTCACCTCAAAGAGGCGAAATGGGATAACATCGACCAGGACGACCCTACGAGGCCATGAAATGACTCAATCCAAAGGCTGGAGGATAAAATTAGTGAGATCCTGAAGAGCCGGGACCCTCTTCAGAGAGGATACTCCATAGGCTCACCCTTTGTGATGAAGATAGTCAACTTCCCAACGCCATATAAGTTTAAGCCACCTGTGGTCACCCCATGGTATGATGGGAGTACCAACCCTGTCCATCATATTGAGATGTACCAATCAACGACAAACATATACTCTATCTCAGATGAGATGAGGTGTCGTGCCTTTTCTGTCACTCTGTTTGGGGTTGACATGTCTGGTATATGTCTCTTCCAAAGAACTCCATTGAAAGCTTTAAGGAGTTAACAAACCCGTTTATCCATAACTTTTGATTTGGAGTGAGGCCACAGAAGAAGACCACACACCTTCTCTATGTTAAGAAGGGGAAGAACAAGAGTCTAAGAGACTACATAGCTAGATTTAACAAAGAAAAGTTAGAGGCCGGAGACTATGAGGAAAGCATATCCATGACGGCCCTTATTGGAGGACTCCAAAAGGGTAAGCTTTTATGAAAAATTGCTGACGACAATGGATGAATTGCTGTTAATAGTAGGAAAGGTGATGAACATCAAAGAGGCGATGGCCATAAAATACGAAGATGGGAAAAGAGGCACTAGTGGGGGTAAGTACCAGAAAAAGAACAAAGAGGGGAAGAAGAGAGTTACAAACGATAAATTCGCTGATTACACCCCCCTGACGGTCATCTATGAGCACATTCTGAATGAGATAAAGAGTGGCCGGTCCCTAAAGTGGCATGAGAAGTTGAGGGCATCCCCTCACAAGAGGAACAAAAACCTGTGGTGTGAGTTTCACCAAGACCATGGCCATGTGATCGACAAGTGTTTTGCTCTGAAAGATAAAATCAAAAAAATGTTAAAAGAGGGGAAATTAAGGAAATACGTTAACAAGAGTGCCTTCAAGAGGGGACGAGGGGATGACCCCAGATAGAAGAGAGGCAATACATGCAGAGAAAATCCTCTAAACAAAAGGGATGACCCATCGGATGATGAGGACGACCCTGACCTCCCACCGAGAGACGACCATGGACCTGTAAAAATACTTAATATGATCTCACTCGGTGTTGGGATGATCTTCGAGGGACTAGCAGGAGGAGGATCAGAGGTTGCCGACAGGAAGGCCCATGTAGCTGAGGCTAAGGCAGTAACAAAGGCCTTACACTTGACCTCTATGGAAGCAAAGTCAAAAAAGAGGAAGAAGGTTGATATGGATACTCTCATAGTGGATTTCTCAAGGATGGACTTCAAGGGCCTCTTAGCCCCTCATGATGACCCTATCGTCATCACTACTAGGGTACATGGATACGAGGTGCCAAGGATCTTAGTTGATGGGGGTAGTTCTACAGATGTGATGTTTTGGCCATGCTTCAAAGCCTTAGGCCTCAGCCGTGCTAGGCTCATCGTATACCGTCACCCAATGATTGGGTTCAGTGGGGAAAAAGTTCATCCACTAGGAGTGTATGAGGCCGATGTTAGAATGGGAGACGAGCGTTCGAGATGTCTCACCAAGAAGGTCAACTTTTTTATGATGGATGAATAGGTCTTCTCAGCCTACAACATTATACGGGGGCAAGTGGCCCTCAAGGAGTTTGAGGCCGTGCCATCCACGGTTCATCAGATGATAAAATTCCTAACCCCTTACGGGGCAGGGGAAGTTCAGGGAGACCAGACGACATCACAGTAATGTTACTTTAACTTCACCGAAGAGAGAGAGGCTCACAAGATGGAAACAACTACTTACAATATTGATACCCTTGACCCCAGGGATGAGATAAAATTGAAGAAAGGAGATGCCGCGGAAGCAGTAGAATCCATCACCCTCAATGAGGATGAGCTGGAAAAACCATCCAAGTAGGCAAAGCTCTAAAGACATACATAAAAGAAGACCTCATCAAGATTCTATGGAGAAGACATAACGTCTTTGCATGGATTCATGCAGATATGTCGGGAATTAACCCCAAAATCATGTGCCACAAACTCAACATGGTAGAGGGCGCAAAGTCGATAAAGGAGAAGAGGAGAATTTATTCTCGAGAAAAATATGAGGTCATAAGGGACGAGGTCAAGAAGCTGGAAGATGTTGAGTTGATCAGGGAGGTTATCTATCCCTAATGGCTATCCAATGCAGTCATAGTCCCAAAAGCCAACGGGGAGTGGAGGATGTGCGTAGACTTCACTGAACTCAACAAATATTATCCCAAAGACAACTTCCCTCGCCCCACATTGATCAAATGGTAAATGCTATCGCAAGCCATGAGCTAATGAGCTTTATGGATGCCTATTTAGGTTACAACCAGATCTTTATGATCCCTGAGGACTCAGAGAAAATGGATTTCATTACCGACAAGGGGATATACTGTTATAGGGTCATGCCCTTTGGCCTAAAGAATATGGGGGCAACGTATCAGTGCCTTGTGAATAAAATGTTTGAAGACCAAATTGGGAGGTCTATAGAGGTTTATGTAGATGACATATTGACCAAGAGTTTGAAATTCGAGGATCATGTGGCCGACCTAGAGAGGACCTTTAACACGATGGACAAGTACCGAATGAATCTCAACCCAACTAAATGTGTTTTTGAGGTCAGAGTAGGGAAGTTCTTGGGGTTCATCATCAATTAAAGAGGCATTAAGACCAATCCCGATAAGATAAAGTCCCTCTTAGAAATGAAGACCCCCGGGACCATTAAAGACGTTCAGAGGCTCACAGGGCGAGTGGCTACTTTGAATAAGTTTGTATCTAGAGCCACAGACAAGTGTTTAGCATTCTTCAAAATCCTCAGAAAGGCCTTTGAATGGAATGAAGAGTGTGACCCGGATTTCAATGAATTGAAGTCGTACCTAGGGTCTCCCTTGCTATTGTCACGACCAGAGCAAGGTGAACGACTACATATGTACCTAGCCGTCTCAGAATTAGCCATCAGCATAGCAATTATGAGAGAAGGGGATGGGGTACATAGGCCTGTATACTTCAACAGTAAAGCACTTCAGGGGGAAGAGCAAAGATACCCTAGGATGGAGAAGTTAGCTTATGCCCTGATCCATGAATCAATAAAGATGAAGCCATACTTCCAGTCCCATACAATGGTCATCCTCACTGACTCTCTTCTTCGGAAGGTCTTACACAAGCCAGAAAAATTGGGGAGGCTAATGGCCTAGGCTATAGATCTGGGAGAGTTTAACATTATATATCAGCCTAGGATGGCCATTAAGGGGAAAAGATTAGCAGATTTTGTGGCTAAATTTACTTGGGAAAATAATGCGGCAGAAGATGAAAGCCTCAAAAAGACAGATACCCAACAAGGCAGAGTTATTGACCTATCCGCAAATTAGGCTGAGACAAGCACCACTAGAGAAAAAGTTACCTAAAATGAAGAGAAAAGATATCTCTTTAGATAGGGATCCTTCATTAAGGGAAATTTCTCAAAGGAATGGGCTGTATGGAACTTCTTCGTTGACGGGTCCTCTTACGAGAGAGGAAGTGGGGACGGATTAATTATATCAGCACCCGATGACACAGACATTGAGTATGCCCTGAGGTTCAACTTCAAAGCCTACAATAATGAGTCTGAATATGAGGCCCTCATAGCAGGCCTCTCCTTGGCTAGGTCTCTTAGTGTTAAACAGATCTTGGTCCATAGTGATTCAAGACTTGTGGCAAATCAAATACTAGGGGAATACGAGGCTAAGGATGAGAGAATGGCCAAATATCTCGAAAGAGTAAGGGCACTATTGAAGAGCCGATGCACTTGTTAGGCTAGCCTCAGCCATTAGGACAAATATCTGGAGGACAGTCCCAGTAGAAATATTACTTCGACCAACGATTGAAGATGCATATGGAACACTTAGCTCTTGCTTAAATATTAGCATGGAAGCTTCATGGATGGACCCTCTAATCAAATACATTAAAGAGGGGGAGATGCCAGAAGAAAAATAAGAAAGGAAGAAGTTGAGATACAGAGCCGCGAAATTCACTGTCATCGGAGACACCTTGTACAAAAAAGGGTTCTTGCTCCCCTTACTCAGATGTGTGCACCCGTATGAGGTCCCACACAGTCTGTAAGATGTGCACGAGGGGTCATATTTAAGCCACATTAGGGGAAGGTCTTTGGCAAAGAGGATAGTAACCCAGGGATATTAGTGGCCGACCCTGGGAGAAGATGCCACGGAATACGTAAGAAAGTGTGATAAATATCAAAGGTTCACCATTATCCCTTACCAAGCTCATAATCCTCTTACCTCTATCACATCCCCATAGCCATTCTCAATATGTGGAATCGATCTAGTAGGACCCTTACCTTGGGACGTCAATAATTATCAATAACTGGTCGTAGCAATTGACTATTTCTTAAAATGGGTTGAAGTAGAGCCGATGGTCATGATTACCGAGTAGAAGACCTTCTAGTTCATCTATAAAAACATTATATGCAGATATGGTCTTCCCAATAGCCTCATCTCAGATAATTGTAATTAATTTAAGAATGCATCTCTAGAGAAATACTACGAAAGGGTCGGTGTCAAGCAATTCTTCTCAACCCCAAGCCGACCTCAGGCTAATGGGCAAACTGAAGTTACAAATAGAACAATCCTAGCCGGGGTCAAGAAAAAACTCAAGGAGGCAAAAGGAAGATGGGTTGAGGAATTATACGCTGTACTGTGGGCCTACTGGATGACGACAAAGACTCCTACGGGAGAATCCCCATACATGCTGGCGTATGGATCAGAAGCCATCATCCCCACCAAGATTGGGTTTCCTACTCACATAGTCCAAATGTATGACCCAAGAGAAATATGGAAGAAAGAATACTTGACTTAGACTTGATCGGAGAAAGGAGGAAAGACGCTGAGATAAGGCAAGCTGCCTACCAGCAGAGGATGACCAGATTTTACAACCAGAGGGTGAGGCAAAGGCCGATCGCTGTGGTGGACCTAGTCCTCAAAAATACTTTACAAAAGCCTAACAAGCTCCACCCAAATTGGCATGGACCATATAGGGTCATTGATTAAAGTGTCCCCAGAACCTACAAACTAGAGAACCTTGAAGGGGAGCCCTTTTGCAACCCCTGGAATGCATATCATTTGAAGAAATACTATCAATAATGTAATGTCCAATCGGGCAACAGTTGTAATGAATGTGTTGCTCCAACAGAACACTTTGAATGCTAATGAGAATGTCATATTGGCCCTTCATCTTGTGTTTGTCAATCTAGATACGTTGACGTAATTTTTGCTAAACCACCCTCGACTATGATGAGGGTAAATGGTGGGGACGAACCCCCACTCACACTCAAGAAAGACGAGGGGGGACTTGAAATAATTGAAAACATCATTAAGTTGGTGGAAACAACCCTCGTCTTTTTTGCATTTGGGTTGACAATATGGAGATTTTAACCCGGTGAGATTTTTGTGCCATTCATCATTTTCGAGTGATTTAACTCAATCCGAGTTAAAATAAGTCAAAGTTCCCTTCAGTGATAAATTCGTTGATGATCTCAATTTATTTGTTTTGTTCGATTACAAAAAACAAAAAGTCAAAATGTGAATCTTAAGAACTAAAAGTCTTAGTAAGTTGTCTTGAGACACAAATTAACTCAACGAAACTTGAGAAATGAGTTTAGGACATCGTTTGAAAACCCAAAATTAAGCCTAAACTCAAACCTTTTTACATTATTCCGTTCCAAGCCTCTTTGAGCCAAAACAAACTATTCCTTTTTGTTGAAAACCCATTATCTTAGTCAACTCCAATTGGGAGTTTAAAGCCCATAAAAAAGGGCCATATCCATTTTATGAGAATACTAGGGTAAAATTACGATAGAAAAAAGCCATAAATGGATGAAAAAAAGTTTACAAAAGAATGATGTGGAAAAAGAAAAGAATGGAAAAGCAAAATAAAAAGAGTACGTGAAAAAAAAAGAATGAAAAAAAGAAAGAAAAATGGAGGTTAGAAGTAAAATTCCATAAACGTTAAAATACCAAAAAACCTCTATATTTTAATAAGTTTTGAACTCCAAAAGCCATTATTTCTAGCCAAAATTCGAGCCTAAAACACAACCAAAGAAATTCTTATTGGATCTCATGGGAAGTTAGTTATAGTGTAGATAGAAGAGGAATAGGATCTATGGTGTGATTCAATGTTTTCAACAAGTAATCGATTTTTTGTTCATGAGATCATATTCATCCATGATAAAAAAAAATCCATTTTTCATCATGTATATTTGAAATTTGTTCACTTAAATTTACTCTTTTAATCACATATACCGAGAGAAAATAACCGATTTGTGAGTGTTCGATTATGAGTGCATTCCATGAGATTTTGAAGTCAAATCGAACTTTCGAATAATAAATAAAATGATTAAATCTTTTGAAATAGGTGGTTATATTGTCTATGAACACACCCATGGTAAGTTGAGTTTGAGAAGTGATGCTCTGCTATATTTATGAAGTTTACATTCAAACTTGGTTATACTAGTTTTATATCTTTTGTATTTAGTCAAGTTTTTGAATTTTGTGGATATCATCACTGCAAACCCTCATGAGATAAAACCCGTCCACTAGGATAACTTAGGGGTTTAATGGTTTGCTGCACATGCTAAGTGCAATCATGATTCCTACGAAAATGAGTTATATTTTAAAATTTTAGTTTTGCTCAAGGACTGGCAAAGTGTAGGTTTGCGAGTATTTGAAGAGTACATTATTTTATATTAATTAAGACCAAATCTAGGCCTTGTTAGGCCTGTTATATCATAAATAATGAGCTTTAAGAGTCATTATAGTAAAATAAAAGAAAAAAGCAAGTTTGAATCAAATTCAAGTTGAAAATATAATTTTAGTAAATTGAAGGGTTGAAACCTTATTTTCAAAAATTTATGACCCTGAAAATAATTTTAAATGTGTATCTTGGCAAAATACAGTTACCCTTGAAATTTGGTGGAATTCAGAGTTAAAACGGAAAAGTTATGAATTTTAGGGTCTAAAATGCAATTAAGGGTAAATATATATATATATATATTTTTTTTTTTTAAACTTTAAGGGGTTGTATTTATATTACTCTAAGCCATTTTATATTTTGAAGGTACCTCTGAAGTTTGGTGAAGATCCACGGTCATTTGGTGAAGATACGAAGATTGTGAGAAGAATTGAAAGAAGTACAAAATCTTAGGGCTAAAGCATGAAAAAATGAGTTTTGGAAAATTATTTGGTATGTAATTGATTGAAGGAGTTACATAAATGAAGAGTCTTGTTGGCCTAGTGGATGGAGGGACGAATAAGGGAACATATGGTCTTGGGTTTGATTCCCATGACCCCTCATTACTTTTTATTAAACGAATTTTGAAGCAATAAGGTCTCGTTGGCGTGGAGCTGTCATCCAAACAAAACCTAAGGCGTCCCAACAGCTTAACCTAGTTCTTCGGAAAGGCTCCATCAATTGTCAAACAGAAATATAGTTCCTTTTGTTTTTGATAACCAAGAATCCCAAGCAGATAACTTCCAACTTAAAAGCAACTAATTAAAAAAGTCCAATTGTTACTTAAACTCTAATTTCGTGAATAACCTTTTTAATAATTAATTTTGGTATTTTAAACTCCCATTTTAATCTATTAAATAGCTGTTTTACACCAACTCAAATACCTCACTCCTTACCTTACAAATAGGACCCTTGGGCTCACTATTTTAAGAAAAAAAGTAGAGAGCCACTTTAGAATAATTTTTGCTTGTTTTATTTTGAGAGTTTTATTTATATTTGAGGGCCAAGAATTGTATCTTTGTGGGAGGGATTTTGTCAAGAATATTTGTTAGACACAACATTTGTAAGTTTGTTTTATTAATAAAAATTAACATTGATTCTTGCAATTTTATTATATCTTCAATTATGCTACCTTAATTTCTTTAATAGGACTAGGTGAAATTTATTATGGTTGATTACTATTGTGTGTAGTTTAGATTCGTCTTTATTTCCCGATACATTCGAAAACATTTTGAAAATTCGCTATTCATTTAAAATGACACGGGAATGTGTTTTAAGCCTTCGGCTTTGTTTTAAAAAATCGAATTTTTAGTTTTAAGTGTGAGTACTTTGAGATGGATTATACTTGCAGTTGATTGTTTTGATAGTCCATGCTTAATGAATATACTTTGAAATTTAAAAGTGAGCTTTTATGGGAATATTAATTTTTGCCGTCTAAATTTAGAGTCGCTAAATTTATTGTGAATTTAATCGTGTTATTTTTCGAATTAAATACGACGAGAGTCACGTAGTTCTAGGTAGGGGAAATAAAGATTTTTTTAGAATAGAAAGGGGATGATAAAAGTCGTTGCGCGCTGAGATTTTGAATTAAGGGAGAAATTTCTTGAGGCCGTCCAGGTTGACTAGGCGCGTCATCTCTTCTTCGTTGTGATATGTGTGCGTAGCAACACCTCTTGAGAGAATTTTCTTTACGATGTAGGGGCCGCTCCAATTCGGTTTGAATTTACCTATGGGGTTCCGGGTGGGGTTTATGATCACTTTGAGGGTAAGGTCTCCTTCTTGGAATCCACGGTCCTTAGATTTTTAGTTGAATGATCACGCTATGTAGTAATAGTAACCCTGTATATGGTACAGAGCCTCCAGTCTCTTTAAATTCAGGAGTGATAATTTGTCAAAGCGGCTTCGATACCATTTTTCTTCGCATACTTTGCTTTCGAGTAAAACGTAGAGGGAAGGTATTTCCATCTCAATGGGTAAGACAACTTTCATGCCGTAGACTAGAGAATAAGGGGTAGCACTAGTAGGTGTTCTGATTAAAGTTCAGTAGCACCAGAGGGTGTAAGGGATTCAGTTGGCCCAATATCTTCAACTTTTAGTCATCTTGCGGATTATGGTTTTGAGGATTTTATTGGAAGCTTTGACAATATAATTGGTTTGGGGTGTTAGTGAAAAGATTTGTGTCTCTGAATCCCATGCTCATCGACTAGTTCCATGATCCTGTCTTTGAAATAGAGCCCACTATTCGACACTAACTCATAAGGAACTTCATGTCGGATGATGATGTTCTTTCTAATAAACTTGACCCCTTTCTTGGCATTCAGCCGCTTATGACTCAACTTCAACCCATTTGGTGAAGTAATCAATGGCAACCATGATGAATTCATGACCCCTATGATGTTAATGTGCCAAGTGGGGAAGGGCCAAGGAGAGGTCATATTGTATATTTCTCGGGGAGGCAAGTGTTGAGATTGGCAAACTATTGGCATTTGAGGTATCTTTAGGCATAGGTCATGAAATATTGAACTATGATGGTCTAATATTATCCTTGACGGATGATGTTACCGTTCATGTGGGGTGCACATTCCCTTCTATTAATGTTCAACATCATTTCTTCGATATCATCCCTTGCTATGTAGTGTAAATTGGTTCCATGAAAGTTTCTCTTGAATATTGCATTACCGCAGATGATGTACTGGGCAACTAGTTTGTGATGGGTAGCACGATCTTTCTTATCTGTGTCTTGGGGATACTTACCATATTTGAGGAGGCGTCAAATGTCATAGTACCATAACCCGGCCATATCAGAATCTTCCTTGGTAATGAGTTCAATATGGTAGCAATGAGTAGGATTAGCATATTTTTGAACCAGGAAAAGGTCCATTGCTATTTCCTCAGGCATTTCGACCATGGAGGTCAGGGTAGCAAGATCATCACCTAGGTTGTTCTCTGCACGAAGTAGGTAGTGTAAGGAGACATATTTAAATGGTAGGCTAACTCTTCTAGGTGGACATGTAAGGATAGGGAGTTCTCGTCTTTGACATTTATTTTTCTCAAAATTTGTCCGTCGATGAGGGAAGAGTCTCTATAAACGTCTAGGTGGAGAATTCTTTTCTTGAGAGTGTTCTTGAGGCCTATAGTGCATGCCTCATATCCATTCATGTTGTTGGTGCAATGGAAGTATTATTTGAAGGAAATTGGGTTATGAGAGTCATCAACGACGATTAGGAGTATCCCAATGTCGCAACCTTTCTTGTTGGTAGCTCCATTGAAGAACATTTTCCAACCGAGGTCCTCTTGAGAGGCTCAGGGATTATCTTTATTCGGTATTTAAGATACCCAAATATTAACTTCTTCCATGGGTAATAATCAATGTAGTCGGAGATGTCTCTCCCTTTCATAGATTTCTGCGTGACGTATATAATATCAAACTCGACTAGGAACATCAACCAACGGGTAATTCAGCTGGATAAAGTGGATTTTTCTAGCAAGTATTTGATTGGATCCATACAGGATACTAGTATGATGGGGAAGGTAAGCATGCAGTGTTGAAACTTCTGTGTGACCGAGACCAGGGTAACACATGCTTTCTTCAAAGTAGTGTTATTGACTTCATACCCAACCAATTTTTGACTGGTGTAATAAATGGCTCTGTTCTTATGGGATTCTTTAATGTATTGAGCTAAGAAGGCACTACTGCAGTGTTTGTCACCGTCTAGTACATGAGGAAGGGGAGACCCACTGTGAAAGCATAAGCACCAAAGGTCAGGATAAGGTATCACTTTATTTGGTCAAAGGATTCTTTAAAGGTCTCACTTCAGACTTTAGTCGAATCCGTTTGGAAAAGTTTGAAAAGGAGTTCACATATAAAAGTCAGCTGGCTAATGAACTAACAAATGTACTATTATTTACCTAGGAATCCTCTGACTTCCTTCTCCATCCGTGGTGGTGGCATCTTAAGTATGGCCTTTAGTTTGGTAGGGTCTTCTTTGATTCCCTTCTCATTGACCATAAATCCTAAGAGTTTTCCTTTTCTGATTTCGAAAATTCATTTTTGTGGGTTTAGCCGCATTTGATATTGTCGTAGTCCTTTGAAAAACTTTTGGAGGGCGGGAATATGACCTTCAAGAGTCTTATATTCGATGATCATATCGTTTACAAAGACTTGGACATCTTTGTGTATAACGTCGTGCAGGATGGTTATGGAAGCCCTTTGGTAGGTATCCCCGACATTCTTAAGTCCAAATGGCATGACTGTGTAGCACAAAGTTACCCATGAGGTAATGAGGGTGGTTTCCTTCTGATGGTCGGGGTGAATCTTGATCTAGTTATATTTCGGCGAATACATCGATAAATGACTTACGGTCATGACAGAATGTGCTTTCCATGGTCATGGCAATGTTGGGTAGCGGGTATTCATCTTTTGGAGATGCTTTATTTAAATCTCGACAGTCGACGCACATGCGAACTTTTCCTCTCGACTTTGGTATGCGGACGATATTAGCGAGACACGTAGTATATTTGACTACATGAATGAAACCCACATTTAATTGCTTCACTAATTCTTCTTTGACTTTGAGCGACCATTCGGTACAGAGCTTTCTTAGCTTCTATTTGATTGGCTAGCATTCTAGGAATGTTGGGATCTTCTGCTGAGCTATTTCTGGGGGCATGTCAACATAGTACCATGCGAAGCCTTCCATGAGTTATTTTAGTATCTCTTTTAATTGGTCACACTCATACTCATTAAGGGTGTAACCTATCCTAATCTCGCGTTGATGGCTACTAGCATTGAGATAAATAATAATAATCTCACCATCATTAATTTGAATGTGGTTATGTTGTTTGTTATTCTCCTTATTAAGATCAGTTAAGAATTGTTCATTTACAAAATCAACATCATCAAAGGTTTTATTAGAATCAAGACAATTAATGTAAGGCACAACAAGATACTCGAAATCTTCATTTATTTCATTTTTGAGAAAAATAGCCTCATGAACCTCGCCAAAAGAGGTCTCAGTTACATTGACATCAGAAAAAGAAATAATAACATCACGTGAAGATTTGGATAGGGTAAACAACAGGGTCAGGTTAAATCTGAGCAGGTTGGACATGCACAACATTTTAGTTGAGGAGAGAGACATCGGCAATGTTGATCTGAGTAGACTAGACCGATGACATCTGAGAGGATCATGCAGAGATTCAACCACAGTGTCTGTAGGTTCAATGAGTCCAGAAAACAATTTTCTTCAGACTCCTCTATAACCGTCATGACTTTCTCAGTGAGAGGTTGCACTTCATGTTGGCAGTTTTTGGCCCAGGAATTGCTATCTTAAAAGAAGATTTCCAGCGTCGATTTTATCTTCTTATTGAAATGGTCATACCATGATTCAGAGAAGCCCGAAGAAAGGAAATATTTACCTTCGTGATAAACCTTTCGTTAAAGAAATCTCTGAAATAGTATTATATTCTTCTAAGATTCTTTTCAGTCTTGGATGCCGAACTGATTTGAGTCCTTCTAGTGATGGCTGACAACCTAAGCCATATGGGGAAAAGGCCTCCTTCAGGACTATGGCATCAAGGATCCCTTACTGGCATTTTCCTAGCCCCAATACGAGCATAAAGTGCATGTTCTTAAACATATGAATCACATTAACCCTCCCATGAGGGTTGTGTTTCGGACAGACTCAGTCTTTAAAATTTTCTCCTGCTGGAAGAGGAAGCAGATCAACTCTAAAACCTTAGAGGATCATGTCATTCATCCCATAATGGATTTTCAATGCTAGGTTTCTATTCTTGGAAGTGTTTGTACTGTCGTCATCCCCCAAGATGCTGTTAACCTGGCCTTTGGTGAAGAATTTAATTTTTTGATGAAGAAAATAAGATACCCTTTGGGTGTTGTGGAGCCATGGACGAATAAGGAGTAGGTTAAAACATGTAAGTATGTCAATGACTTAGAAATCGGTGACAAGATTGATAGGGCCATCCCCTTCTGGGAGTTTTACAGACCCCATTACCTCTCGGTGGGTATTATTGTGAGAACACATGGTGGAAGAAGTGGGTGTGAGATCACTGACTTTTAATCCCAAACAATTGAATGTTTTGAGAGGACAAACTTTGAGAGCTGATACGTTATCAACAAGTAAGCATGGGAATGTCTTTACCAATAATTCAACAGAGTTGTTGAGGGCATAATTATGATCAGAGCTAACATTTATTATTTCTTCTTTAAAAAAGGAGAGGATTCTTGAAGACGTTAATGACCCAACCATGTTCATTACTTCTTAGAGATTAGTAATAGGAGGGACTGTAAGACCGATGAGGAGTTTTATTGGAGCATTTCGGAGAAACTGGGAGGACATGAAAAGCCCCCATTGGGTGATGTCATTTGGGCTTTCTTGAGTTGATCAAGGACTTTGCTTTCCTCGATGGTCATTTCTAGTATGGGAAGTTCTTCAACGGCTCCCTTTCCCGTATCTGTCTTGGACATGTGAGGAATAGAATCTTTGTAGTGTCTACCTAACTTGGTTCTATAATTTACTGAGTCGGGGAAGAATAAGAACCCCGTGTCTTCATCTACTTCTACTTGAATGGTTACCTTATTGATTTCCCCTAATAGATATTCGTAGGATATCAATCCACACAGATTAGCTACTAGACTAGTTTTTCCTGACCAGGTTCATCATCTGAGCTGTCAAAGTCATCCCTCATATGGCTAGGTAATTTTACTAATAGTTGAGACTCTAACTCTGGCGGGATTCTCATACCTATGGTGAATGAATTTTCCGATAACTTTCTTTGTCTCATATTCAACTTTAATAATACCTTCCTCAGTTTCCACACTAACCTCTCAAAGGGATAGAAAGGATGGGTAGTACTGTCCTCCCATGGATAATCGGATATAAGGTAATAAGTTCTTCTTCAGGATACTAACTTGTTCCTCCTTATAGGGTTTATTGGTCATGGTAGCATCTTTTTCGCTCCATCTCTATATGAAGCTATTTACTATTTTCCTAGGGTTCCACTTAAGAAGCTCTAGATCTTGTCTCGTAACCTCAAGCTCTTCATTAACTGAGAAAACAATTTTGGTGGTCGAACATGAGGAACGATATTGAGAACTTTATTAAGAGATGCCCCACCTGTCAGCAAGTGAAGATAGAAAACCAGTGCCCTGGTGGACTCCTCCAACCTCTTTCAATCTCTAAGTGGAATTGGTATCACATCATAATGGATTTTGTTAGTACATTACCACATATATCCTAAGGATACAATTCTGTTTGGGTAATATTTTACCGACTCACCAAGTCTTCCCATTTTCTCCGTGCAAAGACTATTGATTTTTTCCAAATAACTTAGCAAACTATACATCTAAGAAATTATTCGATTACATGGAATTCCTTTATCTATAATATCATATCGATATTCTCATTTTGATGGGAGATTTTGGCAATCACTCCAAACCGCAATGGGTTCTAAACTTTATTTCAGTGCCTCATTGGAAGATATGTTGAGAGATTGTGCTTTAGATATGCCTGATAATTAGTGTGCATACTTATTATTAATCGATTTTTCATATAACAACAATTACCAATCAAGTATTAAAGCTGCCCAATTTAAAGCATTGTATATAATACCATGTCTATCACCACTATGTTAGACCGAATCAGGAAATAACAAACAATTTGGTCTTAGAATAATTCAAGAAACTATCGAGAAGATACAACAGATCAAAGATAGAGTTGACCATCGTAGGAAGCCCTTAGAGTTTTGAGTTTTCGATTAAGTATTCCTAATAGTTTTGCCTCAAAAATAAATTTTACTATTCAAAAAGAAAGGGAAGTTAGTGCCAAGATACATTGGACCCTTTAGCATCACCAAACATGTTATCCCTGTGGCCTATGAATTGGAATTACCACCAGAATTGTGTCATAATGTATTCCATGTGTCCCAGTGACATCAATATATTCCGTATTCGACACATTTACCTGGAAGAAATCTCTATTCAACCAAACCATGAATTTGAAGAGCGTCCTATTAAAATTCTGAACTTTCAGGTAAAACTTCTTCGACGAAAAGAAGTTCCTTTTGTGAAGATACTCTAGGAATAACAACATCCACAAGAAACTACCGGGAAACAAGAGGAAACAATGATGAAACAATATCCCGAGCTTTTTCTAGTAAATTAGATGATGAAATTTTTATTAAGTAGGTAGAATGTAATACCAGCGTAGTATCGAAACCCTAGAACGATTTAACTATGATAAATTAACCCGATATAATGGCTTATATCCCCCTTATAACTTAGTCAAATTCAAAAACACCCAAACAAAGTTGAAACTACCCATGGAACCATAAAATTTTTGCTTAATTACATAGGTACGCCTGAAGGTTATAAAATTACCAAAATACCCTTATAAAGTTTTAAAGAAGCATAACTTGACCTATATTTAACCCCCAAGGCCCAAACCTTATATCAAATTGACCCTTTAGACCTAAACTAATTAAATTTTACAACCCTAACCCTTGAAATTTCATTAAATTACCCAAATTCTCATTAAATATGGAAAATTAATCAAATAAAATACTCAATAAATACTAAATATCTTCTTTAAGGACCAAAATCAAAACCAACATAACTACACTTTTCCCCACAAACCATGATCCACATCAGCAGAAAATGACAAAATTCACATGGGTAACACCCTCCACACATGTGAATTCCTTGGGCACCATTGTTATCTTATTACCCTTGAACACCAATCAACTTCCCTTGGTGTGTACTACAAATTGTCCACGAATTCCAGCCATGAAACTCACCAGTTGAGTCAAACCAAAATTATCTATTTCACTCCAAATTGGTAACCTATGACTTTATGCACCATTCTCTATTTTTATTATCCAATTTTTTTTCTGCACTATCACGTAGCACAACCCAATTAAAGAACCCCAAGCTTGACATGTAGTACGACTTGTACAAGAAAAAACACTCAAAATCTCCATTGAATCTCTATTCCTTGACTTTGAACATGTTTTAAATTAAGGAATGAGTTACTTATAATCCCAATAGGTCAAGTTCAATGGCCATTTTCAAAAGAAAAATTTTTGAACCTCAATTTCTCAAAGGTGTTTTCTTATTTAAGAAACATCAAATTCAAAATTTTGTTCAACTAGGATACCTCAACCCTTCGAACTAAAGCCAAACTCTTCCCTATGATAGAAGAAACCTAACCATAAGATTAAAACCCATTACCATACCTTGAACTCCATGAATGTTTGGTCAAAATTTTTGAAAAAAAAACATAGTAGTTGAAACTCGATCATTTCTTCACCTCATTCCATGAAATCTGCATATTTGGATTCCTCATGAAAAATTAGGTTGGAATGGTAAGGAATCATATCAAATGGTTTAGAAAAAAAAATCCAAGATCATAGTTCAATAAAAAAACCTAGTCAACTTTCAAGAGGTTAAAGATCAACTTTTCAACTAGAAACATTCACCAAACGCATGAGGGCGTGTGGTCAATCAAATTTTTTTGATATTTTTCAAAACTTTTTATTAAATTTTTCTATTCAAATTGTATAATGTAAGGTAGTGTTGGTCAAATCTAGCTCAAATTACAGAAAACCAAGGTTTTGGTTTAACAGTATTTTAAAAATTTACAAATTGACCTCTCCAACTTTTTTCATGTTTAGAATATTTACCACAACTTTTGCCCACATATTCTTTGATAAATTGTAAGCCAAAAAATATTCCACACCATTTTCCAAATATGGTTTTAAGATTCTTCATTATTTTCCAAATATGGTTTTAAGACCTACATGTTAAACTTTTAAAATAATTACAAAGTAATCCTCAAACTTTTAGAAATATGTTTTTTTTCATTTTTTCTTTCCAATTGAATCTTATCCCAATAATAGACACTTACAATAATGCTGGTTGACAAATAATCAAGCATTTGACCCTCCCGATCCCAACTCCATCCAGTTTTAAACATGTTCTCCACAGTCCATAAGTAGGTTTTGCCCTTTCAATAGTAATTTAAGCGTATTTGATATAACTACTATTGATTTCACACTGTGATAGCCATAAATTACTCTTAGTATATGCACGTTATAATACTAAAATGCTATATATGTTGTTAATCATTGGTATCTGAATATGGATCATTTGGATCAAGTTAAAGTCTTCTCTTTAATAATTGATTTCATGATGATACTGCAAATGATTGAATCAGTCTACCTAAGCATTTATATGCTAAATTTGTTACTAGCATACGTATAACTTAGGGAGTAGATTGCCATGTTATCCTACGAAACTTTTCTACTTTTCCTATTGGTCTCAAGATGTTTTGAGAGCCTAGTTATGCTACATATATATGAATGTCATTCTTATAAAATGTGCATATCATGGTTAATAAAATTCAAAGGTTTTAGATTATTATTTGGTTTTACTGATATGCTTGACTCTTCTATATCTAGTAAACTGATAATTATGGGATTATTCATTTAAAACTCCTTGACATTCTTCTCTATCAGTAAGAATTATTTTTTATGCGTAAATCGTAAGGTTTTTTCGTAAACAGTTAAATTCGTAAAATCCTCAAACCTCTATATAAATATATTTGTTATAGAATTGGTTAAAATATACTTAGTATACTTATAGTAATTTATTTTTACCTCCGGATGTGCTAGGATAAATAAGCTGTACCCCCTCCCCTCTCGTGATAAGCATCATTTTTATTCTTTTGTATTATATGGAAGGAAGTTAAAGAAGGCTGAAGTGAAGAATGGATTTTCTCGATGACCTTTATCAATTTTTAAAATAAAATGTTACACGTATAACTCACCCCTGTGTTTGGATATACAATATATGTTATACGGTATTAGTTGTCACTATAATGAATAAAGTTCAATTTTATGATTTAACTTTAGTTTCATTTCTTTGTTACTATCTTTTACATTCATACGAAAAATAGGGTGCGACACAATAATGGATAAAGTTGAACATTTGAACTTGATTTGAGAATTAAACAGTAATCCAAGTACCAAATAAATAAAATTAATCCAATCCTTCTCCAAAAAAATACAATATACAATATGCATGTATCAAAAAGCATAAAAAATCAGTGAATCGAAAAAATCTTAATTTATGAAATTTTTAAAAATAAAACCAAAGCAAAGTATAAAAAAAATAGATGTTTAGTCTCTTAATTTCTAAACTTTTAAAAAAATCTAAAGTTAATAATTTTTTAAAAATTATAAAAGAGAAGAAAAATATAACACAACAACCCCAAAATCATGTAAAATTTAAAGACATTAGTTCCCTATGTGGAAATTTCTAACAATATAAATATTGAATTCATCGGTGGAAAGAAACTAAAAGATAAAAAATTTAAAAAAACATATTACAGGGGATATATAAAGTCCCGTATATGAGCAAAATGCCAGTTTTATACTTTTTCAACATTTCAAGTTGTCCCTAAAATCCAAATCTAGAGTTGGCCACTGTTTTCAAACATTGCCAATTTTCTTGTTGATGAATAAAGAATAAAAGAAAGTCACGCAAGTGTTGGAATTTTGATTATATAGCTTTGTTTGTTTGTGAGTCATATAGTGAATCAGATGATGTCGTGATTGGGATTTGATAGCATATAGGTTTAATTTTTACCCAATATTCTTTGTCATTAAAGATTTGTGTAGTCTCGATCGTTCAAATTTTCTTGTTTTAAAAGAAAATATTAATGAGTTGCATCTTGTGAAAGTTGTGGTCAGTTTCATTGTCATGACTAGGTTGTGTCTTTTGAGTTTTAGACAACACTGTAGGACATTTTAGATGTATGTCTCTTTATATATATATACATATATAATATATACGTGTGTCTGTGTGTGTGTGTGCACGTGTGTATGTGCGAGGGCCTTAAATTTTCTCAAAATGGGGCCCGAGTCATTCGCCACCCCCGCCTTCCCTCAAGGTCGAACTATGCTATATGCATTCGTAACCTTCTATTTAATTGTAATATTTATCCGATACTCGTTTGCCTCAAATTTTGAGAGAACGTAGGTGGAATGGTCTTGGTTTCCAAAAACGGGATTGTTGTCAAAACCTAATAGATTATTTTATCCATTCGTTAAGGAAGGGAAGGATAATATCGGCGAAGAAGTTCTAAATATTGTGGTTCGTGGTGCGAAAGTGTGTATAACTATTGATATGCCCTGAATCCAAGCAAAAAATAAATGTTATTCAACACCAAGAGATGTACACAAAGTCAAGAAAGAAAGAAATCATGAAAGAAAGATAATCCCATAGCCAAGCATACATGTTCAATCAAACTAAAGTAATGAACAATATATTCCCAAACAATAAGTATTTCTCCAAGTCAATCCATGCAGTGGAGGAGGATTGATATAAGTCCAAGCTTTACACAACGTGATCCCAATCATTGACGAAACATTGTTTAACCCCAAATCAAAGCTATGAAACGTACCATCAATGTGTTCATCCATAACATGAGAGTATAAATAAAGAAAAAAATGAGATGATCAATAAATAATCAACCTTACCAATCCATTCAAGAACAAGCACAATATTCCATGTTCCAAAGAAATAATTCAACAAATCAATGCTTTAAATAAGCAATCCAATCAAGAAGTAAAGAGCACGATCCAACCAAATCAAGCTCGATTATCATTTCATGTAATAAGAGATTAAGAGAAGCATGAAAAGCTCATCCCAAGTTTCAAGGGTTTGGAATTCATTGTAAAGAATTAAATAATCTTATAAAAACAAGCGTAAGTTTTAAACAACTTAACTAAAACTTCCCAACACCTCCCTAGACCAAAACAAGAAAAAAAAACTTTCCCTTATTATAGAATTGAACCTAAGTTGACATGGATTTGACTTCAAGTGTAGATGGACTCGATATCTAGTGGATATGGAGTCGACTCCATCAAAGGCGATTTTAGGACAATGGATTCTGAATTTTCCATTTAGAAAAAAATTAAAAGGAATAGTTTTTCAAAAGCTCCCCTTCATATATAGACGATTCTATTTGTCAAAATTTTCAACAACTCTATTTTTAATTACAAACTGCCAAAGTTCCTTCACATTACTAAACAAGCCTTCGACTGCTAGTTTTTAAATTCCTATTAAAGGAACCCTTTGATTCTCTTCCAAAACACGCAAGCTATAACAACAACATTCTAATATTGAAAGTTCCATCATCAAGATTATCTCATTCCATCTATTAAGTTTCAAAAGAGATAAATCAAGAAAACCCATTCAATATTTTTAGTCTCAAAAACTCCATTAAAGTCAAACCTTCAAGAAACCTAACTTGAACTAAAACCTTCCAACTTAATCTTGTCTTTATCAGAATTCCAAACCCAAAACCTACTTATTATAAAGAACTAAAACCAATACCCATTTGAGTTTATTTAGAGAAAAAAAAAAAAAATCCATTTGAATGTTTTAGTCCCAAAAACTCCCATAAAAAAAGCTTCAAGAAATACCTCTTGAGAAAAAGTTCCAATCCAAACCTTCCTTAGCGAAGTTCCTAATCCCATACAGACTTGTGCTAAAAATCCAAAATCTTACCCTTAAAACATCATACTCGTGATTGTTTGAAAAATTTCTTTCTAAAGAGAGAAAGAAAAATCTATTTCACCATTATTACTTATTTATGCAATATTGGTTTTACACTTTGGTTATGATACTTTTGATTGTTACTACGGTCAAACGTCATTGTATTTTCATGACCAATAGTGTCGTTTTAGCGTGGAGACAATGTGGTATTAGGCCTTGCTCTCTTCATGGGGGTTGCACGAACAGTGACAACAATTCACAAGGTGTGATAAATCCCTGTGAGGTATGTTGGTTTTACTGGATGACTCTTAGGAAGAGAAGTTTCTCATGCACCATCTCGAGAATGGATGTAGGCAAGGTCGAACAACATTAAAATATCGATTTTCAATATCTCTCTTAAAACTCTCTCTCTCTCTCTCTCTCTCTCTCTCTCTCTCTCTCTCTCTTATATTTATATTATTTTTCTATCCTTATTATTTTAAAACATGGAAAATTAAAACTTTGTAGATTATTCAATCCATTGAATACTATCTTTAGAAAATAGTAAGTAACAATAAATCACCTCTACTAGATAGACTAACCCCCAGAAAAGAGACTTGAATTTAATATTGAAGCTATGATAATCATACAGTTTTCTCTTATTATTTTGTTGTAGGAAAATTAGTACATGTCATAATAGTTAGAGATATTTTCGATACTCTTATAAAAGAGTAATTGAATAAAGTTACAACAAAAAAGTGATGTTGAGTCCATCAAATACACACCAGATACCAAGTGAAGAGGACGTAGAAATACTATTCTTAAAATAAAAAAAGGAATTATTGCGGAGTCATCCGAAGCTAAGGAAATTACAACTTCGTGCATTATTATAAATCAAAACGAAGAAATTCTTATATAAGATTATTCAACATCACCATCAATTCATGAATCTGAATGATTCAAATATCAGAGTGGAGTTCAAGGAATGATAAAATTGAATGATCATTTGTTACACCAAAATAATAAACTAAATCACTCGAAAACCAAAAGGTTAGCTTCTCCTCATTTGAAGCTTTACATTATCACTCATGTAGTAAAGAAGACATAACCAAGGAAGTAAATGACCCAAAATACTTTTATCAAATAAACATGGATGCTAAGAAAAATATTCCTTTATAAAAGAGATAAACGCATTAAAGAAAATAGATATCTTGAAAATGAAAATAAAACATTAAAAGAAGATAATGAAAAATTAGCATTAAATGATGGGGGACATAACTTGAAAACTTCAAAATAAAAGAAGACATTAAGGTTTAAAATAAACCTTTAAGAATTTTGAATCAACTATTAACAATTTAAACTTACTTATTAAGAAACATTAACTTGAGTCAATTAATGAAGTTCTAGGATACAAAAAAGAAATTTTGAGCTCAAAGACAAATTTTGTTCACGAAATGGAAGATTTAATTTTTGAAAAGAAAATAAAGGAGACCAAAAGAATTGTCATGAAAATCCAAAACCTCGAGCCTCACATCCATTGCACATTTTGCAAAAATATAAACCACACTTAAAAATCGTCTTACTCGTCTAAAAATGAAATAGGGTAGCTTTTACATCATTTGCAAAATGAATTATCACACATATGTTGATTGTAAATTCCGTTCATCACAGTCTTATTACACATACTATGGTAAAAATAATCATACGTTTGATGTTTGTCACATAAGAAAAAGGAATATTCATGAGTAGTGACAAAGGATATCATCAGACCACTTCAATAACAAATAAGGACCCAACACTCAAGGAGTAATATAAAGGAATGTTTGTTCTTTGTTTTTTAGGTACTCAAAGAATACTGAAAATTCCTTATTTTGAATATACATAAGTAAAGAAAGAAGTAGCTAAGAATGTAGAAATATGGAATGTATGGAGAAGAGACGCACATAATGAAAGAGAAAATAGGAAAAGGATAATGAAACATCAAAGGTTTGACAATATTCTAAGGATCTGAAAGAATCTTCAAATGGGTAGAATCTATTCTTATAGGTTATATGTTATCCATTGAGACAAACTAAAACACGTGATGCATACGACCTACAGATACCACTACACCTCAATCTTAATCTAACAATCATAATTACACATGTAAAATGAAAATGTTTTGATCAAAATGATAATTGAATTATTCATTGCATCTCAACTTTTAATCGTATGTTTGAAAAACACAAAAATGGTAAAAATGGTGAATAATGAAATAACTTAAAAGTTGAAATATAAAAATAATTAGATTACATATATTTGAGAAACATTGCTGAAAAAAATTATATTTGTGGTGAGAGCACATTGCTAGAGAATATTGGAAAATTATTTGAAGAAAATAATTAATTATATAATGGATCTTGAAATTGATGATGATTCTTTTTTTTAAAAGAAATTAAGTTTGGAAACTCCTTGGAGAAAAAGAAAATAGTCAGAAATTTACAAATAAATAAATTTTGATATAGTTCATATTAGTTCATATGAATTGTCTTGAATTATTTCACACTACTCACATTATCCCCACACACATATAAAACTAAATAAAGATATTTATAGACTTAATTGATCATACATGACTTCGGCATAACAAACATTAGTTTACATTTTAATCACATTGGATATAAGTCTTAAATTCAAAACACTTTTGGTGTATCTTCACGAAACTTTTTAAACTCATCCTTTTCACAAAGTCAAAAGATGATTTAAACACCTCTTATCACAAAGAGTTATGGTAGACACATCCAAAGGAAAAGATTATAGTGTGACTTATATGAATCAAAGGGAAGGTAACAATTCTAAAAAGGAGTAATTGTCTAGAACAAAATGTGAAAACCTACGAACCTTAAAAATGGAACATGCATTTAAAATAAAAAGACTAACTCTTACACTTTAAATCTAATACATAATATATATCCCCACATTATAAATCCCATGAATTTGTACAAACTTTGTTTCATGAAAACTCCTAGTATATTCATAAGTTATGATGATTCTTAATAAAAAGAAATAAAAAGAAACTTGGTTTCATGAAAACTCCTAGTCCAATGTATGAAAAATAGATCTGGGGTCATAGAAAAAAGGACCAGCGATCAAATCTGGAAATAAACAATACCCTCTCGAGGCTCTATGTGCAACAGTACAAATCCCACAACCCAGATCACACCAAGGGAGCCCTCATGGATGAAATAGAGTGTCAGGAACCCTAAAATGTAAAAAAAGAAACTAGATTTAATACCTCATTTCCCACAAACGATGCAAAAATGTTGATACGATAAATTGGACATACCTCCTTATCAACCATCATATCAAGTGTAAAATAGAGATAAAGCAAGCAAGAAGGAAAAAGACACAAAATATAGAGTGGTTCTGCTATAGAAATGTGCCTACGTCCACTTGGGTGCACTACTCTCATTATATGCATTGTATGATACAAAGTTATGGTGCCATTAGAGGCATACAAGATAGAGAGGGTAAGAGAATACATGAGATTAGCTAAGAAGGTAGCTCTGGATATGGACTATGAAGGTTGAACATGAGGTTGTGGCAGGGGGTGAGCCCCCAGGTGTGGTGATCTCTAGAGAGAGAGATCTGAGAGATTGGTAGGGCTTCACCAAGTTTTTAATCTCCCTAATAGTGAGGTGACCATTTTTATTTATAGAAGTCATAATGGTGATGTCATGTGAATGGAGCACGTGATATATGGAAAAATTATACGAATATGGAATCCTTCTAGAAGTTGGATATCTGTCATGTGTTATATGTGAGAGTAGGGAGCGTGACCTCTTTGAAACCAGGCAGTGACCAATGCTAATATGAATGTCGCAACCCGTTTGAAACCAGGCAGCAACCAGTGCATGTTATAGGTTACTCTACAACTATGTGTCTATATTGGGTATATCAATAAGCCCCCAAGCCGTAGTGCGAAGAGGTGTCAAGTTGGTGATGCGGCTGAATTCTATGACCTTAATGAGTGTTATTGTTTGTCATTTTGAAATATCGTCGCAGACAATTCAAGGCGACGCTTCACCTTCCAACGCCCACTTATATAAATGGGATTTGATCATGGCCTTAATTACCTTAAACAAACCTTTGAGATCCATTCGAGAGCAAATCATTCTCCTTCTATCTTTTGCATTTTTCGTCAACTTTCCAAGTGGTTCAAACGTTCTTTCAAGGCGATTTTTGGTGGTTTAAGGCAATTTATGACTGATAAACTGATGATCTTCCATTATTCACTCATTTTTTAGGTAACCATCTCAATAATTTATTCTTTTCTTGTATTTTGATTCCCATTCTCCACATTTCATTACTTTAATCCATGCGATAGTATTTTCGATCTCTGCAATGTTATTGAAACTAGGGTTTTCTTGTGTTTGATTTTTGGGGTTATATGTTGATGGTTGGAAGTTTTCTTGCTTTTTTTGGCACATAGATACAAATTGGGTTTGGGATTGGAAATTGATCAAGGTTAGGATTGGTATTTTCAGTTTTTTATGGGTTGAATTATTCCCTGTTTCCATTTCAGATTTTGTTTTTGGCCAAGAACACCAAGAACATTTTCTAGGTGTTCTTGGCTAAAACCCTAGGGTTTCTTTGAGAATTTACAATCCAATAATTTACCAGTTTGTGCTTTTATTCACGGTTGGTAGTATTACTTGTGATTTTTAGTTACAGTGTTTTCTTAATCCTTTGTTAAAATCAACTCCTTTGGTCGCAATCTTTATTTATTGAATTGATTGACTGCAACCTAAAAATTAATTTATACTTCAGCTTGTCAATCCCTTTAATTGGATGTAGCCTACATATTGCTATGACCATTAATTTAAAGAAGGGAAATTCTCCCTGGTTGTAGTTAGATCTTTGATTCCATATATTTTTCTTTACTATATTGCTTGCATATGTCATGGCCTCTAAGAGGCTTCTCTGATCATAGTGGCTACGACAACTAACTATAGAGCCCTTATGCCTTTCCAGTATTGTCACGACAATATGAGTTAGAACCCTTCAGAGTTCTCGGAGGACTTCTTGAAAAAATCACTTTGCCTTTCCTCCTCCTGAAATTCCCTTTGTCAGGCCTTTCAAGGCTAATGGGCACTATCAACTTAAGGACTACAGAAATTGTGTCACTATTGCTTCTGATTTTGTGGACTCCTCTAATTGTAGGGATAACTTTGTGGATTTTCCATGGTATTATTACTTCATGCTGTGAAATAGATATGAATATCTATATGCTGATAGGCCTACCAGTGTTAAAAAATGGAAAGGCAATTTTTTCTTCATTTCTAGGGCAAGTTGGGAAGTCTAACATGAGGAAATTAAGAGAGGGAAAACTTATAGGATGTCGTGGATGTGGGGGCGACATCCCTCCAAAATTGGTGATCATTTATCGCAGGTCTCACGCTTTCCACAATTTTTATTTTATTTTCTCCGACCTATACTAACACTTGTACAATTCTTTACAGTCCGGAGATAAATAACAGGCATACAAAAAGAGTTGCAAAGAAAAGATATTTTCTAAATTGGTCATCTCCTTGGTAATTTTTAAAAAAAATTATTTTTCTAACAAAGACAACATAAAGAAAATGACTGCAGAAGGGATTCTTAATACCTTACTTTTATTTTGGCTAATATATTTTACTATAACTTTTATTTTGGACTTGCCTCAATTGATTTTTTTCGCAGGTTTTTTTTTTATCGCGAACTCCTTGCCGCTCAATTTGCTGAGATGGATGAGGATGCAAATGCCCTCAAACAAACCCCCAAGAAGAAGGGGAAGAAGAGAAATAGGGCTCCTAAAGGGACAGATCCCACAGTTGAGCCCACTGCTACTATTGGGATTGAAGAGGCCAATCCTCCCATTGCTTAGGACGCAACCCCTGTTGTTAATGCTGCAATTGGGGAGAAGCAAACTGATGCTCCAATTGATGATGACATAGGGCCTGAACTTACTGCGATAAGCATAACATTTTCTAGTGGGGGATATCCAAGGTGGACTTAGCCCCACCCATATCTCAACCACTGACTCTCCTCTGCGAACTGTGATGGCAGTTAATGACAACTTAGCCACCCCCAAGTAGGGTTGATAGAGATCCTAACAATCGTCTGAGACTTAATTTAAGGAAACTCGATCCCAAATCTTCAGGGTTGTCTCCAAAATCAGGAAGGCTACGGACATTTCTGGCCTCAACCACTTAGTGGATGAGGATGTGGAGGACTTAGAGGAATATGCCCTCCACAGTTTGTTGAGGGTAACTTTTCTTCTTCTTTTCGTGGTATTTTTAGATGTTGAGTTAGATTTTTTTTTGCTCTTTATCAGTCTATAGAGGAACTCATTTCCCAAAGACCCAAGTATGAGACATTATTCAAGCTTTATAGGGTACAGAGTCTACATACAAGACCGATTTATGGAATGCTAAGACACCTCCTTTGAGACTAGGAAACAGTCTTCTGCCACGTCACTTGAAGCCTATAAGATGTCTGTAAATTCTCAAATTCAGGTTGTAGTTGAGGCCCAAAATAAGGCAAAAGACAATTTTAATTAGGTCATGAAAGACTTGGACACAACAAAGAAGGAGGCCACAAAGGTTTCCAAGCAGGCCGCAACCCTTCAAGATAAGTTGATTGTTATTGAGGCTCTGAACCAAGAAATGACAACTAGTCATGCCACAGCATTGAAGTTTCTTACTACTCAACATGCTGAGGTCATTACAAAAATGAATAATGATTATGTCGCGACTTTGACTAAAGCCTAAGATGATGTTGTGGACTCTTATAACACCTTCAAGGAATGTTTCACCATAAATAATAGTGCCTACCTCTGCGAATTTTAGGAACTCAAGCATAGGGTTATCAAAAACTTCCCTGAGGCAAAGGATAAGGTCTTTTCTTGGAAGCTCAGTGATGCTGAGCACTTGGAGTGTGTAGCCAATTTGAGGGTTGCCATGGAGGAGAGAGCCAGGAAGTAATCAGAGGAGGTTGTAGGAGATGATGAGGAAATTAAGATTGCGGATAATGATCCAGAAGATGGAGATGAAGATAAGGATACAGCCTCATAGTTGACCATACTAGTCTTTTGTAATCTTTTTGGGCTACGAACATATTTTGTTATCTCCCCATGTTTTGCTCCATATTTTGTCAGGATGCGGCCACGTTGACCAATTGTAATTTGTGAAAAATTGATATCTGTTTGACTTATACCGGGCTATGGCAACTTTTGATGTATTTGAACATTAATCCATCCATTTATGGTTATGTATACTACGCTGCAGCCATATGTTGAATTCCATTTCTTCTATCTTCCATCATTTCTTTCAGAATGTATTATCTTGAACAGGCTGCAGCCTTGCATTGTTTCGTATATTGTTGAATGCTTGAATGTCTGTGCTTTTTTGTAATAGAACTTTAGTAATAAGGTTTTCCATTATAGTGATAGGATGTAGTTGTGTGGTACCTTGTTAAAAATTGGTTGCATTCATAAGGTTTAAATTGCTCAATCAGTTTGAATTAGGATTAGAAATGTTATTGCAATTATTGTGGCCCATTTTCTTCAATTAACCGCAACTTCATTTTTCCTTTAATATTGTAGTAATATTTATTTTGCAGTAACTTTTGATTTATTGCTTGTGTGAGTCGCGGCCAATAACGTTGGACGTGGTTAAGTGGAACCACTTCCCTTTCTGTGGACGGTTAAGTCCTTGGCTCAGAATATGCAATGTTGTTGTAGGGATGCTGTAGTGATGGACTGAGGAACTAATTCATTTATCGTAGACAGTTAAGTTTTGGTCCACTTTATATTAAGAATAGTGTTGCCACTGAATTGGTGTAATGGTGGGCTATGAGGAACTTCTTCCTTTGCCAAAGACAATTAACTCTTGGCCCACTTAAATTAACTGAAGCACCTTTCTTTTATATTAGGGCATTTTTATGACTCCCTAGGCTGGGCTGTCAATAAGCCACCCATGACTGGATGGGTATTTTCAGGCCTCTCTAGGATAGGTATTATCAAGCTTCCCCAAGCTAGGGATTTTCTAGCCTCCACAGACTGGGTTGTCAATAAAGCTACCCACAGCTAGATGGGCATTTTCAGGCCTGCCTAGGCTAGGTATTATGAAGCTTCCCCAAGCTGGGTATTTTCAAGCCTCTAGTGACTGGATTTTCAATAAAGACACCTTCGGCTAATAATGAGTTTTATGAGCCCTCAAGGCTAACTGATGCGTCGCGAAAGGTAAGAACATTTGTCATCAGCCCCCGAGGCTAATAGAAGTATCATGAAAGAAAAAAAATGCATTATGAGCCCCCGAAACTAATGGAAGCATCATGAATCTTCGAAGGCCTTTGCAATGCGAGGGATATTATAGGCTGATTATGGAAGTCACCCTTTCTCCTCAATAGACTCCTCCCATAATAAATAATCTCCCGGGATAATTGGTCATTAAGTTTCCTTCTGAAATCTGATAAGACAAAGATTTTTCACAAGGTTATAAACGATCATATCAAGAGTTGATATATGATTGAAACCAACACACACTATTCATCCTTTAGGAATTGCTGTAGCATTCCCTGCCTCACAAGCCTCTCAATTACATTTGTCAATGTGAAGCAGCTGCTGGTGTTGTGGCCATGGTCTTGGTGAAATTTACACCACTTAACCCAATCTCTCTTGTGGGGGGGGGGGGGGGGGGGGGGGGGGGGGGGGGGGGGGGGGGGGGGGGGGGTGGGGGGGGGGGGGGGGGATCTCAGCTTCTGTGTCCATTTCATCAAATTCTCCCCCTTAATGCTTCCAAGGATGTCCTTTGCACTTGCGGTCAGTGGGATCCAATTTTCATAAGCCTTCTCTGTCTTAGGATCTTCCTGCTTCCTCTTCTTGGGAGCTTTAGCTGCAGCCTTATTTTTCTATGGCATATGGTGTTAAGGACTTATATATGGAAGTGAAGGATGCACACTCCAGCATCAGAGCCCCTTGTGCCTGGAGGTTGTCTTGGCCTTGGAGAGAGGCCTGGCTGGAAACCGATGGTCGATCTAGCTCAGTAGCTGGCCTATCTCTTCATTATATTGTGAATATTATCTTAAGCTTCCTTTCATGGCTTATGAATGTTAATCTTTGAGTATATATATTTTGAGATCAACTAAACAATGGTGAGAAATCAATAGATTCACACAGAGAACGAAGTATATTAATAAGGATGCACTCTTTGATAATCTGCAAAATTACACTATTGTGGTTGTAGCCTGAGGTAGACATGTAGGTATTGTCGTGGCTTTAAAAAGTGGACTCCACCTTAGTCTGAGGACACTTTATATAAAGTCCCCTTTTTCCTAGGTGAACTACAGAAGCTTTGTAAACCAACTGCCCTAGGAGGGCTACGACATTCAGGCAATTAAACTGTCAGGCCGCATCTTACCTTAAGTAGTGATGGGTGTGATCCTTACAATTGGACCCAGAAGATAAGTTTGGCTTAAAGAAGACATACATAATAGGCCTACTAGGAGTCTACTAAGGGAAAAACAACCCTTAGATGCAAAAAGTACAACAAATATGGTAATAAACCCTAGATCATTGGTGTAAAGAGTAGAAATGAGTAAATAATTCTCTTCCCTAATTACAGACCTTCATGAAACTATCATCTTATGTTCTTTTCAACACTATATAGGCAAGGTAACATCATTGGGGTATGAAAAATAGATCTAGGGTCATTGATAAAAGGGCCAACTAATATATATATATAGAAATAAGAAATTCCTTCTCGAGGCTCTATGTACAAAAGTAAAAGTCCCACAACCAATATATCACTCATGAGATATGTAATACCCCGTAATTTTAAATGACTTTTAAAATGGGTTATATTTTAAATTAATGGATTAATTGGATTTTATTATTAATTAATTCATTTGGGCTTTATCCGGACTGTGGATATTAAAATGGATGATTCTGAATATTACTTAAAGATATTTAGGTAACATATGAATGTGATGTCATTGATATGACTGTATGATATAAATTCGGTAATTTATATTTTTAGTCAGACACGGTATGGGACGTGTCGGGACTAGTTTATTAAATTATAAAGGAAATTTATTTTCTATCGACCTTATAGTCATTTCGACTGCGTAGTTGCGTTCGGAAGGTCGAAATAGTCAGAAAAGTCTATTTGGATGTTAATTTTGAGTCTCGGGTCATTTGGAAATGAATAGACAACCCGAAAGGGCATATTGGTCATTTTTCTAGGGGATGAATAGTGATTTCGGATTTGGAACTATTATAAGTATTGGTAGATTAAGTGTATGGGGGTTATTCATCTCCTTTTCACAAATTAGAGAAGCCATCTTCCTAGAGAGAGTGTAAGGGTGCTTGGGAAGTGAAAAGTCTACTTGGGAAGGAAAAGAACAAGAACCAAGGTTCACCACCACCAACCACCACCGAAGTTTGACCGGAGAAGGGACAACCAACTGAGATATACTACACCAAAGGATCAGACCTTCAGTTAAGGCAAGTGTTTGATAATTGCAACTTAAGTTCGTATATTGTCCATGTTAGAAAATTATGAAAAGAGATGATTTTTCTTGTTTGGAAGACATAACGGAGTTGTTATATGGATTTATAGAAACTAAAATAATATGGGAAGTAAACTTATATTGTTGGATGATAATAATCCACGAAATGATCATGAATATGTTGAAGAAAAATATGAAAAACCATTGTAGTGTTCTTGAAGTTGATATGTTGATAATTTTCTGGAAATAAGGAGATAAACATGATTTTTAATCCAATCCCTTGATGATCCTAAGATGTTTAGAGTACTGGAAATCATTCATATATGTTGGCATATCACGTAGTAACAATTATAACGCATTTTGGAGGTTAATATGAAGGTTTGAATGAGTAAAAATGGTGAAACCCGTAGTTGCTGTAATGCAGAAAAACCAGGCTTGGACCTGAGGGATCGATCGATCGACCCCTGCCTTCGATCGATCGACCTCCCCAGAATATGTAAAGTTTTTTCTTTTTAAATGTTGATTCTTATCCCAAACCTTTTGTGGATCTTTGGAGATTATTATTTGGATATTATGGGACTTAGAAAATATTAGTAAACCCTTGATAAGATTTGAATTAATTTGATTTGGATTCAAGTGATTAAAATGGTGAAAATTATATCGAATGGAATTTCGGTTGCTAGATTCATTTGTTAAATTATAAATGGAGATGTATGAAGATTAAAGATAGGACCAGTAGGGGTGATTTAATATAACACCTGGGTATCCTTAAGTTTACAAGAGGGTTTAATCCAAAGTGAAGGAAGATGTGTTTGTAAGAGAATTGAAACTATCGATTTTAACCTTAATTAAAAGGAGAACTAAACTCGTAGTAATTCGGGAGAAATGATGTTATGGACCAGTAGGATATTAGTGAATTCTTACTGAATATATGTTGAGGAAAAACCTATTTGAATCTTGTGTATTGAGTGAGGGTAGCCTTAGGGTTACAATTTGAACATCAAGGACTGAGTTTAAACTCATTATTGATTTCGTAAGGACTGAGTGTAGTACAAGAGCGTAGTGGTATGACTCCTAGATAGAGATGGGAGTATGAGGTTATCCCGATCGCATAGTAGAAGTTGTCGGACCTCCTCGATCGACAAATTTAAGTAGTAGTGTATTGGAGGGGTTCCTTGTTTGGATTTCGCTTTGCGAGACGCTCCGCGCATGAACCTTAACGACGTCGGGAGTGGAGAGATGTTATAGGATGCGAGGATAATTAAATTATAAGCGCTTAGCGGTACGACTCCTGGATAGAGATGGGAGTTTAGAACACATTTGGTTGAAAGAAGGTATGAGGTTATCCCGATCGCGTATTTAAAGTTGACGGACCTCCTCGATCGACAAAGTTAAGTAGTAGTGTATTGGAGGGGTTCCTTGTTTGGATTTCGCTTTGCGAGACACTCCGCGCATGGACCTTAACGACGTCGGGAGGGGAGAGATGTTATATGATGAGAGGATCATTAAATTATGAAGTAAAGATATGATATGAGATATAATGCTACGTATGGGAAATATCTTTGGGTAGTGATAATTACCTTATTGATATTATATTATAGATATGATAATACCTATTTGATTGATTGATGATTTATGTGTATGACATACCTAGCTTACTTGCTATCGGTGGGAGGTTTGCGCGTGAGGGCAGTCATATCCTGATAAATCCATGGGTTCTTTGATTTGTCGCTCGAGAACATAGGTCTATGAAAGACTTATCGGGGAGTTGATAAGTTCGCTGACTGTGGGTACGTAGGTATGTGCGTGACCCATGGATACGAGAACTATGTTTGCCTCCAATTTGTTTGTTGTTGTTTGTGGTTCGTGGAATCTTACCGAACCTTTAGTCCCCTATTCGGCGACCTGCGATGATGGGACATGATAACAGAGTAATGCATTGCACCGCAGTTGTGACTCGGGGTGCTGTATTATATATGAATATATATATATTGGATTAAATGATTGAATGGATACATATTGTGGTTAAAATCTATCTACGGTGATAATTGTAGATAACGGTGAATAGAGAAAGATAATGGAATTAAGTTAATGAATGTTTATGCTTATAGAATTGAAAATCTTAACTCATGTTAATGAGAAAAGATTCATATTAATGAGTAATGACTCATGTTAATGAGAAACGATTCATATTAATGAGTAATGATTCATGTTAATGAGAAACTAATCATATAAAGGAGAAATGTAAATGAATAATAATGTGACGTATGGTATGGGACATACGGGGATTATGATATGGGAATTGAATTATAATATGGAGACTAGAAAAGAGGAACCATTAACTAGGAGGTTAATAGGAAGCGTTAAGTGTGCACTCTAGTTGAGAGGTGAGAATAGCAAGTGAGAGTTGGATCTAACATGTACATAATAAATGCTTTATTGCACTTGTTAAATACTTGCTGTTTTAAAAATCATCTACACATTCGGGTTCTGACCCGTTTCCTTGCATATTTTCTCTTCTATTGTATCTTTATATCAGGTGTCCAGCAACAGGGACGCCAACTTTAGCGGATTATGACAGGCTATGGATTTATGGAGTTTTGCTTACACGCCTATCTTCATTTGATTCACAGTATTCTTAGTTAGGGCATGTCACCCAAAGGATTCAGCTATCATTTCTATCGAGGTCAAATACTATTGTATTCGGGACTTTTTAATACATTTAACATTGTTGGGATTATTGTAAAGGATTTATATTATTTGGGAATGTTTATTCTAATTGCATTTAAATTCTTTTGAGTTATTTATTGTGTTATCAGTGTTGTAGTATAAAATGTGTAGTGTTATTCTTAAACTAAAAATGGATTTTGTTAAATTAAAATTTGGAAAGTTTTTAACACTAGCTTAATTGGGTATTGGGTGAGTTGTAAATGTTTTCGACAGTGATGCTAAGAATGAGCCAACTGTATATTCTGTTTTAATTTGGTATGGGACTGGCCACCCGGTATTTAATTAGGCGGGGTGTTACAAGATAGTGGCCTGGGAGCCTTCATGGATGAAATAAGGTGTTAGGAACCCTAAAATGTAAAAAGGAAACTAGATTTAATACCTCATTTCCCACAGACGACACTAAAATATTAGTACAATAAATTGAACATACCTCATTCTCAACCATCATATCAAGTGTAAAATACAGATAAAGCAAGTAGGAAGGAAAAAGACACAAAATATATAGTGGTTCGGTTATAAAAATGAGCCTACGTCCACTTTGGTGCACTACTATCATTATATGAGTTGTATGATACAAAGTTATGGTGCTATTAACGACATACAAGATAGAGAGGGTAAGAGAATACATGAGATTAGCTAAGAAGGAAGCTCCGGATGTGGCTTGTGAAGGTTGACGAATGAGCCTTCGACAGGGGTGAGACCCAGGTGTGGTGATCTCTAGAGAAAGAGAGAGTGATCAGAGTTTGGAAAGGCTTTACCATGTTTTTCCTCTCTCTAATAGTGAAGTGAGAACTTCTATTTATATATTTCATAATGGCGGTGTCACATGCATAGAGAACAATATATATGGATAAGCCGTACGAATATGGAATCCTTCTAGAAGTTAGACATCTCTCAAGTGTCAGATGTGAGAGTAGGTGTCACGGCCTTTTTGAAACCAATAAGCGGCCAATGTTTATATGAATGTCGCAACCTAATTGAACCAAGGTAGCGACCAGTGCATGTTATAGGTTACTCTGTGTCTATGTGTCTATATTGGGCATATCACTTCCCTAGACCAAAAAAGAAATCCCAAATTGCCACAATTATAGAACGACTCCAAGCTGACATGGATCTAAGTGGGGATGGAATTGACTCCATCAAAGGGTATTTTAGGCCAATGGATTCTGACTTTTTCATTTGGGCCAAAAATCAAAAGGCCATGTTTTAAAAACATTCCCTTCATATAGAGTTGACTATATATGTGTATAAATGACCCCAAGGATGTTCTAGACAAAATTTTCAATAATGCTTCTTTGAATTTTAAAATATCAGAATCTCTCACATTACTAATATACTTTCTGAAGGATAGTTTTTTGTAATATCTACTAAAGGAACCCTTTACTTACTTTCCAAAACACGCATGTTATTACAAAAAACATTCCAAGATTTAAAATTCCTATATCAATATTTTCTATACCATTCCTTGAGTTTTTAGAAAGATAAATCAAGAAAAATTATTTGGGATTTTAAGTCTCAAAAACTCCATTAAACCACAATATTCAAGAAACCCAACTTGAACCAAAACCTTCCAACTTATTCCATTCTTTATCAAAGTTCCAAACCTAAAAACTACTTATTCTAAAGAAATCGAACCAAACCCCTTTTGAGTTACAGAGAGAGAAACTAAGAAAAACCCATTTAAAAGTTTTTGTCCCAAAAATGAAATTCAAGAAAAGCTTTAAGAAATACCACTTGAGCAAAAGTTTCAATTCGATCCTCCTTAAGCCAGGTTCCCAATCCTTTACTTGTGATAAAAACACAAACTCTTACCCTTAAAACATCATACTTTTGATTGTTTGAAAATTTACTTTATAAAGAGAGAAATAAAAACCCATTTCACCATTTTTTCTCATTTGAGAAATCTTTGTTTTAAACTTTGGTTATGATACTTTATAATGTTACTATGGTCGAGCTTTATTGTATCATCATCATCGATAGTGTTGTTGTTGTGGGGAGACGATGTTGGATTAGACCTTAGGCTTTTTCATGGGTGTCGCTTGAACAAGGACGTGTTTATGATATTTTTGGTTGTGATTCGTAAGCTGTGTACCATCTCAAGAATAAATACAGGGAAGGACAAATCACGTCTATCTTAACTCTCTCTTTGATATTGATATTAATCGTGTATCCTTATTACTTATTGTTTAATTAATTTCTTCATTACTAACTAAGTCATCCTAATGAAATTAATCTATGAAAGACTAGGTTGAAAAGTTTTACATAACCATTTAACTTATAGTAATCTATTCTTCCCACACACCCTCTCTTGAATATATTTATGAAATAGCGCTTAACTACACCCAAGCTCATGTCATGTTCAAAGGATGATATGAAGTACCATGCATTTCCTTTTAGTCATTCGATTAGACCCTTGATTTTGTATTAAGGGGTTCCTTTTTTTGCAGATGAGGTAACAAAAAGTTGAGGGGAGATCACAATTCAATCATATTATAGATCGATCACTCGGTTGGAAAACTATTTCATTTTACTAGTTCCCTCTCATGTTGTGCCTCCTCGACATCATAATCCACATCCTTTTGGAACTTCTCTTAAACTGGGGATGCATACTACTTCTTAAGAATATTGATATGTGATTGTTAACCAATTGACCTCTTATCTTCAATCTCAATTGTTTACATATTTTGGTTCTTCCACCTCTTCAACTTTTAAACATATCAACGTGACACAAACTTTTAGCTAGATCATGTTAGGGATGCCTTACATGATGTCAAACCGAACTTCTGGCATCGTAATATCTTCATGGATAATAGGAAAGGAAATTGAGATGTTACCTTTGTTTTAGGTCTTTTAGGGTGGGTTAGGATTTAACTTAATTGTTTATATCATATATAAATCACGTAACTCTAACTTGGTTTAAGTTCTTATCAGTTTTTATCATGAGTTTATTATATATATTTGAATGCTTTATTATTTATCTCTATGTGTATTTGGTGGTATATTATCTTAGGCCTATGTATCACATATTTCATTTATATCGTAGATAATTGTATTCATTTCTAACTCGCTATAAGGTTCTCTATATTTTTTTAGTCTGATTAAGATGTTTACTCCTGTTAGATATTTATACCTATTTTATCT
Source organism: Sambucus nigra (assembly GCA_949130495.1). NCBI lineage: Eukaryota > Viridiplantae > Streptophyta > Magnoliopsida > Dipsacales > Adoxaceae > Sambucus > Sambucus nigra. The sequence continues at coordinate 558,604,664 of OX422210.1, read as the reverse complement.
CAAGAAGAACATAGTTTTTTCCATTGTCTCTTTATATGATAATAAAGGGGGAGAAGTTTGTAGATAGGTCGAGTACATATTATTTAACATGTTGTATTAAGAAGAGTATTTATATGTTGGTTCATGTTTATTAATAGGAATTGCATGGTTTATGGGGATTCAATTTAGTAATTTGATGTTCACATGTATACATAGTTATATCCAAATGTTTCACCATACAACTCTTATATTTTTCTCTTAACCTTACACGTTGGTATTTTATGAGTTTACTAGTATGTGAAAGGAAATGGGTATAAGAATCTACTTAAATGTCTGTGAGCATATTCTCTTTAATTTCTTGTTATTTTAGTGAATCTATCTTACATGACTTGGGCCGAAAACTCCGTGTCATGGGTGATAGATTTGATTCACTTACTTTTAATTTTGGTCTATGTATCTTTGTTATGGAATAGACAAAGGGGGAGATCATAAGATTATAGTATACTCATGTTCCCCATGATATTTCAATTGTCTTATTCCATGTTACAAAATACATTTTGAATTTGGTCCAATAAGTCTCCAAAAAGGTTCATCAAGCTCATATTGGATCATGCATGGAATCAATCCCGAATTAATCACTTACATTGATAGCACATATATTGTACCCTTACTGCCGCGGACACATGCTGCGGAGTAGGTTAAACTGTCACAGCCATCATTCTCTATTGACTTTACATGCCTCGCATAACTTCCGTAGACCTTGAGATTTAGGTTGAGGCCCCTTATATAATATATGCAGCGGACTATAACTATCACCCAGCCAGTCGCAACATCTCCATGTCATAGCAACAGTCCTATAAACAGAGGACCACACCTCGAGATAAAGGGATAAATTCATTATTCCGGATTCGGGTTCACTTCTTACACTGATACATGGCTCAAAGATGATCTCTTTCTATCTCTGCCTCACTGGGGGCTTTCACTCAAGCATCTCATCCATAGCTCCGGCATCACGGAATCATTGTTACCATGTATTCTCTTCTATTCTCATACTTATACGCCTCTTTAGGCTTAATCATATTGTATATGCAATGCATATAATGATAATGGAGCAACACAGTGGACATAGGCCCATTTTTTGGTTGAACCACTCTATATCTTGTTTCTTTACTTGCTTTATCTGCTCATTACATATCTTATACTCAACTTGCTGGTACGAGAATGACAAGTGGACGATTTCTTGTATCATCAATTTGGCGTTGTCTGTGTGAAGACGAGGTATTTCAATCTTGTTTCTCTATATTTTGAGTTCTTAAACACCTTGTTTTATTCATGGGGATCCTTTGGATCATCATCTCATGAGTAAATTTTGGTTATTGAGCTCTATTTTATATTTACACCCTTAAATGCGTATTTCGTATATTCAGATCTTCTCTTGGGTCTTTATGACCTCAGATCTATTTTACATACCCCTGTGATATCATTTCATTTAGATAAATCTTAAAATCATGATGGGCTTTAGCCCCGTAAAGATGAGTGATTAGGGAAGGATTATATTTACTCCCTTTTTGATGTTCTTTGCCTATGATCTAGGGTTTATCATTAGAATTGTGTTGTTTTGTGCACCCTAAGGGTATTCTCTCATCGATAGACCATATTAGGTACACTCTCCATGTGTTTCGAGAGAAAAACTCAGTCCCTGGGTTTTAATTTTGGGATTGTTGCCTTCACTGCCTAGACTGGGATGCAGCCTGGTTGTTCAACTACCTTTTTCTTGCCACGGCCTCTATTAGTGCAGATGGATTACAGCAACTTCAAATCATCAGGGAATAGGCTCAGGTGGTCTCCTCCTCAACCTTAGTGAATATCATTCAATTTCCATGGCATTACACCTATGTGCTTCACTAGTTGAAAAAGTCCATGGCTAGGTTGCAAAAGGTGGAAACCAGTCGCAGCCCAGCAAATATAATTTCTAGACATGGAAAAAAGGTGGAAAAATTTATTATTATTAAGACGCAGCCCCAAAGACATCTTTCTTTAGCACTGCGGCTCCGAAGAAGATAGCCATAGACGGGGGGAAAATTTAAAGTCTACCAAGGTAAAATACAAGTGAAAAGTCTAGGGCAAAGAACAACATGCCGCAGCCTTATGTCCAATGCTGCTCCAGTTGAAGATTTACTAGCTCATTCAATCAAGCAATTCAAATATCAAAGCAGAGAATAAAAAGAGAGTAAAGGAGAAGTTAAGACAAATGGAAAGATCAAAGGCTGAAGCCTTGGTAAAAATTAAAGTATTAAAGTTATACAGATAAGAGGCCCCAGCCTGGGTGATGAAGTTCAATGTTTAAAGCGTCGTAGCCCTATGAATATATCAACAAAAGTACAAATTTAAAAAAGGGACGCAACCCAATGCCCAAGAATTTTTAAAAAAGCCTAAGTCGCTACATCATCATCATCATCATCATCATCTTCCTCTTCTCCATCCACGACTGTCATGGACTCCTCCTCAGTTGTCGCAACATCAGCCTCGGCCCATAGCCTGGCTCTTACTTTAGCTGCGGCCCTAATCTCAGCCGCACATTGGGCATGCTCAGCATCACCCAATTTCGAGGACATGATTAGCTCTTTGGACTCGAGGAAATTTTTGATGACCCTGTGCCTCAATTCCTGGAAGCCACGGAGGTAGGCCTAATTATTTATGAGGTAGAAGTATTTAGAAGCTTTGAAAGACTCCAAAGTGCTATCAATGGCCAATTAGAGGGCCGTGGCATTATCTTCATCCTTTTCCTTAATTACCGCAGCATATTCCTCCTCTATTTTCTTAATGGCTGTATAAATATCTTCCTCCATCTTCTTTATTTCCTTCGTATGGGACTGGGCATAATTGGCAGCCTTTGTTTGTAGTTCCTCATACTTCTCCTGAAGATGTCCAAGCTTGATATTTACAGACTTCGCAGCCCTGGAAGCTTCCACCGCTTGAGCTTGGGCAACCTTCAGGGACTCTGCAGCCAGCTTAAAATTCTCCTCAGCATCTTGCTTGGCCTTTTTCGCGGCCTCAATGGTGACAGGTGCATTCATCTTACATAACTCTAGTGCCGCAGCAGAAGACTTCTTTCCAGCTTCAAAAGATTCAGTTCTCGCCTTCACCAAATCAGCAATGTGAATAATTCCACGACCTTCTTAAGCCTATATAGACCCTTATACTTGAGTTTTGGGTCACCATAACTTCTACATCCTGTAAATGTATTGAAAGTTAGAAAATAAAACTGAAGATACAAAGAAGAATTATTGAAAAGTTGAAATTACTCACTCTCAACAGACTGTGGAGAGCATAAGACTATACGTCCTCATGGTTATCATGCACCAACCAATCGTGGTAGGCTCCATCCATCGCTTTTTTATCCTATGGATGGCACATGTAGTTGTGTCCCAAAAAGACTAAGGATCTGGCCTGTGTAGTTGTGGTCGTGGATGCCTGCTTTATGGAGGTGACACATTTTTATTAACAACAGTTATTAATAGAGGGGGGATAATTTTCTCTCATTGGCGGGCGAAGTACCGCAGCCACCTTGGTCAGAGAGAGATGACATTAGACCTGCTGCGGCTAAGTGAGTTCTAATGGCATCGTCAAAGTTACCCTCAGACCTTTCATGATAGGTATCCTCTTCAACTTGGATTTGGGGTGTGATAGGAATAGTATGATTCATAACTTGATTTAGGGGCGACGGTCGTAGTAGTATGAACCTCAGGCTGGTTTAGAGGGAACGACATGATTATTCTGATCCGCAGACTTCATAGTTGGCAGAACAGGCTCAGCTTAGTCACTAGAAGTGACTGCGGCGGGAGATTTGGACTTGGTCTTTTTCTTTTCCTATGCCAAGCAGTGTTATTGAGGACAATCGCATCCTCATCCATCTTAGCAAGTTGAGATGTTAATAGATATCTATCAATCACCTCACCCTAAGAAGAAATAAAATAAGGTCAATATCCAAATCTTGAAGACAATTGTCACTGAATCAAAAACTAAAGAATAATATTACCTTCAGCACCCATATCTTTGGGAATAGATTTGTTGGTAAAGAAGCCTCCCTTGTAGATTGAAGCGGAGGTTACAAGAATGTTGAACTTCTTCTTGTCAGCAGGAACTATCGCGACCTCAATGACCCTCTTCTCTTGCTTCTCACTCAGCTGCAAATTGTCAAGAGCTGCAGAAAAATGCAAAGGTTAGTACAAAAGCAAAATATGGATAATTATATGCAACCGTAAAAAGGGGACGTGGACATTATTCAAAAATATTAACCAAGCTTAGAGGGACAACCCCACAGCTGCAACATCCTAAAGGTTCTCTCCCTCTCAATCTCTTGGGGGTGGATCTCCCACCCTTCTCCATAAATGTTAAAATATTTACCCTTCTAGTTCTTTACACTAGTAGGCCTCCCTGAATAAAGGGTCTCATCTCTACCGAAGACAAAAAAAGCAATAGTTCCCCTCAATTTTACGGAGCTTTCCTTGGGGGGGGGGGGGGGGGGGGGGGTAGAAGTGGAAAAACTCCTCAGGAGTAATGTCTCTCTTGAATTTATTTTTCCAAAACACTATGGCTTGCAAGAATTGCCCTCCAGACATTAGGATCTAATTGGGTTGGGTCTAACTTCATCATCTGGAAAATTCTTCTAACTAGAATGGGGACAAGAAGTTGCAACCCATATGTGAAAGCATGGAGGGGGAAGCAGACCCCATCGTCAGCAAGAGCCATGCATGGCCTTTGTTCCACGGGGGATGAGCACATCAAATTCTCAGGAAATCCAAGTTTTCAGCAACCTGATCACCCACTCTTGGGTCATAGTGATGAGAAAACTAAGTCAGTAAGAGGTCTCTCAACCCTCCCAGAAGTGACAGTAAGTGCGCCCCTAACCTCGGATGAACCCACTGACGAGGCATTATCGTCTTTGTCCATTGATTGGTTGCTAGAATTAGCCTCTTCCTCCATGGACGCAGAGTCTGGGTAAAATCTAAATCTAGTGCCACATAGTTGGGGCAATATTTTAGTTGGAAAGGTACAAAATATTTCAAAGTGCGCATAGAAGGAAGTTCGGGACGAGAGCTCCAAAATGTTTATCCCAAAAGCCTCTCTGAAATTCGTCCGGGTCAAATTCATATGACTGCAGCAATACCTGAAAAGCAGAGAGTCCGCAGTTAAGTGCCGTAGCCAATATGGTCCTAAAAGTCCTCTCAGAAGCCGTGACAGGAATAATAATATAGATTTAAAGACTAAATAGAAATGATTATAAAAATTGGGTAAGTATACCAAGTGTTAGGTTCTAAATCCCTAGAAGTTAATTATCGTCACGACATATTATTTTGGGGTAAGGAGGTACGTTATCTTCTTACATGTCGTAGTCATTCAACTATGGGCTAAATTCCGCGGACTTTAATATGAGAACCTAAGAAAAAAATAATATTCTATCAAACAAGAGTTGCTACAAGCCGCAGGCAAATATTTACATGCCCCAGCCTTTAGTGTCCTACATGGTCGTAGCCTTTTACTTATTATAGGCCACAGAAGTTTATTAACCAATTAAAGGTTGTATTGATTAAGGACAACATTAATTTATTAAAAGGACATTTTATCATGCCGCAGCCGCTCACTCAAATAGGTTAGTAATCAATCTGGGTTAATTCAAAGATTAAAATCCCTAGAATGTGAAGGTTCCCTTCCAAGAACATCAAGAATAGTTGTACATTTCATTGGTCTGTTTATATTCTGTCTCTACGAATTGGGAAATTGACTATCCTAAAGATCAAATCCTAGCCAAAAGCATTTTCCCTTGGGTCAACAATGGAAGATTAAGAGACTTCATTCATTGGCTTAACAATTATGGGTTTATTTTAGCAATTCAAGATTAATTCAATTTAAAATCAGTCATCCACTATAACCCAGGCAGTCACATGGATTTTTAATGGTTTCATTTCATCACGAAGTTAGCAGATACAGATTAAGATGAGGGTTAAATGTGATTGAAATAGTTATATTGCGAGATATGAGTTCGAATAGGACATATAATAAGAAGTAATTAAAACCAAACAATAAAAAGTTGAACCACTGGAAGTTTTGGTTGGAAAATTACCTGGAAATGGGTAGAATCCGGTTGCTCATCCTCAAACCCCCTTAAAATCACCACTCGCAGCTGCCAGAGATCGCCAGAAAACGCAAGGAGACAAATGTGCAGAAATTCCCTCTCGATATGATTTCAACGATTTGGGAAACATAATGAAGTCCACGTACGGTTCTATTTATATAAGAGGGCGCAGGAAGATGAAGCGTCGCCTTGGAACTACCGCAACATATTGAGAAGACTTGATTACTCAGCCGCATCCCCAATCGCAATCGCTTGGCACTAAGACTTGGGGGCTTATTGAGAGCACATATATTGTACCCTTACTGCAGGGGACACATGTTTCGGAGTAGGTTAAGCTGTCGCAGCCATTATTCTCTATTGACTTTACATGCCTCCCAAAACTGTCGCAACCCTTGAGATTTAGGTTGCGGCCCCTTATATAATATATGCCGCGGACTATGACTGTCACCCAGGCAGTCGTAGCATCTCCATGTCACATAAACAATCCTATAAATAGAGGAACACACCTCGAGAAAAAGGGACATATTCATTATTTCGGATCCGAGTTCACTTCTTACACAGATACATGGCTCATAACTGATCTCTCTCAATCTCTGCCTCACTAGGGGATTTCACTCAAGCATCTTAGCCGTAGCTCCGGCATCACGGAATCATTGTTACCATGTATTCTCTTCTATTCTCATACTTGTACGCCTCCTTAGGCTTAATCATATTGTACTACACAATGCATATAATGAGAATGGAGCAACAGAGTGGATGTAGGCCCATTTTTGTGGTTGAACCACTCTATATCTTGTCTTTTATCTCACTTTACTTGCTTTATCTTCTCATTACATATATTATACTCGACTTACTGGTACGAGAACGACAAGTGGATGATTTCTCGTATCAGCATACATAAAGGTGCTTTGTCAAGCAAACTTAGATTCACCCATAGTTAAAAATATTTTTCACAGTTGTAAATTCTTACTCTTTTGACTTTGTGGTCCATTTTAAGATTTCCAAATTCAAGATATTATATTCTTCCTAAACAAAGATTTAGTTTTTTTAAATGTATCCTTGTGTTCATTATTTTTCTTGTCCTTGATTTAAAAAGTGAAAATTATATGTTTTGTGAAAATTATAAGATAGGGAAATTTATGTTTCTATCCGCGCCTTGGTTCACTTGAGGTTCGCTACAGCGAAATGATACTTCGCATGAGAGAATAGTTTACTTCCCTAGTTGCGATAATGGAAACTAAGTCGATGTAAAAATTGGGTCTCTCAAACCACCTTCTTCGCTGATGTTTCACTTCAGGGAAATATATTTTGGATCAACGACAGTTCTATCTTGTTGGTCATGACTTTATGTATCCAACATTGAAAATATATGATAATATACATGACCTGCATCACTAACCCATGTCATGAAATCAACTTTCGGATGTAGAGAAAGTTCCCAAGAGTCCATCATATTTTTCCACTTCCGAGATCTTTCTCGTTTGATCTCACTAAAGGTTGTTTCTAGACATAATCTTTGTAGGCACCCAAAAAATATTGTTGTTGAGACAATTAGGTTTCTCAACTTGAGTGCCACTTGACTTTGTACACAAGTGTTATCCATACGCTTACAAGACTCCTTATTCTATATTGATTTAAGAGTGAATTTTTACAATAAATGAAAAGATATAATATTTATCTTTTCAAAGGAAGCAATCTTTCTTAGTATCTTTTGTGTGATTTTCAATCTTTTTGATTAATTATTGAATCCTTGAAAGTAAGACTTTTGTACTCAAGATAGTTTGACAAATCATTTTCCAAATAAAATTTGTTCTTGAGCATGGAATTTTTTGAAGATTGAAAACACACTTGTGAGTTTTTAAGAAGAAATAACTTTTGCTACATCTTTTCAACCTTAAAATATCCACACACCTCCTAGTTCTAATCGGTGGTTATCCATTTTTTTGTTGCATCGAAACAAAGCGATCTTCCATTTTAAACATTTTTTTTGTGGGGCAACACTTGAAGTCATTGTACAAGTCCAAAATGGATCACAGTTCTATAAAGTTCTCTATTTGCTATCTATCTCCTTGGAAAATATGGTGTAAAATAGTCGATAGTCAGTCAGTGTGTTGTTTGATAATAAGTGATTGACTTCTTTTTGTAATACTCTAACTTAGTCCATTTATCGTTCATTTCAATCCGGAGTTGTTCCCATTAGCGGGTTTTTCCATTTACATCCAGTGTCGCGTGAATTATTGTATTGTTCCTCATGTGACAATCACTTTGTTAATTTGAAATGAAAATTGACTAGATTTTAGTATTGAAAAAATATTTTTTTATCACATAAACATTTAGGATGTTTTTAAACCATTGATTATTTTTTTATCCCTCAACAAGTAACTTAATTATATTGGGTATGTAATGTCCCGACCCGAATTTGGGTCACCGTTGGGTCGACCCACTCCGAGTCAAGGAGTTAAAAGGACAAGGGGAAATGCAATTTTAATATTTAAGAAAAACCACTTTTATTGCACCATTGATTACAGATTAATTTTCCATTTTTAAGTTAGGAAAATGGGTGGGCACTTTAAGTAATTAAATTAATTTTCAAGATTTCTTTGTAAAAATTCGATTTAATCCACAATATCAATTACCTAAGAAATAAATGATGTCCATCCCTATATTATTACAAACCATGGAAAATGGACCGAATAAAAGTTTTCAAAGTCCCAAATTACTAACATTTCAAGAGATAATTGGAATAAAATGACAAAGCACTAACGACGTTGATTACCCCCTGGGGCCTTACCGACATCCTTTTCAATGTCCCTACTAGAAGTACCTGAGGTAGGGTGGGGGTTTTAATATAAAAAGCAGGGGGTGAGGGAACGCTCAGTAGGGTGGGTAATACTAAGATATAAGTTTTATATAAAAAATTACTATACATGTAACATGTATTTTAATCAATTCCTAAAACGTTTAACAATTCAGGTAGTATAAATGCAACCACTATGTAATGCATCTGAACGATGAGCTTAAACTCACACCTAACCATTTCACCCCACCCTTTATTAGGTCTAGATACTAATTCATCACATTTGATCCTTTAGTCTCCTTTTATCACATTTCATTAGGTTGTCTTACTTTTACGTTTTCGAGCACAACCATTATTCTTGCCGTTTTCCATTATCTTTTCTCAGAATTTTTAAATAACCACATACTTCAACGAATTCTACATCGGCGGCTATGCTACCATATGCTCTAACCATTGATTTTGGGTTTTTCACCACATAGCTTCCGACCCTCCTTAATTAACCTAGTGTCATACGAGTCCAATTTAATGTGTGCAAATATTTTAACTAATGTCCACATTATTCCATCATTTACTTTTTTTCTCATTCTACGGTTTAAACCATTCATTCACTTTATCAACATGCCATTTGTTCACTTTATTCGTTTTTCATTGAAACTCTACCGACAAGGTCTGAAGAGGAAGTCAAACATCTAGGACCCTCATTTTTGCCAAAATCACCTTTTTCCCTCTTCATCATAATTTTGCGAAAAACATATTCAATTTCATTTTGGCATTAGAGATCAGTCTTTTTCTTCCAAAACATTCTTTTTATGAATTTATGCCATAAATTGTTTATCATTTTTTTTGCCACACAAAATACATTTAAACCTTCAAGACCATTTTTAACCAAATATCCATAAATTTGCCCTATTATCACATGTGACCCAATATATCATTCTTATTCATTCCAACAATATAAAAATCAGAGGGTGAGGGAATGCTCAGTAGGGTGGGTAATACTAAGTTATATGTTTTCTATGATAATACTATACATATAACATATATTGTAATCAATTCCTAAAACGTTTAACAATTCAAGAAGTATCAATGCAACTACTATGCAATGCGCCTGAGCGATGAGCTCATACTCACACTTAACCATTTCATGCCATCCTTTATTGGGACTAGAGACTAATTGATCACATTTCATCCTTTAATCTCCTTTTATCAAATTTGATTAGGTTGTCTTACTTATTCATTTGCGAGCAAAACCATTATTATTCCCATTTTCTGTTATATATTTTTTTGGAATCTTTCAATAACCGCATACTTTAAAAGGCTCCACAGCGCGGGATATGCTACCATATGCGCCGACCAATGATTTTGGGTCTTTTACCCCAAGGCTCTGGGCCCTCTTTAATTATTCTGGAGTCGTCCAATTAATGTGTATTAACATTTTAACTAATGTCCACATTATTCCATTATTTACCATTTTCTCAATCTACAGTTTTAACCATTCATTCACTTTATCAATGTGTCATTTGTTCACTTTATCCGTTTTTCATAGAAAATCGACAGGTAAGGTCTGAAGAGGAAGTCCAACCACTTGGATCCTCATTTTGGCCAAAATCACCATTTTTCCTTTCTTTATCATAATTTTGTGAAAAACATATCTAATTTCATTTTCACACTAGAACTTAATATATTTCTTCCAAAACATTCTTTCTATAATTTTATATCAAAAATCATGTTATCATTTTTATGTTTTTCCATGTAAAATATATTTAAACCTTCAAGACCATTTTTAACCAAATATCCATACCTTTGTCCTATTATTACATGTGACCACAAATATCATTTTTATTCATTCTAACAATATTTAGCACATATTCGGACGATTTTTTTGCTTTTACTCATTTCTTAATAGAACCCATTAAAACATGATTTAACAAGTCTAAGATATCATTATCTATCTTACTACATGATTCTACACATGTGAAATAGGATTTCAAGCCTAGAAATTCCTCAAAATTCACTTAGATAAGATAATAATCATGGGTTTAAATTTTCACATGCTTCTTCCATTTTCAAGGTAAAAATGCCATTTATTTATAAAAGACCCATTTTAGGGTTTTTTCTTGTTAAAAATCCATTTTTGCAAGACTATATTATTTTTATCAAATAACTTTATCTAGACATTAAATACTATCTAGCATTCAGCCTACATGTTTTCCATTGCTAGAACCCATCTCCCTCCCCAACCATTTCCCTCATATAGGCATAGCTCTACCATAAAATCTTAAAGTTAATAAACAAAGCTTGGAAATGGTGTTTTCCAGTATTTGGAGGTGGTGGCATTGTGTGGAAATATGGGGAAATGGTTGGGGAGGTAGATGGGTTCTTCAAACTTTGTGAGAGTGTAGAAAATACTGAAGAAAATGGTGGGGGACATCCACCCTCCCTACCTTTTCTTATAACTAAAAAAAAAATCATAAAACCATTTAAAACTCTCCCTACACATGTCAAACACGTTTTCATCACCTGGGCTCATTAGACATTCATATGTCATCAATCCAACGACCAAAAATACAATATCCCACATGTAAATCTCGAATTTTAAATTTTTTGAAGCGATCGTTTGAACGACCATTATTCTTATTCAAACGAGATGCTCCTTCATTCGAAAGACATTACGAACGAGTTGTTCTAACGAGATGTCAGCACGGGAGCAAAAGGGACCAAACTTAAATTGTCATAAGTCTGGTTCAAATGACCTCAGTCGAACAAGAAGGACCTCGTTCAAACGACCTCTGATATTTTAGAATTAATCTTTAAATCATGAAAACTAAAAAAATTCATACATGAAGGCTAAGATGATGACTAAACCTCAATGTGCATTTATAAATACAATTTTTACAAGGAAGGAGATAAAATTTAGGGCATATGTATTGCTTCTCCCTAGCATAGGAGATTTTATCCCCGAAATAAGAATAACCGTCTAAGGAAAGTGTTCTAGGTGCTTCTCCCACATCTCTGACTCACGTTCCCAGGTATAACATTCAATGCCCTGAAATTTCCAAAGAACCTTTACCGAGGGGATGACATTATTGTGCAGGACAAGGTCCTCACAGTCCTGAATAGATATCGATTGCGTGGGAAACATGATATCTTCCTCTAGCTCGATGAGACTCTATTTTATGACTTGTCAAGGATTATAGAGATACTTCTTCGAAATAGAGACACGGAATACGTTATGCACTTGGGACAAATGTGGAAATAGGGCTAAGTTGTAAGATACGTCCCAAATTCGCTCCCGAATTTCAAAGAGGTTGATATATTGTTTTGTTAACTTTTATTTCTAAGTGAATCGTTGATTACTTGTCCTTAACCTAACCTTTAGAATCACATGATATCCCACCCAAAACTCTATAGGTACCCAATGATTATCGACGTAATTCTTCCGTCACTTCGGTGCCTTCATGGTTCTCTATCAAATTACCTGAACCTTCTCTGTCATCTCTCGAATTAACTCTTAATTGATGAGGTTCTTTCTTCACCCAACTACCCTAAAAGTTGAGCGCACATGCTCTTATTATATCTTCCAGAATTTGGATGGTTTGCACCAACTATCTGTCAGTCTCAGGTTGGTATGTCGTATTCATATTCAGCTCGGTACCCAACTCCTGTTGAAACTTCTTCCAAAACTGAGATACAAATTGGGAGTCCCTCCCTAAGATGATTAAGAGTGGGACACCGTGAATCCTGAAAATTGCCTCAACATACAACCTCAATAACTTAGCGATGTTGTCCGTGACCTTAATCGACAGGAAGTGTGCAGACTTTGTGAGCCAATCCGTTGTAACCCATACGGTATCATCACCATTCTCAGACCATGGTAATGTTGTTATAAAATCCATGATGATATGATCCAACTTCTATTCTGTCATAGGTAGTTGTTTCAATAGACATACTGGCTTTTTATGATTGACCTTTACATGATGACAGGTGTAGCACTTGTCCACATACTTTTCCACATCTATCTTCATATCGGACCACCATAAATCCCTACATAGGTCGTTCTACATCATGGTATCACCGAGATGTATGATGAAGCGCGAGTGATGGGCTTTTCCATCGCCTTGTCCTAAAGCTCCTCGATAATAAGGGCAGTTAACGGACCCTTGTATTGCACCCCATCGTCCTTTTCCACGATAAGAGTGGCAAACATTTTATCACTCTAGATATATTCTTAGAACCGAATGAAACCGGGATCACAAGACTGGGCAAAAAAAACTTTATACTAAATGGGGGGCCTGACTACCACACCCCAAAGATATGCCCTATTATAACCTGCTAAACATGCAATTCAAACTCCTGTAACTCACCGAACAATTTCACTTGACTACATCTCATCGCCACAAGGGTGAGGATAGAATTTTGGTTAAGGGCATCGGCAACCACATTCGCCTTGTCGGCATGTACTCCAATGAGAAGTTATAGTCCTCCATCAATTACATCCACCGCCTCTGATGGAGATTAAGATTATGCTGTGTGAAAATGTACTGAAGGCTCTTATGATCCAAAAACACCTTAAACCGTTCTCTATGCAAATAATACCTCCAGCTTTTAAGTGCAGATACCATAGTGGCTAGATCTAGATCATTGGTGGGGTAGTTCCTCTTATGAACCTTTAAAGGGAGGGATGCATAAACGACTACCTGACCGTTCTGCATCAAAACTGTGCCAAGCCCGGACCCGAAAGCATCATAATACACAGTGTAACCCCTGCATCCTGTCTCTATAGGGCGCTGAGGGATCATGATATTCTCATACCTCCTCTACTTTGTGATACCCCTAGTCTAGGACTAATGACATTTGGATTGAGTTGCACCGGCCCAGTCTGAAGGGTGTGTGCTAACTATCAGACACTCTCCTGAATAGCTTCCTTCCCCTTAGCCAGGTGAAAATCGTTCACCCCTGTTGGTTATGGGTGGTGTTTAGACTTCCTCCATATGGTTACTCTCAGGATTATCTGCCATCCTCAGGTATTTCAGGAAAAATTATTAGACGAACGAATTCAGATAGAAATCACAACGGCTATTCATGTTCCCATAGACTGCGCCAATTTGTTATCATCCATAAATGGAAATAGCAAATAATTGAATAATTAGTAAAAATAATAATAATAATAATAATAGTAATAATAATAATAATAATAATAATAATAATAATAATAGTAGTAGTAGTAGAAGTAGTAGTAATAATAATAATAATAATAATAATAATAATAATAATAATAATAATAATAAAATAACAATAATAACAATAATAATAATAATAATAATAATAATAATAATAATAATAATAATAATAATAATAATAATAATAATAATAATAATAATAATAATAATAATAATAATAATAATAATAGAGAATGGGGGTGAGAGACAACGAGAATTAGAGTGATTTTACATGGTTCAGCCCAAGATCGAGACCTACAGCCATGGGTTTTCTACCTCCTCTTTCATTGTTATCAAGTTTACAATTAGGGTTGATTTGGTAACTCAATGATTGAAGAATAGAGATAGAGTCCCCTTTTCTGGTGGATTTATTCCCTATTTATAGGTAGCTGATAGGGAATATTTAGAGGACAGGTGGACTGCCTTTATAGGTCAGGAAGTTACAACTACATACATGTGTTAACAAGTATATAACAAACAAATACCCTTGGATCGCATGTTGATGTCCCCTAAAGGCGTGTAGATAACAAACTCTTAACAACCACATTTCCCTTTTCCCATTTGACTAGTGAGAAATCTCTTGGGTGTATACGAGAATACACATGTCTGGTGTGAGCGAATATCCGTGTTGAGTGGGATAGTTGTCTTTGTTGTGAGCCGAGTAGATTAATACCTGACTCGCCCTCATGTTCGAAGTGAGTCTGAACACATAATGAGTCCTCTTTTGGTATTGTTTTGGACCTGTGTAAGTTATAAGCATAAGGGTATGACAATCCTAATTGTTTGGAACTATTCTTTTTAGGAATTTATCATCTAAAATAAAATTTTCAATTATTGAATAGATTTCATTATTAATTCAAACGGACATAATTGAATTTTAAAACAATATTTGAGTAGTGGTACTTAATATAAAGGTCGTGTACATTCAATTATTATATGTCTCCTAAACATCCCTCTCAGTAATTCAGGGAGAATTTTCTTGAATTCAGAGTGGTTTCTTCCTTAAAAGCCAACTTCCCACATTACTTCTATAATTTTCATACTCTTTTGATTAAATTACCACCCACCTACTCAAACCACCATCATCTCGCCTTGTGATCAATGCATCTACAATCAAGATCCACCTTCAAGTCTTCACAATGAGGTCTAGTTCTTCCCCTTTGTCTTTAAATTTTCTTATTTTTATATTAGTTATGTCATTTTCACTTCACTATATTACTTCATTATATCACATATCTTAATTTTAAATTTTTTATTATTAGTATTTGCACATACTTTATTTTTATAGAAAAAACCAAAAACAAGAAAAAGAGGGTTTATTTATAAATTCCAAACGGGGAATTCTCATCACATTTTCTCACACTAAAATAGTTTTTTTTCTAAAAACACATATAATAAAGCCCCCGCTGGATTTATGGGTTAAACCCCACATCGTATTTTCTTCGAACTATGTGGACTTTGATTACACCCAGACTATATAGGCATCTTGGGTAAATCCCTAGACTCGAATTCGCCCTCCAACATTTGTTACCGTGTTCACATCTGTAGAAGGGTGTCTATCAATAAAAAAAAGAAAATAAAAATGCTTTTTTTTTTAATGACATCCGAGAGGTCCCCGCAAGGGTCACTATAGCAATGACATTCGAAAGAGTCAGCGCCCCTGCAAGGGTCAGCGCCACTCAGGGGTCAACGCCCCTGCAAGGGTCAGCGCCACTGTAAGGGTCGCTGCAGTAATGACCCTCGAGAGGTGCCTCGTAAGGCTTACCATAGAAATCCAAGATTGAGAAGTGCCACATCAAGGGTCAACACCACTGCAGGGGTCAGCGCCACTGCAAGGGTCACTGCAGTAATGACCCTCGAAAGGTGCCTCGCAAGGCTTACCATAGAAATCCAAGATTGAGAAGTGCCACTCCAAAGGTCAGCACCACTCCAAGGGTCACCGCAGCAATGACATTCGAGAGGGTCAGCGCCACTGCAAGGGTCACTGCAGTAACGACATTCGAGATGTGTCTCACAAGGCTTACCATAAAAATCCAAGATTGAGAAGTGCCACTGTAAGGGTCAGCACCACTGCAGGGGTCAGCGCCACTGCAAGGGTCACTGCAGCAGTGACATTCGAGAGGGTCAGCGTCACTGCAAGGCTCAGCGCCATTGCAAGGGTCACTATAGTAATGACATTCGAGAGGTGCTCATAAGGGTCACCGCAGACATCCAAGATTGAGAAGTTCCACTGCAAGGGTCACCGCCACTACAAGGCTCACTGCAAAAACGTTATTCGAGAAGTTCCACTACAAGGGTTCCGGCAGAAACTCATATTGAGAAGGAACCCACCCAGAGTGGCCAGGATGAGGGAGTAGCTACCATGAGTAACTCCTCATCATGAAACATCAATCTTTAAATGAACAACATCATTAACACTTTACTTTCTTGTACAGCTTGCCTAGTTGAGCAAGCAGGGCTCGAACAGGCGCGTTGGGACCTCCTGGTAGTTTTGGCTTGGCGGCTGAGGGACAAGGTATATTGAGCAAGCTCAACCACTTAGCACTATAGGATTGAGATAATACTAGTAGGAAGACCCAGAAGTCACTCAAGACTACACACACTTCACACTTGGTCACAAGAGAAGTGAGCAGCCAAAGAGCTGGCTACTCACAAGAAATAAACTCTTTACAAGAAAATGACTTTTTCAGAAGAGGGGGTCCTCAAGGTCCCTCTCAAGAAAAACAAATTTTTTAGAGGAAAGGAGTCCTTAAGGTCTCCTCTCTCAAGATTTGCAAAATTGCGCCACAAGTTACTGTTTCAAAAGATAACTACCAAATCTGATATTTTGTCTCCATTAGGGGACATATGTGCTTTTTGACTTTTGGTCGGCGCCAGGTGGCGCCTGCAGGGGGACAAGTAGGCTGACTACAGGTAGGGACAAATGGTACGCTTCAGATATTGTTCCCCACCGACTCTCTAAATTTTGGCGCCCAAAAAATGTCAAGTCACCCCTAACGCCCTAGTGTAAATAGAGCTCTGGGCAAGGTCAAGAGATAGACAATAGAAATTGCACTGTTACTATGCCAAAATATCACCAGACCTACCTAAGTATTCCATCACTGCTCATTCTCTTAGTGCTGAGTGCATTGTCCCTTCACTCCCCACTGACAGCCATCACTCTCAGGTGTTTCCCTTGAAAAAATTACTATTTTTGCTGTGAAAGTTCATCTTCTTGCAGGGAGTGAGTTGAAGCTTGAGTTCCATTGTTACCAGAAGGAGAAGTTTTCTTTAGAAGTTGCACCAGAAGACCTTAAAGACCTTGCAGGCAGCGTCCATTGGAGTGGATCATGCCTCACCCTTTCCAGTTATTCATAGACCCCAGTCTCACTACCCTCCTACATTTGGCGACTCTGCTGGGGAGGCATCCTCACTTCCATTGACAAAAAAGGTTTCAATGTCTCTAAGCAGTTGGTTTTTGAGGACATTTCATCTGGTAATGGAGCTCACAGTGACCAGACTAATCAGGAAGAAGTGGTGGTGATCGGAGCCAAGGCGCCTGCACCTCAGGGAGGGCAGACTAGTTCTCCGGCAGTGGCTTCAATGGTAGGTATGAATCTTATGGCAATGTTTTTTGACTTTTTAAAGCAAAACAACGTGGACTTATTAAGCTTGGGTCAAGGTTGTGTGACACCTGCTGCTGCCCCTTCTGGAGGGGTCTCCACTCCTATTATGATTTCGGCAGAGACGATTCCGTCTCGGAAGGCGGCGTCGGAGTTGGTCCTGGGGCCAATAGGTTCTCCAGCTGCTAAAAGCACGTGTTTGGAGGAGTCACCCTCTAATTCTGTTACTATGGAAGAAGTGAGGAAGATCCTCTCCTCCTCTCAGAGAGAGGGTTCCCACCTATACGAGGAGTTACAAGACCCCTATCCACAGAAAGTAAGTGAGAAGCCATACCCTGAGGGGTATATTCCACCAAAATTTGTCAAGTTTAGCGGAAGGGGGGAGAACCCTAGAGAGCATGTGAAGAGGTTTGTCGAGTACCTGGGAGTACATGATGACGACAAGAACCTGAGGTTGAGGGAGTTCTCTAAGACTCTCACTGGGAAGTCTTATACATGGTATTCCCACTTGGCGGCTGACAACGTCCCTAATTGGGAAGAGATGCATAGGCAGTTCCTCCAGAAGTTTTTTGTAGTGGAGGAAGAATTTACATTGAGGCACCTGGCACAAGAGGTCCATAGGCCAGGAGAAGAGTTGATGCACTACATTAAGCGATTTCGTGAGAGGGCCTTAGATGTCCATGAGGACGTGGCAGAGGCCAGGTTACTACATATATGTGTGGAAGGACTCTTAGAAGAGTACAAGTTGCACTTGATCAATGAAACTAGAGATGGAACTTTCAGAGAATTGACCAGGGCTGCTAGCAACATAGCTATGATAATCAAACCACGAGCCTCGGGTTTGAGGACACGAGTTCCACTAAATCCCGAGAGGTTTCAAGTTTCGAGGAGGCAAGCGGTTAACTATGTGGATGGGAATAACAAAGGGAAGAAGGGAGGCTCTGGGGCCAAGACTGACAGTCCCGGCAACAAGAGAAAATTTGGGGAAGATGTCCCGTCGCCACTACCATGCAGCGTAGCTGAGGCTATGGATTGTTACCACACCTTAGTGCGAGAAGTTGTAGCGGGATCTCACCACCTAAAAGAAGAAACCCCCACTGCAGCTGACAAGGCCAATCCAAAGTACTGCGAGTTGCACCAACGAGTGCAACACTCTACCAAAGATTTTTACTACTTGCGAAGGATCATTGGTGAGCATATGGCTAGCGGTACCTTGCAGATACCCCCTGTGGACGTTAACGAGAACCCACTTCCTCCGCATCACTTTGGCACCGCCAACATGGTAATTGCCTATGACGAAGAAGCTATAAGAAGTCTTATGAAGTGGGAGAGTGGCGAGCAGTTATGCGAGGAGTTTGAAAATCCATCACTGAGCAGACTTGAGCTAGAAAGAAAGCAAGAGGAGTGGTTCTTCACTCCGGAACAAGAAAATGGAAGTGGGGAAGTTGAGGAAGTGACTCTCTCAGAAGGTCAGGTAGACGTCATTATCGCTCTAGATGAGGGAGGGACCTTTGAAGCAGAGTACGTTTGCAGTAGGGGTGCAACCGGTATGGATTTTTACCGTACCGTGCCGTTTTGGTCCGAAAAAAAATGGTTTTGGTTTTATATTATGAAATACCGAAAACCGATTTTACCGAAACCGAAAATACCGTAAAAAATTTGGTTGTTTTTGGTTTTTAGATACAAAAAACTGATTTACCAAATTTATCGTTCCGATATCGTACCAAAATTACCGTACCAAACTTTTTGTGCAGTGTCAAATTATTTTCGGTATCATACTACTTTTATTTATATTATTTCTCATGAGTGAGTTTTTATATTCTCTTTGAATTTAAATTTATTTATTTGAGTATTTGGTTTAAGTGTTAAATAATCATATTAATTAAACATATATTTTGTTTAATTAATCAAACATTTAACACAAAATGAATTAGGCAGCATTTTGTTAAAATAAAAAGAGCCGTTTGTTTTGTTGGCTATATTTTCGTTTTGCCCTTATTTCATTTGGGCGTTATATTTTGGTTTGTGTAGAGATCTTTTTTTAGGGTTTCCATTTCATTTTTTTACCTCTTTCTCTCTCAAAAAGTGTGGCCGTCATTTTTGTTTGAGCTCTCTCTCTCATTTTTTTTTTCTTTTTCAACCTTCCATTTGGTGTGGTTACTTCATTTTGAGATTGGGTTTCCGGTGACAGTTTTTTCGGCGCCAGCTGTATTCGGATCTGAGTTCCCTCCGTGTTTTTTAGGTTATTATTTTTCCCGACGAGTTGGGTTTTTTGGCGAAGGTTTGTTTTTTCGGTGTTGGAGGTGTGGATGATTTTGACTTTCCGGCGAACATTTTTTGAGGTAACAACTCCCTCATTTTTTGAGGCTCATCATCTTGGCTCACTATCCTCAGGCACCAGCTCCCTCATCTCGTCTCACTCTCCTATGGCTCCGATAAAATTAAACCGGTTAGTTTGGTCTCGTATTTGTTTAAATCTATTGTTCCAAATGCTACAAATGCTAGAAATTGAACCTGTTTGTGTATGTTTCTAATTCTTCCAAACAACTAGAAATGCTAGAAATTGTAATAGCTAAAAATGCTAGAAATTGTAACAACTAGAAATGGGTATATCGAAATATATAGCAGATTTACCGAATGCATAAACTGATTTGAAATTTTGGTATTTACCGGGAAAAAACCGAATTGAAACCAAAATTACCGAAACCAAAAAAACCCGAAAATACTGAAAAAACCGAAAAATTGGTTGGTTTAGTTTTGGTTTTTGTTTTGATGTACCGGTCGGTAAATTGGTACGGTACGGTTTTACCATATAGAATTTGGTTTTGGTATTGGTAAGGGGTCGTTACCGACCATACCGTATCGGTTGCACCCCTAGTTTGTAGTGCCCAGACGTACGAGGTAGACTTAGACTCTGAATGTGAGGTCATAGCAAGGAGCCCCAAGTTCAAGTGGTTTTTCGACCAGATAAGGGTGAAGTACGACACAAGGGTGTCCATCACGAGAAAAGTCTTGGAGACAGTATAGCAGCGGGGAGACCCTTCGCTAAATTGGCAAGAGACAATCGGAAGGATGATTAAGAAGTATACTTCTGAACTGGTGTTTTCAGAAGTAGATAGGTTGGTGCCTTACTTCCACAACCGCCCATTGTATGTCACAGCCATGGTTAATGGAGTCTCATTTCCCAGGGCGTTGATGAATGGAGGAGCATCCATTAACATCATGCCCATCAGTACATTATATGAAACAGGAATTGACAAGGAGAAGGTGGTTCTGGTACCACTTGTAATTTCCAGATTTGACAACGCCAGAATGCAGTCTGTTGGATACGTGAATGTGGGAATCAAGTTGGGAAATTTCACCTCCCACATCAATTTTCACGTTATTAATGCTAACAGCAGCTACCAATTACTCAGTGGAAGGGTATAAATGCACACTCATGGAATAGTGCCTTCCACCTACCATCAATGCGCGAAGGCAAACAATAGAGGTACAGAGATAGTGATTAAGGCCACACAGAGGCCCTTCGTCGTTGAGGAGGCCCACCTAGTGGACGCGGCCTTCTACACCAAGTTTGATGAGGAAAGAAAGGCCTCTGCAAGAATACTAGAAGGAATCAAGGTAGCTGAGGGAAGGGTTCCGCAGAAGAAGTCCGTTCATGACCGTCTAGGGGGGAGGATAATCCCCCACATGGACAAAGGCAAGAGGAAAGTAGAGGAGGTAGCTAGACCCCCTCGAACTTACAAGAAGGTGGTCTTGCCCGATGGAAAGATCATTTACCGTTTATAACGGTCTGCGCGGGCGGTGTTCTAGGATGAGAGCATCGACCCGACGCCCGAATGTTTTATCGTTCATGAATCTCATATCGTTGAGCATGTTGAGGAACTAGAAGAAGCGCCAGAGTGCATGCAAGACGGACCTAGAGAGAAGCTGCAGGAATTAGAGGACATCAAGTTCGGGCCAGAAGAGGGTGAGAGTAGACCCATTCTAATTTCCAAGTGCCTAGAACCGAAGCAGAAGGAAGAGCTCATTGAGCTACTTAAGGAGTTCACTGATGTATTTGCTTGGAAGTACACGGAGATGCCAGGAATAGACGTAGAAGTGAGCTATCATAGATTGAACATCCTTCCCAATACCCTTCCGGTAAGGCAAGCCACACGCACATACAAAGAAGACCTTGATTTGAAGATAAAAGTTGAGGTGGAGAATTTGTTAGAGGCGGGGTTCATCAAACCTATTCAGCACCCCATATGGTTGTCCAGTATAGTGCCAGTGGCGAATAAAGACAAGAGCCAAATGAGAATCTGTGTAGATTTTTATGACTTGAACAGGGCGTGCCCTAAGGATGAATTCCCACTACCCAACATAGACATCCTGGTGGACGCCACAGCGGGACATGAGATGTATAGCTTCATGGACGGGTATGTTGGCTATAACCAGATTAAAATGGACCCTGCCGATGCGGAGAAGACTTCCTTCCGCACGCCGTTAGGGAACTTTCATTATACTGTCATGCCCTTTGGAATGAAGAATGCTGGATCCACATACCAGTGGACCATGATGGAAATTTTTCATGACTTATTTCATGATATACTAGAATTCTATGTGGATGATCTGGTGGTGAAGTCTAAGAAAGAAAGCAAGCATATTCAGGATCTCAGGAGAGTATTCGAAAGGTGTCGTTGGTAGAAGATGAGAATGAACCCCTCAAAGTGTGCCTTTGGGGTTACTTCAGGGAAATTCTTAGGTTTTGTGGTAAATAGACAAGGGGTGAAAGTGGATGCAGAGAAGATGAAAGCCATTGTGATGATGCCACCGCCCAAGAGTCAGAGGCAACTTAAGAGCTTCCTGGGAAAGGTATCCTACCTGCGGAGGTTTATACCTGCGCTGGGAGAAGTAACTCATCCGTTCGCGCCTCTAATAAAAGATAAAGCCAAGTGGGTTTGGGGAGAGATACAGGAGAAAGCATTCGAGAAGATTAAAGAAATCCTAGCCTATCCTTCCACGATGATTCCCCCCGAAGCCGGAGCGCCACTGCTGCTCTACCTTACTTCTATAGAGAGATCAATAGGGGGCCTCTTGGCGCAAGAGAAAGAATGAGTGGAAAAGCCAGTCTACTACCTGTCAAGAGTAATCTCTGGAACATAATCGAGATACACCACCATTGAGAGACACTGCCTGGCATTGGTATTTGTGGCCCAGAAGTTGAGACATTATCTTCTAGCCTTCACAGTTCACATAGTGACCAAGTGTGATCCCATCAAGTACCTCCTTGTGCGGACTATACTCGTGGGGCGAGCAACACGGTGGTTTTTGATCTTGTCAGAATATGACCTAAAATGTGTAGTGCCTAAAGCCATTAAAATCCAAGCAGTAGCAGATCTGTTGGCCCACTTACCAAGTGGGGTTTTCGAACCACCTAGTTAAGAGATACCCGGAGAAAGTTTTCAAGAATGCATGGTAGAGGAGGTGAAGAAGTGGTTTATGTAGTTTGATGGTTCCAGTGCTCAAGGAACAGGTGGATCCGGCATCATAGTGTCAGATGGGAAGGAGAAGATTACTCTCTCTTTCAATTTAGATTTTAAATGCTCAAATAATGAAGCTGAGTACGAAGCCCTCATTCTAGGGATGTTGGAAGCACTCAAAACAGGTATCAGGGTATTGTGTATACGAGGGGACTCTAATTTGGTAGTAAGGGAGGTCAATGGGGAGTTTTCCCTTAAACATGCCAACTTAGCACCGTACATACACATCATCCAAAGACTGCGTGGACAATTCTTAGAAGTAACTGTGGAGAGGCAGGCGTGAACGATGAATAGGCACCCTGACGCGCTCACAACCATAGCACAAAAATTGGACATAGAGGGGGTAGAAGCAACCATCACAGTGAGGCGGAGAATGGTACCCACTACTGTAAAATCCTTATTCCCATGTAACGAGCCAGAAGACTGGAGGCGTCTGGTGGAGAAGCAACTTAAAACCAGAGAAGGGACAATGAAAATAATAGAGTTAGCCAACTATCATGTGCTGCAAGGAACTCTCTAATTTAAAAGTCCTGGAGGGTTTCTGGCAAGGTGCGTAGGGGAGCAAGAAGCCAAGGAGAGGTTAATAGAGATGCACTAAAAGCACTGCGGAGATACGGATATCCCCCTTTACAGACGACTGCAGCAAAGTGGGTATTATTGGCCTACCATGAGCATAGAAGCGGCCCGCTTACAACAAAGTTGTTTAAAGTGCCAAGCTAATTTTGACCAGCCGACGGAGGCTAACTTTGTGGAAGCCTTTGAAAATTAGAGACAGCCGTACCTAGCATATCTAAAAGATCGGGAGCTGCCCGCCGAGAGAGCGGATGAAATTTACCTTAGAAAAAGGGTAGCCCATTTTTACTTGGTCTAGGGAGAGTTATATAGGAAGGGGTACAATGAGAAGGCGCTAAGGTGCGTAGCCAAAGAGGAGGTGGAAAGGGTGTTGAAAGAAGCTCATGAGCCCTCCCATATGGGAGGCGCCAAGATGTATGATCAATTGATGACGCTGGGATACTACTGGCCGACCATGGAGGTTGACTCCATTGGGTATGTGAAAAAGTGTAGAGCATGTCAAGTGCATGGAAACATGGTGCATGCTCCCTCTGTCAGTCTACAAAGCTTGGAAGCTCCTTACCCCTTCCACATATGGGCGTTCGACCTGGTGGGAAAGATCGCCCCAGCATCTCACGGCAAGGCCTTTATCATTGCGGCTACAGAATTGTACACCAAATGGGCAGAAGCCATTCCTTTAAGGAGAGTCATCGCCCAAGTGGTAACCCAGTTTATAAAGGAGTATATCATATGCAGGTTTGGTATACCCAAAGTGATCCTAACGGATAACGGGAAGCAATTTGTATGCAAGGAGATGGCCCTCCTCATAGACAAGTATCAGATTATGCATAATAGCTCAACCATATCCTACCCCAAGGGCAATGGCCAAGCAGAGGCTACTAATAAGACCCTGATAAACATTTTGAAGAAAATGATAGAGGACATGTCGGGAGCATGGGATGAGAAATTTCCTATGGTGTTATGGGCCTACCGTACTTCGAAAAGAAAGCCAACATGATTCACTCCCTTCTCTCTAGTATATGGGACCGAAGCTGTCCTATCAGTGGAACTGGCGGTGCCTTCAGCCATAATTTCTCTTAGCAATGGGCTCATCCCAGACCCAAGGCATGTGCAGCTGGAGGCGCTGGACGAGCATAGGGACAAAGCAAGAGATAATTTCAAAGTCTACACTCAGTAACTGTCCAAGGCCTACGAGAACTTAGTTAAGCCTAGAGAATTCCAAGTGGGAGATCTAGGCCTGCGAGCATCAACTCACCATCTCAGTAGCATGTCGGCATTAAAATTGAAACCCAACTGGGAAGGCCCTTTTGTCATCAGAGGAGTGGGGAAGTCAGGCTACTGCCAAATATCGAAACTAGAGAGTGATTGCCTCCAGTCCATCAACTGCAAGTGGCTGAAGAGGTACTATGCTTAGTAATAGCTAACAAGTTTTGTTTGTGTTTTGCATGTCCGTAATGGATTTCGAGGATTGCTCCCATACCAGAAAAGTTTTTTGTAATTTTTTTTAGAGAAATACTACATTGTAAACAACACACAAAAGTAAAGAAATGAAATAGAAACACTTTCGATCATTGTTGATGTTTGCTTTGCTTACTCATTTATACGTATATATACACTCCCTATTAAGTTAGAAGAGAGTACAAAAAAAATCAGGAACTTTGCTTACGACACTTGGGAGGTAAGTCCATCCTAAGAGAAAGTATACTGAGCAAAGTCCCCCAGACATAAATTAATAGAAAATATAGAGGGAAGATTAAATTCCTCCTCCTTAATATTACAAAGAACTGTGAAACTCTCAAAGAGAATATAGAGCAAGGACCCCAAAGACTAGGGGCTAGATAATTCAAATAGTTTTTTTTAAATCTGGCTTTCGGGAAAGAGGAAGGGTTCACCCCCCTCTCCAACCTAGCCTGTATGACTATAAGTAGTAATATGCAGGAATACCCCCACAGGCAGGAGGGGAAATCCAAGAAAGTCGCATGCCAATACCTCACAGCTACAAGAGGTGCATTTTCAAAAAAATATACAATATGTTAATACATAACTTTTCATATTAATGCAAATACCCCGCAGTACATGGGGAAGCCATCAGTAGACTAAATGCTTAAAGAAATTAGAGCAAGTCATATAAAACAAACACCCACAGTATAAGGGGAGAACAAAGGAAAAAGAGAGTGCAGAAGAAACAAAGTGTCTCATTCAGGAATGATAAGTGATGTACACATAGAATTCTGAGCACTACAAAGCAAGAAGTAGCCTATATGCTAAAAACTACAAAAAACAAATCATCGCGAGCGACGGCGCCGGCATATGACGGACCAGCCTCCCGCAGAAACTCTTCCTCCAACCTGTTGAATTTAGCCTCGTCCTCCTCATCGCCAGACTCAAGTCTGGCAAGCTTCACCTGTAGTAGGGAGATCTGATTCTAGATTTTTGTAGCCTCAGCCTGCTGCTGCTCAACTCTGGACTGTCGGGAAACATGAAATCTCACTATCTTTTGGAAAAGAACACTCAGAAAAAGGGTGAATCCTCGCATCAAGCCAATCCAAAAGAAAATAATAGAACTGCTGCAAGTCGCGGAGAGCATCCAAGAACAGAAAAATGGAAGAGATAGCCAGCTTGGTAGGGGAGGTAGCCAAGAACTCATGAACATGGCTGGTGAGAGCCCTCAGGTTGAAGGTCGTAAGACTGTCAACCTGAAGTATACTCTGAGAAGTGAATGTCTCGGGATGGTGCTCCAAGATGAGATCCAAGATCTTACGCTCATGTAACCTAAATCGGCCTGGTAACTCCTCACGACATAGCCTACTAGAAATAGTTACAACATCCTCTACTTCATCATCGCCATCGGAGTGGCGAGGCCCCTCCTCAGAAGGAAGGAAAGAATACTCTCCACCAGAATCAGCGTCACCGACCAAAGGAGTGAACTCAGAACTATGATCTCTCTCCACAGTCGCCCCACTACCAGTCTCCACAGCCATCGGAGCACCCTCATGCACCTGGAAACAATGAGACAAGGGTGAAATGGGAACGCTTGCACAACATACAAAAGAAGAAAAAGGGGAATAGTAAAAAGAGGGGGTATGCTAGTTTAATACCTCTCTCGCAGTTGCCCCACTGCCAGACTCCACAGTCATCGGAGTACTCTCATGCACCTGGAAATAATAAGTCAAGTGTGAAATGAGAATGCTTGCACAGTATACGCAAGAAGAAAAAGAAGGGAATAGTAAAAAGAGGGGGTATGCTAGTTTAATACCTCTCTCGCAGATGCCCCACTGCCAGACTCCACAGTCATCGGAGTACTCTCATGCACCTGGAAACAATGAGACAAGGGTGAAATGAGAATTCTTGCACAGTATACGCAAGAAAAAAAAAGAGGGGAATAGTAAGAAGAGGGGGTATGCTAGTTTAATACCTCTCTCGCAGATGCCCCACTGCCAGACTCCACAGTCATCGGAGTACTTTTATGCCGCTGGAAACAATAAGACAAAGGTGAAATGAGAATGCTTGCACAGTATATGCAAGGAGAAAATAAAGGAAATAGTAAGAAGAGGGAGTATGCTAGTTTAATACCTATCTCGCAGCTATCAAACCACAAATATCAGAGCAACATCATCAGGCTCCATAGTCATCGGAGCGACCTCGCTCACCTAGAGACAATGCAACAAAGGGGAAGATAGGAATGCTTGCGCAATTTAAACAAAATAATAAAGACATGACAATGACATAAGGGCAGTAGATACCCTTATACACTGTACCTAAATGATACCCTGCGTAACGGTCAAAGGAGGAGGAGCAGGGGGTCCCATAGGGGCCGCAACACTGGTCGATGCTCCTGAAGGGGCTGTCTCAGTGACCAGTGCTTCTGAAGAAGCTACCTCAACCTTAGGTACTTCCAGAAGAACAACCTCAGCGACGGCGGGTGCGAGGGGTGGGCGAGGCTGCGAGTGACAAGAAAGGGCAAGAGGTAACAAATCACTTACCTCATGCATGATAAATACCTCAATTAAAAAGACGGAGAGAAAAACTCAATATCAAAGTCACTCTGTCAAAATCACACCAGAACCTCTCTAGTATTCTCTCCCTGCTCTCTCTAAGTGCTAAGTGCCTTGTTCTTTCACTCCCCACTGACAGCCATCACTCTCAGGAGCTCCTCTTGAGAAAATTACTATTTTTTCTGTGAAAGTTCATCTACTTGCAGGGAGTGAGTTGAAGCTTGAGTTCCATTGTTACCAGAAGGAGAAGTTTTCTTCAGAAGTTGTACCAGGAGACCTTGGAGACCTTACAGGC
This sequence comes from Sambucus nigra, assembly GCA_949130495.1. NCBI lineage: Eukaryota > Viridiplantae > Streptophyta > Magnoliopsida > Dipsacales > Adoxaceae > Sambucus > Sambucus nigra. The sequence continues at coordinate 558,576,543 of OX422210.1, read as the reverse complement.
AGCGTCCATGAGAGTGGGTCACGCCTCACCCTTTCCAATTATTCATAGACCCCAGTCTCACTACCCTACTATCATGACTGGCGAGGGACCACCAGCAGAAACCCTCGCCTCGGGCTCGTTACCAACCAAAACATCATTGACTGCCGAAAGAAGATCGACGGATGTCTCGAAGACAAAACCACGTTAGGTGGTAGCCGGGGCGACGGTATGGGACGGTGACAGTGAAGATAGAAAAAGGGAGTTGGGAGTCGAACCTATCATAATAGGAAGCAAGAAATCGGTGATAGGGGAAGAAGTGTCTGAAGGTGTAAGATCCATTAATGGTGGATTTGTTTAAAATGTAAGAAAAAAAATTGTGGGGGCTATGGTCATTAAATTTTTTTCTCTCACTTTCTCTCACTACAAATCCAAAGATCCTATGAGTTTTTTTGGGTGAAGAAGATGAAAGAGCCCAAGAAAAGGGTTTTATGCTTTTTTGCATCAAAATGGGAAAACGTGCAGGAAGGAAAAAGGTGATGACCTTTTTTTCCCAAATAATGAGATGACAGTTCCCACACTGACGCGTGGGTTCTCAAAAAAATTAAAAACCTCGGATAAAGGGACACTGTAGTCAATGATCCTAGGGTCCCTAAGAATATATATATATATATATATATATATATATATATATATATATATATATATATATATAAATTATTGAAATCAAATTCATGGCGTACAAAGTTTTTTAGTCTACCTAACCAAAAAATCTTTGCACGAGGGGCTAATGTAGAAGGGTGTCTATCAATAAAAAAAAAATAAATAAAAAAAAAAGATTTTTTTTAATGAGATCCGAGAGGTGCCCACAAGGTTCACTACAGCAATGACATTCGCAAGAGTCAGCGCCACTGCAAGGGTCAGTGTAGTAATGACCCTCAAGAGGTGCCTTGCAAGGCTTACCATAGAAATCCAAGATTGAGAAGTTACACTCCAAGGGTCAGCGCCACTACAGGGGTCACTACAGTAATGACCCTCGAGAGGTGCCTTGCAAGGCTTACCATAGAAATCCAAGATTGAGAAGTGCCACTGCAAATGTCAGCGCCACTGCAAGGGTCACCGCCACTGCAAGGGTTACTGCAGTAACGACAATCGAGAGGTGTCTCGCAAGGCTTACCACAGAAATCCAGGATTGAGAAGTGTCGCTATAAGGGTCAGCACCACTGCAGGGGTCAGCGCCACTGCAAGGGTCACTGCATTAGTGACATTCGAGCGGGTCAGCGCCACTGCAAGGCTCAGCGTCATTGCAGTAATGACATTCAAGAGGTGCTCACAAGGGTCACCGCAGACATCCAAGATTGAGAAGTGACACTGCAAGGGTCACCGCCACTGCAAGGCTCAGTGCAGAAATGTTATTCGAGAAGTGACACTACAAGGGTTCCGACAAAAACTCATATTGAGAAGGAACCCACCCAGAGTGGCCAGGATGAGGGAGTAGGTACCACGAGCAACTCCTCATCATGAAACATTAGTCTGTAAATGAACAACATCATTAACACTTTACTTTCTTGTATAGGTTGCCTAGTTGAGCAAGTAGGGCTCGAATAGGTGCGTCGGGACTTCCTGGGAGTTTTGGCTTGGCGGCTGAGGGACAAGGTATGTTGAGCAAGCTCATCCACTTAGCACTATAGGATTGAGAGAATACTAGTAGGAAGACCCAGAAGTCACTCAAGACTACACACACTTCACACTTGGTCACAAGTGAAGTGAGCAGCCAAAGAGTTGGCTACTCACAAGAAATAAACTCTTTACAAGAAAAATGACTTTTCCATAAGAGGGGGTCCTCAAGGTCTCTCTCAAGAAAAACAACATTTTTAGGGGAAAGGAGTCCTTAAGGTCTCCTCTCTCAAGATTTGCAAAATTTCACCACAAGTTACCGTTTCAAAAGATAACTACCAAATTTGATATTTTATCTCCATTAGGGGACATATATGCTTTTTTACTTTTGGTCGGCGCCAGGTGTCGCCTGCAGAGGGACAAGAAGGCTACCTACAGGTAGGGACAAATGGTACACTTCAGACATTGTTCCCCACCAACTCTCTCAATTTTGGCGCGCAAAAAATGCCAACTCACCCTTAACGCCCTTGTATAAATAGAGCTCTGGGTAAGGTCAAGAGATACACAATAGAAGTTTCACTGTTACTCTGCCAAAATATCACCAGACCTACCTAAGTATTCTCTCCCTGCTCATTCTCTTAGTGCTGAGTGCCTTGTTCCTTCACTCCCCACTGACAACCATCACTCTCAGGTGTTTCCCTTGAAAAAATTACTATTTTTGCTGTGAAAGTTCATCTTCTTGCAGGGAGTGAGTTGAAGCTTGAGTTCCAATTTTACCAGAAGGAGAAGTTTTCTTCAGAAGTTGCACTAGGAGACCTTAAAGACCTTGCAGGCAGCGTCCATTGGAGTGGGTCACGCCTCACCCTTTCCAGTTATTCATAGACCCCAGTCTCACTACCATGCTTGTGTCTTATTTGATATTTGAAATCACTCTTCCATAATGACCTGTGAATAGACAAAAACCTTCATTATATTCTTAATTACTATTTTGGGAACAGTCCTAGTGATGACATCACTCCGTCTTTACCCATGACGCGATTTGAGAAATTTCATCCTCCATTTATATTATACACATAAGCATAACTTAGTGCCCGAACCCTTGAACTAGTTGACTTCCCAAGCATCTATATTGTCCATGATGTCGTTCTCTCGAGGTGGCAACATTTCTTTTGCCTGTTTTATGCAAAATAGGTTGGTGACTTTATCTCTACATATCACCCCACATGGACGATGGTCGAGCGCCTTGATAAAGGATGCAATCCCGTACGCATGTCGAAAAAAGGGGAAGGAAGCAGGTATCCACCTTGGGAGACGCATTTGCCCCGGACCCTATAAAAAAAACTCGGGATGGCCACAGTTGCAACTTTGCTGGCGATTTTTATAAGAAGACTAGACTCTTTTCCTAAATAGGTGTTGTTCTTTTCTTCATGTGTGCATATGCACCTACTTGTATGTTCCCTTTTATCCTTTATTTGCCTTTTTGTATATATATATCTCATGTATATATCATTTTTCACTCACATATACACTTCACACACTTGTATATACTCTCTATGTACACTTCACACACTTACACTTAGCTTTACTTTATACTCACATGCTTCAAACACCACTTAACATATACATGCTTAGGCTTCACTAGAACACACTCACACTTTCTGCACTTGTATGCATGCTCACTTACACATGTCACACATCACTTGCAGTTGATCCATGTATAGGCTCACTACCTCAAACACTCACTTGTATATATTACCATGTCACCTACTAACTCACTTGTATCCATTCGTAGTATAGTCTCCATGTTAGATTCATTTTTCATAATACATGTATATGCTCCCCATTAGTGTAGTATTCCCTTTATTCATCATGTTAATAAAAATGGTAAGAAATACTCTCTCTCCATAATATGTTAATTAAGACTCATGTATTTTTGCACACTACATCACTAAGAGCATGGCTATATTAACAAAAATTTGGTCCAGTACTGGGGGGTCACTTTTTCATGGGAACTGGTCCTCGGGTCGTAGTTAGCTTAAAAAATATAACTCTCACCTTCCATTGACCTTGTACCTTCCACGTATATCGAACGGATCCCCCCTCATCATACCACTTGATCGAACTCATGATGGGAGGTATATAGCAGGGAACTCATTCACGTATATCGAGTATATCAAATTTTCTCTCACACATCCTTTCCCCACGAGGAGTACAATAAGATACGTACCGATGAATGATTTCCCTTACAGCCAAGAGGTATATCATAGAAGTCATGCCAAATGGGGGGACCCTTTCACTAACCCAATAATTTCATAAACCTCATATAGGTTTCAAACCTATTACACTCAAATTTAGTGTGTCGGTTATCTTGTGAAACTCTTTAGAAATTCGGCGTCGGCATACTGCCCGAAATTAATATCTATTTTGCCTTTTTCAAAATTGAACACCGTCCATGGGCCTGCAAAATAAGTCCAACGGTAGTCCCCTTATTTTTCAAATCAGACTTTGCTTTAAGGATGATGAAACACTTTTTCTTTTTGAAAAAATCTTTTACAAATTTTATGTGCACCGATTTTAACTTAACCAAATTTTATCTTGATTAATCTATAACATGCATCTAATGACTAAAGTAAGTAAAGTAAGGAAAAGAATGCTCATAATGCCGAATGTACGAGGAAACCACAAAGGAAAAAAAATCTCGGACGGCCCAAGCCAGGCAATCACTATGATGTGGAATTACAAGGAATAGACACAAGTCTTACTCAATGACTCGATCTCCACGAGGCTTGACGCTCTGCTAATCTTCAACTACTCCTTTCACAGAGCCCACGCAGAAAGTCTTCCTTCCACGATGCTTATCCAAAACACACGCATAACGTATGCCTCGGTGTCCACCGATATGGCTTGTAACGTCTACGATATTAAACACGACACTTTCGCTTCTCCATCATAAAACCTAGGAAATTTCTATGTAGAACAAACTCCAATAGTGCTGACAAAGATCACTGAAGAAAATTAAAATGAAAGCTCGAATCTTTGAAACTCTAAGGATGTATTTGGACTTAAAAAAACTTAGAAAACAGGTGCAACCAACGCTCTAGTTGTATACTGGTTTTGCAGAATGCACACTTACGAAATTCTGATGGAGACACGCCTTTTATAATTTTCTTGAGGTAGCATCTTGTTCAAGAGAATTTGACATGTCGCTCAAATGGGATGGACATGTCGTTCGAACGATAATGACATCTCGCTCAGACGACTGGTATGGTCGTTTGAGCGACGCAACGAATTAGAGTTCCAATAAAACACTACTCTTATACGTCCTTATCAGAATAAAACAAAGTGTAAACCATTTCAAACACGTTTAAAAACATTTTTAAACCATTTCTTTAATAAAATAACATACTTAAACATTTTAAAAGAAATTCCACATCCCATTAAAATTATGCATTCATACCTGAGTGACCTCGGCATGCAATTAAACTGGAAGATGAAATATGCACCATGAACATGCATGATAAATTCCTTGAAGCTTTACCGCAACGTCTTCAATACGTCATAGTATGTGTGGGACCGTGACGATAAAAATCTATTTATGACTCAAACGTATTTTGTTCCGGGAATAAGTCAAATAAACATATGACGGACTAAATTGGAAATTTTGTCCTTATAAATCTCCCCCTTTTACTATTACAAGACAAAACCAACAGTGAAATGCCAAGTTGATCCATTAAGACGTATGGCGCCTAAATCCCATCCCATAAAACCTAAAATCAAAAAATTACAGGACAATACAAGTAAATAATGGTCCGATAAGCATCAACTGTTTGATTGTGATGTAGACTTGAAATATCCAATCTCTAAAGCATACTTACACACATGAAACAAACAAATACCACATGAAGTATGGAGGAACAAATGATATAAATCAATATGTAAAATCAAATCCAAATCATTTGTTATGTGTGAAAAAATAATATAAATATGTAAACAACATTTAAATCAGAATATCAATTTGTACCAATGCAAACACAATATGATACCAATTTATGTAAACTAATCAGTATAAACATGAATGCATATGATCACAAATATGATACCAAACAATAATGAAACAAATGTATCTGCTTATTAAACAAACTCTCCCCTTACATCATATACATCTCTCTCCCGTTTTGTCTCGAATAGACAACCCGGTGAAAAGATAAACATATCTAGAGGTGGGATATTATCTCATTCTATATAAATAGAAACAATCAACTAATAAAGATCAAGAATATCAAATCCATAGCTAGCAAACAGTAATCACACAATTGGAATAAAAAATCTATATATGTGTGACTAAACGAACATAATGGAGTAAAATATGATCAATGATAATATGCATACAACAAACTTTCCAGACGCAACCTAGCAGTACCAAAAACAAATTTCAGCGAAGAATAGGGTATTGAAACAGAAGGAAATACAAAATTCCATACTGTCGCTCAAATAAGATAGACCCGTTGGCTTCTAGCGAGAAAACTTCGCACGACATCTGTTTCTCGCTCAAATGAGAAAAGCAAACTCTCACAACTAGTTCTAAAAATTAAACAGTTTCGCCCAGTGAAAAATTTCTTGAAAAAACTAACTAGAAGTGGAAGAAAACTGCAAAACAGTAGAGAAAATAACAAAAATAATATGAGTTACATGCTAACATAGTACCGATGTGCTCAAACATAAACATGTAATGTATGGGCGTGGACTATAACAAATGAATCACAATTCCAACACTTCGAAACGATCAAGAAGATCTCATTGAAAGAAATAAATCATCAAACTTTATCTTAGCCATATGTGACATTTAAATTATGAGCTTAATGAACTAAACAAACATCACGGACACAAATCCATAATTTTGACAATTTTACGAACAATAACTATATGATATGATTTTTTAATGCTAGGAATCATGGTGCAAATCTATTTAAATTATCCATCCAAAATCCCTCAAATATATATCATATTTTTCTTTGGGAATGAACATAAACTAATTTGGCCCACTTTGGCATGTGATTATTTTTATTGCCTTTAATTTTTTTGGGCTCTTTAAACGGTGGCTTTCATAATGTCAATTTTACACTCTCGCAGTCCTTTCCCATGAACACTCATCACCTTTTCAATTACGATCCTCACGATAAACGGTGCTTACATGACACATCCTCCTCAAGTCTACTTACACATAGATGACAACATTGAGATAAGAACATCTCACCGAACTCAAATATGCAAGATGTGTCAAACATACATATAAACTCATGCATGTGTGGAATGGTGGAATATAAACATAGTCAAATAAAAATGCATATCAACTTCGAAACACCCCGTAATAAAAGGGTTACGATCACTCTAAGCATCAATAATTATGACCAAATGTCCTAGACACATGGATAATTAAAGGAAGGTGGTCCAAGCACACAAATATGCCATATCAATCATCTAAACTCATGACACAAAAATAAATAGAAAATATTTTTATGTTTTTCTAACAATATTTAAATCCAAAAATCTTTTGGTATTTTTTGAAAAGTTTTAGAAAAAAATAAAATCTTTTTTTCCAAATAATACTCAATAAGTGAAAAATATAATACAAATGATACGCGTGTCATAACACTAGCAAGATATATATCATGATGCAAAGACTAGCGTATGACAAACATGGCAACACAATCATCCATTACATTTAGCATGGGATAAATCAAGTGCAAGCAAATGAGAACCATGAAGTTTTAGTCCTAAAGCCTCTAAGTCCGATTTCCTAACCTAATTAGGTATGACATGATGCATGGGGGTTTTGGGAGCCGAAATGAATTTATTCCTAAACTTCCTAGGATCATTCCTAAGGTCATAGAAAAAACGTCTAAGGTGTCCTTTCCTACCGCAATGTGTGACAGTGTAAGCACAGCGGGAATGATTTCCTAGTGGGCTCTATCACACGATTGGTATTGGCTTTAGGAGTGGGATCAACATGATCATAGTAGCCTATACCAAACCTATCAATCTTGGCTTGGACGGTGTCTCACATCATATCCAACTTTTTCGACCTAGATTCCAAGTCAAACTTAACCTTACTCGAGTCTTTCAATTTCTCCTCTAACTCACAAATCCAAGACACAAGCACACTCCTAGACTCCTCAAATTCTAAAACCTCATTTTTTAATCCCTTCATCAAACCATAAAGGCTATCTCTCTCTCTTTCTCAACTTACTCTATCTTCTCCCTAAGATACTTTCCCTGTGCTCTAAGATCCTCAATCAAAACATCATTATTTTCTACGGCAAGATCATTCAACCTAGCTTATAATTTAGAGTTTGACTTTTTCACTTTCCACCTCGGCATACAACTCATTAAATGAAACTTGTAACTCTTTCACATCAATTTCCTCCTCCTCACTCTCATCGCCCTCACAAACTTGGGATTTACTCTCAACGGCCTCGGAAGTGTCATGCACATCAGTACCTTTATGGGAAGATTTATCATCTTCGCTCACATGATATGCCATAAATGAAACAAAGTTACGCTCAATGGGGGAACTCTCTCCCTCTTCCAAATCACTATCACTGAAGGTGGCATTATATGCAATCGGTTTCTTGCCCTCTTTCTTAAGTCTAGTGAGACACTCAGCTACCTTGTGAACATACCCCTCACACCCAAAACACCTATCCGAATCAAACCTATTAAATTTATCACTCCTATCTTTAAGAGTGGAATCTACCTTATTTTTCTTTAATTTCTCAAACTTTTTGGCATATTTCGATTGCTTTTGAAATTTAAGAAACTTTTTGAACTTCATTGCCAACAAGTTGACATCCTCAAAATCAGAATCGAAATCGTCACCTGAAACTTTAGTCTCCTCACTCCGGGATTTCAAAGCAATTACCTTTTCTTTCTTTGGCTCATAAATGGAGGTAAACATACCGAGTTCATAAGTTTGAAGGTCACCTACAATCTCTTCAAGTTTTGTCGATTCTAGCTTACCAAGTGAGCTTAAAACAATCACTTTTGCATCAAACCTTTTAAGCAACAACCTTAAGATTTTCTTTACGAGTAGGTTATCGGGTATCTTCTCTCATAGGTTAAATGACGCATTAATAATAGTGGATAACCTAGTGTAGAACTCATCAAACGTCTCACTCTCTAACATCTTAATCGTCTCAAACAGTGCAGTGAGATTTTGCAACTTAGACGCCCTAACCGTGCTCATGCCCTCGTGAGTGAGTGCAAGTGTATCCCAAGCCTCTTTTGATGTTTTACAAGACATGATCCTATTTTACTCTTCAGGTGTGACATGTGAGGAAATTACACGTAGACCTTTCGAGTTTCAAAGTGCAAGCCTATGTTCAGCCTCAGTCCACGACTCAACGGGTTTCAAACTAGTGACCTCACCCTCTCGTGTGACTGATGATGACCAACCCTTTTCCACCTCTAACCACTCGCGCTCATCAATGAATTTTAAAGCATTTCTCATTAGCATTTTAGAATAAGAATAATTTATGCCATTAAAAATAAAAGCACTAAAACTTTTAAAACAACCAAAATTAATCCTTGATAGCAAAAATGGATTAACACAATAAAAATATGTTTCTAGATCTGATACCAATTTGTAGGCCCCTTATTTTTCAAATCAGACTTTGATTTAAGGATGATGAAACATTTTTTCTTTTTGAAAAACTCTTTTACAAATTTTATGTGCACCAATTTCAACTTAACCAAATTTTATCTTGATTAATCCTAAACATGCATCTAGTGACTAAAGCAAGTAAAGTAAGGAAAAGATTGCTCACAACGCTGAATGTACGAGGAAACCACAAAGTCAAAAAACCTCGGACGACCCAAGAAAAACAATCAGTATGATGTGGAATTACAAGGAACATACATCAGTCTTACTCAATGACTCGATCCCCACGAGACTTGACACACTTTCGATCTTTACCCACTCCTCTCACAGTGCTCACGCAGAAAGTCCTTCTTCCATGTTGCTCATTCACAACAAACGCATCCACGTATGTCTCAGTGTGTATCGACATGGCTCGTAACGTCTACGATGTTGAACACGTCTCTTTCGTTTATCCACCGTAAAACCCAGTAAAGTTCTATGTAGAACAAACTCCAATGGTGCCAACAAAGATCACTATAGCAAATTATAAAGAAAGATCGGATCTTTGAAACTCTAAGGATGTATTTGGATTTTAAAAAAAACTTAGAAAACATGTGCAAACAACATTCTGGTTGTATACTATTTTTGTAGAAGGCACACTTACGAAATTCTGATGGAAACAAGCCTTTTCTAATTTTCTTGAGGCACCGTCTTGTTCAAAAGACTTTGACATGTCGCTAAAATGAGACGGACATGTCATTCGAACGATAATGCCATCTCACTCGGACGACTGGTTAGGTCATTTGAGCCGCGCAATAAATTAGAGTTCCAATAAAACACTACTCTAATCCGTCCTTATCAGAAGAAAACGAAGTGTAAACCATTTCAAACACGTTCAAAAACATTTTTAAATAATTTTTTTAATAAAATAACATCCTTAAACATTTTAAAATAAATTTTGAGCCCATTAAAATTATGTATTCATACCTGAGTGATCTCGGAATGCATTAAACTTGAAGATGAAATATGCACCATGAACTGGCATGATAAATTCCTTGAAGCTTTGATGCAACATCTTTACTACGTCATCGTCTGTGTGGGATCGTGACAATAAAAATCTACCTATTACTCAAACGTGTTTTGTTCTGGGAATAAGTCAAATAAACATACAACAGACTCAATTGGAAATTTTGTCATTATAAATCTCACCCCTTTACTATTTCGGGACAAAACCAATAGTGAAATTCTAAGACGAGTCATCAAGATGTATGACGCCTAAATCCCATCCCATAAAACCTAAAATCAAAAATTTACAGGACAAGACTAGTAAATGATGGTCCGACGAGCATGAACTCTCTGAATGTGATGTAGACTTGAAATATCCAATATCTAAAGCATACTTACGTAAAACAGACAAATGCCTCATAAAGTATGGAGGAACAAATTATATAAATCAATATGTAAAATCAAATCCAAATCATTTGTTATGTGAGAAAAAAATAATATCAATACATAAACAACATTTAAATCAGAATATCAATTTGTACCGATGCAAAAACAATATGATACCAATTTGTGTAAACTAATCAGTATAAACATGAAATCATATGATCACAAATATGATACCAAAAAATAATGCAACAAGTGTATTTTCTCATCAAACAAACTCTCCCCTATATCATATACATCTCTCCCCCTTTTTGTCTCGAATATACAACCCGGTGAAAAGAGAAACATATCTAGTGGTGGCATATTATCTCATGCTAGATAAACAGAAACAACCAGCTAATAAAGGTCAAGAATATCAAATTCGTAGCTAGCAAACAGTAATCACACAATAGGAATCAATAATCTAAACATGTGTGACTAAATGAACATAATGCAGTAAAATATGATCAATGATAATACGCAAACAACAAACTTTCCAGAAGCAACCCAGCAGTACCAAAAACAATTGTCAACCAAGAATAGGGTACTGAAAGAGAAGGAATTACAAAATCCTATATTGTCTATCGAACGAGAAAAACTTTTCCTAGAAGAGTACCAACATGCTCCATGTACCCCGTACCAACATGCTCCATGTACCTCGCCTACCAATGAGTTGTCATAAGCTCAACTCCTTATGTTGAACCTTGCCCAACCAGGGGAAAACTTCCCAGTATGTATGAAACATAATAATGAGGAATTGAATAAGGTCGCGGAATACTTCAAGATAATGACAAAGACATTCGACCAAGTCAAGATATCCCGAAATACATGGACTATACCCATAAGTATCCGTATCCCAAAGCTAGCCTGCCAGAGAAGTTTAAGATGCCAGACATCGAGAAGTTTAGGGGAAGTAGACCCTAATCATTTCACCTTCGAATGACACTCCATGTTGCCTCTAAATAGATAATGGCCTAGATTTTATAATATAGTCCCTCGAAGGATCCAAAATCTATAGTGGGGGAGAATTTCATGCGAGATTCATGTCTCACTACATGTAAAATGAAACATTTTTAGCTTCCAAGATGTATCATAAATGTGGAACGATGAGCTTGTTGTAACAATTCTTCTCATAAAGATGAATCATCGTGTACATACAATCTATTTCTAAATCGTAGACCCATCTCCTTATCACATGATAACTTTTTGGTCTTGTTTGTAGTTTAGTTCTTAGTAACAAAGAGGTCTTGCAGTTTTTGTTCTAAAACCTTATTCCTAAGGTTTGGGTAGGCAACGATATTGGTGAATGTTGAAAAAGGGTGGGTTAGATGAAGATTATATTTCTTCATGGTAGTAGAAATATCATTAAAAATCAGGTTTTTAAGCCTTGCAATGAAGTTATGGCTTAAGATGCCGACTACAACATTTCCCTTTTCGAGATGGCAGTCTACTCGAATCTATAATCTTTCAAAAATTTCATCCACCATTTCTGTCTCAAATTCAAGTCTCTTTGGGTAAATATATATTTCAAACTTTTGTGGCTGAATACACTTGAAATTCTTCACTGTACTGATAACAACGTCATATTTTTAAAGCTAAAACTATGGTTTCTAACTCAATAACATGTATAATATAATTACACTCACAAGTCTTGAGTTGTAGAGATCCATACTCAACTACCTATCATTTTTGCATCAGTAAACACCTAAACCTTATAACACTGTATACATAATAGCTTACGTTACTAAACAAATGATTAGGACGGGAGAAATTCTCAAATTATCTTTTAAAGTTTGGAATGCCTTCTCACGATTAGAATTACATATAAATGGTATTTCCTTTCTAGATAACTTCATTAATGGGAAATCAATTTTTAAAAATCATTCCACAAAACAAAGGTATTAACCAGCTAGTCCAAGAAATATTTAATCTTGGTAACACTAGTTGGATTTTCCACCCTAAACTGGTTTCGATATTTGCCGGGTTGACTTGGATTCCATTTTCAATAATCACATGTCCTAAAAAGTTTACTTCCTTCACCGGGAAGTTGCATTTGTTTTTTTTTCATACAAGCGATGGTTTTTTAAGGTACTTAATATTGTCTTTATAGACGTTGGATATGTTCTTCGAGAATCTGGGAGTAAATGAGAATATCATAAATTTATATGATTACAAACCAATCGAGAAAAGGTTAAAATATCCGTCGTGTTAGGTCCATAAAGGCTACAGGGGCATTGGTTAATCCAAAAGACATTAGAGTAAATTCTAAATGTCCATAATGAGTTTGAAATGCGATTTTTGGACTATCCTCTTATCTAACTCATAATTGATGGAAACAATCCTATCGTTGAAATATCCTTGCACCCCTCTATTAATCGAATAAATCTTCAATTTTGGTTAAGGGATGTTTATTCTTAATGGTTATACAATTAAATTGACGATAGTCCTCACACAATATAAAACTTCCAGCACTCTTTTCCACAAACAAAAAGGAGATGAACTAAGTCTAGTACAACCCTTTTCAAGTAGATAATCTAGTGGGGTATGATGTTCATGATGTTCTAAGGGGTGCCATTCGATATGGAGGTTTCGAGATAAGGGAAGTATATGGGAAAAGATGAATTGTAAACTCAATTTCTTGGGAGTATGGTATTCCATGTAACTCCTGTGGAAAACCCTAATCAAACTATTCTAAGATCCTAAAAATCAAACGGGTATTGAGACTTTGGATTTAGGATTTTGAAGGTTCAGACTGACCAGTTCTGTGGAATATAAAGGAGTGATTCTCTTGGTTTAAAAAATATACTCTTTTTAGATAAAAATTAATATAAGAATGGTGTGTTTCATAATAAACATGGTATGTTCATAATACATTCATTACAATAACGATATCGATACTAGATCAATTTCACATTTATCATAATTTGAGTATGTTTGCTAATTTCAACAATAGGTAATTTTATCTCCAAGGGTGTATCTAATTATTTTGATAAAATTTATAGAATTTTATCTAGTTGAAGATAAATTAATGAGTGAGTTGATCCAGAATCAAATAAGTGAGGAGAGGGATTGTTATAAAAGAGTATCGTACCATCCACTATGTAGTGTAAATTTTGTACAAGCAACATAATACATTTCTTCCCATGGTTGGTGAGTGACTTAGGCTTTCTATCAGTGTTATAAGACATTCGCTAATTTTAGGAAGGAGTTGTCCCTATAGGTGTCAGGGAAGTAACGAGTCTGTTTTTTATCACTAGTAGGTACAACTTAAGACATTGCAGATGGATGTGTTCTACCTCTTTACACCCATGGCATAAAATCACAAGATTAGTAGTGCTATGGAAACTTTAGGGATAGATTTTTCCACTAGGTCTTGGATAAGGTTGGAATCCGGGTTTGGGTGAGGTTCTAGAAACATAATTGTTCCTAATTATAATATTGGATGGGTGTACATATATAGTTGATGTGGGATTACATTCAAAGATTTGGGTGGATTCAATAAGTTGGGAAAAGTCTAGGTTTTACAAAGGTATGACGGAGGTCTTAATCCTTGGGTCTAATCCTTTCTCAAAATACTTGCATTTCTTGGTTTTGATGCTCACATTCTCGTCTACATAGTGGGATAATTTGGTAAACTTGACTTCATACTGGGTTTCAAATATGTTTTTTTTGTAATCTCAGAAAATCCATGGTTACTTGGTCTCTTTCAATCTCAAAAATGTAATTTTTGAACAATATTTCTTTTAACGCTTCCCAGGTTAGGGAGGCTACATTTTAACTTAGGGTACGGCTTGCCTCTAGAAATGGGCTTCACCTTTAAACATGTAGGATGCTAAAACTACTTAAAGATTGGCAACAATTTCAACCCCGTTGATTATCTTTGTAATTTGGCATATCCATTTCTCATATTCACTTTCTCCTGGATTTTCAAGAAAGAAAGGGGGTCATTGCCTCATAAATTCCTTAATAATATCCGTTCGGCGTCTTTCCTCTATGACTTCTTCTTGTGTCAGCCGTTGAGTAGGTGATTGATGCTATCTAGTGAAAGATGTTAATTCTTGAAGGCATTTCATCATTTCTTTAGTGTGAGTCTGCTCAGTTTGGTCTTCTTGAAAGGGGTGTAGGTGTTAACCATCCTAAGGCATAATAAGCTATAACATTGAAATAAATATGATGCATAAGAGTAAGTTTGTATGCATAGAGCATATAGATGCAAATTTTAATGAGGTTATATTATACAAAAAAGTTTTTACATTTGGCAATTTATGTTACATTAATGTACTATCACATTAAGCACAATTATTATTATACAACACACTATTAGTTAAAACTCCACCTATGTTTTTAACATTACCGTAATATCTATAGACTACTATTTAAGTTGTACTACTAATAGGAGAGGGAATATCACTTTTCGTTGATTCAGGGATAAAAACATTGGTTTCGGATGGATTGAAATCTAGAACAAAGTTATAGTCATCGGGTTCATATGGATCGGTGTCGGTGGAGATACTGGAGGAGTCAGTTGAAACTTTGATGAAAAGATCTCTGTTTGAGGTGGCTTCATTTTAGGGCAGGGGCGGGGAGTAGATGGTATTCCAAGCAAGAATAATAGCTTCCTGGAGGATAGTTGTGTCATCATCATATTTTCTCATCTTTCTCACAACCTGTTCTTTACCAAATATTCGATTAGTTGATACAAGATATTTTATAGCAGAACTTGAGTTTCCTTATTCATCATTTACTTCTTGAACCATGGCTCTGAGCTTGAGAAATGCTCGTTCTTTTATAATATATTCCCCTCGATTAGTCAGATCTACGCCAAAATTAAATAAACGAGAATCCCAAATATTCACGCTGCAAAACATATTTAGTATATGATGAGAGTAAAGAATTTACAAAAAATATAAATAACTAATATCCTATATAATTCCCGTGTAGGAGTACAAATTTGTCACACCCTATTTTTGGTATGAATGTACAACATTGTAACAAAGCAATGAAACAAAAGTTAAGGTGAAAAACATAACTTTATTCATTATAGCGATAACTAACGTCGTATTACATATATTGTATCACTAAATACACACGTTAGTTATGAGCATTACAGTTTATTCCAAAAATTAAAAATGAAATAGGCCATCGATAAATTCCATTATCTATGTCCATCTTCCTTAACTTCCTTCCATATAAGTTAACAACGAACAAAAATGGTCTGTGCTTATCACAAAAGGGAGGGGGTACTGCTTCTTTATCCCGGCACATCTTGAGGTAAAACGAAATTAACACAAGTATGCAAAGTATATTTTAAAATTTTCTATAACAAATATATTAATATAGAGGTTTGTAAAGTTTATGGATTTAATTGTTTACTAAAAAAAATATTTTGATATAAGCATAAGAAATAATTTTTATAGATATAGAAGAAAGTAGGGGGGGTTTAAAATGGATAATACCATAATTATCAGTTTACTAGCAAGTATAAAAGAATAAAGCATATCAGTATAACCAAATAATGGTCCAAAACATTTGGATTTTTATAACCATGCTACACACGTTTTGTAGGAATGACATTCATATACATGTAACATAACTAGGCACTGAAAAAACATCTTAAGACCTATTGGCAAAGTCGAAAAGTTTTGTGGGATAACATGATAGTCTACTCCCTAAGTTATACGTATACTTATAACGAAGACATTTGGCACATAAATACTTGGTTGAACTGATTCAATCATTTGCAGTATCCTCCCGAAATCAATTATCAGCGAGAAGGGTTTAAGTTGATCAAAATGGTCCATATTCATATATCAATGATGTTAAAAAACATATATATCATCGTAATATCATAACATTCACATACTAAGAGTACGTTATGGCTATCACAATATGATATTAATAGTAGTTGTACCAAATACGCTGAAATTACTATCGAAAGGGCAAAACCTACTTGTCGGCTTTGGAGAACGTGTTTAAAATTGCCTTGACTCAGGATCAAGAGATTCAAGTGCTTGATTAACTATCAATCAACATAGTTGTAAGTGTATAGTTTTGGGATAAGACTCAATTTGAAAAAAAATGAAAATAATTGTATTTCTAAACGTTTTTTTTTTAATTATTTATGAAAGTTTAAAATGTAGGTCTTAAAGTCATATTGCAAAATGGTGCAAGATTTTTTGGCATAAAATTAATCAAAGAATATATGGGGAAAAGTTGGGGTGAAAATTCAAAACTTGAAAAAGTAAGAGAGGTCAATTTGTAAATTTTTGAAAATACTTTTAAACCAAAACGTGTGTTTTCTGTAATCTGAGCATTTTTGACAAAACAATGTCTTACCTAATACCATTTTGACCAATTTTTTTTAAAAAAATTATGGGAAAAAATTAGAAAATTTTGATTGGTCACGCGCCCTCACACGCTTGGTTAATGTTTTTGGTTGAAAAAATCATATTCAACTTTACAACAGTTGACTAGATTATTGACAAATCTTTGACCTTGAATTTCTCCTAATTTGTTAAACCATTTGATATGATAGTTGAACTAATCAAACCTAATTTTTTTATGGGAATCCAAATATATGTGTTTCATGGATCGAGATTCAGAAATGATCGAATTTCAACTACTGTGGTTTTTTCAGAAATTTTGACCAAACATTTGTGGAATTACAGTGTATGGCAATGGGTTTTAAGACTATGGTTAGGTTTCTGCTAGCCTAGGGAAGAGTTTGGATTTTCTTTGCCGGGTTGAGGTACCCTGGTTGGAGAGAACTTTGCAGTTGAAGTTTCTGAACTTCAAAAATAAGTTTGAGAAATTGGGGGTCAAAACTTATTTATTTTTTAGGGTGGCCATTTCACTTGATCTCTCAGGCTCATAAGTAAATCATTCCTCACTTTGAAACAGGTTCAAAGTGAAGTAAGGGAGTGTCAGCATTAAATCTCAAGTTTTAATGGAGGGTTTGAGTGTTTCTGCCTATACATGCCATACTACACGTAAAAGCCTTTGTTCATTGATTGGGTTGTGCTTCGTGATAGTGCAAAAAATAATTTGAATACTAAATAGATAATTATGCATAAAATCATAGGTTACCAATTTGGTGTTACCCATGTGAATTTTATTATTTTATGTTGATGTGGTTGCATTGTTGGTTTGGGGTGGGGTGAGGGTGTATATATGTTTATTTTGATTTTGGTCCTTAAAGAATATGATTAGTATTTATTTGGTATTTTATTTGACTAATTTTTCATATTTAAGGGCATTTGTGTTATTTTATGAAAGTTCAAGGGTTAGGGTTATATAATTATATTAGTTGAGGTCTAAGGTTCAATTTGATGTAAGGTTTGGGTCTTGGGGGTTAAATATAGGTCAAGTTATGCTTTTTCAAAAAGTTTATAGGAGTATTTTGGTCATTTTTATATCCTTATGGGGGTAATTATGTAATTAAGCAAAGTTGTAGTGTCTAATGTGTGGTTTTAACTTTTTTATGGTGTTTTTTAATTTGACTAAGTTATTAGGGAGATATAGGGCATTATAAAGGGCTAACTCATCGTAGTTTGATAGTTCTAGGGTTTCGATACTATGTGGGTATCATGTAATGAAACCTTGCTAATTTTTAGAGTATAGTCATGCCTCTTGGAATGTATGAGTCTGATGCCACAAAAAGAAAGAAAAAGAAATAAACTAAAAAATTTGTGCAATCTCAAACATGTTCCATTCATAAGTTTTTTACCTACAAAAGTTGACATAATGATGATGATAATCCTTTAACAATAAAAGTGATGATGATGATGAAGTATTAAATGAAGAACTTGGAGATTTGACAACACGAAGAACATAATCAAGTCAGAGGTGCAAATGCTGATACGACTAGTATTAAGGGTGATCAAAATGAAGAATATTAAATAATTAATTAAGGAAATAATCAACTTGGGGGTGAGAATGTTAATATGAGTAGGCGATTATAATTTAATATTTAAAAATAGGAATGTCAAATTCAAATTTTTATTACAATTATATTTAAATATAAAAAATAGAATTATAATTAATAATCAATTAGCTCCGAGAGGAAGATTGAATTTTAAAATCACCGTATACCATTTCTTTCTTGATCGAATCCCAGAAAGTAAAAAAAGGCAGAATCCAAATTTAAAAGTAATAGATCAATGGCAATGGGAAGGCAAGTGCATGGATTGCATACAAATGTCTACTTAGAAATGTAAAAAAAGGCGAAATCAGAATTTAAAAGTAGTAATTAGTTAACGACTCGACGTAAAGTTCAGTATAGGCCTGCTAAAGGTCACTCTCGCTCTCATTCAAAGCATTCTCTCCCTCACTCTCCTCAGAATGATTAGACTCACTATAGAGGTGTACATGTTTAGTACCCTCATCATCGTCGTGAGGTTCACTAAATATACTAACATGACTAGCCATGAATGCGGTGAAGTTACATCCATGTGGTGATTCTTCTCCTGAACTCACCGACTCGGTCTCGCTATCACTAAGCGTGATGTATAAGGAACATTTTCCTTTCCCTCGACATTTCAATCTTATTGGACACTCGTGAGCTTTGTGACCCTTTCCCTTTCCCTCACACTCATAACATCTCTCCTCGTCTTTCTTTGAGAAATATTTCTTTTCTTTTTCAAAATTTTTCTCAACTATTTTAAATTTTTTATCTTTCTCAAAACTCTTCTTAACGTTGGAAATATTTTTCTTTTTAATCTTGAGAACTTTCATGAAATATTTAGCCATAAGTGCCAAATCATCTAAATCATAATCACACTCTGAAATGGATGACTCTTCATCTCTCTTTTTAGATTATGCTTTAAGTGCTACCTCCTTATCCTTAGGCTTAACTATTTTCGTGAACATATCTATCTTGTACGTTTGAAGATCTCCTGCAAGATCTTCAAACCTAAGAGTGTCTAAGATCCTTAGAGAATTAATAATCGTAGCCTTAAGAATGAAGCATACGACAAGTTATCTCAAGATTTTCTTAACTACACGTGTATCGGGTATTTTCTCTCCTAAATTGAAACTCAAGTTAACTATGTCAAAAAGTTGTTGAAATATTCAGATCAAGCATTGTTGTCGTTTCAAATTCTGTGGTGAGGTTCTGCAGCTTAGAAGCTTTCACAGCATTGGTACCCTCGTGAGTGAGCTGGAGCGTATCCTAAGCTTCTTTAGACGTGTTGCACATCATAATGCGGCGAAACTCCTTAAGGGTGATAGCTCCTGAGATGGCACTCAAACTGTGAAAATTAAAATTGTTCCACTTAAATTCATCTTGTGTCCATTGTGAGACAGGTTTTGGGTCAATGACATTATCAACTGTGACAGTTGGAGGATTCCACCCTCTTTCACAGACTACCCAAACGCAGCCTTTACAGGATACCTCATCCCATCCTTCCAGTATGCACAATTTGTACCATCGAAGATTGGCTCTCGATAATAGAAATTTTCCATTAGAATCCAAATTTTCAAAGATCAATAATTTTAAAAAGTTAATATCAAGAGAAAAATATTTTTACAAAAAGGATCACACAGTAAATTTGTGCAACAGGCTCTGACACCAATTTGAGAGTGAGCTTGCGATCTTAATGAATAATTTCTTCAATTAAGTGTCCGGCACACACAAGGCCAAATTTTATCGTATGACCCTGAACAAGCAACTAGGTGATCAAGCAGATAAAATTAAGCATGCAAACACGACAAGACAATATGAGTCAAGACGCAACTTACAAGATGCAACTTACAAAATCTTTTGATTAGCACTATAGAGTTTTACAAGATGCAACTTACAAAATCTCTACAGAATACGGCTCAATCTAGAGTCATCCGCAGGTGGCGGACCACCCTCAGTATCCACCAATAAGCCTTTGTCTTCCTTCAGTAATGATACCCTCGAGAACCACAAGTGCAACAGTGAAGAGAATCTCTCCACAAGAGTAACTCGGATATAAAACAGATTCACATATATAGTTAGGACTGATGATAGTGAATCAAAAGATGAACTTAACCAAAAAAGTGGGAAGTTTTGCAGCAGGTTTTTCAAAAATCATTTTTGCAAATGTCTCTTAAAAATTCTGTACGAAATAGGTATTTGTAAGGTGACCCAAAATTCGAGGTAGTGATACTCATTCGAACGAAATCATAGGCTTATTTAAACGAGATAAGTATCTCGTTAGAATCACAACAAGATCGTTAGAACAAAACCCTAATATCATTTGAATGAGCTTCGAACATGACAAAATCGTACTCCCTCGTTAAATGTTCGATCGAAGAAAACTTTAGATGACACATCAAGAGAAATTGCATACTCATTTGAATGTGTTTCCCATCTCGTTTGAACGAGATGCGCGTATTTTGAAAATTTTTAAATCCCCAAAAATGCCAAAAAAATGACTCAATTTTAAATAAAATAACTCCCAAATATGAATGTAAATAAATTCAAAATCCTAAATTATTTTTTACCTTTGTATTGTTAATATCTTATTAAATTTGGAGATGATGGAAATTCGATTGACGGCTCGAATCAAACTGTAACGGGATATTCCAAAAACTACACTTAGCCTAAGCTATGAGAAAATCATGCTCTTAGAGAGTATTTTGATTTAATTGTAAATTTTTCAAGAGACATGGAAACAATATTGAATTAAAATTATGATTTTAAATGTTGTAAAATCTTAGTTATAGGCTTCAAAGTCATGGAGAAGGTTACGAGCATATGAGTTGCATGAAAGTTAAATTGAATTAGAAATGAGATTGTGAAAGGGGGAAGTCGTTGATATAAGTCCACAAACATTAATAATGACAGAGGGACAACATTAGAATTAGGTATTGAAGTCTGTTAAAACACTTGCTAAAAATGGGTTGATTTTTTGTGGGAATAATGAGAAGATTTATGAAGATAATAATAGGAATTATTTAAGCTTAGTCCATCCATAGGGTTATCATATAGGCTACAATATCTTCTTGTCCCCATGATCTAATACCTCCAGGCACCCCCAACATTTGGAATACATATTTTTCATCAGTTATAGCTATTACCATTGAGCCACAACTGATGTTGAAGCCTCTAACTTGTTTTAAAGGGGAATATGTAGTTATGTTTTCATTAGAAGGTATTGAATCCCTAGAAGTGCCATTCAAACATGCCCTGGTTGGGAAATTTTCACATGGTATGCCATCCATGAATGTTAATAGGAAATTCTTTCGAACGTTCTCTCTAAAGACTACTTTCAACATTTGTCTTATTGATTAAAATCATGTCCTTATTAGGTTGAATAGGGAAGAGGATTATGGAAGATTATGGATGAGATACTCATGGTACATTTATAGGTATCTAATGGGAATATTTAAGTGGACGCGTGGCTTTAGGATTGACATTAAGAGTAGTATCACACCTATTTGTATAAATTTTCCTCAACTTCCTATATATTTTTTCTCAAATATCCTCCCATTGCTCCATAACCCAGTTGATTGAAAAACCCCTTTGATTAGAATCATCCACTAACTGATATGAATTACCCAAACCTTGATAGAATTTGTATAGAAGTGGACCTTTTAAAAACTTTCCCTAAAAAGGGTTTGGATAGGCTATGGCATAGGAGGTTTCTGGCATGAAGTTAGCATTGAAGATATTATTGCTCTTATTGTGCCAAGAAAGGGCATGATATTCTCAATTGCATCTTGAAAAACCCAAACCAAAGGAAGATTTCCAAGAAAAATACAGAAGAAAAGAAGAATAATGATGTTAAGCAGATCAAACGTGCATACAAGGAGGTTTAAAAATATGATCAAGATGTGGCGAAAGAAGTGGATCAGATATGCTCAGAAGAGGAAAACAAAGAAGTGGAAGGATAAAGAAAAATAAGGTGAAGTGCAGGTGATGGAGGAAACTCATAGGGAATTCAAATAGTTCCAATATAAATATAGAAAGAGGAGACAAATACAGTTTCAAGATCTTTTGTAAAAAATTCATAATGTTGATTTGAATGATTAAGAAGTGATAGAGGCAGATAATTACGCATTGTCTCTAGGGGCAACAACTATTTCTGATTATGATAGCTATGAGGTAGTTGATCATCTATATGCTTCTGATGGAGACATTAATGGAGATATAGCAGTCCTAGTTTTAGAAGAACTCCTATTGTTTTCCCAAAGGCTTGATGCCAGAATAAAAAAAGGAGAGGTTAAATAAGTATAGCAGACAAGACCAAGAAACCTCCTTTAGGTGGACTTAACCATAGTTCTAGATTGAATGATCCTATTTTCCAAATAGTCACTTGAGAATCAGTTAAAGGCAACAAATAATCAAACCCCCTGCTACATGATGATTTCCTGCTTGGTGTGGAATATTAGGGGTGTGGCTAAGAAATCCTCTTCTCGAAGAATAAAAAATCCTGCTAAAATCCATAGAATTCTCGTCGTTGCTTTTCTTGAGCCCAAAGTTCATATAAAGAAGATAGAGTTGCATAAAATGAAATGTTATTTTGAAGCTCGTTGTGGCAATAAATCTGGGAAAGTATGGATCTTATGGAGATATGATGTAAATATTAACATAATAGAAGATGAAGAGCAACAATTAACATTTGCCTTAAAACACCAATCCCTGAAATATGATTTTATTATATCAGTGGTGTATGCTAACTGTTTTAAAGAGGTAAGGAGAAGTTTATGGAGTCAAATTATAGATGTTTCTCAGAGATTTGAGGCTAATCCATACTGTGAAGTAGGGGCCTTTAATATTGTCTCTACTCCTATTAAGAAAATTAGAGGAAATACTATTAATTTTCATGTTGTTTGTGTGTTTAATCAAGCTTTGGATGATAGTGGTATGTATGATTTGGGGTTTAAAAGACCTAGATTTACATGGTGCAAGAACAGAAAAAAAAGATGAAGTGATTTTGGAAAGGCTGGATAGGGAAGTGGCAAACATAAATTGGATCTCAACATATCTAAATACATATATCTCCCATATGAACATGCGAACTTCAGACCATGCTCTCCTTTTTGTTACTGTCAAAACTGAGACATGACCCCAAAAGCCTTTAAATTTCAATCCATGTGGTGTAAGCATTCTAAATTTGAGGGGTTAGTTAGAAATTATTGGATGAAGCCTATAAACTCCTATGGCTTGACAAAATTCTCTTTAAAGCTGTAGAGACCTAAAGGTCCCTTGAAAATATGGAAGAAATAGGAGTTTAAAGACATTTTCCAAATTGTGAAGTACTTAGAGGACGAAATTATCCAATTAGAAAAGTCCTATGACCTCTAGACATAAAGGATGATAATAGAATCCAACTGTAACAAGGAAGATCTAAGCTTTTGAGAGCTTTGGAAATTGAAGAAATTTATTGGAAACAAAATTCCAATATCAAATGGCTTCGGAGTGTAGATTCAAATACCATGTTCTTTCATGCTCACATCAAATCCAAGCATAGCAAAGTAAGCATTCATTGTATAGAGTCTAAAGAAAGTTAGCTTATTAAGTTTCAAGCTATCCTTAGAAGTCACAATATTTGTTACTTATACAATTTACTCACTACTGAGGATGATCAGTGTATTGATTCTAATGATATTATACAAATAATTCCATCCATCATAACTGTTGAAATGAACATTCTCTCAGAGATTTTACTGCTAAAGATGAAATGTTCTAGGACATAAATTCTCTAAGTCCAGATGCCACCCCTGGACCAGATGGATTTAGTGGGGATTTTTATAGAAAAATGTTTGGAAATTATATAAACTGATCTTATAGAAGTTATAAACCTTTTTTTACAAATCATGATATTCTTAAGAGCCGATCAAGTACTTCTATACTACTCATACCTGAAATGAAGGTGCTTAAGAATTGTAGTGATTATAGGCCCATAATTCTGTGCAATTTTTCATATAATATTATTAAAGAAATACTCTCAATTAAATTGATTGTTGTTCTTCCACATATAATCTCTCCAAACCAAAGTGGGTTTGTGAAAGGTACATCCATATAAGATAATGTGTTTCTTACTCATGAAATGACTCATAATTTGGGAAAAAAGTGACATAGAGGAAATGTTGTTATCAAGCTTGATATGGAAAAAGCTTATGATAAATTTCAATGGATATTTCTTATCAAGATAACAAGAGGTTTTGTCTTTAGTGAAGGGTGGATAGATTATATTTGGAGAATGATTTCCAATCACAGGATCTTAATTATCATCCTTAGAGTGCCTAATGGTTACTTCAAATCACCTAGAGGCTTGATTAGAGGGGATACCATTTCCCCAATCCTATTCATTATATCAATTAAGTTTTTAAGTGGAGGCTTAGATCATCTCATGAGATGTGGTGGAGCTAAACCTTTCTATCTTCCTAGTTGCACCCTTTGGTCACTCATATTTCATTTTCTGATGTTGTTATTATATTCTCTAGAGGAGATAAAGAGAGTATTAAGACTATGAAGAAGTTTTTGAACAGGTACTCATCAATCTCTAACCAAAAATTAAATTACATCAAATGTAGCTATTCTATCGATGCAAAAAAGGTCACTGGTAAAATTTCTAAAATTGAAGCTACCTCAGGTCTTAAGAATAAAAATATCCCTATACAATACTTAGGTTATCCTCTTTTCAAAGGTAGGAATAGAATCATATACTGTGGGAAGCCGATTCAATGCTTTAGAAGTAGAATTTGTGGATGGAAGGCTAAGGTTTTATCTAGTGGAGGAAGATATGTATTGATAAAACATGAGCTCTCTTTGATCCCAGCTTACCTTTTGGATTCTTTGCAACCTCCAGAAGATATTATTAGAAGCTCAAATATCATATGAATAGGTTTTTCTAGGAAGGCAATTACGGCCAGGGGTGGAAGCACCAGTGGAAATCTTGGGATTTTCTCTATATGACTAAATCAAAAGGGGGTCTTAGTTCGTTTATTATGAGTCATAAGGCCAAAGCCTCCTCTATGAAATTTTATTAGAAGTTCATGATAGAGGATACCATGCGGTATACTTTCATACGAAATAAGTATAAGAATTGTAATGGTAACCTGGGCTCTTTAGCATGGAAAAGATTAAGGGGTGTGATGGACCTATGTGTGAAGAACATGGATACGAGGAATGGATACTGGATATGGAAGCCTACTGTTTTAGGCCAGTTTTCTTTTTTTTTTCTTCTATTGATTTATGTAGAAGTGACCAAACCACTTAAATAGTATTATCTCAAATTCGGGACTCCAACATTCCTAAGAAAATCTCCATAAATACTTTAAAATCCAAAACTTTACGCTGACCACTAATGATGTTGTTCAAGGCTTGGGAATAATTATGGTGTGTATATGTCAAGATTGTTTAAATAAAAGCGATTCCTTCAATCATTTATTTTGTAATGTCCCAATGTCAGGCCTATTTGGGACTATTTTTTGCTAATCTTATGGGAATAAAAATTGATAGACATTCAATCTCATCGATGTTGATGAGTTAGTGGTATTCTAATAGAGCTGGTGATTATAAAAGATATCTGGGACTAGCTATTCCAAATGTAGTCTATTTGGAGGTTTGGAGGGCTAGGGATAGAGCTCTATATGATGCCTCTAAATTTAGCTATCTCAGGGTTATCTCTCAATCTATTGATTTTATCTTTGATATCTATAAAGGTATCAAATTCAAAATCCCTGCTAAAAGATTTGATGATAGATCCTTAGATGCTTTGGTTCAAGGATTTATCCCAAGATAACTATTCATAAGCTGATCAAATCGTTTCCTCCTGATAAGAACCCAAAAGTGTACATTTTATACCCCGAATAGACGTATTTTACTTATTAATTCTCAACAATTTGGGTCTTATATGCATAAATGTTTAATGTACAGACTTGATCGCCGTTTGCGGAGTTTAAACGCTTATTTCAAGGCAAATGTGCGATTTATGGAGCTAATTCCTCGAAACTCGAGCCCAAATCTAGCCAAACCTTCACTCGAGCCTCGTGTGTTTATTTTGTATTTTTTAGATTATTTTTAGAATCTTATTTAGAGTCGTTTTATTTTTAGATTTTATTTGTGATTTATTTAGAATTTTTTAGAATTCATTTTCTATTTCTATTTCTTTTTATTTTTAATTTTTATTAGTTTTTAAATTTAGTCTTTATTTTATTAATTTTAGGATTAGTCTTTCGTTGTTTATTTTTAGTTTTACTAGATTTTATATTTTTAGAACTTTAGGTTTTATTTTTATTTGATTTATAGTTTTTATTTTTATTATTTGAATTTTCGTTTATATATTAGGAATTTAATAGATTTTATTTTACTTATTTTTAGATTTTATACTTTTAGGATTTTTAGGAGTTAATTGCATTTTTTATTCCTTTTTATTTAGTGTTGTGTATTTTGATTTTTAGTTTTTATTTTTAGGATAAGTTTTTTTTTAGAAATTTAGTTTTATTTTTATTGGATTTTTATTTTTATTTTGTTAGGATTTAATTTTTAGTTTATTTAGTTTTAGATAGATAGTTATTTTTAGGACACAAATTAAACACACACACACCACAATTTCCCACACTTATATACACCTACACTAACTCACTCACCCACACCATTCTTACACTACACCTCACCTACACACAAACAGATCCTCATCCAACTATTCATCTTCTTCCTCTCACCTCACTCTCTCTCTTATCCAACCTCCATTACTAATTACTCACCTTATACCTCCACACCAAATCTCCCCCCTTACCCAGCAACCCCTAAGGCGAAACTTGTCGGTACCGAACCCAACCCGGCCTCAACCTGACTCCAATTTGCGACCCGGACCAGCCTTGACCCAAAATCCTTTTGATCTGACCAACTCGCGCCCTTATCACTCCATCGCAAAACCCGAATTTTGGCGACTTCGGCGACCCAACACACGATCGTGACCTGGGGCCCAAAACGCGACCAACCCGTCATGACCCCAATACCCATTTTCCATTCCACCTCCAAGCCATTTTCACGATTTTATCCATCTGCTCAAAGCCAAAGACAAAAACCAAACCAAATAAAGATTTCACATGTTTAAAAAGCCACTTGTTCCCTTTTTCCAAAAATACCCCCACACATGTTAAAAGCTATTTTATCCCCTCACCCACTACCTTATTTCCCCACTTCTTCCACATGATCTCACCCATAACACATGTGTACCCATTTACCTTAATTACCCTTATCCAAATATCCTCACACCCCTCATGCACACTAGTGTGTATTTTCCAAAATTACCCCTAGCCACTTGCACCTACTATAAAATATTGAGAAGACCCATTTGAGAAAAGAGGAGAGACTTGTAGAAGAAGAGAGATAGTTTAGAGTAGAAAATAAATTAGGGAGAAAAACTTTTTGTAAATAGTTTTATTTTTATTTTTTTTATTTTTTTAGAGATTTAGTGAAATTTAATTGCGAGTGATAGAATTGTATTGAAGAAGATGGAGTTCAAATTGCCAATTTCAAGGAGACTTGTTGAAGATTTGTTCTCTTTCTCTACTCTTTTATTTTATATGCCTTTGATTATTTGTTCATCATGTTTAATATAATGTTAGGCTAAATCCCCTCTCAAGGGGTGAGATGATCCCATTATTTGATGTTAATCCATTTTAATTAGTTTATTTACATTAAAATTCCCTTTGATAATTAACTTAGCACTCTTACTTTCTATTTACGCCTCGAGAGAGGGTAAATGATTTTCGAGAGAAAATCGAAATTCGAGCTATAGTACTCATTTTAGAATCAAACAGTTGTAGAAGTGTTAAAATTAATTTTTTAAATTTTATTATTAAAATTACATTTTCAATGAGAGTTGATTTATAATTTTGATACTAACACTACACCAAATCCTACGGATGGTCTGGTCGTGGACTTGGGCCGTGACCCACTTAATATTTGGCGTGACCATATTTATTATCACACTAAATTATCGATGCTTTGGAAGTGGTCACGGCCCAAGTCCATGACCACAGTGGTCGCGGACTTGGGCCGTGACCAGGTCGTGACCATCTTGGTGCCAATATCGCGCCAAAATTCCCTCCAAGCTTGGTCGCGGATGGGTCACGGCCCAAGTTAGTGACCCATGGCATGACGAAGAAAAGAGTACACACATTAAGGGTCATGACTTAGGGCCGTGACCATTTCTGGGTGTGGGTCACGGCTATGGGCCGTGACCATCCCTCATTCAAGCACTAGGATTGATGAAGAAGGGTCGCGCATCACAGATTGATGGTCACGGCTATGGGCCGTGACCATTTCTTGGTGTGGGTCACGGCTATAGGCCGTGACCATCCCTCATTTGAGCATCAGCAGGTCACACATGATATCCCTTATGGTGGTCGCGGATGGGAGTCACGGCTCTAAGCCGTGACCATTCAGTAGATGGAGAACTAATTTGTTGCGCTGGTGGGTCACGGCTTTAGGCTGAGACCAGATATATCCATTAAAAAAAAGTCGCTTATCTCAGTACCATTTCCTATTTGGGTATTTGCGATTTCGTCAAAGAGGGTTTGGGGCGATTTTTACGATTCGATTTCTTTGCTAATATTTTTGAAAGGTATGTGTGTATATGTGTGTGTTGATTTCGATTTGATGATTTGTGGGAGCTGTGTGCATTCCGATTTGATGAGTTTTAAAAGGTATACGTGTATTTGTGCTAGCA
This sequence comes from Sambucus nigra, assembly GCA_949130495.1. Classification (NCBI taxonomy): domain Eukaryota; kingdom Viridiplantae; phylum Streptophyta; class Magnoliopsida; order Dipsacales; family Adoxaceae; genus Sambucus; species Sambucus nigra. The sequence goes on along the minus strand of OX422210.1, from coordinate 558,547,230 downwards.
TAAGCCGTCACCCCCCAAAACTGATTGTAGGCCATTGAAAATCAATTTCTGTTTGGGTTATTATTACTGTTTGTATGTGTGTTTATGTATAAATTTATGTTTATATATGCGTGTATGCATATATTTATGTGTATATGTGTGTTTATGTATGTAACTATGAACAAATAAATTATTTTTTATGTCGATAAACCCTAGATTGTATGAGTGTGTATGTATAGATTGTATGTGTGTGTATGTATAGATTTATGGCAAAAAAAATATTAGGGTTTAGAAAACCTTATATTGTATGTGTGTGTATGTATAGATTATGTCAAGAAATCGTAGATTGTATGTGTGTGTATGTATAAATTATGTCAATAAACAATAGATTGTATGTGTGTGCATTTTTTTGACAAAATATTATTCAAAACCCTAAACATTATATTTTTTTTGACAAAATGTAATTAAATAGAATTTTAATAAGTAAAAAAAATTACATCCACCTTGTTGTGGGTTATATTCATGTCATCATATTATATTGGGGGTTATATGCATGTCTGTATATTTTTTTGACAAAATATAATTAAATGAATTTTTTTGACATACTAGTCGCAAACACGTGTGCACATTATTATAGTGAGATATTATTGGCTTGGTTGTTGGATACTATGTTGGATTTATTGAATTTATACTAGTGTCGATAAGTGTACATGTTATTAAATTTGTTGGGTGTGTTCTTGATTTGCCTATAAAAAGTATATCACTTATCTTGCGATTAATGTGCATTTTTTGACGTTTATGTCAAGATATTAGGAGGCTACAACTTGACATGGAACAAAGGCAACTTGATTCCGTTCATTCATATTTTAACTTGACATGTATACCATAATTCTGTTGATTTTATACAGTTCTATTTTAGTTTGAGATTTGTTGTGATCAACTTGATTGGATATGTATTTTAAAGCCTTAAAATGACGGCGTAATAATCACAACTACATTGATATTATAGGCACCAGGTTGATATTATACATTTTGTTCTCCTTTGCCTTTGTGTACTTTTCTTTACATATTATAGGCAGCAGGTTGCTCATGTTCGTTCGAATTGCGATGTTAAAATGGGGGAATAAATCTGCGTCATATGTAAATCTACAACATATTATAGCCAGCATATCTAATTCCTCAGTGGTTTTGTGAGGTACTTTCTTTAATTTTACATACCCCTTCTTCATAACACATTGTTTACGTATTGCAGATCTAACCAATTAGATACCAGGTCTTCATTACATACAAATTCTTCATTACACACCAGGTACTCTTTACTTTAACTAAAGTAGTTATATAATTGATATACATTATCTATTATATATTTTAGATGATAGAAGGAGTACGGGATAATTATTGGTTTTGTTTGGTTTGGTTGTTGGATAATTATTGGTTGTTGGCTTGTTGTTGGATAGTATGTTAGAAGGAGTATCAGATAATTAGAACAAATACGGGATAATTATGAGGACTTAAGTTTAAAAACAAGGCGTTAGAGGGTGAAAACTCGAAACAGCCCCCGTACGGTCAGGTGAGAGGAACCAACACCTCTCACGGGACCAATGTAACACGTAGGAACTGACCGCGCAATAACGGGACTCCCGGTTTGAGAATACGACGATAATTTGAAAATATAAGGACTTAAGCTAGAAAACATTGTGTTAGTGGGTGAAAAGCCGAAACAACCCCTAAACGGCCCCGTGAATGGAACAACCACCTCGCACGGGACCAATGTAACTCGTAGAAATTGACCGCACGATCACGGGACTCACGGTTTGAGAATACGACGATAATTTCAATATTTCTGGACTCGGGCTTAAAAACACAGCATTAGAGGGTGAAAAGCTGAAATAGCCCCCGAACAGCCCCGTGAGTAGCACCAATAACTCGTACGGGACCCATGTAACTGGTAGCAACTGATCCCGCAGCCGCGGGACTCTCGGTTTGAGAATACTGTGGTAAGTTGCATATTTTTAGACTTAAGCAAAACATGACGTTAGAGGGTGAAAACTCGAAACAGCCCCCGAACGGCCCGTGGGTGGCACCAACACCTCCCAAGGGGACAATGTAACTCGTAGGAACTGACCCCGCAGCCACAGGACTCCCGGTTTAAGAATAGGACGATAATTTGCATATTTTCAGACTTAGGCTTAAAAACATGGCGTTAGAGGGTGAGAACTCAAAACATCCCTCTAACGGCACCGTGGGTGGCACCAACACCTCCCACGGGACCAATGTAACTTGTAGGAACTGACCCCACAGCCGTGGGACTCCCGGTTTGAGAATACAATATTAATTTGTATATTTTTAGACTTAGGCTTAAAAACATGGCGTTAGAGGGTGAGAACTCGAAACAACCCTCTAACGGCACCATGGGTGGCACCAACACTCCCACGGGACAAATGTAACTTGTAGGAACTGACCCCATAGCCGCGGGACTCTAGGTTTGTGAATATGATGGTAATTTTCATATTTTTAGACTTAAGCAAAACATGGCGTTAGAGGGTGAAAACTCGAAACAACCCTCTAACGGCCCCATGGGTGGCACCAATACCTCCCACGGGACCAATGTAACTCGTAGGAACTGACCCCGTAGCCGCGGGACTCCCAGTTTGAGAATATGACGGTAATTTGCGTATTTCTAAACATAGGCTTAAAAACATGGCATTAGAGGGTGAGAACTCAAAACAACCCCTGAACGTCCCCGTGGGTGGCACCAACACCTCCCACGGGACCAATGTAACTCGTAGGAACTGACCCCGCAGCCGCGAGACTCCCGATTTGAGAATACGATGATAATTTGCATATTTTTAATCTTAGGCTTTAAAAAACATGGCATTAGAGGGTGAAAACTCAAAACATCCCCCGAACGCCCCCTCGGTGGCACCAACACCTCCCACGAGACCAATGTAACTCGTAGGAACTGATCCCGTAGTCGCGGGACTCCCGGTTTGAGAATACGATGATAATTTGCATATTTTTAGACTTAGGCTTAAAAATATGGCGTTAGAGGGAGAGAACTCGAAACATCCCCCGAACGTCCCCGTGGGTGGCTCCAACACCTCCCACGAGGCCAATGTAACTCGTAGGAACTGACCCCGTAGCCGCAGGAATCCCGATTTGAGAATACGATGGTAATTTGCATATTTCTAGACATAGGCTTAAAAACATGGCGTTAGAGGGTGAGAACTCGAAACAACCCCCGAACGTCCCCGTGGGTGGAACCAACACATCCCACGGGACCAATGTAACTCGTAGGAACTGACCCCGCAGCCACGGGACTCCCGGTTTGAGAATACGAAGGTAATTTGCATATTTTTAGACTTAGGCAAAACATGGCGTTAGAGGGTGAAAACTCGAAATAGCCCCCGAACGGCCCCGTGGGTGGCACTAACATCTCCCACGGGACTAATGTAACACGTAGGAACTGACCCCGTAGCCGCGGGACTCTCGATTTGAGAATACGACGATAATTTGCATATTTTTAGATTATACTTAAAAACATGGCGTTAGAGGGTGAGAACTTGAAACAGCCCCCGAACGGCCCCGTGGGTGGCACCAACACCTCCCACGGGACCAATGTAAATCGCAGGAACTGACCCCGCAGCCGCGAGACTACCGGTTTGAGAATACGACGGTAATTTGCATATTTCTAGACTTAAGCTTAAAAACATGGCGTTAGAGGGCGAGAACTCGAAACAGCCCTCTAACGGCACCGTGGGTGGCACCAACACCTCTCACGGGACCAATGTAAATCCTAGGAACTGACCCCGTAGCCGCGGGTCTCCCGGTTTGAGAGTACGATGGTAATTTGCATATTTCTAGACTTAGGCTTAAAAACATGACGTTAGAGGGTGAAAAATCGAAACAATCCCCGAACGGCACCGTGGGTGGCACCAACACCTCCCACGGAACCAATGTAACTCGTAGGAATTGACCCCACAGCCGCGGGACTCCCGATTTGAGAATAAGATGATAATTTGCAACTTTATAGACTTAGGCTTAAAAACATGACTTTAGAGGGTGAAAACTCAAAACAGCCCCCGAACGGCCCCGTGGGTGGCACCCACACCTGCCACGGGACCAATGTAACTCATAGGAATTGACCCCGCAGTCGCGGGTCCCCCGATTTGAGAGTACGGCAGTAATTTGCATATTTGTAGAGTTAGGCTTAAAAACATGACGTTAAAGGGTGAAAACTCGAAACAGCCCTCGAACGGCCCCGTAGGTGGTATCAAGACCTCCCACGGGACCAATGTAACTCGTAGGATCTGACCCCGCAGCCACGGGTCTCCCAGTTTGAGAGTACGACGGTAATTTGCATATTTCTAGACTTAGGCGTAAAAACATGATGTTAGAGGGTGAACACTCAAAACAGCCCCCGAACGGCACCGTGGGTGGCACCAACACCTCCCACGAGATCAATGTAACTCGTAGGAACTGACCCCGCAACCGCGGGTCTCCCGGTTTGATAATACAATGATAATTTGAATATTTCTAGACTTAGGCTTAAAAATATAGCGTTAGAGGGTGAGAACTCGAAACAGCCCCCGAACGTCCCCGTGGGAGGCACCAACACCTCCCACAGGACCAATGTAACTCATAGGAAGTGACCCCGCAGCCGCGGGACTCTCAATTTGAGAATACGATGATAATTTTCATATTTTTAGACTTAGGCTTAAAAACATGGCGTTAGAGGGTGGAAACTCGAAACAACCCTCTAACGGACCCATGGGTGACACCAACACCTCCCACGGGACCAATGTAACTCGTAGGAACTGACCCCGCAGCCGCGGGACTCACGGTTTGAGAATACAATGGTAGTTTGCGTATTTCTAGACATAGGCTTAAAAATATGGCGTTAGAGGGTGAGAACTCGAAACAGCCCCCGAACGTCCTAGTGGGTGGCACCAACACCTCCCACGGGACCAATGTTACTCGTAGGAACTGACCTCGCAGCCGCGAGACTCCCGGTTTGAGAATACGACGATAATTAGCATATTTTTAAACTTAGGCTTTAAAAAATATGGCGTTAGAGGGTGAGAACTCGAAACAGCCCCCGAACGGCCTCGTGGGTGGCGCCAATACCTCCCACAAGACCAATTTAACTCGTAGGAATTGACTCTGCAGTCGCGGGACTCCCGATTTGAGAATATGACAATAACTTGCATATTTCTAGACATAGGCTTAAAAACATGGCGTTAGTGGGTGAGAACACGAAACAGCCCCCGAACGGCGCCGTGGGTGGCACCAACACCTCCCACGGGACCAATGTAACTCGTAGGAACTGACCCCGCATCCGCGGGACTCCTGGTTTGAGAATACGATGATAATTTACATATTTTTATACTTAGGCATAAAAACAGGCGTTAGAGGGTGAAAACTCGAAACAACCCTCTAACGGCCCCGTGGGTCACACCAACACCTCCCACGGGACCAATGTAACTCGTAGGAACTGACCCCGTAGCCGCGAGACTCCTGGTTTGAAAATACGATGGTAATTTGCATATTTCTAGACTTAAGCAAAATATGGCGTTAGAGGGTGAAAACTCGAAATAGCCCCCGAACGGCCCCATGGGTGGCACTTACACCTCCCACGGGGCCAATGTAACTCGTAGGAACTGACCCCGCAGCCGCGGGACTCCCGTTTTGATAATACGAAGGTAATTTGCATATTTCTAGACTTAGGCTTAAAAACATGGCGTTAGTGGGTGAAAACTCGAAACAGCCCCCGAACGGGCTCGTGGGTGGCACCAACACCTCCCACGGGAGCAATGTAACTCGTAGGAATTGACTCCGCAGTCGCGGGACTCCCGATTTGAGAATTTGACGATAATTTGCTTATTTCTAGACATAGGCTTAAAAACATGGCGTTAGTGGGTGAGAATACGAAACAGCCTCGAACGGCCCCGTGGGTGGCACCAACACCTCCCACGGGAACAATGTAACTCGTAGGAACTGACCCCGTAGCCGCGGGACTCCCGGTTTGAGAATATGATGATAATTTTCATATTTTTAGACTTAGTATTAAAAACATGGCGTTAGAGGGTGAAAACTCGAAACAACCCTCTAACGGCCCCGTGGGTCACACCAACACCTCCCACGGGACCAATCTAACTCGTAGGAACTGGCCCCGCAACCGCGGGACTCCCGGTTTGAGAATACGACGGTAATTTGTATATTTTTAGAATTAAGAAAAACATGGCATTATAGGGTGAAAACTCGAAACAGCCCCCGAACGGCCCCGTGGGTGGCACCAACACCGCCCACGGGGCCAATGTAACTCGTAGGAACTGACTCCGCAGCCGCGGGACTCCCATTTTGAGAATACGAAGGTAATTTGCATATTTCTAGACTTTGGCTTAAAAACATGGCGTTAGTGGGTGAAAACTCGAAACAGCCCCCGAACGGCCCCGTGGGTGGCACCAACACCCTCCACGGGACCAATGTAACTTGTAGGAACTGACCCCGCAGTCACGGGACTCCCGGTTTGAGAATATGACGATAATTTGTATATTTCTAGACATAGGCTTAAAAACATGGCGTTAGAGGGTGAGAACACGAAACAGCCCCCGAACGTCCCCGTGGGTGGCACCAACACCTCCCACGGGACCAGTGTAACTCATAGGGACTGACCCCGCAGTCGCGGGATTCTCGGTTTGAGAATACGATGACCATTTGTATATTTCTAGACTTAGGCTTAAAACATGGCGTTTGTGGGTGAGAACTCGAAACAGCTCCCGAACGTCCCCGTGGGTGGCACCTACACCTCCCACGGGACCAATGTAACTCGTAAGAACTGACCCCGCAGCCGCGGGACTCCCGATTTGAGAATACGAAGGTAATTTATTTCTAGACTTAGGCAAAACATGGCGTTAGAGGGTGAGAACTCGAAACATCCCCCGAACGGCCCCGTGTGTGGCACCAACATCTCCCACAGGACCAATGTAACTTATAGGAATGACCCCATAGCCGCGGGACTCCCGATTTGAGAATATGACGATAAGTTGCATATTTCTAGACTTAGGCTTAAAAACATGGCGTTAGAGGGTGAAAACTCGAAACAACCCTCTAACGGCCCCGTGGGTCTCACCAACACCTCCCACGGGACCAATGAAACTCGTAGGAATTGACCCCGCACTCGCGGGACTCCCGGTTTGAGAATACGACGGTAATTTGCATATTTCTACTTGGTTACTGATAATTTTAACTCATATATGCAATTTTTCAGCTTGATTAATTTTTTTTGTTAAACTACTTGGTTACTGATATTTTTTTTATGTATCCAATCATTTGTAGGATTTTTGCATGCGGAACAAACGAAGGAGGCAATGGTCTATAGCATGAAGATTGTTTATATGCTGTGGACATTCAGGATTTTATTTTTTGTGTTACAGCCGTGTGGGCTTTTATTGTTTAGTTTTATGGCCGTGCGGACTTTTATAATTTGATTGTTGAATTTTATGGCCATGCGGGCTTTATAATAAGCAGGTTTTACATTTACAGGTTTTGGAATGTCAAGAAAATAGAGGAAACTCTGCCCAATTTTTTTTTGGTCTTTGAATTATTAAGACGTGTCGTATTTATAAGTTTGTAGATATATTTGTTTATTAACAACGTTCTCAATTCACAATTTGTGATTTTTTTTTATTATTTTGCCAATAATAAATATTTATAACACCTCGTACGTGTCCAACGTTACACGTAGCAACCGACGGTGCACTCATAGGACCCCCAATTTTAGGATTGGACCAAAAAAATATATATATATATTTTTAAATTATAGTTAAATATGGTCATGGACTTTGTCCATGACCATTTTTATTTTTTTCGTCGCGCATAAAAATGGTCGCGGCCAAAGTCCGCGACCATTTTTAAAATTTTTTTTTTTGTCATGGTTATGGGTCGTGGACTTTGGCCGCGACCAATTTGTCATAGTTAGGCGTCACGGATGAGGGACGCGGCCAATTTTATTTTTATTTTTTTGTCACGGACGTGGGTCGCGGACTTTGACCGTGACCAATTTGTCACGGTTGTGGGTCACGGTGAGGGCCGCGACCAATTTTATTTTTATTTGTTTTGTCACGGACGTGGGTCGTCGACTTTGGCCGCGACCAATTTGTCACGGTTGTGGGTCATGGATGAGGGTTGCGACCAATTTTATTTTTATTTTTTTGTCACGGACGTGGGTTGCGGACTTTGGCCGCGACCAATTTGTCACGGTTGTGGGTCACGGATGAGGGCCGCGACCCGTCACGGTATGGGTCACGGCCCAAGTTCACGACCATTTGTCGTGACCCCTCTCGGCCGTGACCATTTTTTGGTACCGGACTTGGGCCCCGACCCACGAAAATGGTCGCGCCCGAAATGGTCACGGCCCAAGTCCGCGACCCACAGTTTTGGTCAGGGATTTTGGCCGTGACCAATCGCCAGTTTTGGTGTAGTGTAACTTGGGACGTTTAATTTGAATGAATTAATTAAATAGATCAACTAGAATAATTGGTGTAATCCCATCCCTTGTTACTTCTCACTTTTATTTTCTCACCCATCTCATATTTTAGATTTTTATTTAGTTATATTTAATTAGTATCTTCACTTACTTTTTAGTTAGTTCTTTACATCTTTGATTTAATGTAGTCTTATTTCACCTTAATGTCAAAATTGTTTTATTATTGAAAAAGCGAAAAAAAAATAGAAAAAGCAAAAAGGAAAAAACGGAAAAAAAAATGAATTACATCTTTCCTCTCTTGCATGTTTCACCCTTAGATTTGTATTTATACCTCACTTACCACTATATTCTAGTTGGTTATATATTTTTGTAGGTAATTGAGATTTTGTATTAGTGGATCTTTCAACAACGACAAATATCGAAAAGTTTTCTCTCTCACCTCCTCGTCCTCATAATTGGTTCAAGCTCAAGGTGGATGGTGTTTCAAAAGGTAATCCTGGTGCTAGTGGCTATGGGGATATTATTATAAATGAGCAATCTAACTTTGGGTTACGCTTTGCCAATTCAGATGGATATTTACTAATAATGAGGTGGAGATTTTATCTTTGTGTAAGGGGTTATAGTTATGCTTGATCCATAATATATAATTCATTATAATTGAACTAGATTAAGTGGTGGATATCATTAAAAATAGTTTGAAACCTCCTTGGAGATTCAAAGAGTGTATGGATGATATTTTGTTTAGACTCAATAAATCTCAATTTACGTTGAAACATTATTTCAAGGAATCAAATTTCGTTGCTTACTACTTTGATATTTAAGGGATTCACCTTAATCAGATGAAAATTTATTAAGATGTGACACAGCTTCCTAGGAGAGTGAGAGGAGATATTAAGCTGGATAAGATATGATGTAAATATTTAAGAATTTCTAAGTAATGGGGCTGAAATAAAGCCCAAAGTTTCAATTCTTGCATTTTGGTCATTTGGTCATTGGTTCCCCAAAGTGGTTTTGTTGTTGGCCTGTAAGTGCCTCCTAGGAGAGGTTGTTTCTCCTATATCTATTATACTTGTTGGGGTTCCATCCCTCTTAATAAAAAAATAAAATAAAATGAACACATCAAGATAAACCAAAGTGGTGAAGTTCATAAGCACTATCTATGTCCCAAAATCCAAAATGAATTGATAAAACCATTGAAAGAGAGATCAATGGTGCAAAAAGATAATAATATTGAATGAAAAAATTCCTTTTATAAAAGACTGTACTTATTATGTAAGCCATGAAGAAAAAATGCCAGTTGTAATATGACGTGTAAACATTTAAAAAATGATATATGTTGAAGAATTCTTAATAAAATTTTCAATGATTTATTATGCATCAGGGTTAGGATTTTCAATAAACCTGAATGTGTTTTGGGGAGTTTAGGGCTCAATATGTATGATGTAAGAGGACATGATTGTGATAATCGGTCCAACATGAAAAGAAAAACACATGTTTCAAAATATATTACTTAATGTAAATTCTGGAGATTTTACACGCTATGTGGTTGCCATAGTCTTAATATTAAAATTTTTATATGGTGAATTATTTTACTACAGCTATTGTGTCCATCCATGTCAGATTCCACTGGAATGGACCGACCCCAAAATTGGATGGGAGAGAAAACCAGAGTGATCCCTCTCTCCTGCGCATGCAAAGATTCAAGGATATGTGAGTCCTCTTTCCTCCACTTGTGTTGATCTTCGCGGACTGCCTCGAATATAAATCATCCATCATTAAAAGGGGATAAAGATGAAGAGATGGAGTCGCCAGCCTATTTCGTTCAAAATAGGCAAAAGAAAATATAGTTGTCCTGAGAGAACGACATCGAAGACATTCTGAAGCATATGAAACCAAGTGAATCAAGGGTCCGAGGACTAAGGTATGGAATGAGAAGGTGTTAGGCACCCATTTCGCCCTTTTCCATCTGTCATGGGCTATGATAATATTCTCCTTTCCCTTAATGTGTGATACATATGTACATGTATCCAGTGTGAATAATTGGAGAAAGAAATCGTTCGACTCACATAATGGGAAATATATAGCAGAATTATCCTAAGGAGTGTACAAATAACATTAAAACAAATATAATGTGAGAGTTCTTCGAATCACAATTCACGATGAAGGAGTTAATGCGTATGTGGAGTGCGACACAAAGATGCAGGAGTACATGGACTCGTAATACTAAAAAAAGGTAAAAGAAAATATAAAATGGATAAAATAGGAGTTGAATCCTAAGATTGGCCCGGGACGCCTACGTAGCCCAAAGGTCATCAAAGTCCACGTAATTCGATAACACACTAGGGAGTGGTTTAACCCATAATTCCTAATATAGGACTTTCTCTAGTTCATTTTTTATAAGTGCATGTGTAAAAAGTGTGAAAGATGAGGAAATCCCAATTTAGAGTTTGTAAGAAAACCTTCTTTTTGGAATTTTTATATTTTATGAAAATTAAATTTATGTGTATTAAATAATAGAAATGGAGATTTATTTTGATGAGAGAGAAGGAAATAAAGATAAGTCAAAACTAAGAAGGAAAGTAAACAACTTCTATTTATTAATTGAGTGAGATATAAATGAATAAGGTTACACCTTCTAGAGAACTTTAATTTTTATTTTTCAATGGTAGGAGGCTGATTTTAATATGATTGGGTGTTGGTGAGTTAAGGATGAAAGTAGGGTGAAAATGGAGGAGATGATGTAAATAAATTGAGAGAATGTATGTAAAATGGAATTTCAACGCATTAATTACTAGGGGAATGTTCTCATAAAGGGACCCTTGAGAATGAGGTAATAGTCTCCTTAAATAGTTAAAATTTAGGTTTTCAGGGGGTTCTAATTGGGATGGACCCTGGCCTTCCTATTAGAATAACTTTCCCCTTACTGGCCTAGGAAAGTACACACTACCAATAAGTAAGGGGTCTGGGGTGCTTAAAGGCAGTTCAGAACGGACTTTTTTTTAGAAAAAGGGATAAAATGAAAATCGTAAGTTCGAATTACATGGATGGGACCATCAGAAAGGGTATTTAGATCCCTACAAGAATCCATTGAGCAACTCTCAGGTTCGAGAGTTCACCAAAGTCAAATGGGGCTCGGAAACACTCGGTGATCTCTGAATTTTTGGAGTAAAAACGAAAGTACGCGCGAATAGTGTGGCTAATTTGCGCATGATACGAACCATTGGAAAGGAGATTCTGGGTACAACAAGATTTCATTGAGCTTTGCTCATTATGAATAGTTGGCCGAGATGGAACGGGGCCTGGTAGCACTCGATAGCCTTTTAGAGTAAAAGGTACATTTGTGCAAATCGAGAGGCTGATTTGCACACAGTATTGACCATTGGAAGGGGATTTAGAGCCCTATATGGTTTCATTGAGATTCACTTAGTTTGGATATTTGGTCGAGATCAAATGGGGTTTGATGTCACCCGATGGCCTTTAGATGAGGTCTCGAAGTAAAAAGTCATGTACATGCGAACCACCAAGCTGATTGTCTCATGGTATGGACCTTTGGAAAGGGGATGCATAGATCTATGAGGTTTCATTGAGATTCGCATAGGCAAGGGATCTAGTAGAGGTCAAATGGTGCTAAAAATACTCGAAAACTTCTAAATCAGGGTTTAGAGTAGGATTTAAGGTCTATGGTGAGAGGAGAAGTGTTGGGTACATAATGAGGTATCTAGGGGGTTACTAAGATAGGGTAGAGACCCTTGACAGGTGAGCTTAGAATAAGAAGAATTTGTCAAAAGATAGACACATCATTGATGTTCAAGAATTGGGGACCTCGTTAGGAGGTAGAAGATGGTTAGTGATATGCAAAAATATACCCTCGTCTGGGATAATGGCGATCTCATCCTTAGATGAGGGAGCAAGTGAACCAGATTACCTTATTTATGGGGTCGTACCAGAGACTAGGGTCAGTTAGTCCGACCCTCTAAGTATCAAGCAGTAGTTTGGGCACCCGGTCCAACCTAGACACTCGGCCTACCTGAAGTCGCGCCTCGGCCACACGGAAGACTTTGTTCAATCCTATCCACACACCGCATAATCCATCGTATAGATCCCTATGCAGACTAGCCTCGGCCTCAACCTCCATATGCAAGCCGAGGGTGACATCAACATAGCGCGTGGAATGGGAGACACATGGACCAACGCGCGTAGGACATATACTCCACGTGGGTGACACCGTTATAATTAGATCATTCCCTCACGTGTGGGAATATTTGGCCATCATACTCTCATGTATCACAACCAGGTGTCTCCACTAGAGAGGCTAAAGGCATCATGTTCATCCATACTAAATGTTTGGGGGGGGGGGGGGGTACACTGTACCCCTTAAGAACTATATAAACCTTTCATCTTCTAAATTGTAAAGGCCTCATTATTCACAATCCTAGAAGAACTCTGTCAAAATAGACAAAAGAGAGAGAAAGGCTTGAGTGTTGTATTTACAGGCCATTAGTGCCATACTTATAGTGAAAACCACCATTCACACTGTACAGTGGACGTAGGCTCCGGCCGAACAACTTATATTTGGTATCATCTTCTTCTTTACCTCTTCTCCTTTTGTCTATACATTTATATCTTATGTACACCATTGTTGTCTAGTTTGAGCTTACATATATCTTGACTGGGTGATACCATTTTTTGGTATCAGCAGCCTGGCGCCGTATATTCTAATAAGAAGCATCATCTATCCCTTACTTAGCTTGTCCTCATCGGAGTATTTGGTGGTAAACCAGTCCTCCCCTTCTGTGGAGCTATTTCACCATTGAAAGAGTTCCTACCGAGCTGCAAGACTTTCACTCTTTGATTCTAAGCTCATCCACCAGGCTTTCACATGGCATCAGAGTTTCCACCACCTCCACCGCTAGCTGGTGGTCCTAGCTCCAGTAACGCACCTCCTCAGTCAGAAATGGTTAAAGTGGCGGTCGCATTGAAGTCCTTTGCAGTGGGCCAACAGGCGATACAAGAGAAGTTATTTTCCTTCATTCAGAACGTAGTAATCAAACCAATTGGAGCCTCGCCGGAGCTGATTACTCCGACAGCTGGGGAGCCCCATCAGGGGGCCAGGCGACCACCTTAGTCACCTCGCAAGGATCTACCACCTCTTCAGCTGTGGAGGGACATTACTAATCCTAGGCGTTTATGCCTGGGGAGGCAAGGCCAACCCTGCCTAGAGGACCGACATAATAATTATGAGGCTGAGGATGCTCAAATTTATTACTAGGAGCCATACGAAGTATTCGGGAATACGGTACATCTAGTTCAAGGAAGTCGAGGTCATGATAGCAGGACAAGTCTAGAGGCCCGACCAAGGGGCTCAGCTTTTGCTCGATTAAGTAGTGGGTTAGCATTTGAAAGGCTCGGCTCAGTTGGATATTTAAAAGAAAGGATGTCCAGGTCAAGGAGTAATGTTGTCTTAAGAAGAGAGGCGGCATATGGACGACCCCCTCTCGGTCGAGATGAGGGAAACGAGAGGTGAATAACCTACATAGATCAGTGGTCGAGGAACCCTTTGTTTTGCTGATATTGGTAGCGGGGGATAACATCGTCCAAGCCAACACTGTTGAAGTGGTCGAGCGTCCTTGGAACTACTCCATTGAAAGGATAGAAAATAAGATTGGAGACATCCTTAAGAGTCGTGACCCCTTACAGAGGTGATACTCAGAAGGTTCTCCTTTCGTGGAAAAAATTGTCAACTTCCCAACTCCTGCCAAATTCAAGACACCGGTGGTTACTCTAAAGTATGATGGGATTACCAACCCTATGCACCATGTAGAGATGTACCAGTCGGCTGCAGATATTTACTCTGTCTTATATGAGATGAAGTGTCATGCATTCTCGAGCACTTTGATAGGATCTTCCCATATATGGTTCACCTCACTACCGAAGAACTCCATTCAAAATTTCAAGAAACTCATAGAACGATTCATTCACAACTTTTGCTTCAGTGTAAGACCCTAAAAAAAGACTACTCACCTATTGTACGTTAAACATGGGAGGAACGAGAGTCTTAGGGAATACATCACTAGGTTTAATAAGGAGAAGTTAAAAGTAAAATATTATGAGGAAAGCATTGCGATGACAACTTTGATAGGAGGCTTGCAGAAAATGAAACTACTTTGGAAGCTTATTGAAGATCCGCCAAAGTCCACGGCTGAACTACTAGATATAACCAGAAAGGTCATGAACACCGAGGAAGCTAAGTATAAGGATGAGAAGGGGACTAGTAGTGTGAGCACATTTTAATTGAAATCAAGAATGATCAAACCCCGAGATGGCGTGAGAAGTTGAAAGCTCCCCCTCAAAAAAGGAATAAAATCCTATGGTGTGAATTTCACTAAGATCATGGGCACTTAACTGATAAGTGCTTTACCCTGAAAGATGAGATTGATAGAATGCTTAAAGATGATAAGCTAAGAAAATATGTGAGCAGTCATGGTCCAAAGGAGGACGAACTGACCCCAGAAGACAAAGGGCCGATGGGTGCGGGGAAGATATCCCAGGGAAGAGGGACGACGCCTCAGATGATAATGGTGATGACGACCCAGACCTGTCGCCAAAGGACAATGATCCAAAAGGTCGACTCCATATGATCTTGTTTGATGTGAAGATGATCTTTAGAGGATTGGAAGGGTGTTGAATAGAAGTGGCTGACTGTAAGGCACATGTGATTGAGGCTAAGGCCCTTCCCAAGATTGAAGTCGTTAAATCGGTCGAAGTGGGTACAAATTAGGATAAGAGAAATAAGGTAGATATGGACACCTTAATCATGGGTTTTTTAAGACTTGACCTCAAGGGAATACTAGCTCCTCAGGATGACCCTTTGGTGATTATAACCAGAGAGCATGGGTATGACGTGCCAAGGATATTGGTTGATGGGGGAAGTTCAGTCAATGTTATGTTCTATACAGGCTTCAAAGGCTTGGGAATCAGCAAGAAGAGGCTTGTCCCTTACCATCATCCACTGATAGGGTTCAGTTGAGAAATGGTGCACCAGTTAGGAATGTATGAAATGGAGGTCAGAATGGGAGATTTTGGCCTAAGAGGCTAATAAAGCAGGTCAATTTCTTTATAATGGATGAAAGTGTATACTCAGCTTATAACATCATCATAGTAATAGTATCCCTCAAAGAATTTAAGTTCATGCCATCCACTATACACCAAATGGTTAAATTACTGACCCCTTATGGGGTAAGGGAAGTCCAAGGTGATCAAGTGTTGGCACCTGAATGCTACTTCAACTCAACAGAGGAGAGGTAAGCTCATAAGAAAGTAACCATGACCTATAATATTGATACCCTTTATCCCAGGGATAAGACGAAACTAAATAAAGGAGAAGCCACGGAAGAGGTTGAGTCCGTCATCCTCAATGAGAACGACCCAAAAAAAACCATCCAGGTAAGCAAAGCCCTGAGAAGGGATATCAAGGAAGATATGATCAAGCTCTTGAAAGAGAGGCAGAGTATCTTCATATGGAATTAGAGGATATGTCGGGAATAGATCCTAAACTCTTTTGCCATAAACTGAATGTGGATGACGATGCTAGGCTAATACGACAGATGAGGAGGATTTATTCCCATGAAAAGTATGAGGTCATCCAAGAGGAAGTAAAAAATCTGGAAAAGGCCGACTTCATAAGAGAGGTTATATATCCCAAGAGGCTGGCCAATGCAGTCATAGTTCCTAAAGATAACTGGAAGTGGAGAATGTGAGTAAACTTTACCAATCTGAATAAGGCATACCCTAAGGACAGCTTTCCTTTGCCCAGGATAGACCAAATTATTGACGCTACAGCAGACCATGAGCTAATGAGTTTCATGGACCCTTATTTTGGCTACAAGTAGATATCCATGCACTCGGATAATGAGGAGAAGAATGCCTTCATAACTGATAAAGGGATCTACTGCTACAAAGTCATGCCCTTTGGTTTAAAGAATGCGGGGGCTACCTATCAGAGACTTGTTAGCAAGATGTTTGAGGATCATATTGGAAAGACAATGGAAGTGTATGTTTATGATATGTTAACTAAGAGACTCAAGGCCGATAACCATGAGGCCGACCTCAAGCAAACATTTGACACGATAGATAGATACAAGATGAAGCTCAACCCTACAAAATGCGTGTAGGAGATGGAAAGTTCTTAGGCTTCATCATCAATCATAGGGGGATATAGGCCAACCCAGATAAGATCAAGGCCTTGGTAGAGATTAAGACACCATCTATAATCAAAGAGGCTGACCGGGAGAGTAGAGGCACTTAATAGGTTTGTATCCAGAGCCACCGACATGTGTCTTCCATTTTTTAAAGTCCTTAGAAAGGGTTTTGAGTGGAATGAGGAATGTGATAAGGAATACAAAGAGTTGAAGTCTTATCTCGGCTCCCCTTTATTATTATCGCGGCTAGTTCAAGGGGAAAAACTGTATGTGTACCTAGGAGTCTCGTAGTTAGCTATTAGCGCTGCCACCATAAGAGAAGAGGGTGAAATATAGAACCCGGTGCATTTAAACAGAAAATCACTCCAGGGGGCAGAGCAGAGGTACCCAATAATGGAAAATTTGGCCTATGCTCTGATTCACGCTTGGATAAAGATGAAGCCATATTTCCAGGCCCACACAATTGTCATCCTTACTGTTTCTCCACTCTGACAAGTCATCCGCAAGCCGAAGAAGTCCAGGAGGTTGATGACTTGGGCAATAGAGATGGGAGAATTTGATATCATCTATCAACCTAGGGTGTCAATTAAGGGGCAAGCATTAGCAGACTTTGTGGCCGAGTTCACCAGGGATGAGGCCGACAATGAAAGTTATGAGACTACAGTAATAGCCCGTATTTTTATGCTATATTAATTTGGGGATTTATTAAATTTAATGTGAATTAATTATTTAATAAAAATTCGGAAATTACTTATGTTATAATTATTAACGTGATGAGAGTTAGTAATTATGGGAAAAATTGTTGAATATCACTATTGAGCAAAGTAATATATAATAGTGGTCATATTCAATGTCACGAGTGAATAAAATGACAATTTTAGAAATTTGAGTCGGGACGCGCCCGTGTCGCGTCGGGACTAAATATTGATAAATAAAAGTAAATATTTTATAAGTTGTTCGTATGGTCGTTTTGAGTGCACCAACGCGTCCGGAAGGGTCGAGATAGTCAGAAAAGTATACCCGGGGGTTTGATTTGGGTCTCGGGGGGTTTTTAGGCCTAATTAGTACCCCGGGAGGGCATTTTAGTCATTTTGTATTTTTGGGTAATTAAACCCACGAAAATTAAAAGGGTCATATAAGATACCTGGGTTATCATCTAGGGTTAGAAAACTCAAAATTCTAGAACGACCATTGGAGAAGAGAGGTGAGAGCTCTCAAGGCATTCCAAGGCTCAAAACTCACCCGTTTGCACCGCCGCCACCGCCAAAGCGTAGATCACGAGACGGGGAACGCAACCACACCAAATTCAGCACCAAATCAGACTTCTGAAAATCCCAGGCAAGTGTTTATCTTTCTTATTTCGTTGATGCATCTATCATATTAGTTTAGGAGTAATTAGAATGAGTTTTTATGGAAGAAACCTAAAAGATGTGATAGGAAATTTCATGTAGAGATGGATTAATTGTTATTTTGGAAACCCCTTAACATGTAGAGGATTGAACCACGAATTTATGAGGTTGTAGATGAAGAAAATTCTGGAAAAGATGGATTAGTACATGTTAATGAAATTCTAGGGTTCTTGAGGTTTTATATGAATTTGGGGCTTGTTGATCCATGTTTAATAATAGAAATCTACATGCTTTACGTTGAAATTTCATAGTATGATGATATAATGTCAGTAGTATAAATTTTGGGTCGTTTGGGTATGAAAAATATGGATTTGGTGAAGGGTAGTAGATGAAACCCGTAACTTCAAAACTGCAGATTTCACATACCTGCTTGATCGAGCGATCGAGCCCGAGCTTCGATCGATCGAAGGTTCGATCGATCGAACCCCAGACCTCGATTGATCGACCCCTCCTGGCAGACTCCTATTTCCCTTTTTAAATTAGTTAAATTTAAGTTAATGTGAAATAATTCTTGGACATCCTTAATAAAATTGTTTTGGGAGATGTGGAATACCAGTAGGAAATATGAATAATGTTGGGTCCTTTAATGTGAAACGAGAATTGCATTTTGGGATAATTACATAAGGAACGATGAAATCTTGTATTAAAGGGAGAGATTACGTAAAGATGACTACAACGAAAAATAGACGAATTACCTACTGAATTGTACATTTGGAAGAATAGAGTCCATGAAGGTTACATAGTAAGTTGGAAAAACCCTTCAAATTAAAGTTAGAAACGAACCATTATACTTGATAAATAATAATGGGAAAATAAGGATAAATGTTGTGAATGTGTATTATGGGATAAACCTGGATTGATATAATAAAAGTGGTATATTTATATGATTGTGTATGCATATATTATATACTTGTAAAAATCATGCCCGCGCTACTTGCTATCCCTGAGGTTACCGCGCTGGGACGATCTTATCTCGTGTGCCTTATGGGGGATATTGACTCGTACCCTAGAAGATAGAAATCCTAGGTACAGACTATCGAATCGGTAGTCACGGTCCTAAGAGACGTGAGGGTATATACTGACCTCTTGGACTTGGAAACTATGCTTCGCCTCAATATTGTTTGTGTATGTATTTATACAGTTCAAGAGTGATTCCGAACTTGTATTCCCTTTAGTACGACTGATACGGGGATTGGATAGCAGAGTATGCCCACACCATAAATTTTTATGTGGGGTGCTGTTAGAATATATATATTATACAAGTAATTAATATATATGAACTTATGAAACACGGGAAACTGCCTACTGTGTTATGGTAAGTAAGACATGTATAATGACTCAAATTGGAAATACTTGTTTTGAGAAATATAATATGATATTGAAAAACTTTATGTATCTATAAAGTTAAAATGAGCGTTTTGTACTAAATGAAATTATCCTTTTAAACCATGATGTTGTTAAATTTTAAACCATGAGAGTCACCTAAGATAAGTTAAATCCTTGGGGAAAGATAGTGTGATATATGATTAGATAAACCATTGGTAAGGTTAGTGCGATAGGAGTGCAGATTAGAAGAGAGGTGAGAATTTCTCAAGAGAGTGTCGCACTAATATGTTGTTGCATTAGCCTGTATCAATTTAAATACTCTCTAAACGAATTTTTAAATCATATACACTATCGGGCTCTGACCCATTCCTATTCCTTTTTCTTTCTTGTATATATATATATATATATATATATATATATGTATGTATATACTACAGGTGCCCAGCCACAGGGGAGTCTTGCTTAGGATCCCTTGGAAGGAACGTGCTACAGCTTAGGTGGGAGTTGCAGGCCACTTGATTAGACGATTTCATTTACTTGATTCCACTTCTATCATTCTCAGTTATTGGGGCATGTGTCGCCCTTTCCTCTATTTATCTGTTTTACTGGGACATTTGTATTTCAGTTATTTCTAGTACTGTTACTTTGGGATTTATTCAGCATGTATGTTTTACTTTAAGTTTTAAATGCTGGGATTTAGTTGTTGAATGTTTAAATTAATTGGATTATATGTTCCAGGATTATTGTGGTGTGATTCTTTAAATATTGACTTGTTGTAGATAATTAAATCTTTATTTTCAAAATAAAATTTGGAAAGAAATGTTTAAAAATGGTTTTGACACTTAGCTTAATTAAATAGGGTGTTAAACTTGGAAAAGTTATTTTTACGACAGTGATGCTAAGGATGAACCAACTGTTCACCTTGATTTTAATTTAATAAAGGAGTGATCGCCCGGTATTTAATTAGGCGGGGTGTCACAGGTGGTATCAGAGCATCAAGTTCTAGTGTCCTTAGGATCTTTTCGGCTTATCTCGTTTCCATCTTAGCGTCTTTCAATTAGAATCCTAATATTAGGAATGTTGTGTTCATCTTTATGCGTTGGAAATTCGTGCTTTTGCGATTTGTCGATGTGAATATTGAACTTATTCAGATTAACTTTTAATTTTCAGATGGCCCGTTAGGACGAACAAGCTAATGCCATTGGGGAAGTCAATGATCAAGGACAACTCACACCTCAGGTGTCTTTAAAAGGGGTACCAATCTCCGAATTTGCGAGCATTGTGGCACAAGAAGTTACCTCTGCAGTCTTACAGTACCACGATCGCAACATGCAACTTAGAAGAGGTAAAAGACCTAGAGAGGATGGTCAAATTCATGTGACTAAAGTTGACAAATGTGCGAAGGCACCGAAGTTATGACAATAATCCACTCAAGACCGAGACAGTTCCAGAGGTAACAAAAATATTTGTAAAAGCCAAAAGTGTCGGGACCAACAAAGTCAGGGTCAGAATGAAGTCACGAAGAGGTGTTTCAGTTGTGGAGTGGACGGTCACAAACGTCAATCTTGTTCGAATCAGACTGGGGATAAACTACAACCTAACCATCGAGGAATTTCGGGACTCTGCTATAAATGTGTACAGCAGGGTCAGCAGCAGGGCCAACAGCGTATTCATCAGGGCCAACAGGGCCAGTGGCGTAGTGGTAACGGCCAGCAGGGCCGTGGTCAGCAGGGTCAGAGGGGAGGCAACTTCAAAGGCCGATGTTTTGGGTGTGGTAAGCATGGTCATAAGCGCCAGGATTGCCCAGAGGGTAATAGGGCCCCACAGCAGCAGGGTGCCCGTAATGAGCCACAGAGACCACTTTTTCCACCTGCCCTCCCAGCTACAGCCCAGGTGCCAGCCATACCAGTCATTCTAGTAGCTCCAGTGCAGTAGGGGCAGTTACAATATGGACGTGTCTGTAACGTCCATCAGATAGCAGCATCTCAGGCACCAACCGAGATAAGAGGTACGTTCCTTATACCTGGTGCTATAGGTTGAATTTTGTTTGATACTGGGGCGACACATTATTTTATAGCTACGCATTTTGCGAAGGCCTTATGGCTAGCCATAGCAGAGAGCACAGTGACGTGTGTAGACTCACCACTGGGGAGTGGTTCGCTTATTTTTTTGTATGATGGGGAGTGGGGGTAGAGATTGGTAGTTTGGTATTACCTGCAGACATGTTAGTCTTAGATATGCATGAGCATGATGTTATTATCGGTATGGATTGGCTCATAGCTTATAGAGCCATGATTGATTGCTTCGGTGGGAGCATTATTTTTTCCATTCCGGGGCAAGAGATGTTTGTAGTGGCGATGCCTCGCCCAGAGGAGGTTCGACCACTCATTTGTATTATATAGAGGAGGATACCTCTAATGAGGTTGTGATTCCGTTAGACTCGATTCCATTTGTTCATGAGTATTTCGATGTATTCCAGGCGATACCAGGCCTACCCCCCAGTCGAGAGATAGACTTTGTCATAGATTTATTACCGGATACGAGACCTGTAGCACGCGTTCCATACCGTATGGATCCGGTGGAGATGCGAGAGTTACGAGATCAGATAGAGCAGCTGTTAGGTCAGGGCTTCATTCGCAGGAGTACCTCACCTTGGGGCGCTCCAGTCTTATTTGTGAAGAAGAGAGATGGTTCACTGAGGTTATGTGTGGACTGCCGGGAGTTGAACAAGGTCACGATACGGAATAAGTATCCGTTGCCTCGAATTGATGATCTGTTCGACCAACTGAGGGGAGAAACTTTCTTTTCGAAGATAGATATGAGGTCGGGGTACCATCAGCTACGTATTAGAGAGCAGGATGTTTCAAAGACTGCCTTCTTGACGAGATATGGGTCCTATGAGTTCAGAGTGATGCCATTCGGCCTCACAAATGATCCAGCCGTATTCATGGACTTAATGAACCGAGTATTCAGAGAGTTCTTAGATTAGTTGTCATCGTCTTCATAGATGACATTTTGATATATTCACACTCCGAGGAGGAGCATGCCGAGCACTTGAGGCAGGTTCTTCAGACTTTACAAGAGCATCAGTTGTATGCTAAGTACGAGAAGTGTGGATTCTGGTTACGAGAAGTACAGTTCTTGGGGCATGTTGTTTCTAAGCAAGGGATAGCAGTCGACCTGAGTAAAGTGTCAGCGGTGAGGGAGTGGGGACAGCCCACGACACCGACAGAAGTGCGTAGTTTCTTGGGGTTAGTCGGATACTACAGGAGATTCATTCAGGGATTCTCCAAAATAGCGGTTCCATTGACGAACCTGACTCACAATGGGGTACCATATGTTTGGGATGAAGCTTGTCAATTGGCTGTCGACAAGCTGAAAGACAAGCTTACTTCAGCACTAGTCCTTGCTTTACCAAAGCCGGGTGTGGAGTACCTGGTTTACACCGATGCCTCTTTACGGGGACTTGGGGGAATACTTCAGCAGGAAGAGAAGGCTATAGATTTTGCCTCCCGCAAGCTTAAGCCGCATGAGAAGAATTACCCCACCCACGACCTGGAGTTAGCAGCGGTCGTCTTTGCATTGAGGATATGGAGACACTATTTATTGGGGGAGAAGTTTCGTTTGTTCACAGATCACAAATCACTGCAGTACCTGTTCACTCAGCGAGAGCTGAATATGCGGCAGCGCAGATGGTTAGAGTTTGTGAAGGACTATCAGTTCGACATACAATATCATCCGGGGAAAGCCAACATAGTTGCTGATGCATTGAGATGAAGATCGGTAAATGAGGTAGCGGACGTCTAGAAAGCGAAGTGGAAGGAGTTGGGTCACCAGGACGCAGTAGCCCGTTCCTTCATATCTGTTATGACAGTCACACCCGAGATTGTTATGAGGGTAATACAGGCCCAAACCACAGACCTGTTTCACCAGGAGTAGATTGTACGAATTTTAGCCGAGGGTGCTGAGTCCTATTCTGTTAATTCTGATAGGGGTTTAAGGTTTAATGGGAGGTTAGTGGTTCCGGAAGGGGCAGAATTGCGTCATGAAGTGATGACCCAATCTCACGGGTCCTGATTTACGGTACATCCTGGAGGAGATAAGATGTACCAGGATATGAGGAGGCAATACTGGTGGAGTGGGATGAAGAAGGACATTGCTGAGTTCGTGTCCAAGTGTTCTACCTGCCAGCTGGTGAAGGTGGACCATCAGAAATCGTCAGGATTGCTTCAGCCATTGGAAGTACCCACGTGGAAGTGGGAGAGTATTTCCATGGATGTTATCACAGTGTTACCTACATCACAACGGGTCCACGACTCCATCTAGGTGATTGTATACCGTTTGACCAAGGTGGCTCATTTTCTGCCGGTGCGGACAGATTTTACCACTGGTCAGTATGCTCAGTTGTTCATTTTTGAGATTGTCAGATTACATGGGGTGCCCCTGAATATTGTGTCAGATAGAGACAAGATTTTCGTGTCACGTTTCTGGGAAAGCTTTCAGGAGGCTATGGGTACTGAGTTGAGGTTGAGTTCAGCTTATCACCCACAAACAGATGGAAAGACAGAGCATACTAATCAGATGTTAGAGGATATACTACGCATGTGTGTTCTTGATTTTGGAGGAGGTTAGGAGCCACATCTTCCACTGGTAGAGTTTGCTTATAATAACTCTTATCAGTTTACGATTGGTATGGCTCCATTTGAGGCTTTGTATGGTCGGCCTTGTCGTTCTCCAACTTGTTGGCTCGAGGTGGGGGATAACAAGTTGCTAGGACCAGAGGTAATTTAGGAAACCTCCGCGAGGATTGAGATGGTTAGGAGTCGCATTCGAGTAGCCGAGGACAGACCGAAGAGCTATGCTGATGCGAAATGGTTCTTTCGGGAGTTTAATGTGGGGAACCAAGTGTTACTGCGTGTATCTCCTATGATGGGAGTGATGAGGTTCGAGAAGAAAGGTAAATTAGCACCGAGGTACGTGGGACCATTTCCCATTATCGAGAGGATTGGGCCGGTAGCATACTGATTGGGACTACCAGAGCATTTACATCGCATTCACGATGTATTCCACATCTCGTCGTTGAGACGGTATCTTCGGGATGATATGGCCCATACTCACATCGCGATAGATGAGATTGACTTACAGCCTGATAGCTCTTACGAGGAGAGACCAGAGGCTATCCTAGACTATAGTGAGAGGATATTGAGGTCGAAGATAGTTCCACTTGTACGGGTCCAGTGGGAGCATCATAATGTGGAGGAATCCACTTGGGAGCGCGAGGCCGATATGCGCAATAGATATCCAGATTTGTTCTTACCAGGTATGCCTTATTTTTTGAATTTCGGGACGAAATTCCGTTATTAGGGGAGAAGTATGTAATAGCCCGTATTTTTATACTATATTAATTTGGGGATTTACTAAATTTAATGTGAATTAATTATTTAATAAAAATCCAGAAATTACTTATGTTATAATTATTAACGTGATGAGAGTTAGTAATTATGGGAAAAATTGTTGAATATTACTAATGAGAAAAGTAATATATAATAGTGGTCATATTAAATGTCACGAGTGAATAAAATGAAAATTTTAGAAATTTGAGTCAGGAAGCGCTCGTATCGCGTCGGGACTAAATATTGATAAATAAAAGTAAATATTTTATAAGTTGTTCGTATGGTCGTTTTGAGTGCGCCAACGCGTCCGGAAGGGTCGAGATAGTCAGAAAAGTATACCCGGGGGTTTGATTTGGGTCTCGGGGCATTTTTAGGCCTAATTAGTACCCCGGGAGGGCATTTTAGTCATTTTGTATTTTTGGGTAATTAAACCCACGAAAATTAAAAGGGTTATATAAGATACCTGGGTTATCATGTAGGGTTAGAAAACTCAAAACTCTAAAACGGCCATTGGAGAAGAGAGGAGAGAGGTCTCAAGGCATTCCAAGGCTCAAAACTCACCCGTTTGCACCGCCGCCACCGCCAAAGCGTAGATCGTGAGACGGGGAACGCAACCACACCAAATTCTGCACCAAACCAGACTTCTGAAAATCCCAGGCAAGTGTTTATCTTTATTATTTCGTTGATGCATCTTTCATATTAGTTTAGGAGTAATTAGAATGAGTTTTTATGGAAGAAACCTAAAAGATGAGATAGGAAATTTCATGTAGAGATGGATTAATTGTTATTCTGGAAACCCCTTAACATGTAGAGGATTGAACCACGAATTTATGAGGTTGTAGATGAAGAAAATTATGGAAAAGATGGATTAGGACATGTTAATGAAATTCTAGGGTTCTTGAGGTTTTATATGAATTTGGGACTTGTTGATATATGTTTAATAATAGAAATCTACATGATTTACGTTGAAATTTCATAGTATGATGATATAATGTCAGTAGTATAAATTTTGGGTCGTTTGGGTATGAAAAATATGGATTTGGTGAAGGGTAGTAGATGAAACCCGTAACTGCAAAACTGCAGATTTCGCATACCTGATTGATCGATCGATCGAACCCAGAGCTTCGATCGATCGAACCCCAGACCTCGATCGATCGACCCCTCCTGGCAGACTCCTATTTCCCTTTTTACATTAGTTAAATTTAAGTTAATGTGAAATAATTCTTGGACATCCTTAATAAAATGTTTTGGGAGATGTGGAAGACCAGTAGGAAATATGAATAATGTTGGGGCCTTTAATGTGAGACGAGAATTGCATTTTGGGATAATTACATAAGGAACGATGAAATCTTGTATTAAAGGGAGAGATTACGTAGAGATGACTACGACGGAAAATAAACGAATTACCTACTGAACTGTACATTTGGAAGAATAGAGTCCATGAGGGTTACATAGTAAGTTGGAAAAACCCTTCGAATTAAAGTTAGAAACGAACCATTATACTTGATAAATAATAATGGGAAAATAAGGATAAATGTTGTGAATGTGTATTATGGGATAAACCTAGATTGATATAATAAAAGTGGTATACTTATATGATTGTGTATGCATATATTATATACTTGTAAATATCATGCCCGCGCTACTTGTTATCCCTAAGGTTACCGCGCTGGGACGATCTTATCTCGTGTGCCTTTTGGGGGATATTGACTCGTACCCTAGAAGATAGAATCCTAGGTACAGACTATCGAATCGGTAGTTACGGTCCTAAGAGACGTGAGGGAATGTACTAACCTCTTGGACTTGGAAACTATGCTTCGCCTCAATATTGTTTCTGTATGTATTTATACAGTTCGAGAGTGATTCTAAACTTGTATTCCCTTTAGTACGACTGATACGGGGATTGGATAGCAGAGTATGCCCACACCATAAATTTTTATGTGGGGTGCTGTTAGAATATATATATATATATATATATATATATATATATATATATATATATATATATATATTATACGAGTAATTAATATATATGAACTTCTGAAACATGGGAAACTGCCTACTGTGTTATGGTAAGTAAGACATGTATAATGACTCAAATTTGAAATACTTGTTTTGAGAAATATAATATGATATTGAAAAACTTTATGTATCTATAAAGTTAAAATGAGCGTTTTGTACTAAATGAAACTATCCTTTTAAACCATGATGTTGTTAAATTTTAAATCTTGAGAGTCACCTAAGATAAGTTAAATCCTTGGGGAATGATAGTGTGATATATGATGAGATAAACCATTGGGAAGGTTAGTGCGATAGGAGTGCACATTAGAAGAGAGGTGAGAATTTCTCAAGAGAGCGTCGAACTAATCTGTTGTTGCATTGGCCTGTATCAATTTAAATACTTGCTAAACGAATTTTTAAATCATATACACTCTCGGGCTCTGACCCGTTTCAATTCCTTTTTCTCTCTTGTATATATATATGTATATACTACAGGTGCCCAGCCACAGTGGAGTGTATTTAAGCTACGTTAACAAAGAGAATAAAAATTATAGGTTGTGTCGGATATCCCTCACCTCAAGTTAATTAGTATAAAATGGCTACATGGGATAACGAGTTATTAAGATTGCGTCTCGTTTCGACAGTTAATTAAATCCAGAGTTGTCACACCCCTAAATTCGCGTAAGAGAACTAATCATATTTTGGCGTCAACTAATATCCCAAAAATTACACACGTAAGGTCATAAATACGGAGCATGCATGATATACCCTGTTAAATCTCCTAGGCATAATAACTAAGACAACCCACTCGAAATAGACCCCTAAAACTCCATAACCAAAGCAAAGCAGCCCATCAACCCATAGGTGAGTTCAATCCAACACAACCTAGACTAAATTAGATAAAAAGCATGGTAAATGACATGAATTGAAAGAAATAAAGTAAACCTAATTAACAAAGAAATAAATAACAAGAAATGAATATTAACTAGGCATGGAAATGAAAGGAATCAAGTAAAGAAAATAATAAACAAATGAAAGAGACAATGGAAATGAAGCTTACATACATAAAAATGGGCAAAACACCCAAAGGAAAATGGAGAAGGGCCAAATCTCCTTACAAACCCTAAACCTAATGTAAAATATAAGATATTTTCAAAAGAGAACAAAGGTTCTCTCATATAGTAATTTGGAAAATAAAATATAAAAGAAAAAGAAAAAGAAAAGAAAAGAAACAAGTTGCCAAATATCTGTGATACCCGGTCGATCGGTCCTCTAGGAAAAATCCCACTGTCTTCAGCCTAAGGAAAAATCACAAGACGCGGTCGATTGGCCCCCTGGGCGCGGTCGACTGGTAATTTGTTTTCTGGTGCTCATTGGTCTTCACATCGGAGAAAATGTTAAGAACAGAAATGTCCATAACTTCTTCGTCCGAACTCAAAACGATGCGCCATTTGTGGCCACTCGATGTTAACTCAATAAACTACGCTTCTATGGAAATTCCATGAGTTTAAGATGAAGGGTGAATTTACTAAAATGACCTTGATGTATCATCCGGTGACGAAACTTCTCCGAAATGCAACCGATCCTCACTTTTAGCGTTCCAATACCTACAAAAGAACAATTAAACCATGCAAAACATATATATGTCCAAATCCGAGGTTGTCTGATTAACGAGCATAAATATAGGAATTAAGAATGTAAAAGTTCTAGAATTCATTAAGATAAAGGGTGAAAATATATAATATTCGTAACGTATCACACCCCCTAACTAAGACATTGCTAGTCCCTAGTGATGAAACAAACAAGACCAGTCCATAGAAGGCGATACACAACGTATATGTGCATCAAAATATAAAAGTAACTTTCGTAGGGAACACGATTATATTTAGCATATGCAATAAGCCGTTAAACCCTTAGGTTACCTTAGTGGACAAGTGTCGTCTCGTGAGGGTTTTTGGGGATGAAACCCACAAACATCATGTGGTTTCCTCAAAATATGCCCAATCACATGCGACACACCCAATAATAGAGAAAAATATTTCATATACATTATTAGCAAAGCGAATGAATTCACACAGAAGTACGTATTATTAACATTATAGAATGAACTTCGTTGAATTGAAACCTTAAAATGTGGGAGGAGAGCAAGGACAGGCAAAGTATGATTTGGCAAAAACTTATATAAACCGGATAAAAATTAAAGCAAGCATATATCCAATCATCACGGGAATTACAATCATCAAGTAAATTCACTCGAAACATGGAGTTAAGACACGAAAAATGCGGGAATAAAGAGTAAATGTAAATGGAAACTAGGCCGCACATATGTCACAAATGAAGAACGCTATATATAAAATGAAAAATTGTAATCTCAATGAAAGATACCACTCATTAAAGGAGGCGAAATGCATTTTCACAGATTATCAAAACTATTACAAATTTTAAATTAAATTCACCCTAAGATCATATAGGACTTATATAGGGTTGTAATGTAGGTATGCGGTTAAGGTATGAAATGAAAGGTATGTATGTAAAAATTCAAAGTGTTTGGAGTTGAAAACTCGAGAAAATGGGAAAAATGTGGGCAATATCAAAAATGGAAAGCAAGCTCCACAAAAGGCACTGAATATAAAAATGGGGAGAGTAATCAAATCTTATTGAACATTATGAACACCATATACAAACTTCCTTTTTTTTTTCTTTTTTTCTTTTTCTCATGTTTTTTTATATTTATATTTTTTTCTACTTTTTCTTTTCTTCTCCTTTTTATTTTCTTTACTTTTCATACTCTCACATGCCTAAATTGCAACCACATAACACGAACATCATTCAATCCCAAGTATCATTCTAAATAAAGGTACGGAAGGTAATATGTATGGCTTATAACTCCAATGTGGAGTTGGTTATGGGATTTCGGGGTTATGAAACAAAAGGATACTATTTAGGCTCAAAGGGGTTGACGAGGGTAAACATATAAGGTGAGGTCAAGGTCAATATGGGTGATATAACAAAGATGACCTATGATCATTTTCTAAAGTCTATGCAATTATCGAGTAAAAAAAACTTTGAAAATCATGCTCAAGTAATACATTTCATATATGAACTCAATTAATGAACGATCAAATGAAAGAATAGAGAGTTCACCAATGACTGTAACTTTTTCAAAGAGGAAAGAATAGTGTATACAATCACAGACGACGAAAGGTACAAAGCTTACTTGGTGTAAGTATATGCGATGCAACAAAATATTACAGAGTTATAAAAATCTTAAACCAAATCAATAAAGCAAGAAAAGAGCATGTGCTCATGGGATTAAAGTTTAATTCATGAATTTATTCATAATATCAATAATTAGGACTAAAGTCTAATAACTCCTAAAATTGAGAACATGCATCATTGAGTTGTCTATTCGATACGACAATTATTAAAATTTATTATTGAAAACAAAGGCAAAATGCCCAACAAAGGAGAAAAAAGAAAGAAAATCTTTTTGAAAATTTTCAAAATTTTCTAAGAAAGCATACTTAGTAACTAACATGTAATTAAATCAAATAAACTACCAATGAATGGATAGAATAGACCACACACCCAACTTAAAACCTGACATTGTCCTCAATGTTAATTAAGAACCAAGTTAAAGAGAGGAAAAGATCAATATTATACAAAATGGAGCGATATCGTGAAAGAATAAGTCCAATGATTCTACAAAACATGTTAGTACCAAGAATAGAAAAAACAAATAACAAAATCTTAATTAATTACCCTAGACTATAAGTAACAATAAAGAAAAATAAAACTAACTATTTACAACCAACAATTTTAACTTCTAACTACTATACACTAGAAGTTGAAAATTTTGAGGGTCCACTCAAAACACGGTTTGACTTTGAAAGATCCACGGTGGACCATACTTTTCATGCATGCCTCCCGAAATATAATAATTCCTTTTAAACAACGGAAGGCATGTGCAAGGCGTAAGAAATGAACCATCCCGAATTAAAAAATTTGGTGGGAGGTTGGGGGATTTAGATAAGACGAGTGATAAATACACATGGGGGCCAAGAAAAAATGAATCATCTCCCAAGTATTTTGAAATTGGAATGGGAGGGGGAACACATGAGGGAAAAGATGCCTTTATGGAAGGCGACTCGAGAAAGTACTCCTCATTGGTGAAAAGGTTAAACCTTTTAAAGTTCGAAAATGATTCATCAGTACTTGCAACAGTGTGGCAACGGAGAATGAAAAGGGGGAGGAAAGAAATTCAAACTCAAGAGATGAGTTATCATCAAAGTTGGAATTTCGAAGGAAATAAGATCATTTTCAATTAAACTTTCTTCTTTGGGATCCAAAGACGAAATCATTTTATTGCAAATGGATACTACATCCATTTCATCATCACTTTAATTCTCTATTAAACCACGGGCCAAGTCCAGATTGGTTTGTTCCAAAGTAGGCAAAAAATCCTCATTTGGTTCAAAACATTCCTCGAGTTCAAAAGTTTCGGAAGAAAAATCGTCGTCGGATTCAAATAATAAATCCAACTCATGCCCCCAACAATGATTTTATTCCCGATAACCATTTTCAATTTTCTCATTTTCAAGCATGCACAAACCATCACCGAATATCATAGGCTGGGGTGCGGATTCTTGCAAATGAGAACTTTGAAAATTATTATCGGAACTATACTCAAGCTCATTATTATAAGTATTTTGAAAACTATTGCAATTTGTTTCAAAATTCCTATTATAAGGAATTAGAGGCCCAAAATCATTTTCCTCCTCCTCAACATACATGCACTCGACAACTTGACTTTTGTAATACTCGCCCAAAGTCATTTTTGAATTTGAAATTTTTTGGGACTCTAAGTATTGACCAAAAGTCATAGGAGTACGGGGATTTTGAGAAATATCATAATGATTACCGAAAGGATTGGACTAAGACATGCTTACCCCAAAGATAGCTCGAAGTGGATAATTCCATAAAGTGATGCGTGTGCGAAAAATACTACGAAATAATAAATCAAATAAATTCTTAAACAGACTTATCCCCAGCAACGATGCCATTTTAATACGCAGGGGTTTGTCGCGACGTCGTGTCACCGATGTCGGTCATTTGTTATATTCGTCTCACCAACTCTATACAAAACCTAAACTATGACTACACTCTTTTAAGGGAGTATAGCGATCAGTCCGGGTATCGAAAATCCACCGAGACGAGTTGCTAGAATTTAATTTTTTTAATACTTCTAAAATAAAAGTGTAAAAGATAATTTTAACAAAAAGGAAAAGATAATAAAGAGAAAAAATGATATTAGGCGAGTGTATTTAAGTTAAGTTAAAAAAGAGAATAAAAATTATAGGTTGCGTAGGATATCCCTCACCCGGAGTTAATTAGTATAAAATGGTTACATGGGATAACGAGTTATTAAGATTGCATCTCATTTTGACAGTTAATTAAATCCAGAGTTGTCACACCCCTAAATTTGTATAAGAGTCTAATAAGATTTTGGCATCAACAAATATCCTAGAAATTATGCACTCAAGTTCATAAATTCGGACCATACATGATATACTCCGTTAAATCTCCTAGGCGTAATAACTATGACAACACACTTGAAATAGACCCCTAAAACTCCATCACCGAAGCAAAGCAACCCGTCAATCCATAAGTGAGTTCAATCCAACACAACCTAGACTAAATTAGCTAGAAAGGATGGTAAATGACATGGATTGAAAGCAAGAAAGCAAAACTAATTAGCAAAGAAATAAATAACAAGAAATGAATATTGAGTAGGCATGGAAATGAAAGGCAGCAAGTAAAGAAAGCAATAAATAAATGAAAGAGACAATGGAAATGAAGCTTACATGAATATAAATGGGCAAAACACCCAAAGGAAATGGATAAGGGCAAAATATCCTTACAAACCCTAAAACTAATGTAAAATGTGAGATATTTTCAAAACAGAACAAAGGTTCTCTTATATAGTAAGTTGGGAAAGAAAATAGAAAAGAAAAAGAAAAACAAAAGAAAAGAAACAAGTTGCCAAATATCTGCGATACCCGATCGACCGCGAGGTCATGATCGGTCCTCTAGGCAAAAGACCACTGTCTTTGGCCAAAGGAAAAATCACAAGACGCGATCAACTGCCCCACTGGGCGCAGTCGACCGGTACTCTATTTTATGGTGCTCTTTGATCTTCATAAGGGAGAAAAAGTTAAGAATGGAAATGGCCATAAGTTCTTCATTCGAACTCCAAACGATGCACCGTTTATGTCCACGCGATGTTAACTTAATGAACTACACATTCGTGGAAATTCCATGAGCCGGATATAAAATGGAATTGACTAAAATTCCCTTGAAGTACCATCCAGTGTCGAAACTTCTCCGAAATGCAATCGATCCTCACTTTTAGCGTTCCAATACCTACCAAAGCAAAATTAACCACTACTAAACATATATTTGTCCAAATCCGAGGTTGTTTGGTTAATAATCATAAATATAGGAATTAAGAACGTAAAAGTGCTAGAATGCATTAAGATAAAGGGCATAAATATGCAATATTCATGACGTATCAGCAAGCGCAACTAGGAGGAGGGTACCAGAAAATGAAGGGAACCTTGTCAGAGAGAAATTTCTCTAAAGATGGTATTGTGTGGAGCCTCTTCGTTGATGGGTCATCCTATGATAATGGAAGTGGTGCTGAATTGATATTATCACTGTCAGATGGCACAGATATTGAATATGCCTTGAGGTTCAGCTTCAAGGCCTCCAATAACGAGTTCGAATATGAAGCTCTCATAGCGGGCATCGCCTTAGTCAGGGCTCTAAATATCAGCCAACTCCTAGTCCTCAGTGATTCAAGATTGGCGGTAAACCAAATCTTGTGGGCATATGTGGTGAGAGATGCTAGAATGGAAAAATACTTGGAGAGAGTAAGGTCAGTATTGAAGAGCTTCAAAGAGGTGAAGCTGAAGAGAATACCTCGATTGGACAATGGATGAGCTGATGCACTTGTAAGACTTGCCTCAGCCATAAGAATGGAGAGGAAAAGGATGGTGCCAGTAGAAATCCTACACCGGCCGATCATTGAGGAAGAGGACATCACTTTTTGGTCTTGTCTAAACTTAGCTATGGGAGTTTCATGGATGAATCACCTCATCAAATACATCAAAGAGGGGGAGTTATCAAAGATAAAAAGTTAGAGAAGGAACTTGAGGTATAAAGTCACCAAGTTATCCAGTATAAGAGACACGTTATATAAAAAAAGGGTTCTTGCTTCCTCTCCTCAGGTGTGTCCATCCATCTGAGGTAGCATATATCCTTAAGGACGTATATGAAGGCTCTTGCTCCAGTCATATTAGGGGCAGATCTCTGGCCAAGAGGATTATTACCCAGGGGTATTGGTGGCCAACCTTGGCCATAAATATTATAGCATATGTCAAGAAGTGCGACAAATGTCAGAGGTTTGCTACCATTCCCCATCAACGTCAACAGTCTCTGACCTCAACCACATCTCCTTGTCCATTTGCAGTATGGGGAATTGATCTGGTAGGATCCTTGCCCAGAGCTGTGAATAATTATCGTTATCTGATCATAGCGATAGATTAATTTTTGAAGTGGGTGGAGGCCAAGCCGATGATTACAATCACAGAAAATAAGTCCTTCCAATTTATCTGGAAAAATATCATTTGTAGATATGGCTTGCCCAACACCCTAATTTTTTATAATGGAACACAATTCAAGAACGTTTCCCTGGAAAAGTATTGCAAAAGGGTCGGTATCAAGCAATTATTCTCCACTCCTGGTCGACCCCAGGCTAATGGGAAAACGGAAGTGACAAACATAACGATTCTTGATGGCATTAAGAAGAAGCTAGAGGATGCACAAGGAAGATGGATCAAGGAAGTGTACGCTGTCTTATGGGACTACAAAACTACGGAGAGGACCCCTATTGGGGAAACCCGATTTATGCTTTCTTATATATCGAAGGAAGTCGTACCAACCGAAATAGGTTTACCCACTCATAGGGTTCAGACCTATGACCCTGAGAATAATAGTGATGATTGGAGGCTTGATTTAGATCTTGTAGAAAAAAGAAGAGAGGACGTTGAATTTAGGCAAGCTGCCTACCAGAAAAGAACAACAAAATTCTAGAGTAAGCGGGTTAAAGCGCGTCCACTGAAAGTAGAAGATGTGGTACTGAAGAAGACATGGGAAAAACCCAATAAGCTTCACCCAAATTGTCATGGACCATACAAGGTAGTCGAAGAGGTGGTGTCGTGGATATATAGATTGGAAAACTTGGAAGGGGAGTCATTCTCCAACCCATGGAATGCTGATCACCTGAAGAAATACTACCAATGAAATGATAGTACTATCTTGTCTGCGTTCTATTGTAAGACATGTGTATGAGACTTAGATGAAAGAAATTTAATGAAATCAAAGTGTTCAAAGTGTTACCCCATATGTTGTTTGCCTATTCAAATATTAAAATGTTCCAGGTTACCTTAAGCTGCAAAATATCATTCGTGGTGAAATAAGCTTAACTTAGAGGACCCACTCACTTGTCTTAGACGAGGATGCATGGAGGGGACGACCCTCCACAGACTCTTAAAAATACGAGGGAGCACTTAATGCCTAAAACACCATAATTTGGTGGGTGAAAATTATTAAAAATAACTTAAGTGTGGTTGATTGTTAAAACATCATTAACTTGGTGGACTCACTCCCTCGGCTGAGACGACAGTGCATGGAGCAAATGACCCTCCACACATTCTGAAACAGGCGAGGGAGGATTTAATACCTAAACATCATAATTTGGCTTGTACAAATTATTAAAAATCATTTAAGTGTGGTTGATTGTTAAAACATCATTAACTTGGTGGACTCACTCCCTCGGCTGAAACGATAGTGCATGGAGGGGAGGACCCTCCACACACTCTCAAAAAGACGAGGGAGGACTTAATGCCTAAAACACCATAATTTTATGGGTACAAATTATTAAAAATCACTTAAGTGTGGTTGATTATTAAAACATCATTAACTTGGTGAACTCACTCCCTCGGCTGAGACGATAGTGCAGGGAGGGGACGACCCTCCACACACCCTAAAAAAGACGAGGGGGGACTTAATGCCTGAAACCTCATAATTTGGTGATTATTAAAAATCTCTTAAGTGTGGATTGATTGTTAAAACATCATTAACTGGGTGGACTCACTCCCTCGGCTGAGACGACAGTGCATGGAGGGGACGACCCTCCAGACACTCTCAAAAAGATGAGGGAGGACTTACTGCCTAAAACCCCATAATTTGGTGGGTGCAAATTATTAAGAATCACTTAAGTGTGGATTGATTATTAAAACATCATTAACTGGGTGGACTCACTCCCTCGACTGAAATGATAGTTCATGGAGGGGACGACCCTACGCACTCTCAAAAAGACGAGGGAGGACTTAATGCCCAAAACACCATAATTTGGTGAAATCACTTAAATGTGGGTTATTGTCATTGAACATCATCAACTTGGTGTCATTCAAAACAACATAAGTCAAAAGCAAGATTTTATTAATTTAATGAGGTACAGTACGAAAAGAGCAATGTCCGTATGCTTCAAAAAGGAAGTGGGTACAAAGAAGAGGGTATGGGCCATAGGTGGCCACCCTACTGGGTCGAATTAGCGGGGTTAAAGACTCGGTCTCATTGCCAGTAGTGGCGATATGCTGACCTTCTGAGTGCCCACCGACAGTCACCGTGGGATCAACAAATGTCCCTTCACCTTTAGCTATTGTCAAAGACTCCATATGGGACAGAGCCTCAGCCATTGGAGGTCCTTCAAGGTCAACAACCTCCAGAGAAGGTACGACGGAAGATACCGCATCAACAAACATTAATACGACACATCGACAGGCTATCTTAACTCATCTCTCCAAGTACTCCAAGGCAAAGCCTTGGAACTCGTTCGAGGTCTTATACGCTTTAACAACATCTAGCCCAACTTTCTTTACTGCTTCAACAAGGTCAGCTTCGAATTTTATGACTTGATTCCTTAAAGCCTCATCCTTCTCAGTAATGATGATATCCTTAAGCTTCAACTATTTGTTATGATCAAGTTTGAGCTCATCTATGGCCTACTGATGAGAGGTTTTGAGCTCATCCTACTGGGTTCTAAGGTCATCCTCGACCTGAATTTCTCTCTCGAACTCCTGGAACTTTTGTTGATTCTCAGCCATCCATTTGGTGGATGAGGTCAAGGAAAAAAATGACTGCAATAATCCAAGGCAAAGTCAGGAATAAACCTAGTATATTAGCATATGTATAACAAAGGTCAAAAGGATAAGGGAGATATTTATGCCAGGTGGTGAAGTCCAAAATCAAAGAC
This sequence comes from Sambucus nigra, assembly GCA_949130495.1. Taxonomy (NCBI): domain Eukaryota; kingdom Viridiplantae; phylum Streptophyta; class Magnoliopsida; order Dipsacales; family Adoxaceae; genus Sambucus; species Sambucus nigra. The sequence goes on along the minus strand of OX422210.1, from coordinate 558,510,058 downwards.
CTTGGTCGGGGGCATCTTGGCCAAGAACTCGCAGTCAGAAGTTGACGGGGCTGAAAACATGGATACCTTTGTAGCTCTAAGGTTGGTGACTAAAGAGGTGGGGTCGGCCTAAGTTGGGTCAGGTTGGCTGACCAAAACGCCCCTAACGATGAAGACGAGCTGACATCAAAGAAGGTTATTTCAGTGGCCTCTGCCATCTGCCTCATTGCAGGATCGGGCTGAGTGTCAAAAGAGGCCTCCGACTCCTTACTTTTTTATGAAACCTCAGTAGTTGCCCCCCTGCTGTGGTTTTCTTAAGGGGAGGCTGTTGTTTGTTCTTCTTCTTACTGAAACCTGTTAATAAACTTAGAACAGTCATCTCCCAAATATCATCTAAGACATTAGGAGGACGGTTTACAAAAAATAGGATGGCATGTCAGAAGCAATTAATAAGACGAAGGAAGACCTTGGAAAAAAATAAATAGACAGCTCACATAATTCTTTAAGGGGGTCAACCCCTAGACCATATTCTTTAAGAAGCTTTGGGTTCATTAAGTCTTCAAATTTAGGAAGAGCAACCTCAACTCCCTGCTCTCTCAGGTAGTCGTCCACATCCCTCTCAGTAAGGATGAGGCCAGGGTCAGACCTTGCTTCCATCGAAGGATTGGACCATGCTTGAGGGACCCTCGGACTGTCCTCTGAGGGGTCGGCCTCGACTGGGAATTCCCAGGTTCCAGAAAATATGAAAAACCTTTTCTTCCAATAATGGTTTGAAATTTAGGCGCTGGGGATGAGTTTTTTGTCTGACTTCCTGACACGCTGGTTCATCTGTGAAAGATTTTTTCCACAGGGAAATATACCCTAGGATAATTCTCTAAGAGTTAGGAGGCAGTTGAGTTGGAGCAACCCCTAAGGCAGATAATATGGCGATGACAGCAGGATGAAGGGGAAGTCTGATGCTGACCCTAAAAATTTGCTCATACATAGTAACTTCCCCCTCTCGTCCTTAGAAAACTTTCTCATCCTTATCTGGGACCCTTATTATAACGTAGGATTCGATACTAAATGAGTGTCTCTATACCAAGAGATCACATTCTTTAATGGATGAGGTGTATGAAGAGGCTTACGAATTAATTACCTCTTCTTCGGCTTTATTGCCCTCGTCCTCTTCCTCACCCTCATCCTCATCCTCAGTAAGGATAGGAGGGCCATCTGGGAAACTTACTTGAAACTCACTGGGGGACATTTTTGTCACAGGGATAACATTTGGATTAACTATGGGTTCGACCTTCTTAGGATGGATGGTGTTTGATGGGTCCTCTCTCCTAGACGTCTCGGCTTCAAAGGAGGATGACACTCTGGTTTATGGTTCCCCCATGGTCTCTTCTTGATTTTGGAGTTCGTCTTGAGGGTGAGACGAGTCGACGATTTCAGCTAGTGTGGCCAAAATTTTGGCTAATGGAATGGGAAAGATGGGTCATACCTAGACAGGGTCGGCCTTACATCTAGCCTCGCCCTCTTCCTCGACCATACGGATCTCTTGAAAGCACCTTTCTCTAAAAGTGGGAAATTCCTCGGCCAACTTATAGAGCCTTCGTAGCATTCGTAGGATGACCCTAGACTTGTAGAGATTTTTAAGGGAAACCATAAACAAGTAAAGTTGTTGACCAGTTTGATCGCAGGATCAAATTGAAGAAAATGACCCATTTGGAGGATTAAACAATCAAGAACACTAAAGAAGATCACTGGAGAAGGTGACCAGAATCCTGATGGTAAAAATTGCTCTGGGTTATTTAGTACTTACATGAGCCAATTGATAAGGACCAAAAATTGTATATTTTATACCTCGAATATACGTATTTTAGTTTCTAATTCTCGACAAATTAGGTCTTATGCACTTTATTCGGTATTTTTTAGGTCGAATGCACGTTGCGGTGTCCAGGCACGTATTTCAAGGCAATTGTGCAGATTATGGAGCTAATTACCAATCCCGTAACCATAGCCTTCCCTAACCTAGCCTAAACTCTGTCCCGTGCCGTGTGTGTTTGATTTGTTCCCTTTCGTATTTTGTTTTTTTTAGTTGAGTCGTTTTCATTTTTAGAATTTATTTTACATTTATTAGGAATTTTCTAGGATGCATTTCCAATTTTTATATTATATATATTTTTTATTTTTATTAGTTTTTAGTTTTATTTTATTTTATCTTATTTTATTAAGATTAGTTTTTTGGAGTTTATTTTTATTTTTATTATGTTTTACTTTTTTTTATCTTTACTTTTTATATTTTTATTAGGTTTTTAGTTTTATTTCATTTCTTTTAGTTTTATTTTATAGGTTAGAATTTTTATTTTAATTTTAGTTTTTATAGATTTTATTTTTTGTAGGATTTTAGTTATTTTAATTTTCATTTTTGTAGGGTCAAATTAAACACACACACACAAACATCCTACACTCACATACACTCTAAACTAATACATCACCCTCATACTATCACCCTACACCTTTAAACACTCAAACCCCTCATCGTCTTCTTCAACGTCCCATTACCCACCTCTTTCTCTCTCTCTCATCAACCTTCCATTACCAAACAACAACAAGCTCAAAACCGATACGCTTTATCTCTCCTTACTCGCCCCTACCCCAGACTTGTCTATCCGATGAAGCCCGGATCCCCCCAGCCTTGAACCCGACCTCACTACCCCGTACCCCCATTTTCAACCTAACCAAACCCCTCCTCAATCTCCTTCGTAACCAGAGCTCCGATCGACTTGATCTGACCCATCTGATCCAATTTAGCACCTACTCCAATCTGACATCAACCCATAACCAGCTGATCCACATGCCATGGATGCCCAACCCACTGCCCACCTACAAACCTCATGCCGGACCACCTCCTATCCCATTATCCGTCAGCCCCTACAGCGAAAACCCAAACCCACTCAGCTTTACCTCCGACCCAAGTCCAAGACCCATTTCCCATGTCTACCCATTTCATTTCTCAAAGATCTTCCCACCATTTCTCCACGCCTGCCAAAATACCAAAACAAAACCAAATGACCACAAACCCACATGCGTTAAAAGATGCCACTTAACCTTTTACTATCATTTTCCAAAAATTCCCCCAAACACTCTTTTAACCAAATCTGTTTTTGTCTCCATTACCCCACTTCCCACATGACCTCATACAACCCATGCACATTTGTGCATTTTACTGAATTGACCCTCACCCACACCTTATACAACCTCTTGCACCTTTATCCTCCCATTTTTACCCCCATGTTCCATGCCTACTATTTAAAGGATGGAAGACCCCATTTGAAGAGATATCATTGTGTAGACAGAATTCTAGGGAGAGATAATTAGAGTAGAAAATAAATTAGGTAGAAAAAATACTTTGTAAATAGTTTTTATTTTTATTTTTACAGATGTGTGAGGATAAATTGTGAGTAATTCAATTGAGTATTATATTGAATTGATTATTGCTGGATGCTCATATTGGATGGATGGTGCTTGATTTCAATGAAATAAGAGTTCAATTTCACTCCAAGAGATTGGGTTTGATTGTTCTCTTCTCTTCTCATTTATTTTATGCCTATGATTATTAATTTGTCAAATTTCAGACCATGTGTTGATGTAAAAAATTAGATCACTCTAATAATTCAATCACAGATAAATAAATGAGACAAAATATTTTTAAAGTGGCTCAGCCTTATATGAATGACCTACGTCCACTGTTGTTTTATTGCTGAGTGTTTGGAAATTCTCGATTACAAGAAATTGCGTTCTGGATCCCAAAGTTTGGATTCAGAATCCCCTCCTCTTTACAATGAGGATTGTACAACATATTTATATCCTTGAGGCTGTCATATGAAAGGGTGATACATTAAATGATATACATATGAAAGGGTAATACATTTAATGCCTTTTAAGCATGTGCGTCTAAATGATAAGCATTTAATGAACCAGTTGAACTGTTGGTATTTCATCAATTAATGCTTTGTTCGAGATGCAGCTCGAACCGCCTGAGTAGCTCGGACCGCCTAAGCTTTCTAATATTCAAGAGTTCCTTGGAGAGGTCTGTTCCTCGGAGCGTATGAGTTCCTCGGAGAGGTCTGTTCCTCATAGGGTATGAGTTCCTCGGAGTAACATGGTTCCTCGGAGCGTGTGATTATCTCGAAAGTTCATGTCGTCGCCATGTAGATAGCCACGTGTATTCATATAATTGATCCAAGTCAGTAGATTAAATTTGGTATCAACAGAAGCCCCTAATGTTTCATAGTTCGAAATTTGAGGAATATGGAACATTCTTTCTCGGAATACGGTAGCTTTAAATAGTTCTTCCTGATTTTTAGGATCATCTCCCTTGTATTTATTTCTCCATCTCAATTCGTAGAATCATGCTTTTTGGACTTTTCTGCTCGCTTCGTTTCCTGCGTCACTTTTCATTTTTTTAGCCGCTGTTGTTCACTTTGATTCCCGCGCCAATATTTAATGCCTTTTTAGCCGCCGGTAACGTAATCGTCCATTTTATAACCATTACTTCGCCAGTTCCCAAGGCAAGGTATTTAAACTTCACAGAGACTTCCATCGTCTTCTATCTTTTCAAATTTTCATCTTAGAGTTTTTCATCGTCTTCTACTCTCTTGTGTATTCATCTCTTCCATCGTCTGTCGTCATCAGCTCTACTCTTTTCCTGTACGATCTTCTTCCTTCATCTTTATTTCTTTTTCACCATGGTTTATCCTGTTGAGTCCCTTGAGAAATTTCGTTCTGGTTTTTCCATTCCCTCTTGGGTCGTCTTGGAAGAGCTTTCTGAGACTTCCAACTATTTCAAATTGGCCGAGGGACATTGGTTCCGCGGTCTCTTTTTTACTGAGTGTGGATTTTCTTTTCCACCAAATCCTCTGTGTCTGGACTTTTGTCAGTACTTTGATGTTGTTCCTACACGAATAGCCCCCAACACATGGAGAATAGTTAATGGGGTGCATAAATTAAATCAAGTGCATAGAACTCGTATAGGAATTCCAGAAATCATGTACTGCTATAGATGGGCAGTTAATGATAATATTTATTATTTGAAAACTAGGTTTATAAATAGGGCCTTAGTAGTCAATCTCCCTGACACCAACAGGGATTATTTTGAACATGGGGTTGTTGTAAAAAATTGGTAACACCCTCCTTTAACCGGAGATGAGGTTTACCAAGGTCCCAGATGCCCTCCTTATGGCAATGGGATAGGTTATACTTATTTTATTTTATTTATCTTGAAATCATGTTTGTTTCATGTTTGATAAAATGTGTTACTGATAACAATATATGTTTATTTGCAGTTGATAGTAAGAGAAAGTGACCAAAAGAAACAGATGTCAATCTAAGGCATTTGGGACTTATCTGGGGTCTACATCAAAGGGTTGCTGACGAGTACATTCGATCAGCCTCATATCTGCTCCAATATAAGAGATATACATCTTCTTTCACTGCTCATCCAGTGATCAGTGAAGCAGAGCCAGTACCACCCTCTGCAAGTTCTTCTCCAGAATCTCACGTTCCGTTGAGCGAAAGTATGAAGAAGAGAAGGACTCCTGCTCTATTTGAGAAAACTGCCTCCGGCTCTGGGGAGGTAAAAAGGATTAAGATTGATGTCCCAAAGGAGGGGACAAAGAAGACTGGTGCAGATCCTCCAGCTGCTCATGTTAAAGTCTTCGAGAAGGTTGCTGATAAGCCCGCAGTGGCTCTGAGTAGCTCTGCTGCTCCTGGAAAGGTGATAGTGATATCATCGACCAAGGATTCTTCCTTGGTTGTACCTGTTCCCCCGAGGAGGCTGAAGAAGAGCTCATCAGTCAATTTAGTTGACACCACCATTCAGCCCCCTGCTGCTGGGACTAAGGTTCCCACATCTTTTCCCCCGAGCTCTGACATGAGCTCGGTAAAGTCCTTGACCATTCCCGAGGTGCAAGGTAATGAAGATAACCTTACTCGGGATATGGTTACTTCTTTGGCTGCTCGTCATCTTGCTTCATTAAGTACATTGAAATTTTCATATTTTTCTTTGTTATTTCTCATTTTTGTTTCTGACTTTGCTTTCTCTTTCTTTTTACAGTTGACGAGCTGTCTCAACATAATCCTTAAGAAGGATGAAGCAATCAAAGATTATTGCTCCTCGTCCAGTGTGGAGGGAGCTCTGAAAGAAGCTACCAAGTCCTTGGAGGAATCTCGCCAGAGGTACGATACTGATAAAGTAGTCTAGGAGAAGAAACTTTCTTCCTCCGAGCAGGAGAAAACTCGGGTTGCTGAGGCCTCCAGGGATTTGGAGAGGAAAGTGAATGCCTTGGAGAAGGCTAACAAAGAGCTCGATGTGAAGCTCAAGGCTGCTGAGGAGTTTGAAAATAAACTCAAGGCTGTTGAGGAGAGGTTGGTCCAACTCCAGGAAGTAACTCGACAGAAGGAGGAAGCTGACCAAAAACTGAAGGATGCTGATGTTTTGCTGTCCGAGAAGCTTGCCTTGGAGAAGACCAAAAGGAAAGCGGCCGTGAAGAAGTCCTTCAGCTCTGGCTGGGACAAAGGTTGGGATAAGGGATGTGCAGCCATGGTCTCCCAAGTGGATTATGGCAATGTAAAGTATTTCAGGGACGGATGGGTTGCCACCCTTCAAGAATTGAAGGTCGACGAGTCATCCGAGCTCTTCCAGAGACACATCCCTGGTCCCCCTCCTACTCCAGAAGAATTAGAAGAGGATGAAGCTACCTCTGAGGAGTCTTCAGTGATAGTGGGAGAAAATTCCCTAACCAGTCAGCATGCTATCGAGCAAGGAGTTTCTTCTTTCGAGCAACAGCTGGTGTTCTTTGAACAAGTCACAGTTCCCTCCGAGTAACCTGCCTCCTCTTCCCAACCTCCCGAGAAGGTTTTGGGAGATAAGGAAAAGGTGTAGTGTTGTTCGGTTTTCTCTTTCTCTTTTTCTTTTTTGTTTGTCAAATGTAACTCAACTTGTAACTTCAAATTTCATGATCTAATAAAACATGAGTTCTTTCTTCCATACGATTGTCTCTTTTCTAACCTGATCTTCTTGTTGATGATTGTATTTTCTTTGTCTGCTAGTTTCTGGCTAGGATGGATCTGCTATCTGCCAATGATACAAAGCTGATGGAGCAATGTAATGAATATTATAAAGCTGGTCACACAGACCTGAGTGCATCAGAAGTTGCCGACATCCTTGGTCATGATGCTTCAGAACAAGCAGTCGAAGCTTATCAGTACCTGAAGTGCTTACTTGACCGAGTTGTGGCCAATAATGTGGCTTACTATGAAATGATTGAGGATCTTCAATGTACCCTAAAAGACCTTCATAATCAGTATAAGGAATCGACTGCCCTGTTGCATGAAGGGTATGAGAAGAGGTATCAGCAACTTTCTGCCGAGAAGGGCCTCGAGAAGCTCATCGCTGGGTATGATGTCAGGGAGAGAACCCTAAAGGGTGAAGTTGAAGCATGTAGACAAATTGCCGAGCTGTTGGAGCAAGAGAATAACAATTTACAGAAAAAGCTAGCACAGTTGAAGTCTGCAGCCTCTTCTTCAACAGCTATAATCCCAGTGACTAATGAGGGATTTTCATTTTTAGAGGTTGAGAATGCCAAATTGAGGCAAGAATTGGACACCTTGAGGAGGTCGGGCACTTCCACATCTCCCCAGGGATGAGCAAGAGCTCCTCGGGAACGAGGAAGAGTAGTTCGGGTGTTGGTCGAGGAACAGAGGACAGCATCTGCCTTGGAGAACCAGGCCTTCCAACTAAAGGCGAAGAACCAGGCGTTATCTGATATGTCAAAGAAGATTCGAGACCTGGAAAAACAACTCTATGCAAAGATATCAGTGTTGGAAACTAATGGGCTTTTTGTTAATAGTCTCCACGAGAAGCTTGAAAGGCTAACATATCAATTCCACAAACAACCCAGGTAGTTTTGGATGGATGGATACAACGAAGCATTATTTCACTTTGACGATCGTATCCAGAATGCCAATAATGAGGGCTACAAACAAGGCTGGCTGAACGCCTTAGGTGTGCTGAAGCTCGAACAAGGACACTATTTGTGGGACTACCATGATCCCGGGTTGCTCGACTTGCCTGTGCCACCGTATAATTTGGACATTGAATGGATCCCAGCTCGTGCCATTCCTCGGAGCTTAATTGTGAAATACCTCGGTGACTACAATTTACATTCTCAATTTGAGGTATCTCGTCCCGAGCATCTTCTAGATCGACCTTCTGTGATGAACGTCAGGATGCTGAAGGATCTGAACTTCATCAATTCTCCTCAGTCTTTAAATGAACCGCCTGCTGGCGAGGAACCTGTATCGAAAGTTGAGGGGAAAAGACCAATAGAATAGGAGTTTTTAATGTAACAGTTAGTATACATCTCAATGTAACTTGTAATTTATTTTGAATTTAATGAAAACTTTCATTCTTGCTTGCAAATCTCATTTGCTATTATCTTGTAGTTATCAAATACTTTATATTCATGTATCTCTAGTTAAAAAGATAATAATATTGTGTTGTTCATCGACCAACTACAGTTAAAGAGATAATAATATTGTATTGCTCGATCACTTATTCATAATAAAAAAGTTACAAGTATCAGTAATGTTGCTCGATCACTTAATAATAAAGTAATGAGTATAAATTTTTTTTTCCAACCAACTAAGGTTGTTAAATTGTGCTCGTCGACCAATTATAGTTAGTGAGAGTTGATCCCCGACTAATCATACTTGTTAAATTTTTGAATATTTTCTCCTCGTCGACCAACTATGTTGGTACAGTTTGGAATATTTCATTTCCTAGCCAAACAGGTTGGCATTTTTAGGAATATTTCTCCTCGTCGACCAACTATGTTGGTACAGTTTGGAATATTTCGTTTCCTAGCCAAACAGGTTGGCATTTTTAGGAATATTTCTCCTCGTCGACCAACTATGTTGGTACAGTTTGGAATATTTTGTTTCCTCGCCAAACAGGTTGGCATTTTTAGGAATATTTCTCCTCGTCGACCAACTAAGTTGGTATAGTTTGGAATATTTTCTCCTCGTCGACCAACTAAGTTGGTACAGTTTGGAATATTTTCTCCTCGTCGACCAACTAAGTTGGTACAGTTTGGAATATTTCGTTTCCTAGCCAAACAGGTTGGCATTTTTAGGAATATTTCTCCTCGTCGACCAACTATATTGGTACAGTTTGGAATATTTTCTTTGAGTAGTCTGCCGAGCTTTGTCGAGTAGTGCATAGCACTAGTATTCCTGAAAAATTTTCAATAAACAAAGAGACTTGCAGAATATTTTCATTTTATTCATACTGATGGAAACTGTGTTACATATACATCACTGATAATACTTGCGCAGATGCTCTGCATTCCATGCATTCTTAAACTCCTTGCCTTCTAAAGTGGTTATTCGATAAGTTCCTGGTCGAACAACTTTTGTAACTCGGTATGGTCCATGCCAGTTTGCCTCCAATTTATTATGATTTTGAATTACTTTCTTCAGCACATAGTCTCCTTCTTTCAGGTCGCACTTCTTTACTCTCTTGTTGTAAAACAAAGTTGTTCCCTGCTGTTAAGCAGCATTTCTAATGGCTGCTTCTTCTCTAACTTCCTCGAGCATGTTTAAATCCAGTCTTCTCATTAAGTCGCCGACAGGGGAATTGAAATTCAATACCTTGTGTGTTGGGAGACCCAACTCGGAAGGTATGACAGCTTCACTTCCAAACGTCAGCATGTATGGTGATTCTCCAGTGGCTACTCGGGGAGTAGTTCTGTAAGCCCAAGTACTGATTGTAGCTCGTTGATCCAGTTTGCTTTTGCATCGTCCAATCATTTCTTCAAACCATTTAGCAGCGTTCTGTTTGTCACTTCAGTTTGTCCATTGCTTTGAGGATGGCCTGGTGCTGAATGAACCTTCAAAATGTTTGACTGCTGACAATAGGCGGCAAACTCCTCATTATCAAATTGTGTTCCATGGTCTGTGATGAAGGCATGAGGGAGACCATATCGGCAAATGATGTTCTTCCAAACAAATTGGTAAACCTTCTCGTACGTCATATCAATGAGTGGCTCAACTTCTACCCACTTAGTAAAATAATCCACTGTGACGACGAGGTACTTGAACCTTCCTCGAGTCGTTGGCAGTGGTCCAACCAAATCAATTCCCCACATGGCAAATGGCCAAGGGGAAGTTATTGGTGACAACAATGCTTGTGGAGTTCTTCGGATTGAGGAAAAGTTCTAGAACTTGTCACATTTCTTGGCATAGGCTATACAATCTGCCCTCATCGTCGGCCAGTAGTATCCCTGCGTCATCACCCTTTGTAAAAGCGTCCGACCTGCTACATGTGCTCCACAAGAGCCTTCGTGGATCTCTTCAATTAATTCTTTCACCTCGGAGGGATGTACACATCTCTGCAAACCTGCCATTATTCCTCGTCTATATAAAACACCATTGGTTAGTACATACCAAGCAGCTTTAAACTTTAATTTCTTGGCTGCGAGCTTGTCAATTGGTAATTCTCCCTCCTCGATATACGTCCTGATGGGATCCATCTAAGATGGACCTAAATCAAGGGTGATAAAGTTCATCGTCAGATCTTCATCTATACTCCGACCAGTCAACACTTCAATTGGGACTGTTCGTCGTAGCTCGGTGTGAGTAGCCGATGCTAGTCGAGCCAGGGCGTCTGCTCTTGCATTCTCCATTCTTGGTATTCTGACCAGCTGAATAGAGATAAATTCTGATACCATATCCTTTGCCTTTGCATGATATCTGATCATTAATTCTCCTCTAACTGCATATACCACCATCATTTGGTTTACAATCAGTTGAGAGTCATTGAAGATCATAACTTGCTGCGCCTCCATAATTTTTGCCAAATTAAGTCCCGCAATCATGGCCTCATATTCAGCCTCATTGTTGGAAGCTTTAAATTGGAAACGCAAAGCGTATTCCACGTCGACCTCGTCTGGAGTTCTCAAAACTATCCCCGAGCCACATCCTGCAGTGCAAGATGAGCCATCTACATATAGCCTCCATATAGGTAACTCGTCTTCAAATGTCGAATCAGTCAGAGTTCCTCGGTGAAATATTTGCTGCTTCTTTTCATCTTTCCCAGACTTTTCTCGCTCCTCGTCGATCATTTCTTCTTGCCCTTTTACAAACCGGAGTTGATCTGAGCTAAAATTTAATGACCTTGTAACATCCACTTGCCCTTTTACCAACCGGAGTTGGTCTGAGCCAGTGTTTGTTGATCCTGTAACATCCACAGGTTTATCAGCGTGCAACTCTTGTTCCTCATCCGGAGTTCTCCCAACTATCTCTGCATCACATCCTGTAACATCCACATTCCCTTTTACCAATCGAAATTGGTCTGGGCTTGTGTTTGTTGATCCTGTAACATCCACAGGTTGATTAGCGAATAACTTTTGCTCCTCGGGGGTGAACTCCGCTATGAAATCTACTACAGCCTGCCCTTTTAGTGATGACCTGGGTTCATAAATTATATCATATTCTCCGAGCTCTATTGCCCAGCACATCAATCTCCCTAATTTTTCTGGCTTGTGAAGGGCTTGTCTCAATGGTATATCGGTATATACTACTATGGTATGAGCCTGGAAATATGGCCTCATTCTCTTACTCGCCTCAATCAGTGCCACTGCCAATTTCTCTAGCCTTGGATATCTGATCTCTGCTCCTCGGAAGGCTTTACTTGTGTAGTAAATTGCCTTTGTACTCCATTCTCCACTCTAATCAACGTCGAGCTAACTACATTCTTAGATACAGCAAGGTATAAATACAATTTTTCTCCCATCACCGGCCTGGACAACAGCGGAGGTGCTCCCAAGTATTTCTTCAAGTCTTGAAAAGCCTTCTCGCATTCATCATTCCACTCAAAAGTCTTTCTGAGTGTCTTGAAGAATGGGAGACATCTATCAGTTGCTCATGACACAAATCTGTTGAGTGCCGCTACTCGTCTTGTGAGACTTTGTACTTTCTTCTTCGTTGTTGGAGATCGCAGCCCTAATAGATCTTTGATCTTTTCAGGGTTTGCTTCAATGCCTCGTTGATTGACAATGTACCCGAGAAATATGCCTTCTCGTACTCCAAAGATGCACTTCGTCGGGTTCAGCTTCATTTGATATTTATCTAGTTGATCAAAAGTTTGACTTAAGTCAACTAGATGATCGGTAGCTTTCTTACTTTTTGTCAGCATGTCGTCAACATAGACTTCCATGTTGTCACTGATTTGTTCATCAAAGACCTTGTTCATCAGCCTCTGATATGTTGCACCTGCATTTTTCAAACCAAAAGGCATAACATTATAACAATAAGTTCCCCTAGGGGTAATAAAAGAAGTACTTTCCCTGTCTTCAGGTTTCATTTTAATTTGATTTTAGCCAGAATAAGCATCCATGAAGCTCAGCAACTCGTGTCCCAAGGTAGCATCAACCAGTTGATCAATTCGGGGCAATGGAAAGTGATCTTTTGGGCATGCTTTGTTGAGGTCGGTGAAGTCTACACACATCCTCCACTTGTTGTTCTTCTTTTTTACCATCACCACATTGGCCAACCAATCTGGATATTTAACATCTTCAATGAAACAAGCTTTTTAGAGCTTCTCGACTTCCTCATGTATGGCTTGATTCTTCTCGGGACTGAATACTCTTCTTCTCTGCTTCACATGCTTGATCTCCTTATTAACATTGAGCTCATGACATAAGAAGTTTGGGTCTATCCCAGGCATATCTTCATGACTCCACGCAAAAGTTTGTCTTCTGCTTCTAAGGAAAGTTATCAATTCTTGTTTTAATGAGGCTTTCAATGATGAACCTATTTGAGTAGTTCACTCAGGGTGCTCGTCGTCCAGAATGATGTTTTCAGTAGCTTCCACTGCTTGACCCTTCACGAGTTGCGATTCATCTCGAGGATCCAAAGTTTCAATTTCTGCACCTTCATCCACTTGACAGGTAGTAGTCTTTTTCTTTGATTCTTCCAGTTCTTCTTGCTCGGCGAATGAATAATAGCATTCCCGAGCTACCATATGTTCACCTTTCACAAATCCTACTCCAAAGTTTGTTGGAAATTTTAGACACTGATGCACTGTAGATGGTATAACCTCAAACTTCTTCAATCCTACCCTTCCCATGATGATATTGTATGATGACTGGACATTCTTATCCATCACGAAGAATCATATTCTTTATGTTCGACAAGCAGGCCATGTACCAATAAATATATCCAACTTGATCGTCCCAAGTGGAAATACTTTCTCTCCAGCAAAACCGATGAGGGGTCTGTGGTAAGGCTCCAATTGAGATAACTTTAAATTTAAACTATCGAAACACGAGTAGAACATGATGTCTGCTGAGCTACCGTTATCGACCAACACTCTTGAAATCATTACCTCCTTCATTCTCATTTTGATCACTAGTGGGTCGTCATGAGGATGCATAACTCCTGCAAGATCATTCTTTGAAAACCCAATGACCAATTTTTCTTTGTTCACCTTTCTCGGGCGATCTTCCTCAGCTAAATTTATTCACTAAATGTACGAGCAAGCTTGAGCCTCTCCGAGGTAAGCTTTTCTTTCTGCAGTAAGGTCTCCTCCTCCTGCAATAACATTATAATCAAATGACCCAAAGCGTATTGAAAATACCTCTCGTTCTGGCTGCCTCGGTTTCTTGGGAAGATCAGGGTCATCATCTGGATCATCTTCATGGTTTCTCTTCTTTTTCTCCTCTGCTCGACGAGGAGATCTAGACCTCTCTCTAGTTCGATCATTATTTCTTCTTTTGCCTCCCCGATCAACATACTTTGCTAGCTTTCCTCGTCGGGTGAGTGTTTCAATCTCGTTCTGAAGAGCTATGCAATTTTTGGTCATATGGCCATGATCCTTATGGAACTCGCAATATTTCTCCCTATTCCTCATGTCAGGGTCTGACTTCATTTTCTTTGGCCAGTTTAACTCCCCGTTGTTCTTAATTTCTTCCAGGATGTGGTTGATACTTTCCTTCAAAGGAGTGTAATTATCAAATTTCTTCAAGACCTCCCATGACGACCTACTTTTGGAATGTTTGTCACCACCATTGTTCTTATGCTCTTTCTTCTTAGCTTTATCACCTTCCACCTTGGTTTCTTTGGCATTCATATTCTTCTTCGCAGACATAGCCTCCTCGGCATTCATAATCTTGGATGCTTTTCCCATCAGGACCGATATGGTTTGAGGTGGATCTTTAGCCAAAGTGTATTACAACTTGTTCGACAGTAGTCCACTCATCAAAGCAGTAATAGCTGTCTTCTCCTCGTAATCAATGACTTTGAGTTTCTCATTATTAAAACGAGTTATATAATCTCTGTTACTCTCACCAGCCTTTTGTCTAACACTTAACAAATGTGCTACTCGTTTAAATGGCTTTGCTCCAAAGCTGAAATTCCCAATGAATAACTCGGCCAATTGAAGAAAAGTTGAAATCTTACCCCGAGGAAGATTATTATACCATACTGAGCAGATCCGGTGAGAGTTCCCAAGAATCCCCTGCATCTCATCTTGTCTGGGATAGCATAGATGTCGGCAGCAGCTTGATATTGTTCTATATGAAGGACAGGGTCAGTTTTCCCATCGTACTTGGGAGTCACAACAGGTGCTTTGAACTTTTATGGTGTTGGAAAATCAACAATATCCTGGATAAAAGGTGTTCCTCGAACAAAGGTTCGTTGTAGAGGGTTCTTGGCTTTATCCATTTCCCCTAATCTGTCCTCCAACCTCTGAATAGATCCTTTCCATGCATCATTTCCTTCCTCGGGCCTATTGGTTCGAGCAATTGATCGCGTTGAAGTAGCTTCCTGGGATTTATCTCGACGAGCAGCTGGTCGGTCATAGGATCCATCTTGATGAGCAACTGGTCGCGACTGGGTAGATCCTTCTCTTAACTCTGATGGTCATCGAAAACTCCTCGATGCTGCATTAAGAGGACTTTTGTTCCTCCTAGGGCCTAATCGATCGAAAGGAGAGGCCCTACTTAATCTTTCCAAAGCGCTGGCCCTTTCTGCAGAAAGGGTGACATGTTGTTCAGAATCTGTGGCTCGCACAGAAGAAGTTCGTCCAGGTTGATAAGAAAAATTTTGAGATTCATCATTGCGATATGAATCATTACGCCTAGTACGCAAAGAAGGTGCACGAGTATTTCTTTGAATGCTTCGTGATCCGGAATGGGCTGGCGCACCGCCATGGAGGGTTTGGATGAGTTGTCGCATCGTTTCTTGCATGACGGTCTGGCCCTGAGCCAGATTCGCCATCATTCCAGTCATATCTGGAATAATTGGTGGAGCAGATGGATTTGGAGGGGTTCCAGTGTTTCGATTACTGGATTCAGGTATATCTGCCATTGGTAATGGATTGTTTTTTATGAGAAAACGATTTTACCAGTCGTTTCCCACAGACGGCGCCAATCTGTTGATGTAAAAAATTAGATCACTCTAATAATTCAATCACAGATAAATAAATGAGACAAAAGATTTTTAAAGTGGTTCAACCTTATATGAATGGCCTACGTCCACTGTTGTTTTATTGCTGAGTGTTTGGGAATTCTTGATTACAAGAATTGCGTTCTGGATCCCAAAGTTTGGATTCAGAATCCCCTCCTTTTTGCAATGAGGATTGTACAACGTATTTATAGCCTTGAGGTTGTCATATGAAAGGGTGATACATTAAATGATATACATATGAAAGGGTAATACATTTAAAGCCTTTTAAGTGTGTGCGTCTAAATGATAAGCATTTAATGAACCAGTTGAACTGTTGGTATTTCATCAATTAATGCTTTATTCGAGATGCAGCTTGGACCGCCTGAGTAGCTCGGACCGCCTAAGCTTTCTGATATTCAAGAGTTCCTCGGAGAGGTCTGTTCCTCGGAGAGGTATGTTCCTCGGAGGGTATGAATTCCTCGGAGTAACATGGTTCCTCGGAGCGTGTGATTATCTCGGAAGTGCATGTCATCTCCATGTAGATAGCCACGTGTCTTCATATGATTAATCCAAGTCAGTAGATTAAATTTGGTATCAACACCATGTTAGGCTAAATCCCCTTTCAAGGGGTGGGGGGCACCCTTATTTGATGTTATTTTAATTTAATTAGTTTGATTACTTGAAAATTCCCTTTGAATATTAATTTTGATTCCTCACCCTTAAATTTAGGCCTCGAGAGAGGGTAAATGATTTTCGAGAGAAAATCAAAATTCTAGTTATAATACCTATTTTAGATCCGAACTAGAGATATGGATTTCTTAAGTGGTGTATTATTACTTGAATTTCAACTCTAAATTTATTTTCTAAGATTTATATGAATTTTAATCGATCGATCCTAGCGGGTGATTAATTAAAAGGTGTGTAGGTCTATTTTCTAAAGTTGTGGGGGGTTAAACTTAATTTTCTAAAGGGTTACTATTAAAATTACATTTGCAACGAGAGTTGATTTGTAATTTTGATATTAATTCGGGAGAATTAAAATAATTTAATTAATTAATTAGAATAGCTAAAATTTGTGGCGTAATCCCACTCCCTTATTGTTCTCACATTTATTTACCTCATTTATCTCTTATTTTTGTGTTAGACTTTATTTTTCATTTTAGTCACTTTTTAGTTTGTAATTTGATCTTCCATATAGTTTAGTGTTATTTCACGTCACGTCACGTCACCTAATTGTTTTAATATTTTTAAAAGCTAAAAAAAATAGAAAAAGCAAAAGCTCAAAAAGAAAATAAAAACTGAATTACAATTGAGTTTGTCTCTATCTTACCCCCTTGTTGTGGATTGATTCCCTTACTTACCTCTACACTTGATTTTGATATTATTTTGTAGGTATTTTAAGGTTTTGATTAACTTAGCTTTCAACAATGACTACATAAAAAGTCAAAGTTACGTTATCACTAATACTGGGCACTAATACAGTCTGCAACCAAGTAACCACTAATTGATACCCTCAAACTAGACCTAGATCCACCACCAAAGGTTGCAGAAAGGTCTAAAGTTTGCCGAAAAACTCAAGAAGTACAAACTAGGGAAAAGCTACAAACTCACTGCAACAACGGATGAAAATATTATGAAATAGAAAATAAAGGTACCTGGAAGAAGGAAAGAAGCATAAACACCGGTGATAAGCTCTATAAAGCTTGCTAGAGAACGAAAATGGCGAGAACAGTAATAGCCAGAGAGAGAGCGCGAAATGGTAGAAGAAGAAGAAATAGAACCTTGGGATATTCTCAAAATTTAAACATTGCGTCCTTATTTGGCACAAAAAATGAAATGGCGCACAGCCCTGGAGGCATACCATCATTAGGGCACAATGTCCCAAGCATGATCAACAGCCGTCATTCCTAGAGAATGCATCATGATGATTGACAAGTGTCAAGTGTTGATTTAAAGCCTCATCAGGTTGGTAGGTAAAGAGACTATAATACCCCTCATCCACCTTAACAACATCGATGGCTAAGGGATAGGGGTGATTGATATGCCAAAATATACCCTTGTCTGGGCTGATGGTGGTCTAAGCCTTAGATGAGGGAGCAATGGAACCAGATTACCTTGTTTATGGGGTTGTACCAGAGACTAGGGTCAGCTAGGTTGACCCTCTAAATATCAAGCAGCAGTTTGGGCACCCGGTCCAACCTAGACACTCGACCTACCTGAAGTCTCATCTTGGCCACACGAAAGACTTCAGGCGACCATATCCACACACTACATAATTCGTCGTATAGAGCCCTGTGAAGACTATCCTAGGCCTCGTCTTCCATAAGCGGGCCGAGGGTGACATCAATATAGCGCGTGGATTGGGAGACACTTGGACCAACATACGTATGACATATACTCCACGTGGGCGAAACCGTTATAATCGGATCATTCCCTTACGTGTGGGAATATTTGGTCATAATACTCTCATGTATCACAGCCAGGTGTCTCCACTAATGAGGCTAAGGGCAGCACGTTCATGCATACTACATGTTTGGGGGGGGGGGGGCACTGTACCCTTTATGCATTGTATAAACCTTTCATCTTCTACATTGTAAAGGGCTCACAATTCACAACCCTAACAGAACTTTGTCTGAATTTACAAAAGAGAAAGAAAGGCTTGAGTATTTTATTTATAGACCATTAGTTCCATAATTATAGTGAAAACCACCATTCACACTGCACAGTGGACGTAGGCTCTGATCGAACCACTTTTATTTAGTAGCATCTTCTTCTTTGCCTCATCTCCTTCTGTCTATACATTTATATCGTTGGTATGCCATTGTTGTTTGGTTTGAGCTTAAATAAGTCTTGACCTGGTGATACCATTTCTGGTATCATCAGTTAGTTAAAGGATTGAAATCGATTTTATGAACCTACGGGGCTGCGATAACCGATTTAGGCGGTCGAGGTCAATTTTGTGGGCCTAGGTCAAATGAACGATTCAGGGGGTCGACGTAGATTCTATGAACCTTGGTCAATTATCCGAACCTAAAAATTAAAATGACCAATTTAGAGGGTCTAGGACAATTCAGCAAACCTAAAGATTAAAATGACTGATTTAGAGGGCCGATGTCGATTCTGCGAAGCTAGTTCAATTTTATGTATCTAAAGAGTTTTAATGACCGATTGCGAGGGTCCAGGTCAATTTTGTGGATCTAAGGAGTGAAATGGCTGATTTAGAGGGTTGAGGTCGATTCTATGGATAGAGGTTAATTTTGCAGGCCTAAAGAGTTAAAATGAGAAGTTCATAGGGTCAAGGTCAATTATTTTGACCTAAAGGCTGAAATGATCGATTCAAAGGGTCGAGGTTGATTCTACGATCCTAGGTCAATTTTACGAACCTAAGGAGTTAAAATGACCGATTCAGTGGGTCGAGGTCCATTATGTGAACCTATGTCAATTCTGTAGATATAAGGAGTTGAAACGACCAATTCAAAGGGTCGAGGCCATTTCTATATACCTAAGTCAATTATGTGGACCTAAAGATTTGAAATGACCGATTTAGAGGGTCGAGGTCAATTATGCAAAAATAAAGAGTGAAATTATCGATTCAGAGGGTCGAGGTCGATTCTGTTAACCTGGGTCAATTCGACGGACCTAACAAGTCGTTTTACGTAGAATGTTCTTTAATCTTGACTCTATTGGGGAGGGTTTTAACTTTATGAGTTCAGACATACTTGTATGTGGTTTCCTCTGAGGAGTGGTTATGTATCATGAGTGTAGGCACACTTACATTCTTATTTTACTGGGGATTTAACGAGAACTTTGTAAATGGTTTGGTGCTCCTTAATGGGTCTTTCTCGGAATCATGGAATTCTTGATATTGCTGGAATTTTGGGAATTTTTCTAGCAATTTTTGGATTTTCTATCATATTTATGACGAAATTTTGAAGGAGTTATCAATAGGAATGGCTAGGGAGGTGCCTATTAGCATATGGCATAAATTCCTGGACTTCTTGGGGGAGGGGAATGCCCTGACAAAGAATTAGGTCAGGATTTTTTTCTTTGCCTTTTTTTGGCTTTAGAACTTTGCTTTTTGGTAGAATTCTGACTTTTTCTAGGGAAACATGTGAGTTTTTACCCCTAACTCTTATCTTCAAGGGACACAGGGGTTACGGGTATGCATGAATAAAAAAGGAGGCTATTAGTGCACGAGTTCAAGTACATCTGTTGTGACAACCCGAATATAATTACGATTAATTATGCTTAAATCATGCTTAGCTTATGTGATATGATTAGTGTGTTATTAATATATATGATGTTAATTTACTATGTTTAGTCTAATCCTACCTTCAAAAATCATGATATGTCGGATTAGTTACGAATACAAAATTTTGAGGGTTTCGGTAGGAATGTTCATGTTTAAGGCTAGTTTTGACCTTTATGACATAAAAATGAACTTGAGGTGTAACTATATATTTGTATATATATGATTTAGGTTTATAACAAAATAAACGGTTCATCGAACGGACATCCGAGTGGGAAGATATTGTCCTTTTACGAACAGGGGGTAAAGTAGTCATTTAGCCTTAAATGAAATTTTGTTTTATGTAATGCCACATGTTATATTTTGATTGGACCAAGAGGGGTTGGCCTTATGCCTACTTAAAACCCTTTAATTAAGCTCTTCCTTCAGTATATTTCAGCCATGGAAGAGTTTAACCTAAGGAAATAGAGTTTTGAAGTTTAGGAAGAAAGTGTGAGGAGAAATTGAAGAAAAATTCATAGAAAAATTACGTAAAAACCCCTAAGGTATTTCCATCCATAAATCTTGTTTATTTTTTTGTATTACTTATTTAAATGATTTAAATAATCATTTGTTTACTTAAATTCCATGTCTTGATATGTACTTATGGATAGATGCAAGTTTAAGTAAACTTGAATGTGTAAACCCTTGAGATTGTTTTGTTTAAGAACCTTGTTTATTCAAACTTCCATACATTTCTCTATACTTACAGGAATTGATTGATTCAAATTGTATATTAACCTGGACTTACATATGTATGACATATCCGAAAATCATTGTAAAATACCAAGAAATGATCCCTTGGTGAGAGTTTGAAGTTCGGGTATGAAATCTGCCCTAAGGGTGAAAGTATGCCTACCATGTGTTCGATGTTTTGCTTGGCATAGAAAATAAACTCTGAAAATTATGAAATTTTAATATTGTATTGTTCAATATGTTTACTGATGTTGGGTTGAATATCATATAAATTTATGATGTAGAAAAATTATGGAAATTCTTGGAAGTTGAATGAACGATAAAAGAGCCTATAGGGAAGATTTGTTATGTAATGAAGAAATAGTCTTATTTTGCTCTAGGAAACTCGGAATGATGTGCCGTATTTTGTTTTGGAAACATGATATAATAAGGATTGGATTACCAAGAATAATTAAAAAGGGTTTGGGCTGTAATTTGAATATGTTAGATAACAGAACCTGAGTCTAGATGGGACTTCATTTTAATGAATGATTTAAATTGAATAATATGATGCTTATGAATTGAGTTATGATTGAAGTTATTCTTTGGACTATTAATATTCTTATGATGATACTAATATTGTAAGAATGATAGGAAGGGAAGAAGAGCTGATTGAACAAGTACCGGATAAAGGCAAGGGAAAAGCCAGTTAAACTATCAAGGTGAGTGTCCTTATGATTTGTTTCATATATAAATATAAATATAGATCTAAGAGCGGATTTGTTTGAATACTTTGGTATTCAGGATTTGTTTGGATATTAAAATATCCAGGATTGGTTGGGTCTTATGATCCAGGATTGGTTTGAATACTTCGGTATTCAGGATTTGTTTGGATATTCAAATATCCAGGATTTGTTTGGGTCTCATGATCCAGGATTTGTTTGAATACTTCGGTATTCAGGATTTGTTTGGATATTAAAATATCCAGGATTGGTTGGGTCTTATGATCCAAGATTAGTTTGAATACTTCGGTCAAATATCCAGGATTTGTTATTGCCAATGGGCAGAATTATTTGGATCTTATGATCCAGGATTTGTTATTGCCAATGGGAAGGACTATTTGGACCTTATGATCCAGGATTTGTTATTGCCAATGGGCAGAATTATTTGGATCATATGATCCATGATTTGTTATTGCCAATGGGCAGGATTGTTCAGATTTTATATTCACATATTCGATATAGAATTGTTATTTTATTGCAGGGAAGGAGTACCTCACTAAGCTTAATGCTTATAGTTTATATTTTAACAATTTCAGGTTTGTATGCTGCTAACTAGAATACCATATGACCGGTAACTTCGAGAGTTGCACCGTTGGAAGGAGCCGGGGTTTAAATGTGGGGATTTTATCATTGTCACACTGAAGATTTTAATTTACTCACACATTATATATTTTGCGTTAGTATGGATTGAGTTGATGATTGTGAAATTTTATCGTAGTTAATCATAGTATTGTATGTCCGCTTAATTATGACTCTGATATTGATTTCGTTATGGCACAAGAATAATATTATGTTGATTATGCACATTATGAAGTAAAATATCGATAGATGAATTATATTTTCAATGGTCTCGAGATTATTATACAATTATTCTAATCACAAATGATTAGTATGGATATTGGGTTTGGGGTGTGCCAATTAGTGGTATCAGAGCGTGGTTATTAATTCTGGACGTGTGTGATGATTAGATGGCAGTATTGAGTTAATTTGATATTTATGAATTGTTTATGTACTAACCAATAGTTTAGTAGTATAAACTGTTTATATTGGTTGTTAGAACTTTGTTGTATTACAGATAATTCTAGATGGAACCTAGGGATGGACAACATCGAGAAGAGGGAGTAGCTTCTCGTACAGACAATACTGAAGAAGAGCAGAGTGTTGCTGGAAGGGCCAGAGAGAATGAACAACCTATAGAGATTCAGATGATGGAGCTGGCAATGATGAGGATGTAAGAGCAACAAGAAAGAAATATGGCACAAATGTCAGAACAACAGGCTAGATATCTAGAATCAAAGACTGTGGCCGGGATTGAGAAAGAGACGAGGAAAGAAATGAAAGATTCCATGCATGAGAAGTTTTTGAAGTTGAATCCTCCAGAATATTCAGGGTCAGTTGAATCTACAGAAGCTGAGATGTGGGTCAGAGATATAGAAACTATATTTGCAGTTATGAAGGTTCCAGATAACCAGAAAGTGAATCTAGCTGTGTTTAAGCTCAAAGGAGAGGCCAAATATTGGTGGGAAGCCAGCAACTATTTGGTGCCCAGGATGGAAGGTACTGATGTTATTACTTGGGATGAATTTATTAAAGCTTTGTATGTTAAGTATTTCCCTAAGGTTTATAGTAGGGAGAAGCTGAGGGAGTTTATAAATTTGACCCAAGGGGACATGTCTGCGAGGGAGTATGATGCTAAATTTACTGATTTGTCTAGATTTGCTACTAAGTATGTGCAGGAGGAAGAAGATAAATGTAGTAAGTTTCAAGATGTACTGATTTGGCCTATTCAAAATAGAGTGGACACTTATGAGTTAGAAGATTATGCTTATCTGGTAAACAAAGCCACGATAGCAGAAAGGCAAATGAACCAAGGTGTTGCGAGCAGAGAGAGTTTTAAGAAAAGTAGATTCGACGCATCTCAGTATAGGGGAGGTGAGAGTGGAAGTGTTAAGGTGGAACCTCATAAATTTCAGAGAGGTGGTGGATATAGTGGTAGAGGTCAAGGGAGATTTGGCAAAGATACTAGGGATGGAGAATCTTCTAGTCTGGGTTGGAGGTCAGGAAAAGGGGAGGCACCAGTGAAAGTTGTTACGTGTTTCTTTTGTAAAGAGGAGAGGCATTATAAATCCGAGTGTCCTAAGCTTAAAGGAGTGGAATGCTACCATTGTCATCAAGTGGGGCATGTTAAAAAGAATTGTCCGCAGTTGCCAGAGACTCCAACAACACATAGTGAAGTAGCAAGCAGAATGTTATCTCGAGGCAGTGCAGTGAAAAGTATGGACAGAGGACAAGTTAGTAGTTCCAGGCCAGGTGGACGAGTTTTTACAATGAAAGAAGCTCAGATTACTCCAGATGTGGTGACAAGTACACTTTCTGTTACTGATAGAAGTGCTTATGTTCTGATTGATCCTGGTTCCACACATTCTTTTGTGTCATATGCATTTTCCATATATCTGAATAGACCATGCACTCATTTAGAGGTGGGGTTGGGTATTTCCATGCCTATGGGGGATATGATTGTAGTTGAATATGTTTTTCGTGATTGTGTTTTGACGGTGGGGGCTAGAGATACAGTTATAGATCTACTTCCATTGGATATTTTTGATTTTGACATAATTCTGGGAATGGATTGGTTATCTAAATATCATGCATCTATGGATTGTTTCTGTAAGGAAGTTGTTTTTAATATGCCTGGTGAGCCTGAATTTAAATTTGTGGGGGAAAGGAAAATTGTTCCCAGTTGCATCATTTCTGCTATTCAGACGAGGAAATTATTGAGTAAGGGTTGTGAGGGTTTTATTGCATATGTTCTTGACACTAGGAAGGGGGCTTTACAATTAGTCGATGTTCCTATTGTACGGGATTTTCCTGAAGTGTTTCCTAGTGAGTTGCCAGGGTTACCTCTAGAAAGAGAAGTTGAGTTTAGTATCGAATTAGCACTGGGGACAACCCCTATTTCTATGGCACCGTATAGAATGGCACCTGCTGAGTTGAAAGAACTTAAGATCCAGTTACATGATTTACTTGATAGGGGCTTTATACAACCCAGTGTATCTCCATGGGGTGCACCAGTTTTATTTGTGAAAAAGAAAGATGGTACTATGCGGTTGTGTATTGATTATAGGCAACTGAATAAAGCTATAATTAAGAATAAATATCCTTTACCTCGTATAGATGATTTGTTTGATCAGTTATAGGTTGCTAAAGTGTTTTCAAAGATAGACTTGCGATCAGGGTATCATCAGTTGAGGGTGAAGGAGAGTGATATTTATAAAACTGCTTTTCGCACTCAGTATGGTCATTTTGAGTTTTTGGTGATGCCTTTTGGGGTGACTAATGCTCCAGATGTATTTATGGATCTTATGAACCGGGTACTGCATCCTTTTGTTGATTCATTTGTGATAGTTTTTATTGATGATATTCTGATTTATTCACATGATATGGTTGAACATGAAAAGCATCTCATAACTATTTTGAATATGTTGAGAGATAAGAAGTTGTATGCTATGTTTAGCAAGTGTGAATTTTGGCTATCACAAGTTGTATTTTTAGGCCATGTTATTTCTAGAGATGGTATATGTGTTTATCCTAAAAAGGTAGAGGCTATTGTGAAATGGGAGAGGCCCAATAATGTGACTGAGGTGAGGAGTTTTCTGGGTTTAGCTGGGTATTATAGACGGTTTATTAAGGGATTTTCTTCGATTGCCTTACCAATGACTAAACTAACCCGAAAAGATGTTAAGTTTGAATGGAATTATGATTGCGAAAATAGTTTTGATGAATTTAAAAAGAGGTTGGTAACTGCACCTGTTCTTACTATTCCGCATGGTGGAGATGGTTTTGTTGTTTATACCGATGCTTCACATCAGGGGTTGGGTTGTGTTTTTATGCAGCATGGTAAAGTTATTGCCTATGCTTCTAGGTAGTTGCGTACACATGAACGTAATTATCCTACACATGATTTGGAACTTGCTGCTATTATATTTGCTTTGAAGTTGTGGCGCCATTATCTATATGGTGAGGTATGTGAAATTTTTACTGACCATCAAAGCCTTAAGTATTTGTTTACTCAGAAGGAGTTGAATTTGAGGCAGAGGCGGTGGATGGAGTTAATTAAAGATTATGATTGTACAATTCACTACCACCTAGGAAAGGCAAATGTAGTTGCAGATGCTTTGAGTAGAAAGGCTTCAGGAAGGTTATCTTGTATTCGATGTGCTAGAGTTGCTCATATTATGGAGTTGAGATTGATGGGAGTGGAATTGCAGCTAGAAGATGGGGACAAATTATTTGCTCATGTAAGCGTGAGGCCTTTGTTAGCTACCCGTATTCATGATTTTCAAAGTCAAGATCCTTTCCTTGAGAAGAAACGACAAGATGTCCAAGACGGTAAGTCTGAAGATTTTTGTATTGTGAATGATGACACTTTATTGTATAAACAGCGGTTATGTGTGCCTAATGTGGGTGGATTGAAGGAGGAAATTTTAGATGAGGCTCATAATTCAATTTATACTATGCATACTGGTACTACTAAAATGTATAGGGATTTGAAGGAGCATTATTGGTGGAATAATATAAAGAAGGAAATAGCTGATTTTGTTGCTAGGTGCCTTATATGTCAGCAAGTGAAAGTGGAGCATCATAAACCTACTGGTCTGCTTCAGCCATTGCTAATACCGGAATGGAAATGGGATCATGTAACGATGGATTTTGTAGTTGGGCTTCCTCGATCTCAGAAGGGGTCAAATTCGATTTGGGTAGTGGTGGACAGACAGATTGACCAAATCCGCTCATTTTTTTAGCAGTCAAGACTACGTATACAGTTGATAGGTATGTTAGATTGTATGTTAATGAAATTATTCGATTGCATGGGGTGCTTGTTTCTATTGTTTCAGATAGGGACCCTACTTTTGCATCCAGATTTTGGGATAGTTTGCAGTATGCTATGGGTACCAACTTAAAGTTTAGTACGACTTTTCATCCCCAGACAGATGGGCAGTCTGAAAGGACAATACAGATTTTGGAAGATATGCTTAGAGCCTGCGTGCTTGATTTCAAGGGTAATTGGGATGAATATTTGCCTTTGATAGAATTTGCATATAACAATAGTTTTCAGTCGACTATTGGTATGGATCCATATGAAGCATTGTACGGTAGATGATGTCGTACACCAATATGTTAGGGTGAAGTTGGTGAAAGGAAGATAGAGGGTCCAGAATTGATTGAAGTCACCACTGAAAAAGTGAAGATTATTCAAGATAGAATGAGAAAAGCTCAAAGCAGACAGAAAAGTTATACGGATAAAAGACGAAAAGATTTAGAATTTCAAAAGGGGGATTACGTGTTTCTTCGGATATCACCATGGAAAGGAGTTATGAGGTTTGGAAAGAAAGGTAAATTAAGTCCACGCTACATTGGACCTTATGAAATTCTTGAGAAAGTCAGGATGGTTGCCTACAAGTTAGCGTTACCACAGGAGTTAGCTCGATTACATGATGTTTTCCATGTTTCTATGTTGAGAAAGTATGTAGCGGACCCTTCACATGTATTGGTGGAACAACCTATTGAGTTGAAGGAAGATTTGAGCTATATGAAAGAACCGCTTGCTATCGTCGATAGGAAAGAACAAATATTGAGATCAAAGGTGATCCCACTTGTGAAAGTTGTGTGGAGAAGGCATTACATGGAAGAATCTACGTGGGAGAGTGAGGATAGCATGAAAATGCGTTATCCGTATTTGTTTGATTCGGACAACCAAGGTATGTCAATTTCGAGGACGAAATTTCCTAACAGGGGGAGAATTGTGACAACCCGAATATAATTACGATTAATTATGCTTAAATCATGCTTAGATTATGTGATATGATTAGTGTGTTATTAATATATATGATGTTAATTTACAATGTTTAGTCTAATTCAACCTTCAAAAATCATGATATGTCGGATTAGTTACAAATACAAAATTTTGAGGGTTTCGGTAGGAATGTTCATGTTTAATGCTAGTTTTGACCTTTATGACATAAAAATGAACTTGAGGTGTAAACTATATATTTGTATATATATGAGTTAGGTTTATAACAAAATAAACGGTTCATCTAACGGACATCCGAGTGGGAAGATATTGTCCTTTTACGAACAGGGGGTAAAGTAGTCATTTATCCTTAAATGAAATTTTGTTTTATGTAATGCCACATGTTATATTTTGATTGGACCAAGAGGGGGTGGCCTTATGCCTACTTAAAACCCTTTAATTAAGATCTTCCTTCAGCATATTTCAGCCATGGAAGAGTTTAACCTAAGGAAAGAGAGTTTTGAAGTTTAGGAAGAAAGTGTGAGGAGAAATTGAAGAAAAATTCATAGAAAAATTACGTAAAAGCCCCTAAGGTATTTCCATCCATAAATATTGTTTATTTTTTTGTATTACTTATTTAAATGATTGAAATAATCATTTGTTTACTTAAATTCCATGTCTTGATATGTACTTATGGATAGATGCAAGTTTAAGTAAACTTGAATGTGTAAACCCTTGAGATTGTTTTGTTTAAGAACCTTGTTTATTCAAACTTCCATATATTTCTCTATACTTACTGGAATCGATTGATTCAAATTGTAGATTAACCTGGACTTAAATATGTATGACATATCCGAAAATCATTGTAAAATACCAAGAAATGAGCCCTTGGTGAGAGTTTGAAGTTCGGGTATGAAATCTGCCCTAAGGGTGAAAGTATGCCTACCATGTGTTCGATGTTTTGCTTGACATAGAAATTAAACTCTGAAAATTATGAAATTTTAATATTGCATTGTTCAATATGTTTACTGATGTTGGGTTGAATATCATATAAATTTATTATGTAGAAAAATTATGGAAATTCCTGGAAGTTGAATGAACGATAAAAGAGCCTATAGGGCAGATTTGTTATGTAATGAAGAAATAGGCTTATTTTGATCTAGGAAACTCGGAATGATGTTCCGTATTTTGTTTTGGAAACATGATATAATAAGCATTGGATTACCAAGAATAATTAAAAAGGGTTTGGGCTGTAATTTGAATATGTTAGATAACAGAATCTGAGTCTAGATGGGACTTCATTTTAATGAATGATTTGAATTGAATAATATGATGCTTATGAATTGAGTTATGATTGAAGTTATTCTTTGGACTATTAATATTCTTATGATGATACTAATATTTTAAGAATGATAGGAAGGGAATAAGAGCTGATTGAACAAGTACCGGATAAAGGGAAGGGAAAAGCCAGTTAAACTATCAAGGTGAGTGTACTTATGATTTGTTTCATATATAAATATGAATATAGCTCTAAGAGTGGATTTGTTTGAATACTTCGGTATTCAGGATTTGTTTGGATATTAAAATATCCAGGATTTGTTTGGGTCTCATGATCCAGGATTTGTTTGAATACTTCGGTATTCAGAATTTGTTTGGATATTAAAATATCCAAGATTGGTTGGGTCTTATGATCCAGGATTGGTTTGAATACTTCGGTATTCAGGATTTGTTTGGATATTCAAATATCCAAGATTTGCTTGGGTCTCATGATCCAGGATTTGTTTGAATACTTCGGTATTCAGGATTTGTTTGGATATTAAAATATCCAGGATTGGTTGGGTCTTATGATCCAGGATTGGTTTGAATACTTCGGTATTCAGGATTTGTTTGGATATTCAAATATCCAGGATTTGTTATTGCCAATGGGCATAATTATTTGGATCTTATGATCCAGGATTTGTTATTGCCAATGGGAAGGACTATTTGGATCTTATGATCCAGGATTTGTTATTGCCAATGGGCAGAATTATTTGGATCATATGATCCATGATTTGTTATTGCCAATGGGCAGGATTGTTCAGATTTTATATTCACATATTCGATATAGAATTGTTATTCTATTGCAGGGAAGGATTACCTCACTAAGCTTAATGCTTATAGTTTATATTTTAACAATTTCAGGTTTGTATGTTGCTAACTAGAATACCATATGACCGGTAACTTCGAGAGTTGCACCGTTGGAAGGAGCTGGGGTTTAAATGTGGGGATTTTATCATTGTCACACTGAAGATTTTAATTTACTCACACATTGTATATTTTGCGTTAGTATGGATTGAGTTGATGATTGTGAAATTTTATCGTAGTTAATCATAGTATTGTATGTCTGCTTAATTATGACTCTGATATTGATTTCGTTATGGCACAAGAATAATATTACGTTGATTATGCACATTATGCAGTAAAATATGGATAGATGAATTATATTTTCAATGGGCTCGAGATTATTATCCAATTATTCTAATAACAAATTATTAGTATGGATATTGGGTTTGGGGTGTGACATCTTCTACCTTAGGGAGATAGTGGTGCCACAGATTTTGGAGGGTGAAGTGGAGGTTTCACCATTGGCGAGGCGAGTAAATGAGATGTCTGATGAGGCTAGGGCAGCAACGATGGAGGGTGAGCCCTACATGTATTACACTGATATGACGTTGGATTATGACTATTTATGTTTTGTGACCAATTGGTATATTCCATTATGAATATATGATGTGGATATCATGCCTTCGCTTACAACAAAATTGAGGAGAGGGATAAATGTACTAGAAGTGTCAACCCATAGAACGGGGGAAGCATGATGACTGCAATGGAGGACATTTTATTTTATCATATTTCAACCCCTTCTTATCACATTCAGGTTCATGGTGGGGATGTGATATCGATTCCACATTTCCCTCATGTGATGATAGATGGGTTCGTGGGTCTTAGGAGGCTCTTCGGAGAGAAGTATGATCCATTATTTTTATTAATTTTTTATTTTTTTTATCTTTTTTCCATTTTATTTTTTCTTCTTCTCATTACTAACTTCCCTTGACTTTGGTGATTTGATTTCTTTTGCAGTCTATTCATTTTTTAAAGACCTAGTTGCGGTACATTCGGGGTTGGATGGTGTCGATGTCGAATTACGTGAGAAAGCCAACCAGTTCTTGCTTGGTGTTGCTAACTACACCTGAAAATAGCTTCGATTCTAGGAGTAGAGGGTCCACCACACATCACTAGGTGAAGCATGTTCACCGAGGAACTTGATTGTGAGGGGGTTTGTGAGAGGTTTGGGGGGTTCAATTGCATCTCGATTTATCTTTTCATTTTTTTCATCTTTTTTTTATATCTGTTGGAAAAATGTAATTATTCTGGACAAATTAAATATAAGAGACGCATTTTTTGTGTTATCTTGATTTTGTGGCTTACTCTACATAAAATTTAATCTTGAAGCACCTTATACTCTTGACTCACTTGAGTCTATATTGTATAAGTGTTCATCTACACTACATCAAAATGGGAGATTTGTGAGTGCTGTTAGCAGTCACAAATGACCTTTATAACTGCTATTTACCGTCATCATGTTGGGGGTGACAAAAGAAAATTTATAACTCCTAACAGCAGTCACAAATTTTTATAACCCCTACGAGGTTATGACTGGTGACCCCAATTTGTAACTGCTATTCGTAACTGCTGACAGCAGTCACGAATGTTAGATTCGTAACTGCTCACAGTAGTTACGAATATTATATTTGTGACTGCTAATAGCAGTTACGAATCTTATATTTGTGACTGTTGTTAACAGTTACAAAATTGATAGTACTGACAAATTTGTGACTGCTATTAGCAGTTACAAAATTGAATTTGTTAAATGTGGTAAGAGCTATTATAAATAGCTTTATATTTTCATAAAATGATTAAGTAATGAAAGTAAAATAAATATCATGATAACAAGTCTAAAAATTTTAACAATATTTCATTTATATTTCTCATATTCCAAATATCCAGTACACATAAAACTTATTTAAACTTAATTTAACATCAAACAACCCCTTTGTGGGCGCCAAGTACAAAATGAACATAGAATAAAAAATAAACTAAAAAAATAGCGACACCACACTTCGATGACATGAAATGTCATGAACATGTAACAAATCATTCTAAATCTAGACCAGGAGTCACCACGCAGTGGATACGCTTCGTGAAGTCTAGGTATATCAGTTGTGGGGGGTATTGATGCGGTGGCATCCTCCCTCGTGTACTCGAAGTATGCCTGTTGAGCAAGTTCATGTCAGACTTTATCTGTAGTAGCGTTTGTTGGTGGCGAATCTATAATTCTTTGAGTTCTTGTCAATGTTGAGCATATCTTCAGCATCTTGTCAATGTTGAGCCTCTCAATCTTCATCGTCTTTCTATAACCATGCCCTTCTTGTCATATATGAGATAGGTATGTGTGTAACAATCGACCATCTGTAATTTTCCAAAGATATTGACGCATTATATTGGCATACATAAGTGAAGTCATATATAAGATATGTAAGTGTGTTTTGGTACTCACATTGTTTAAAAATGGTGCTTGCCACAGTAGGTTTGAGATGTCGCCTAATGATGTCGAGTCATGAAATTGGTTCTTGCCACATCATCCCCTGCACGAAAGAGAAAAAAGTATTCATGAACCAGTTACAACTCGCAATCATCTCCTAAAATGATGACAATATAGATATGCATAACAGGGAGAAGTATAGATATCTATGCATATCTATACATAGAGATTTATGCATATCTATACATAGATATCTATACACGTGGCATGCTACATAGATATCTATTTTTGCCCCGTGCGATGCACGGGCGGATTATAATGCTTGTGTAACCCACAACTCAACAAGCGTGTCATTATAAACAGATAATAAAATAAATAAAAAGGATCTAAAAAATACATCAAAGTAAAAAGAATTATATCACATTAGATATGGAGAAACCCTCCCAACTGAATTGAGATCTTTCTTGAGTTTGACTAGGTGAAGTCAAAGGCTGCTGATGTTCTCCTCCACCAACTCAGTTAAGAACTCGTAATTGTGTGCTTTATACAAGTAGTTTACCTACTTGAACTTAATAGATAAGAAAACAAAACAAATCAAACTGTTCTCGACCCAAAATGGTGGGTCCATTTATGGTGCCATACTACAATGGAATTTATCTGCAGAGCTCGCCGATTTCATACTCACTAATATTGAAAACCATATCATGTAAACCATCTCATGATCTAATCTTAATCCTCCGTATATCTTTGGTGAATTACCATCTTACTTGGCTGCAAATAGTGAACTATTAGAAAGCAATGTGCACCAGAAATAATGTCAACAAGAAAAATAGAAAAGTTATCAACTAACAGTACAATACATAAGATCATGCATGCCCATAGACGCTGCAATTTAGGACACTGGGTAACAAGCTTGGTAAGATCAGGGCTTTGGGTAGCAATTTAGCTCTTGTATTTGCTAGGCTTTTTCTCATATAAAATCCCCTAATATGTCATGCTGAATATGTTTACAAATCTAATTGGGGACAGAATCACACTAAACAACATTTGGGTAGTTAAGACCCATACTATCAAGGCAGTTAGTCGCATTGATTGTACATATGTAAATCCCAAGATTGTTACAAATGAAAGTGCAAACTTGATTATAAAATGAGCCACGTGTAAAGCAAGAAGTTAGTTCTATCTCATCATTTAAAAAGTAATTGATATCTATTGTACCAAAAACATCAAGTTACAGCATTTATGAATCATATAGTAGATGCTTCTTATTGAGAAATAGTAGCTATTGTACCAAAAGCATAACTGTTATATAAGTTATATAGCATAACTGTTATATGAGTTGTATAACTTATATAACAGCTATGTTATAACATAACTATTATATAAGTTATACAACTCATATAACAGTTATGTTATATAACTTATATATAACATAACTGTTATATAAGTTTTATAACTTATATAAGAGTTATGTTATATAAATTTACGAAAAATACAGCATTGCCGGCTTACGACCAAATGAGATAATTAAGATTGTTATACTAAGATTTGAACCAGATATGAACCAAAGATTGAACCAGATTTGAACCAAATGAGATAATAAATATAAACAACTACTTAATTGAACCAGTTATGAACCAAAGATTTGAAATTAAATTTAATAACGAAATTCACCTTATTTTGAACTAAAAATAAAATCAGCAATAGAATGTTGAATGCAGCATATTGAACTAAAAAATGAAATAATTAAAACCTAAATATCTAGGTCTTTTTAAGTTCACAAACTCATATGCATGTTTGAAGGTGGCAGTATCAAATTTATTAATAATTGAAGTATTAATGGAATTTATTTTTTGAGAATTAAGGCACCATTTACCATTACTAATCTGCTCAGCAACTTTGAGATGAGTTGGGGAAGCATGTCGATTAATAGTAAAACTAACCAATTGTCAGTCCCAAAAATTAATAATGATCCAAAAGTTGCAACACATTCAAATACCAGAAAACAATCACTTTGGATGTGAATGTCTTGGAGCGCAATGCTAGAAGAAACGATTCTTGATTTCCCTCGCGCATTCAGCGTATCCTAACCACCCTGCACAGGAGGAGCCTTAAGGTAATGAGAACCGAACATGTGTACAGAATATAGATATCACTCCTATAATTATTTGAACATATAATGATGTGGCCAAGCGTCTCGGTCCCCCTCAGGAACCAGTAACATTTGATGGTAAGGGGAAAATGTTAGGAGAAACTTTAAGGTTATCTTCTAAGAAGATCTTTAGTTGGTTATCATAATTATTGTTTCCTATTTTATTTTGCTTCCTTTTATTAGGTCCCTTTCCCAGCAAGAACTCTTATCCTATTTAGTGAGTGGTTTCCTTTTGTAATCCGAATTAAATTATTAATATATTCAAAACATTCTAATTCGCATCGTATTGATTGTGCTTTGTTGTCATCACGTGAATCTTATTTGTATCATCCTAGATCCTTCTTGGGTACAAACATGCCAAAATAGGTGCATGCCCTAAGAATTTAGGAAAAGATATTCTCTGATTCTCATTCATACTCTCATGTCATACACGGGTGGAAATGGACAAAGACGAGAAATAATAAGCTAATCACTATGCTCCAACATCACTTCCCATTCTTAAGAAAAAGCTATGTAAGAGGAGAAAAGGGTATAGAAATATTGGTCAACATGTTACAAAGTATCCTTGGTAATAAAGTATCTGTCGCAAAACTTCCCATGACATCGCAGAATAGGAAACTGCCCAAAACATTGCATCTGCAGTTTGTGTTCTATACTCTGCCACCTCCTTCCATAAGTGCATCATAACCAAGTCCCCCAGATGAATACAACCTTGGCGAAGGTAAACATGGTCTTTTTAGGAGTTGTATACGAGTCACTTATGAAGCACAGGTGGAAGCGACGGGTCCGGTGCATATTTACCATTTCAGGGGTAAAGTCAGCAACTCACCAACATTATGGGATGGAGTTCTACTAATTTTAAAAAATGACTGGTGAAACAAACATCCCTGCCGAAAGAGGATTTGTAGGAACACTGCATAAATGAATGACGTCTCAAATATACAAGGTGTCCCACAGCAAAGAATGAAATGCGTCAACTTCAAAAACATATACACAGCTACAAAGATGGAATCACGACTCCTGATTGTCCGAGGGACACACACGATGAAATCCATAAAACGTCTTAGATAGGGCTTATTCAGGACAGTATTGGAGTCTTGCCATATGGCAAAATGCAGCATCCCCAAATAAAGACGTTGGTCATTACTCATGGGTGCCACGGAACCTAACAAAAGTCAATGTAGTGCAAGACACCCCATAGCAATAGGATGCACATTCAGACTAAGAACTGCACCAATCACAATCTTATTAAAATAAAAGAACAACTCAAACAGCAGAGTGAAATGAAATTGGTCACTGCCAAAGATTATACTGGTCCACTATTGGAGCTTGCTCAAGATCTAAGAGGAGTGTTTAAAGAAATGAAATTCAATACCAAAATTAGATCATCACTTACCTATGAATTACCCCTAGAAGAGATGGTAGGGGATTTCTTTGATCAGCTCTAGTCGAGAAGTAAAGGTTATGACAGCATGGAGTACTCGTTTCTCGGGTACAAGAAAAGTGAATTGATCAAGCTTGACATTTTAATTAATGATGATCCGGTGGAACCTTTGGAAACTATTGTGCATAAAGACAAGGCATATGCTGTCGGGAGGGATTTAACACAAAAGTTATAAGAAATTATACCTCGAAAAATGTTTAAAGTACCAATCCAACTATGCATAGGTTCTAAAGTGATTGCTAGCGAAGCTTTGTCACCTATAAGAAAGGATGTTCTGGCTAAATGCTATGGTGGAGACATATCAAGGAAAAAGAAACTGCTCAAGAAATAGGCTGAAGGGAAGAAGAGAATGAAGTCCATTGGAAAAGTAGATATACCTCAAGAAGCATTCATAGCTGTTTTGAAACTTAAAAAGGAGGTATTGTAATCATATTACTCAAAAAGGGTGCAAAATATTAACAAATTATGTAACTAGAGAAAAATTAATTCTATTGTCACACAAAAAACCTATTCCTATTAGCATAACAAAAGGTGGGTTTATCAAAAATATCATTTGGAACTTACACGATTGTGAACACAGAGCGCTTCGAGTATAAGTTAAGATCAGTTGATGAGTGTTTGTGTTTGCATTTGAAGTTGAAATAAAAGACTAACAACATGCCAATTCATATGGCGATGGCGTATTATGGGAGGTGATGCCATCAAATTCACCGATACTCTAGAGCCGGTACTCTAGAACTTGATTATATGATTATGATTATTATTTGCTTTTTTGTTCACATGTTGAATTTGTAACATGTAAAATAGGTTGAAACATAATGGTATACTCAAA
Organism: Sambucus nigra; assembly: GCA_949130495.1. Lineage (NCBI taxonomy): Eukaryota > Viridiplantae > Streptophyta > Magnoliopsida > Dipsacales > Adoxaceae > Sambucus > Sambucus nigra. Next base: position 558,474,041 of record OX422210.1, on the reverse strand, counting down.
ATTTTAACTTTGAAACATGTAATTTCAAAAACTTCCAAAAGTACTTGAAATTATATATCAAGTTGTAGTCCCAAGTACATTTAAAATCTTTCAATATTCAGCAGGGGAATTGAAAAGCACATGAGCTATAAAGTTTTTGCACAGAATCCACCTAAACTAGTTATAATGCAAAAATCTCCCTGGACTATGCATTTTATTCAAAGACCCTTCTAGGAACTTTATAGGAGGAGTGTTTTCAGTGACGGGGGCTTTCACAAAAAAATTCAAAGTCCAAGAGAGTATCTTTCAGAAAGTGCATAATTCATTTTTTATTTCTTTTCACTCGACCATTCTTTGGCCAATATGGATTATGAACGTAACTTGTTTGCCATTAAACTCAAATAAAACAAGTGGAAGCAATTAACTGACTTTTTAAAGTAGACATTGGATAAGAAGTTGTAGCAGGTACCTGACCGTCGGGACTATAGCAAGCAGTTGTAACCAGTTCATGAAGATTGTTCCAATCCACTACCTACCGATTAGGTATGCTCCAAATTCTAACGTTTGCATTGAGTGAGCCATTGGTGAAGTAATCATCATCTACTAGATTGAATTGTATTCAAGTTACTGCCAAAACATACACACCTCATAAGAAAAGAAGGTTCAATAAAGATTATTATGAAATTTTATCATACGAAGACCTATTAATTTATTTAATATTATAACATTTATTGGCATCTCATCGTAGTCATTGTGTGCAAACAGATTTAAACTTTAACAAATTTGTAATAACAAGGTCTTAACATGAAATAAGTTCCATGAGATGGCTACTTCTTAGTAGGATAATGATAACTTGCATTCTGATCTAGTGAAGAATCAAAGTTGATGAAAATTTCTATTTTTTGTCTTAATGAAAATGTCAAAATTCTTGGAAGGTAGTCCGAATTGCACATCATCTGAGTATTTACAATTTCTTAAGACTATTTGTTAACAGAAACTAGATTTGGGGGTGGTGGTGGGATGGGGGGTGGCTGACCTGAGATCTTGACCAAGACAGGTCCAAAACATAATCCAAGTGACATTTAAAAGATCACACTATTTTTTCAGAAAGCCCAAACACAGTTTCTGGCACTTGTACATAACCAGGAATTGGATTTCCCTTTTTTTGGATAGAATTCTTCCCTTTTTCCACCTTTCTGATAACATAAGTGCAACCTCAGCTATAGGAGACCAATCCAAAACAATGCAAGTTATAGGGTAAAGGGGTGTTGAAGAAACATAATTCAAATCATCTGGTAGTTTCGTTGACATAAATTCACATTCCTTCACTTCCCACACATGGATGACCTTATCCTCACCCGCTCTCGTGGCATAATGCGCATCCAGACCGAACCTTATCATCCAAATCGATCCCCCATGGACTTGAATCTCTTAGCACAAATATAGAGTCGTAAACTCAATACATGACTTCCCGTTTTGACAGGATTTAACCCATTGGGACCCGTGATCCCCTGTCAAAGAATTCTCTCTTTCTTTGTCTGCAATTAATCCACTCAATGTGTTAGCAACACCTTTTATATTTTTCAATAAGGCTACCCTCTTATCATGTTATATCTAAAACTCTTACTTAGATAAGAATTTACGGTGAATTTTCTGCATTCATCGGAATTTTTCGATACATATTGTCGATGCATTAACTCCTTGATGACTGGTGAATCGGCCAGGAAATTTCAAACTCCTCCATTGTCAGCTTCTTACCGGTCTTAAGATCGCTCCGCTTGTTCCACATTACCTCTTCATTGAAATATTTCACTATATACTCATTTCCAGTGTCCAAATTCTGTATTAAGAAGAATGAACCGAATTGACCTTTTGATAACATAGATGAGAAGACCCCACTTTTTGGTGCGAAATTTCTATTTTTTTCTCTTTTCAGCGAAAACCTAATGGACTTTCCAAATTGACATATACCGATACACGGTCTTAATATGTCTGACGATGATGATGTTCTAGTTATATGCTATTTTGATATAGCACCTATTTGGATAAGAGAGTTTACTAGAAAAAACTCTGTTAAAATTCGAGCAGGTGAATTTTACAAGATCCTTGTTTCTCAATATCCCCATGCCATGAGGGAGACGCTGACGGCGATCCTTTATGGATCCTGGATCGTCCATCCACATGTCTTAATCTTCTAACATGGAAGAAATAGTTATTTTTGTATTTCATTAGTTGAAATTGCAATTTGATATGTGCTAAACTCATGGGGATTATATGTAGATTATTGAAGAGTCTTAAAGTACACCGATAAACACAAACAAACACAATATCAGTCCACGTGGTGTCAATACTTAGTGTTGAACCATATGTGTACTAACTACAAGCACATCCCCAGTTTAATTATGGTTGATTTTAGTTTATTGATGAGGTTGATTTTGACTAAATACAACATGTGCAAGTTATTGTGGATTTAGGGGTTGACACTTTTTTAGATGATGTGCATTGGTAGTGGTTTTATAATTTGTTCAAGATAAAAGAATAGAGGATACATTAATATTACATGATTTTAAATAAAAGAGGATAAGTATTTAATCCCACTATGGCATAACATTATGTCGACAAAAAGAGAACTCATCAATCTCCAAAAAATAAATCCTAAACTTGGGCATTAACAATACGACTAATGCCCAACCCGACGATTATCAATAATACTAATGGAAAACATCCAATCGAGTGATCCATTACACATAAACCATAACGCCCAAAGCCACCGGTTCACAAACATACTAATGGACAACACGGTTCACAAATTAGATCTACTGAGTGCATGTTCTCCCATTATGATGTTGCTTTTAGAAAAATTGACTCTCTGACCTGAAATGTGTCCATATTTCTCTAAAAAGAAATTAAGTTCTTGATATTATATGAGGAAGCTCTACATAACATAAGCAGGTCATCTATCTAGAATGTTTCCACCAAATGATCTTCTATCTAGCATATTAACACACTCAGAGGCTAACCCAATTGCTTTAAATATTTGCCTGCCTTTGATAAATCATTTTTAATTAGGACTAATGATTTTAGCTACAATGTGAGATAGTCTAGAAGCCATGATTTTAGGAATTATTTTAAATATGAAGTTTGAAAGAGCAATATGCATGTATTAAGACACTGAGTTGTCACCTTCGACTTTAGGGATCGAAATGAGAAAGTTGGAATTCAGACCATGAAGGATTATACAAGATGAGAAGAATTCAGAGATGGCCTTATAAATGTCACATCGAATAAGATCACAACAGTGATGAAAGAATGCTCTAGAGAAACCATCAGGGCCATTTCACTGCCTGGATCCACGTCAAAGACTATTTTTCTAATCTCTTTAGAAGAAGGCATAGAAGCTATGAAGCATGGAAACGTAATACGTGTTTCGACACGCGACACGTGATTGATCCAAAAACTAGGATACGACGCGCTATGATACGTATAATATATAATATATATATATTAATGAAATAAATCAGATTTTCTTCATAAAATACATTATTAGAGTATTCTTAACATGAATTTAAAAAAATGTACCATACAAAACAAAATTCAAACACACTTTGACATTAAAAATCATAAATAAACCACAATCACCATCACTTGAGTCAAAGATGACTCGTGGCTTTCGAGAGAGTGTTCGTGCTTCATAGGTGTCCGACACGTAATGTACATATTATAGAGAAGATTGTATAGTTGTCTAAGTCAGCATTTGCTTTGGCACAAGTCAATATGTACTTTGGGAAATATCATTTCCCTCTTAGAATTCCTCGGACTTTGGCAAATCGAGAAAATGACTGCATACAATACATAACAATATCAGTCTCCAAAAATGTGAAAGCTAAAAAATAGAAAAAAAAACTACTTCAAATGTAACCAAGTCAATGTAAGCATAACCAAGTCAATTTTTAAAAGACCTCAACCTATATAGGATTCAGTATGTGAGCATAACCAAGTCAATGTAACCAAGTCAAACCCAAGCCAAACCATCCAAGTAAAAATCAAGCAACAAGTTGAAGTCACTTAAATAACATCTATATGCTCACATGTGATTCAAAATCAATCAATGAATTAAAATATCATATGTATGTCATAGGTAAACAAGTTTATGGCATCGCAATGAGGATGGATACACAGTGGAAGTTGATTCAGTGTGGTTCTTCAGTCGACATTTGCATCAAATTGATGATTCTACCACAGGTGCCCAATCATGAAAACATCATATTTTCTTTTGTTGGAGCAAGACACAATTATTAAGAAGCTATTTAATAAAGTTTATACAAATTGGAGGGACGAGGTGAAAAAACCTCATGAAAAGGGGCCTTATCCAAATTTGAGTTTTCACCCCTAAATCCCATTTTAAAACCAAAACAGTCGTCTACTAATAAATTTTGAAACTCGTTATTCCGATTTGGACATGCGTACCACTTTTCGGTATACTTCATTGTTGTTTTTTCTTTTCACATCCCAATGCCCACTTTTAACCACAAAAAGAATGTCTACTAGTCAACTTCGAGAACCGGGAGTTCGATGAGGACACGGACATTTCTTGTAAGTTACTTTTGTACCTCTTACGGTGTTTGTTGGTCTGTCGAGGCCATTCGATTGTTGTTTGAAGTTTTCACCCCATAAATCTCATTTTATCCCCAAAGCGAACACGTACAAGTCAATTTTAAAAAGTAGGAGTTCGATGAGACACGCCACTTCCTACAAGTTACTTTGTAACTCTTATGGTGTATGTGCCTCTATCTGGGGCACACGATTGATGTTTTGAGTTTTTTCCACCTAAGTTCCATTTTTAACCCCAAAACAAATGTCTACTAGTCAATTTCGAACAATCGGGAGCCCGATGAGGACATAGACACTTCCTACAAGCTGCGTTTGAACCTCATGGGGAGTTTGTGCCTCGCTCAAGAAAATTTGATTGCTTTTTTCATCTTTTTCCCCTTAAATCATAATTTTAACACCAAAACAAGCATAAACTAATCAATTTCGAAAACTGAGTCCGGCGAGGACACCATGACTTCTCTCAGGTTACCTTGGTACCTTTTGGGGTATTTGTGTCTCAATTCATGCTACTTCATCGTTGCTTACAATTTTCACCCCCAAAAGCTCAGTTTAAACCCCAAACAAGTATAAATAATCAATAATTCTAACTTGAATGGCATGAACAACTTGCAAAGGACATGAATTAATTAACACAAACAACATATCAATAATTCTTACTAAAATTCACACAAACTAGTAAAGAAATATTCTCGTAGATTAATCTAAAAGCTATATTACAACCACCAATTAACAATCCGGGTTTTCAATTGGCTCACCCTCAACCTCCTATCACCACTACAAATCAATCCGGTACAAAAATTAATGAAATATGTAACATCCTTATGTTAAAATTTATGAAAATAGTGCATACATACCACATGCAATAGTACACACATCACTGGTGGCGCTAGCTTGATTAGCATTGCACTTTAGACCTAAATCAACCAAAAAACATTAATTTCCCCACAATCAAAACACAAAATCAAAGTAACAAACAATAATAATTATATAAACACTCACAAATATCCATAATATGATTCTTAAAAATAACATAGTTGTCCATAACGATATTTGCTCCAAATAATCAAAGTTCAACAACTCAATTAACTAAAAATATATGATCCAAGTATTTTGTGTAAATTAAAGTTAGGGTTAGGTATTATAATGGACCCCAAGTCCAAATACCAAAATCATTCCACTTCTTAATTTCGAAACACTTTGCTTTCTGGGAAGAAGGGCATTTGCAACAAATTGGGGTATTTTCAACAAAACATTTCTCGCAAAATATGCATCTCATGAGATTTTATTTTTCAATGTTTCCTAGAAGTCCCCTAGACATGGACAGGGGAAATTCTATTAGAGTTGTTAATGTACGAGCATAAATTAACATATTGGATTACCTAACCCTTGTTGATAAAAGGATTTTATTTACAAAAATTCCAAAATCTATTATTATCGATTGGAATCACAACCCATTTCCACAACCTCAAACTAACGAAACTAACCCAAAACTCAAACTAACAAATCAAAATAACAAAACTCAAAATAACAAATCATAATAACAGCAAAATCGAAAACTCACCAAACTAACGAATTTTTTTTCTGATCAGCAGCTAACGAAATTGAAAACTCAAAATAACTAACTAACATGAAAATCAAAACTCACAGCGAAACAGAGAGGGGAGCTCTTCACAGCAAAATCGATGTCGCATGAGAGTTCTGAGAAGAAATAGGTGAGAGAAAATAGAGTTTAACCAAGGAAAAAATTTTATGAGATCGAAATGAAAGATAGAGGTTTTGGCAAATGAAAGAGAGAGAAGAGGACGGGAGCTCTTCAATTACAGATGGAGGGAAATTATAGTAGGTGAAAGATTTTGTGACCGCTAATAGCAGTCACAAATTGAGTCTAAGATCAAAATTTATGACTGCTGGGAGCGATTATAAATTTATGACTGCCAATAGCAGTTACAAATTAAGTCTTAGACCAAAATTTATGACCGCTAATAGCAGTTACAAATTTGTGATCGCTAATAGCGGTCATAAATTAAGTCTAAGACTAAAATTTCTGACTCTTCATAGCAGTTATAATTTCATGACTGCTCATAAGAGTCATAACTTATGTCTACTAATAAACTTGTGAGTGCTTGTGACAGTTGTAAATTTGTGACTGCTTATAGGAGTCACAAATTAATTATATGGTAACATTTGTGACTCCCTTTAGCGGTAACAAACTAATTGACTCAAATTTTTTTAACCAATTAATTTTATCACCCCTAATGGCAGTCACAAATAATTTTGTGACTGTTCCCGGGAGTGACTAGTTTGTCACCCCTATTGGCAGTCACAAAAAGGCAGTCACAAAATTAACATTTTGGTGTAGTGCTAGTTTGGAAATAGTGACAAAATTGTGTCTATCCTAGAAACCAAAGAACCTTAGAGTTTCATTTGCTATTTCATTCCTCTTGCTTAATTGATCTAGACAATATTACCAACACTCACACATAGTAGAATTGATCTCATACATTTCATATTGCATATAATTGTGTGTATATATGTTGAGTGTGTTTAAATCCCTAGAATTGCTTTTTAATATTTTTTTGGGGATTTTATAAACTTTTAAAATAATGTTTTTATTAATTAAAATTTGTTTTAAAAAGTTTTTGGGGTCAATCTGCAATTATGTATTGGTGGTTATATTGGCTGAATGTTTTCTTGGTTAGAATCCGAAAGCGGCAGAGACTTCAGGGTGCGTTTGTATTTATTTTTGGACACGCGTTTGTTATCTTCTGTTTGCCCAACATTTATTGCATTCTGATTGGTTCAGTTTGTGTTTCTTTATAGAGAGTAAACCAGTGATTGTTTATAACCCTTGGATCATTTTTATCAACGATCTGCATGCACTCTTACATCATCCCTATGAACCTCAAATGAACCAATCAGGAGAGTTTTAATCACCGCATATCGTGAACCCTTGGATCAAAGTCAATAAACCTTGACTCAATCTGAACCATTATTTCTTAACCTTATTCTCTAATCTTCTCAGCCCCTTATAAAAGGACCTTTATCCTCAGCCATTTGAGATTTTTTCCATTTTCGTCCTTTTAGAGAAAAGAGAGAGAAAGAGAGAAACTAGAAAGAGAGAGAAAGAGAGAAACCAGAAAGAGAGAGAGAGAGTTAGAAACCCTAACCCTAACCCTAACCCTAAATCGACAAATCATTTTCAAACCTAAACCTCTTTTCAAGTCCTGTATATACCAAACACAACCTTGAGTGTTTGAGTGATTTGAGAGGTTGAGAGTTGGTTTGTTTAGTTGGTTTGATGATTTAACCTCTTCCTTCTTAGATCTTGTGTCAAACTTAAGAATTTTTCTTAGATCTAAGTTTCTGCTTTATAGAAATTTTAGATCTGAGTACTTTATGTTACATTTCACTTAGATTTACATATTTTGTTTCTCATCTTGAGAAATCTATTGTTGATTCTTTCCTGTAAATGTTTTTAACTTTGAAATCAACAATAATGTTTTTTGTTTCTAGTTCTTGTAAAACAAAACCTTTGACCTAGTTTGGAATCGCACTTGGTGCTTTTCAATCTCAAAAATATTTTTAAAACCCGAGATTGATTAAGATCTTGATACGTCTTCTGAACAAGATAGCCGTAGATTCTGGGATTATTGTAAAGGTCAAATGAGGTTAAGTTTTGTGAGAAGAGAGAAATAGAAAAATCACATCATATAGTTCTTATATGTAATTTGTTAGGACTGGTTGTATAAAATAAGTGTGTGTGTGTGTGTGTGCATGCATGTGTTAGAAAGAACCTCCACAAACACTATCATCCTACCACACTAAAAGTGTTGGTAATAAGATCTTGAGAACAAGAGTCGAAGAAAAGAACTTGAACAAATTGGAAGTTAGCAAACTGGGAGAACAACATCAACAATCAGAACCGCAAAGAAGTTATAAGGACACCAAAGCTATCATTCCTAAACTTATATAGGTTTGAGTTGTATGCATGTTTGTTATATAGTTTGTAACTGTTTAAAATTTGTTTTAGTGGAATTTTTGGTTACTTCGTAGAGGGAGTCGTGGATGTTTCCTAAGTTGGGTGAGGTTTTACCACGTAAAAAATCCTTGTTCTTAATCTTTCTACATCTCCTAATCTAACTCTTGGTTGTGCTGAGTTTAAAGTTTTTTAAACTAATTTATTAAACCTGTTAATCAAATCTTGAACAGATCTCGTACATATTTTTTTAAACACATCTTGTAATTAATTAGTTTTTATTTTAAAGAAAAGAGTTTCTTCAAAAAACTGTTCGAAGTTACTTAAATAGTTTAATTTTATATTAAACGGCTTTAGTAATAAATTTTCAAATCTTCTACTGAGGTTTTTATTGCAAAGATAAGATAAGATTAAACAAACAAAAGGAGGTTTCGAAGATTGATTTTTCATTACTAAAAGGAATCTTTATTTTGGATGTTATGTACACAATAGGAAAGTATGGAACTTCCAAAAATGGGGGATGCCAATAGGCATACCCATTGGCCTACCTATCTCTATAAGGGTCAAGTCAAAATCAGTTACTTAACTTTGATTGTACTTCCTGTGTACTTTTGGGTAGTTTGGGATCAAAAAGTCTGGTAACATCTTAAATGGATTGGCTTTTGTGGATGTTTGTAGCATAAAACAAGGCTTTCGGATATGGTTTTCATCATCACATCTCAATTTCTTTTCTTCGCAACCTTTATCTTTCTTTTATAATAACACTTCCAATGTCCGAGACTTTTTCTAATTATCTCGAGGGATTAGAGGGCATATTCCTCTACAATGTTAATTATGAATCCTTTAACTTACACAATATCTCCTTATGTCGTAATCACCTCATATATTGGAATCTCTTGGAAGCGGTGGTATAATTTTGGTACCATAAAGACTACGTCTTTCGATTTAGCCTGGACGGGGTGTGTCCAACTTATGACGAATTTTATACGATGATAGGTGTCAGCCTTAGTATGGTGGAAGCTATGCTAGATTTATCCCATTCTCCTCAAGTGTAATTAGCAGAGTTTCTTCATTTTCCCCCCTTCAGCTTTTTGTCCATTGGTGTATATATGGAATATCTTCCTATCGATGGTCTTAAATTTTGTGTGTTAGAGGAATTATGCTAAGAATGGCTTTGCTGGTACTCTAGCAATGGGATAGGCTTCCAAGTTTTTATTGGTGGTGGGTGATCTTAAGACTGACCCTCAGGTAGCCACAATAGTGTTGGGAATGTATTACCACTATAATCCAGTTGTAGGGATATTTGTGGAGACTCTGAATGGTTTAGATGCCTGGAAGGAGGGTCAGTCTAACTTCTTACAAAGAATCCCTGTCATACTTTTTATGTGGTTATCCTAGAGACCGTTCCTAGCGACCCCTCCTAAGTACCCTTTGTCGGGCATTCCCAACCTCTTTTTTTGCCTTTCTTAAGCTTCGACCCATCAACAGAGAACTGGATAAACTAGCTTATAGAGTATGGTATCCAATGTCTTCACTAGTCTGTACCGTGGTGGGGTAACTTGCAGCCAATCTTGTAATAGGGAGATTATCGATATGTGTGATTGGTGGACCTTCGTCAGACCTCTTTCAACTTTCTCTAGAGGACTCTGTTCCAAGTAGGATGGGAGAAAATTATTCCTATGCACATAACAAACTTCTTTCCTATGGAGGACTTGACTAAGTCTTTGAGGATGATATTCAGACCCTTATGGCAGACCCATCAGCCATTTCCTCATCTATCAAAATCTATTGGAGAATCTAGTTTCATATTGGGGACTACCTGAAGTGGTTGTCGAAAAAGGTAATTGTGAATATTCTAATTGTGGGGACTAGGCAGATATGGCTCATAATGTTTGACACTTTAGAAGATGGTGTCATGGTTTTATCTAATCTCATGAAGGCCTATCGTTGCATGGAGTCCATTTGGATCCATAAATAAGATTGGGATTCATGGAGTCCTCCAGGGACGAGCAATAATGATAAAGGGGTCCATCAGGTAGTTGAAGGTTAGGTCGTAGTGTATCAGAAGATTGTGACGGTTTTTTAGAGCGTTATGAGATGGTTGTGTTTATTTTGGTAGGTGTTTGGATTTTTGGGGAAGCTATTGATGTTGCGGGTTTTTTGTTTTTCATGTTTTATGGGGGGTTTGTAGGAAGGTGGGTTGTTTCATTCCTATCACTAATACGTAATGTAATAGTTGATTTCTTGGTGTTTAAATAAAAGAACAACAATTTTGACATATTTTGTTGCAATTTTATGAATTTCATATTTGTACTATCTATACCGATCATTAAGGCATACATAATCCTTTGTTCGTTTAAATGATGAGGGAGACCATCGTTCTCAGAGGAAGAAAAGAAGAGAATTTTGTGAGAGAGAAAGGAACCACACCCATGTGTGTCTTATGGGATGCTACATACCTCTGTGGGTTTGAAAATTGTGAGGTTTTCTAAAAAAGGTGTTTACGAGAGGATTAACTTCTACATAGTTCTGAGTAGAGGGGAAGAACGATTTATTTTGGAATAAAAGGTGGGTAAGAAGAGTCGTAGCGCGATGAGATTTCGAACTAAGGTTAAAACTTTTAGAGACGATCCAAATTGGCTGGACGTTCCTTTTCTTCTCCATCGATGTCTGTGAGCATAGAGGCGCCATCGAACATGATTTTATTCATAATATAGGGAGCATTCTAATTGGGTTTGAACTTTCCTCTCATATCCCAAACAGGTTTTATAAATTCCTTGATGGTAATATCACCTTCTTGGACTTCGAGGTCCTTGTATTTTCTATTAAATGATTGCACAATCTGGCGGTGATACCCTTGTATCTGGTTTAGACCTTTCAATCTCTTTTCATTTGTGAGAGAAAATTTATCATAGTGATTTTTATCCCAATATTTTTCATTAACCTCGCTTTTGAGCATAACCCGTAGAGAACGCACTTTCAATTCGATATGGAGAACATATTCTTTGTCATATACTAGAGAATAGGGGTTAGACCCAATGGGTGTTTTGATGGAGGTACGATAGCATATGGGATCTGGTCGGCCCAGACTCTCCAGCTGTCAGTCATCTTGTTGATGATGGTCTTGAGACTTTTATTGGTAGCTTCAACAGCACCATCGGTCTGCGATCGATAGATTTTTGCCTATTAACCCAATATTTGTCAACTAAGTTATGATATTAGACTCGAAACGGATCCCATTGTCTAATAACAACTCATGGGGAACTCCGTAATGGCATATGATGTTCTTCTTGATGAACTTGGCCACTTTTTTTGCATTCAGTACCACGTATAACTCGACTTCGACCCATTTTTTGATGTATTCAATGGTGACTATGATGAATTCATGCCCATTTGAATCTTTGGGATTGACATTCCATATGATGTCTATGCCCCAAGTGGATAAGGGCTAATGAGAGGTAATGTTTTACAACTCTCAGGGAGGCCAGTGCTGAAGGTTGGCAAACTAGTGGCATTTGAGGCATCGTTGAACATAAGCAGTACAGTCTTGAACCATGGTGGTCTAGTAATACCCTTGATGGATGATCTTCTTATAAAGCATGTGACCATTCATGTGGGGGACAGATTCCCCACTATGAATTTTTTGCATCGTCTTTAATCCCAGCCCTTGATGTGAAATGCAAGTGGGTCCCATCGATGTTTCTCTTAAAGAGTCCGTTGTATTAAGAAACCAACTTACGTAGGTTTCACGGTCATTCTTATCTTCATCTTGAGGATACCTACCATGTTTGAGGAGGCTCAAAATGCAATTGTACCAGAATCCTTCCATGTCTGCATCTTCTTCTGTAACGAGCTTAATGTGAGAGTAGTGAGTGTGTTCTACTTATTTATGAACTAGATGGGGGGGGGGGGGTTGTTATTCCCTCAGGCATGTCGACCATGGAGGCCAAGGTTTCTAATGTGTCGGCTAGGATATTCCTCGAGCGAGGAAGGTAATGGAAAGTGATATCATTACATTTGGAGGTAAGCTCTTCTAGGTGGGCATGGAAGGGTAGGAACTTTTTGTCTTTGAATTTTTATTTCCTAAGAATTTTCCCCATGATGAGGGTTGTGTCTCCATAGATGTCTATATGTTTGATTACTTCCTTAAGGGGGATTTTAATCCCTACGGTGAACGCTTTGTATTCTTCCATGTTATTGGTGCAAGGGAAATCTAACTTAATGGAAGTGGGGGTGTGAGGGTCGTCGGGGACGATCAAGAGTATCCAAATACCATATCCATTGATGAACATTTTCCACTTGAGTTCCTCATGAGAGGTTCATAGTATGTCTTCATCTAGAAATTCGGGGATCCAAACGTTAGTTCTTCTATGGGATTGTCGAAAAGATTGTCGAAGGTGGATCTCCATTTCATAGATTTCTACGTGACATAAACGACGTCAAACTTGGCCAGTAACATAATCCAGCTTGCCATGCAGCTAAAAAGAGCGAGCTTCTCTAGAAGTTATTTCTTCGAATCTATTTGGGATTCCAGTTTGATAAGGAATTCAAGCATGTAGTGTTGGAGCTTCTGTGTGACCCAGACTAAGGAGATACATGCCTTCTCTAATGCAGCGTAGTTCACCTCGTACCCAGTAAGCTTTTGACTAGCATAGTATATTTATCTCTCCTTCCAAGGTTGCTCAATGTATTGGGAAAACATAGCTCCTACCGCGGTGTCAGTAACAGACAAGTAAAGGAGGAGGGGGAAACCTATTGCGAAGGCATGAGCACTAGAGGTTGGGTGAGGTATCATTTGATCTTATCGAAGGCTTCTTGGCATGCCTCATTCCAAACTTTTATTGAATCCTTTAGGAGAAGTTTAATGATGGGCTCACCAATAGAGGTCAATTGGCTGATGAACCATTAATGTATTGGAGCTTGCCTAAGAATCCATGCACTTCTTTCCTCATTCGGGGCAATGGCATCCCAATTTTGGATTTTAGTTTGGCAGGGTCTGCATCAATCATTTTTTCACTAACCATGAACCTAAAATTTTGCCTTTGGTGTTGACGAAGACACATTTATATGGGTTGAATCGCATTTGGTATCGTCACAGTCGCTCGAAGAATTTTACCTGGGCAGGAATGTAAACATCCTATATCGTGGATTTGATGATCTTGTCATCGACATAGACTTCGATTTTTTTATGGATAAGATCATGTAAGATGGTTGTAGTGGCCCTTTGGTAGTTATCTCCGACATTCTTGATACATAATGTCCTGACTGTGTAGTAAAATATTCCTCATGGGGTAATGAAGGCAGTCTTCTCTTGGTGGTCAAGATGCAGATTAATCTAACCATACATGACAAAACTGTCAACAAATTACTTGAGAGCATAACTAGTAGTGTTGTCTATGATAATGTCGATGTTGGGCAGAGTGTAATAATGTTTTGGGGATGACTTGTTCAGATTCGATAACCGACGCAAATGATGACTTTCCCTCTCGATTTCTGTATAAGGATTATGTTTACAAGGCATGTAGGTATTCAACTATGCGAATGAAAACTACCTTTAACTGTTTCATCACCTTGTCTTTGACCTTGAGGGACCTTTTTTTTAAAGCTTTGACGGGTTAGGGATCACATGTTGTGATATCTCTGGGTCAATGTCGTGCATGTCATCATGGCACCATTCAAATACATCCTCGAGCTCTTCCACAAGCTGTTCAATATGTAATCGCTCATGCTCATCGAGGTTGGACCCTATCCTAATCTCGTGCAGATGGCTACTAGCATCGAGATTAATAGCAATAGTCTCATCATCATTAGTTTGAACATAGTTATGTTGTTTATTTTTTTTCCTAATTAAGATCAGTTAAGAATCGTTCACTTATTAAATCATCTTCATCAAATTTTAATGATTAGAATCAAGACAATTAATGTAAGATATTAAAAATCCTCACTTATTTCAGTAAAAGAGTTTGTATGAAGTACATCAGTGAGGACCTCGTTAAAGGAGGCCTCTTTTAGAATTACATCATAAGTAGGAGAAAAAAATTAAGCTCGGGTATCTCTTGGAGATAATCAATGGTAGGGTTTAGGTTGACTTGGGTGGGTTGAACAGGAATCACATCACAGTTGGGAAGGAGTGCTTCAGTAGCGGTGATCTTCTCATACCAATCAAACAAAGCATCTTCTTGGTGGATCATGCAATGGTCCAACCCCAATGTGTACAAGTCAAATGACTCATCGGTATCACTATCCCCAGAATTTTTAGTGCTTTTCATTGCTTTATATATTAGAGGCTCCACCTCATGTTTTTGCCTTTTGTCCAAAGTGATATCATCATTGAAGAAGATTTCTAGCCCTAGTTTCATCTTCTTGTCAGTAGGGTTATACCATCATTCATGGAACCCACAGAAGGAGAAATCCTTACCCTACGATTCACTGTTCGAGCTATCAAAATCATCACCCCCCCTGGTGGTGACAATGTCATCTTTTCGAGAGTAGTTGATGCACTCAATGACTTTTACTGCCAAATCATATGGATCTTACCACTGAACGGGGAAGTGATGGGATGAAGGGACCATACGCCCTTGGAGTTTTAGGATCATAAGTTTCTCGGAGATGCTACACATCTCTCTATTCTTTAGGAACACATCTGACATAACTTGTACGTTGTCATCTATGCTGAATTCTTACCCATTCATTCGACTCTTCGGCTCACCATATGGGATTCTATGAAAAAATCGCTGAACTTCTCATAGTCAATAGTCATTTATAAATCCAAAGTTGGTAGTGAAATAAATGTAATTATATCCCCCCCTATTAAGAGGGTACGGATAGCAATGCAGGCTCGAGTGAGGAGTGACAAAGCTTGTAGGAATCAGGAAAGAAGAAGGGAACACCTCGAGGGTTTTGGTGAGACTGTAGGCATTTTTTTGTATTTCAACGGTCTTGATTATAGTTGAGGGGCCAAATTCTGGATTTCCTTCTGAAAGGATAACATTTACCCCAACTCTGTGTACTAAGAGAGGATTATGAGTGGTGTTGGATTTAGACTTGGCTGGTGGTGCAGTAATACCCATGTCTATGAGACTCGAGATCACATTATTCTGGTAAAAGCATGGGATAATGGTGCGTCCAACAATCTGGTGGAAACCATAGTGGGTGTCATGTTTGAAATTTTTAGGAAGAGGATTTGGTAATGGTCAAGGTTTCAAGGGCTTAATGAGATTTTGGGCAAGCAAGGCTTGGTACAGTTTTGATGGAGATCATGGAGTTTAGTATACTTCTTTTTGGTAGGGTTGGGACGGTTTTCAAGTTTTTAGGAAGTGGCATGTTGAATATGTTGTTGATGGTTAACACTGAGGTGACATGTTATACCTTCACGAGGAGAATTTCCTAGTGCGCATTTTTGGTTTTAACTCTACTCTGTGACTGGAAACCCCCTCTTCAATCTCAACACCAGCCTCCTGGAGGGCTCTGAAGTGCAGATAGTATTGACCTCCCATCAACATTCAAATAAGGGGTAAGAAATTTTTCTTTACTATGCTCACTTGTTCTTCTTCTGATGAACTTTTGGTCATGGTAGCTTCTTTCTCTCTCTACCTTTCGATGAAGAAGAACAAGTGAGCATAGTAAAGAAAAAAATTTCATACTGAGTGACTCCCCGGGATTCTTATTGAGAAGCTCTAAGTCTCTACGTGTGACTTTTAACTCCTTGTTATACTTAACTGTGGCATGAAATATCTGTCCACGTCCTCCTAACTATCGATTATAGATTCCTCTAGGGACAGGAACCATATGAGGCTAGAAAATTAGGGATTTATCTCATCTGATGCCCCAAGGAGAGTCATGTCACAATGATAGCAACATAAGTTCATAATCGTAGGCATGCTGCCTCCGAACATCTCAATGTCTGGCATCTTGGATTTCTTCGGTAATCTAGACTTGGGATAGGGAGACATGTGAGTGTAGTTCATGTAGTTCCCTGAGATATTAACTTGATTGATTTTATTTTACAGAAGCCTAAGGTCCTCTATGACCTTATTTAGTTCTTCCTCCTTGGAATCCACTGGCAATGGCACATTTTCCCCTAACGGGAAAGATTCGATATCGATAGCTAAGCTGGCGGTGACCCATTGGAAGGTGGGGCACGCGGGGAATGTTGACATTCTTCTAGGACCTAAACCGGTTAAGGAGAAGGTGGATCCATGGCACAAGGAGAGTAACTTTTGGGCTTGAGGGACACATGTCATTGAATATCCTAGACTTCGTCCTCGAGGTTTTCAATCTTAAAATTGAGCTAGGAAAGGATGAGCATTCACAGCCTGGTCAAAGTTATCCAGACTCACGGATAGGGTTTTATTTTGAAAAAAATCGAAATTTCATTAAAAAATTGAGCTATAAAGCAACCCAAAATTTTGGCAAAGTATTGAATTGTAATAGGTAAACTAGGTTTGAGTGTCCAGGGTAGACTCTTATATGAGGTTTATGCATTTGGTGGGTTACCTCTTTCCTATAAGGGCAATCGTTAATTGGTACGTGTGGACAAGACCTTTGATATACCTCAGTCTACGTGAATTTCCTCATGATATACCTCGTGGAGACGGTACGTGTGAGAGAGAATTCAATAGACTCGACATACGTGAACAAGTTCCAAGCTATATACCTCCCGTCGTGAGTTCGGTCAAGTGTTATGATGGGGGGGGGGGGACCATTCGATATACGTCGAAGGTATGAGGCTAATGGAAGGTGGGAGTCATATCTCTTAGGCTAACTGTGACCCGCAGGTCCAATGCCGATCACAAATTGACCCCCAGTACGGGACACAATTTTGGTCAATATAGCCATGATCTTGGTGATGTAGTGTGAAAAAATGCATGTCTTAATTAAAATATTATGGAAAGGGAGTATTTTTTTTTTCATTTTTGTTGTCAGGATGAGTAAATGGAAATCTACACTAATGGGGAGAATATGCAAGTATATCTAGCTTGGAAAATATACTACGCATGGATACATGGGAGTGAGTGTGTGTGGTAGTGAACCTATACATTAATCAACTACAAGTGTTGTGTGACATGCGTAAGTGAGCATATATATAAGTATAGAAAGTGTGGTTGTGTCCTAGTGAAGCCTAAGCATGAATATTCTAAGTGGTGTCTGAAGTATGTGAGTGTAAAGTGAAGCTATGTGTAATTGTATGAAGTGTACATGGAGAGTATATACAAATGTGTGAAGTGTACATGGAAATTATATACAAGTGTATGAATTGTATAAATGAGTGGAAAGTGATACGTACATGAGAGAGAGATATACAAAAAGGTAAAAAAATGAGGAAAGGGAACATACAGGTAGGTGCATACTCACACATGCCGAAAAGAATAACACCCATGAAAAAATAGAGTCTAGTACACTTATAAAAGTCCCTAACAGAATAGCCATTGTGGCTATCCTGAGGGGTCGAGTCTCCAAAGGAGGATCCCTCCTTCCTTCCCTTTTTTTACGTGCGTGTGGGATTGCATCATTTATCGGGGCTCTTGGATGTGATAGAGTCGTAAGACTATTTTGCACAAAAGAGGCAAAAGAAATGTTACTGTCATAAGATAACGACAACAAGGACAATAGTGATGCTTGTGAATCCAAGTAGTTCAAAAGTCCGAGGAGTAATTTATGAATGGGAAGGTGTTAGGCACCCATCCTTCCGTTTCAGTCTCTCATGGGCATGTGCTAAATCTTCTCCCGTAGAACTTTGTGGTGTGTGTGCTTATGTTCATAATATAAATGGAGGATATAATTGGTCAACTCTCATCATGGATAAAGGTGAAGCGAGGCCATCCTTAGGAGTGTTCCCAAAATAGTAATAAAATATTTAATGTAAGTGTTTGTCGATTCACAAGTAGTTATGCAGGAACAATTGCTTATGTCGAACAAGACACAAGCATATAAAACATATATATCATGAATATATGATGAGACTAAAGTAGCAAATATATGTGGGAGGACTCGAGTCTGGGGATTCACCCAAGACGCCAACATAGCTCCGGGGTATGAAAGTTCACATAGATCGAAAATAATATGAGGTTGGGTTTAACCCATAAATCCAACTAGGGACTTTATTTTTATGTATGTGTGTCTAGAAAAGGGTGTTTTAGTGTGAGAAAGTGTGATGAGAAATCCCCTTTGGAATTTACATGTGAACCCTCTTTTTTTTATTTTTGGGTATTTCTATGAAAATAAAGTATGTGTGGATACTAATAATAAAAAATTTGCAATTAAGTTGTGTGATGTGATGAAATAAAGTACTAAAGAAAAAATGAAGTAACTAATGCAAAATTAAGAGAATTTAAAGACAAACAGGAAGAAATGGACTCCTTGTGAAGACTTGAAATAGATCTTTCTTGTAGACGTACTGATCTCAAGATGAAGTGATTGTGGTTTAAGGAGGTGGGTGAGAATTTACTCAAAAGAGTATCTAAATGATGGAAGGAACGGGGGAATGTGCTTTTAAGGAAAGAACAACTCTAAATTTGAGAGAATTCTCTATGAATTACTAGGATGGATGTTCAGGGGTGATTTTAAATATGAGATCATGACCTCTATTTATAAGTCCATACGGGGTGCCAATCATCCTGGTCCTAGACCTGCTTATCTACATAGAATCCTAGACATACTGCCGATAGGCAGGGTCCTAGGTTTGCCAATTAACATTCTAAGGCTAGTTTTTTCAAAAAACATCCATAAAACGCAAATGTTAAGTCATAATTGCACATGAGGTGGACCGTTGTAAAGGTTATTTAGAGCCCTTTAAAAATCCATTGAGCCACTACCGAGTTCGGGAGTTGACTGAAGTCAAATGGGGCTCCGAAGCACACTCTCTTGAC
The DNA here is from genome assembly GCA_949130495.1 of Sambucus nigra. Classification (NCBI taxonomy): domain Eukaryota; kingdom Viridiplantae; phylum Streptophyta; class Magnoliopsida; order Dipsacales; family Adoxaceae; genus Sambucus; species Sambucus nigra. The sequence goes on along the minus strand of OX422210.1, from coordinate 558,454,607 downwards.
TCAATAAGGAATTCTCGGAGGAAGATGGATCGTTCGTCCGAACCATAAGTCCGATTAACCATGATACGGACCGTTAAAAAGGGTATGCCGTGCCCTTTGAGATTTCTTTCAGCTTAATTCAATTTAGAGAGTTGACCATGGTCAAAGGGGGACCAAAAGCGCCCGGTGACCTTTCGGAGTAAAATGGGTTATTCATCCCTAATATAATGTTGATTGACGTATGGGGCAAACCATTAGAAAGGGTATTCAGAGCCCTTTGAAGATTCATTCAGCTTCGTTCAAGCTAAAGAGTTGACAAGAGTCAAAGGGAGTTTGAGAGTCCCCTATGGCCTCTAGATTAATTTTTGGAGTAAAACAAATCGTTCATCCGAACTATAAGCTCGATTCATGCATGTGGTGGACCTTTGGAGAGGCGATTTTGAGCCCTTTAAAGATTCATTAAGCTTTTTCTCAAGCGAGAAAGTTAACTGAGTAAAAATAGGGCCCGACAGTGCATAGTGGCCTCCAAATTAATTTTTAATAGTAAAACGGACCGTTCGTTCGAACACTAAGGCCGATTCGTGCATGGGGAAGACTTTTAGAAAATGGCCCATTGAATATTCATTGAGATTTTTCTCAGATGAGAATGTTAATTGGAGTCAAACGGGGCTTGGGAGTGTCCTATGGCCTCTAAATCGGTACTTAGAGTATGACCTAGGGTTGTGGTAAATGAGTGAGTGTTAGGTACCTAAGGAGGTTCTTAGGAGGGTCCTAGGATGGAGTGTCTACAAATATATTCTTTTTGGTGTGGTAAAATATCTATATACATATTTTTTCTTCTACAAAATGGTTTTATATTTTCAAAGAACATGTATCGGGTCTCACTTTTAATTTATTATAACACACACATTGGGAAAGTCATGTTGAAAGCGTTATAACATTCAAATATCAACCAATGGGTATAAGAGATGCATTGATTCACTTGGTAAACATCGATGGGGATTCAATAATTAAAAATGAACATGAATCCCGAGCAAGATATGAGATGGAGAACTTTGAGTTCTTGTTGGGCATGGTTATATGGCACAATACGTCATCTTCTGTTAACTCAATGAGTAAGTTTTTGTGAAAGGAAGATATTGTAAGAACCAAGAATTTCTTAACCCTAATTTACCAATGACCATGATTTAAACACTCATAAGACATGTAAAAGCAAAATTCTTCTAGGAGGAAAGAAGCAATGTTTAAAAACCTATATTTTTATTATATTAACTTAAACTCCTTAAAGTTTTAGTAAATTATAAAAGAGCCTCTGAAAGTTTCAAAGTAAGATAACTTGAGGTATATTTAAATCCTAAACCCAAACTTTACATCGAATTAATCCTTCAGATCTCTATTAACATAAAATTATAATTTTAACCCTGGAAACTTTATGAAATTATCAAAATTCCCCTATACTTTAAAAAAAGTTTACTTTTAGGACTATAAAGTATATACGCAAACAATTAAGGACTAAAATTAAAACCTTCTTGATTTATACTTCAACCCCTATCCACATGCTTCCCCATATCAGCATAAGTGGTTAAAAACCACATGAACCCACCATGAACCCATGGGCACCCATTTTACCCATAGACAAAACTTCACTTAAACTGATTCAAATCCACCTCCCATGAGCTTCAATCAAATCCCCTCATGAAGTAGCTTAAATACCCCGCGATTCTAGCAGTATAAACTCACCCTGCAGTTCAGTTCTAAATCTCAAAAATTCTCCCAAATTAGGTATATCATCATTTTATTCTTCATTTCAAATTTTTTTAATTCTATTAGTTTTATGCATAGTTAATGTAGTTAGAATAAACATAGTATGCAAGCTTTTACGTGTAGACTGGCCTAGGATAGCAAAAACTAGTATAAACACCATTAAATCTTGAGCTTTAACGGTGAAACTTGATATGATTCTTTAAACTTTTATTAAGTTCATATATAACTTCATTATGACCTAAGGATCTCAAGTGTAATGGTTGAAAACCATAAATGTTCATGTAGAGCTCAAATCGATCAAAAGTGTATTTTGAACAACAAAACTGATAATTCAAAATTCTTCATGTACAATTCATCTTAATTCTTGAAACCAAAACCAAACTGCTCAAACATATAGTAGAAACCAAACCATATTCATAAGATAACTTGCCATAATCTAGAATTCCTATGAAAGTCAGGTCGAATTTTAAGAAAAAATACAGTTTTGGAACTTGACTTATTTGAAGGCCAATCCATAAAACTTATATATTTGGATTCCTCATGAAAATTAGGTAAGTTTGTTAAGGAATCATCTCAAATGGTATAGCAACAAAGGAGAAAATCCCACGCGTGAAGGTTAAAATTGAGAGGTTGAAGATGAAGAATTTTTTTTGAAACCTTGACCCCACGTGTGAAGGCACGTGGCCAATCGGGAATTTCTAATTTTTTTCTCAAAATTTTTATTACATTTTTCTGGTCAAAATGGTATGAGGTAAGGCCATGTTTGGATATCCCTAGCTCTAGTTATGCAAAACAAGGTTTTTACGTAAAAAATATTTCTCAAAATTATAAATTAACCCTTATCAACTTTTTCAATTTATGAGTTTGATCCCAAAAATTTGTCCATACATATATCAAACTATTTTAAGATAAAAACTCTCTTACACCAAAATTCAAATATGATCTTAACTTCAGTATTTTAAAGTCCCATGAAAATTACAAATAGGCCTTGAAACTTTAAAAAAGACTGTTTTAATATAAAACTAAATGATTAAACCCAAATACTTATATGCTCAAACATTGTATAACAAAATATCAAGTTCCAGTTCTGCCAAATATCTGTGTGTGATAGCAAGCCGACGAATTCCAAGAAAGTAGGTTTTTCCTACCTTTTCAATATTATACTTTGCGTATTTTAAATGCTGCTATTGATATCACTATGTGATAACCCCATTTACTCTTGGTATGTGCATGTTATTATACTGACATACTACATATTTTGTTAATAATCATGAGTATTTAAATTTATCACCAGTATTTGAACTTAAGGATTTATTTGAACCCTTCTCATCTAATAATTGATATCATGTACCTTATTGATTTAGTTCACCCTAACACTTTGTGCCATTTTCACTATAAGCATCAGTATTAACTAGGAAGTAGATTGACGTGTTATCCCACGAAACTTTCTACTTGTCTTACTGGTCTCAAATGATTGAGAGCCGTGATTATTGCTACACGTACGAGTGTCACTTTAATTGTTTCCATAGCATGTTACTTTCTCCAAAGATTTTGGTTTGATTAATCATTATTATGAGTTAACTGATGGCTTAACCACTTCTATACTCTTTAGTGAACTAGTAAGAATGAGATTATTAGTTCAAAACTCTTTAACTTTCTTTACATGATCCTAATAAATTGGTAATGAACCATATTTCTTAAACAGACTAGTCAATATGGAATTGTGAGGTCCAACATTTTAATGTTTTTATAACCTGATAAGTATGGAATTATCAGCTTATTATTGTCAAACATTTTAAACACTGATTCTATAAACACTCCAACTCTCATTTATATCCATTTTATTGTTATAGAGCTGGTAGAACCTGCTTAGCATATTTGTATTAATTCCTTCCTTCTCAAGATGCGCTAGGAGAAAGAAAATAGTATATTTTCCCTCATAAATACCCGAACCGATCACCTATTTGCGTATGTGACCGTGTGGGCAGAGATTAAGCCAGATGGCGGCAAGGAGTGGCATTTTTCAATTTTCTATATTATCTTGTGTACTAAGAACATATAACTCACCCCTATTGTGGTTCAACCCTATGTAAACCTATTAAAAATGAATAAAGTTATGTTATTCTACCTTAGCTTTGATTCATCACTTTATGTGTACTTCTTTTTCATTCATACCAAAAAGAAGGTTGTGACAAGTTGGTATCAGAGAATGTTTTAAATCTAAACATATTTTCGAGTTAGGTATATATGCGAGAAATAAATAGGATATTAGTTATTTTATCTTCTCATAACTTCTTTTATTACTATTATTATATGGTAAACCCATTTTACAGCATGGACGTATGGGATACCTTCTTGTTTAACATAGATCTCGAGCCTGGTAATAGATGAGAAATGCGTGTTAGAGAAGAGGCTTTGGACAGGTTAAGGGAGATGAATCGTGGAGTTGAAGAATATTGGGTGGGGTCAAGTAATGACATTAAAAGGATGGTGTTAACCAAAATAGTGTTGGGTGAGATGCAAGTAATGAGAAAAGTTGATGATTTTGCCAATGATCCGGCCATACTTTAAGAAGCTATAAATTTGGCACTTGCAGATGAATTGCCAGATCTACCAATGTACCCTGAAGTGAAATATAATGGTGAAATTCACGAAGATTATTCTTCTAGCACCACAGGTGGCTCGACTGACGACGCATACTAGGGATATTATCTAGTCAATCTCGAGTCTACATCCAGTGACAAAGCAATTGTTCCTAATTGAAAGGACCTAACGTTAAAAGTTATTTTAAATATTGTAGAATATAATTTTAGCTATACTGATACGGGTTATGATGTATAATAGTATTGTGACATATAACTTTATGTGAAATATAGTAGGCTTGTTACTTCATTTTATTTATAACTTTTGTTATTTAAAATTTTCTATTTTAAGATGGTTAGTACTCAAATCCCCTCTGCTGAAACTTAACCTGAAGGAATCATGCAGTATCTCTAGGATCTTATTACATTAGCCTGACAACAACAGACTACTCATTCTACTCCTAGAAATATTTCCAAAGAAATTCGTAAATTGAATGCTCGTAAGGAATTTCTAAGACAATGACCCCCATCTTTTCTTGGGAAGTCAGGTGCTAATGAAGCTGAGAAATGGATGCACAAGATTGTGAAAATTCTGAATGGAGTAGGTGTAGCTACTGATCTTCGAATAACTTTAGCCACTTATATGTTTGAAGGTGAAGCCGATTTCTGGTGGCAACTGGTGTCATGCAATCAGAACGTTGTTAATTTTACTTGGTAATAATTTGAGGGGACTTTCATCAAAAAGTACTTTCCTAAGACTGAGAGAGACTAATGAACTGTTGATTTCCTAAAATTGCAATAACCTAACCTTTCAGTAGCCCAATACGAGGCTATGTTTAACAAACTATCTCACTGTGCCCTAGAATATGTGGATACTAAGATAAAGAAATGCAAGCAGTTTGAAAGAGGATTACATACGAGACTTAAGAATTAAATCGCTCTATTATAAATCCATGAGTATTCTCAGTTAATTGATAATGAGACTATTGTGGAACAGAATTCTTCTACCATTATCCAATATTCACACCCCAACCATTAGAAGCAACCATATCATCAGAATTCCATCTCATTCTAGACCTCATCCATATGAGAAATCTACTGGACACGTTTATTCCAAGATCTGTTACAACATAACCCATTCCGAAATTCATTTCCACGAATGTCATTAAGTAGGACATATTTAGCCCTGATGTCCTAAGATAAATTCAGCTCCAATCTTCCGCCAATCAAATAAATGTGACACCCCGCCTAATTAAATACCGGGTGATCAGCCATTTATTAAATTATAAATCAAGGTGAACGGTCGGTTCATTCTTAGCATCACTGTCGTAAAAATAACTTTTCCAATTTAAACAGCCTAAATAATTAAGCTAAGTGTCAAAACCATTTTAGACATTACTTTCCAAATTTCATTTTTTAAAACCAACATTTAATACTTTACATAATTCATAGTTAAAGAATCACACAACAACTATCCTGGAACATATAATCCAAATAATTAAACATTCAACTAATTGATTCCAACATTTAGTACTTACAGGAAAGACATCCTGACAATAATAAATTCCAAAGTGTAAATATTGGAAATAAACGAATCACAATATCCAATAAAACAACTGAATAATGGAAAAGGGCGACACATGCCCAACTGAATAAAATAATGCTAGGAGTGGAATCAAAATATGAGGTCGTCTAAGCAAGAGACCTGCAACTCCGACCTAAGCTGCCGCTCGTTCCTTCCAAAGGATCCTATGCTAGGCGCCCCTGTGGCTGGGCACCTGTAATATATACATATATACAAGAGAGAAAAGAAATAGGAAACGGGTCAAAGCCCGATTGTAAAAACAATTTAAAATTAGTTTAGCAAGTATTTAAAATGTTTACTGGCTAATGAAACAACATATTAGTGTGGCACTCCCTTGAGAAATTCTCACCTCTCTTCTAATGTGCACGCCTATCGCACTAACCTTCCCAACGGTTTAAATTATCTTATCTTAGGCTGCTCGTAAGATTTTAGACTGACACATTCAATTGTTTAAGAGGTTAATTTCATTTAACAACAAAGTTCTCATTTAAAACTTATTTAATAATAAAGTTTCTCAGTAATATATATACTTTTCAAACAGTCATTTCTAAGTTGAAATAATCATTCATTTCTTACTTACCATAGACACAGTAGGTAGTCCCCAAATTCCAGATTCAAATATATATATCAAATACTCATATAATATATATATCCTAACGACACCCCACATAATAATTATGGTGTGGGCATACTCTGCTATCCAGTCCCCGTATCGCTCGTACTAAGGGAAATACAAGTTTGGAATCACTCTCGAACTGTATTGACACAAAACACATACAATATTGAGGCGAAGCATAGTTCTAAGTTTCTAAGAGGTCAGCACATACCCTCACGTCTCTTAGGACCGTCTGACTATCGATTCGATAGTCTGTACTAAGGATTTCTATCTTCTAGGGTACGAGTCAATATCCCCCATAAAGGTCCCATCGAGATAAGACTGTCCTAGAGCGATAACCTCAGGGATAGCAAGTAGCGCGGGCATGATTTTTACATGTATATAGTATATGCATAAACACAGTCATATAAATATGATACTATTACCATATCAAGTTTAGGTACATTCTCACAACCTATAATCATGATATTTATCCTTATTACTCGTTATTTAGTCATCATATATAACGGTTTGTCTCTTATTCATTTTATTTTCGAGATTTAATTTATTCCAACTCACTTCTCATCTCTCGAAGTATTTCCTTTACCTAAGTACAATTTCAGTAAGCCCTCACTCATCTTCTAATCCAACTCCTAGACATTTCGATTTTTAAGTCTACGCACATTAGATTTCTTAGGTATGAGTATGTCCTCGTTTACCCTTCATTTTTTCCCATTTCATGAAAGTTCCACTTAACGGGGTTACCTTGACCCTACTGATCCTTTTTATGTTTCCTTATGTCCTAATAACATTAATCAAGATTTATTACGCATTTAATTGGATTAAGTCAACACAGGGAAAAATCTAGTTTTTCTATAAGGGGTTGATCGATCGAACAGTCAATCAATCGATGCTATAGGCTCGATCGATCGATCAAGCAGGTATGGCGAAATCTGCAGAATACCAGTTACAGGATCTATCATCCAAAATCATCCAAATCTAAATTTTTAACTCCCAAACTCCCAAAAATTTATACCACAACATTCTAAACCAAAATGAACAATATTCTACGTAAGGCATGCGAGTTTTCATAAAGAATCATGGGTTAAAAGGGTCAAAATCTGTAAAATTCTCATGAACCTTAAAAATTTCTTTAACTTAATTCTTCTCATTCTTTTTCCAGAATTTCTACTTCTAGTCAATCATAAATTCGTGGTTCAACCTCTACATGTGAAGGGAATTTCCAGAATAATGTTCATATCTCTATAACATGCGATTGCTAATCTCCAACATGGGTTTTCTTTCATAAAAACTCATCCTAATCAACCCTAAACTAATATGAATGAAGCATTAACTAAAATAAGAAAGATAAATACTTGCCTGGGGATTTTTGTTTCTAATTTGTGGATGAAATCAGTGTGGTGGTGATCCTCGTTACGCGATCTATCCTTTGGCGGTGACGGCGGTGCAAACGGAGGAGTTTTTGGCCTAGAACTCCTTGGTAAGCTTTCCCTTTCCTTCTCCAATGGCCGTCACTTGTTCTTTGTTGTGTTTACCCTAGAAGACAACCCTAAGAATCTAATATAAACTTAGAATTTTCGTGGGTTTTCAGGCTCAAAAATGTAAAATGTCCAAAACGCCCTCCCGGGGTGTTAATTACGCCTAAACACGCCCCGAGACCCAAACCAAACCGCCGGGTACATTATTTTGACTATCTCGACCCTTAGGGACACTTTGGCGCACTCGAAATGATCATATGGGTAACTTATAATTTATTCACTTTTATTAATCAACATTTAGTCCCAACACGACACGGGCGCGTCCCGACTTAAATTTCCAAAATTGTCACTTTATTTACTCGTGACATTTAATAGAACCAATATTATATTACTTTGCTCATTAGTAATATTCAACAAGTTTCCAATGATTACTAACTCTCGTCACGTTAGTAATTATAAAAATAATTAATTTCCGGATTTATATTAAATTAATAACTCACATTAAATTTAATAAATCCCCAAATTTATAAAGCATAAAAATACGGGGTATTATAATAAACCCTCACAAAATCAAATATTCTTCTTTGTTCCAAATCACTTCAAACCAACACAAAGATTTAAGCCAATCTTGATTCGTGGAGGTAATTATGCTATACGTCCTATATGAAATGCACATGACGTAATAAAAGGTATGATTATCTTTAAATATATTCCAACACGTATTTTATTTGATACAGGATATGCGCATTCCTTTATTAGTATTAGACTAGCTAAATTATTACAACTATCTCCAACATCTTTAATTTTCCCATTGGATATTGAATTACCAACAAGTGAAATCAATACCCCAACACAAGGTTATAGAAATTATAGTATTCAGCTTGGTCTAGGAACTCTCTCTATTAATTTGAAAATCCTAGATATTTGCGATTTCGATATTATTATTGAAATGGATGTGTTATCCAAAAATCATGCTTATGTCAATTTTCAAGCTAAGAAAATTCAGTTTTGAAATAAAAATAATTGTTCTTTTATGTTTAAAGGATCAGGTCCATCAGAACCTTCAAATTTCCTCTTTAATTCCAAATCTGTTGGAACAATTTGAAGATGTTTTTTTCATAGGATTAACCCCTTGAGAAATTGAGTTTAGTATCAGTCTTTATCCCAATACACTTCCTATTTCGATATCTCCATATCGAATGGATCCTTTAGAACTTCGTACTCCATTAAATGATCTTTTAGAAAAAGGTTTCATTCAACTAAGTTCATCACCTTGGAGAACTCCGGTATTATTCGTTAAGAAACATGATGGACGCTTTAGAAAATGCACAGATTATCAAAAAATAAATTAAGTAACTATTAAAAATAAGTATCCTTTACCCCGAATTGGATATCTGTTTGATCAACTTAGAGGAGCAAGGGACTTTTCTAAAATAGACTTACGATCTAGTTATCATTAGTTATGAGTTAGACAAGAAGACATTCCAAAAACTATTTTTTGAACTTGTTAAGGACATTTCAAATTTACTCTAATGTCATTTGGTTTAAACAATTCCCATAGAACTTTTATGGATCTAATGCAAAGGATTTTTAGACATTTTCTTGACCAATTGGTTATCATTTTTATTGACGATATTCTCGTATACTCTCAAAATATGATAGATTATGCCCAGCATTTGAAGGCAGTCTTAAGTAATCTTAGAGACCATCGGCTATATGAAAAAAAAATGTGATGCCTTAATGAAGGAAAATAATTTTTTAGGACATGTGATTTCTGAAAATGGAATCTAATCGATCCAGCCAAGATTTCAGCCATTTTGGAATGGAAAAATCTGACCAACATTACTGAAATAAAAACATTTCTAGGATTAGTCGGATACTATCGTTATTTTATCGAAGGATTTTCACGTATTGCTCTTCCCCTTTCGAAACTAACTAGGAAGGAAGTTCCATTTGTATGAACTAAATAATGTAACCAATCATTCCAAGTGTTGAAGGACAAGTTAACTACTGCTCCTATTCTCACTATTCCTTCTAGTGAAGTATGTTATGATGTGTATACCAATACCTCATTACAAGGACTAGGAAGTTCATTAATAAAAAAGTGAAAAAAATGGTAGAATACGGGTCACAACAACTCAAGACTCATGAGAGTAATTATCTGGTGCGTGGTCTAGAACTAGTAAACGTAGTTTTTGCATTAAAGATTTGGCGTTGTTACGTTTATGGTGTAAGTTTGTCTTTTCGTATCATAAAAGTTTGAAATATATGTTTACCCATAAGGTCTTAAACATAAGACAATGACGTTAGATAGAATTTTTGCAAGATTACCGATTTAAACAAAATTACCATCCAGACAAAGGTAATGTAGTAGCCAACGCTTTAAGTCAAAATCCAGTAGGAAGACTTCATAATCTAATTTCCTATGATATTGTTGCTACCATAGAGCAATATGATCAACTGTTACTTACCCCTTATACAAATTATTTTAATATTATCACTTATCCCGAATTAAGAAAAAAAATCTTAATGTAGAAAATATAAGACTCTTTTGTACAAAAAAAATTTGAGAAAAAATCCAGATTTTTCCTACGATAAAGAAACGGGACTACGATTTAGAAATAAATTATATATACCTGACAATGCATCTCTATGAGAAGAAGTGTTGGAAGAAGCTCGTCGTTCAAAATTTATGATACACCCTAGAAGCTCGAAAATTTACCATGCTTTGAAGAAGCAATATTGGTGGCCAAACATGATAAATGATATCGAGAATTTCGTAAGGAGATGCCTTACTTGTAAACAAGTAAAAATATAACACCAACACCCTATTGGACTTCTTCAACCATTAACTACTCCCGAATGGAAATGGGATCATATTTCCATGAATTTTGTCCATGGACTACCTCGTAAGTCCCAAGGATATAATTCAATTTGGGTAATAGTAGACCGACTTACCAAATTTGCCCATTTTCTTCCTTTAAATACCACCAATTCATTTCAAAAACTTAGCAAGCTATATATTCGAAAAATTATTCAATTACATGGAATTCCTTAATCCATTGTATCAGATAGAGATTCTCATTTTATAGGAAAATTTTGGCAAGCATTGCAAACTGCAATGGGTACTAAAATTCATTAAAGTAACGCATTCCACCCCCAAACGGATGGAAAATATGAACATACAATTCACACCCTAGAAGATATGTTATGTTCTTGTACATTGGATATGTCTAACCACTAGAGTATATATTTACCTCTTGTCGAATTTTCGTATAACAATACTTACCAAGCCCGTATTAAAGTTGTCCCGTTTAAAGCTTTATACGGAATACCTTGTAGATCCCCAATATGTTTGATAGAGTTGGGAGATAATAAACCCTTTGGTCCGAAAATAATCCAAGAAACCACTGAGGTAACATAAAAAATTCGAGGGAAGCTAAAGACGACCCAAGATTGACAGAAACGTTATGCAAACCAACGCCGAAAACCTTTAGAATTTTAAAAAATTGAGCAAGTGTTTCTGAAAGTGTCTCCCCGAAGAGGAATTTTATGCTTCGGGAATAGAGGAAAATTAGCCCCTAGATATATTGGACCTTTCACTGTTTCTAAAAGAATTGGCTCCATAGCCTATTAATTAGAATTTACTGTCGAATTATCAAATATCCATAACGTATTTCACGTATCACAGTTATGCCGGTATATTTTAGATCCATCCCATACTATCATATGGCAAAATGTTTCAGTCGAACCCAACCATGAGTTTGAAGTACGTCCTATTCAAATTCTCGATCGTCAAGTGAAGTATCTCAGAAATAAGGAAATTCTCTCAGTTAAAGTACTTTGGGAGCATCAGAATCAGTAAGAAGCTATATGGAAACCAGAACAAATAATGAAAAATCAATATCCTGACTTATTTTAAGGTAAAATTCGAAGATGAATTTTTTTTAGGCAGGTAGATTGTAAGAATCGGGAATTTCTTAACCCTGATTACCTATGACCATGATTTAAACCCTCATAAGTTATGTAAAATCAAAAGTCTTCTAAAGAGGAAAGAAGCTATGTTTAAAAACCTACATTTTTGTTAGATTAACTTAAACCCTTTAAAGTTCGTGTAAATTATAAAAGAGCCCCTATAACATTCAAATTAAGATAACTTGAGGTATATTTAACCCCTAAACCCCAATTATACTTCAAATTAATCCTTTGGATCTCAATTAACATAAAATTACAACTTCAACCCTATAACCTTTTTTAAATTACCAAAATACCCCTATACTTTACAAAAAGTTAACTTTTAGGACTATAAAAGTAAATATGCAAACAATTAAGGACTAAACTCTAAACCTTCTTAATTTGTACTTTAACCCCTATCCATGTGCGTGTGTGTGTGTGTTATGTGCATAATGTGTGTGCGTGTGTTATATATATGTATAACATTATATGTGTATTCTAAATAGCTATGTATGTGTTACGATGGAGGAAACCCAAAGAAAGAGAAAGAGGTGGCCATAATTAGGTTCTTTTGTCGGTATTTGGCTGGAGAAGATGGATTCTATACTTGGAAATTTTTTAACAGAACCAAATTTAGGCCTTTATTTCAATTAAGGATCCCCAACTAATAGTCAAAAATATAATTTTTTCGTATAAAACTTATACAAAAAATTCTCCTACACTATTTGATTTTTTTTTTACAATAAGCCAAAATATCTATTTACAACTTCAAAAAACATTATTTTTATCACATTTTTACCCAAAATTTATTCTGATAATTTTTATTATTTTCTAGCGAAAATTGGAAATTGGTTCCTATATGAATGTGTATGATCAAAATATTACTCCACTACTCGAATATCCAAGATATTTTAATTTAATTCCAAACCGAGTTATGTATAGAGTGAACCTTTTATCATCGTACAAAAACAACAAATATTTTAAATACATATAAATTAGTGAAATATTTGTTTTGGATTATCCATAGTAACCTTTACATTAAAAATCGCAGCCCGAGCTATCAGATTCAACTTTTACTGAGCGAATCAAAATCCTATGGAATAATTATAGGTGATTATATTTTCAATATTATTTTTTATCTTACATCCTTGAATTAATGCATTTGTTTATGCCACTATGTGATATCCCCTAAAAGTTTATTCTCATTCATGAAATATTTTATGTAGTTCACCAATACCGTGAATATGACTCAATCCTTATTTTGATTATATCCTAACCCGATAATTTCATGCAACCTATGATTTCATTTAAAACTAGTAACATACATTATAATTCAGGGAATCGACTTTCGGTATACCTAGAGAAGCGCTACTTGGCCGATGGGACTCAGATGATTGAGTGCCTGGATACTTTGCTAGATGAGTATGAGTGCCACTCTAGTTAGTGTACTTAGTTGGTTACTTTCCCCAAAGTTTTTAGGTTGATTATATCTACAAAGATTTTGGATTGATTTTATCCAAAGGCTTTGGATGTTATTATAAGAGTATCTCTAAACATTTGATGCATCTGTAATCGATAAATATGAGTTATCATGTTTGTAGACACCCCCATTCTGTTACCCCCTAAACTCTCCTTAGGTCCCTAGCACCTCCCCTCATCACTACAGATCCAGGTCATACCCCAAGTAATGACCTAGAAGCCATCAGGCACTCCCAGGCTCCGTTTGACTAAAAGTAAAACTCTTCAGCTCGACCGAGACTTAATGAATCTTCAAAGGTCACTGAAACCCCTTTATAACGGTCTGTCCCATGCACAATTTCGACATAACATTCGAATGAACAACCCATTTCCCCCGAAACTCAATCAGGAGGCCACCGGGTGCTCCCGAGCTCCATTTGACCAAGAAAATCTCTTCAAAACGATCGAGACTGAATGAATCTTCAAAGGGCACTAAAATATCTTTCCAACAGTCCATCTCGTGTGCGATTCTGACTTACGGTACGGACGAACGATCCGTTTGATTTTGAAAGGTCACCGAATGCTTCCAGGGCCCGATTGACCAAAGTCAACTCCTTGAACCTGATCAAACTCTTTGGAATTTTTAAGTACATCTCCTAACCTTTCCAACGGTCCACCACGTGCGCGATTCGGACTTACCATGCGGACGAACGATTCGTTTGCGTCCGATGATTCCCCGTCCAATAGACTGATGAATGCTTTCGAACCATATTTGATCCAAAGTCAACTCCCTAACCCGAGAGAAGTCCAAAGGACTTTCGAAGGTATCTAAATTACCTTTCCAACGGTCCACCCTGTACGTGATTCTGATCAACAGTTTGCATTCTGTGTCCAATTTTCCCAAAAGGCCTAAAAGACAGTGCCAAACGACAGGTCCCAGACCCTGCCTTTCGTTAGTGTGCCTAAATGCACCTGTCAAATAGCAGGAATAGGGCTATGCCGATCGGCAATTCCCTGGGCCTATAAAAATGAGGCCTTGACCTCATTGCAAGGAGGAGCCTAGATCTAGTAGATATCACTCTCAGCAAATCCAGAAAACCTCTCTCGAAGTCAGCGTGATTTCCACACCCAATTCCCTTTCCAACCTTCACTTTTCATCATCCTTTTCACCAAAATTGGTGAATTAACTACCCTCCATCATCATCCAAGTCTAAGGACTGCTCTCCAACATTCAAGATCAAGCTCGTGATCTTTAAGAAGTTCCAATTTTCTCAACTCTCTCCTTAAATTCTCATAAATTTGCAATAACTTGTTTTATTACCTGGCACTTTCATTATCTCATCTCACACATCCTAATATACTTTTTATTTAGTATTATTGCACATCTATTAATTTCATATAAATAAAAACCCAAAAAATAAATAAAAAAGAGGGTTTGCTCATAAATTCCAAACGGGAATTCTCACACTTTTGTTACACTTCTCTCACAACTAAAACACTTTTTCTACACACACACACAAATAAGAGAATCCTCGGTTGGATTTATGGGATAAAACCCACCCCTCATTTTGTATGCGAACTACGTGGGCTTTGATGCCTCTATAGGCTATGTAGGCGTTTCGGGGTAAAACCCGAGACTCGAGTCCTATTTTTTACTTTTTATCTCATTTTCTATTTTTCTCTAAACTCCATAATCTTATACTATATATATATATATATAGGATTAACTTTGTTGTTAAGGGCGTATTATTCCGTATACGTTATCGTTCCATCGTAACGGTCATTGTAAGGATAATCGCATAAATCCTATTTTCTAATATTATTTTTATACCTTCCTACGGACGACTCGCTTTACCTCTTCCATGGTACAAGTTGATGATCCCTATCTCCACTATATATACACATGCACATATATCACGAGGAAAATAAAGGAAAATGGCAAAAACCCATGAGGGACCGAAAGAGCGGAATGGGTACCTAACACCTTCCCATTTCGTAACTTATCCTCCAGACCCTTTTCGAATCATTTTGGTTTCGTATTCACCAGTATGTCTTTGGATGTTGTCCTTCGGGATGGCTTCCCTTTTTTTTGTCTGTTTTGAGTAAAATAGACTGGTGACTCTAATCTCTCTACATTTTTCACCTCACCTCAAATGACGTTGGCCGAAGCGCTCCCGAGAGGGACGCGCGGGACCTAAGGATCCTCACTCTCGTGCAGCCTGCCCGCCGTGAGGATCGGGATCCGGGAGGGGATGGCCACAGTGGCGACTCCACTGGGAACTTTCTTTTGATTTCTAGACTCTATTTACGTGGGTGTTATGTTTGTCTATATTTTCCCCCAATTTTGTATGTTCCCCCTTTATTACTCATGTGTACCCCCATGCTTATGCTCCTATTCACACTTGTAGAAAATTCTCCATGTACACTTCGCACCACGTGCACCTAGGGTCACATATGTCCACGTGTTGCACGCATCACCCATCCATACTTGGTGTACCGTTGGTACTTGCACTTTGCTCCCTATTTGGCATAATCAAGAAAGACATTCTCATAAGATACTAATAAGAGAATCATGCATGATTCACACATCACCAAAGAGCATTTTTATTGACCAAATTTTACCCAGTAACTGGAGGGTCACTTCGTGATGGGCGCTGGTCCGGCAGGGCACAGTTAGCCTAAGAGATATGACTCTCACCTTCCATTGGCCAAGTACCTTTAACGTATATTGAACGGTTCCCCCGCATCGTACCGCTTGACCAAGTCATGACAGGAGGTATATCGCAGGGAACTCTTTCACGTACGCCGAGTATATTGAATTCTGTCTCACACGTACCGTCCCCACGAGATATATTGTGAGGCAATTCACGTACACTCAGGTATATCAAATGGCTTGTCCACACGTACCGATTTCCCGAAAGAGCAAGACGTATATCGTGGAAGTCACGCCAAATAGGGGAACCCTTTTCGATTCACCTAACCAACTGCATACCCGCATATAAGTGTCAACCCTATGACACACATGTTAGATTGCCGGTTTCAACCTGAAACTCTGTCGAAATTCTGGGTCGGCTTGTCGCTCAAATTTTCGTGCATTTTAAAACAGGACCCTATCCGCGAGCCTGGTCACAAGTCTAGCCATAGCTTTGCATATATTACAAACCCAATTTTTCTAGGATCGGGTCCCGTCCGGCATTTCATTTTGCATTTAGGAGAATTTAATACAAGTGAGAACATAATAATTATAATAATCATGCTGAGATCCGTCTCCAAAAAAAATCCAAAAACATTTCTCCCTAATTTATCAAAAAGCCAAAAACATTTATCCTCTCTTTATCAAAAATCCCAAAAAAATAAAAAAAAACTTCTTCCCCTTTTCTAAAAAATAAATCCCATTTTACGCCTTCTCAGGTCTATCGCAAACCCTTGGCCTGGCTCCTTATTGGCTTCGGTCCTCAATCAAGTCACCCCGGAGTTCCTTCCGTTCCCTTATTACTCCTTTCGAGTCAGGAATTCATCCGCTTTCCATGGAGAATACCGATCAAGTACCCGTTCTGCAGGCGGATCTAATGGAAGTTCTAGCTCAGCTTATGTCCAAGATTAACAACCTCTAAACTGAGGTTCGAGAGATGCAACGAAACTAGGTTCCCATTCCTCGAGATCCCAAGGCTCTATTTCCTTGTGCCATGGATCCACCCGATCCTATCTGGGTTCCCGAAGAGTATCATCACGCTCCACGTGTCCCTCCTGCTAATGGGCCGCCGCCTGCCCAGCTTTTGATGCCTAATCTTACCCAACATGGGGCTAACTTGCCTATGGTGATTAATTCCAAGGAAGAAGAGCTGAACAAAGTCAAAAAGGACCTTAAGATGCTCACTAAGAAGTTTGACCAAGTCATAATCTCGAGAAATTATATGGACTACACCCACATGTCTCTGTATCCTAAAGTGAGGTTACTTGAGAAGTTCAAGATGCCAAATATCGAGAAATTCAGAGGAAGTCGACCCCCGATTGTTCATCTCCACAGTTATCACCATTCCATGACTCTACTAGGGGCTTTTAAATAAGTGATGGCCCAATTGTTTCAGCAAACTCTGAAGCATAGCGCCCTCCGATGGTTTATGTCTCTTGAAGAATCCAGAATTCATAGCTGGGAGGATGTAGCCCGAGAATTCATATCACAATAAAAATATAATGAAGACCTTGAGGCCACCCGCCGTGATTTAGAGATGCTGAAGCAGAAACCTAGAGAATCAGTCAGTAACTTCATCGCTCGATGGAGGGAAAAAGCAACAACCATGACCAATCGGCCTTCCGAGGAAGAACAAGTTAGCATAGTAAAGAAGAACTTCTTACCACATGTCTGAACAACGATGGGAGGACAATATTACCCCTATTTTCGAGCTCTCAGAGAGGCATGGGTAAAAATAGAGGAAGGTCTTGCCAAGACAGAAGTTGAACCAAAGAAGGTGTCCGGATAGTTCACCCCCAGAAAATATGACAAGCCTGCCAGTGCTACAGTCTCAACCATCAACAACATCTCTCAACCAACCACATCATGGGCACTAGAAAGCCTCCCTGTCCCAGTCCAAAAGGAATACACTGAGCTCCATGCTCCCCTCTCCAAAGTCTATCAAGCCCTGCTAAGCTGAAACCTCCTCAAACCCTTGGATCCCCGTCCATTGCTAAATCCACTCCTAACAAATTTCAAGGAAGATGCCCATTGCTCCTTTCACCAAACAGCTGGCCATACCATCGACCAATGCTTTCACCTCCGAAATGTAATCCAATGTCTAATTAACCGGGGTACCATCGCCTCACCAGCTAATCCTAAGCTAAACACTACTCACAACCCACTTCCAAATCATACCAATGCCATCTTTCTAGAAGAGAATCCAGAATATGATCCCTCAACTCAAATCATAACCATATACTCTCCTAAACCTCTCCACATTTGCCCATATTTCCTCCTACACCCTGCTATCCTCGCTGATCAGGCACTGTCAATCCTTACCAGAGCATGCATCGTTGTCCGTATCCATTCTGAGAATGGAAGTATGGAATTATCAGAAGTCTTAAACCAACTCCTAGAGTTCTGGCTGAAATTGCCCTCACAGATGATTATTGATTGACAGAGATTTAGTACACTATTCTTGGAAGCACGAAAATGGGCTCGAGAGTTAGATAGTTGGGTAGTACTAACTGATAAAGTCTGGCTGGATGATGTGGTCCAGATTATAGCAGAATTCTTCAGGCAGACCAATAACATTTGCAGTATCACTGAGTTACCCGATGCTTTGAAGCTATAGGGTCGCTTGGCCCCTTCACCCTTACACGTCCCCACAGAATGGGATGACCTGTATGAAAAATCCGTTGAAGTTGTGGAATGCATCGACTTTACATGGAAAGACAGAATTGTTGCCACCGGATGGGGGGAAGAATTCGAAGATTTGAATGAAGAGAAAGCTTCAGAGAGAACTGGCCTGGTAGCCGACATGTGTGGAATGATATCATTTGAATAACTCCTCGAATAAATAAACAAGGTGGCAAAATAACCCGAGATCGATAAGGAAATGAGATTCATGTTTTTCCCTTCTTCAGTAAATCACATGACTAGATCAGGGAGGCATTACCATATTCCAAGCTCACTACCATCCAATGACACAGGGAAGGGTGTTGAAAACCTTCCTATACTAGAGATGACCCTCGAGGAGAGCAAGATCCTCGATCAACTAAAGAAAACTCAAGCTGACATCACTCTATGGGGGCTTTTTATGTCTTTTCCGCTGCACATAAATGCTTTGATCAATTTGCTCACTGGACCCAAAGTTCATCCTTCTACCACACCAGAAGAAGCGGTAAATTTGGTCGTATCCTTGACCTATACCCAAATGCTATCCTTTTTCGAAGAAGAAATCCCCAAGATTGGGCCAAACCACAATTATGCACTCAACATCTCCGTCGAAGTTATGGGGAAGGTTGTACCACTCTCTCTTGTCGATAATGGATTCGCCTTGAATGTCTACCACTGAGAACCTTCAAATGTTTAGGACTGAAAGAAAGAGACCTCGCTCCAACCTCCGTCGCTGTGAGTGCCTATGATAATACCCGTCGGGTGGTGATGGGATCAATAAAGCTTGTAATAGGTTCTGGCCCTATAAACCCTATCGTTGAATTCCAAGTTATTGACATCCCAGCCTGTTTCAACCTGTTGCTCAGACAACCTTGGCTCCACAGTATCAAGGGCATGTCTTCCTTAATCCATTAAAAATTAAATTCTTCACCGATGAAAGGGTCATTACCATCTTGGGCGATGACTACAATGCCGATGGTGCAAGTACCAACAGCCCAACCCTTGAGATACAGCACGGGTCAAATGATATGCTCCTATCAGGATTCTGAGTTGAACCACTTCTACTACCAAGAGGGGACGAATTCAAAGAAAGGGTTTATCGAGAATACGACCCTCATGGCAATGTCAATGTGATTTAAATGTTCAGAAATATGCACTTCATGCCCGGACTGGGGCTAGGACAAAGACATCAAGGGATAATTGAGCCGATTGAACTAAAAAAGGCCTTCCCTCCTTGTGGTTTGGGGTATCAACCGTCAGAACACGAGCTCAGAATGATCCGCCAGTTTTGACCAAAGAGAAGACTAAATCGTGTCCAGACTATCCTAGGTGACTCCTTGAATGGACGATTTATCAAAGAGGTTGAGGACTTACCCTTTTGCAGCTTCCCTGAACCATGGTATGACCATAAAGACAAGAAGATGAAGCCTGGAATGGAGATCTTTTTCCAAGACAGCTACCCATGGGTCGAGAGTTCCCAACACCATGTACAACTGCTCATTAAAAATACCGAAGAGACTGAGGAAAGTGACTTTGAAGATTCTTTCAACTTACAGACAGTGGGGCTAACACTCTGCATGGTTCACTCAGTCACTACATCATTGAATCTATCCAACCTGATTAAAGCTGCTGATACACCTCTCCTCAACTGGCATGCTGCGCCAGTTCTACCTGCTAAAATATCCCCTAATCATAATGATTACCCCTTTTCTTCTTATGTTGTCTATCTTTGTTCAAATGTAATCGATTCCTCTTTTGACGAGGTTCTCAATGTTGTTTTTCTTCTCAATGAAATAATAAAATATTTTGAGTATCTTGTTGTGACTTACATTAACTGTTTGGATTCTAATCAAACTTTTGATGATGATGATTTTGCAAATGAACAATTCTTAACTGATCTAAATAAGGTTAATAATAAACAACATAACCTCATTCAAGTTAATGAAGAATAGACTATCGGCGCTAATCTCGGTTCTAGTAGCCAACTGCACGAGATTAGGACAGGGACTACCCTCGGCGAGCATGAGCGTGCACAACTCGAAGAATTGCTAAAGGAATTCGTGGATGTCTTCTCATGGTCCTACGATGATATGCCCAGATTGATCCTGAAATAGCTAAGCACTATATCCCCACTCTCCTAGATTATAAGACGGTCAAGAAAGAGTTGAGAAAACTCCGCACCGAATGGTCGCTAAAGGTCAAAGAAGAGGTGGTCAAACAATTGAACGTAGGCTTCATTTGTGTGATCGAATATCCCACATGGCTAGCCAATATAGTTCCCATGCCAAAATCAGGAGGAAAAGTTTGGATGTGTGTAGACTATTGGGATTTGAACAAAGCCTCTCCAAAGGATGATTATCTGCTACCCAATATCGATATGATCGTGGACAACACAGCCAATCATGCTCTCAAGTAATTCGTCAATGGGTTTTTTGGATATAACCAAATCAAAATGCACCCAGACCACCAAGAAAAAACTGCATTCATCACCCCATGGGGAACCTTTTGCTACACTGTCATGCCATTTGGTCTCAAGAATACTAGGGCTGCCACAACCATCCTACACGATCTGATTCATAAATAGGTTGAGGTTTATGTAGATGATATGATTATCAAATCTAAGACTAGAGAGGGTCATGTTCCCTCTCTCTGAAAGTTTTTTGAACGACTGCGATAGTATCAGATGAGACTCAATCCACAAAAATGCGTCTTCAGCCTTACAAAGGGAAAACTCGTAGGATTCATGGTCAGTGAGAAGGGGATAGAATAAGATATATACCACCAAGATGAAAGCCATACTTGAGATGACACCTCCCCGAACAGAGAAAGAAGTCTGAGGCATCCTCAGGAAATTATAATACATCAGCCGATTCATCATCCAGCTAACCTCCATCTGTGAACCTATCTTCAAACTCCTCCAAAAGGATTCAACTAAAGTCTGGAATGAGGCATGCTAAGAAGCCTTTGATCGAATCAAACAATATCTGACATAACCCCCGGTACTCATGCCACCACAGCCTAGTCTCCCCTTGCTCCTATACCTAACCATAACCGACACTGCAGTTGGGGCTCTACTAGCCTAATACCTTGAAGATTCCCGTAAAAAAAGGTCCATCTATTATGCGAGTTGCAAATTGGTCGGGTACGAGGTCAACAAAACTGCTTTGGAAAAGGCGTGTATCACGCTTGTCTAGGTCACCAAAAAGTTACGTCACTACATGCTCGCCTTCCCTATCAAACTTGTATCCCAAATGGACCCCATCACATACCTGCTTGAGAAGCCTGCCTTATCCAGTTGAATGGCTTAATGGTTGATGATCCTAGACGAGTTGGATATCATGTACATCACGCAGAAAGCCATGAAAGGAAGAGCCATCTCTGAATACCTCGCTGATTACCATGTAGAAGAAGCCGATGTCTGGGTCTCTGAATTCCAAGATGAAAACATCCTTTGCACCACTCAAGACACCCGTCGATGGCAAATGTTCTTTGATGGTGCTGCCAATAAAAAAGGATATGGCATTGGGATACTTCTGATCGCCCTAGATGACTCCCACACTCCCATCGCCATCAAATTGGATTTCTTTGCACCAACAACATGGCTGAATACGAGGCATGCACGGTAGGCCTCAAGGTTGCTCTCAAGAAAGATATTCAATTCCTAGACTTCTATGAGGATTTCTCCATCATCATCGGTCAAGTGCTCAGAAAATGGAAAGTCACGGACGAGAAACTCCAACCCTTCCATGCCCACTTATAAGAACTAGCCTCCCAATTCCAAGATATCACCATCCATTACATACCTCGAGAATAGAATAACCTAGCCTATGCTCTCGCTACCTTAGCTTCCGTGATCGACATGCCCGAAGAAATCACAATGACCCCCTTCCTTGTTCAAAAGCAAGACAAACCAATCCACCGCTACCACATTGAACTCGTCACCACAAAAGATCCCGAACTAGCCAATTACTGGTACTATGATATCTGGCACCTCCTCAAGCATGGTAGGTATACCGAGGGTTCCAACAAGAAAGATCGAGCAACCCTTCAAAGACTAGCTGCCCAGAACATCATCTATCATAAAGCACTTCTAAAAAAACTTCAATGGAACTCATTTGCACTGCATCCCAGGGGCTAACGTTGAAAAGATAATGCAGAAGATCCACAGCGGGGAATGCAGACCCCACATGAATGATCTCATGCTTGCCAAGAAGATCATCCGATAAGGTTACTACTGAACCACCATGACCCATGATTACACCGCCTATGTCCAGAGATGCCTCAAATGCCAACAGTTCTCCAACCTCCAGCATCTGCCTCCACGCGAATTATACAACATGACCTCTCTCTGGTCGTTCTCCACCTGGGCCATTGACATCACATGGAAGGTTACACTAAAGGCTTACAATGGGCATGAGTTCATCCTATTTTCCATTGATTACTTCACCAAATGGGTCAAAGCTGAGTCATACGCAGTGCTGAACGCCAGGAAAGTGGCCAAATTCATCAAGAAAAACATCATCTGCCGATATGAGGTCCTGCACGAGCTCGTGTTAGATAACGAGTTACATTTCGAGGTAGAAGTTATAGAAGTGGTCAACGAGTATGGGATTCAGAGACACAAAACTTCTCCTTATCGACCTCAGACCAACGGTGCAATTGAGTCCGCCAATAAGAACCTCAAATCCATCATCAGCAAAATGATCGAAAGCTATCGAGATTGGGCTGACCGAATCCCGTACGCCCTCTGGGGATATCGAACCACAATTCGAACCTCTACTCGGGCTACCCCTTACTCTCTAGTCCATGGCATGGAATTCTTCCTACCAGTCGAGCTAGAAATACCCTCACTGCACGCCATGCTTGAAAGCAAGGTCAGTGAAGATGACTGGTGCCAAAGTCGTCTTGACGAGCTGACCCTCCTAGATGAAAGGAGATTAAAATCACTATACCACATATAAGGGTACCATCACCTAATAGCGCTATCATTCAATAAGAGAGTCAATGACCGTGGTGTCCGAGAAGGGGACCTAGCCCTCAAAGAAATCATAGAACCCATTTGAGACCCAAGAGGGAAATTTAAGCCCAATTGGAGCGGCCCCTACATTGTCAAGAAGATCTTGCCCGGCGGTGCCGCCATGATCAATGACTTAGATGGGGAAGAGATGGATTGTCCAGTCAACCTGAACCGTCTCAAGAAATTCTACCCTAGTCCGAAATATCGGCGCGCTACGACTCTTTACATCTCCCTTCTATTCTAAAAAAAATTATCTTCATTTTCCCCTACCCAGAACTACGTGGGCCTGGTCCTCTGCAAAAAACCATTTTCAAAAAAATTAAAACTTTTCAAAAACCCCAGAGGTACGTAGGCAGCTCATACACCTTACATGAGCACAACCCTTTCTTTTTCACAAAATACTATTCTTTTCTTATCTCCGAGAACGACAGTCAATTCTAACATATACTTAAACAAAAGGTTTATGTATGCCTTAGCGATAGGTATAGATAATTCAAACAAACAGAAAACTCATCAAAGGCATAGATGGATGATCAGAAACTTATTTATTTCATTAATAAGAAATTACGGTACAGATTACATAAGAAAAGGAATGGATAACTTCCTTCCTTACTACCTTCGTAAAAAAGACAAATAAAATCCTTACATTTATTCCCCACAATAAACTCTCCAAGAGTCCTATCCACATCTACTAGAGGAGCCTTATCCATCATCATCATCTACATCCTGGGGTCCCCAAGTTTCCCTTGCCTTAACAGAGTGTCGCAGACACTCCATGGACCAATAAGCTTGAACCAGCTTCGAAAAGACCACAACACCTCCTTACATGGTGTCAAAAGAAACAAACCACCTTTGTCCAGTCTCCACTGCCAACATCTTGCTAACTACTCTCCTCCACAATCGCTTCATATAAACTCCAGGGATATGCCAAACTCTCCCAACAGACTGAGAAGGACGGGTCGACGGACGTCGATTCTCCCATAAAGAGCCAAGTTGCATGCGCAGACGCTCGGTCAAATCCTATACTAGAAAAAAATTTAGTTTCCGAGGTGGCACGACCTGTGCCCAGCCAAATTAGGGCAGAATCCACCAAGGGAAATAAAAAAAGGTCTGTCTGAGACCAACCAGCCGCACATATGAGTATTCTCCTAGCTCCAGAACAGGCAGCAACTGTCCCCACCAAGGCACTGAATAATAAAGATTTCGAGCCCCATGATCCACAAACCAATTCTCCCATCTCGCAATATCCAGGACAATGCTGAAAAAGTGATGAGAAAATAAGTTGGGTACAACCGACAAAGGATATTCTAGAAGAGTCACCAGGCAGAGTCAGCATCACGGGGCTACCTCATAGGAAGTCATAACAACCTTCTCTCCAGGTATCCCGACCGTTCAGGGTCTCCGCCAGTATCACCGCTATAAGATTACGACGGTATGACATCCATGAAGTAATGGCTGCAAGTTATGGATCCACCCGCAGTTCCCCAGTCACCAGTAGCAATTTTGATACTAAGCCAAGAGCAACGGCTCCAGCATTGCCTACTTCCCACAAATGCACGGATTATAACACCACCAAGAGGGAAATCATTCCTCCAGCAACCAGTGATCTAGTCACCGAAGGCGAAATGCGAAGAAGCCCAGCCAGCAAATCCCTGGGAGAAAGGAAAAATTCGGGTAAAGCCGCAGCAACACTGGGATTTATCCCCAGCATGACAGAAAAGTCCTCGTAGGTAGGACAAACTTCATCCAATCCAAAATGGAATACATGATCTTCAGGGTACCAAAATTGTACCGTCTCCATCATCATGTTCCACTCAATGGACAGATTGCGCCATAAAGAGACTCGACGCATGTTGAAAGCATCATAGTCCACATTATAAGATCACATTGCTTCCAAGGCTTCAAGGTAATTAGAAAACTCAATGCTACCAGGGAGAGCCATATTTCAAGACTAAGAAACAGTAGACAAGTGAAGGTGTGATGGAAACACTCCACCCTTCCCATTTTTTATACTTAAGAACCCTCACAAGAGACACAATCCCTGCTGAAATTGGAGGGAATCCTACCCCCACAAGGTACAAAAGGCTGAAGAGGGAACAAATCAAAAGTTTTGAATTGATGGGACTGGACTTGACTGTCGATAGGCAGGACAAGGTTCTTGTCGATCGGTAACCCCCTATTTTTGGAAATTTTCCTTTTTCCTCTTTTATCAAAATCAGAAGCCCAATAAAAATAAATTGATATTCTCAGCAGAATTTCAAAAATGCTTTTCCATCCTTATAAAATTTCCCATTTTTAACATTCCTTCAAAATCCCAAAAATATTTCTTTTTACGGTCTCAGTAGCAAAGTAAAAAGCGCATGCGCATGCATTCATCATTAACAGAAGATAATAAAAGATCCCATTGCATTGCATATATATTTGTTCTCTGTGTTACATCAATTTTGCAGGAAATAGAAAAAAAAACGGGACTCATCCCGAACCCACATTCTAATTCCCTCTCTCTCTCACCTACCCTACACCCCTCTCTCTAAGAGCTTCCACCCATGCGGTGCACTCTCTTTCCCCTACGACGAGACAACGCACCACCACTACCCGTGCCAGAGTCCTCCCCAAACGAAGCAGAAGGAACCAAACAAGAAGGAATCAGGACCGCATCACGAATGTGGGAAGTCACCGAAGAGATCCAGTCTCTAATGTCCCTCAGCCAAGTGGTCGACACTCGGACTTGCAGCAAAGAAAAAGAAAAATCAGTATTAAAGAGGTATCAAAATAGAAAAGGAACCAAAAAGATCAAGAAGGTATACCGCAGGATGAAGGACCTCCTCTGTCAAACCCAACTCCTCCGAATCCATCACATGAGGACGGTGTAATATAGGCACCATCCTTCCGTCAGCTCACCGAATGTTGTACGAAGGAGTGTGCAATCGCACGAAAGGAACCTTTAAAGCCACCGTCGGACCACCGCCACTGTGGAAAGACCCCACCGCCCTACTCGAACCCGCAGGAGGGAAAGGCAAGGCATCATATATGTTAGGCACCATCAAACATCTCATAATAAAGTCCGTATAATCATATGGCGCAGCCATATCAGTGTACAATAGGTAGGACTCGCCGATCATCGTCGCAATACTCGCATCCTCCGACAGCAGCCGCTCCCGCCTCATAGACATAGGAGGCTGCCCGGGTGGCACCACCACCCCCTCCTCAGCAATCTTCCAAACCACTCGCTCCCCTAAATACCTGGAATGGCTGAACTCATGCGACAACAAATTCCTCATCTACTTGTTCACCCCAATCGCCCCCGTATCCTGAATGGTTGTCCCCCAAGGTTAAAAAGTCATCTGAAAATCCATAGTAGGCATAAGTCAATACAAAATCAAAACATGCCAAAACTAAGACTGAAAAGGGAAGAGTCTTTCCTAAACCTGGTCAGGCCATTCAAGACCTGACGCACCGCCTCTAGAGAGAGGGATCCCTTCGATTGTCGATTGGCCTTCCGCCATCGATACAATCGGCAAAAGTCCCCAACAGTATCAACCTTCAGAGCGATCACCTGGGTATTGCACCCAATCACCTCATAGAACCACGTCTGCCAAAGACAGGAATTCATAATAAAAAAGAGACGAATAAGGAAAATGCAAATGCATGAAAGGAAAATGCACAAAATTAAAGGATACCTCAAGGAGATACGTGGCTCCAGTAAAAGTTTGTCGGCAGCACCGGTTGAATGCATCCAAAGAAAAATAGAGGGTCGCCAAAGTCAGGCTCCCCCAATCATAGAGAAGGATGTTCGAAAATAACCTCAAATATGGCAAGAACCACAAATGGACGACGTCGCTGCTCGACGCCACCATAAAGCCTCCTAGCACCAGCAATATGAACAACCGAGCCATCTGCCTCACCTGCAGCCCATCCTCCACATCAACCATCCTACTCAGCAGAACATCCTTAATCAAGGACAATCGGATGGAATCCCCAAAAACTATCATCCCTATGTCACCGAGTGCCTCCTTCGCCGCCTCCGGCCTCACCTGCAAGGTACGATTCACCTCTATCTGCTCCCCATCACAATCCAGCCCCAGCAGCTGCTGCACGTCTATAGGAGTCACGGTCATATCCCCAAAATCAAAATGGAAGGTGTGGGTAGTATCCCACCATCTCTCCCCCAAAGCGCATAAGATCGCTGTCGATCGAGGCGTCACATCTAGCGCGGATGCCAACCTCCCAAAACCTACGAATGATACCACCCAACGCACCACAGGTGGAAGATGCTCCCAGACATCCTTAAGCCCCATCGTCCCGCAGGCGCACATGTTCTTCAAAGAGATATCAAACTGTTAAAAGAAGAAACATTGTCAAAATTGAAGAAGAAAAGAAAAAAATCATCAAAAAGAGAAGAATGCCAAAAGTCTTTACTTAAATAACGGCCAGGGTTCACCACCCTAGAGGAGCGATGGCGCGATGGCTCCCGTAGTAAAGTCCGCTCATCCGCAACCGGCTCGAAAGAGTCAAAGGAGTTCTCACTCCCCAAAGAAAGAGGCGCTCTGGCCCTCCACTCCACATTCGCCCAGTCATCAACAGTCAACCATTCCCTATGTGATGCAGTGCTAATAAAGGCGGCCATTTCTTGGAGATCAGAATGCTAGAACAATTTGCAGAGAAAAATCGCATAAAGAAAGAAAGTAAGAAGGTGTGAAAAATGAGGGGAATTCGCCCCCTTTATATAAGATGCTAAGTGTCATGACGATCAGCATTGACCCCCCACCCACCGATCGGCACTTTCTCCTTACCTTCCCGAGGCAGTCCAAAAATTCGTGCCACCATCGAATGGTACCCTCTGAACTGTGCCGATCGGCACCCCCTTTGAATTTCATACAAAAATTCCCAGAAAATACCAGAAAATATATAAAAATACTCACAAAATCCCTAAAAATCCTGGAAAGGATTTAGAACATTTTCACCAAGAGAATTTCACAGTCCCTCAATCGAAACCACCATTTCCCTAGCGGAACTCTCAAAAACCAAGTGAAACTCCTCCCGGTAATGTCCCCAGAGGATCTCTAAGGATCACCTCCTGTCCCCCAAAGGTCTTAAATTACGTCCAATCCCTGGACCACCTAATCACTTCCCTAGTGAAGTTTACGGCATCAAACTTGCCTTTCCTTTGCGAAATCCCTAAGATCACAAACGCTTCCCCAGCAATCAGTTCCCCGGCTCAACACAACATCATGAGGTAATTTCCCCAGTGGAACTCCAGAAAGTCATTTTCAAAGTCTCCCAAATACACTCTACTTTTTCACCAGCTCATTCCCCAGCGGAACCCAAAATCCAATCTTCATCCTCTCTTAGGTCAGAATTGACCTCGATCTTGGATCTTCACCATAGTTAGGTTAAAATGGACCTCAGTCTTGGATCGTCACCTTAGTTAGGTCAGAATTGACCTCGGTCCTCGGTCATCACCACTCTCAAGTCAGAATTGACCTCGGTATTAGATCGTCGCCATAGTTAGGTCAGAATTAACCTCGGTCTTGGATTGTCACTTAAGCCCACAGAATCGGCTTCGACCCACAGAATTGGTCATCTCACCTTAAGCCCGCAGAATTGGCTTCGACCCGCAGAATTTATTCATCTCACCTTAAGACCTCAGAATCGACTTTGACCCACAAAATTGGTCATCTCAACTTAAGCCCGCAGAATTGGCTTCGACCTACAGAAAAGGTCATCCTCAACTTAAGCCCATAGAATCGGCTTTGACCCGCAAAATTGGTCATCTCACCTTAAGCCCGCAGAATTGGCTTCGACCCGCAGAATTGGTCATCTTACCTTAAGCCCTCAGAATTGGCTTCGACCCGCAGAATTGGTCATCTCACCTTAAGCCCGTAGAATTGGCTTTGACTCGCAGAATTGGTCATCTCACCTTAAGCCCGTAGAATTGGTCATCTCTACTTAAGCCCTCAGAATCGACTTCAACCCGCAGAATTGGTCACCTCAACTTAAGCCCTCAGAATTGGCTTTGACCCGCAGAATTGTTCATCTCAACTTAAGCCCTCAGAATTGGTCATCTCAACTTAAGCCCGCAGAATTGGATTCGACCCGTAGAATCGGTAATCCTCATCTTCTAGCCCACAGAATTGGCTTCAGCCCGCAGAATCGACTTCGACCCGCAGAATCGATTACCTTCATCTTCAAGCCCTCAGAATGGGCTTCGACCCGCAGAATCAGTCATCCCTAGCACCTCCTCAAGAATTGGCCTTAACCTTTCCACCAAACCATCCCTTAGGTCCTCAGAATTGGCCTCGTCCCCCTGAATTGGTCATCCTCACTCCCTTAGGTCCTCAGATCCGGCCTCGACCCTCTGAATTGGTCATCCTCCCTCAAAAGCATCATGCGATGTCTATTCGATGGTTATTACTTGTTCCAAACTCACCCGTCCAGGGGTTTTGTAGACACCACATTTTTTTACCCCCTAAACTCTCCTTAGGTCCCTAGCACCTCCCCTCATCACTACAGATCCAGGTTTTACCCCAAGTACTGACTTAGAAGTCATCGAGCACTCCCAGGCTCCGTTTGACTAAAAGTCAAACTCTTCAGCTCAACTGAGACTGAATGAATCTTCTAAGGTCACTAAAACCCCTTTTTAATGGTCCATCTCGTCCACGATTCTGACCTACCATGCGGACGAACGACCAATTTCCCCCGAAACTCAATTAGGAGGCCACCAAGCTCTCTCGGGCTCCATTTGACCAAGGTCAGCTCTTCATCTCATTCAAGACTGAATGAATCATTAAAGGGCATTGAAACCCCTTTCCAACAGTATATCCCATGTGTAATTTCAACTTACAGTACGGACGCACAATTCATTTTACTTCGAATGGTCACTGAATGTTTCTAGGGCTCGGTTGACCAAGTCAACTCCCCGAACCTAATCAAAGTCTTTGTAATGTCAAATTACATCTCCTAACCTTTCTAATGGTCCACCCCGTGCGTGATTCGGACTTACCATGCGGACGAATGATCCGTTTGCGTCCGACGATTCCCCGTCTAATGGATTGATAAATGTTTCTGAGCCATATTTGACCCAAAGTCAACTCCCGAACCCAGGAGAAGTCCAAAGGACTTTCGAAGGTATCTGAATTAGATTTCCAACGGTCCACCCCGTGCGCAATTCTAATCAATGATTTGCATTCTGCGGCCGATTTTCCAAAAAGGCCTGAAAGACACTACCAAACGGCAGGTCCCAAACCCTGCCTATCGGTAGTGTGCCTAAACGCACCTGCCAAATAGTAGGAATAGGGATATGTCTATCGGCAATGCCTTGGCCCTATAAAAATGAGTCCTTAACCTCATTGCAAGGAGGAGCCCAGATCTGATAGATATCACTCTCAGCAAATCCAGAAAACCTCTCTCGAAATCAGCGTGATTTTCACACCCAAATCCCTTTCCAACATTCACTTTTCATCATCCTTTTCACCAAACTTGGTGAATTCACTACCCTCCATCATCATCTAAGTCTAAGGGCTACTCTCCAACCTTCAAGATCAAGCTCAAGATCTTCAAGAAGGTCCAATTTTCTCAACTCTATCCTTAAATTCTCATAAATTTGCAATAACTTGTTATATTACTTAGCACTTTCATTATCTCATCTCAGACATCCTAATATACTTTTTATTTAGTATTATTGCACATCTCTGAATTTCATATAAATACAACCCAAAAAAAAAGTGGGTTTGCTCATAAATTCCTAAGGGGAATTCTCACACTTTTGTTACACTTCTCTCACAACTAAAACACTTTTTCTACACACACACACAAATAAGAGAATCCCCGGTTGGATTTATGGGATAGACCCCACCCCTCATTTTGTATGCGAACTACGTGAACTTTGATGCCTCTATAGGCTACGTAGGCATCTCGGGGTAAAACCCGAGACTCGAGTCCTATTTTTTACTTTTTATCTCATTTTCTATTTTTCTCTAAACTCCATTCTCTTATACTCTATATATACATATATTTTTTCTTAAGGGCATAATATTCCGTATACATTATCGTTCCATCGTAATGGTCAACGTAAGGATAATCGCGTAAATCCTATTTTCTAATATTATTTTTATACCTTCCTACGGACGACTCGCTTTACCTCTTCCATGGTACAAGTTGATGATTTCTATATCCACTATATATACACATGCACACATATCACGGGGAAAATAAAGAAAAATAGCAAAAACCCATGAGAGACCAAAATGGCGGAATGGGTGCCTAACACCTTCCTATTTCGTAACTTTGCCTCCGGACCCTTTTCGAATCACTTTGGTTTCGTATGCACCAGTTTGTCTTTGGATGTTGTCCTTCGGGATGGGTTCCCTTTTTCTTTCGTCTGTTTTGATTAAATAAGACTCGCGACTCTAATATCTCTACATTTTTCACCTCACCTCAAATGACGTTGACCGAAGCGCTCCCGAGAGGGACGCGCTGGACCTAAGGATCCTCACTCTCATGCAGACCGCCCGCCGTGAGGATCGGGATCCAGGAGGGGATGGACACAATGTTATATTTTGAACCTTATCCTTTTGACTCGACAAAACACTTTTCCAGTTATAATCACCATAATATTCTTACAAATATCAACAAAGTCCCATATACCATGTTCATTACTGTTAATATCTCCTTTTGTTTCAAATTACTATAAACTGTGATATATTACAAGTACTTTATTCCCAGTTATTCTATTTATAAACTCATATATATACATTTGTTTTAAAAGTAGAATTATCTACTTTGTAAAGATTTTCTTATTCTTTCCCCTTCTAGATTATAAACAGATATCTATAAGCAATGATGAGCAATTCAAGCTAGGATTATTTTAAGAACAAGGATAGTTTTGTTTAGGGAATAGTTGTATGAGAATAGTTGTTAGTTAGACAATGAGATAAATATATAGTATTGTAAAGTTAAAACTATGAGTTATAACACCGTTGAATGTCAATATAGTTTTCTCTTCTGAAAGGAATGATGGTTTTTATTATGGTTTAGTATTTATTAGGATAAACCTCACACTCGGGAAACCGGGATGTGACAACATGGTAATAGAGCTCGTCCAAATTTAAATAGCCTATGCGAGACATGGATTATGCTTACGGTTAGGAAAGTTGTTCAAATCATAAGGATAGTGAGGATAAGATGTTTATACATGAGTAAATAACAATTCATCTTTAACTTATACGATGGATATATGAGATATTATGACTTTTCTTAGGAATTTTTTTTTAAGTCTATAAGTGGTAGTTTTCAAGGAAAAGATAATTGTATAGGGATTACGAGAATAAATCCTAGAACTGCAGTTTTGAGATATGTGATAAATCCAATAATTTAGATATTTGAATTTTATGTGGCCGATAGAGACATTAGGAATTTTTAGGATTATCGAGATGCGATTAAGAATTTATATGAGGCGTACAAAGAAAGTTATCTTAGGTTGGGATTGTATACAATATACACTATAAGTCTTAAGATAAAGAACATTTCTCTTGTCCAAACTACTCAATTGATACTCTCCATGAGAATAAATTACTTCGCTTGGAATTCCATTTTTCATTCTTGAAAGTTATAACACTTTTCTATTGATATTTTCGTTATTGTATTTCGCGTTCTACTCTTGTTGTATTGTATACTATTCCCACTAGGTTAAATGAAGAAATTACTTTTGTTATAAAGCATCATATTTTCAAATATTTGTTTATATAATTATGGACATAGGGCCCATGCACATGGATGCAAAATTTCCATTTGTGAAAAGATTTCTACATAATGTAGAGACATTGTTTATTTGTTTAGGACCTTAATTTTTGCTAAGGTCTCTAGTGGAGGTTTTGAGTAGGACATTAACGAATTCAAGTATGCTAAGTTATCACGACGATCTAGGCTATGGTAGTTTGTATTAACCCTAAGCACAAGTATGCTAAGGATGTATAAAGAATGTTCCACGTGGTTAGAGTGGAACTATCATCTTAAAATATATGTATTAGATAATTTGTGTTCTATTTGTTAACATACCATTTCTGGATCGCGTGGAATTTATTATTTGAGGTGTTGATTAAAATGTTTTTAAGACCGTGTATCATGCCCCAAGCTGACGTAAGAGGTGTATTGGGGGAGATGTATTTAATAATGAATTTATATGGTATTCATACATATGATTTCAATTTTAGGATGAATTGACCCATCATATGATTTATTATGTGAGTAGACGATGGTGTGACTATGTGGTCATCCCCCATTGTTTTGTGTGTGCGTGTTTTAAATTTGTTAGGTACGAGACTTCTACAAATTTACCATTAAAGGCCCGAGAATGTCCCCAAAGGTTGAATCCTTTATATGATTTATGAGATTTGTGTGTATATTGTATAGTCCATTGATAGACATGTTAATTAAAGATACCACGCCACATTATTTATTATATTAGGATATCATGTATATCTCATTGTTCAGATGACATGGGTGGGGATTTTACAAAGTTGTAGTTTATATATATATCATGTTATTCTGCGATTTGGTTGTAAGATTAGTGTGATACCTTACTCCGTAGTCTAGTAGTTAAGGCCTATTAATATTGGTCATGCCTTGGCTTGGGACACTTTTATAGCTTATTCACTTATAATGAATGGAGAGGTATCTCTTGTATGTGAGTGTCAATTAGTTATTTCTTCCAACTTTCGAGCTTTGAACCAAATATTATCGTAATATTTTCCACATATGCATGAATAGAAGGGATAATCGATCAGACATGAAGGTTCAAATATCCAGTCATTTCACAGATTAGGTTATCATTTTCATTCAGTTAGTCACTACTCATACTCACTTGATTCAAAGATTTTTATAGACCACGTTGTCCCGAGTTTAGTTAATTAAACTGAGACTATTTATGATATTGAAATGATATTTATCCATTTTACCATTGATATGGAGACAACTAATTTATTAAGTATTTATATTTTTCTTCATCCCATATCATGGACGATTTACATTTATTAGTATTTTATTGTCATTATTATTGTCATGATGTTGAGAATAATATAAATTGACTTAACGTGCCCCATCTTTGGAGTTGAGGCATAGACACCTGATACAAGGAAAATAGGGGGTGTTTTAGGATCACCATGAAAGTTTATATACGAGAATTATAAAATGGAGTATAGTTATAAGGTGAGGAGGAAAATATGTGTAAACGCCCTCGATTTTCCATGTATAAGGTTGCTAACCCTATACACTTAGAATATGAAGACTCAAAAAGTTCATGTTAATCTAAATAGCAGTGAGTAACTAAGAACAACACAATCTCAATAATAAGTGATATACAACACGATAGAATTGTATGCAACTATTAAACTAGATCAAGTAAACTACCATAATATAATCTTGAACAAAATTCGAATGAATATAGAACAACTCTGGAACCCCACAGGCTCGTTAAAGGGATATCTTGAACATACAAGGTCAAACTATAAATAAATATGGTAAGAGATAAATCCACACCTCTTACACTGATCATGCAATCAGTTTTCTCATCCTTTCTTCTTACAAATGGCAAATAACTAAAAATATATTTAATAGATCACGTGGGTCAAACCTCACATTTTTTAATAAACTGTTAACTTTACTTGAAAAATGTGAAAAGTTTTTTATTTACGTCTCGAAACATTCCCATCGACATTCACTCCCAGGTATCTTACCTCATATCTAAGGTAATCCTAATCATACATGTCAATCCCACTAGGCATCACTAATAATGTAAATACACAAGTCCTATAAATAGTCATATTACCCACGTAACTCTTATCTCAAATTATAGTATAATTTCATCACTGATAATAATAAATAAAGGTGATTACCAACTCACGTTATCCCTACATGTATCATATCTAAATAGATTCAGTCCCTCAATATGAAGTAGCTATTATCCTACACAGTATGTATGCAAGCTCAACTCATTTCAAGGATAACAATAATCTTACCAAATGTCTTGGTATGTAGTTCCCATCATTACTTTAACTACTATGATATACAAAATCCTTAAAACCTAGACCAAAGTTATCATAGATACTATACTTAGCAATCGCTAATAATTTTGTTTCCATCATTGGCTAGATATCATACTATACATAAACAAGTAACTACTAAGCTCCATAAAACTAGTTACTTAATCTCTACCTAGTTCTACGACATCTTATCATAATAAATAATTTTACACTAAATATTACACATACAATTTGTACTCATATACTATATCTTATCCTATAAAGAAAGAAAATCAAGTAATTTAATACTACAATACGTTATCCTTTTCTAAATATGTCCATCATCGGACCAGTTGTACATAATCACCATACGAAGGCAAAGATCCTTTAGGGACCTTTCATGCCTTTATCGATTCCGTCAATAAGAGGTCCCACTCCTAATGTATGTTGAAATGAATACACATAAAATAGGTGAAATGACTATATAGTTACACCACCTTATAATCACATACCATGATACAGGACATATCAGGCCATGAATTTATAGTTTCATAGAGAATATAGATTAAATTCGCTATATCACCTTCTCCATGAAACCATGTAAGATCAGAATACCTATATTTAAATTCAAAATTCTCCATAAGTACTCACTCAATCTAGAAGGCTCTCGTTTGAACGATCTCTCGTTCGAACTATGGTTACCCTACTTCGAAAAAGGGAGATCAATCCTCCTTACCTAGAGAACCCAAAATAGCATCGTAACATAAATCTCAGTCCAGAACTTAATTTTCTAAATTTTTTTCATAGTAGATAATAAGGTTCTCCTAACCTATAATCAATACCTAAAACATCATAATATGATTTCTAAGGGATTATAAATATTTTTTTAACAAGATAAATCCATCAATAAGGTTAAATATGACATAATATAGGAATCTTCAATCATGTTTTAATATGGGTTCATTTAATTACAAATCCAATCATTATAAAAAGATATTTAGGTCATAATCCTTAACCTAAGGCTGTAAATAATCTTCCTATAATACTCCTATAATGAAATTAAATAACTCTAATCATTCAAAATGAATGAATATAAAAATCAAGGAATTATAGTAAGATTTCAACCCGAACATATGTTCAAACCTTAATTGGATTATCATGGAAACTGATCATAAATAAATTATAATTAATATGCAAGAAATCTAGTTATTTCTTCCTGAAATACAAATGTCGAATATCCATTATTGGTGCTTCCTTGCTTCAATCCTCCTCTCCCATAACTAGGGATTTTCCTTGTGTTATGTTAATATGAAGTGTTAAAAACTTATATATCTCTTAATTCCCGTTGATCTCCCAAGAGCCTAACTTTGAGTCCCCAAATAGTCCCAAAACACTCGGTATATGCTCCCAAAACTTAGCCTAAAGGATCATCTAACCCTTGGGCCTAACTTAACAAGTTTTCATTCCATATTCAGTTATTTTCACCTCTCTAGAGCCCAGTCCAATGGTATACATCATGAAATACAAAAGTCTGTGAATTAAACTCATCCAATAATAAGAATATGCACATATTCAAATTAAATATCAATTGTTTAATGGGCATTATAAATGTAATCATTAAACATTTTCTTGTTAAATATTGTATATATTCCTCTTTGCGATGATATGAATTCAGAATTGATGAACAATGATTTACATATACATACCTGTCATGATTCATTTATCTATTGTTTGACAAAAACCATGCACGAGATCTCAAGTGTTGAATTCGTTTTGTTCTTCAGATTGAATTCATATTAAGATTTTTGTCTTTATCCATTCTTTATCACATGATCATAGATTTAATTAAAATGCTTAAAATCATCAATTTTAATGTTTTGTCACTTAAAATAATTAATGATGGATAAAAGAGTTTGGGTAGCTAAGAAGAAAATATGTTTTTCATACCATTTATGGTTGTGGTTGTAGAGTCCATAAAACTCCATGCCTTGATAGAAAATCCAACTAGCGGAGCTAGTTTGATGACCGGTTGGATGCCGTAGATTTAAGAGATAAGGCTTAAGGCAATCAAAAAGGCTTTTTAGTATGTTATAAAATAGAAGTGCATATCATTCTTCAACACTCTTTCAACTTGATGACGCCTATGAATCTTAAGTAATGTATTGATTACCCTCTAAGAAAACTAAAAAGGGGCAAAGGTGTTTTCCCCACTAATAGACTACTTAAGATTCAATTCAAAAGGCTTTACATAGTTTCACAAGACTTGTCTCTCATTTCTTTTATGGAATAATTGAAGAACCTAATGCATCCAACTCCCTTAGATGCTATGAATTTATCAGCCTTTCATTACGAAAGGAAAATTCTATTTTATTCTGAGTTTCAGACAATATCTCTTTCTTTAATAAAGGTTTGGAACCTCAAGTTTTTAAAAGTTCATAAATTGTTGTCCTTGGAGCGGACAAGGGGTGATATCCCTACAAAGAACTTATTTTCTCGGAAAAGAATGAAGAAGGTATAAAAGAGAGCATACTATACTTTTTTATTGTATGGGATAGGTCTTTGATCAATTGGAAAGATCTTGACTTTCTTATATGTACATATAAATATGCATTAAGAGAATATTCCTTAGATGTCTCTCAATAAAAAATACCATACTTCACCTCTCGAGCATAAAATAATGATATACACATGCACCCTCTGAATTTGAATTGTAGATCTCTGGAAGAGGTAGATTCTTCTTATTCAGAATTATGTGGCAGCGATTCCTCATGAAACCACTCCTAGTAAGTATGCCACTACTAAGTTTCTAATCAAAAGAACTCAGAAAGAAATTTGGCATTGTAGTACCACTCCGAACACATCCCTTGAGCAAGTCACCCCTATCTTAGTGAAACCACTCTTTGATGAGTCCATTTATGTATAGCAACTTGAGACATATCCTTCTAAGCCCAATGGAAACTTTAAGGGCATGGGAAGGCAAAGCCCCTACTACTTTCAAGAGGAAACATCTCGACATAAATCTGTCAAATTTCATACCTGCCACTACTACTACTCCCTCTTCCCCCTTCGTATGTGAAGATTAAGGAAAGCAAAAAAAAAAGAGTTGATACTAAGACTGTTGCTTCTTCTTCACCGGATTAGGGGGTCGAACACTAATGATCTCGGTGTAGAAGAGATTTATACAACTCTTCGAGAGCATGCTCATAAGGATCTAGGTCCTTCTTGTCAAGAGTCACCCATTACTTCTATTCTAATTGAAGAAGGTATTGTACTTGAATCCTCTTTACCTAGTGAAATCGGCTCTTATGGAGTTTCATGTGCTGGTTCCCCTTCTCGCTCATTTAAAGAGGAACTGGTTGACTACGGAAGCAATCCTTCCTTCAATGATAATAATTCTTCTTCAAATGATGCTGATGGAATAAAATTTCCTGGTGAAATCACTATTTGCACTTGTACTTTGTTGTTAGTTTCGAAGGAGTCTTCCGATGAAGACCAGATGATATACTCTCTATCAAAGACCATCCTTATTACTTAACGTCTTCCCTACAACCAGCTTTCTTACCCTGATGTTGTGATTTCTTTTCTAGGCTTGCTTTACTTATCTTTTTTTTATTTATATAGTCTTTTTTCTCATCATTGATTTTCTTACTAACTTTTCCTTATGATGTTTTCACAGGCTGCTTCTACTGAGATGAGTGGTCCATCACCTCTTTCACTTTCTCGTGCTCCTTTTATGTGAGAGAGGAACTCAATACTTATTTCCTCCTTAGGCCTTATTAGATAGGTTTGTTACTACATTCCTCTAGCATCTTTTCTTTTTCTTTTTCTTTTTCTTTTTCTTTTTCTTTTTCTTTTTCTTTTTCTTTTTCTTTTTCTTTTTCTTTTTCTTTTTCTTTTTCTTTTTCTTTTTCTTTTTCCTTAACTTCATTCTTCTTTACTGTGACTTAATTTTTTTGCCTCTTTGCAAATTTCATCAGTATATGCTACTATCACCAGGGTCTCTTCTGTGACCTCATGTTCTATTTAGGTATTTCACCGATTCTTTAAGCATTTCAATTTTACTCTTATTTCTAATGCCTTCTCTTTTCTTTATACTTGCCGATGACTATGTCCTTGGGTCACACTACTCCACCTCCCTCTATTTTATCAGTAATCTCCCTTGGAGTTAGACCCCCTTTTACTTAATTCTCAGAGGTATGCCTACCCCTTTGGTCTTTTTATCTTGCATGTGATGCTCATGATTATGTGCTTTATTTATTTTAAGCTTGCCATTTTTTATTTCTCTAGGTCCATGTACTCTTTGTCCCATCTTTATCTGGAAGGACTATTCCTTCTCCTACATTTACAATTCTAGGGTTATCACCCTCGGGGAGGATTC
Organism: Sambucus nigra; assembly: GCA_949130495.1. NCBI lineage: Eukaryota > Viridiplantae > Streptophyta > Magnoliopsida > Dipsacales > Adoxaceae > Sambucus > Sambucus nigra. The sequence continues at coordinate 558,414,426 of OX422210.1, read as the reverse complement.
CTATCCCTCGGGTCTGTAATTTCATGGATAGCATACCTTTGGTCCAATCTATTTCTCATGTGGCAGTGTTTATTGTGGCCTTCACTATTGGTCCCGTTTCACAGTCTCCTTATATATATATATATATGTATATATATTTAAGTCATAGATACTGCTTTCCTTTCTTGTGCAAAAACTTCTAACACTTGTATGTTGAGCCGGTTTCCATTACAGTCCCTGCTACGATAGTGGTCACCTTACGACCTTCTTCTTTGGTGGGGGTTCAGGTATTCTATTAGCTTTCTGCTTTTGACTTCTTTATTTAGTCTGTCAATTGTCTAATGTATACTGATGATTTTTTTCCTCAATCCTTAGCTGGTTCACGGTACTACATCACTGGTACCTTCCACTGCTGCTTCTCAAGCAGCCCCTACTAAGATCGAGTCACCTGACCCCACTGTTTCTAGTAAGGCCCCTATTATAGTGCCTCTTCCAGTAATTATTTCTACCTTAAGCTTTTACATCTTTCGCTCACTTGTATTTTTTTATTAGGTAAGTGGTTTACTAACACTTGCCTTATTTTCTTCATTTACAGGTTAGCTTTGCAAAGATCTCTCATTATGCAGAACCCGTTTCCCTTACTGAAGTGGTAATTCCTAAGGTGCCACGTCAATTATTTGTGCTAATTTTCTTCTCAATGGTATCCTTTTTGCTGATCAATTTTTCATTTGGTCATGAGGATAGCATTATTAGGCCTTGACCTATAGGCTCTACTGCGAGTTCTGTGGAGGTGACTCCACAAGTATCTCTTTTCCATGTATTATCTCTGTTCGATCGATCTCTTTCTTGTTTTGATACTTTAAAAACTCTGCAAGTATTTTTAACACACTTGTAGTTTAGGTATGTCTATCAGCGAGATTTATATCTTGATTCTCAGGTTAGCACTACAGCGACCTCTGCATCTATGGTTCCCTCAGCTAGCATTCCAAGCGAGGTATCTCTGGTATGATTTCCATACTAAAGTCCTCCTATGTTGCATGTTCTGTAAAATTACTCTTTATTAACCCTCACCACTTCCTTGCTTTCCAGGTTAGTGCTACGGCCATTCCAATTTCTGCGGAACACTTAGTTAGCTTGTCCAGATAAACTATTTCGATATGCATTTAACTATTTATACATTACGACTTGCTTTTTCTGTGCAAGGTCTGTTAATTTCTATGTGTTTCTTTATATTCAGTTTAGTGTAGCTAGTGCTCCGACAGCTGTGGAGCCCTTGCAGGAGGTGGCTGTGAGTAATGTATTATAATATTGTACCCATTTTTTCCTTTCTGTCTTTACTTTCTTCTTACCTTTGTACTGTGCAAGTATTTTCTAATGCCTACCTGTTTCTCTATTTTTAGGTCAGCATAGCTAGTTCTTCGATAGCTATGGAGAATTTTCTGGGGCAGCTGTGATTCATGTATTATACTGTCAAACTATTGTCTCCTTTTTGCATCCCTTCTCTTCTTGTTTTTACTAGGAAAGTATGCTCACCTTAACTTCAAATCTTCCATTATTTTTCGGTTAGTGAGGCAGCCGTTCCTGATTCTACGAAATGAGTTAAGAGTGTTATATTGGGCACTCCTCGGGCATTTAATTATTATACCCGAGTGACTCTTAGATGTGAATTTCTTGTTCTTTTTATTTCCATCCCTTAAAAAAATCATGCTAGTTTTTTTTTACTTTACTAGTCTGGCACTCTACACCCCGTAGGTTCTTCTCATCTGGGAGGCAACATACTCACCCCTCTGAACTTTGGGGTATGTTTTCTATCATTGTTACTTAAGCAATATGAATATAGTTGTCCTTTTTGTCTATGTTATCCTGACTTAACATACTTGTACCATATTTTTGTTTTTCAGAATCCTGCTTGCGAGCCTGTTGAGGTAGCTGAGGGAGAAGGCCAGAGTTCTAAGGCCACTTCCCCAACAATGGGTCCTAATTCCAGGGAGGAATCATTTTTCCTTTCTTCTGAGATGGAGTCTCGTCATACTGGTGATGATGTTGCGGTGGAGGCTCCTGCGACCTTCATGAGCAGATTGTGCCATGACGAGAGCAGCCTAGGCATTTCAAGACCCATGAGCGGGAGACTCTAGACTTGATTTTTGAGCATCACCTTGAGATATTAACTTCTTATAGATTGATTTAAATTTATATTCTTACGATGTTCAACTTAAAGGCCCTCACCATCCATGTCTATGATTTTTATCCACCCATCCATCTGACATAATGAACGCTTCTACTTTTCTATTCTTAAAGGCTCTCCGGGATCTGCAGCAGTTTTACCACTCCGATTAGACTTGTTTGATACCACAGTTTTCCGCTTCTTGAGTGTTCCTTTTAGGAAGATGGTGAGGCTTCACACGTCTAGGCAGACTAAGGATAAGCAGTGGTAGGCTGAGGCTACTCTAATTCAGGGGTGGGTAAAGATACTTCAGGCCAACTTGGCCAAACTTAAGGCGGGTGAGCATGAGGATGAGATTAAGCTAGATAGACTGGAGGAGGATTTTATGTAATAGGCATACCCCTCATATGTTGGCACCCTTTTTAGGGATGATTTTTTTGTTATTTCTATTGGATAAGTTGCCTCTCCTCTTTTTTTAGCATGTATCTTTTTCCTTGTATTTTGTTTTCTCCTACATATATAAAGTATTGATAATTTACTAATGAAAACACATTTTACTTACAATATATTTATTTTCTTCTTTTCCTTTATCTGTACTTTTGGCATCTGTTTACTATGACTTGCTCTAATTTTCTGCAAGCGCTTGGTCCGTTTGAGCTACCCCGTATACTGGGGGTGCTTGAATAGTTTTGAACAAATTATTCTTTTTAGCGCAGCCCCGTGTGACTGTGGGGTATTTTGCGATACACATTTATTACTTAGGGAATAACTGGGATAAAGGGTTAGCCTTTCTCCTTCCCATAAACTTTGATAAAAATTTCACAAATGTAAGTAAAGAAAATGACTATTTCTTTATACCTAAAAAATTTCCCTTGGTCTACGGGGTCCTATTTCCAAACTTTTCTTAGGAACTTATTTATCTTAGAAAAATAACAAGTTTAGAGAGGAGGGTAGACCTTCTTCTCCACATTTTCTGAGAACTAGTCACATAAATTTTTTTCTTGAGAACAAAGGTTAGAACTTGTTCTCTATGCTATAAAGGTCAGAAATAATAATAAAAAACATATATTATATTTTTTTATTATTACTACTAGGAGAACAGGCTCCTGCTGGTCTATTATGTTTGTACGGACTTTTATCAATATACCTTTCCATTAGGATGGATGTACCCCCAGGCATAATGAAGAAAGTTTTGTTTGTCATGGATCATATTCTAGTCTAGTAGAGAGTATTACTATTCTTATTTTTTTAAAAGAAAAGGTTAACCTGGTGAATCCACCTCATAGATTAGGTAAATAAATAATGCAAAAGTCATCAGGTAATGATCAAAATAGTTGTTATTCATTTCTTTCATATTGTATACTGTTTACAAGACTTTTATCTACCAACTTTAAAAAAAACTTTTCTTATATTAGAGCAAGATACCCAGTCCCTTTTATAAGAAATGAACCTTAAAAAAGACTAAGCATAATACGTTTTATTCACTTATAATTAATAGATAGAAGACATTCACTCTCAGGCTCTGATATTTGGTAGTACCCTGACTTGCCCACCCCTCTCACCATTAAGGGGACTTCTCAATCGGGTTGGAACTTTAACGCTGACATGCTGCGAAAATGGTGGGTGGACGTGAGTAGTATCAAGTCCCCTACTTGAAATTCCCTGGGCTTGACCAAGTTCTCGTAATCCCTGGACAGTTGTTGGGTGTAGACCTTGAAATTCTCCTTGGTCTTATCTCTATTCTCATCTAGTGCCTCCATCTACACATGTCAATGGTCTGGTATGAGGCCGTTACTTAGAGCAACCCAAGATGAGAGCACTGTCAATTCCACTAGTATGACAACTTTTGTTCCATATACTAGTGAGAACGGGGTAGACCCTGTCGATTTTCTTTTTAAAGTATGGTAGGACCATAGCACCATGGGTAGCATCTAATCATATGCCCCTAGAATGTCCACAATCATCTTCTTTAGTATGTTGATAAAAGTCTTATTTTCATCCTCTACTTGGCCATATCCCTTTTGGGTAGGAGAGTCTGTGATGATCACCTTGGGTATAATAAACCTGAATATGATATAATCCATTATAAACTGGGTTACCACTTGGGCAATTAATCTCCTTAACGGTATTATTTTTGCCCACTTGGTGTACAATTATGTAGTGACGATAATGAAGGCCTTACCACGAGAGGTAGGGCTAATCTTTGCCACCGGATCAAATGCCCATGTTTGGAAGGGGTAGGGAGTTGTTAAGCTTTGTAGATTGACTTAAGGGGAACTCACCATATTTCCATGTACTTGACATGCTATGCATTTCTTCACATAACCAATGGAGTTAGCTATGGTTGTCCCGTAGTACCCCAGCGTCATTAATTGATCGTATAGCTTAAAACCCCCATGTGGGAGGGATCATGATCTTCCTTCAGTACTCTCTCTACATCCCCTTTAGCTATGAAATTCAATGCCTTCTCATTCTAACCTTTACAGTAGAGTTCCCCTTCTACTAGACAGAGGCGGGTCACTCTTTTTTTTAGATAAATCGCATTTTCTCGCTCGTATGGAAACTCACCATCTTTCAAATACGCTATGTAAGGTTACCTCCAATCCTCAAATTTCTCGATGAAGTTAGCTTCAAATGTCTAGTCAAATTGGGTTTAGCACTTTAGACAGCCCTGCTACAGGCGAGAAGCCTTCGTGCTCATGGTGGGCTAGTAGTAGCCCCCCACTACAATCGGCGATAAAGAGGGACATTAGTATGCCCGCAATGCTTATCATGCATTGATGCCAACCTCTCTAGCTTCTTCTTCTCATACACACCTTGATAAGAACCACCCGGGGCTCTTATAATACAGAGTTCCCTACAACATGTGGTAGTTGGCTAGCTTTAACATCTTTATCTTACCTTTTTTGGTTCCTAATTGTTTTACCATCGGGTACCTCCAATCTTTTGGTTCGTCACTTAGAAATGGAGACTTCACCAAGTAGGTACCATCCTTTTTTATACCGTGATGGTTTCTTTCGATTCATCCATATCCAATTTTTGAGTTATCGTATCTAGCGTGTTTGGGTTCCTACTCATCGTTCGATCATGTCTCTCAATGTTTATTTTTAAAAACCAGCTCAACAACCTCTTGATAATGTATCAATATGGTGCTAGATTGACGTGCTTAAGGGAAAACTCCCCATTAACTTGTTTTACTTCCATTTAAAGTCCTCTCTTATAGATTGTACTCTAATTACTTTTTGCAACGCTTCTAAAAATTCCAAAATGAGGGCTTCGTTCCCATCCTCATTATTTGAACACTCAAAATCCATCTTGAAGGAGAGAGAGATCTTCTCCTTACCATTCGAGAGGATAATATATGCACCCCTTTTTCCTCATACACAAGAACCATCAAATTACATCATCCAATCCTCCATCTCCTTTGTTAAACATGTTTGGAAATTTTTTCTAGTCAGTTGTTCATTGGAAGGCTAGAAATTTTAACTTGGGAAGTGGACTAACAAATCTTCCACTACGTGAATCTTGATGGATTTTATCACCTCGTACTTTAAAATCGTACTCTGATGGAATTAAAAACCACCTTGTTGCTCACACTACCAAGATCTTCCATGCCAGGAGATACTTGATAGTGTCATATTTGGTGATAATGTGAACATTAAAGGCCAACAAGTAGTGTCTTAACTTTTGGGCTATAAAAACCAAGGCAAGGCAATACCTCTCAATGCTAGTATATCTAGATTCTGTGCTTGAGATCACCCTTGAAAAATAATACACCATCCCCTCTACCCCTTCATAATCCTGAGCAAGCAATGCTCCTATAGACCTCTCTATTAAGGTGAGGTAGGGTAGAAATAGTGTTCAAGCTTCCTGTGGTATCATCGTCAATGGGGATGCTAACATTTCATTGATTTTTCTCAAAAGCCTTCTTCTGATCTTCTCCTAAGATCCACTTAGATTTTTCTTTAATCAAGGGGTAGACGAGTGGGTCACTTTTTCCATTGCTGTTATAAATCTTCTTAGGTAGGGCACCATTCCTAAGAAGCTCTAAACTATCCCTGACTCTTTAGTGCTAGAATCATAATAATGGCCTTCCTATTTTCCTCAACGACTTGTACCTCTCGCATATTTTCTACTAATCCCAAAAAATTTCCTTTAGTGACCCCAAAGTCACACTTCAAGGGATTCATTCTCATCTTGTACCTGCGACATCTTTTAAACACCCTCCATAGGTCTTAGATATGCTTGATTTCTTTATTTGACTTCACCACCAAGTCATCCACATAAAACTCCATTAAGTCATGGAATATGGCCATCATAGTCTGCTGGTAGGTCCCCTAAATTCTTCAACCCGAATGACATGATCGTACAGTGAAAATTTCCCAACGGCGTGCAAAAGGCAGTCTTCTTTGCGTTCATTGGGTCCATCTTGATCTGATTGTTGACAATATACTCCTCCATAAAACTATACATCTTATGACCCACGTTAGCATCTACTAGATTGCTTATATTTGGCAAGGGAAACTCATCTTTGCGATATGCCTAGTGCATTTTGCAAAAGTCAATGAAAATACAAATTTGACTTTTATCTTTCTTTTCTATCACAGGCACAATGCTAGAAATTTACATAGGGTGTTGAATGGATTTGATGAACCTTATTGCTAATAATTTCGTCACTTCTACCTTTATCTTAAGGTCTACCTTAGCCTTGTATGTGCGGGTGTCTATCTAGCTGGGAAATCATTATGAAGAACATTTAGTTTATGAAAACTCACCTTTAAGTCTATCACAGATATTTTTGTGTATTTCAGTGCAAACACATCAGTGAATTCATTACGAACACTGATAAGATATTCCCTCTACTTTGAGTTTAAACTTTTGGAGATTAAAATGGGTCTACTCTCACCCCCTTATATTCCCAAATTAATCTCTTCCAGTTGTTGTAACTTTTCTCTTGGACCTTCTTTCATGCATTTAAGTGCCTCCTCGGGCTCCTCTACATGCTCTATTATATGTGAATTATCTACTATAAAATATTTTGGTATTAGTTCGACCCTCTCATCTCAGAACGCCGCCCGCTCAGACCGTTATAAGCAGTATATGACCTTTTCATCTAGAAGGACGACCTTCTTATATGGTCAAGAGGACTTGACTACCTCCTCTACCTTCCTCTTTTCATTTTCTATCTTGAGGATCACTCTTTGTCCCAAACGATCATGAAAAAACATCCTTGGTTAGAAACCTCCTGCAACCACTTGCATCCCCTCTATTTTTTTCACTAACCTCTCTCTCTTCATTGATCTCAGTATAAAATGCTACACCTACCAGATGGGCTTCCTCAATAGGAAATTATTTTTTCGTTTCCTTATTAATGATCTCAGCGCCTTGAATATTGGCTTTGGCACATTGATGTTGCATTTACCACATGTACGCCTTCCCAATGAGGGTCTTAGAGAACTCCCATAATTATAGGTTTTTGTCATTCCCATTCACTCCTAGGTATTCTACAAACCTTTTCACGTGCACCCTTAGGTTTTCTCCTTTGCCATTGAATTTGATGAATTTTGGTGGAACATACCCATTTAGGTATGGTTTCTCATTAACACTTTTTGGGTAGGGGTTCTGCAACTTCTTTACAGCTGAGAAGTTTCCTTCTGAGAAGAAAGTAGCTTATTCACTTCCTCTATGCTAACAGCCTTGGAGGGAGACTCCTCTAAACTCACATTATTTATTACTGGTGAACACAATGGTGTTTCTACTTGCTCCAACACCACCTTTCATAACGGAGCCACCTCTACAGTTAGGGGTGTTCACGGGTCGGTCGGTTCGGTTTTGACCGGGTTTTTTGGGCCGAACCGACCATGTCAGTTTTTGGAGGAGGAGAACTGAACCGAACCGAAAATGCTGAAAAACCGAACCGAACCGAATCGAACCGAATCGGGTCGGGTCAGTTTTTGACAGGGCCGGTTCGGTTTGCCCGTCGGTTTTTGATAGGGCCGGTTTTATACTGGACCGGTTCGGTTTTTTCCTTTATTTTAATAAAAAATATATTTTTTTAGTACCTAATATAAATATAAAATTAAAAAGTATAAAAATTAATTCGGTTCGGTTCGGTTCAAAATCGATTTTTTTATGCTAAAATCGAAAACCGAACCGACCCTGTCGGTTTTATACCTGATTAAACCGAACCGAATCGAACCGACCGTAAAAAAAACTCGACCCGAAAATTTTTGGTTCGGCTCGGTTTTGTCGGTTTGTCGGTTTGGTCGGTTTATTTTCACACCCCTATCTACAGTTGTTATTGCTATAGTAGTCGCCCATCCATAGGGGCCTGCTATCAATGGAGCAACTACATATGTAATAGTCTATCCTCCTTGAGGAGCAGGCATTATATCTTCGGTTACTACCACCTCCTGTTGGGTGTCCTAGTCACTTTGAACTCCATTTCGAGCTAGAGTGTCTTCAAAACTCAGTTTCTTTGAAACAGTATAACCTTTTTTGTCCATGGTGATGAGGATACCTCCACAATAAAGTCGCCAAATGTAGGAGGCTAGTGTGACTGGGGTCTGATAAGAAATTAAATCGGGTAAGGAGTGACCCACTCTAATGGACTCTGCCTTTAAGGTCTCAAGAGCAGCTCGGTATGAAAACCTTTTACTTCTGGTCAAAATGGAGTAAATTTTGTGGACATCCCTCTATAAATATGAAATTTCACAAATAATAATGATAACTTGGAGAAGAAGACCTCTTGAGAATGATGGTTGTAATGATGGGAGTGAAGAGACAAGCACTCAACACTTAGAGAGAGCATGGAGAGAATACTAGGTCTGGAGTGATTTTAACATAGTAATAGTATAACTTGAGTTTTCTGATTTGACTTAACCTAGCTCAATGATCTTATTTATAAATACAAGCTAGGACTAATATGGCCCTTTTGGGTGCTAAAAATGAGAAGAAACTTTGAGGGATAATGTCTGAAGTGTACCTTTTATCCCTTTATTATCTGCAGTCGCTTGTCCCTCTCTGACAGGAGACACCTGGTGAAAACTAAAATCAAAAGTAAATATGTTTCCTAATGGAGACAAAATATATTATTTGTTAAATATCTTTTTGAATGGTAATTTGTTGTACAAACTTTTGTGAACTTGAGAGTGGCCTTTAGGGCCACCCTCTCTAAAGTCATTTGTAAAATGTTATCTCTTTAAGATTAGACACATGACTACTCACTGCAGTCATGACTAAGTGTTGGTTGAGTAAGTTCTTGAGTGACTCCTAGGGATATCTCTACAAGTATTTTCTTTATCTTAAAGTTCTAAGTGATTGATTCTTGCTCAACAAACCTTATTTCTCAGTCACCAAGACAAAACTCCTAGAAGATCCCAACTGGTCTATTTAAGCCCTGCTTGCTCAACTAGGCTACTTGTACAAGTAAATAAATATTAGTAGTTATGAACAAATAATAACTTTATTTTTAACGAGGTGTCCACTCTAGTATCTTGGAATCCCTCACTACAAAATAGTATTTAGTTTTGAGTATTTGGTAGAGAGGTCACTTATTGTGGATTCTTTTGTCCAAATAAAATTTGAACTTTTTGTTGGCAGAGGGATCCCTCGCTGTTGAATCCCTCAGCATAATAACATTTTAACTTGGTGTTGGCAGAGGGGTCCCTCACTGTGGACTCCCTCTCCCAAATATTATTTTAACTTGGTGTTGGAAAATGGTCCCTCGCTATGGACTCCCTCACCCAAATAACATTTTAACTTTGTGTTGGCAAAGGGGTCCCTCACTGTGGACTCCCTCACCCAAATAGAATTTCAGGTGGCAGTGATAGAGGGATCCCTCGCCTGTGGACTCCCTTACCTAATTTCACATTTTTAGCTAGGATTAGTAGAGGGGTCCTTCACTTGTGGACTCCCTCGCCTTATTGATATTTTCACTAACATTGGTAGGGGGTCCCTCGCTTGACCCAAGTGGTATTTTTGACTTGTGGGACAGTGCCCCTCTACATAGATTAGCATATCACGTGTATATACGCTTAGAATTTTGGTTTCGATTTGTCATGAACATATTCTTGATTATGAATTAGGATACCCATGTGTCGTTCTCGTTTAATCGACATTGTCTTCTCATTCGATTAAGATAGGTCATCTCGTTCGAAAGAAAAAATGTTCTAGTTTAACAAATTAGGTTTTTAGTGCGAACGATTTTAGGTCAACATGGAATTCAACTTTTAACTATTATGAAAAAATTTATATGAGAATCAGGATATTGTTTTAGTCATCCTTAGAGTAGGATGAACTACTTTTTATTTGTTTTTGTGTAAAAATACCAAGGTTGTAACACCCTACTGGAGATTTTATTCCTTTTCCCGTGTAAATTGTAATTTCGTAGAAGTCTTGGGATTCGGATTATACATATAGATTGTGTTTGTAATTGAATATTCTTCTGGTCTTTAGGTGATTTGTTAGAAATATATTTGTCAAATTTGGAATATGGAGATGTTTCAATCGTTCTAACGAAGTAAAGGGTCATTCGAACAAGATCCTTATCTCGTTCAGAAGAATTCCCATTTGGTTAGAATGAGAAGCCCCCTCGTTTGAATGAGCTTCTAACAAGGACATAAAGAACCACAATTGTTTAAGATTTTCGTCTTGTTTGTATGTCATTTGAACGCCGTTCAAATGAGATTCATAATCTCGTTCGAACAGCTGCGCCAAAAATTTAATATTTTGAGTTGCACTTGTGTGCGGTAGAATTTTGGACCCTTGGATTGATGATGTGTCGATCTCTAAAGGCTCTAGATGATATAAAAAACTGTATAACATGTGGGGCTTGGGTTTTTAAATAATTTTTTGGGTTATTTTGGGGTTATAAGGAGAGAGGGTTGGTCTTCCCCTAATATTTTCTTCAGCCATATTTCCTCTATCTCCCTCTAAGTTTTAAGAGTTAATCTTCTTCCCCAATAAATCCCCCCATAGTTACACCTTGCTCCATCATAATATACCATTATATACCATTTTAATTCCTTTTTCTTCATCCTAAAACTTTATCAAGGGTATAAGTGGGTAGAGTCAAGTAATTAGGAGAAGCTTTGGAGTATTTTGGAGAGCTTTTTCGAATTTTTGGAGCTACGAACTTCCATCTTCATCTTCTTATTGTTTGCCTCTTCTAACCATAAGGTAGGGTTTTCCACTTCCTACGATTTCAAGGTTTATAGCTATGAAAAATGTGTAAGATGCACGCTAGATAAAATTTAATGGCAAAAATGAAGTTATTTGGTAATATTTTCAAGTTTGGGAAAAATGGATTTTTGAGAAGACAAACCCTAAATTGGTCTTTTATGAATAAATGGCATTATTACATTGAAATATGTAAAGAAAGCATGAAAAATGTAAACCCGTGATTTATATCTTGTTTAGCACATTTTGGGGAATTTCTTGGCTTGAAATCCTCATTAACATGTGTAGAATCATGTAGTATGATAGATGATGACATTCTAGACTTGATAAATCGTGTTGAAATGGGTTTTATGAGTTGACAATTAAATATAGAAAAATGGACCTAATTATGTGTTATAAATATTATTAGAATGAAGAAAAATGATATTTGAAGTCACATGAAATAATAGGGCTCGGTAGTGGACATTTGGCTGTAATGGTCTTTAAATGGTTCAATGTATTTTATGTAGAAGACATAACATAATGAAGCATGATTTTTGGACATAATATCATAAAAAGGATGTTTTGAAAGAAATTTTTGGTTTTTAGTTCCATATTGAATTAAATATATTTTTTGCAAAGTTATGACGAAACAAAGGGCAAATGGAAAATTTGACAAATTGAGGATCCTAGTGGTTGGATTTCCTCGTTAGACCTTATCGACCAGTTTTTGGTGGAAACGGATAAGATGGATAAAATGGCATGTTGATAAGTTGAAATGGTGATATAAATCGTAGAAATGATGAAAGATATAAATTATGATGGAATAATGTGCACATTAGCAAAAAAGTTAAAATACATTAATATGGACTCGGATGACATCGACATGATTAAGAAGGGCCTGGATCTTTGGGGTGAAAGACCCAAAATCATTGGCCATAGAAAATGGTGGCATAGCTGGTGATGTGGATCTCGAGTAAAGATTTCGAGTAAAGATAATGGAAAAAGGAAAGGATACTAGTAGTGCTCGGAATGGGTAAGTAAGACAACCTAATGAAATGTGATAAAAATTAGACTAATGAATAAAATATGACTAATAGTCTCTAGACTCGATAAAATGTGGGATGAAATGGTTTGGTGTGCGTATCAGCTCATCGCTCGAGTTCATTGCATAGTAGTTGCATTAGTACTAGTTAAATTGTTAAACACCTTCGAAATTGATTAAAATACATGTTATATGTATAGTGTTTTCCTAGATAACATGAAGCTTAATATTACCCACCCTGCTGAACGTTCTCTCACCCCTTCTGTTTATTTTAAAGCCATCAGGTACTCCATGTAGGGATGTCGGGAAGGACACAAGTAAGGCCCTAGAGGGCAATTAACATTATTTGTAGATCTGTAATTTTAGTGATTTATGTTTTGAAACATTGGTAATTTGGGACATTAAAAACTTTATTCGGGCCTTTGGACAAGGTTTGTAATAATACAAGGATGAATATGGTTTCTTTCTTATTTAATTTGCATTGTGGATTAAATCAGATCTTTATAAATAAACCTTAAAAATTAACCTAATTACTTAAAGTGGCCACCCCTTTTTCCAAATTATACATGGTAAATTAGCCTTTAATAAATGGTGTAATAAAAAGGGTTTTCCTTAAATAATAAAACTGGACTTTCCCCCTCTCCCATTAACTCCTTTATTCAGTGCGAGTTGACCCAACGGTGACCTAAACCTAGGTCGAGGTATTAAAAATGGTATCAGAGCAATAGCATCCTCGGGTGTGATAGAGTGTTATGCTTCCCTAGTACTTTTACTTATACGTTTTCTTGTGGTTAATGCTTTAGTTACTATTAGTAAATCATTTCCGCTATCGCTTTCATTTCATACCATTGTGTATTTAACTCTCATTTCTTATGTATATGCCTCCACGTCATGATATAGCTAGTAGATCAGGTCAAAGCAATCTTAGATTCATGGTGCAATCCATGTGGTAAGTTGTTAACTCCCTCTCACAATAGCAGAGGTCCAGTCAAAGTGGGAAGGTCGAAATTATTACCTGATCCTCCATCCTTATGGAGTTCAGGATGATTAACCCACCCACCTTCAATGGGGAAGTTTTCCCCGATGTTGCAGAGGAGTGGATCGACGAAGTCACTAGGGTAATGGATATTCTAGACATGCCAACTAGGGACAAGGTCAATATAACTACATTCCAGTTCACGGAGCAAGCACAATACTAGTCATGTACCCACTCTTCTAGGAGGACTAAGACTATAGACTGGGGTCGCTTCAGAGTTTCCTTCCTCGATAGATATTTACCCCATGCATTTAATGATGCCAAGAAGGATGAGTTCCTCCATCTAATACATGGGAAGACTTCTTTGAATGAGTACCTGATGAAGTTTGAAAGTTTGTGTAAGTATGTTGATGCGGTTCAGAGTGATGAGACTGAGGAGACGAGGCTATTGTTTAAAGACCTTATCCTGGGTATTCAGCAAAGCATGGTGTGTGTGAATCTAATAAACTTCAAGTCAGGAATGAACAAGTCGATCCGATTAGAGATAGATGTTGAGGATGTCAAGGTCATCAAGGAGAAAAAGACGGAGACTAGTGGGTCCCAGGGAAACAGTCACAAGAAGTCTCGCGGCAAGGCTCGAGGTTCCTTGCAATGCTAAAGGCCACCATAGGGGTTGGTTATTCATCAGCCTAGGGCACCAGTGATCAGGGACCTATATCCCCACAAAGATTAATTATTTTTCTTGATAATCCTAAGATTATTTTAAGAGGTATTGCCCACGGTGAGCTTTAGGTAGTTAGGCGAGCTTATGCCATGTCACAGTTTGCTGCAACTTCTGGAGATCCATCGGTGACGGAAGGTATAATTATTTTGTATAATACATGGTCTAAGGAACTATTTAATTCTAGAACATCACATTATTTCATTTCAAGTTCCTTGTCATTTAGTTTAGAACTAGAGGTAGATACATTTCATCATCCTATTTTCATAGGACATTCAGTTTGTGGTGGTATAGTTCTATCGTAGATGTGTGGTTTTGGCTAGAGATTATGTTCTAGCGTATGATTTAATCCTTATGGACATGGATGGATTCGAATTGATCCTTGGTATGGATTAGATGTCATGTTTCGAAGATACCATTGAATACTATCAACACAATGTCTTAGTTTCACTTTCAAATGGGTTTAGCCGTCATTTTAGTAGCAATTAGGGCGTTGATTGTCCTTGCAAGTTTTCTACCATGTATGAGAAGAATTGGTACTTTAGCTGGTTTAATAGTATGGTGGCTCAGGATGAGCCGAATGGTATGGTGCTAGACTACCTGGTGGTGCGAGAGTTTCTCGATGTGTTCCCAAATGATCTTTTTGCTTTACCTCCACACCGAGAGGTGGATTTTTCTATTGAGGTGCATCAAGGCATCTCGTCTATCTCTATCCCACCCCAACTCACAGGATGGCTCCAGTGGAATTGCAGGATCTAAGGGTTCAATTTGAGGATTTGATCAATAAAGGCTTCATTCACCCTAGTGCGTCCCTGTGGGGAGCTCTAGGCCTCTTTGCTAAGAAAAAAGATAGTTCCCTGCAGTTTTCAATCGACTATGACAATGAAGAATAAATACCTTATGCCTCATATTTATGACTTATTCAACCATTTACGTGGGACGTGAAGGTTTTTAAACGCCGACTTTCGGTCTGGGTACCATCAGTTACGAGTTAGGGATTAGGATATCCCTAAGACGACATTCCTAACTCGGTATGGGCACTACTAGTTCTTAGTGATGCCATTCAATTTGACCAATGCCCCGTCAACGTTGATGGGTCTAATAAACAAAATTTATCATCTACTTAGACTGATTCGTGGTGGTCTTTGTGGATTACATACTGGTCTATTCGGCATCGTATATAGACCATGAAGATCACCTTCGCATGACGTTGTAAGTGCTCAGGGAGAACCAGTTATATGCTAAATTAATTAAGTGTAAATTCTTGATGGATGAGGTCAAGTTCCTTTTCCATGTGATTTCTGGTGTCTTGGGATGGGACAGGCCAATGACAGTCGTGGAAGTTCATAGTTTCTCGAGTTTCGCAGGTTACTATTGCAGGTTCATATGAGACATCTAGAGGGTCTCAGTGCCCCTACCCATGTTGACTCAAAAAGATTTACTCTTTAAGTGGTCATAGGACTATAAGTTGGCCTTTTAGGAGCTAAAGGTTAGGTTGACTTATGCGTACGTTCTTATCCTCCCAGAGTTTGGCAAGGGTTAACACATGTATTGTGACACTTCAGGGTCAGCTCTTAGTGAAGTATTGATGAAGAATGGGCAGGTAGTCACTTATGCATCCCGTCAACTGAAAATGCGTAAGAGGAACTACCCCAACCATGATCTGGAACTAGCCTTTGTGGTATTTTCACTTAAGAGCTAGAGGTATTATTTGTATGAAGAACGATTTGAGGTGTTTTTCGAACAAAAGAGCCTCCAGTACACATTCACAGAGTGTTATTTTAATCTCCATCAGAGATAATGGAAGTAATTAATTGAAGATGATGACTTCTCATTATGGTATCATCTTAATAAGGACAATGTGGTGGCCGATGCTCCTAGAAAAAGATCTAGTCTCACCCTTGCAGCAATGAGAGTTGTAGAAGTTTGATATGCATGTCCAGCTGGGTTATGACATGGCATACTTTTGTGGTGTGGTGTATATTTCACTCATTTAACATAAATTTCTAGTTGTTGAGTCATGTGATCTCAAGTTTTTCCAATACTATGATTGTATTCAGAATGGCGAGGTGTTCTACACCCTTACCATGGATATGGATAGTGGGTTGCGATACAAGGGTCAGTTGATTGTCCATATTATCAACGCGCTTTGGGATGAGGTGATTGTCCATATTATCATCCCTGTGCTATAAAGATGTATAAGAACCAGTGTAGGGATTTTTGGTGGTCCGACATGAAGAATGATTTGGCGACGTATATAGCCAAGTGCTACACTTGTCAATAGGTAACGTTCGAGCAAAAGAAGCCAATGGGACTATCACGACCACTGCCCATGGCAAAGTGGAGGGGGAGCACTTCACGATGAATTTTGTTGTAACCTTACCTCTATTTGAGTATGGCCATGATGCAATTTGGGTCATAATGGATCGACTCATGAAGTCCACACACTTCTTACTGATTAAGATCACGTACATCGTGACTAAGTTTTCAAGGTTGTATGTTCGAGAAATAGTTAGAATTTATGGTGTTCCACTCTCGATCGTCTCAAACAGGGATCGTCAGTTTGTATCTCAATTTTAAAATAATTTTAAATAGGATTTAGGTACCGAGCTGAATAGGTGTATGACATACCATCTTGAGACTGACGGGTAGTCAGAGCTAACCATTCAAATTCTAGAGTATATCCTGAGAACTTGTGCTCTTGACTTTTAGTGTAGTTGGGTAGAGAATTTGTATCTGGAGGAGTTCTCCTACAACAATATTTATCAGGCGAGCATTAATATGTATCCCTATGATCCCCTTTATGGGAGGCCATGTTGTTATCCGGTTTGTGGGTGAGGTGGATGAGAAGCATATCACCAACTCTGAATTTATTTAAAAGTTGACGGAGAAGGTTCGAGTAATCCATAGAGAATGACGACGACTCAGAGCCAATAAAATAATTACGCGTATAATTGTCGGATACCCTAGAGTTTTAGGTTGGTGACCATGTGATGTTGAATGTAAGAGCGCGAATTGTAAATCAACGATTTAGGTAGAAAGGTAATAGGCCCTATGGTATATTGGTCCCTTTGAGATCCTGGAGTGAACTAGGGATGTAAAAGTGTTCCATGTCTTTATTTTGAAGAAGTATGTTCATAACCCCCGACATGTCATCGAATGGAATCTCATCGAGTTATAGGAGGATGTTACATTTACCACGCGACCTATATCCATTTTGGATCGCGAGGATAGGGTTCTGCACAATAAGTTCATTCCCTTAGTAAAGTTCTTTTGGGAGTTTCAAGGCATCGAATGTGCGACTTGGGAATGCGAGTCAGAGATGCAGGAGAAGCACCCAGAACTCTTTCCCTAGTTTCTTATTATAATTTTGGGGATGAAATCTCCTAAGGATGGGAGAATGTAATACCCGAGCCTGAGATTTTATTCCTTCATGTAAATTGTAATTTCCTAGAACCCTTACTATTCGAATTATATATATATATACACTAGCGTATTGCCTGTTCCTGAAGTCACGAAGAAAATTTTCCAAAGTATGTAATCTCAAAATGAAAAAAATTATTTCCTGAAAAACTAAAGTGTAATTAAAAAAATATAGGACTATCCACCATGTTTAACAAATAATAAATAGTCCAACAACTTATACGCATAGTTGAATCAACTACCACAAGACGCAATCATAATAGGTAAAAAATTGACAAAAAGACCTTTCACGAACCAAATCTGGCAATGAAAAATGAAAGTGACAACTTTAAAGTCGATTTTGACCCCTTGAACATCGTCGAAAATATCCTGAAATATAATATGCCATTGGGCGATACGAATCCAATGGCGCCAGAATCGACTCATTCCGAGTTACAGTTAAAAAGTTATGGCATTTCTCCCAAAACATACTATTTTAACTTGAAACATAATAGTATTAAGGCAATTCAACCATCATTAAAAAAATGAAATAAATACCACAAAAAAACTAAATAAGCCACCTAAAGGTTACATTCTTGTAAAGAAATGAGAAATAAAGAAGGTAAACTGTTAAAATAAGCTAATATGCTCGTGCCATCAGCACACGATAGTAGTTTTATTCCATGTGTGCTCATATCATGATGATATGAATGTCTATGGCTAATGCATAACGACTAAGGCAGTGACCAAAACTACATGTCCTTAGCTCACACCTTATGTGAGTTACATGCACAAAATGAATGTTTGCAAAAACTTAAGGCGTGAGTAAATTATATATCTTCAATAGACTTTATATTGAATAATATAATTCAAATTCAAATAAAATAAAGGAAAAACTATTACTTGCATAGTAAATGCACAACCCTAATGTTCAGCAATCACCAAACTAATGGATACAATTTAGTGCATATGAAATAGTGTTCAGAATGAGCCAAATCAGTGAATGTGTTTAAAAAATGTTAGAATGAGCCAAATCAACTACAAATGTCATAGCCGAGTTAATACATCAAGGATGCTACTGTATATGGCCGATCTTATGCTCAATATGGCGAAGTTGGTTGTATATGGTCGAGTTAATACACCACGTTAAAGTTACAGTCACCAAGTTATTGTATATGGATGAGTTGGCCGAGTTGCTGCACTTTTATGCATCGGGGTTGCTACTATTACACCAGGGTTACTATTGCACCAGGGCTATTGTATATAGCCGAGTTGGACGAGCTGTTTCTACTGTATTCATGCATCAGGGTTGCTACTACATAGATATAAGACCTCCTCATGTCTTATATCAGAGCTGCTGCTATTGCATCACTTTAACTCTAATGCATCACTTCATCAGAGCTGATATTTCACAAGATCTAAGACCTCCTCATGTCTTAATTCTGAGATACTGCTACTGCATCACTTCATCTATGCATTAGAGTTGATGCTACTGCATATGAAGTATAACATAGATCTGCAAAAAAATCATTAATACATGAAAATAAAGGAATCTAATACCTCCTCAAGGCCTTGGAAGGACTTGTTTATGATTTTGAATTCTGCAATTCTTTAGGATTAGGCATACAAAATAAATGGACTAACACTAACTCATTGTGTTTGTTTATCCACAATTAGAATGTACCTACGAAAAAAGTTAAGATAATTGTGTTTGTTTATCCACAATTGGAAAATAATATCGATTGGGTCTATTGAAATGAAATGCATCATACAACTTTCTTACAAATAACTTTCTTATAATGTTTTATCTACTTCTCGTGATTCTTCTTCTTCTCCCTTCGAGTTGAATAACCCTATAAACACATGTGTTAATAATTAAATATGTTAGCAAACACAAATTCAGTATTTCATTAGTCAAAACAACAAAACAGAATGTTATCAACAAAACAGATATTAGTGTTATATTATTGTCAGTTCACAATGTTAATCAAACTTGTTATTGAAATGTGCCTCATGTGCGGATCAACTGGCCACTACTGAGCCTTGAAGAACAATGTTAATCAAATAGTTTGTGTGTAAAAAAACCAAGATATCTTGATGGAATCAACATAAGTGCTTTTGAACTAATTTTAGTAGAAGAAAATAGTGACACAAAACATTATGATGTGCACGTGTCCAAGTGGTATTACTGACACCAAACATTATGATGTATTATAATGATTTCTAGAAAACAGTGACAATAAAGATTCAGAGAAAAGTACTTGATTTTGTACATGAAGTAGAGAATAACTTTCGAAATCATGTAGTTTGAGAGGTGTAAAGGATGAAAAAACACAAATTCATGGTACATGAAATGTTCCTTTTTGTCCAAAAAAACTGAGAAAGGATTTATAGATAAATTAAATTACATACTTTTATTAGCTCAAGCTTTCTTTTTGTTTTTATTTTTTCTAAAAGATGTCTCAAAATGGAGTTTTTAATTATTGCACTAAATACATACCCAATAACCCTCTTACCTTCGTACCTCAAGAAACCCCACCTCACATCCTGTCTTCTTTGGATTGAATCGGATCCCTAGTTATAGGAACTGCAAAACTCCCATATCCCCTGATTTATTGACTATCTCTATTTTTAACTGCTACATTGATACCCCTATAATATGAAAAACATGAGGCTGCTGTGGTACTCTTACTATGAATAGTTTCAGTAAAACACATGAATCAATTTATCACATAATGTGGTTGATAATCAATAAAACACACGAATCAATTTATCACATATTATTTTTCTTGGTAAATGTGTCCACAATAACTTTTAAACCTTAAATCATCACAATTGTCATTGAGGATAGAAATACCAAGTAAGCCACAAAAATCACATTAAATTTGATTATATCACCTCCATAACATAGATATTGTCTAAAAATTCTAAATCGGTTACCCAAATTACAACTCATATTCTTACTTTGAACAATTGCCATATTCAATTTACAACCCAACAGTACATGTGCAGTCCAAAAATGCTTGATCTTGAGCCACTAAATTGTAGTAGGTAACAATTAGGATCCAACACTTGAAATTTAGAAAATATGTGCATACAAAAATGCTTGATGGATAATCAAATATAAATGCCTCACATCACCACAGATTAGTAGTTATTTCCATAATAGTTATAGCTATCTCACTGCTCTCAACGTGATTCAAAGATTATAACAGCACAATCTAGTGTTAAAACCTTAGTTGTAGTAAAAGTTCATGATACAATAATACCAAACAAAATAGACCCCACATAGAAATTACTCCTCTCATTAATAATATGTTCCTTCCAAGGCCTTTTAGAGTGTTAATTGAATATATAATACTAATTGAAATGAATTGTATATCAAATACATTACATCTTACATGTCTAAAAAACTTATATTTAAGAAAATAACTTAAAATCTCTAATAATGAAGCTAAAATTATAAATTTCGAAGCTTTTAACATGTCAAGAACAAACTCTAGCTCATGCCTTCACATTATAATCTCAATTACCCTTGGAAATGTGCACATATTGATCCCAAATCAACACAAACTTACAAACTTAAAGTTTACCTGTTTGTCTGCTCCCATTATACGGCTTTGTGCATCCCCCTAAACAAATCTCCAACGCGTCTTTAGAAGTATTGACATGTGAGTCTTCATATAAAAGAAGAAAAAAGACCCCCAAAAGCTAAGCTCAATTTACCAGTGAATAAAATGAAGCAAATAGAAAATGAAATCTCCCCTGCAATGCTAGAGAAGCGATGGGAGAGGCGTTGGAATGAGAAAACCATAGCAGCAAGTGTATCACACCACCTAAATCGTACTGCCCTGCTTAGCGCTAATTAGGTGTTGCACCAACAGCACTGCCCCTGCTATGCATGCCATGCATGCTTCCTCCTGTTCTTCATGACGTGGTCACACATACATTCTTCATTACTAACATAGAATTGCCAAAATGAACAAATGAAATGAACGTGGTTCTATAAATAAAGTTCATACAAAGTTGTCCGAGGAAGAAAGTATCACCCTCACAAAGTAAAATACCCAATTAGGAATTTTGTCAAACACTTAAGAGGCATATTTTTTTCTTTTCCCTGAGTTGCGGTTACACAAATGTCAAGATTTGAACCTTTTTTATAGAAAGAAAAAAAAATAAACAATTAATGAACGCAAGCAAATAATACTTCAAGATATTAGAATGTAAGATCAAAAGAGTATCTTTAAACAATTAAACCCTAAAAGAAGGGATGAACATTGAAATTTATTTTACTAACTAACCGATATTTTATCTATCACCTAAGACTAATCCAGATATGATTTGAGCTTTTCCTCCATTGCATGTGAAATGAAATACACATTTTAGCTTTTTTAAACATATTACCTGTGAAATGAACTACAAATTTGAAATGTGAAAATATCTGTGAACTACCTGAAATGAACTACAATGAACTGAAATGAACTACCTGTGAAAATATCTAAACATATTACCTTTCAAATTAACTACAAATTTGAGATTTTCTTTCGTTACTGTGAAATGAAAAAAAACGTGATTTTTTTATCAACTTTTGGGTATTTAATACCAAATATAGACCAATGGGGATATATTTTCAACAAATACCCAAAATAAAAATGAACTATAAATTTGAGATTTTCTAAACATATTACCTATGAAATGAACTTCAAATTTGATTTGTGTGCACTACCTGAAAATGAATTATAATGAAACTAGACCCGGTTGCTATGAAAATTTCTTCCTACTGCTTCAATACCAAATTTTTTCTATTACTTAAGTACTAAATCAATCATATATATGGAAATAAAGAGAGGGCATACCTGTGAAAAACACTACCGGTGAACCATAGGAATGAGAAATTTCAAGGAGAGGGAGAGAGACGTGTGAGAGAAAGCGAGCTGCGTGAGAGAGCGCGGAGAGTGAGAGAGGCATGAATTTTGTGGTTTGTGTGATATGAGAGACTAACCCAGGGTATGTGTGAAATGAGCGAATAAGGTCAATTAGCATTTTACCCTTTTTTTGAATTTTGATGAAGAGTGGGAAATAAACTTGAGTGTAGGAAAAGTGGGGGAACTCAAATGATAGAGGGGTAAATTAGGTAGTGCAGGAAAAATGTATGTATGATAGCACATGTATGATAAAATATCATGCTAAAATATCATGACATTTTTATTATACATACCACATGGCAGACATAAAATGTCATCCATGTTTAACATGCATGACACATAAAAATGTAGCATATGCTACTATATATATATATATATTGTTGCTGATAATTGAATGTTCTTGTGAATTTTTTGGGAATATATGGGCAAATTTGGAATATGGGATGTTTCTATTGTTCTAATTAAGTTAAGGGTCGCCCGAACAAAATCCTTATATCATTCGAACAAAAACCCTTTTGGTTCAAATGAGAATCCCCTCTTATTTGACTTGACTGATCTTCTAATGAAGATCTAACGAACCACACCTGTTTAGGATTTTGACCCTCGTTAGTATGTCCTTCGAACGAGATTCGTAATCACATTTGAATGACATGAACACACCTAAAATTTAATATTTCGAGTTTCCTTTGTGTGCTATCAAATTTTATACCCTTCGATTGATGATGTGTCGATCTATGAAGGCTCTAAATGATAAACCATCATGAATAACATGTGGGGATTGAGTTTTAAATCTTTTTGTGGGTTATTTTGGTGTTATAAGAAAAAATAGAGGGTCGTTCTTCCCCCACCATTTTCTTCATCCATATTTCCTCTCTTTTCGAAGTTTTAATAGTTCATTTTCTTCCATAAGCAATCCCCACCATAGTTACACCTTACCACCACCATCATACACATTTCCAATCCTTGTTCTTCATCTTCAAACTTTATCAAGGGCAGAAGTGGGTAGAGTCAAGCAAGTAGGAGAAGATTTGGAGTATTTTGGAGGGCATTTCGGAGTATTTGTAGTGAGGATCTTCCATTTTCATCCTCTTATTTGTCTCCTCTAAAAACCATAAGGTACGGTTTTCCTCTTCCAATAATTTTAAGGTTCTTAGCTATGAAAAATGTGTAGGATGCATGATAGATAAGATTTAATGACAAAAATGAAATTATTTGTTAATATTTTTAAGTCTTGCAAAAATGGATTTTTAAAGAAGACAAACCCTAAATGGGTCTTTTATAAATAAATGGCATTCTTACATTGAAATATGGAAGGAAGGCATGAAAAATTGTAAACCCGTGATTTATATCTTGTTTAGATCATTTTGAGGAATTTCTAGGCTTGAAATCCTCCTTAACATGTGTAGAATCATGTAGTATGACATAAGATGATACTTTAGACTTGATAAATCATCATGAAATGGGTTTTATGAGTTGACGATTTAATCTAGAAAAAAACCCTAATTATGTGTTATAAATATTATTAGAATGAAGAAAAGTGATATTTGAAGTCACATTAAATAACAGGTCTAAGTAATGGGCATTTGGATAAAATGGTGTTTAAATGTTTGAATGTATTTTATATAGAAGACATAAAATAATGAAGCATGATTTTTGGCCATAATATCATTAAAAGGATGTTTCAAAAGAAAATGTTGATTTTTAGGGCCATACTAAATCAAATATGTTTTTCACAAAGTTAATGTGAAAGAAAAGGGAAAATGGCAATTTTGACAAATTCAGGATCCTATTGGTTGGATTTCCTTGTTAGACCTTATTGGTCGATTGTTGGTGGAAAACGGATAAGATGGATAAAATTGCACGTTGGTGAGCTGAAATGGTGATATAAATCATAGAAATGATGAAAATGGTAAATTATGGAATAATGTGGACATTAGCAAAAACGGTAAAACACATTAATATGAACTCGGATGACTCCGAGATAATTAATAAGGGCTCGGAATCCTGGAGTGAAAGACCCAAAATCACAGGCCAGAGAATATGGTGGCATAGCCGACGGGGTAGAGCATGTTAACGTATGCGGATATTGGAAGATTTCAAGAAAAATAATGGAAAAAGGGAAATGGTATTGGTTATGATCAAAATGTGTAAGTAAGACAATCTTATGAAATGTGATAATATGGAGTCTAATGAATAAAATATGATTAATAATCTCTAGACCCAAAAAAGGGTGGTATGAAGCGGTTAAGTGTGAGTATAAGCTCATCGCTCGGGCGCATTGCACAATAGTTGCATTAATACTAGCTAAACTGTTAATCGTTTTTTAAATTTATTAAATTACATGTTATATATAGTATTTTTTGTAGAAAACGTATAGAATAGTATTACCCACCATATTAAGCATTGGCTCACCCCTACTTTTTATGTTAAAATCCTCACCCCCACCTCAGGTACGTCAAGTCGGGACGACGGGAAGGACGCAGGTATGGTCCCAAAGGGCAATCAACGTCGTATATAGCTCTATAATTTTAATGAAATTATGTTTTGGAACATTGGTAATGTGGGACTTCAAACATTTTATACAAGGATAAATATAGTTTATTTCTTATTTAATTAGAATTATTAATCAAACTGGATCTTGATAAATAAATCTTGTAAATTGACGTAATTACTTAAAGTGTCCGTCCCTTTTCCTACTTAAAAATGGTAAATTATCATGTAACACCACATATTCTTAATGATTTTTATATTGATATTAATTAAATTATAATGGCAAATTAGTAGGAAATTCATCCGAATTAAAATAAAATTAACGAGACAATGGTTAATATTTATTTGTTGGAATTATAATGAGTATTACTTAATGAACGAGTAATAAATTAGTAAGAATGTATTATGATTATCGTGAGTGAGAAATACAACAATTACGTAATTTAGTCGTGACGTGCGTGTCAATCATGTCGGGACTTAAATTTATGAAATAAAATGTAATTTATTTATGGATCATCCAAATGTTCATTTCGAGTGTGCCAGTGTGTCCGTAAGGGTCGAAATAGTTAGAAAAGTTTACTCAGGTGTTTGAATCGGGTGGTCTTTAGGCCTTTTTAGACGAAACTGACACCCCGAAAGGGTATTTTGGTATTTTG
Source organism: Sambucus nigra (assembly GCA_949130495.1). Taxonomy (NCBI): domain Eukaryota; kingdom Viridiplantae; phylum Streptophyta; class Magnoliopsida; order Dipsacales; family Adoxaceae; genus Sambucus; species Sambucus nigra. Next base: position 558,388,909 of record OX422210.1, on the reverse strand, counting down.
ACTGTTTAGAGTAAATGGACCAACGAATTTAATATGTTTATATCAGCATGTGGTTTGAGGATGTTAGGTTAGCAGTTACAAAAATATAGAGAGGCTATTAGACTAGGAAGGTTAAGGTTTCCAAGGCTCCCCACTCCAGTTTTGCACCACCACCACCCTACCGGAATTTAGATCGGGAGGAGAGAAAAGCAACTCCACCACTTTTCTGCACAAAATCAAACCTATAATCTCAAGACAAAAGTTTATCTTGCAAAATTTTGAGTGCGTACACTATCCATGTTAGTGTAGGATTCAATATATCATGAATAAAAGATTATTGGCTATAAATTGGAAATTAAATTCATAATCATGGGTAGAATTTGCATTAAATTGAATCCCTATGATAATAGAAAACGAAATCAGAATATATGTGATGATAATAATAAATAAATATGGGTTTTTTATGATGTTCTTGAATGAAAAGAATAATCTAGGGTTTTGGAATTAAAGTGAAGGATTAATTCGGTTTATATGACTCCCCTTAATGATTTAATGTTTTGAAAACGTTAGAAATCATTTATACATGTTTTTATAGGGTCTAGTAGGCTTGGTTGGGAGTTTAGGATTGTGTAATGGTGGTTTGAAGGGTTAAAAATGGTGAAAAATGCAAGATCTGAATGAAGGAAACTAACAGATACATTTCGAATTGATTCGGCCCAAGGGTGAATCGATTCGACCAATGGTTGAACCGATTCGGTTTGCGAGAATTTGGGAAATTTCTCTTATTTAAGCATAGAACTTGTGAAAAATTTTGAGGAAACTTTTGGGATATTTTTAAATGTTAATGAGGGATATAGTAATTTCATTAAGCATATAATAGGGTTGAGGTTACCCCAATTGAGGAGAATTAAGGCTAGGGTTTATTGGGCGTATTTTGATATTTAATGAATTCACGAGAATTAGAATGGGTCACGGAGAGCATGAGTGAACCCAAGACCGAACCAGTAGTTGAGAGATATTATAACTGCTAAGATAATTTAAAGGGATAATTAAGGCCCATAGGGTAGTGGGGTAATATAGGATGAGAAATATAATGGTAAATTAATAATATGTAGAATATTCGAGAGTTATATATTGTGTACGGTATATATTACAGGTTGCGTTTATACCTATGCTAAACACACACACACACACACACATATATATATATATATATATATGTGTGTGTGTGTGTATGTGTGTGTGTTATGTGAATCCCTATTGTGTGACTTATTATATGTGTGAACATACCTACGCTACCTGCTATCACGGGAGGTTCCGTTCCGTGGACAGTCTTATCCTGATGAGCCCATTGAGGGGATTTCAGACTTGTTCTTCAGAACATAGAACTTAGGGTTGAGCACTACCTGTGTGTATGATAGTGTGACCGTTCATTTTGGTGTGTTAGCTGTGTGCATAGCCCAAAGGCTTAGAATTATGTTCGCCTCCAAAATTGTGTGAATTGTGTATGTATGGTTCGAGAGTGATTCCGGACCTAAAGTCCTTTACTATGTACATGATATTTAAGGACTCGATAGCAGCGTATGCACGCATCGCGGGTCTCCACCCAGGGATGTCATATTCGTATATATCACAAGTATGGTGTATGTATATATACGTGTGATTCATTCTACTGTGTGTGCATCAGTAGATAAGGTAGATAGTGATATGTAAAGTAATCTAAGCATGTGGAAACTTAATGCTTGATTGGTGGTTTTTAATGGCTAAAAGGGTTCAGAAATTTGGTAGCGTATTGTATGGGCAATACGGGTGGGGGGCACAACGAGTTAGTATGCAGGGAGAGAATTAATTCAAAGTAGTTTGGCGGGGTAGCGTAACTAGGTTGGTTTAGGAGAATACGTTAGGCATGCACAATAGTTGAGAGGTGATGATCTCAAGTGAGGGCATATGAAGTTAACATGTATACAATATCTGATCTTATTGCATTTTAAATACTTGCAAAATGTTTTTAAACTATTTTCTTGGGCTCTGGCCTGTTTCAAATCCATTTTTGTAAAATCCTTTTAGGTGCCCAACCACAGGGACACCAAGCTTAGGAGTCTAATCTTATTTGATGTGCTGCAACTGCTGTGGATGCTGCAAGACGTCGATAGTAGGCACTTCCAATTTTATCAGTTCCTTGTTATCATTCAGTTAACTCAGTCGGTCATGTCGCCCATCTTTAGCTAGTAGTTATGTCATAGAAAATGCACTTCTATTTTATTTCTAGTTGTCTAATTTGGTTTTATTTATAGACTATTATGTGTGGACTTCATCCTGGAGTTTTTATTCCAGTCACGTTTATTTATTCAGTTGTTTTATTATTTATTATGTTGTTTACTGGAATGGTGAATGTGGTTTAATAGCTCAAATTATTTCATGTAAATAAAAAGATTAATATTTTAAGACCCATTGGGGTATTAGGAATATAATTAAAAATTCAACATCGATGCTAAGAGTGAAAACATTGATGATTCCTATTTAAGTTAATAATGGATTGATCACCCAAGTTTATAATAGGCGAGGTGTCACATAGCCTTTAATAGATGGTGTAACAAAAAGGGTTTTTTCTTAAATAATAAAGTTGTAATTTCCCCCTTCCCCTTTAACCCCTTGATTCGGTGTGGATTTAACCAACGGTGACCCAAACTAGGGTCGTGCCATTGCAGAAGTAGTGTGCGCCCATGAGTTATGTACTAGGAATGTTTTGATAGTGAACGTACGACATTAATAGCACTAGTATCCTAGTGATTGGGATGGGATTTACCTTGGTCCTATTTACATCAATCCTATTCCTGACATACCTGCATCACAAGTTGGAGTAATAAGGGAGTCCTTTCATTTAGCCTTCAACACGGGGGTTATACTATAGGCAAGACGACGTAGTGATTTATCTTGGTCTTTGCTTTGAGTTTATATAATTGGTATGTCCTATAACTATACCTAGTATACACGAGTGATATCTACGGGCGATAGGAAAAGGCCTTTATGCTTTTATTTGCAGACTTGAGCATAGCCTACCCATTTAGCATGTGAATGGTGCATACTCTCTTGGTTAGTGAATTATGTGATCTATTTCCCTTACTAAGATCACATTATAGATATATAGATGGGATAATTGCTTTGGAACCATGTATACTATTTTTATATAAGATCATATATCAGTCTTATATTAGTATGTGTCTTTTTGTGCATCTTATTTTTAATACATGTCTCGTTTTAGTATTTTAGTATTTTTTTAATATTTGTATGTATGTCGTTATATTTGTGTTTTAATTTTAGTCCGTTATTTTATGTTTTTGTGTTATATATGTGTGTGTATGTGTGTGTGTGTGTGTGCGTGCATATATTAGTTTTTTGTTAATTATATATACATAATATACACACATTTGATTCCATACACTCACATACACCTAATACCTCCTCGCCTACAACCTATTTACCATACCCCCACATACACCTAATCAACCCTCTCTCAAATTTTTCAAACAACATGAGATTCCTTTCCTCTATCTTATCACATTAGACCACTCATCCCTCATTTCTCTTTTTCATACCCATCCCCCATATGTTTCTTTTTTTATTATATCATGTAAGAGCGAGATTTTAAAATTCCTCATAGTTTAGGTATTTTGATGTATCACGTTACAAACCTATGTTTCAAATCGAACACTACATCCACATTTTCCTCCAAGATCATTTGAAGACATGTTAGTGACGAATCATCATTTTTCATTTCAATCCATTGGATTCATCACGAACCTTTTATGGGGGCATATGAACTTGTGGATTTGATTTCTGAGTCAAATTATATTCTGGGATGTTTGTTTTAATTCGAGCCATTTTTTTACAAAACTATTATGAAGGTAAATTTTTTTATTTTAATATCGTTTGAACGAGATGTAGATCTTGTTAGAATGAAATGAACTTTTTATTGGAACGATATTTGAACAAGCATCTAATGAGTTGTACTCTGTTTAACAAAACCAATCTCATTGGATGGTCATTAGAAGGACGATCGAACGAGATTGGCTTGTTGTTCAAATGAAATTAACTTCTTTATAATGAATCAGATATTTTCATTCGAACGAGATCCTATTCTCAATAAAATGAAGGCGCCACCTCAAAAAACATGTTTTTTTTCTATAAAAACCTATTTTGATAAGGTTTTCTCAAGACTTTTGGCAAAAATGAACTCCTAATATTTGTTCCAAAAGTGTTCATCTTTTATTTTAATAAAAACAAGTTTTTTTTCGAATCAATTCATCCCATAGAATGATTTGTTGAGTTTCAAACCCTAGTTCCCAAATAATATATCAAACCCTTTTAGAGTTTTACTCTACTGTTGATTTTTGGAGACGAGTCTTTACGGCTGAAGAAGAAAGGATCGTAAATTTTGAGGTTGATCAGTGGATACCGAGCTAAAACCGCTTCCTTTAGATGGAGATGTACTATGCCGTATCTGTAGAAGAATTGAAGACATGTATATTACTCTTAGTGGAGCTCTAAGTATTCTATAAGTCATCGAGTTTATCAATTTTTGACACTAGACTGAAATATATGTTTTGCCCGAAAGGGATTTTTTCCTCATATTCTTTTTTGCATGTTTGGTTTGATTGCTTGGTTTGGAGATATTTAATTTGGATTTTCTATTGCTAGCATACCTAATTATCAATAAAGATAAAGTTTGGATTAAAAATTGAATTTGCGTGTAACCTAATATATGGACTAACCATGAGAACTCTCTTTTTAAAATTGGTATGAGAGTCGGTTACACTAAGTTGATGTGTGGTATTTTAAAACTTTGGATTTTATGGATGATTTTGTAATAGGATACCTGTTTTCAATGGGACTAATTATGCTTATTGAAAAGATCAAACGAGGTTGGCTTTGAAAGAGATCGATGAGCATGTCTGGCTTGTTTGTGAAAGAGGGTGAACATCACTCACTGCGGCCAATGTCAATGTCATAAGTTCGAAACCCGTGACCATTTGGACAGAGGATGAACTAAAATGGTGTCATTTTAACTCACGCAGTTTAAGTGCTATTTATGGAGTGATCACCTCTGATGATCTCGACCATATTATGACTTGCTGCATATCTAAGAAAGCTTGGGATACCCTCTAGCTCACTCATGAGTGTACCAACACTGTGATAGATTCTAAGATACAAAATCTCGCCACACAGTCTACGACCATAACTATGCTAAAGTCTGAATTATTTGATGAATGATATCATTAACTCAAGTTATAATTTGGGTGAGAGAATTCTTGATACACGCTATGTTCTGAAAAATATTTTGAGATCCCTTCCATCCTGATTTATTCCAAAAGTTAATGTCCATAACTCGTTAGGAATTTTAGATATGCTTAGGTTAGAAGAACTTGTAGAATACCTTCAAATATATGAGATAGACATGTTTCTTAAAATTGTTAGACCAAAGAAAAAAGGTAATTTATTTAAAGGCCCAAACTAAAAAGAAAGTTGAGGCCTTGTTTGACTCCGAATATGATTTTCGCTTAGATAATCTTGCCCTTTTTACAAAGAATTTCAAAAAAATTCTCAATCGAAGAATAAAAAATACTTCCAACGAAAATAAGGGTTTTCAGAAAGATAAAAAGTTTAAATCAGGCAAAAATAATTTTGGAAAAGAAAGATGAGAATACACTAAAAAAGATGAGGAGATATGCCATGAGTGTGAAGGAGTGTGCTACGAGTTTAAATAGACAAGGTAAAGACAAAATTTTCTTCAATGCCACACTTAGAATTAATGATGTCCAGTCGGTGGATTCTGGGGACGAATCACCACATAGACGTAACTTTATCATGTTCATATCCATTCATGTTAGTACATCGAGTACACCTCACGTCGATGAGCAAGTTGTTAAACATGATGACCTCGACTGTGAGTCTAGTCTTTTTGGAGAGAGTAAGGGCGCTGACGTTTTGAGTGACGGAGAAAGTCATCTTCAAGGTGCCTGCACCAAACTTTACAATGAGTCCTCTAAAACGAAAAAGAAAAATAAATTTTTGGTTGTAATACCCGCTCCTAATATTTTATTCTTTTTTGTGTAATTTGTAACAATTTGAAATTATTAGTGTTGTAACACCCTGTGTTTTTAATATTTAATTAAATTAATTAATTGGGAAATTCGAGAAAAAATAAAATTTTGGATTTAATTAATCTTATTAATTAAATACGTTGGTTTTTATATATAACAATAAGGTTTTAAGTAAAATTTAAATCAGGATTAAAATTTAGAAATTATAACTTTTTGTGTAAAAATTGGGGGAGGATTCGAGGTAAGGAGGATAAAATTTTAGACATGACATCCCATCGCCCGATCGAGCTGAATTTTTCACAGCAGCTCCGTCTCGCTTTTAGCTACAACATATTAAAATTTCAAAACATTTTGACCATTCGATCATCCGTAATAATTTTCCAAGTGTTTGTATTTGATTAGGACTTAAACTCTTTTTGGTATATAAACAAAGTGACGGGTTTAGGACTTTTAAAGACACTTTATTTTAAACCCTAAGAGCATAAATTTCCTCATTTACATCTTCTTCCTCTCTCAAAACCTTAACTCCATTGGAGAGATATTTTCAATCCAAGTTTTAATGCTTTAAACCGGGTTTTCTCAAGATTGTTCAAGAACGTCTCTTTACTAATTTTTCGAGAGTAATCCAACCGTGTAGTCATAATTTCTTCATCTTAATCTCAGGCGTGAATACTCTATTCCTTTCCTTTAGTATTATGCGTTTTAAGTGCCACCTAAACCCATAATTGCATGTTTTTCTTAAAAGCAATTAGCAACTTAATTAAAGAAAGTGGACACCAAATTTTGGGACTGTTTTTATGAAACTTTTAAATATGAATAAATATTTGAAACCCTTGAGTGCATAGGTGAGATTATTGACTTTGTATGATTTTGGGTATAGGTTCTCGTATAGAATTTTTATGAGATTATTTATATGATATGTGACTTATAAAAGAGGACAATTATGACAGTTGAATATTGTTGGCATGTTGATTAATTTAATATTTTTTAATGGAAATAATTCTGTTGAAAATTAACGACGGTATTATTATTGGAATTTAAATTAATCGGGTCCTTTACATTTGAATTGCTATGTTGCTCATATAAATTATGTGTTGTGTGATTTATTATTAGTCACTTTTGCCATCGCGGGGACGAGGTGCCTTTGGGTAGTATATTGCTCACCTTGATTATAAGATCTATACTAGGTATGGAACTAGTGGGTAGGCCTTGGTTAAAATTTATACTTTCTAGTTATGGGACTAGTTAATGTAAATTCGTAGGGATTTTATATTTCGGGGTGAGGCAGATTTTTACGTTGTATCGTCATTTCGTTAGCCTAGGCATGTGACTAGGACGTGTTTTATATTGGTGACTCATCCTATATGTAGGATATGACATATGTGTATTTCAGGACCATTAGGTATGTGACTAAGGTGTATTTTGAGGATCTCACATCGATTAAAAGGGTGGGATGATATGAAAATTGTGAAATTTAGAAATGAGAATTAATGCCTAAGATAAAAACGGGCATTAAAATTTATGGCAACATAATGTGTGGGGGCTGACAGTTTAAACGGGTCAGCTGGCGATTTATGTCATGTCGTGTGTGGAACCTTGTTAAATTGCAGGGGATCGACAGTTTAAAAGGATTCGGTTGGAATTTTGTCAAGATGAAGTGTAAAACTTTGGTGGAAATTAGCACCTGGGGCGGGAGGACCGCATAATAAAAAGTGAGAATAATGATAATTTTGGTTAATTTAATTAAATTAATAATTTGGGACTGTGAGATATTTAAAATGATATTGGTGTGATATTTATAAAGAATCTTTGGGGGTGGTTAGTAATTTACCCTTTTTGCGTTTAATTATCTCGTATTAATTAAAATAATTTATCGTGATATTTATTGCGTATAATGCTACTGTCCGGGTTCACGGCCCCTATTTGAGGGGAGTAGTGTGTATTCATGCTTGGGGATCTGACCTCGTGCGTTGACTAACTTTTTCAGGATAAGTCTGGAGAATCTGAATAGAATTATTTGAAGATTATCGTTTGGAGGTGCAACTGGAGTTTATTTTATATTACTGCTTAGTAGTTTAGTTTAGCTTCCTTTCTGTCGTATTTACATTGAGACACGGTTTATGGTTTTGATTGGGCCATTCGGTTCCAAAGTTGTTATGGATTTTATTCAGATTTCTTTATGGATTCAGTTGGACTTTATTCAGTTTTATATTATTGGATATTGGATTATTATTTGGAGTTTTACCATGTGATGGATATCTTATCGCACAGTTGGTTATTATCATTTGGGATGGATTCAATTTTTTTTCATGTGGATTGATTTATATATGTCTCATATCTGTTTCATGCCAAGAATGGTATTTTATTTACTCACACCCGGCTTGGTTTTGGTGGCAGCCAACGCTAGAATTAAGTGGGGTGTGACAGGTGTGTGATATATTAATATATGGAATTTTATCCCTATATCAAATTGATTTAGTGGCCTTAATGTAAATTATTTGAAGTTATTAGGAAATTGGTGAAATTAAGAAATCTAGATGGTTCGAACGAACTGAAGGTCATTGGAATGAGATCTTTACCTTATTCGAACAAGGGTACAGTTGTTCAAACGAGAAGTCCACTTCGCTGGATGAAGGTATCTAATGATGATCAAATAAGACCTAACTGAATAGATGCACAACTTCATTAGAAGGTTGTTCGGAGTGTCATCACAATGAGAATCCAGTCTCATTCGAATGAGACCCCCTTCTCGTTCAAACAACCTAGGCAGAAATCTGCTATTTTGAGTTTGTTAGATGACATTTTTAGCCATAGATCGGGTGATGTGTAAACTTCTGATGGCTTGGATTAATAGAAACATTTTTGTTCTGTTGGGAAAGAGTTTTTAAGTGGGTTTAAATGGGTTTTGTGGGTTATAAGAGGGTAGGGTGAGGGTGAGGGTGAGGGTGGTTTCCCTCACCAATTTTAAACATATCTCTTTCTCTTTAAGTTCCTAAACCTATATTTACCCTTTCCAACCCTTGTTACTCTTTTTTTTAAGAGGGATTTAACCCCCAATAAATATATTATTCAAGGAGAAACATCCTCTCCACAATGGCTTACAAGCAAAAGAGAACTTAGGAAACAAAAACATAGGATTTAATAATAATCCCAACAGAAGAACAAGCTAAATTATACAAAAGAGGATCTAATGTAGTGACATCCCATCTTATTAAGCCTAACAGCTCCCCTATCCATAGGAGGGAGGTCTATAGATGATAAAAATATCTGAATCGAATTGCAATGAATGCCATAATTTGCTAAATAATCCGCCACCATATTAGATTCTCTGTAACAATGGGATAAAGAATATTTCAGGAGCTTCAAGTCTTCTTTTATTTCAGTCACCAATCCTTTCAGCTTCCATGGAGGTCTCTAGTTTTTATTTATAAGATTCAGCACAAACGTAGAGTCAACCTCGATATGAATCTCCTCTATATCGTATTCAATGCAAAGCTTTATGCCCACTCTAAGCCCATTTAATTCAGGAAAAGAATTAGAATATGAGTTAGTAGATTGAGAAAAAGCAAAGATCATATCTCCTTTTTCATTCCTCACCAATCCACCACATCCACTATCTCCTGGATTACCCTTAGAAGCACCATCGATGTTAAGTTTGAAACTATTGGTAGGCGGTAAAGACCATTTAATAGATGAACAAAATTGCTTTTGATTTTTGGATTGGATTTTGAAGATCTCTTTTAGACCACCATCAAAATCTAAGAGGGAGTTTATAAAGATGAGACCTAAGCAGATAGCAAAAATAGAGGAAATAGCATTGGAAATAATTTGAGAAGCTTCCATGTTGACATCTTCAAAAGTAGATAAATTTCTAATTTTCCAAATATCCCAACACACCACTATAGGGATACACTTGCATAAGAATTTGAATTAATGCTTTGAACTTGCTTTCAACCACCAACTATGAAGAAGAGTTTACATCGAAGTGCTATCCAAAGAAATTCCCATAAGATCAGCAAAGAATTTCCAAATAGGCTGAATGATTGGATAATAAATAAAAGAGTGGGTTATTGATTATTCATTGATTTTGTAGGCCTTAAATCTTAAACAAAGCCTTATACACACCTTTTTAATGCAATCGTCAATAGGCACACAGTAGTTAAGAAACTTCCAGGTTAGAATATAGCACTTTTTAGGAATATTAGAATCCTATATCTGATCAAAAACTCTAGAATAGTGGAAGCTCTCTTTAGAAATAAAATCGGCAGATGAGAAATTTAAGTCACCTGAATCATGAGGTTTCCAAATCCACTGGCCATCAATTTCCTCCATATTTTGTAAGGAAACTTCTATAACTGACTGAATTCGCTTCCAAGTCTGGGATCCACGTCTTGAGGATGCATTTAAGTTTTTGTATTTGTTGTCCATGAAAGAAGACCACAAAGATTTCTCTATTTTAAATTTCCAGAACAATATCATAGATGCATCTTTAGAGATAATATTGAAGTCCTTAATCCCCCTAACCCCTGATTTAATGTCTCTACATAAAAATTCCCACTTTTTCCATTAAAATTTCCAACCTTTCTCACTATTGCCACCCCAAAAAATTTTGTTGAAAAGAGAGTGGATTCTATGGATTATAATTTTGGGAGGTGAAATAGAAGCCAATAGAAATAGAGGGATGGAAGTCAACACGTGCTTGATAAGAATAATCCTCCCACCTGCAAATAAAAGATTAGATTTCCAACCAGGAAGGCTTAGATCTCAACGATTGCACCAGACTGTCATATAATTTCAGCTTATTTCTCCCTTTAAATATTGGACATCCTAAATATTTTATAGGGATATCTTTAAATCTTAGGCCTGTACAATGAGAAAACTTATACTTGAAATGGGGAGAGGATTTAGAATCAATCGAAAAACTACTCTTAAAGAAGTTATTTTTTTCGCCAGATTTGGAAGCATACAAATCAAGAAATGCCATAAGCTATCTTAAATTTCTTTTATCCCTACTACAGAATATAATAAGGTCATCTGCAAAGGCTAAATGGGAAATAATAGGGCTTCCACTAGGCAAGTATAAAGGATTGATTTTCCTTTTTTCCATACGATGGTTAAGACCTCTGCTCAAGAATTTTGCAGCCAGAATAAAAAGACTTGGCAAAATAAGGTTCCCTTATCTCAAACCTCTAATTAATTAAAAGTAGCCACAAATTTGACCATTAAAGAGGATAGAAAACCAATTTGAAGATATGATTCTCCATATATAGTCAATCCATTTTTCCCCAAATCCAAAGCTCCTAAGAACTGAAATAAGAAATCCCCAATTGACCCTATTATAGGCTTTTTCCATGTCAAGTTTGATTAGAACATTTCCTCCATGAGACTTCTTGCCAATATTTTCAACCATTTCTTTAGCCAGTAAAATATTATCTTGAATAGCTCTCCCTTGGATAAATCCACTCTGATTAGGAGAAATGATCAATGGAAGAACTATAGCCAGCCTATTAGAAATAACCTTAGTTATGATCTTCATAGAGAAGTTACATAGACTAACAGGTCTAAGCTCTGCACAAGACTTAGGGCACTTTGTTTTGGGAATAAGAACTATAGTAGTACCGGTCGAGCTTTGGGGGATTGAGCTACCTGAAAAGAAAGAAGACATATCAGCAATTAAGTCAGTTTTAATGATAGACCACCATTTTTGATAAAAAGTGCCACTGGGCCATCAGGTCCAGGAGCAGCTTCCTCATTGAGATCATTAATAGCTTTGAGAATCTCTATTTTGGAAGGAAAGTCCTCAATAACTTCATTTATATCAGAAGAAATAATATGAGGAATATACTCAGAAGTGCATAAGAGACTCAGGAGACCAGAGGTCCATGAAAAACTCAAGGTGTGATTCTTCAATTCTTGGGGGTCCACTAAAACAGATCCTTCTTGAGTTTTTAGAGAATGAATATTCATCTTCTGGTGCTTGTCCTTAACAGTGGCATGAAAAAATTTAGAGTTTACATCTCCCAGCTTAAGCCATTTTAGATAAGACTTCTGCCTCAAAAACTCCTCTTTAACTTTAATAGCATCTAACAATTTAGATTGAGTTTGGTGAAGAACTTATCTATTGAAATCAGTGTTGTCAATCTCATAATTAACTTCAAGTTGAGCTATTTCATCCTTTAAGTTTCTCACAAATTGGAAGATGTCTTTGAAATGAATCTTATTCCAGATCTTCAAGTCCCCTTTTAATCTTTTCAGTTTCAGGGAAAAGTTCCTCATAGCTGAATTAGAGCAGGCTAATTTCCAGGACTTTTCCACTGTAGCTTTGAAAGAGTTGTGAGAGCACCACATTGACTGTAATTTAAAGGGTCTCGGGCAGTCATCCATGATAGTTTTTACAGTAAGTAACAGAGTAGCATGGTCTGAAGAGGTTTTGTTCAAGTGGAGGATTCGAGAAGTGGGAAAACAAGCTTCCCAAGCTGAATTGAAAAGGCACATGTCCAGCCTGGCCATAATCAGGTCTTCCTCTTTTCTTTTATTATACCATGTGTACCTAGAACCATAATAACCCATATCTCAAAGGCCTATATCATCAATAGCCTGATTTAAATCCTCTACAGCCTGAAAATTGATGTCATTACCTCCTACTTTTTTAGTTTGATTAAATACCACATTTAAGTCATCAATAACCAAATGGGGAGAAGATTTAATAGTTCTAGACACTACCTCCAAGTTAACCCATATGTCTCTTCTTTCTTCTTTTATTCACTTAGCATAAGTTATGGATAAGAATATTGGATTCTTTATAACTGGATGAGCAACTTGAACTGTTATATGTTGATAGTGATCCTCAAGCACATTCACAGATATGCCAAATCTCCAAAAAACCCAAATTTTTCCACTATTATTGCTGCAATAACCTTCAAATCCCCATTTCATTTTATATTTTTCAATTTTTTGAGCATCAACTTTAGGTTCTAAGAGAGCTGTAAATGGGAGTTTATTCGTTTTAAGAAGCATTTTGACTCTTCTAGAAGAGGACTTTTTTGCAGCCCCTCTAACATTCTAAATAATTAGACTAATCATTTAGGAATAAAAGGGTGAAATTTGTTGTTACCTATTGATCTGACTCTGGTTAATCTCTTAAAGAGAGGGTCAATCATTTTCAGTTTCTTTACATGAGCCAAAGAGTCTACATTGCTGCAATCGTTTACATGCTCCTCTTCCTTATGGGCCTGATGTCTACTGATCTTTCTATCAAATTTACTAGCACATTATTTCAATTCTTCCAAGGAACTGGGGTTATGTTGAACGTTTATTTCATGGACAGATATATACAATGTGAGAGAATCATTGTTTATCTCATAGTGTGGTAACTCCATAGCTCTTGGAGACAAAACGCTTGTGTCCACTATGGCAACTTCTTCAGCACTGATATCAATATTTTGAATTTTTTGAAATTGGTTTTGAATCTTATTGGCTTGAACTTTGTTGGCATGATTGCAATGAGAGTGAATAATTGGAGTCTTATTGCCACATAATTCTTCCACTTGATCTCTATCATCTGCATCTACCAAAACTTCTTGATCTGTGCTAGGACTTTCAATTGAAGTAATAACTATAGTATTGATTATAATCTTCTCTATAACTGGAAGCTGAACATCCATAACTTCTTTGCCTTTCTCTGTTGGAACAACCACAACTGCTTTGCCTTTATCTGATGGAGCTTCCATACCTGCTATGCCTTTCTCTGCTGGAATAACTTTAATATATTCAACAGTATGATTGGGGTTCTTCTTAATCATAAACTGAGTTGTCTTAATAGGCTGGGAATTTGAAACTTAGGATTTGAACAAACATGAGGCTTCATCGTGGCCTTTTTTTTAGCAACTGCTACATTATTTAGGGATGTTTTCAGCTACCACCTCCTGCCCAAACCCCTTAGTTCCACATCATATCCAAACTCTTCTTAAAATTGGTTTAGTTAATTTCACTTCCACACATACCCTAGCGACACTTGGTATATTGATTTCAACAGTAGAAGCATCAAGTTTTAGGGGATTGCCTATTAGTTGATCAATAGAGTATAGAGAGGATTTTGAAAAGAAATGTATGGGTAGTTAAGGGAAGGATATCCAGATAGGGGCAAAGCTATTTTCAATATCTGGACAAAAATCAGGAGTCCATTGGAAAATTCTCATAGGGAACTTACCAGCATACCAAGTTTCTCTCATCCACATACGAGAGTAATCTTCATCAGAGTTTAATCTAATCAGAACATGTTTATGATCAAGAAGGCCCACATTGAATGATTTTTAGAGATAAAGTTTGAAAGACTTGCCTAATCATATCCATTAAAGGTCGACCATGGGAAAGCTTCCCTACTAAAGCATGTTTGAAAGGCTTCGATGGGGTTGAAATATCCTCCTCGAAAAAGAAAACTGCAAGTTCCCCCTTGAAAGTTGTAGGTTTCTTAAGATCCAGTGCATGTGAGGAAGAAGATTCAGTCACAATAGAAGCAAACGATCTATTCCAGACAGTTGGTATATCTGGCGGCTTAGGGTTGACGAGAGGTGGGGAATTTAGAGTTTCCATGCAAACCCTAGGAAGGGTTTACGAGAGAGAGAGAGAGAGGTATGAAAATATTTAGGGTCTTATATAACCCTTGTAACTCCATTGATAGACCTTTTTACCACTCCTACACCATAAGTTACACCATATTTAAGCTCATTCTACCATCTTCAATTTAGGATCAAAGAAGAATGTGGGTGGAGCTAAACTTGTAGGAGGAATTTTTGGAATTATATGAAGCAGCTGTGGAGTCTTAGAGTTTATGAGTTTTAGGAACTTTCAAGTCATCCCTTTTTTTGTTTCTCCTCTTCCAATCCAAGGTCGAGTTTTCCTCTTCTAAGTTTGTAAGGACATAAATTTTCAATTGAGTCCCTATATTGTTTTGACTTAATTTTGTGGATAGAACTGTATTTGTAATATGTCATAGGGAGATTTTATTTTGTCATGATCCCACTTGGTCTATGACGTATTGAAAAAATTGAAGACGTTGTGGCAAAGCTTCAAAGAATTAATCATACCGAAGTTTAATTGGTGCAAGTTCATTCGTCTTCAAGTTAATTGCATTCTGAGATCACACAGGTATGAATGTATATAATTAATGGTGCTCGAAATTCTTTTTATAAAATATAAGGATGTAATTTTATAAGGAAAAATGTTTTAAAATTTTTTAAAAGTGTTTTAGATGTTTTAAACTACGTTTTATTCTGATGAGCTTGAAATAGAGTTTGTCTTAATTGGATATCTTTTGAAGAGACGTTTTAAAGAAAAGGTCAAACTAACATGCGCGTCGTTCAAACGACAAGTTGGCTCGTTCGAGTGACACAGTTTTCGAGGTGGTGAATTTTTCTTATTTAAAGCGTGGTTTTGTCAGAATTTATGCAAGGTGCATTCTGGAAAAACAGTTTACGATCTAGAGACCTGTTTGGACATGTTTTTCTAAGGTTTCAAAGCTTAAACACATCCTTAGAGTTTGCAAAGATCCGAGTTATCATTACTATATGTTTATGTGATCTTGCTTCACCAAGAAGGTTTGTTCTATACTTGACCATCTGGGTTTTGCGGTGAAGAAAATAGAAGGACTTCTTGTTCGACATCATAGATGTATCAAATCCATTCGGTGGACACCGAGACATACGTGGACGTGTGTGTTGTGGAAAGGTATCGTGGAAGAAGGACTTTCTGCATAGGCACTGTGAGAGGAGTGGTTGAAGATCAGAAGAGCATCAAGACCCATGGGGATCGAGTCGTTGAGTGAGTCTTTTGTCTGTTCGTTGTAATTCCACATTCATAGTGATTGTTTGGCTTGGGTCGTCCGATGTTTTTTCCCGTCTTGGGTTTTTCCTCGTACATCCAGCGTTGTGAGTATCCTTTACTTTACTTTACTTTACTTGCTTTAATCACTAGATGCATGTTTAGGATTAATCAAGATAAAATTGGTTCAAAGTAAAAATTGATTTTTCACAACTTGGTTTGGTGCTAATTGAAAGTTGGATAATTTTTTGGTGAAAATTGGTTTGATTTGAAACACACGCATAAGGACCACTCTTACAAATTGGTATCAGAGCTAGAAAACATAATTTATTTGTTTTGTGATCCCGTGTGTTTTCAAAGATGAATTTTGGAAAAAATGAACTTTTTTGAACTCCTATTTTTTATGGAACTAATTACACCTATTGGAAGATGAGAATGAAAAGTTCATTAAAATCTATTGATGAGCGTGTGTGGCCAGCAGCTGAGAAAGGTTGGACACCCCCTGTCACTATTTTAGGTGAGGTCACTAATTTAAATCCTGTCGAGTCATGGACCGAAACTGAGCATAGACTTTCACAATATAATTCTAAGGGTTTGCACGTTATTTCTTCACATGTCACACCAGAAGAATTTAGTATAATTTTGACTTGTGAAAGATCAAAAGAGGCTTAGGATATTTTGGCACTCATTCACAAGGAACTAGCACGATTAAGGCGTCGAAACTTCAAAATCTTACTACACAGTTTAGACCATTAGGATGTTAGAGAATGAGACTTTTGATGAGTTTTATGCTAGGTTGTCCAATATTCTCAACTCGTCGTTTCACCTAGGTGAGAAAATTCCTGACAACCGTGTCATTAAGAAAATCCTTAGGTCATTGCCTAGTAGGTTTGATGCGAAAGTGACTATTTTAAACTCCTTAGGTAAGTTAGAGTCGACGAAACTAGAAGAGATTGTAGGTGACTTACAAACCTATGAAATCGGCATGATTACCTCCAAGCAAGTGCCTAAGAAAGAAATTGGTATTGCTTTAAAAATCGAGAAGGAGGAATTTAAAGTTTCGAATTTCGATTCCGATTCTGATTTTGAGGATGTTGCTTTGTTGGCAAAGAAATTTTAAAAATTTATTAAGTTTCAAAAGCAATCGAAAGATGCCAAGAAATTTGAAAAATTCAAGAACAACAAAGTTGATCCCACCTCTAAGGATAAGCTTGAGAAGCCTAAGAGAGATGAGTCGGATAAGTGTTTTGACTGTGAGGGGTACAGTCACAAAGTTAAGGAGTGTCCCACTAGACTTAAGAAAGAGGTCAAGCAACCCATTGTATATAGTGCCACCATAAGTGATAGTGATCTGGAAGAGGGAGATAGTTCCTCCATTGATTGTAACTTTGCTAGCGTTTATGGCATGTCTTGTGAGCAAGTATTATCATGTGAATGACACTTCTGAGGAGGTTTTGAGTGAATCCCATGTTAGTGAGGGTGAAAAGAGTGACGAAGAGGAGGTAGATGTGAAAGAGTTGCAAGTTCCATTTAATGAGTTGTAGGATGAGACTGTGAACGTGAAAAAGGAAAATGCAAAATTGCAAGATAAGTTGAATGAGTGTGCCATAGAAAATAATGATAGTTTGATAGAGGATCTTAGGGAACGAGAGAAGAAGTTTAGGGAGAAACTAGAGTTTGTGGAGAAAGAGAGAGATAATCTCCGTGGTTTTATGGAGTCTTTGAAAAAGGAGATTTTAGAGTTTGAGGAGTCTAGGCATTTGCTCGAGTCTAGGATTCATGAGTTGGAGGAGAGATTGAGAGACTCGTCTAGAGTTAAGTTTGATTTGGAGGTTAGGTAGGAGAAGTTAGATAATATCTTAGGCAACGTATAAAACAAGGTAGATAGGGGTGGTATAGGTTTTGGTGAGAGAGTTGTTCCCATTCCCTCGCACGTGTGAGAAACACTAGGAAGGTTAGAAAAGGTCCACATATAGGTAATCATTTCCACCATTGCTACACTTGCACGTTTTGTGGCAGGAAAGGTCACCTTAGGCATTATTGTTATTACCTTAGATAAGCTCCTAGGAAGTTTATGAATAAATTTTCCCTGGTTCCCCAAACCCCCATGCGTCGTTTTACACCAAATTGGGTTAGGAAATCGGATTTAGTGGCTTTAGGAATAAAACTTCATGATTCTCGTTTGGGTGCACTTGATTCTTCCCATGCTAAATCTAAAGGATGATAGTGTTGTCATGTTTGTCATATGCTAGTTTGCTTCATGATATATTCACTACTAGTATAGTGACATGTGTATCATTTTGTATTACAGTTTCCATTTGTTTGAGTCTTATTTGAAAAATACAAAATATTTTGTTTTTATTTTTGAGTTTACATGTTTGATGTGGCATATTGGTGTGCTTGGACCCCCCCCCCCCCCCCCCATCGTTTAATTATCCATGTGGCTAGCACATTTGGACATTATTATCGATGCTTAGAATGATCTTAACCATTGTTTATATGGGGTTGTTTCGAAGTTGATATGTATTTTGATTCGACTATGTATATATGACAACATTGCACACATGCACGAGTTTATATGGATGTTTGACTTCTCTTGCATATTTGAATTTGGTGAGGAGTTCTTATCTCAATCTTGTCATCTATGCGTAAGTAGACTTAAGGAGAAGTGTGAATGTTATAATCGTTTACCGTTAGGATTTGAATTAGTACCTAATTGAAAATTGATGAGTGATTCACTGGAAAGGGCTGCGACAGTTCAAAATTAACTCGACGTGAAAACCACCGTTTAAAAGAGTCCAAAAGAAAAGGCTATATGCTAAGAAAAGGGCCAATAAGATTTTCTCTAAGTTGAGAATGCTAGAAACCTCAAAAGAACTTAAACAAGTATGTTTATGAGGGAGTTTGGTTGGAGAAAATTTAAATGGGTTTGCACAACTAATCCTAATGTTGAAACATTGCAATTTGATGCTATTGTTTGTAGAATAGTCAAAATTCTAGATTTGTGTGCATGTAGTATGTTTAGTTCATTAAGCTCATACTTTAATTATCATATGGCTATGATAAAGTTTGATGCTTTATCGCTATCAATTATAGATTCTTGATCTTTTCGATATGTTAGAATTGTGACTCATTTGTTGTAGTTTCACGACCATACATTCCAGCTCCATGTTTGAGCACATTGGTACTATGTCTGCATGTAACTCGCATTGTTAGTTTTTATGCATTTTGTGTTAAAAGCTTACTGTTTTAGCACTGTTTTGCTGCTGTCAGGCCCTTCCAGTGTGTTTTTCTGGAAATTTTTTCACTGGGAAAAAATATATGATATTTCTAGAAACTGGGAAAATTTGGCATGTCGTGAGAAGTCGTTCGAGCGACATCTCCATGTCGTGAGAAGTCTCGTTCAAGCGACGTCCTCATCTCATTTGTGTGAAGTTCCTAGCTCGTTCGAATGACAGTCTGGGATTTGTTGCTTCTCATTTGTTTGCATCACCCTGGTTATTGAGATATATTTTTAGTACTGCTGGAAGCTTTCTGGACTAGCTGGTTTATATGTAGGTTATATTGTTTTAAAATTGATATTTTGCATATGATTCCATTTATCACACCTGATTAGTTTGCTATATTCTTTGTGTGTGATTCCTTATTTACTAGATACTGATTTGTCATTAATTGATCATATTTAGTTGGTTGTTTCATGATTATCTAGCGATTTTTAATTGGTATAATCTCATGCTAGATACTTGATTGATTCGTTTATCTTTTCACCGGGTTGTCTATTCGAGACAAAAAGGGGGAGAGTTGTATGTGATGTAGGGGGAGATTTGAGATTTGTTGAGCATATTTTTTATAACATATTTTACAAATTGGTATGACTAATTGGTATCATTTTGTTGCTCAATTGTTTTACAAATGATTTTTCAGAGTTTATTCATATTGGTATCTATTGAAAAATTGGTATCATTTGGATATATATATATATATATATATATATATATTGGTTTCATTTGTTCCTCCATACTTCACTGGGTATTTGTTTGTCTATTTCATGTGTGTAGGTAAGATTTAGAGATTCGAGATTTCAAATCTACATCACATTCAAACAGTTCATGCTTGTCGGTGCTTCTATACTAGTCTGTGTCCTGTAATTTTTGACTTGGGGTTTATGGGATGGGATTTAGGCGTCATATGGATTGACGGCCCAGCTTAGGCATTTCACTGGTTTAGTTTTGTCCCGAAATAGTCAAAGGGGGAGATTTGTAAGGACATAAATTTCTAATTGAGTCCCTGTATTATTTTGACTTAATTCCGTGAACAAAACTGTGTTTTTAATATGTCATAGGGAGATTTTATTTTGTCACGATCCCATTTGGTCTATGATGTATTGAAGAAAGTGAAGACGTTGTGGCAAAGCTTCGAAGAATTAATCATGCTGAAGTTTAATTGGTGCAAGTTTATTCGTCTTCAAGTTAATTTAATTCCGAGATCACACAGGTATGAATGCATATAATTAATGCTGCTCTGAATTATTTTTATAAAAGATAAGGATGTAATTTTATAAGGAGAAATGTTTTAAAATGTTTTAAAAGTGTTTTAGATGTTTTAAACTACGTTTTATTCTGATAAGCTCGAAATAAAATTTGTATTAATTGGATCTCTTTTGAAGAGATTGATCGAGTGCGAAATGCGTTCACGTGTAAGTGCACGATCGTTATTTTAGTTTCGCCTACTCAATACAAAGACCTAAGTTACGACTACACTTACGGGGCAAGTCTAGCGATAAATCAGGTATCGAAAGATCCACTGAGACGAGTTGCTAGAATTTAAGTGATTTAATATTCCTAAATAAAAGTGAAAAAGATGATTACAAGCTAAAAGAAAAGATGCATCAAAGGGAAATATTTAACTACGTGAGAGAAATGAAACTAGACTAACAAAGTGAGTAAAACTATAGGTTGCGTCGAATATCCCTCACTCGAGTTAATTTGTATAAAATAGATATATGGGTTGACGAGTTATTATGAATGCATCTCGTTTCGACAATTAATTGAATCAAGGGTTGTCACGCCCCTAAATCCGTATAAAAGCCTAATAAGATTTTGGCGTCAACAAATATCCCAAAAATTGCGCACGAAAGGTCGTAAGCATGGAACATACATGATATGCCCCGTCAAATATCCTATGTGCAATAACTAGGACAACGCACCCGAAATAGACCCATAAACGCCATCACCAAAGCAAAGAAACGCGTGAACTCGAGTGAGTTCAATTCAAACACAACCTAAATTAAATTAGCTAGAAAGCATGATAAAAACGCGGTAAAGAAAGTGGAAAATAAATGTGATAAAAGTACCTAGAAAGCAAGTAAATCAAAGCATGTAAACTAATTAACAAAGCATGTAAATTTAACTAGAAATCAAGAATGAAGTAAATGCAAACTATATTAATGGAGAGGGTGATGAATAATGCAACATTCAACCCAAATGGGCTGTCAATCTAAGAACAATTGAAGAAGAACTCTCCAAAACCCTCAAAGCCTAAGGTATTCTACCCTAAAACTATCTAAAACGAATATATGTGATTATTACTACAAAAAATGCTTTGTATAGTAAGTGGGAAAGAATAGAAAAGAAAAGGGGAAAGAAAAGAAAAGGCCAAAATATCTCTAGAAAACAGGGGATCGATCGATCGACCAAAATCGTCGATCGATCGATCAAGAAAAAAATATCCCACTGTCGAGAAGGATCGATCGATCTACCACTTTGGTCGATCGATCGATCAAGCAGGTAACAGCACGCTGCATTGCTATTTTGGTTGTTTGCCTTTCCCATCCATTGAAATTATCGTAACCTCTTTATACGGACTCGGAATCGTGCACCGTTCACGGCCAAGAAAAGATTACGAGGAGGGCTACAACTTTCGTGTAGATGTTGGACCCCAATCTGTGAAATGACTAAAATGCCCTTGAACGTGCGATTACATACAGAAATCGAGTGGAATGCGTCCGAACTTCACACTTAGCATCCAATTACCTATAAAAGCTCAATTAACCCTTGCAAAACATGTTAACGTAGAAATCTGAAGTTTTCTAGTTAGCGAGCATAAATATAAGGAATAAGATACCCAAGGGGGATAAAATGCGTAGGTTCGGAGGATGAAATATGCAATATTTGTGTATCATCACACCCCCTAACTTACACATTGCTAGTCCTTATCAATGAAATAGAATGCAACAAGAACTACAAGCAAACCGAAAGCAGGAGATAGGTACAAAAGTATGGTAAAAAAGCAAAAGGCCACTTTCACGGGCGATTCGATTGCATTTAGCGTATGCAATAAGCCGTTAAACCCCTAGGTCACCCTAGTGGATGAGTGTCATCTCATGAGGGTTTTCAGGGATGGTTCCCACAAACATCACATGGTTTCCAAAAAATATTCCCAACCCAAAATGCGATAAGCCCAATAATAGTGAAAAGGATTTCATACACATTATTAGCACATTGAACGTATTCAAACAAAAGTCCGAAATCATTGACATTATAGAATGCACCACATAGAATTGAAACCTTAAAATGTGAGAGGGGGAGCGAGCACATGCAAAGTGTGATTTGGTGAAAAACTTATATAAACTGGATAAACATTAAAGCAAGAATACATTCAATCATCACTGGCATTACAGTCATCAAGAGAATTCACTCGAAACAGGGAGGTAACACACAGAACATGCGGGCTAAAGAGTAAATGTAAATGAAAACTAGGCCGCTCACATGTCACAAATGAAGAACACTATATATAAAATGAAAAATTGTAATCTCAATGAAAGATACCGCACATTAAAAGAGGCGAAATGCAATTTTACAGATTATCAAAACTATTATGAATTTTGAATTACATCAACCTAAGATCACATAGGACTTTAATAGGGTTATAATGTAGGCTAGGCTAGGGTACGAAATGAAAGAATGTATGTACGGATTCAAAGTGTTCGGAATGAAAACTTGGGATAATGGGAAAATGAGGGTAATATCAAAATTGGAAAACAAGTTCCAAAAAAGCATTAGATATATCATCGGGGAGAGTAATCAACGCTTATTAAACACTATACACAACATTTACAACTTTCTCTTTCTTTTTCTCATTTTTTCTTTTGTTTTCTTTTGCTTTTTGCTTTCTCTTTTTCATCACTTTTTTCACAACTCTTTTCTTTACTTTTCAAACTCTCATGTGCCTAAATTGCAACCGACATCACAACAACAACATTCAATCCCAAGCAATATTCTAAACAAAGGTATGGAAAGTGTATGTATGGTTTAAAACTCCAATGCGGAGTTGGTTATGGGATTGGGGTTATGAAACGAAATGCTATATTTAGGCTCAAATGGGTTAACGAGGGTAAACATATAAGGGTGAGGTCAAGGATAATATGGGTGATATAAAAAATATGGTCTATGATCATTTCACAAAGTTTACGCAAGTCTCGAGTCAAAACAATAGATGAAAATCATGATCAAGTAACACATTTCAAGTATGAACTCAATTAATGCATGATCAAATGAAAGAATAATGAGATTACCAACGAATTCAACGTTTTCAATGAGAAAAGAATAGTGTATACACTCACAAATGACGAAAGGTACAAAGCTTACTCGGTGTAAGTATATACAATGCAACAAAAGATTACCGAGTTATAAAAATCTTAAACCAAATCAATAGAACGATAAAAGTGCATGTGCTCATGGGATTAAAGTTTAATTCATGAAGTTATTCATAATATCAATAATCGAGACTAAATTCTAATAACTTCTAAAATTGAGAACATGCATCATTGTGTTATCTATTGGATCGGGCAATTATTGAAATTTATCATCGAAAACAAAGGCAAAATGCCCAAAAAAGGAGAAAAAAGAAAGAAAATCTTTTTGAAAATTTTAATTTTTCTAAGAAAATCATACTAAGTAACTAACATGTGAGCAAAAACATGGACTAAATAAAGAAATGGATAGAATATCCCACACCCCCTAACTTAAAACTTGACATTGTCCTCAATGTGAATTAAGAACCAAGTTAAAAAGAGGAAAAGAGCGATATTACCCAAAATTGGAGCGATCCCCATAAGAACAAGTGCAAAGAATCTACAAAACAAGTTAGTACCGAGCATAGAAAAAACAAGTAATGAAAAGTTAACTAATTAAACTAAACTAAATTAAAAGCAGAGAAAGAATAAAAAGCTAACTATATACAACCTACTATTTAGGCTTCACATTAACTATACACTAGAAGTCTAAATAGCTGAGGGTCCACCATAAGAATGATTTAACTTTGGAGGATAACCGGTGTACCCTCACATACAAGCATGCCCTCCGAAAAATATGAATTCCATTTTAACAACGGAAGGCATGTGTAAGGCTTAAGAAAGGAAACATTGCGAATTAAAATTTTTGGAGGGACGATGGGGGGTTTGGATTGAACGGGTGACAAAAACATGTGGGGACCGAGAAAAGCCGAATGTCCTCCCAATGATTTTGAAATTGGAATGGGAGGTGGCGCACACGAATGCACGGATGCGATAATGGAAGGCGACTCGAGCAAGTACTCCTCATCGGCGAAAAGGTTTAAAACATTAAAGTTTGAAACCGAATCATCGGGTACTTGTGACGGTGTGATAATAGAGAATGAAAATGGGGATGAAAGAAATTCAATCTCATGAGATGAATCATCATCATATGAAGATTGATTTTTGAAGGAAATAATATCATTTTCAATTAAATGTTCTTCTTTGGGGGCCAAAGAAGAAATCATTTCATTGCAAATAGATATTACGTCATTTTCATCCTCACTTTCAATATCTATTATGCAATGGGCAAAGTCTAGAATGGTTTGTTCCAAAGTAGGCACAAGTACCTCATTTGGTTTAAAACATTCTTCGACCTCGAAAGTCTCAGAAGAAAAATCGTCGTTGGAATCAAATAATAAATCCAAGTCATGTTCCCACGAACGATTTTCTTCCCAATAATGATTTTCAATTTTCTCATTTTCATACATAGGCAAGCCCTCACCGAATGTCATAGGTCGAGGTGCGGATGCATGAAAATGGGAACTTTGAAAATTACCATCGAAATTAAATGAAAACTCACTATCATAGGAATTTTGAAAACTATTGCAATTCATTTCAAAATTCCTATTATAAGGAGGTAAAGACCCAAAATCATTATCATCATCATCAAAATTCCAATAACCTAAGTTTTGACTTTCGTTATACTCTCCCAAAATCATATTTGAATTTGTTATACTTTGGGATTCTAAGTATTCACCTAAAGTCATAGGCTTGCGAGAATTTTGAGAATTATAATAAGGATTACCGAAAGAATTGGAATAAGACATGCTTACCCCAAAAATGGCTCAAGTGGTGAATTCCATAAAGTAAGTGCGCGCGAGAAAAATTCGAGCGTTTCAAAGTGCTCAAATGTGGAAGTCATGCAAAAAGATTAGAAAATAATACAAATAGAAAGAAAATAATATGAAAAACTAAATCAAACAAAGTCTAAAACAAACAAGTCCTCGGTAATGGCAACATTTTGATCGAGCAAGTTGTCAGGATCAAAGCACTGAACCAATTAATATTCAAAGCAAATCATCCCCGACAACGGTGCCATTTTGATCGAGTGCGAAATGTGTGCTCGTGTAAGTGCACGGTCATTATTTTTATTTCACCTACTCAATACAAAAACCTAAGTTACGAATACACTTGCGGGGCAAGTCTAGCGGTAAGTTAGGTATCAAAAGATCCATTGAGACGAGTTGCTAGAATTTAAGTGATTTAATATTCCTAAATCAAAGTGAAAAAGATTATTACAAGCTAAAAGGAAAGATGCATGAAAGGGAAATATTTAACTAGGCGAGGGAAATGAAACTAGACTAACAAAGTGAGTAAAACTATAGGTTGCGTCCAATATCCCTCACCCGGGTTAATTTGTATAAAATGGATACATGGGTCGACGAGTTATTACGAATGTATCTCATTTCGACAGTTAATTGAATCAAGGGTTGTCATGCCCCTAAATCTACATAAAAGCCTAATAAGATTTTGGCGTCAACAAATATCCCAAAAATTGCGCACGAAAGGTCGTAAGCACGGGACATATATGATATGCCCTATCAAATATCCTAGGCCCAATAACTAGGACAACGCACCTGAAATAGACCCGTAAACACCATCACCAAAGCAAAGAATCGCGTCAACTCGAGTGAGTTCAATCCAAACACAACCTAATTTAAATTAGCTCGAAAGCATGATAAAAATGGGGTAAAGAAAGCGGTAAATAAAAGCGGTATATAAACGCGGTAAAGCTACCTAGAAAGAAAGTAAATCAAATCATGTAAACAAATTAACAAAGCATGTAAATTTAACTAGAAAGCTAGAATGAAGTAAATACAAACTATATTAATGGAGAGGATGATGAATAGTGAAACATTCAACCCAAATGGGGTGTCAATCCAAGAACAATTGAAGAAGAACTCTCCAAAACCCTCAAACCCTAAGCTATTCTACCCTAAAACTATCTAAAAATGAATATATGAGATTATTACAACAAAAAATGCTTTATATAGTAAGTGGGAAAAGAATAGAAAAGAAAAGAAAAGAAAAGGCCAAAATATCTCCTGAAAATAGGGGAACGATCAATCGACCAAAATCTTCGATCGATCGATCAAAAACAAAATATCCCACTATCGAGAAGGATCGATCGATATACCACTTTGGTCGATCGATCGATAAAGCAGGTAACAGCACGTTGCATTGTTGTTTTGGTTGTTTGCCTTTCCCGTCCGCTGAAATCGTTATAACTTCTTCATACGGACTCGAAATCATGCACTGTTCGCAGCCACGTGAAGCTTACGAGGAGGGATACAACTTCCGTGTAGATGTTGGACTAGGTGCCCAATCTGTAAAATGACTATAATTACCTTGAACGTGCGATTGCATATGAAAATCGAGTGAAACACGTTCGAACTTCACACTTAGCATCCAATTACCTATAAAAGCTCAATTAAACCCTGCAAAACATGTCAACATAGAAATTCGAGGTTATCTGGTTAACGAGCATAAATATAGGGAATAAGATACCCGAGGGGGCTAAAATGTGTAGGTTCGGAGGATGAAATACGTAATATTTGCGTATCATCATAGATGTTTTAAAGAAAAAGTCAAACTAACATGCGTGTCTTTCAAACGACAAGCTGGCTCATTCGAGCGAGATATCCATGTCGCGCGAATGACTAACCAATCTCGTTCGAGCGACATAGTTTTTGAGGCGGTGAATTTTTTGTATTTAAATCGTTGTTTCATCATAATTTATGCAAGGTGCATTCTGGAAAAATAGTTTATGATCCAGAGACCTGTTTGTACATGTTTTTCTAAGGTTTCAAAGATTAAACACATCCTTAGAGTTTGCAAAGATCCGAGTTATCATTACTATATGTTTATGTGATCTTGCTCTACCAATAAGTTTGGTTCTATACTTGAATATCTGGACTTTTCAGTGAAGAAAAGAGAAGGACTTCTTATTTGACATCGTAGACGTATCAAATCCTTTCGGTGGACACCGAGATATATGTGGAGGCGTGTGTTATGGATAGGTATCGTGGAAGAAGGATTTTCTGCATGGGCACTGTGAGAGGAGTGGTTGAATATAAGAAGAGCGTCAAGACCCATGGGGATCGAGTCGTTGAGTGAGTCTTTTGTCTGTTCGTTGTAATTCCACATTCATAGTGATTGTCTGGCTTGGGCCATCCAAGGTTTTTTCCCATCTTCGGTTTTTCCTCGTACATCCAGCACTGTGAGTATTCTTTACTTTACTTTTCTTGCTTTAATCACTAGATGCATTTTTAGGATTAATCAAGATAAAATTGGTTTAAAGTAAAAATTGGTTTTTCACAACTTGGTTTGGTGCTAACTAAAAGTTGGATAATTTTTTGGTGAAAATTGTTTTGATTTGAAATACACGCATAAGGAGAACTCTTACAAAGTTTCAAGGTTTTATGGCAAGTGAAATTATGTAGGATGAATGGTAGATGATTTATAATGCATAAGATAAATTTATTCTATGAAATATTGTAGTCTTGCAAAATTGAAGTTTTCTTAACAAGATCAAACCCTAGAAGGCTCTTTTTACAAATTTATTTCATTTTACCTTGAAAATAGAAAAAAACATGTTAACAATATATAAATCTGTGATTTCAATTTCTAAGTGCATTTTGAGGTATTTCTAGACTTGAAATCCACTTTCACACATGTAGAATCATGTAGTAAAGTAGATGATGATATCTTAGACTTGTTTAAGCATGTTGAAATTGGTTTTATGAAGAAATGACTAAAAATAGTCCCAAAAATGTTTTAAATGTTATTAGAATGAATTAAAATTATATTTAGGGTCACTTGTAACAATAGGGGAAGCTCATGGACATTTGGTTAAAAATAGTCTTGAATGAGTAATCATATTTTATGTGGAAAAACATAAATGAGAACATGATTTTGACATAAAATCATAAGAGTGTGTTTTGAAAGAGAAAGGTTAAGCTTTAGTGCCAAAATGAAATTAAATAAGTTTTTTTTAAAAAATGATAAAAGGGCAAAATGGTAATTTTAGAAAAAATGAGGGTCCTAGTGGTTGGGATACCTCTTGGACGTTTATCAGTCGGATTTTTGGTGAAAATGGATAAAGTGAATAAATGGCACATTGATGAAATGAACTAATAACTTAAACCGTAGAATAAGAAAAACGGTAAAATGATGGAATAATGTGGACATTAGATATAAATTTAACACACTTTAAATTGGACTCAGATGACACCAAAAAAATTAAGGAGGGATTAGATCCCTAGGATCAAAGACCCAAAATCATTGCCCAAAGCATATGGTTGCATAGTCGGTAGTGTGGAGCCCGTTAAAGTATACGGTTATTAGATGGTTCCAGAAAATATAGTGTAAAATGGAAATGATGATGGTTGTACTTGAGAATGTATAATTAAGACAACCTAATGAAATATGATAAATGAGACTAAACGATAAAATATGACTAATTACTCTCTAGACCTGACAAAGGGTGATGAATATGGTTAAGTGTGAGTATGAGCTCTTCGCTCGTGTGCATTGCATAGTAGCTGCATGAATACTAGCTAAATTGTTAAACATTATAGGAATTGAATAAAATACACGATATATGTATAGTATTTTGTTGAAAGAGTATAACTTAATATTACCCACCCTGCTGAGCGTTCGCTCACCCCCACTTTTTTATGATAAAATCCCCACCCCCACCTCAAGTACATTGAGTAAGTATGCCGAAAAGGAAGCTACTAACGCCCCAGAGGGAAACCCACGTCGCTAAATGCTTTGTAATTTATTTTGAACATTGGAACTTCGGTATTTTAAACATTTGGTACTTTAAACTTTTATTCGGGCCTATGGCCACTGTCTCTAATAATATAGGGTGAGTTTGGTTTATTTCTTATTTATTTAGATTTATGGACTAAATTGAATTTTTATAAATAACCTCATTAATTGATTAATTACTTACAGTGATCACTTCTTTTCTCAAGTTATAAACGACAATTTAGTTTGTTATTAATGAGGAAAATTAAAGGATTTCCTTAAGTTAAGTAAATGGACCTCCCCACACCCACCCCGCCCCCCACACTAACTCCTTGACTCGATGCAGTTCGACCCAACGGTGACCCAAATCCGGAATGGGGCGTTACATTGGCGCTTAGGGTTTTACAGTAGAAAAGAATTTGAGAGAGTCGAGAGAGAGAAAGTCCTTGGTGAGAATTTCTTTGGGAGAGAGAGTCGTTTTAGTTGAGAGGGAAAATGGTGACCTAAATAACAAAGTGTCTAGTCTTATAAGAGATCTTCAAGATTATTTGGAGACTCGTGAGAATCTTAAAATCCTTGTATCAAAACTCAAGAAAGATCTTGAACGTGCTCGGGATGTCAAGGTTACTATTGAGGATACATTGAAGAAAATAGGAAAGATGTTCCTCAGTCCAGCTTTAGGTTTCAGGGAGATGCAAGGAATAGGTTACGACAATGCATCCACTTTTCATGTCTCACCAAAATCAGTTCCTAAGTTTATGGTAGATTCCATATAGACCTTCACCTAACCCACCGAAGAGAGTTCAACGTAATTAAGATAACCAAGGTGGACCCAAACAAGTCTATTATTTCACCCTTTACAATAGGAGAGATCACCTTAGGTAATTATGATACAAGTTAGGTAGAACTAAATCTACACACACTCCTACGCACCTCTATAGAGATTTCTCTAGTCTTAGAGAGCAAGTTGAGCTCCTAGTCGCGACTTCGCAAGGTTTAGTGGAAGAATTTCAAATAATGTCTATTCCTTTTGAGAATTGTTCTAATACTATGGCTAGAGACAACAATGATAAGGTCAAACAAATTACTATCACCACTTGGGTACCCAAGCAAGATGACAAAGCCCTTGTCATTAACGTTGCTCTCGTGGTTCAAAATGCTTCCCATGGTATTTTAATAGTGGGAGCTCTAGGCACATGACTGGTGTCATATCATTTTTTACCAACCTTATTGATCACAAGGAAGGGAAATTCACTTTTAGATATTGGAGTAGGTCTAGTATTTTAGGACGTGGTTGTGTTGAAATACCTAGATTTCCTAAACTAGACAATGTAATGTACGTAAAAGGGTTAAAAGCTAATTTAATTGGCATAAGTCAATTGTGCGACACAAACTTTGTGGTGAAGTTTTATCAGTCCTAATGTAATGTATATGATCAATACGGTGAACTATTACTATAAGGAGTGAGGACCGAATATAATTGTTATAGGATCGTTCGCAGGTCCTAAAATGCCACGGTCTCCTCTATGGACCTTTGGAATTAATGACTATGTCATATCAACTTTAGATACCTTTAAAGATTATTGAAAAAGGACCTAGTTCATGGCTTACCGTTGCTTCTTAAATAATCTTCCTTGATTTCTGGACATTGTCAACAAGGAAAAGAAATTCGAAGTCTCCATCTGAAGTTGAATACCATTACCACCTCTCGTGTGTTGGAGTTGATTCACAAGTATATTATATGCCCTACCCATTTGAGAATTTAGGTGGTAAGAGACACATTCTCGTGATGGTCGATGACTTTTTGAGATACTCTTTGTGGGGTTTCTTAGAGAAATGTTGCATTTCTAACAATTAATTGTCGTGTCATACCAAATCATTATGGTGTCACTATTAATCAGATGCATAGTGACAATAACAATGAATTTAAAGAATCCAGAGTGGTTAGGTATTGTGATGGAATGGGCATAAAATACGAGTTTTCAGTAGTTCTTACCCCTCAACAAAACAGGATAGTTGTGAGGAATAATTAGACGATTTACGAAATGGCTAGATCCATTCTTCTTAAGAAAAATGTGCCAAGACATTTTTGGGCAAAGGATGTGAGTACCACATGCCATACGGTGAATGGGGTATATTTTTGTCCACACACTTTGCACATGCCATATGAGTTATGAATAGGGAAGAAGTCCATTCTATCATATTTTTGTGTCTTTGGGAGTACATTCTACATTTTGAGAGATAAAGAGAACTTACGAAATTTTGACTCCCGGTGCAACGAGAGAACATTTTACGTTATTCAGCGTTGAGTAAGGCATATAGGGTGTTTAGCCTTGCAATCTCTATGTTTAGGTTGTCAATTAATGTCACGATTATAGACATAGAGTCGCTGATGCCTATTGAACTTAACCTTGAGTGTGAGGACGATGCACCCCTGGTGATGATCCGATCATTCCTTATACTACTCCGACGGACTCCACTCTTGATTTAGAGGATCCACCCTATTAGGTTCGAAAGAGTCGTGACCATTCTTCTATACTTGGTGACCCCACACTAGGTGTCAAGGTTCGTGCTCAACTTGGAAATTTAGTTAGCTATCTTTGCTACACATCCATAGTCGAGCCCGAGAATGTGAATGAAGCATTAAAGTACGATCATTGGATATCCACTAGGTAAGATGAGCTCTTCAATTTTTCTAGAACGATGTTTGGGAGTTACTCCCCCAACCTACTGAGACTAATGTAATAGGTACCAAGTGGATTTGCAAGAATAAGATGGATGAAAATGATACCATAGTTCACAATAAGTCTAGCTTGGTTTCTCAAGGATACACACAGATTGAGGGTGTAGACTTTGATGAGACATTCGCTTCAGTTGCTAGGCTTGAGTCCATCCTCTTACTACTCACCATAGCATGTCATATAGGCTTCAAGTTACATAAAATGGATGTCAAGAGTGCCTCCCTTAGTGACATTCTACAGGAGGAAGTGTATGTGGAACAACCAAAGGGCTTTGAAGACCCAAAGCACCCGAGACACATATATTGTCTTAAGAAGGCCTAGTATGGTTTGAAACAAGCTCCATGTTTGTGACACCCCTCTTAAAATAATAACGGGTGGCCAGCCCTATACTAAAATAATCAGGAATCTCAAGTGGATCATTCTCAGCATCTACTGACGATTCTAAAATAAACACGTCTAATTACCCATTACTACAAAAAGATGGTGTCAAAAAATTTTGAAACATTTATAAAACCAACTGTCCAACAACCAACCAATAACATAACATTTAAATATGATAAGAGACACACCCGTGCTCAAAGTTATATAAAAGAGTACAACACAATGTACAAAATAAAATACCTGAATATGCTGTCTGGTCACAGACAATACAATAATCTGAGAAGGAAAACATAAAAGTGCTACTCTACAACATTTGGGTATAAACCCGTTACACAAACTGAATCCTAATCTAGATACATAAAAGATAGGAATCGACTATATCAAAATACTGCAATAGTCCGCTACTGCCACATCTCCACGAATACACTGGATGGATAACATCAATGGCATCCTTACAGAGGAAAACCTAAAAGAATACAATATATACAAGGCAAGAGAAAATATAAACGGGTCAAAGACCGAAGTGTGAAAACATTTTATAACAAGTGCATTAAAAGGCATAATAATTATAAATGCATTATGACACGATTAAAGTGGAGTCGAACTCTCCATAAAATTCAACTCACCTCTCAACTAAAGTGCGCAACTAAACGGATGCATATAATCTCCAAATAATTTCCCAAATATATCTAGGGGCAAACTAATTTAACTTACACCCAAAATTTATACTCAATAAAAACCCATCTAAATCATATCTCTCAACTTCTACTATTTCTAATCTCAAATATTCGCCCAGTTTCTCAACAAATAAAGTATACATAAACATTCCTTTTTACTAGAATTCTCATATTCCAGTTATACTAGAATTCTCATATTCCAGTTATAGACATAAATATATATATATATATATATATATATATATATATATATATCAGTTAATAGCATTTAAGTTCTAAGGACTAAACTTTTTTCAATTCTCAATACTGCACTGTGTTTCATGCGTGGGACATCTCGCAAACGAAATCCAAACAAGGAACCCCCCCAATACACTACTGCTTGGTAGTATTGATTATCAAGATTTATTATGCCCTCAATGCATGACGCGTATAACCCAAATTCTTTTATACTATAAATGATTTTAATAATTATTCTCAATTCTCAACAGTGCACGGCGTTTTGTGCGTGGGACATCTCGCAAGCGAAATACAAATAAGGAACCCCCCCGATACACTACTCCTGGCACTGTCGATCGTCGAGATATACTAATATATAAATATGAGAACTAAGGACTAACTTCTCCTCACTCCCAACATTGCATGGCATTTTGTTCGTGGGACATCTCGCAAACGAAATCCAAACAAGGAACCTCCCCGATACACTACTCCTTGACAATGTTGGTCGTTGAGTTCTATTATGCCCTCGATAACAAAAGTACTATATATACTCTTATAATTAACTACTCTTCATTTTATCATAATTGATTCATCACAATATAAGTCCGGCAAAAATCTCCCGAAATAAGATTCAACAATCTTCTTATGTCTCTTTACTCTAGAGACAAATATGATATCACATGATCATATAAAATTAATATACTATTCACACAAGTATAATAATAACCATCCCAACGAGCTATAACTCAAGGATGCAGGTTCTCAATGCTATCATCTACTAGGGAATCACTCACATATCATCTTGGGTACCAACGGTTGAAATCTCACACCGCCTTGGCAAAAACCATATCACAACGTACGGGAAGCGGTCGTAGTTCCTCCCCGGAAATGAGACGAAACATACCCACCACGTCTCACCCCTAATAAAAACAATCATACAATAATAATGGACGCTATGACCTGGGGACTATACGCGCCCTGCTCCTCAAGCCAGGGGCCTCACCCATATCGCGCAACTTCCCATGATAGCAGAGAGGGGGTATGCTTCACTTATATATATATATCTTTCACACAAGATATACATACATTATCACACCATATAAAGGTATACCATCACACAAGGTATATGTATATCAAACTATTTACATACTCTTATTACGCTCTTAGGCGTGAATGAAATAATATCCTTTATTAGCACGTTTTACTCTCGATATACTATTCGTCAACAACTCACACAACTTCCCCACTTAGTATACACTATACTATTTCTCACTTGAAATTCACACATCACTTCTATTTGTAGGAATCGTCACTCAATTATATTTACGTTGAGGATATTCTCTATATCCTAATGCACCTCGATCAACATTTATCATTCATATGAAACATCTCCCAATTCAATTTACGTTAAGGATATTCTCTATATCCATATGCACATCTATCAGCATTTATCATTCTCAATCCATAATATGGTTCAATCAAACATATGAACCTTTAAAGTTATCCCATTTGGGATTTAATTATAAAATCCATTATCCCTAAGCGCATCTTAACTCTCTCTCTTATAAAGCCATAATTATCTCCAAATGAAAATCTCAATAGTAGTGGGCCTCCCCACGAGTCGGTACGATACTCCCCAATCGGTATTCTCTCGAGTTAAATCAATATGACTCCAATAATTTCTCATAAGGGAAACTCCATAAAAATATCCAAAACACACTTCTCATAACTCCTATAAATATTCCCAATCGATAAACTCAAACGAAACTGGATGAAACTCACTCCAAAAAAACTTCCCCAAAGCAACCCTATTTTCGAATCGATTCGGGCCCAATCTGAATCGATTCAGCCTCGAAGGCGAATCGATTCGGGTCATAATACCCGGGCTTCTTTCTCACGACGAATCGATTCGGCTTGGGTCCGAATCGATTCGGTCACTCAGACCTGGGCACCTGCAACATTCCCAATCGATTCGGTAAGCGGCCGAATCGATTCGGCTTATCCGAAGTCACGAAAATGGCTACTTTTTTCAAAAGCCAAAAATCCCAAAAATCATATATATTATCTTCTCTTCATTTCTCATCAACCCTAACCATATATATAACACTAATACTCATCAAATAACACACCACAACTAATTTATAACCTTAAATCCATTATATACACAACAAATCTAAGATTTTACCCAAAATCTAATTTTGACATTTTAACCCAAAATTCACAATTTTATCCACAAATCATGAAATAAAAGATTCACAACAATTATTTAGCAAGTTTAATCACCTGTCTGAAATTTGTAGAGTCTGATTCGTCCTCAAAATCGCGTAGTGGCCGGAGATCCCAAGCTTTCTCTCATTCTGTTATTCTTTTCTTCTTCTCTTTCTTTCCCTTTCTCTCTAAGGAGATTTGTTCTCCGGTGGGCTTAATAAGCCTTATCTCCCAAAATACACAACTTTAAATGATAATACACACTTTAAATGACTCGGTCAGTTTAATTCGAGCCAAACGGACTTAAAAATATTTTGAAACCTAAATACGCCCCAAGTATAGTCATTTTGACTATCTCGACCCTTCCGGACACAATCGCACCCTCAAAATCTTCGTTCGAATCACTTTCTAACATCTTCAAATTTTTTACCTCAAATGCCAATTGAATTATTCTCCAATTAAAATAATATTTATTTCTCCCAAAAATAAATAAATTATTGTCCCAAAAATCTCGGGGTATTATAGACTTCCCCACTAAAAAGAATTTCGTCCTCGAAATTAAGCTAAGCCTAATACTCCAAACCTCAGCTAGCTCCTACTACACTTATCCTCACTAAAACTATACCCAGTCCTCCCACTTCTCATGACGAATTATTTTAATTTTATAAAACCATTTTTTTACGATTAGGGCGCCCATACACCCTTTATTCGAGCTCTACTCGTATAAACATAATTAGGCTTCACTTTACTCAATAGTACAATAACTCTAAAAATATATATTAAATTATACTAACATACTAATAATATAACAATTGTGAAAGGTCCAAGGATTTAACTCTTCTCAATTCCTGATATTCACTACTTTCATGCGGGGGAGGTCTTGCAAGCGAAATCCAAACAAGGAACCCTCCCAATACACTAATATGTAGCGACGTCGAGGATTGAGAGTTTTTAGATAGGGACTAGAGTTTAAAAATATTTTTGTGAAAATCATTTTGATATTGCCCAAAGGCGTATAAAAAGTTTGATTTTGAAAACAGTTTATTTTAAAAAATGGTTTATGTCTTTTGACATTTATATAAAATACCTTATGCCCATGACACAAGGTTTTAGTAATCATCATACTCATAATAGTATATAGCTCTCAAAATTAACATAATTATGAGCTAAAATCTCTCGCTCAACAACAATCCATTAAATTCTGAATCATTTCTGTAATAATCTCTCACATCATATTAATATATTGTCATACACTAGGGTCTTCCATAGTTGGAATACAATAATTATATAAGTCTAGCACGAATATAAAACAAATAACTTTACTATTACTACTCAACACATTTTAACAATTCTTACATTCACAACAAAGCTATAGCTCTCTATTAGCACATCACAAGATAGTCTATTCTCTCAAAAGATAATAATATAAGAGCCTCACTTGCCTAATTTCCCTTTCGGGTCATTCCATACATAATAGGGTTATAACAACTAACCGCTAATCCAAACCTTACATAAAATACTCCCAAAGCTTCACATAACATAATCCTATTCACAAAGGAAAATAACTTACATCATACCTCTCTAGTATGATTGCCTCTCTTCTTCAATGAGTTCCCACACAAAGTCCCCTGGCCTAAAATGGCCTCGAATATGCTGTAGGGGTTGTACATCCCAAACTTCTTCAAAATGTGGTACTTTACCTCTTTTAGGACAATCTCTCATTCTATGACCAAATTCTTTACAAAAGAAACATCTACCCGTAAATCCTCTCTGCTCTTCCTGAGGAACAAAACGTTATTGCGACCCTCGATAATTCTGCTTATACCCTCTGACATTATTGGCTTCCTCATCAACAGACCTACTTGATGAAACCAAATCTATAAACTTCTTACCCCCTTGCAGACGAAGACGATATTCATGACACTACAACAGTGCCGTATTCACTACCTCGGCGAAAGTCACTAACGCTGGGTTCCCTAACAAATGTTATTGAATCTTCCCATATAAACCTCGCATAAACTTTGATATACGCTCCTATTCTGTATTTACCTCATCAGGTACTAAATTCTTCAATCGAGTAAATTCTTCTTCATACTCAGCCACCGTTCTATTACCTTGAAACACATCCATTAATTTCTTCCTAATTTCCTTCTGAATCGCGGAAGGAAAATACCTTTGATCAAAAAGTTCCCAAAAATCTATTATAGGAAATGTATCTCTCTGTTCTAATGTGGTGACAGACTCCCACCATTGGAGAGATGCTCCCGTTAACTTAAAGGTGGGGAGAAATTTCTTCTGCACTTCACTACATTCAACCATACGAAGGTGCCTTTGCATACTATTCTTCCATCGACTTGAAGCCATCGCATCAAATCCCCCTAAAAACTATGGAGGATGTCCCTTATTAAAATCTTCCCACTCTCTTTCCCACAAAGACGGTCCTAAATGGATTTGGGCTACTTGAATTGTAGGTTGAGGTGCCATCGCAAAAATGGCGGCAGTTACTTCTTGTGCCACAATACTGGAAACTTCATCTGTAGTCATAGTCCTTTGAGACAATTGGGGTTCCACACTCTTAGACCCTCTATTTTCCCTGCCTGACCGACTTCTCTTCGGTGGCATCTAAAATAAGAACAATTGTATCAGAATGCCTTTCAATTATTTTCTCATCACAAAAGAAAATATGGACGTATGAACATAACAGTCCTAATAAAAGGGCTCCACATCAAGAACGCTTACGAAAGACCGTAGTAAACCCACACAGATCCTAAAGACACTAGAACCTAATGCTCTGATACCACCTGCGACACCCCTCTCAAAATAATAACGGGTGGCCAAACCTATACTAATATAATCAGGAATCTCAAGTGGATCATTCTCAGCATCTACTGACGATTCTAAAATAAACATGGCAAAAAACCCATTACTACAAAAAGTGGGTGTCAAACATTTTTTAAAAATTTATAAAACCAACTGTCCAACAACCAACCAATAACATAATATTTGTGATAAGAGACACACCCATGCTCAAAGTAATATAAAAGAGTACAACACAATGTACAAAATAAAATGCCCAAATATGTTGTCGGGTCACAGACAATACAATAATATGAGAAGGAAAATATAAAAGTGCTACTCTACAACACTTGGGTATAAACCCGTTACACAAACTGAATCCTAAACTAGATACACAAAAGATAGGAATCGACTATATCAAAATACCGCAACAGTCCGCTACTACCACAGCTCCACGAATACACTGGATGGATAACATCAATGGCGTCCTTGCAGAGGAACACCTAAAAGAAAACAATATATACAAGGCAAGAGAAAATATAAACGGGTCAGAGCCCGAGGTGTGAAAACGTTTTATAGCAAGTGCATTAAAATGCATAATAATTATAAATGAATTATGACATGATTAAAGTGGAGCCGCACTCTCCAGAAAATTCAACTCACCTATCAACTAAAGCGCTCAACTAAACGGATGCATATGATCTCCAAATAATTGCTTAAATCTATCTAGGGGCAAACTAATTTACCTTACACCCAAAATTAATACACAATTAAAACCCATCTAAATCATATCTCTCAACTTCTACTATTTTTAATCTCAAATACATGCCCACTTTCTAAACAAATAAAGTATACATAAACATTCTCTTTTACTAGAATTCTCATATTCTAGTTATAGACATAAATACACACACACACACACACACACACATATATATATATATGATTTAATAGCATCTAAGTGCTAAGGACTAAACTTCTCCATATTCTCAATACTACACTGTGTTTCATGCGTGGGACGTCTCGCAAGCGAAATCCAAATAAGGAACCCCCCGATACACTACTCCTTGGCAGTATTGATTATCAAGATTCATTATGCCCTCGATGCATGATGCGTATAACTCAAATTCTTTTATACTAAAAATTATTTTATTAATTATTCTCAATTCTCAACAGTGCACGGCATTTCGTGCGTGGGACGTCTCGCAAGCAAAATTTAAACAAGGAACCCCCCCCCCCGATACACTACTCATGGCACTGTCGATCGTCGAGATATACTAATATATAAATATGAGCACTGAGGAATAACTTCTCCTCACTCCCAATGTTGCACTGCGTTTTATGCGTGGGACCTCTCGCAAGCGAAATCCAAACAAGGGGCCTCCCCGATACACTACTCCTTGGCAATGTTGGTCATTGAGGTCCATTATGCCCACGATACCCAGAGTACTATATATACTCATATAATTAACTACTCTTCATTTTCTCATAATTGATTCATCACAATATAAGTCTAGTTAAAATCTCCTGAAATGAGATTCAAGCAATCTTCTTATGTCTCTTTACTCTAGAGACAAATATGATATCACATAATCATACACAATTAATATAGTATTCACACAAGTATAATAATAACCATACCAATGAGCTATAACTCGAGGATGTAGGTTCTCAATGCTATCATCTACTAGGGAATCACTCACATATCATCCTAGGTACCAACGGTCGGAATCTCACACCGCCTTCGAAAAAACCATATCACAACGTACGAGAATCGGTCATAGTTCCTCCCCGGAAATGAGATAAAACATACCCACGACGTCTCACCCATGATAAAAAACAATCACACAATAATAATGGACGCTATGACATGGGGACTATACGCGCCCTGCTCCTCAAGCCAGGGACTTCACCCACATCGCGCAACTTCCCATGATAGCATATAGGGGATATGCTTCACTAATGGGTTATAGCTCGTTGGTATGGTTATTATATATATATCATTCACACAAGATATACATACATCATCACATATATATACATATATATATATCATTCACACAAGATATACATACATCATCACATCATATAAAGGTATACCATCACACAAGGTAGATGTATATCAAACTATTTACATACTCTTATTACGATCTTAGGCGTGAATGAAATAATATCCTTTATTAGCATATTTTACTCTCGATATACTATTCATCAACAACTCACAAAACTTCCCCACCTAGTATACACTATACTATTTTTCACTTGAAATTCACACATCACTTCTATTTGTAGGAATCGTCACTCAATTATATTTACGTTGAGGATATTCTCTATATCCTAATGCACCTCTATCAGCATTTGTCATTTATATGAAACATCTCCCAATTCAATTTACGTTAAGGATATTCTTTATATCCGTATGAACATCTATCAGCATTTATCATTCTCAATCCATAATATGGTTCAATCAAACATATGAACCTTTAAAGTTATCCCATTTGGGATTTAATTCTAAAATCATTACCCCTAAGTGCATCTTAACTCTCTCTCTCTCTTATAAATCCATAATTATCTCCAAATCAAAATCTCAATAGTATTGGGCCTCCCCACTAGTCCGTACGATACTCTCCAATCGGTATTCTCTCGTGTTAAATCAATATGACTCTAATAATTTCTCATATGGAAAACTCCCTAAAAATCTCCAAAACACTCTTATGTAACACCCCCGCCCAATTAAATATAGGGTGATCAGTCCTTTACCAAATTTTAAAATAGGATATACGGTCGGTTCATTCTTAGCATGACTGTCGAAAATAATATAATCCATATTAATCACCTATAATATAATTAAGCAAACTTTCAAAACATTTTCCCTTTTTAATAACACCATTTAACCACAACATTCCAAAAGTAAATTATAAATCATTCACCATACATAGGAATAATAAGTGCTGAACAAAAATTTAATACAGAAATAAATAAGACTGGGTAAAACCTCTCAGCTCGAAACTCCAAACAATGAAAGAAACTAAATACAATATCTCTGAAAAAAGACTGGAAGCGGGTGACACATGCCCTAAATAGGAAATCTAAGAAAAACTGAATGAAAAGAATAGATTGCATCTACTGCAAGGACCTACAGCTTCCACATTAGCTACAACACGTCTGTCAATCCAATCGCTAATTCTGGTACCCCTGTGGCTGAGCACCTGGTATAATATATAAATAGCAAAAGAGATAAGAGATGAAATAAATAGGTCAGGGTGTGAGGTTTAAAAATGATGTAGCAATTATTTAAAATTTGTTCTTAAAACAAGTCTTATACGCATGTTAGTTATCGAACTCTCACATGAGTTTCCCACTTCTCATCTATTGTGCACGTCTAATGTACATTTAATTTTCCCCTAGTTATACCACTCAATCTAACTAGTCTGAAGTCATTATAATAGTATCTATACTCACCATTAGTATACCCGTATCTCCCATACAATACGGTTTCAAATTAGCCTATGTCGAATAGCCAATTAATATGTTTTCTCGTTTTCATAATAAATCAATTATACTCTTAGGATTTATTTTATATATAAACATTTTCATCTCTACTAACTATACACAGTATAATGATTCACAAGTTTACGTACATATACATATAGTCACATCTTCCCTATATATATATATATATTCTAATACTACACCCCAGGGCTAAGGCCCATTAGCGCAACTAACCATAATAATACTGCACCCCCGGATTATCATCCATTAGTGCACCTATAACCATAAACTTGTACCCCCGGGTTATCACCCATTAGTACACTTATAATAATAATCTTGTACCCCAAAGTTATCACCCATTAGTGCTCTTAACAATAATATCACATAATAGGCATACACACATCCTATTATAATTTATAGGTATTTCTCCAACCTACATATATACTCTTCATACGTATTTTAATCTCAACACTACATATAGTCTAAATATTTAGATTTCTATCTCTCTCGTAATCTCCAAGGTACATTCTCTCTCTATACTAAAATAATTAAAGTATTAAGCCTCACATACTTTTCTCAAAATCCTTTCTGGTTTAAGTTTATTATCGAACACTTTCTCTCACTCCAAGGACCCGGTAAACCCAAATTTGGACTGAAAGAAAATTCTCAAAAATTCCCTCTGTCGCTCGAACCAGATGGCATGTCGTTTGAACAACTTCCACGTGTCATTTGAGTGACTTCGTGCTAGATGCCATCTCGCTCGAACGACTTCTCGCGAGATTTCACTGTTCGTCTTCCTGCTCAGATTTTCAGCATTTTTCACCATTTTAGAACCTACAAACCTATAAGATTCAATCCCCAACACCTCATCATCAATAACCATCAACACATAACAGATTATAAAGTCATTCCTAACATCCTAGGATCCTTAATTTGTCATTAATCGTTATAATTATATAAAACCCACAAATTTATTCACATGAACCTTAGTTTCCATAATTTCAATTAAAGAACCTAATCAACCCAGATTAGTTCACCAATACATGATTAAATTTCATAATTTAACCTCTACATATATGAAGGAATATCTGTAACTAATTAACCCAATCTCGATTCATCATTTGAACTCCAATTTTCACCCAATTAACATGTAAATCAATGGATAATTTCACCTAACATGAGTGTGATTATTGCTAAATAAAACAAGTAATAAACACTTGACTTAAATCAAAGGTCTTAATTCTTTGGTGATGTTGGTATAAATACGTTCCTCTCTTCTCGATCTACGCGTTGGTGGTCACGGTTGTGCAAGGTGATGATAATTGAGCCTTCCCTCTTGGAAATTGGTTCTCCCTCACACCCTCTGTGGCCGTTCTTGATTTTTGTATATCTTAACCCTAATGGAACTCCCGTAGCTAATATAATTATTCTCTAATTTTCATCCATTTAATTTTCCCAAAAGTCCAAATTACAAAACTACCCCTATAGGGTGCCGATTTGGCCTTAAATCTCCCTGAGTCCAAATAAAATACCCGAGTAGAGTTTTCTGACTATTTTGACCCTTCCGGACTCAACGGCGCACTTGAAATCACCATACGAGTTATATACAAATTATTTAACATTTATATTCCATTCAATTAGTCCCGACACGACTCACACGCGTGTCAGACTTAAATTACCAAACTGTCGTATTATTCCCTCTCGATAATTTATTAAAGTGTATA
Source organism: Sambucus nigra (assembly GCA_949130495.1). Classification (NCBI taxonomy): domain Eukaryota; kingdom Viridiplantae; phylum Streptophyta; class Magnoliopsida; order Dipsacales; family Adoxaceae; genus Sambucus; species Sambucus nigra. The sequence continues at coordinate 558,345,406 of OX422210.1, read as the reverse complement.
GTTCCATATTACATATCACACGGTAATATTAACTCAATAAGTATTAACCCTTGGCACGCTAGTTAATATTTATTTTTAAATTCGGATTAATTAAAAATTAAATTCTCACATTTTAATTCAATTAATCCCACTATAATAAATACTCCCATAATTATTTAAATCATCAAAAATATGGGGTATTACATACTTCCCCCCTAATAACGGAATTTCGTCCTGAAATTCAGAAAATAAGGCATACCTGGTACGAATAAATTTGGATATTTCTCACGCATATCCGCCTCACGCTCCCAAGTGGACTCCTCCACATTGTGATGTTTCCACTTTACCCGAACAAGTGGAACTACCTTTGACCTCAGCCTCCTCTCACTATAATCTAGGATAGCCACCGATCTCTCCTCATATTAATTGTTGGGTTGTAACTCAATCTCCTCAATCGCGATGTGAGTGTATGCCAACTCATCCTGAAGATACCGCCTCAGTGACAAAATGTGGAACACATCATGGATACGAAGCAGGTGTTCTGGCAACCCAAGCCTATATGCCACTGGTTCGATCCTCTCGATAATAGGAAATGGTCCTATATATCTCGGAGCCAATTTCCCATTTTTCCAAAATCTCATTACTCCTTTCATCGAAGATACTCTCAACAAAACCTGGTACCCTATGGCAAACTCTCTGAAGGACCGCTTAGAATCGGCATAGATCTTCTGTCTGTCATGCGCTACCCGTACGCATCCCCAAATCATCTCGATTCTGCTCGATGTGTCCTAAATCACCTTTGTCCTGAGTAGTTTGTTGTCCCCCACCTGTAGCCAACAAGTCGAAGAACGACAATTTCTACCGTACAATGCCTCGAATGGGTCTATGCCAATCGTTAACTGATAGGAGTTGTTATAAACAAACTCCACCAGTGGGAGGTACTGCTCCCATCCTCCACCAAAATCAAGGACACACATGTACAACATATCTTCGAGCATCTGATTAATGTGCTCAGTCTGTCGATCGGTCTACGGGTGATACTCCGTACTCAACCGTAACTCGGTACCCATAGCCTCCTGGAAGCTCTCCCAAAAATGACATACAAACATCTTGTCTCTATCCAATACGATATTAAAAGGCACACCATGCAGCCTCACTATGTCTGTAATAAATAGATGATCATACTATCTCGCTATGTAGTCTGTCCTGACAAGTAAAAAGTGGGCTACTTTCGTCAATCGATCCACAATAACCCATATAGAATCGTGCCCCCTCTGCGAAGTGGGAAAATCGGTAATAAAATCCATGGAAATGCCTTCTTATTTCCACATAGGAATCTCCAATAGCTGAAGCAAACTTGGTGGTCTCTGGTGGTCCACTTTCACTAACTGGCAAGTGGTACACTTAGAGACGAACTCTGCGATATCCTTTTTTATTCCGCTCCACCAATACTGCCGCCTCATATCCTGGTACATTTTGTCCCCACCGGGATGTACCGCGAATCAGGACCCATGCGAATTTGACATCATTGCATGTCAAAGGTCCTCATTCTCTGGGAAAATGAGTCTCGCATTAAAGCGCAAATAGCCCTCAGAGCTCACCAAATACGACTCGGCTCCACCGGCTAAAAGCTATCTAATCCTTTCCTGGAAAAATTAATCTGTCGCCTATGCCTGAACCACCCTCATCACTATTTACGGTGTGACGGTTATAACTAACATGAAGGACCTGGAAGCTGCATCCTGGTGCCCTAATTCCTTCCATTTATCTTTCCACACCTCGATTATCTCATCTACCGGCCTAAGGCTCAACGCATCAGCAATTACATTAGCCTTCCCCGGGTGATAGTGTATCTCGAACTGATAATCTTTACAAACTTGAGCCACCTGCGTTGACGTATATTCAACTCTTTCTGCATGAACAAGTACTGCAGTGACTTGTGGTCTGTAAATAGGCAGAACTATTCCCCTAATATATAATTCCTCTTAATTTGAATCGCAAACACGACTGCTGTGAGCTCTAAGTAGTGGGTGGGGTAATTCTTATCGTGAGGCTTAAGTTTTCGAGAAGCAAAAGCTATAGCCTGCTCCTCTTGCAGGAGCACTCCCCCAAGCCCCTGTAAGGATGTGTTAGTATAAACCAGGTACTCCACCCCTGCCCTGGGAAGTCCTAGTACCGGTGCGAAAGTCAACTTATCCTTCAGTTCATCGAATGCCAACTGACATCTGTAGTACCCGACTAATCCCAAAAAACTCTTGCACCTCCGTCGGTGTAGTGGGTTGTCCCCACTCCCTCACCGCTGATAACTTACTAGGATCCACGGATATCCCTCTCTCTGATACAATGTGTCCCCAAAACTGTACCTTCTGCTTCCAAAATTCACACTTCTCATACTTAGCGTACAACTCATGCTCTCGTAAGGTCTGCAGAACCATACGTAAGTGCTCGGTATGCTCCTCCTCGGTGCGGAAATAAATCAGGATGTCATCTATGATGACAAAGACAAAATGATCTAAGAACTCTCTAAATACTCTGTTCATCTAGTCCATAAATACTTTTGGGGCATTGGTTAGCCCCAATGGCATAACCCTAAATTCGTACGACCCATACCTCATCAGAAAAACAGTCTTAGCCACGTCCTGCTCCCTGATGCGTAGCTGATGATACCCGGATCTCAAATCTATATTCGAAAATTGGGTTGCTCCTCTCAGCTAGTCAAACAAGTCATTGATGCGAGGCAACTGATACTTATTCTGTATCGTGACTTTGTTAAGATCCAGATAATCAATACAAAGTCATAAGGACCCATCCCTCTTCTTCACAAACAGAACTGGGGCACGCCAAGGCGAGGTACTCCTACGGATGAAGCCCTATCCCAACAGTTGTTCTATCTGATCCTGTAACTCCCTAATTTATTTTCGAAGCCATACGGTAAGGCGCACGTGCTATCGGATGAGTGACCAGTGTCAAGTCTATCACAAACTCGATCTATCTACTCGGAGGCAACCCCGGTGTATCCAGAAATACATCAGCAAACTTGCAGATGAACGAAATTGAATCGAGTGGAACCACTACTGCAGAGGTCTCATCCTCTATATAAAATAAGTGGGTGGATGACCCTCCCTCATAACGATGCATAGCCACTACAAACATCTCCTGGACCGGAATGGAGAACACAATACTCCTACTGAAGCAATCAATCGTGTCCCTATACTCGACTAACCAATCCATGCCAATAATGGCGTCGTACTTAGACATACCTAACACTAGCATATCAGCCGATAAAATCAAACTGCCAATCTCTATGCCTACTCCCCGGCATATGAAGAAAATTAGTGACCCACTACTTAATGGTGAATCTACACATGTCACTGTACTCTCTGCCATGCCTAACAACCCAGTGGCCCATGCAAAGCTAGTGGCTATAAAGGAATGTGATGCCCCCATGTCAAATAAGATACGACCCAAAGTACCATGGATATAAAACTTACCCTCCACTGTGGGTGGTTCCTGCGGAACTGTGTCCTAGTGGACGTTATAGACACGTCCATACTATAACTGCCCCTTCTGCATCGAAACTGTGGGCAAAGATGGAATTGGAGTTGTTGCTAGTAAGGCGGCGGGAAAAATGGGTCTCTGGGGCTCCTGGTGAGCACCCTGCTGCCGAGGAACTCTGTTCTTATCGGGGCACTCCTATTTCTTATGGCCAGTCTTGCCACAAGTATAACATATCCCGATGAACTTTCCTCCCCTCTGTCCCTGATAGCCTCGGCTCTGCTGGTCGTGCTAGCCCTGTTGTCCTCCCTGCTACTGGCTTTGCTGATGGCTCTAGTGGCCCTGATTCCAACCCCCATGACCATGCCTGAAACCTCCAGAACGAAACCTCTTAGCTAACTCCCCCTATTGCGAACCCTGCCTCTGACTCTGCTCAACTGGTACCCCACTGGCATTACCTCCACCTATCTTGACCAACTGGTTGGGCTCTCCCCCTTGCTTGCTTCCCTTAGCATGGAAGTGGTTGTCCTGACAATGCTACAAGGCTGCATTCAGAACATTTGTATATGAGTGTAGGGAAAGGTTATCCAAAACCTTCTAGTGTATCCTCCATGTCAAGCCATCCATGAACATCTGAATACGCTTCTCCTCAATAGGCACCTCATCCGGTACCATGTTCGTCAATCACGTGAACTCCCCCTCGTATTTCACAACTGTTCTCCCTTCCTGGGTGAGGTCTAAAAGTTTTCGCCACATCTCAGTCTTGACAGCGGAAGGAAAGTACTTGTGGTCGAACCGCACCCAAAAATCATTGATCGACATCAAAACTCGCTCCTCAGTAGTAGTAGTGGACTCCCACCACTGTAAGGCTGCCACTCTCAGCTTAAAGGTAGCCAACACTTGCATCTGAACCTCACTGCACTCATACATACGAAGGTGTCACTGTATGTTTTTCTTCCACTGACTGGCAATAACCACATCCGAACTGCCCATGAACTCTGGGGGACATGCCCTCTTAAAGGACTCTCTCACTCTTTCCCAAGCAGTGGGAAACGGATGCACCGAAACTGATGCTACTGCCTGAACCTGGGGTGGGTCATGTTGCACCACCGTTAAGGTTGCATTCACTACTTGTTCTACTATCGTGGCAACCTCTTAGTGCACGTCGAGGTGGCATCTGAGACGAGAAGATAAATTTTATTAGTCCACAGTTATTACTAAATCTCAAATAGTTGAAGACGTAATCGCAAAATTAAGATCACAACAGTCCTAAAGATAGGGCTCTATATCAAAGGACGCAAAGATGAAGACATAATAAGCCATACAGATACTTAAGGACTCTAGAATGATGCTCTGATACCACCTGTGACACACCGTCCAATTAAATATAGGGTGATCAGTCCTTTACCAAATTTTAAAACAGGATATACGGTCGGTTCATTCTTAGCATCATTGTCGAAAATAATATAATCCATATTAATCACCTATAATATAATTAAGCTATGTGTCAAAACATTTTCCCTTTTTAATAACACCATTTAACCACAACATTCCAAAAGTAAATTATAAACCATTCACCATACATAGGAATAATAAGGGCTGAACAAGAATTTAATACGGAAATAAATAAGACTGGGTAAAACCTCTCAGTTCAAAACTCCAAACCATGAAAGAAACTAAATACAATGTCTCTGATAAAAGACTGGAAGCGGGAGACACATGCCCTAAATAGGAAGTCTAAGAGAAACTGAATGAAAAGAATAGATTGTGTCTACTGCAAGGACCTACAACTTCCATATTAGTTGCAGCACGTCTGTCAATCCAATCGCTAATTTTGGTACCCCTGTGGCTGAGCACCTGGTATAATATATATATACAGAAAAAGAGATAAGAGATGCAATAAACGGGTCAAAACCTGAGGTTTAAAAATGATTTAGCAAGTATTTAAAACTGGTTCTTAAAACAAGTCTTATACGCATGTTAGGTATCGAACTCTCACATAAGCTTCTCACCTCTCATTTATTGTGCACGTCTAACGTACATCTAATTTTCCCTTAGTTATACCACCCAGTCTAACTAGTCTGAAGTCATTCTAATAGTATCTATACTCACCAGTAGTATACCCGTATCGCCCATACAATACGCTTTCAAATTAGCCTATGTCGAATAGCTAATTAATATGTTTTCTCGTTTTCATAATAAATTAATTATACTGTTAGGATTTATTTTATATATCAACATTTTCATCTCTACTAACTATACACAGTAGAATGATTCACAAGTTTACGTATATATACATATAGTCACATCTTACCTATATATATATATATATATATATATATTCTAATACTGTTCCCCCGGGCTAACACCCATTAGCGCAACTAAGCATAATAATACTGCACCCCCGAATTATAATCCATTAGTGCACCTGTAACCATAATCTTGTACCCCCGGGTTATCACCCATTAGTACACTTATAATAATAATCTTATACCCTTGGGTTACCACCAATTAGTACACTTAACAACGGAATCCCTCCACCCCCGAGTTATCACTCATTAGTGAACCTAACAATAAGATTCTTGCACCCTCAGGTTATCACCCATTAGTGCTCTTAACAATCATATCACATAATAGGAATACAAACATCCTATTATAATTTATAGGTATTTCTCCATCCTACATATACACTCCTCATACGTATTTTAATCTCAACACTATGTATAGTATAAATATTTAGATTACTATCTCTCTCGTAATCACCAAGGTACATTCTCTCTCTATACCAAAATGATTAAAGTATTAAGCCTCACATACTTTTCTCGAAATCCTTTCGTGTTTAAGCTTATTATCGGACACTTTCTCTCACTCCAAGAACCCGGTAAACCCAAATTTGGACTCAAAGAAAATTCCCAAAAATTCCCTCCGTTGCTCGAACCAGATGGTAAGTCGTTTGAACGACTGCCACGTGTCATTCGAGCGACTTCGCACGAGATGCCATCTCGCTCGAACGACTTCTCGCGAGATTTCACTGTTTGTCTTCCTGTCCAGATTTCCAGCGTTTTTCACCATTTTAGAACCTACAAACCTCTAAGATTCAATCCCCAACACCTCATCATCAATAACCATAAACACATAACATATTATAAGTAATTCCTAACATCCTAGGATCCTTAATTCGTCATTAATTGTTATAATTATATAAAAACCCCAAATTTATTCACATGAACCTTAGTTTCCATAATTTCAATTAAAGAACTTAATCAACCCAGATTCGTTCCCCAATACATGATTAAATTTCATATTTTAACCTCTACATACGTGAAGGAATATCAGCAACTAATTAACCCAATCTCAATTCATCATTTAAACTCCAATTTTCACCCAATTAACATGTAATCAATGGTTAATTTCACCTACTCTAACATGAGTATGATTATTGCTAAAGAAAACAAGTAATAAGCACTTGCCTTAAATCGAAGGTCATAATTATTTGGTGATGTTATTATAAACGCGTTCCTCTCTTCTCGATCTACGAGTTGGTGGTCACGGTTGTGCAAGGTGGTGCTAATTGAGCCTTCCCTCTTGGAAATTGGTTCTCCCTCACACCCTCTGTGGACGTTCTTGATTTTTGTATATCTTAACCCTAATGGAACTCCCATAGCTGATATAATTATTCTCAAATTTTCGTTCATTTAATTTTCCCAAAAGTTCAAACTACAAAACTACCCCTACGGGGTGCCGGTTTGGCCTAAAATCTCTCGGAGTCCAAATAAAATACCCGGGTATAGTTTTTTGACTATTTTGACCCTCTCGGACTCAAAGGCGCACTCGAAATCACCATACTAGTTACATAAAAATAATTAATCTTTATATTCCATTCAATTAGTCCCGACACGACTCACACGTGTGTCAGACTTAAATTACCAAACTATCGTATTATTCCCTCTTGACAATTTATTAAAGTGTATAGTTCAATATTACATATCACACGGTAATATTAACTCAATAAGTATTAACCCTTGGCACGCTAGTTAATATTTATTTTTAAATCCGGATTAATTAAAAACTAAATTCTCACATTTTAATTCAATTAATCCCACTATAATAATTACTCCCATAATTATTTAAATCATAAAAAATATGGGGTATTACAACTTCTCATAATTACTATAAAGATTCCCAATCGATAAACTCAAACGAAACCGAACGAAACTCACTCCAAAAAAATCCCCCAAAACAACCCTGTTTCCGAATCGATTCGGGCCCAATCTGAATCGATTCAGTCACCGAAGCGATTCGGCCTCCAAGGGGAATCGATTCGGGTCATAAGACGTGGGCTTCTGTCTCAGGATGAATCCATTCGGTTTGGGTTCGAATCAATTCGGTCACTCAAACCTGGGCACCTGCAACATTTCGAATCGATTCGGTAAGGGGCCGAATCGATTCGGCCTATCAGAAGTCACGAAAATGGCTAGTTTTCTCAAAAGCCAAAAATCCCAAAAATTATATATATCATCTTCTCTTCATTTATCATCAACCCCAACCATATATATATAACACTAATACTCATCAAATAACACACCTCAACTAATTTATAACCTCAAATCCATTATGTACACAATAAATCTAAGATTTTACCCAAAATCTAGGTTTTGACATTTTAATCCAAAATTCACAATTTTATCCACAAATCATGAAATAAAAGATGCACAACAATTATTTAGCAAGTTTAATCACTTGCCTCAAATTTGTAGAGTCTGATTCGTCCTCGAAATCGCGTAGTGTTCGGAGATCCCAAGCTTTATATCTTTCTCTTCTTATTTTCTTCTTCTCTTTCTTTCTCTCTTTCTTTCCCTTTATCTCTAAGGAGATTTGTTCTCCCGTAGGCTTAATAAGCCTTATCTCCCAAAATACACAACTTTAAATGATAATGCACACTTTAAATGAATCGATCACTTTAATTTGAGCCAAACGGACTTAAAAATAGTTTGGAACCTAAATAAGCCCCAAGTACAATCATTTTGACTATCTCGACCCTTCCGAAAATAACCGCACCCTCGGAATCGTCGTTCGAATCACTTTCTAACATCTTCAAATTTTTTACCTCAAATGCCAATTGAATTATTCTCCAATTAAAATAATATTTATTTCTCCCAAAAATAAATCAATTATTGTCCCAAAAATCTCGGGATATTACATTGTTCTTCGTACAAGAGGCTCATTTCTTATCTCTTTCCTCGTGTCTTCAAGAGAGGGGGATTGGATAAGACGTTATGTAAGAGGAGAGAAAGTGTTGTAATATTGGTTGCGCAAGTCTTTGTGGACGGCATAATATTTGGATCCACGTACTACCGACATGCTCATACTTTTGAAGAAGAGATGAAGTGCGAGTTTAAGATAAAAATGGTTGGGGAGATTACGTTCTTCTTAGGTCTTTAGGTGCATTATCTTGAGGATGGAATATTCATATCTCAATCCAAATATGCTAGGGAAATAGTGAAGAAGTTTAGTTTAGATTCCACTAAGAACTCATGCACCCCTATGAGTACGACTATTCTTAGAAAATATGATTTAGGCAAGGATGTAGAGCAAACCCTTTCTAGGATCATGATTGGTAATCTTCTTTACTTGATAACTAGCTATCCCAATATTTCCTTTAGCTTTGGAGTCTGTGCACGATACCAAGCGTTCCCGAAAGAGTCTAACGTCTCGCACTTAAACGTATCATCAAATCAGTGGCACTATTTTCTATGGTATTTGGTATTCCTTTGGTACTGATGATTATTTGTCTGCCTATTCGGATGCCGATTGAACTGGTGGTATTGATGGTTATAGGAGAACCTCGGGTGGGTGTTTTTAATTTGGGAGTGATCTCGTCTCCGGGTTGCGTAAGAAGAAAAACTCCAACTCTTTGTCCATGGCGAAGGATGAGTATATCCATCGGGAATTATTCCACACAACTCTTATGGATGATAAAAATATTGAAAGATTATGGGATTTTCCAACGCACGATGACTATTTTGTGTGATAATATGAGTGCAATTCATGTATCCCACAATCCGATCCAATATTACTACACAAAGGGCATTAGGATACATGAGCATTTTATTCATGATCTCCTTGAGGAGAAGGTCCTTGATCTTTGTGAGCATCGAACATCAATCAACCGATATATTCACAAAACCTTTAGATGCACTTAGATTCGAGAATCTTATGCTATCTGTGGGTATTTTCTCCATTACTTGAGTTCAGGTACTTTATCTAGTGTAGGATTATTTTCATCTTCATATCATATATCTCTATTGCAAGAGTGTATTTTTATCCTTTTTCTTTTGATATATATATATATATATATATATATATATATATAATTTGAAATTTTGAAAAATATTTTATTTTTGATAAATGTTTTTAAAAAAAAATGATTTTTGTATTTTCATTTTTCACCATATATGGATGTGCATTTAAGGTATTCGGATTACCCCTACATTCCATCCATTCACATGACCTTTTCATGTTGTTTGAGACATGGATTCATTTCTTTAGTGTATTTAATAATGTGTGGATAGCATTTCATTGATCGTTGATGATTCCTTTCATCGTGCTAGACTCTCTATGACCTATATTGCACATGTGCATAGACTTTTTTAACATTATACTTTCTTATCATCTGTCGAATATGGTTTTCTCATCCCAATCATGCTTAACAACGAGCCAAATGTGAATAGAGAGAAGACGGGCTTGTAAGAATCATTGTTCGAATTTCATTTCCTTAAAAATATTATTATATGTTAAGCAAAGAAAATGGGCTACGAAAGAGAAAACTTCTATTTGCGTTAAAATCCACCATTTGAAAAAGATCCTAAAATATTAACGACACACAAAAATAGAAGTGCCAAGGCCAATTTCATTTTACTCATTGATGCTTAAATACATATGAGCATTATGATATCTTCAAAAATATTCGAGAGCGAATTTTTCGATATGTGATATTTTGAGGGCATTATATAGTAAAACATCAATGGGTTTGTACATTAAACTCTCTTGAAAAGCATTAAATATTTTGACATTATTGATTTGAGAATCATTTAAATTCATGACATATTTCATAATCGAGCCAATTTAATTTTGTTTAACATTTTTACACCTAAGGTTGAAATTGAGTTCTTTCTTTAGAAGTATCTCACTGACTCCGTGCACCTGTGTTATGAATGCCTATGGAAAATGTTCATATAATTACATTCCGTTTTCACGATTCGGATAATTTAGTGTTATTCCATGGTAATATGAATTTTTCACCAATATGTACTTTTTCTACGTATACTTATTTTACTTGAATTTTTTTTTTATTCTGAAAGGCTTTCATCTTCGGGATCTATTTTTCTGGATTCTTTTTAAAACCTCATCGCTTATTCTTAATTGATTATTTTTGCGATGTCATTTCATTTGTGATTAGGTGATGCTATTATTCGTGCTTAGTTTCTTACCCTTTGTCAATTACGGAAAAAAATGGGGAGAATAAATTGAAAGAGAGTTTATTTTCTCTTTAAACTTGTATGCATCATAGTATTCTTTTATTTTATGTGTGTGGTCTCTTACGCTTTGATGATTATCTCATGGACTAAACAAGATGAAGAATTTCAGTCGAAGACAAAGTTTCAAATGTTGTTCCGTTTTTAAGTTTGGGAGGACATAAGAATACATTATCTTGGGGTTTTATTGCAATTTGAATTTCATTTTTTTATTTTGTACCAGAATAGCCATATGGGGAGATTTGTAAGAGAAAGAATTCATAATTTCTTATAGCTTAGGTATTTTGTCATATCCCATTACAAACAAAAGTTTCAAGTTGAACACTACATCCGCTTTTGTCTCCATGATCATTTGATGACATGTTAGTGACTAAGCGTCGTTTTTTAATTTCAATCCATTGAATTTATGATGAATTTTTTTTGGAGGTAAATGAATTTGTGGATTTTATTTGTTAGTCAAATTATATTTTGTAATGTTTGTTTTTATTCGAGGCAATTTCTTACAAAATGATTTTTGAAAATAAATTCTTTATTTTTAATGTCATTCAAACAAGATGTATATCTCATTAGAAGGATATTCCATTTTCATTGGAACGAGCTTCAAATGATCACCTAATGATTTGTCTCTGTTTAATAGAATCGATCGTACTAGAAGGTTGTTAGAAGGACGATCAAAGGAGAATGGGTTATCATTCGAACAAAATTTACCTTTTTACGACGAAATAACTATTTTCGTTTGAACAAGATCCTATTCTCATTCGAACGAAGGCATCGCCTCAAAAAATATGTTTTTCGTATATAAACCTATTTTGATATGGTTTACTTAAGACTTTTGGTGAAAATGAATTCTCAATATCTATTCCAAAAGTGTTCATCTTTTGTTTATAAAAATAAGTTTTTACTTTCCAAATCACTTCATCCCATAGAATAATTGGTTGAGTTTCAAACCTTAGTTACCAAATACTATAACAAACCTTTGTAGCATTTTACTCGACTATTGAGATGTGGAGTCGAGGCTCAATGGATGAACAAGAAAGGGTCATGAATCCTGAGGCTCATCATTGGATACCAATGAAAGATCGCTTCTTGTGGACAGTGTTAGACTGTACCCTATATGTAGAAGAACTGAAGACCTGTGCATTATACTTAGTGGTTCTCTAAGAAATTTGTAAGTCATTAAGTTTATCAGTTTCTGATATAGTGTTGACATCTAGGTTTTCCCCAGAAGGGATTTTTTCCCCAAATTCTTCTTCGCATGTTTGGTTTGATTGTTTGGTTTCAAGATAATTAATTTGGACTTTATCTTGCATGCGCACCTAATTATCAATCAAGATAAAATTTAGATGAAAATTAAATTTGTGTGTGCATAACCTAATATATGGACTATCCATACAAACCCACTTTCTCATATCTTACATTATCTTATATATTATTTTATCTCCCATTATCTTATTTTTGTATTCTATCACTCATTCTCTTATTTTATTACACTAAGTCCCATCTTTACAAATATTCCTCGGATACCCTATAAAAAGGACCTTTGGAAGACAATTTGAGAGAGAAGTGTTTGGACAATATTTTTAACATAAGAGAAATAAGCTTGGAGAGAATTTTGAGGAGCACTAAATATACTATACCTTGTGTTTTATTTTTGAGTGTTTGTGAGACATTTTTTCTACAAGTTTAGGCGTAACTTTTTGTATTGGCACTCTAGTTTTGGACTCCAATTTTTGTTAGTTGGTTTCATTAATGAGAATTATTATTCATCTTACAATATTTATATTTAGCTTATAATTCTACCCTAGTGTCATTACTAGGACTACAAAAATTTATCATGATTAATTAATATTATATGTTTAGTTTAATTTCATTATAATTTTCGTATATTTCAATTGAAATAAAAATTCGATATTCAGTTAAAACGATACCGGAGTGTGTTTTAGACATTCAAAATTGTTTGATAATTCATATTTTAAGAATTTAATTGTGTGATTTTTGATGGGTTACACTTATTAAATTGTTTGATATCTCATGCTTATACACAACGTTAAAACTTAAAATTGGTAATTTCCAAGGGAATAAGGATTTAAGTGACTAAAATTACAGACGTTAAATATTTTACAAACATTTACTGTTATATTTTCTAAAATGTATGCGATGAGAGTCGGTGTATTTTGAGTTATAAATTTGGAATACAAAATTATATTTAATGTTTAATATTCATTAATAGTGATAAACGGATCCAAAGTCATAGTTTTCTGTCATTCTTAATTACATATTCCGTGTTTGTACTTGTTATACCATAAATGGATAAACGGATCCAGACATTTTGGCACCTGAGGGGACAGGACCTAACGTCCCACAATCACTTCTTCCCTTAGGTCAATCGGATATGACGATGAGAAATCCTTCTCTAAGGAAAGTCCTAGTGTGCTGGAGTGGGTAAGAAGAGGATATTCTCTTGATTGTTTAGGCCTGCATCAAACGAGGTATCAGCAATTGACAACTCCCAAAGAATATAACGCGCATCAGGAAAAATTAGCTCAGTCTATCATCAGAGGATCAAAACACACGGACAAATTCATAATGAGCATGATAAGATCGACCCAAGATAATCAAACTTCCTAGGAAGAGATCTCGTCTAAAATCTGAGGCCGAACAGTCAAGTCCATTGTAAGAAAGGCCAAGTAAGAGGATCAAACCTGGAATGAATCCATCCAGTAACTCGAAGATCATTTGGGTAAATGATCAGATCCAAGAACCCCCCTACATGAGGACTTTGAGAAAGTATCACCCTTCATTCAATCGATATTCTGTTATTTTACGCTAGTGAAATTCAAGCCACCAGTCATTACAATGAGATATGATGGAAAAATCTATCCCGTTTTTCATGTAAAGTAGTATTAGAGTGTTGTTGATATCTACCCCATCCCAGATGAAATGAATTGTCGAGCATTATCTAGTACGATCATTAGTTCAGATCAAATCTATTATAACAGCTTGCCACGAGGGCAGATCTCCAGCTCTTAATAATTGGCCGATCTCTTTATCAGTAATTTCCATTTTGGGGCCAAGCCTGATAAGAGAGTTTCCCATTTCCTCAACGTACGAAAAAATCCAATGAGACCACGCGTGATTTATTACTCATTTTAATAATGAGAAGCTTGAGTTAGTAGATTATAATGAGTAAACCACCATAACCACACCGATGAGTGGGTTACAATCAAAAAACAGATTTTGGGTGTTGGATAAGGAGCCAAACAAAATAATGACAAAACTCTTGGTCAAGGATGTAAAATCATGAATGATGAGGAGGCCATGGAAGACAAGGAATCGAATCATCTGAATGTTGTTTCTAGTAAGAGGAATGTGAAGAAAGATCAGAAAGATAAAAACTCGAGAAGACAAAAAAGTGCGACGAGTACACCCCTTAACCATTGGCATCAACCACGTCCTCAAGGATATTAGAGGAATCGAGTACCTCATATGGCCTTGAAATATCAAAACACCTACTAATCGGCATTACAAGAGCAAATATTATGAGTTTTAAAAGGACCTCGTCCACAATATAGACATCTTCATCGCTCTTAAGAACAAAATTTAGGGTTTAATAAAAAAAGGCAAACTATACATGTACATTGATGAAGATGGATAGGAGGTTCGGACGAGAGTAAAGGCATAAGATGATCAAAGTCCCTCTGTAGAAAGGTAGATGAGAAGAAAAGAGGGTGATATAAAGACTCAAAAGAAGAACCAAATCTTCCAAAAAAGATAAAGGAACCAGTTCATGAGGTCAAGATGATCTCCTTTGGATTCCATTTCATTACTGGTGGAGATGATGGATGAGTAGATAATTTGGAAGAAAGAAAAGCTTATCTGAACGAGGTGAAGGCTTATGAACATATCGGGCAGATCAACCTGACAATAAACGTTGATACTCACCCTACAAAATGCATATTCTTGTCGTATTGTGTACTTCCCCATCTTTTTCTTAGTTGGCAGGTGAGCGCAGATTTGAGTGCTATGGACCAATTGGGATGATTTTAGCGAGGATTATTTGGGAAAATTTTTTAATACAAGAGACGAGAAGACTTGTATTTATTTTTATGTATAGATCATTTGGAGATTTATTCTATTTTCAAGATAGTTGGATTGTTGTAATTATTTCGAGAGATTTGTTGTATTAATTTGAAGATGAGAATAGTGGAATCTTGTTTTATTGTGGGATTTAGATGCTCTATACCTTGTTATTTGTGGATTAGTTTAGTTTTATCGATAGTAGCGCTCCGATCGCTCTCCCCGGGTGGGCGGGGTGTTACAGAATGGTATCAGAGCTTAGGTTATACGACCACCCTCGGGTCTTGGGTTTTTGGGTCTGTTGCATTTTTGTGGCGCGTATTTTTAGAGATAGAAATTTTTAGAGAATCGTTTTGCGTTAGGCATCTAGATTAGATGTGAGGAAATTATTATTTTGGAGACGAGATTATTTTTAGAGATTGTTGGCCTGATTTTTGAGAGTTAGGTATTCGGCGCATTTCGAGGGCGAAATTCCATTGTTAGTGGGGAAGTGTAACAACCCGCGTAATTTTGGGGGTATTTTCGAAATTAAGAGGAAAAATAAATTTTGAGATAAAATTATTTTTATTGCTCAAATATGTTGGCTTTTATTTTTAAAGATGAGAATTTCAAACGGTTTCGAAATCGGAATTAAAATTGAGTTTTAATTGAATTTTTATTATTTAGAAGAGTCCTCAAAATATAAAACTCTCCAAGAGTCCTCAAAACTCTCTAGTAAAAATAATATTTTTAGAAATCCGACCGTTCGATCAAGCTGAATTTTTGTCAGAAGTCCTGTCTCGCCGTTCGCTACAACATAATAAAATTTCAAGTGATTCCAATGGTCCGATCGTCCGGAATAAAAATTTTAGTGTTTGTATCTGATTAGAACTCTTTTCTTAATCAAACACTTAATCCTTTATATATCAACTAATTCGTGGCTTGTCTTTTCAAATCACTTTTTCTTAAACTTTTCAACCAGAAGACCTCTCCAAAATTACTCCCTTTCATATACAAACCATAGCCCCAAACTTATTCAAGATTTCAACCTTAGATTAGAAGGCTTATTTGGTGTTTTCTCGAGTTTGGGCTACAACGAGATTTGATTATTTTTGCGAGAGGAATGTGATGGTGTGATTAGATTTTGAGGCTGAATTATGCGATGATTCATGTGATGATTTTGAGGTATGGGGTTTTACACAATATGCTCCTGAAATCTCGTGAGTGTTTATTCCGTTGAATTCTTGTTAATTGAATTCATATTTTGAATTGTTAAATTCTTGGAAATCTGGAAAAATAATTGTTGGAATTATTTTCATTCATGAGGTATTATTCATGTTGTTTTGAGCACGCTGTCATGAGATTTTAATATGGCACTGATGTTGGGCACCCGTCAAGACTCCTTTTCCGGCTACTTGATAAAGTATGGCGCGGTATGGTGAGGCCTGGTGACTCCGGTTAATGTGTTGTTGAGAAATTTATTGATAAAATGCTATTGAGATTTGCATTATTTGATTTGAGTATTCGTAGTCGTATTGTTGCGCTTTGTTCATCGCTAACATCTTTGTTGAGCATATTCCTGTCGTATTGTGTACTTCCCCATCTTTTTCTTAGTTGGCAGGTGAGCACGGATTTGAGTGCTATGGACCAATTGGGATGATTTTAGCGAGGATTATTTGGGAAGAATTTTTAATACAAGAGATGAGAAGACTTGTATTTATTTTGATGTATAGAGCATTTGGAGATTTATTCTATTTTCGAGATAGTTGGATTGTTGTAATTATTTCGAGAGATTTGTTGTATTAATTTGAAGATGAGAATAGTGGTTTCTTGTTTTATTGTGGGATTTAGATGCTCTATACCTTGTTATTTGTGGATTAGTTTAGTTTTATCGATAGTAGCGCTCCGATCGCTCTCCCCGGGCGGGCGGGGTGTTACAGGTGAACAAAGATCGTCTAATTATTGGGTTTATTAAGGATGATTTATATGGAGTCTGGTATTCTCATGACGACCATCTAGTCACCACCATGATGGTCCATAAAAGCAAAGTATCTAGTATCCTCATTGATAATGCCAACTCAGTGAACATTGTGTTCTATAATTTCCTCTAAATGATGAAGCTTTGTGACAGCAAGCTAGTGGCCTATCATCGCCATTTGATCAGCTTCTCGAGTGAGAAAATGTACCCTTTGGGAACAGTTGAGTTGAAGGTTATAGTAGGCACCTGGACGACGTGCCGAAAAGAAAATGTGTCCTTCGTCGTCCTAAATAAAAATGTTCTTTTGGACAATAACATTATTCTCAGCAGAGTTGGAATGAAAACATTTGAAGTCATCCATCTACAGTTCATCAGTGTTTAAAATTCCCAACCCACAATGGAGTAAGTGTGGTCAAGGGGAACCAAGTTAAGGCTCAAGAGTGCTACTATACTTCGAATGACCAGGAGGAACATAAGAAGATAACTATGACCTAACAAATTGAAATGATAGACCCACGGGATGAGGAGAAGATGGTCAAGGGACAAGTAGTTAAGGAGATCGAATCTATCATATTCTATAACGAACACCCAGAGCAGACTGTCTAGATTGGCTCATCCCTAAAAACAAAACTCAATAAAGACTTGGTTAACTTCCTTAGACAACAAAAGAACGTGTTTGTAGAGGGGTGTCTACCTATAAAAAAGTAAAAATATTATTTTATTAGAAATACTGAGAAGAAACCCAGGGTCCCGACAGAAACTCATATTGAGAAGGAACCCCCCGGGGTCCCGGTAGAAACTCATATTGAGCAGGAACCCCCCGGGGTCCCGACAGAAACTCATATTGGGCAGGAACCCCCCAGGGTCCCGGCAGAAACTTGTATTAAGAAGAAACCCAAGGTCCCGACAGAAACTCATATTGAGCAGGAACCCCCCCGGGTCCCGATAGAAACTCATATTGAGCAGGAACCCCCCCGGGGTCCCGGTAGAAACTCATATCCAGCAGGAACCCCAAGTGCCACTGCAAGTATCAGCGCCGCTACAAGTGTCAACGACGTTGCAAGTGTCAGCGCCGCTGCAAGTGCCAACGCCGCTGCAAGTGTCGGCGTCGCTTCAAGTACCAGCGCCGATACAAGGGTCAGCGCCGCCGCAAGTGTCGGCGCCACTGCAAGTGTCAGCGCCACTCCAAGTGCCTGCGCAGGTCGAAGTGCCAGCGCCACATCAAGTATTAGCACCACTTCAAGCGTCAGCGCCGCTTCAAGTGTCAGCTCCACTTTAAGCGTCAGCGCCACTTCGAGCGTCGGCGCCACTCCGAGCGCCGGCGCCGGGACAAGGGCCGGCGCCGCCTCACATGTCAGCGTCGATTCAAGCATCAGCGCTACCTCAGGCGTCAGCGCCACTTCAAGCGTCAACGCCACTTCGAGCGTCGCTGCCTCACATGTCAGTGCCGGTTCAAGCATCAGCGCTACCTCAGGCGTCAGCGCCACTTCAAGCGTCAATGCCACTTCGAGCGTCGGCGCCGCGACAAGGGTCGGCGTCGCCTCACATGTCAGTGCTGGTTCAAGCATCAGCGCTACCTCAGGCGTCAGCACCACTTCAAGCGTTAGCGCCACTTCGAGCGACGACGCCACTCCGAGCGTCGGCACCGCGATAAGGGTCGGTGCCGATTCGAGCGTCGGCGCCACTTCGAGCGTCGGTGCCGCGATAAGGGTCGACGCCGCGATACATATCAGCGCCGGTTCAAGCATCAGCGCTACCTCAGGCGTCATCGCCACTTCAAGCGTCAGCGCCTCTTCGAGCGTCGGCGCCGGGACAAGGGTCGGCGCCGCCTCACATGTCAGCACCGATTCAAGCATCAGCGCTACCTCAGGCGTCAGCGCCACTTCAAGCGTCAACGCCACTTCGAGCGTCGGTGCCACTCCGAGCGTCGACACCGCGACAAGGGTCGGCGCCGCCTCACAGGCCAGCACCGCTTTGAGCGCCAGCGCCACTTTGAGCGTCGGCGCCATGACAAAGGTCGACGTCGCTTCAAGCGTCGATGCCACGACAAAGGTCGACGCCGCCTCACATATCAGCGCCAATTCAAGTATCAGCGCTACTTCGAGCGTCGGCGCCGCTTCAAGTGTCGACGCCGCTACAAGCGTCGGCACCACGACGAGGGTCGGAGCCACCTCACATGTCAGCGCAGATTCAAACATCAGCGCCACTTCGAAATCGGCGCCAGGACAAAGGTCAGCACCGTTTCAAGTGCCAGCGCCGCTTCAAGGGCCACTACAATAATGAAAGTTGAGAGAGTCGGCGTCACCGCAAGAGTCAGCGCCACTGCAAGGGTCACTGCAGAAATGTTATTCGAGAAGTGCTGCTACAGGGGTTTCCATCATGAAACGGAAGTCTCTAAATGAACAACATCACTAACACTTTACTTTCTTGTACAGGTTGCCTAGTCGAGCAAGCAGGGCTCGAACAGGCGCGTTGGGACCTCCTGGGAGTTTTGGCTTGCCGGCTGAGGGACAAGGTATGTTGAGCAAGCTCAACCAGTTAGCACTATAGGATTGAGAGAATACTAGTAAGAGACCCTAGAGTCACCCAATCCTCACACACCTCACACTTAGTCACAAGTGAAGTGAGAATCCAAAGGGCTGGCTGTTTACAAGAAAAGAACTATTTATAAAATGATTTTAGAGGAGAGGGTCCTCTAAACCCCTCTCAAGAAAAATGATTTTAGAAGGGGGTCCTTGAGACCCCCCTCAAGCTTGCAAATATTTTAGAGGAGGTGGTCCTCGAGACCCCCCCTCAAGTTTACAAAGTTTTTATCAAAGTTACCATTTCAAAAGATATTTAGGAAATCAGATATTTTGTTTCCATTAGAAGACATATTTGCTTTTGAACTTTCGTCGGCACTAGAGGGCATCTGCCAGAAGGGACAGGCAGACCTGCCTGCAGGTAGGGACAAATAGTACACTGCAGACTTTGTCCCTCACCAACCCTCTAAGTTTTGGCACCAAAAGTGCCAACCCAGCCTTAGTGCCCAAGTATAAATAGGACCCCTGGGCAAGGTCATAGGGACGGATGGACAATAGAGAAAATTGCACTGTTACTCTGCTAAAATATCACCAGACCTACCTAGTATTCTCTCCCTGCTCATTCTCTTAGTGCTGAGTGCCCTGTTCCTTCACTCCCCACTGACAGCCATCACTCTCAGGTGTTTCCCTTGAGAAAATTGCTATTTTTGTTGTGAAAGTTCATCTTCTTCCAGGGAGTGAGTTGAAGCTTGAGTTCCATTGTTACCAGAAGGAGAAGTTTTCTTCAGAAGTTGCACCAGGAGACCTTGAAGACTTGCAGATAGCGTCCATTGGAGTGGGTCACGCCTCACCCTTTCCAGTTATTCATAGACCCCAGTCTCACTACCCTCCTACATTTGGCGACTCCGCTGGGGAGGTATCCTCATTTCCATGGACAAAGAAGGTTTTAATGTTTCTAAGCAGCTAGTTTTTGAAGACATTCCATCTGTAAATGGAGCTCAAAGAGATAAGTCCACTCAGGTGGATGTGGTGGTGATCGGAGCAAAGGTACCTACTCCTCCGGGAGGTCAGACCAGCTCACCGTTAGCAGCTTCGGTGGCAGAGGCTTATGAGTATGTTTTTTTGAGACTTGGCAAGTTTAAGTCAAGATTGTGTAATACCAACAGCAACCCCCTGGAGGGGCAGCCGTTCCGGCAACGATTCCGGCAGAAGTAGCTCAGCCGCAAAGGACGGCGCTGGAGCAAGTTGTGGCAATAATCAAGTTCACTGACAGAACCCCCAGAACCCTAAGTGTTTGGCGAGAAATTTGGTATGGTCGAGGAACTCCTCTCGCTCAATGATAGCGATAAGGAACCCTTAAGAAAAGAACCCGTGGCAGCAGCAGTTAACGACGAGGGACCCTCGGCAGTGGGTCCCATAGTGGAAATCTCAAAAGGTGCGAAACCTCTAATCCCCAAATCACCAACACAGGATGAACCCACTAACAAAGTGGGTAGCGAGGAACCCGTGGTCAACACCATAATCTCTATAACGCCAACATAGGCGAGACACCCTGGGACGCGGAACCCTCGAAACGATAAGAGGTCGAGACACCCTCACCCAAAATACCAAGTGCCAATGACACTTCCGGCGAGGAACCCACAGTATAAAAAGGGTCTCGCGAAAAAAATTTCAGCAAATAACGCATTTCGCGAAGAACCCCCAGGAGCGTCAACACCCGCGTTACCACACAAGAAACCACCAGTCGGCGTTGAGACCCCCTTCTCGTCGACGTCGAGACCCCCTTCTCATCGACGTCAAGACCCCCAGCTTCTGATGAGGCACCCGCGGACACGACGACAGACCGCGAGGAACCCTTAGTTAAATGGGTAGTCTGCGAAGACGAGACCACCATTTCTCCATGGGTCGAGACACCCATTTTCGTAAAATCCGAAGACGTCGAGACCACCTCCTCTTGAAATAAAAAAACTAGGGGTCGAGACCCCCCCCCCTCTCCAAACAAAGCTCCACCAGGCGGGGAACCCTTGGGTCAACACCTCGCACGAGGAGCCCACAAATAAAGAAGTCTTAAATTTCGAGGAACTCAAGGGCAGTAACCAATGCGCGAAGAACCGCTTGCACGGTAAAGGTTCAAAGTTGCGCTAGGTAAAGAGAGAGCAGCGACGCCCGAGGTGGCGCCGATAAAAAAAAAATTATGGTGTCCGGGTAACTCTCTAACAAAGAAAGTGGAGGTGGATGACTCATCCTCGAATGCACCTTAGAAAAGACTCTACTCACTTGTAGAATATGGATGCTCGACAACCTTGTTCAGACATATCTTGTGCCATATCAGCTAAGTACACTGCCTTACTTTATTACTTGTTGAATATGCTCATTTCACAAGTCTTGATCCATATTTTACTAGCATTTCATATATATGCTAAGTGATTTAGTTGATAAAGAAAATCACACACGATTTCTCGAAATGATAAGTAATAAAAGATGAAAAAATTATACTTATTAATTTTAGTTATTATTTTTATCAAAAATTGTGTGGAGAAGTCGTGTTGTTTATAAACAGCTACAACTAGCATTGATAGGGCTAACAAGTGTTGTGCTGCCCTCTTTAGGCCTTAGGAACCTACTTGCCATGTGTTATTTGTAGTAGTCTTGATAAGGAAGAACACTTTTTTTGTTACTATATTCAAATTATAATGGTTCTTATGTGGGTTCCTCGTTAGAACCCATAAATACAAAATGACACAGTAATATCATCAGATCCAAAAGATCACAGGGTGATTTGCTCGAGCTATACTGCTCAAATCAGTTTTGTTTCTCATTTAAAAAAAATATATAAATAATAATGTACTTATATCAGAGGGGGTTGCTCGCCCCATGTTTGTGGAATAATATAGAAGGGTTGCTCGCCCCATGCTCAAAACATGAAGCAGACATGTGGACTCCCTCGTTTGAGTATTATATATACGTGCCAACAAAAAAAAATACACGAGGAACCCCTCAAGTAATTGGCTTCCAACAGAAATCTACACGAGAACCCCTCCAACACAAAAAAAAAATATACACGAGGAACCCCTCGAGTAGTAGTTTTAATTTATTAAAAAATAAATTGGCTTGCAACGCTGCTGCTGGTCAAAAATCAGAAATGCCGTCTCAAGACCGGTTGCTTGAAATCACACACTAAACTCTAGGACTAGATTTCACCAACAATGCTAAAGTGATCTTAGAATCTTCATTTGGTTGTTCGCCAACCACTAAAGTCTGACTTGGTGTTCCTCGTTCTTAACAGTAACTGAAAAAAAAAATAATAACAAAAAACTTATGGTCAAATTTCAGTCATTAGAACAGAAACGAAAAAATATGAGCAGGTTAAGATCACGAACCTCTCGCCCTAGAATTTTAACCCCTGCCTCCTCGAAACTTCGTTGGAGGGTTTTGGTTTGACGCAACCAGAATGGTCAGCCCTAGCGTCGGTAGAGATCTACCATAATGTGGAGCGAGCATGGCCTTTCAGTTTCCGTCTCCATCTCACCAACAAGACCAGAATTGAAGGCAACTCAAATTAGATTAACTTTTGATTACAGATCTCGTATATCAGAGAATGACACGAGCATATCTCGTCTTGCCTCTTCCTTGTGTTTCAGAGTAGAAATCGTATCTTGTCTAACTATCAGGTGAAAGAGGGGACGAGAGGGTTTCTCAGGTGTAATAAAAAAAAACACAATAAAAGAAAAAATAGGGTTGTTCCCAATAAGGTACAAAGACGGGTCTCTCTCCTGCTTCGAGTAAAAATAGAGTTCCCAACGTTATTTTTACAGAGATAAAAAAAATGGGGGTGTTCCCAATGAGATACAAAGATGGGTCTCTCTCTTATCTCTCTCGTCTCATACATGTTTTCAGCATACTTTATCAAAATAAAACTGATCGAAGTAAAGGGTTTCTCGAATATAACCTTGCGTTTTTATCTTTTAACGAGGGAGACATGATATAGATAATTTTTTGTCATGTGCCACCTATCTAAGAGAGTTCACCTACGAGGAACCATTTTTTTTGGGTCAAGGAAGTTGCCATGCTCGAAACAAAAATTAGATTGGCATACTTTTTGCTTGTTGCTCGAAGTACAAACGAGATAGTTCACACAATGTTAAAGTACTTTGTGTTGGACAAAATAATTGATATAATAATATTATAATTATTTTTATTATTATTATTATTATTATTCGAATAATTGAGATACTTTGGGATTTTTTTTTGAGTTGTATCCTCAAAATAGTTTGCGTGATTCACTTCACATACAGTTATATGAGTTGTTTTTAAAATAGCGCATAAAATAATATTTGTCCAAGTATATACCCCAAGTAAATCGATCATATTCCCAGACTTGTTTACTCAAAATAGTTTGTGTGATTAATATCACATTTCATTAATGACAAACATCTTAAATAAGGGTAATGACAATGTGAAGAAAGAGAAGATCTCTTAATCCTTCACTCGAACATGTGTACCCCAAGTTTTAAAAGTATAAATGACTTTGAAAGTATCTATTACTATACCACGGGTATTATTTTTAGTCATATTAATTGTTTGAAGATGTTCACTATTGATACACAGTTCAAAAAGTAATGTTGTGCAATTAAGAGATCATAGTTGCTTTAGTGAAAACTTTATTCTCTCGCGTGCTTGGATTCGAGCAGTGGGGCTAGTAAGCAGATATATAAAGCTTTGATAAAAAAATTCAAGTTTCAGATTGACTTTATGTATGCTTGATTCCAATATGCTCCATGAGGACTTTTTTTCACTCAGATGGAAAGACAAAATCTAAGTATGAGGTATCAACTATACTTTCTTAGCACCGGTTTTTTGCTTATGAAATGTCAAGTTACTTTATATAGGCCATGGTGCCTCCTAGTGCATTTTCTTTTTAGTATTTCTCCACCTAGCAGAATGATACAATAAGCGTGAGAACACAAAATTATTTACAATAGGTGTAAATAAAAGTATAAAACAAATAAGGTACAACAGTTTAGTACCTAAATCTCTAAGGGCACCGAAGCGCTCACACTCTTGAGCAAGTGCAAAATATAAATATAAGGTGCGCCAGTTGACCACCTTAGGCTCCAAGGGCACCGGAGCGATCATAATCTTGAGCAAGTGAGAAATATACATATAAATATAAGGTACGACAGTTTAGTACCAAAGGCTCCAAGGGCATCGGAGCGCTCATAATATTGAGCAATTGCCAAATATAAGTATATGTGCGACAGTTTAGCACCTAAGGCTCCAAGGGCACCGGAGCGCTCACAGTCATGAGCAAGTGCCAAGTATAAATATAAGGTACGACAGTTTAGTACCAAAGGCTCCAAGGGCATCGGAGCGCTCATAATATTGAGCAATTGCCAAGTATAAGTATATGTGCGACAGTTTAGCACCTAAGGCTCCAAGGGCACCGGAGCGCTCACAGTCATGAGCAAGTGCCAAGTATAAATATAATGTGCGCCAGTTGAGCACCTAAGGCTCTAAGGGCATCGAAGCGCTCACAGTCTTGAGCAAGTGCCAAGTATAAATATAAGGTGCGCCAGTTTAGCACATAAGGCTCCAAGGGCACCGGAGCGCTCACAGTCATGAGCAAGTGCCAAGTATAAATATAAGGTGCGCCAGTTTAGCACCTAAGGCTCCAAGGGCACCGGAGCGCTCACAGTCATGAGCAAGTGCCAAGTATAAATATAAGGTACGACAGTTTAGTACCAAAGGCTCCAAGGGCATCGGAGCGCTCATAATATTGAGCAATTGCCAAGTATAAGTATATGTGCGACAGTTTAGCACCTAAGGCTCCAAGGGCACCGGAGCGCTCATAGTTATGAGCAAGTGCCAAGTATAAATATAAGGTGCGCCAGTTGAGGACCTAAGGCTCTAAGGGCATCGGAGCGCTCACAGTCTTGAGAAAGTGCCAAGTATAAATATAAGGTGCGCCAATTGAGCACCTAAGGCTCTAAGGGCATCGGAGCTCTCACAGTCTTGAGTAAGTGCCAAATATAAATATAAGGTGCGCCAGTTAACCACCTGTGGCTCCAAGGGCATCAGAGTGCTCACAGTCTCGAGAAAGTGCTAAGTATAAACGTAAGGTGCTCCAGATGAGCACCGAAGGCTCCTAGGGCACCAGAGCGCTCACAATCTTGAGCAAGTGCCAAGTATAAATATAAGGTGCGACTGTTTAGCACCTAAGGCTCAAAGAGCGCCGGAGCGCTCACAGTCCTGAGCAAAGGCCAAGTACAAACATAAGGTACAATTGTTTAGTACCTAAGGCCCCAAGGGCATCAGAGCACTCATAGTCTTGAGCAACTGCCAAGTATAAATAAAGGGTACGATAATTTCGTGCACAAGTTTCTCGACATTACAAGACACTTCTGCACGAGGGGGCTAATATTGAGAAGTCCTCAAGCAAGTGAACAAATAATAAATAAGCTTGGAGTGGGGGGACCCACTTAGAGTGACTCCACCTGCCCAAGATTGCAAGTTTGACAGAAAATAGCCAAGGGTGAGGGGCCCACCGCGAGAAACCCCTCCGCCCAAGATGAAAGGCCCCAAAAAAAGGCCAAGGGCGAGGGGCTTACCGCGAGCATACCCTCCGCCCAAGATAGAAGGCCACAGAAAAAGTCCAAGGGCGAGGGGCTCACCGCGAGCAACCCCTCCGCCCAAGATAGAAGGCCACAGAAGAAGGCCGAGGGTGAGGGGCTCACCGCGAGCAACCCTTCCGCCCAAGATGGAAGGCCGCAGAAGAAGGCTAAGGGCGAGGGGCCCGTCGCGAGCAACCCCTCCGCCCAAGATGAAAGGCCCCAGAAGAAGGCCAGGGGCGAGGGGCTCACCGCGAGCAACCCCTCCGCCCAAGATAGAAGGCCCCAGAAGAAGGCCAAGGGCGAGGGGCTCACCGCGAGCAACCCCTCCGCCCAAGATAGAAGGCCACAGAAGAAGGCCAAGGGCGAGGGGCTCACCGCGAGCAACCCTTCCGCCCAAGATAGAAGGCCACAGAAGAAGGCCAAGGGCGAGGGGCTCACCGCAAGCAACCCTTCCGCCCAAGATAGAAGGTCGCAGAAGAAGGCCAAGGGTGAGGGTCACGTCGCGAGCAACCCCTCCGTCCAAGATGAAAGGCCCCAGAAGAAGGCCAAGGATGAGGGGATCACCGTGAGTAACCCCTCCGCCCAAGATAGAAGTCCACAGAATAAGTCCAATGGCGAGGGGCTCACCGTGAGTAACCCCTTTGCCCAAGATAGAAGGCCACAGAAGAAGGCCAAGAGCGAGGGGCCCATCGCGAGTAACCCCTCCGCCTAAGAAGAAAGGCCAACAGAAGAAGGCCAAGGGTGAGGGGCTCACCTCAGTTAACCCCTCCGCCCAAGTTTATACTGAGATAAGGAGGTCCACTATAAGTGTCATCATTTACAAAACTTGGGATGAAGTGACATAACATTTAATGACCCTAAGGGGAATGATGAAGAAATCCTAGGGTCCCAGAAAATAAATGAATTTATGGCGTACAAAGCCTTTTGGTCTACCCAACGCAAAATACTTTGCACGAGGAGATAATGTAGAGGGGTGTCTACCTATAAAAAAGTAAAAATATTATTTTATTAGAAATACTGAGAAGAAACCCAGGGTCCCGACATAAACTCATATTGAGCAGGAACCCCCCGGGGTCCCGGTAGAAACTCATATTGAGCAGGAACCCCCCGGGGTCCCGACATAAACTCATATTGGGCAGGAACCCCCCAGGGTCCCGGCAGAAACTTGTATTAAGAAGAAACCCAGGGTCCCGATAGAAACTCATATTGAGCAGGAACCCCCCCGGGGTCCCGGTAGAAACTCATATTGAGCAGGAACCCCCCCAGGGTCCCGGTAGAAACTCATATTGAGAAGGAACCCCCCGGGGTCCCGATAGAAACTCATATTTAGCAGGAACCCCAAGCGCCACTGCAAGTATCAGCGCCGCTGCAAGTGTCAATGACGCTGCAAGTGTCAGCGCCGCTGCAAGTGCCAACGCCGCTGCAAAGGACAGCGCCGCTGCAAGTGTCGGCGTCGCTTCAAGTACTAGCGCCGATACAAGGGTCAGCGCCGCCGCAAGTGTCGGCTCCACTGCAAGTGTCAGCGCCGCTCCAAGTGCCTGCGCCGGTCGAAGTGCCAGCGCCGCTTCAAGTATCAGCGCCACTTCAAGCGTCAGATCCGCTTCAAGTGTCAGCGCCACTTCAAGCGTCAGCGCCACTTCGAGCTTCGGCGCCACTCCGAGCGCCGGCGCCGGGACAAGGACCGGCGCCGCCTCACATGTCAGCGCCGATTCAAGCATCAACGCTACCTCAGGCGTCAGCGCCACTTCAAGCGTCAACGCCACTTCGAGCGTCGGCGCCGCGACAAGGGTCGGCGCCGCCTCACATGTCAGTGCCGGTTCAAGCATCAGTGCTACCTCAGGCGTCAGCGCCACTTCAAGCGTCAACACCACTTCGAGCGTCGGCGTCGGGACAAGGGTCGGCGCCGCCTCACATGTCAGCGCCGATTCAAGCATCAGCGCTACCTCAGGAGTCAGCGCCACTGCAAGCGTCAACGCCACTTCAAGCGTCAGCGCCACTCCGAGCGTCGGCACCGCGACAAGGGTCGGCGCCGCCTCACAGGCCAACACCGCTTTGAGCGCCAGCGCCACTTTGAGCGTCGGCGCCGCTTCGAGTGTCGGTGCCACGACAAAGGTCGACGCCGCCTCACATGTCAGCGCGAATTCAAGTATCAGCGCTACTTCGAGCGTCGGCGCCGCTTCAAGTGTCGACGCCGCTGCAAGCGTCGGCACCACGACGAGGGTCGGTGCCACCTCACATGTCAGCGCAGATTCAAACATCAGCGCCACTTCGAACTCGGCGCCAGGACAAAGGTCGGCACCGTTTCAAGTGCCAGTGCCGCTTCAACGGCCACTGCAATAATGACAGTTGAGAGAGTCGGCATCACCGCAAGAGTCAGCGCCACTGCAAGGGTCACTGCAGAAATGTTATTCGAGAAGTGCTGCTACAGGGGTTTCCATCATGAAACGGCAGTCTCTAAATGAACAACATCACTAACACTTTACTTTCTTGTACAGGTTGCCTAGTCGAGCAAGCAGGGCTCGAACAGGCGCGTTGGGACCTCCTGGGAGTTTTGTCTTGGCGGCTGAGGGACAAGGTATGTTGAGCAAGCTCAACCACTTAGCACTATAGGATTGAGAGAATACTAGTAAGAGACCCTAGAGTCACCCAATCCTCACACACCTCACACTTAGTCACAACTGAAGTGAGCATCCAAAGGGCTGGCTGCTCACAAGAAAAGAACTATTTATAAAATGATTTTAGAGGAGAGGGTCCTCTAAACCCCTCTCAAGAAAAATGATTTTAGAAGGGGGTCCTCGAGACCCCCCTCAAGCTTGCAAATATTTTAGAGGAGGTGGTCCTCGAGACCCCCCCTCAAGTTTACAAAGTTTTTATCAAAGTTACCATTTCAAAAGATATTTAGGAAATCAGATATTTTGTCTCCATTAGAAGATATATTTGCTTTTGAACTTTCGTCGGCACTAGAGGGCATCTGCCAGAAGGGACAGGCAGACCTGCCTGCAGGTAGGGACAAATAGTACACTGCAGACTTTGTCCCTCACCAACCCTCTAAGTTTTGGCACCAAAAGTGCCAACCCAGCCTTAGTGCCCAAGTATAAATAGGACCCCTGGGCAAGGTCATAGGGACGAATGGACAATAGATAAAATTGCACTGTTACTCTGCTAAAATATCACCAGACCTACCTAGTATTCTTTCCCTGCTCATTCTCTTAGTGCTGAGTGCCCTATTCCTTCACTCCCCACTGATAGCCATCACTCTCAGGTGTTTCCCTTGAGAAAATTGCTATTTTTGCTGTGAAAGTTCATCTTCTTGCAGGGAGTGAGTTGAAGCTTGAGTTCCATTGTTACCAGAAGGAGAAGTTTTCTTCAGAAGTTGCACCAGGAGACCTTGAAGACTTGCAGACAGCGTCCATTGGAGTGGGTCACGCCTCACCCTTTCCAGTTATTCATAGACCCCAGTCTGATTACCCTCCTACAGTGTTTGCCTAGATCTATGAAGACATGCCCGAGATCGACCCAGATTTCATATGTCATGAACCGAGCATAGTAAATGATGTTAAACTGGTTAAATGAAAATGAAGAGTTTTCAACGTCGAGAAGAATATGGCAGTCAAAGAAGAATTTTAGAGGCTATAAAAGGCTAATTTCATACAGGATGTCAAATATCCTAAGTGGATCTCCAACGTGGTAATGGTGTGCAAGAAAAATAATAAATGGCGGATGAGTGTGGACTTCACTGACGTGAATAAATCTTATCCCAATGACCATTATCCACTACCCAGGATTGACCAATTAGATGATCCCATTTCAGGTCATGGCATGATCAGTTTTATGGATTATATTATGCGTACAATCAGATCAGAATGAAGTCAAAGATGGAGAAAAAACGTCCTTTATCACCAGTAGAGTCACTTACTACTATATTGTCATGCCCTTCGGTCTCAAAAATGCTGAAGCCACTTACCATAGGATGGAAAAAATGTGTTTGAAGATCATTGTAGACTCCCCATATTAGGACCCCCCCCCCTAAGAACCTCCTCAAGCCCCTAGAGCTCATTCATTTTCAGAGGCCATTCGGCACTCTTGGGTCTTGTTTGTCTCTATGTAACTCTCCATCTTTAGTGAAGCTCAATAAATCTTCAAAGGGATCTGAATACCCTTTATAATGGTTCATTTCGTGCATGAATTGGCCTCACAGTTTGGACTAATGGTCCATTTTACTATCAGAAATGATTTGGAGGTCACTGGGCACTCCCAAGCCCTATTTTACTATAGTTAACTCTCTATTCTAATAAAATCTTAATGAATCTTATAAGGTCTCTGAATACCCTCTCCAACAGTCCATCCCGTTCATGAATTGGCCTTATAGTTCGAACGAATGATCCGTTTTACTTTGAAAACTCATTGAGATCTTTTGGGCCCCATTTAACCTTGTTTAACTCTTAGAACCAAGAAAATATTATTGATATCTCAAAAGGCAATGAATTCCCTTACCAACGGTCCACCTCATGCATTAATTGGCTTTACGGTTCAGACGAACGAACCATTTTCCTCCAAAAACCTCCCGTCTAGAGACCATTGAATGCATTTGAGGCCAT
The DNA here is from genome assembly GCA_949130495.1 of Sambucus nigra. Classification (NCBI taxonomy): domain Eukaryota; kingdom Viridiplantae; phylum Streptophyta; class Magnoliopsida; order Dipsacales; family Adoxaceae; genus Sambucus; species Sambucus nigra. Next base: position 558,314,632 of record OX422210.1, on the reverse strand, counting down.
CTTGACTTTGGTCAACTCCCATATCCACTAGTGTATCCACGGATTCTTAAAGGTCTCTGAATTTTCTTTCTAATGGTCCACCCCATGCTCAATTCGGACTTACGATTTGCATCTTATATCCGTGTTTTCAACAATATCGTTCCAGACTAGCTATAAGCACCTCAGGAACCTTGTCTATCGGTATTGTATCCTTTTCCTTTCTTGGAAAGTAAATAACCATGATGATAGGAAGGACAAACACTATGTCGATTGGAACTCCTTTGGTCCCTATTAAAGGGACATAACCTCACCACACCACACAACCTTGGACCCCTCTCATAAATTTAGAGAACATTCTACTCGTAATCAAAGCATTTCCCATTCCCAAAAAGTCCATTTTCCCCAATTTTCTTACCTCACCTCCTTACCCCACTTGTTAATTCATCTCACCTCTCTACATCACTTCCATTCCACTTTAAAACTTAGTACACTTGCACTGCAAATTCAGCAACAAATGTCCATAGGGAGGTCTATCTCTCAATCCATTTCACTAGTTTATCCATTTTAGTGTTATTCATCTTATTTCCATTTTCTACTTTTGCTTCATTATATCACATTCACTAATATCTAATCTTTATTAGTAGTATTGTGTATAACCTATTTATATTTTAAAAAACAAAAAAAAGGTTTATTAATAAACTTCAAAACAAGGACTTCCATTTTTACTTCTTCACTCTTAAAACAAAAGAAGATTCCCACATTTGGATTTATGGGTTGAACCCCGCCCCTATGCTATTTTCGAACTATGTGGACTGTGATGCCCCTTGGGCAACATAGGCATCTTGGGCCAATCCTGAGATTCTATTCCTCCCCTTTCCATTTTCTATTCACCTTTTATATCTTATTATATATATTTTTATGAGTTTTAGACTCCTACATACCTGCATCTCGTCCGATGTGCACATTCGTTCTTTCATAGTGATTTTATGATTTGGTGAACACTTACATCATATTTTTTATTATTATTTTCAGGTACACTCCTATGGATGAGTTCTCTCTATCATTTCCATGACTCGAGTTGGATGATTATATTCTCCCGTCACTTATATTATACACATGTACACACATATCACGGAGTTAAAAAGGAGAAGATTAACATTAGCCCATGATAGATTGAAAGGGCAGAATGGGTGACCAACACCTTCTCTTTTTATAACTTAGTCCCCAGACCTTCAAACTATTTGGTTTTGTGTGCATCAGTTTGACCTTGATGCCGTTCTCTCGAGGCGGAGGCATTATTTTACATGTTTTGAGCAAAATAGTTTGGCGACTCTATCTTTTCATGTTATCCCCATTAGACAACGACCAATTTTATATCCGAGGATGGACTGAGAAAAAAGGAAAATAGATAGATAGAGGCATGGAACGTTATTTCCTTCCTTCTGCATCCCCATTGTCTCGACAATCGAGAGGGCTCGAGTCGCATGCACCGAAAGAATCCAACCCCGAATAGTCGCAGTGGTGGCTTTGGTGGTGACTTTTTTAGAGGACTAGACTTTATTTCTACATGGGTGATATTATTTACTCTCCTACTTTTCTACATGTGTACATACTCTCCCACTTGTGCATTCCCTTTACTGCTTTAGCTACTTCTTTGTATATTTATCTCATGCTTATATCTATCATTCTCTCTTTTAGTGTATATATCACTCTTCAATTACTTGTACATGCTCATTTTACACAATTGTATATATTCTCTATGTTCACTTCACTCATTCACGCTTGTATATAGTTCCACCTTTAATCGCATTCTCCACACACCACATGTAGATTACCATGCTTATCTTCACTAGCACACGCACGCACTTCTCTCGCTCGTATATATCTCCATTCTCACTTAAACGTCTCCCACACCACTTATAGTTCATCCAACATTAGGCTCACTAGCATGCACCTTCACTTGTATATATTTACATGATCACTCATATAATTCCAACGTCACTATTTTTGCACATATATCTCACTCACTTGTATATTCACATGATCCTCCTATCACCATACTTAATATAGTCTTCATTATCAATGCTAGCTTTACTTTCCATAATATTTGTATATTCTCCCTCATAGTTGTAGTAATCCCCTTACTTAGCATGGAAATAAAATATAATAATAAAATAAATCTCTCTCCATAAGATACTAATCAAAACTCGTGCATTTTTGCACACTACATCACTAGAGCATGGAAATATTGACCAAAAATTATCCCACAATGGGGGTCACTTCGTGATGGGTGCCAACTTCATTGGGGCATGGTTAAACTAAGCGATATGATTCTTACCTTCCATTGGCCTCGTACCTTCGATGTATATCGAACAATTCCCCCCACATCGTACCACTTGATCAAACTCATGACGAGAGGTATATATAAGGAAACTCATTCACGTATGTCAAGTATATTGAATTCACTCTCACATGTACCATACCCACGAGGTATATCATGAGTCGATTCGCTTACATTCAGGTATATCAAATGGCTTGTCCACATGTAGCGATTAATGATTTCTTTTATAGGCAAGAGGTATATGGTGGAAGTCATACTAACGGGCGAACCCTTATATTAACCCACTTAATACATAAACCTTATATAGGAATCAACCTTAGAGAACTCATAATTAGTTTGTCGGTTACAATGCGAAACCTTGCCAAAATTCTGGATTGGCATACTACCCGAATTTTCATGTTATTTCACCCATTTTTAAGATAGGACCATGCCCGTGAGCCTGGAAACAAATCAAACCATGTCTTTTATTTTAAACCCTATTTTCCCAGGCTCAGGTCCTATCTAGCATTTTTTCCTACATTTAGGCATATATAATACAAGTGAAAACCTAATAATAATAATAATAATAATAATAATAATAATAACCATGTTGAGATTTCTCCCATTTTTTTCCTTTTTTTCAAAAACCAAAAGTACTAAAAAAACATTTTTCTCCAATTTCAAAAATACTCCTTTCTCGTTTCAAAATAAACCCAAACCATTTTACTTCTCAGGTCGATTGCATACCTACTTTGGCCTAGCTCCTTATTAGCTTCGGTCTTCCATCAAATCGCTCCAAAGCTCCGTTTCTTCTTCTACTACTTCAATCAAATTGGGGATGTACCTTCACAAGATATTCATGGATAACGTAGACCAAGCACCAAATGATGAGCCTGATTTGATGGCAATCCTAGCCCAACTCAGTGCTAGGATTAACACCCTTCAAACCGATGTCTAGTATAAGTAGTGACATAAAGCCTAGACCCAAGAAGCTCATGAACCTAAGATCCTCTTACGTCATGCTATGCGTCCACCTCCCCTGAGCCTGTTTGGGTCACAAAATAATACCAACATGTCCTGCGTGCCCCACCATCCCTTGACCCTGGTCTGGGTCATGCAGATATTATGGCACTATATGATTACGTTTACCATCAGACTATTATCCTAAATGGATCCCATCAAGTACCTACGAGAGAAACCTACTCTGTCAAGTTGAATGGCCCAATGGTTGATATTCCTAGTCAAGTTCGATATTATGTATATCTCACAGAAAACCATGAAAGGGGGGGTCATCTCTGACTACCTTGTCGATTACCCCATGGAAGGAACCGATGTTTGGTTCTCTAAATTCCTATATGAAGATATTCTTTGCACCTCTTAAGAGGATCTCAAATGGAAAATGTTCTTTGTTGGAGATGCTAACAAGAAAGGGTATGATACTAGAATACTCCTGATCGCCCTTGATGACTTCCGCACCCCAATGGCCATTAAGATGGACTTACTTTTCACCAAAAACATGATTAAGTATAAGTCATGCACCGTAGGCCTCACGATCTCCCTAGAGAAAGGCATTAAAAATTTGGACATCTATGGAGACTCTACCCTCATTGTCAGATAAATTCTAAAGAAATAAAAATTCAAGGACAAGAAGGTCCTACCCCTCCACGCCAACCTAGAAGAACTCACCTCCTAGTTCAAATATGTAACCTTTCATTACCTTCCTCACTCAAATAATATCCTAGCTAATGCCCTTGCAATCTTGGCTTCCATGGCCGATATGCTTAAGGGAATAACAATAGCCCCTTTCCTGGTACAGAAACAGGCTACTCGCACCCACTATTATCACTTTGAGCTCGTCACCAAATAAGACTCCAACATTATCGAATTAGGGTACTATGATATTTAGCACCTCCTCAAACATGGTAGGTATCTCTATATTCAGATAAGAAGGACCGTGCAACCCTTTACAAACTAGTTGCCCAACGAAACCCATTTTAATTACATTGTTGGAGCTAATATTGAAGGAATGATGTAAAAATCCACATCGGGGAATACAGGCCCCATATGAACGGTCACATGCTTGCTAAAAAAGTCATTCGTCAAGGGTACTATTGGACTACCATGGTTCAAGATTGCACTACCTACGTTCGAAGATGCCTCAAATGTCAACAATTTACCAACCTCTAACACTTACCCCTCGAGAATTGTATAACATGACCTCTCCCTGAACCTTCTCCACCTGGGGAATAAATATCATAAGGATTGTCACTCGCAAGGTTTCTAATGGGCATGAGTTTATCCTAGTTTCCATTGACTACTGTAGGAAGGTAGTGTCACTGGGATCTAAAAAGAAAATGGAACAGGTGAGGCGTGACCCACTGTAATGGACTCTGACTTCAAGATTTTCAAGGTCTCAAAAGCAGCTGGGTATGAAAATATTCTATTTCTAGTAAGAATAGAGTAAATCTTATGGACCTCAGCTGCAAATATGAAACTTCATAGATAATAATGATAACTTAGAGAAGAAGAGCCCCTGATTATGATGGCTGCAATGATGGGAGTGAAGAGACAAGCACTCAGCACTTAGAGAGAGAGCGAGGAGAGAATACTAGGTCTGGTGTGATTTGACATAGTAATAGTATAACTTGAGTTTCTTTATCTAACTTGACCTAGACCAATGGTCTTATTTATAGATACAATATAGGTCTAACATGGACTTTTTGGGCACCAAAAATGAGTGGAAACTTTGAGGGACAAGGTCGGAAGTGTACATTTTATCCCTATAATGTCTACAACCACCTGTCTCTCTTGGACAGAAGACACCTAGTGCGAAAAAAATTCCAAAAGCAAATATATCTCCTAATGGAGACAAAACATATAATTTGGTAAATATCTTTTTGAATGATAACTTGATGTACAATCTTTCGTAAACTTGAGAGTAGCCTTGAGGGCCACCCTCTCTATAATCATTTGTAGAAGTTATTTCTTTATGAGCATCCATGTGATTACTCACTGCAGTTATGACTTAGTGTTGTCTTTGTAAGTGCTTGAGTGACTCCTAGGGGTCTATTTACTAGTATTCTCTCTATCTTAAATTTTTATGTGGTCGAGTCTTACTTAACAAACCTTATCTCTTAGCCACCAAGCAAAAACTCCCAAAAGATCCCAACAAGCCTATTTGAGCTTGCTTACTCAACTAGGCTATATGTACAAGTAAATAAACATTAGTACTTTTATTATTTAAAATAATAACTTTGTTTATAACGAGGGGGCCCTCATGTTAGAACCCCTCGTCCAGACTTGTTTTGTTTCTTGGTTCACTTATGTATTAGAGCCCCTCGCTATAAAATATTATTTGTATTGGAGCATTGTTATAGGGGTCCCTCACTATGGACTCCCTCGCCTAATTCTATATTTTGACTTGCATTAGTAGGGGGTCCCTCACTTATTGACTCCCTTGACCAAATATCATTTTAACCTTGTGTTGACAGAGGGTGCCCTCTTTGTGGACTCCCTAGCCCAAATAATACTTCAGCTGGTATTGGCAAAGGGATCCATCGCTTTTCGACTCCCTCGCCTAATATCACATTTTAGCTAGGATTAGCAGAGGGGTTCATCGCTTGTGGACTCCCTCGCTTTATTTCACATTTTATCTAGGATTGGCAGAGGGGTCCCTCATCTGTGGACTCCCTCACCTAATTGATATTTCCACTAACATTGGCGGGGGGGGGGGGGGGGGGGAGTCCCTCATTGTGGACTCCCTCTCCTAAATAGTATTTTTTTAACTTATGGAACAATGCCCCGCTACAACTACTTCACTAAATGAGTAAAAGTTGAGTCATACGTAGTGCTGAATGCAAAGAAAGTGGGCAAGTTTATCATAAAAGAATATCATTTTCCACTATGGGGTTCCCCATGAGATGGTATCCAATAATGGCCTCCACTTCAAAGCCGAGGTCATAGAACTGGTTGATGAGTACGAAATTCAAAGGCATAAGTCTTATCCTTATCGACCCCAGGACATTGGGGTTCTCGAAGCAACCAAAAAAGGCCTCAAAACCATCATCAGTAAAATGGCCAAAATCTCCATTTATTGGACAAATCAGATCCCATATGCCTACTGGGGCTACTTCATTCTTTGGTATATAACTTGGAAGCAGTTCTCCCCATTGAACTAGAAGTTCCTTATCTGTGTGTCATGATAGAAAGCAGGGTCAATGAAGAAGACTAACATCAGAGACACTATGAAGAACTCTCACTCTTAGATAAAAAGAAAGACTTAAGGCTCTATGGAAAATTCATGGGTACCTTCGTTGGATAGCTCTATCATTTAGTAAGAAAGTCAAGGACCGCAGTGTGTAGGAAGGAGACCTTGCCCTCAAGGAAATTTTGGAACCCATTTGCGAATCCAAAGGGAAGTTAAAAGATAATTAGAGCGGTCCTTACATTATAAAAAAAATTATGTCAGGTGTCACCTCTATGCTCACAGATCTTGACGGAGAATAATGGCACGTCCAATAAATTTGGACCATCTCAAGAAATTCTACCCTTAATCTCAACTCTCGGTAAACTATGACTCTTATTGTCCCCTTCTATTCTAAACAAATCTCTTAATTTCCTCTACTTAGAACTACGTGGGACCTAATTCTCTCAAAATAATTCTTTTCAAAATGAAACTCGTGAAATTTTCAAAACCCATAGAGGTATGTAAGCAATCCATATGATACACATAGGCACGGTCCTTTATTTTTCACAAAATGATATTCTTTTCTGACCCCTAATAGTGGTGGTCCATCTTATCATTTACATGAACAAAAGGATTATGCATGCCTTAGTGATTGGTATAGATGGTTCAATATAAAAATTCATCAAAAGGCACAACAAAATGTTATCAAAATCACTTTCATTTTCAAATTAAGGAATATAAACGTTACATGAAATATCAGTAGAGGGTCAAAAAAGGCCTCCCCTATCTAACCTATAGAAAACCTCCTCGATCCTTACAAAATAATCAGCTTCACAGAAATATCCCAAAACACCTACACTTACAAAAACGCAAAACTCCTCACCAAATCATCCCAAAATAAAATTCCCCAACTTTGTGAAATACCAACCCTAGCGGCCAGATGACCCTCCCTTATCATCATTGCCTACTCCCGAAGGTCCCCAAGTCTCCCAAACCTAATCAATGCTTTGTATGCGCTCCATGAAGAGGTATGCCTTGACAAGCTTTGCTGAAACAACAATACCCTCCTCCATGGTGTCAAAAACAAAAAACCACCTTTATTCGATCCCTTCCTCCAGAATATTCCCATCTAATTTTTTCCATGATAATTTCAGATAATCCCCAAACACATACTAAGCCCTTACAATAGGTTGTGGCGGATGGGTAGACGATAGACGGCGCTGCCACAAAGGTCCCAATATCATCTATAAAGATTTGGTCAAGTACTCTACCGGGAAGAAGTTGGTTATATGAGGATGCATTATCTTCTCCCACCTCACTTGGCGCATAAGACACTAAGGAAAATAGAAGGAATTCTGGTGAAGGTTAACTAATTGCACATACATGTAGTCTCCTAACTACAAAATGGGCTACAAGTTCCTCCACCATGACATAAACTAGCAAAGACACTAGGCTCCGTACTCCACAAATGAATTAACCCAATTATCTTGTTAAAGGGCCAAAACTGAAGAAGGACGTGATGAAGAAGTTAGGGGAAACTAATAGAGGATACTCATGATGGTGTTCTCAGGAGAAATATATCAAAAAGCCACATGAACAAAATGACAGGGCTTCCCCGTAAAAATTCAGAATGACCCTCCTTCCAAGCATTAAGACCATTCAAGGTCTTTGTTAGCACCACTATCGTAGGACTACACCGGTAAGACATCCACATCACTATTGTGGCCACTTGAGGATAGCTTGTCACGTCACCACACCAATAGGCCCAAGGCAACAGCTCTAACAAAACTAGCATCAAAGAAATCCCTCTTGTACATAGAGTTCATAATTGCTGGGAGGGCGATATTCTCTCCGTGGACCAATAGTTGAGTTGTCGAGGGAGAGGTATGAAGTAACTCAGCCAAAAACACTTGGGAGAATGGGAAAAGTTGGGCATAGATGTTGTTACACTGGGGTTAACACCAACATCACTGGAAACTACACATAAGTAGGGAACACCTCGTCTATGCCAAACTAGAAAATGTGATCTTTGGGGTACCAAAATTGTATCGCCACCTCCAACAGATTCTAGTCTACTGTACTATTGCACCATAAGGAGACCCCCTACAAGCCAAAGGTGTCATAATCGACATTATAGAGGTAGGAAGAAAATACCTCAATCATTGGGATAGTCATTTGTGAAAGAGAAGAAAAACACAATAATAGAGAATGTGGATAGTGGTGAAAAATACACCCCTAAACCCCCTTTTATTCCCAAAATACCTCACAAAGGACAAACCTCTCAAAACCCAATCAAACCCTTTGTCCTTAGCAAGTATGCATTAAGTGAAATATAAGCCAAAGGAGTGATTTGACTTGACCCTTAAGCTGATAGATAGGACAAGGGGTGTGCCGATAGATAACCCCCCTTTTTAGGAGAATTCCTTTTTCTTCCTTTGCCCAAAATCAATTTCCAACAGTTCTTACTTTAAAAAAAGCTAATCCCTAGGTTATCCCTTTTTATTACTCCTCTTTAAATAAAATAAACTTTTTTCTTTACAACCATTTTCATACTTATCTCTGCACGTAGATAAGTAAGAAATCTCAGCAGAAAATTAAAGTGTACGTAAAATAAGTCACTAAATCAACAAAAATATCAAATGAAATGCATTTTTCATATATAATCCTTCTCTGACATTATTACATATTTTCTTGCAGGTACAAGAAAATCGAAAAAAATACAAGGGAACATTGTCCAAACCCTCCAGAATCCCTCACAAACCAACCCTCAACCATTGCAGCGCACACGCTTCCCCCCATAACGAGTGGTGGTCCCTCCACTCTCGGAGCCAAAACCCTCTTCAAAAGTAGCTAATGGTACCATACAGGATCTGGTTGACTTCTTCCCATGGGTATACATTGTAATGCCCCAACCCAAATTTAAGTGTTAGTAAAGAATCGACTCGATCCGGCTCGCACGTCAATCGTGAAGTGCAATAGAACAACCTAAATAATATTTCTAATTAAGTTTTATTATTTTTTAATGTTACACTTATTATCATATGATTCCAATTTTCATCAAACTACGTGATGTGACCCAAGGGGGTGCCCTAAATGCTAAGTAAACAGAGCTACTAACGTAAATGCAAATTAAGTACTTGCCTGTAAAATTCTCTCAAAAAATAGGGCAACATACAACCTACCGTAATAAAAGGAGGGAGTGAGCCGAATGCTCAGCGGGAACTTATACAAATGCAGTATAGAAACGAATGGCAGAAAAAACATTCACACACGACAACTACATGCATGTGAAAATACATATATATATCTACATATATATATATATCACTATGTATTAAACCATTTTATTTCAAAAACATAATTTGACACCGTTCATTCTCCTTGTCTTTACAAAATAATCATTTTGAATCTTTATGATTGAAACTACCATTCTTTCCCATTTATGCAAACATATAATGACTAACAATTGTTGGAAAAACCCTTCCTTTACTTTAAAAAACGTTTAATACTCAATGTTCATTAACTCATGTTGTAGTTGCTTAATCATTAACTAAGACTTTCTTTCAACACACGCGCACATCATGTTAGTAAATGCTTATTATCATTGAGAGCCTCATAAAACACGCACGCTTGTGTTATTATGGTTTTAAACCTCCTAAGGTAACCTAATTACCCATTAAATCACCTTTCTTAACCATTTCGTTTTTCTTATGGGCATTAGTCATTATTTTCAAATGACTTGTCCACATTACATTAACCAAAAATTTACACATTACACGAGTTTGGTTATTTCCATTTTATAACCAGTTTCTTATCATGTTCCAATTAATACCATTATCTTTTTTTGTAGTCCTCTAATATCCCAGGACTTCATGGGCTCCACACTGTCGGTTGCGGTCACCATATGTTAACTACACAGTAGGTTTGGGGTCTTTCCCCACTAAGGACGTCATGCCCTTCTTACTTATTTCCCAACTTCATCCAAGTGTTCCTTTATCTTTTCAATGGGTTCAATATTATTCCAATGTTCACATTCATCCACATTTACGAGTCAAAGCCAAAAGTCCGGACTTAACCGTCCGTTTTTCCATTAACACTTAAAAAATTATTTCGCTCTTCTTTAAGTCATTTATTCACACTCATGTTGATTTTATACCAAAAATCATTCACGCTTATGGACTTAATTCATTTTCACCCACACTAGAGTAAAAACATTCACCAACATTTTTATTCCATAAAATTGTTCCATTTTAAATAAATTACCAATTTACCCTTTATTTACCAAGGCTTGCAATTTGGTCCCTTAACGAGTGTTATCTTCAAATAATGGTCATTAAGTTTCCAACTTAACATTTAAAACACTTTTAGCCATTTTCAACACTTGTTCAATACCTTATTTTACTAAACATTAACATTTATCATTTCAACACCTTTAATATATAAAATAACACTCTTTCACATATTAAAGTCCCATTTTCTATACATTTGAAATACACACTTTATTTATGGGATTTTTTTATATTAACACTCGCTTTGCTGCTATCTACATATTTGAAATCTTTAACTTCCATTATTAACTTTTAACCCACTGATGATACCAAGGATGGCGCTAGAAAATAAACTTATAAAAGTATGAAGAACTCAAGTTCAATCACAGCACAACAATGGTGATATGGAGCATACCAGATATGTAAATAAGAGATGGGGTGAGGATAAGAGGAAGAACACCAAAATATAAGTTGTTCGGCCAGAGCCTATGTCCACTGTGTAGTGTGAAAGGTGGTTTCCACTATTGTAAGGGCACTAATGTCCTGTAAATATAACACTCAAGCTTTTCTCTCTCTTATAATCAGTTTGACAGAGTTATGTTAGGGTTATGAATTATTGACCCCTTCTCATGGAGAAGATGAAGAGTGTATATAGGGCTTGGGGGTTTAATGTACCCCCAAGCAGCTATAGAACGTTCCTAGCTAATGAGATTGTGCCATATGTCGTGTCACACATATATCATGAGGATGAAATATTCCCTCACATGTGAGGGAGATATTGTTATAACGGTTTCGTACGCTTGGGATCTGCAACCCACGCGCACTCTTCCATGCGTTCCCCAATCCACATGGTCTGCCATTTGTCATTGTCGGTCGTACTGTCCAAGATAAGGTTGAGATGACGAGTCAATCCCCAAATAGGGTTTACTGATGATGGTGTTGCCTGGGGTCGATCGTCATCTCTTGATTATGAGGACAAGGTTGAGGATACATTTGTAGTGAGATCATTGGGGTTGTAAATGCATATTTGATATTCAGAGTTGGGGCTGAGATCCAATATGAGAGCTATGAGACTAAGGTCGAGATGCAATGTACCGAGGCTGAGCCAACTCAAGCTGAGGTCATGGCCGAGTTATCGAGCTATAGTCCACTGATGGAATTACACCTGTCCTGCTGAGCTTTCACCTCTTGTCCTCTTCGTCTGGGTGATGTCTGAGACGAGGGTAGTATATCATAGGAGCAATGTTATAGGGCATGCTTACTATCCTCATAAAGGCCGAGGTCGAGTCAGCTCAGGCAGAGTCCACGGCTGAGATAATGAGTCAGTCTTCTAATAGGACTCATGTTGAGGCTGAGTTATATCTGAGTAGGAGCCTCGACTTCACTGTCGTGGATGAGGCTGAGGATACCTAAAATCATCGATGTTATTTCTGTATGATTAGACTTAGGAGCTATGACTAAGCATATAAGTCGAGGCTGACGCCTTTTACTCTGACCCCTAGGATGAGGTCTCAAGATAACTACCTGATGGTCGAGGTTGCTTCCATGATGGCTGAGGCCGAGGATGAGGAATCCAAGACGGGTGTACGATCGAGTCATATTTATCCTAAATTGATGGTCTGCAACTAGTCAGACTTGGCTGAGGGGTCCTACTCTAAGACGAGGACATATATGGTATATCAAACACCCCATAGCCCTTAGTCTTTAATGTGGATAGAAGGCTGAGGGATAAAGTGTCTTTGGGTTGAGAAGTTAATGAGATGTTCTTTGGTATGACATTTACTTATATTGATCTAGATCTGTGTAGAAGCCTCAGCCCCACTATCATGGATGAGGTTAAGGGGACATGAGTCTGCTAATATAACTCCCATGCCAATATATCTTCAGTCGGTCTTTATCCTATAGGTGGTGAATGAGGTCGAGGGTACTTGAGTCATAAGACCTATGATGCTGGAATCCTTAACTGTGTTTTGAGATGAGGCCGAGGATGGGGCCTAATAAGGACAGGTGCACGGTCGAATCCTTACTAACACAAACTGATAGTTTCTTTTTTATCTGACTTGGTAGAGGGGGGTCCAGTCGGAGATGAGGCTGAGACGATGAGCCAGTCCCAAGTAGGACGGTTGCTCGTACTGAGATCATCGGATGTTCTATCATGGATGAGGTTGATGCCTTATGCGCCGACCCCCAGACTGAGTCATAATATCTCTTTGTCTGATGATTTGTCAAGGTCGGACATGGTCGAGTGGGTCCCACAGACGACGCAAATTTGATGATACCAAGGATGGAACCAGCAAATAAACTTGTAAATGTATGAACAACTCAGGCTCAATCACATCACAACAATGGTGATATCGAATATACCAGATATGTAAATAAGATATAGGGGTGAGGATAAGAGGAAGAAAACCATAATATAAGTGGTTTGGTCGGAGCCTACATCCACTGTGTAGTATGAAAGGTGGTTTTCACTATAGTAAGGGCACTAATGGTCTGTAAATACCACACTCAATCTTTTCTCCCTCTTACAATTAGTTTGATACAGTCTTTCTAGGGTTATGAATTATCGATCCCTTTCTCATGGAGAATATGAAGAGTATATATAGGGCTTGGGGGTTTAGTGTACCCCCAAGCAGGCATGGAACGTTCCTAGATAATGAGGTTGTGCCATTTGTCCTGTCACATGTATATCATGATGATGAAATATTCCCTCATGTATGAGGGAGATATTGCTATAACAATTTTGTACAGGTGGGAGCTATAACCCACGTGCACTCTTCCAAGCGTTACCCAATCCATGTGCTTTGCCATCTGTTACTGTCAACTGTATCGTCCAAGCCAAGGTTGAGATAACGAATTAATCCCCTAATGGTATTTACTTGTGATGGTGTTATTTGGGGTCGACCGTCATCTCTTGAGTATGAGGACGAGGTCGAGGATGCACTTATAGTGAGATCACTGGGGTTGTACATGCATATTTGGTATTCAGAGTTAAGGCCAAGATGCAATATGAGAGATATGAGGCCGAGATGCAATATGAGAGATATGAGGCCGAGGCTAAGATGACTAAAGCTGAGGTCATGGCTGAGTTATTAAGCCAGAGTCCACAGTGGAATGACACATGTCCTGATGAGTTATCACCTCTTTCCCTCATTGTCCGGGTGATGAGCAAGACGAGGGTAGTAGATCATAGGAGCAATGTTATAGGGCATGTTTACTAGCCCCCTAAAGGTCGAGGCTGAGTCAGCCTAGGCTGAGTCCACAGCCGAGATGATGATTCAGTATTCTGATAGGACTGTTGTTGAGGTTGAGTTATATCTTAGTAGGTGCCTCAACTTCACTGTCGTGGATGAGGACGAGGATACCTAAAGTTACTGATGATGTCATTGTATGATGAGACTTAGAGGTTACGACCTAGCATATAAGCCGAGGCCGACGCCTTCTGTGTCGATCCATAAGCTGAGGTCTCAAGTTAATTGCCTGATGGTCGAGGATGCTTCCATGATGACCGAGGTCGAGGGGATAGGCCAAGGATAAGTCATCCAAGAAGGGTGTACGGGTGAGTCATATTTATTCCAAATTAATAGTCTTTAACTAGTCAAACATAGCCGAGGGGTCCAACTCTATGATGAGTACATATATGGTATATCAATCACTCTAGCCCTTAGTATTTAATGTGGATGAAAGGCTAAGGGATAAAGGGTCTTTGGGATGAGAAGTTGATGATACATTCTTTGGTAGGACAGTTACCTATGTTGAGCTAGATTTGTGTAGAATCCTAGGCACCACTGTCATTGACGAGATCGCGGGGACATGAGTCCGCTGATGTAACTCCCATGCCGAGCTATCTTCAGTCGATCTTCATCCTCCAAGTGGTGGATGAGGACGAGGGTACTTGAGTCCTAAGACCTATGATGCTGGAATCCTTAACTTTGTTCTGAAAAGAGGCCGAGGATGAGGCCCTGTAAGGATGGGTGCACAGTCGAATCATTACTTGCATAAATTGATGGTCTGCTTTTGGTCGGTCTTGGCTGAGGGGGCACAGTCTGGGGCAAGGCCAAGTCGATGATCCAGTCCTCTAGTAGGATGGTTACTTGTAACAACCCGAATATAATTATGATAAATTGTTTTAAATCATGCTTACCATATGGGATATGGATAATGTGGTATTAGTGTACATAATGTTAAGTTAGTATGTTTAGTCTAATCCTACCTTCTTAAAGCTTGAAATATCGAATTAGTTAGAAACATAAAATTTTGTAGTTTTCGGTAGGAATGTTCATGTTGGAGACTAGTTTTGACCATTATAATATAACAATTGACATGAGGTAAAAACTATATAGTTGTGGATATGTGAGTAAAGTTTGTAACACAATAAATGGTGTGTTAAATGGAGGTCTGAGTAAGAAGTTATACCAAAATTTCAAAACAAGGATAAATCCGTCTATTCGTTAAGTGATATGTTGTCTTCTTATGACAACAAATGATTTGTTTTGATTGGACCAAGGGGAGGTGACTTATGACGACATTAAAACCTTAAAATGACCTCCTCCTTCAGCCAAAATCAGACATGAGAGAGTTTAGCTTGAGGAGAGAGAATCGGGAAGCTCGGGAAGTAGAAAGTGAGGAGAAAAATCTACAGAAAATTACGTAAAAATCCCTAAGGTAATTCTACCCGTAAATCTTATTATATTTTTGGAATTATTGATTGAAATGATAGAAAGTTTAAGTAAAATTGAAAGTGTAAATCATGTATATTGCTTTGATTGGAAGCCTTGTGTATTCAACTTCTACATCTTTTTGTATATTTATTGGAATTGAATAATTAGAGTTGGAGGTGAAAATAGACTCATATATGTATAGCATATCCGAAAATTATATGAAAATACCAATAAATGAATCTTTGGTGATAGTTTGAAGTTTAGGTATAAAATCTTCCCCAAAAGTGTAAGTATGCACACCATGTTTTCGATGTTTTGATTCGCATAGCAAATGAACCTTAAAAATTATGAAACTTTAACTTTGTATTTGCCAATATGTTTATTAATGTTGAGTGAAATATCATAGAAAGTTATGATATAAAAAAATTATGAAAATTCCTAGAAGTTGACCGAATGATAGAGGAGCCTATACTGCAGATTTGCTATGTAGCAAAGAAATTATCATATCTTGCTTTACGAGAGTAGAAATGATATGTCGCCTTCTGGATTGGGAACCCAGTATGTTATGGATGAAATGAATAATAAGAAATTAAAATATATTTGGCCTATGATTTGGGTATGGTAAATATCTTACATGAAGTTAGATTGGACTTTATTTACGATATATGATTAAAATGGGATTATATGATGATTATGAATTGGGTTAAGTTTAAGTTATTCTTAGGATCATTAATATACTTATCATGATACTAATGCTGGAAGAATTTATATGTGTAAGGGAAGAAGAACAGGTTGAACAAGTTCCAGACAAAGGTAAGGGAAAAAACACATGAAGTGGCCAAGGTGAGTGTACTCACTAGAAAAAGATGTATTATACATGGTTATAGAGATGATTTGAATATCACTCACGGGTAAGATGTATTAAAAAGGTTTACGGATACGATCTGAATATCACTCACGGGTAAGATGTATTACACATGGTTATGGATACGATCTGAATATCACTCACTTGTAAGATGTATTATACATAGTTATGGATATGATTTGAATATCACTTATTGGTAAGATGTATTATACATGGTTACGGATATGATCAGAATAATATTGAATATGAATTTGTTCATTTCGGTTTACCGAAATGGGAGGTTACTCCCCGACCCGGAATGGGGGAGATTTGTCTATTAAAGACAAGGGGTTACTCATCTACCAGGAATGGGGGAGAATTGTCTATTGCAGACAGGATATGTGAATCATGATTCAGATAAGTTGGTCGTTCTTTATGAATGAGCCGAATAAGTATATAATTGGTCATTCTTTATGAATGAGACGGATAAGTATAAAATTGGTCATTCTTTATAAATGAGACAAATAAGTATATATATATATATATATATATATATATATTACCACATGGATATGAGTTATTGCATTAAATTTTATGCAATATGGGCAGGATAAGTTTATAAATTATCACACAGATATGATGTATTGCATTTAAATTTTTGCAGTAGTGTAGTAGTGATGCATTTGCTGAGCTATTTTGCTCATGGTTTATGTGTTTACGTTTCAGGTATTGTGATA
Organism: Sambucus nigra; assembly: GCA_949130495.1. Lineage (NCBI taxonomy): Eukaryota > Viridiplantae > Streptophyta > Magnoliopsida > Dipsacales > Adoxaceae > Sambucus > Sambucus nigra. The sequence continues at coordinate 558,297,637 of OX422210.1, read as the reverse complement.
TCACTGCCAAATCTAAGAGGTCTGTGGGGTTAGCAATGGATGCATAAAACCATGATTTTGGTCAAACGAAAATGGGATAATTTTAGCCCACTTGTCTTTTCAGTAAGTTTGAATAAGCATAATTACCTTAATGTTTCAAAAGTTTTAGTTTTATTAGTTTATTTTAATAACTGGGTTGGGGTGTGTCATTACTGGTAATGAGATCATCGGACGTGCTGTCATAGAAGAGACCGAGGCCTCCTACGCCGACCACTAGGATAAGTCATAATATCTCAATGTCTGATAATTTGTTATAGTAGGCCATGGCCAAGTGGGTCTCAAGATTAAACGAGGGTATACTTGGGTATATCAATCATCCCCTAGCCCTTAGTCTTCAATGTGAATGGAAGGTTAAGGGATAAATTATATGAGGTTAGTTATTGACGAGATGTCTCTGGTTGAGGATGGTGGTGTTGGGTCGGCTGTTGATCCAAGATGATGAGCCAGCTCTATAGGATGGTCATTTGTGAGAGATGCCCTTTGTCTTGTAATTCCATTTATGTTAACTTTGGCCTTGAATAATTGAAGTTTACCCTCGTTTGTTGCTACTGATTTTAACTTAAATACAAATATTTGCATATTTCTTACTAATTCTCTTCATTGTGTTGAGTGTGCTTGCTTTTGACTTGTAATTGTAATATCTTCTCATCTTTAGCCGAGATGAGTCTAATAAAATGTTGGTTTCAAATAAGAGATGACCAAATTAATTATGTTTGTCTCTAAACAAGTCAATGGTTTTTCAAATATGAGATCACCAAGTTAATAATGTTTCGAGTATGAGATCACCAAGTTAATGATGTTTGTCTCATATCATAAAGTTAATGATGTTTCAAGTATTTGATCACCATATTAATTATGTTTGTCTCATATCACGAAGTTAATGATGTCACCAAGTTAATGATGTTTGTCTCAAATCACCAAGTTAATGATGTTTTAAGTATGAGATCACTAAATTAATGATGTTTGTCTCATATCGCCAAGTTAATGATGTTTCAAGTATGAGATCGCCAAGTTAATGATTTTTGTCCCATATCATCAAGTTAATGATGTTTTAAGTATGAGATCACCAAGTTAATGATGTTTCAAGTATGAGATCACCAAGTTAATGATGTTTGTCTCATATCACCAAGTTAATGATGTTTCAAGTATGAGATCACCGAGTTAATGATGTTTGTCTCATATCACCAAGTTAATGATGTTTCAAGTATGAGATCACCGAGTTAATGATGTTTGTCTCATATCACCAAGTTAATGATGTTTCAAGTATGAGATCACCACGTTAATGATGTCTTTAATCTCTTCTCATCCTTAGTCAAAAGGAGTATAAAATGATTTTTTAAATATGAATTCATGAAATTATGGTGTTAGACCACGTCCCCTCTCGTCGTTTTGAGAGTGTATGGATGAGGGTTGTCTCGTCCATATACTATGTTTTCACCTAGAGAGTTTCCCACCAAATCTATGATGTTTTTTAGTCTTGGACAACTTGAACCATGCAGTTGAAAACTTCATATGAAAAGAATATGATAAAACACATACCATTTTTCATTGACTTTTTGTTATGATGCAAATAGTTTAGATATTAAAGCTCACTTGACAGAGGTTACATTTGCTGTTATTAGCTTCATGCATGAACATCTGGATGAGGCCCATCAGTTTATGCCCAACAGTTTAATTATCGATGGTCATATACATCAAATGAGATCATTTCAGCCGACCTTTTGGAGCAACGTCCTTAGGTCGAAGATAGGGGTCAGCTTCATAATCATTATATTCCTCATCTTCTTTATCGGCCTATCATCTCGGTCTCTCATATCTTAGGCCACCTTGCCTCTTTCAACCGTCCTTATTAGAACCACTTTGGTCGACATACTTCCAAAGCTTACCTTATTTTAGTATCGTTGCTATCTCATCTTTCAATACAAATCATTTGTCGGTGGTATGGCTATGATCTTGGTGAAAGTTGCACCATTTAATTTTATCCCTCGTATGGGGAGAGGCTTCGAGCTTCTCAGGCCAACTCAGAGATCTATCATCTTTAATTTGATATTTACAACAGATTAATACATCTCAATATGATGGAAAGGATTAGTGCTCATGTCATATTTTGGTGTGACCAATGATGGCTTGAACTTGGTCGGGGTGGGATAGCTCACGATTCTAGAAATAAATGGGGACTCTCCATATAACCCTTCTGCATAGGGTCTTAACTCTTCATGAGATCTTCAATCTTATCCTAAAGCTTTGGATAGAACGATTCCACGGCCTGTCTACCTCGACTGCATTTCCTCTCTCAGCTGGAGGAACATTATCTCCTACCCCCACTCCCAGTTGGGCATGGTACGAGCTCTCTGCTAATTTTTCCTTGATGGATATTTACTTCACTTTGTACCTCATCTTAGCCACATGGGGTTTGGTGACCATCACATTCGTCATTTCTCGTGTAGCCGGCAATGCTCCTTGACCTTAACAACCGATCTCTGGGGTTATCCACTGGGTCGAGCCTTTCAAAGGTTGACCCTCTACTTAATCGATCAAAAGCTGAGCTATTAGCTTGTACGTATCAGCTCGACCTTTTGTTGTGCCCTCAGCTGACTTGAATGAGGTGGACAGTGTTACCCGATATCTCATACGGCTCCCAGTATTCGATCGGTGCATCATCGGCCTCAAAGTCATCATAGCGATCTTCTGGGCATAGGTGACTTTTACTCACGAGCTATAAATTCCTTGGGTTAGCAATATCCCTCCATCATTGATGAGGCGGTAGCTCCTTGTACGGTGCTTGGGCTGGTCCCCTAACTTTTGGGTGATGGCCCTCCATGGTGACCGGAGTAATCATTTCTGGTTCTACTCCAGCAGGCCACATCAACATATTTTGGCTAAAGATATCCAGTTACTCCTGCATTGCCTATTAGCTAGCCACTAATGACTTCAAAGGCACTGCCACCTCCGCTATCTCTGACTGAGGTGGAGCGTGATTAGAGCTAGGACCATCGGTTGGTTATGGAAATTCTAATTCCATCTCTCAAGTGCAACGGATGAGCTATGAACCGAAGAAGAAAATCTTAAAAGCTCAACAAGAGTTATTTTAATAGTGAAATAGCTCCACAAGAGGGGAGAAATGGTTCACCACCAGAGAGTCCGGTGAGTACAGGATAGATAAGGGAATAGATGATAATCTTCGTTCCCACAGACGGCGCCCATTTGATGATACCAAGAATGGAACCAGCAAATAAACTTGTAAAAGTATGAACAACTTAAGATCAATCAAAACACAACAATGGTGATATGGAACATACTAGATATGTAAATAAGATATGGGGGTGAGGATAAGTGGAAGAACACCAAAATATAAGTGGTTTGGTCAGAGCCTACGTCCACTGTGTAGTGTGAAAGTTGGTTTTCACTATAATAAGGGCACTAATGGACTCTAAATACAACACTCAAGCTTTTATCTCTCTTACAATCGGTTTGACAGAGTTATGCTATGGTTATAAATTATCGATCCCTTCTTATAGAGAAGATGAAGAGTATATATAGGGCTTGGGGGTTTAGTGTACCCCAAAGCAATCATGGAACGTTCTTAGCTAATGAGGTTGTGCCATTTGTCCTGTCACATGTATATCATGATGATGAAATATTCCCTTACGAGTGAGGGAGTTATTGCTATAACGGTTTTATACGCATGGGATATGCAACCCACACGCACTCTTCTATGTGCTCTGCCATCTGTCACTGTCGGTCGTACCGTCCAGGATGAGGTTGAGATGACGAGTCAACCCCCTAATGGGATTTACTGATGATGGTGTTGTCTGGGGTTGGCCATCATCTCTTGAGTATGAGGACGAGGCCGAGGATACACTTATATTCAGATCACTGGGCTTGTACATGCAAATTGGGTATTCAAAGTTGAGGCCGAGATATAATATGAGAGCTATGAGGCCGAGGTTGAGTCGACTCAAGCTGAGGTTATGGTCGAGTTATCGAGCTAGAGTCCACTGATGGAATGACACCTATCCTGCTGAGTTATCACCCTTTGTCCTCATTGTCTAGGTGACGATCGAGACGAGGGTAGTAGATAATAGGATCAATATTATGGGGAATGTTTACTAGCCTCCTACAGGACGAGTCTGAGTCTGAGTTAGCTCAGGTTGAGTCCATGGCCGAGACGATGAGTCGGTCTTCTGATAGGACTGCTGTTGAGGTTAAGTTATATCTGAGTAGGAGCCTCAGCTTCAATGTCATGGATGAGAATGAGGATACCTAAGGTCACCGATGTTGTCACTGTATGATGAGACTTGGGGGTTATGACCCATCATATAATCCAAGGCCGATGCCTTCTCCGTTGACCCTTGGGCCTAGGTCTCAAGTTAACTGCCTGATGGTCGAGGTTGCTGCCATGATGGTCGAGGATAAGTCATCCAAGATAGGTTTACAGCCGAGTCATATTTGTCCCAAATTGATGGTCTGTAACTAGTCAGACTTGGCCTAGGGGTTCAACTCTAAGATGTGGACATATTTTGTATATTCCCCAAAATTTATGTAAAAGCCTTACTTTTCACATATTTACACATTAAACCCATTTTACATAAGTTTGACACACCTTAAAATACCCATTAAAGTGAAAACTAATTTTCCCTCACTTAACTCCATTATCTAGGATAGGAAATCATAGTTTATTTTCATAAAGTGTCTTAATCAAGCCTAATATATTCCTCTTTACAAAATCATGTTATCTTCCATCAAGAAAATCATTGAACACGTTTTATTTCATAAAAATTTTAAAGAATGCATTATGAAATTTCTACACTTTTAAAACACATTTGAAATCACTTGTTTGCAACCAATCTTCATATAAAATTATAGTAATACAACTAATTAACCCATAGATACAGACTAATTCGTATTTTACACATATTAATCCCAATATATGTAAATAAACACATTAAAATTTAAAACAAAATAAACGTATGTCAGGATTATTTTTCCCACCCCTAAAGACTCCAAATGGTGGTAGAAAATATGGTCTAGGAAGGTGTATTGGTGCAATCAAATAATAGGAGGAGCAACCCCCACCTTTAAAGGTGGCCTCAAGGGGTTACTAAAAAGCTTCCTCTAGATTGATCCAATGGTAATCTAAGGAAGATACAACTCATCTTCATGGAAACCCCACCTTAAATTATCAAGAACCTCCTTCAAGTACCCTCCAATAACCTCAAGAACACCACCTTCTACACCCTAACAAGGGCATCTAGGGTTTCTATGTGTATTTGGGAGCTTAGACATAGTCTCTAATGGAGAAATAAAAGCTTAGGAGTGTAGGAAGAGGATGGTTATCATCTGGGGAAGAAGGTTTTCCCCCATGGGATCCAAAGCTAGAGAGAGAATGACTTAGAAAATCTGATGGGTTTGGTGTGAATGTCCCGCTACAGTTTCTCTCTCTCTCTCTCTCTCTTATAACCAAAAGGGACTCTTAAGCATTAATAGGAAGATTCTTATCTCCAAATGTTTCCACATCAGTTCTTAGATTGTCCAGAAATCGACACCTCATTAAATCCTAGGGTGGGTATTGTGACAACACAAACGAACTATGCAGATTCGAGTTCCTGAATTGATTGAGCGATCGATCAATTTTGTCGATCAATCAATTTTATCGATCGATCGACTCTTTTCATAAAGTTTATTATTTTACATTTTTTACCCCATGGTATTTTATATGTTTTTTAGGGTATCATATATATGGTCACTTTATTTTTATCCCTTTCTAATTGTCCTATACAAATTGTGCAAGTTCACGTTCTGTGCGGCGCGTTATGACACAAATCGTGTTGTATTAGCCATGATCGTGTCACAATCATTCCTTGAAATTTTTTCATCAAACTTAACGAAAATATTTACTAGTACTATTAGAACTTAAATAGGGATCCATGCTAACCATCAAATGTGGAGATTTTTCTCTTTAATTACATTTCATAATGCGTCACGTTTCATGCCATTTGGCATAATTCCCTTATATATTTATTCCTCAAAATTTCATTTTAATGAAATAGCTAGATTATCATTAAATATGTATTTTTCTAGGGAGGGGTATTACAGACATAGAAGCCATCCAATCCTTGATATCCCACGGCTAATTTATCGACACGTTTACAGTCTGCAAAGAAAAGAAAGAACAAAAAGTCAAGCAAGTCACTAAAGAGTAAAAAAAATAAAGCGGGAAATAGGAAATAAAAAAAAGGAAGATAAGTATACGTCGGGACAGAGTGCATCATAAGTAAGGCCTGTTAACCCAGCTACCGACGCATGAGGAAGATGGGTCACCCTCAACATTTGCCCACTACTTAACCTAAAGTGATAAGGAAGAGTAACTTGAATAAGCGGAGCCTCCTCCGCCATTGTACCTACATATACTCCCGTACTATGGGCCTATGCCACCGGTGCACTAGTAACCCTCCCTGAATTAGTGGAAGGTGGAGGCATGTTCTCCACATCATATATGTAGAAGGGCCTCAACCAACTGGTCACGAAATTGAGGTAGTCGTAACTCGCAGTCGTATCAGTATAGAGCTTGTAGGGCTCTCCTATCATCACTCCCCCCCTAGCATCATATGTAATATCTCTCACCCACCTCATGTACTTAGGGGACGTCGATAGTGAGACCTCCACCTCATCCTCCACAATCTGCGTAACAACTCTCTCTTTCCAAGGTACCAGACGTACCCAAACTCATGCGTCAGTAGCCATCTCATCTGTGCATGCATAACTGTAACCCCCCATGGACCATGAAGAAATACTTCATGGGTAGAAGGTCACATATGTCCCAGTAAATATTCAGAATCCACCCACCATAAAGATTCCAAAAACTCATAAAGAAAAGCCAAAAAAACTAAACTTGGTCACTTTGTGTGGTCATTCTGCACGTCCTTCAAAGACAAGGATTGTCTCTACCCCTTGTTCAACTTCTGCCATCGGTATATCCTAGAAAACTCTCCCAACCTGATATCTTTTAGGTACACAAACCCCTCATTGAGCCCAGTCACATATCATAAAACCACATCTGTAAGACAAAAAATTGAGAAAATGGAAACAAAAGAGTATTGCGAGAATATAAAATGAAAATAAAATTAAAATTATCTCCAGAAGATACGTGGGTCTTGTAAAAGTATTTTGGCAGTACCAACTGAATGCATTCAAAGAAGCGTAAAGGGATTCTATATTAAAGCTCCCCCAATCGTACAGATGTACGTAGGAAATAATTTGTAAATGTGGTAAAAACCAAAGATGGACGACGTCGCCACTCGTCGCCCCAATAAAACCTCCATACAAAAGAAAAATAAATGAGCAGGCTGCCAGTCTCACTTGCCATCCATCTGTATCATCAATCTGCCTCTTCAACAGCGTCTCCTTCAGCACATAAATACGGATAGAATCCCCCAAAATGATTCTACCAACATCCCCCAAGTGACCCGTAGAGTATGGTTCACCATAATCTGATGCCCCTCGCAATCTAGCCCCGTCGATTGTTGGACATCCAAGGGAGTAACAGTCATTTCCCTAATACCTAAATGGAATGTATTGGTCATGTCCCACCACCTTTCACCAAGTGCGTACAACACCGTAGAAGAGCGCGATGTTTTATCCAGTGCGCTCACCAACGGGCCAAACTCAATAAACGATACTGTACAACGTACTACCTGAGGAAGACTGTCCCAAACATCCTTCAACCCATTCGACCCCTACGACCAAATGCTCAAAGAATCTATATCATTCTACAATAAAAAAATTCAAAGAAAACCCTCCGTTAGCCTAAGAACAAGAAAAAGAAAAGAAAAACATTAAATGGAAAACTAAAGGTCAAAATACTCACATAGCCAATAGGGTTATTTACCCTCACTGAACGGTGGTGCATGAGCTGGTAAAATAAAACCCTCTCATCAGTAACCGACTCCAATAAGTCATAGGCATTCTCATTTCCTAATGCAACAAGCACCACGATTCGCCATTCCAGGCCTTCACAATCGTCAACGGACATCCACTCATTGTTAATGCTGCCAGAAGTACCCACCATTTGAAGTCTTGAAGATAGATGGACTCTAGAATGACTCTTGGATAGAGAAAGAAAGAAATTCAATAACTAAAGGTCTAAAAAATGAAGAGAGGCGGACCCCTTTTTATAGAAGGCAAAGGGGCATGTCGATCGGTAGCTCCCTGACCATATCGTCCAACTATGTCCTTTACTCTTCCTCAAAAAGCCCAGGAGTCCGTGACCTATGCCAATAGGCACCTCTCAGACCTGCCTATCGGTAATCCCTCCAAATTTTGTACCAAAAATGCTGAAATAATCGAAAAATTGCCCTAAAAATTCCAATAAAATCCCTGAAAAACTCAAAATATTATTTCCCTGAGGAAGCCACTTTTGGAGCACCAAGACCCATATATACTCTCAAAAACCCCAACTAGATCAATTGCACACTCTTATCATCAACATACTCCACAATGTAACCACAAGTCTACATAATCCCTAGCAAAATCGCAAGTTAAGAACTTCCCCCAGCAGAACTATTCCCCACAAATTATAACTTATAGGTCTGCATAATTGACCTCGACCTATAGAATTGGTCATCACAACTTTAGGTCCACAACATTGACCTCGACTCATAAAATTGGTCATCCCATCTTTAGGTCCATAAAATTGACCTTGATTTGTAGAATTGGTTAGCCTAACTTCAGGTCCTTAAGATTGACATCTCCCGCAGAATTGGTCATCCCAACTTAGGTCTATAGAAGAATTGGCCATTCCTCTTTAGGTCCACAGAATTAACATTAACCCGTTGAATCGATCGCTACACTCCTTAGATCCGTAAAATTGACCTCAGCAGGCGAAATCGGTCCCCACAACTCAAGGTCTGCAGAATTTACCTCTGCCCGCTGAATCGATCACTACATTCCTTAATCCGCAGAATTGAACTCAGCAATCATTAGGACCTTATAATAGACCTCTAATTGCTAAATTGGTCGCTACACCCTTTGGGTTTTCAAAATTTACCTCAACTCGTTGAATTGGTCATCCCTCCTTAGGTCCTCATATATGACCTCGGCCCTTTGAATCGGTCACCCTCGTCCCTTAGGTACTCAGAATTAACCTAGACCCATTGAATCGTTCATCCCTCCTTAGGTCCTCATATTTGACCTCGATCCTCTGAATCGGTCACCCTCGTCCCTTAGAGTCCGCATAATTAATCGCGTTCCCTTTTTCAGCATCGATGTGGTGTCTATCTTTCGATGGAATTAACTTATTTCGAGATTGACCGTCGAGGGTCTCCATAGAAACCCCATCCAAGGACCACCCCCAAGCACCTCCTTAGGTCCCTAGAACTCATATGTTTACCATAAATGCAAGGTCATACTTAGAGTACTAATTTGTAGTCCACTAAATGCTTTCGGGGCCCGTTTGACTTCGACCAACTCTCCAGCTTAAGTGAACTCAATAAATTCTTGAAGGACTCTGAATCCCCTTTTCCAAAGGTCCATTCTGTGTGAGAATTAACTTCACGATTTGATGAACGGTTCAATTTATTTTGAGTAATTATCCATAGGCCATCGAGCACTCCCGAGCCCCATTTGACTCTGTTCAACACTCCATCTTAAGACAAGCTCAATGAATCTTTTAAGGTCTCTAAATTCCCTTTCCAATGCTCCTTCCCATGCATTAATCATTCCTACGGTTCGAACGAATGATCTATTTTATTCCTAAGGGTCATCGGGCATATCCGGGCCCCTTTCGACCTTGGTCGACTCTCCGAACAAAGAGAATCCCAATGAAATATTTAATGGCACTAAATTTCCTTTCTAATGATCCACCCCGTGTGCAAATCTAATTTACGGTTTGAACGAACGATCCTTTTTCCACCACTCTATAGACCATCTTGCGCTTTCGAGCCTCGTTTTACTTTGGTCAACTCCCGAACCCGAGAGTGGATCAATGGATTCTTAAAGGGCTCTGAATTCCCTTTCTAATGCTCCACCCTATTCATGATTCGGATTATATTTTCTATTTTATCCATTTTTTCTAAAAAAATGTTCCGGATTGCCTAAAATCACCTTAGGAGCCCTGCCTATTTACAGGGTGTCCTTTTCTTTGCCCGATATGGAAAGCACCGTGATGATAGTCAGGATAAGCACTATATTGATTGGCATTCCCCCTTGGATCCTATAAAAGGTCCATGACCTCACCTTACCACACAACCTTGGACCCCTCTCAAAAAATGAAAGATCATTCTCCTCATAATCAGAGCCTTTCCCTTTCTCAAAAAGTTAATTTTTCACATTTTCTTACCTCACCTCCTTAACCCACTTGGTAATTCAGCCCACTCTCTAAATAACTTCCATATAACTTCAAAGATAATTACACTTTCATTCCAAAGTCAGTAACAATAATCCATAAGGACATCTATTTCTCAACCCATTTCTCTTGTTTATCCATTTTAGTGTTACTCATCTTATTTCTATTTTGTGCTTTTGTTTCATTATATCACGTCCAATAATCTCTACTCTTTATTAGTAGTATTGAACATAACCTATTTTCATAAAAAAAAAAAAAGACAAAAAGAGCGTTTTTCCTTAAACTCCGGTCTTCCATTTTTACATCCTCGCTCTTAAAACACATTTTCTTCACATAAACATAAGAGGAGTCCCACATTGGGATTTATGGGTTGAACCCCACCCCTCTGCTATTTTCGAACTACATGGACTTTGATTCCCCTTGGGCTATGTAGGTGTATTGGGCCAATCCCGATATTAGAGTCATCCCTTTTTCATTTTTTATACATTTTTAATATCTTGTTACATTTATTTTTGTGAATTTTAGACTCCTACATACTTGTGTATCATTTGACATATTCGTTCTTTCATAGAGATTTGTGATTCGACAAAAACTTACATCATATTTTTACCTATTATTTGCGAGTACACTCCTATAGATGAGTCTACTCCGTCCTTTCCATAATGAGAGTGGGATGATTCCATTTTCCTATCACTTATATTATACACATGTACCCACATACATCACATAGTTAAAAAGGAGAAGATTAAAACTATCCCATGAGGGACCAAAAGGGACACATGGGTGTCTAAAACCTTCTCATATTATAACTTAGTCCCCTACCTTATTACTATTTGGTTTTGCATGCAGCAGTTTGACCTTAATGTTGTTTTCTCGAGGCGACGATATTCTTTTGCCTATTTTGAGAAAAATAGGTTGGAGACTCTATCTCTTCGTGTTACCCCCCATTTGATGATGGACAATTTTATATCCAAGGTTGGACCATGAAAAAGGGAAAAGAGAGATATAAGGAGGGAACCTTTTTTCCATCATTCTTCCTCCTTACTGTCCCAACAATCGATGGGGCCCGATCCATGCGCACCGAAGGAAAGTAACCCAGATGGACATAATTAGATTAGAAAGAACATGGAGGTATATGTAGATTACATGTTCGGCAAGAGAATAAGGGAGTCCGATCACGTGGAGGACTTATAATGTACCTTTAATTAATTGGAAAACCATTAGATGAAGCTTAAACCAAGAAAATGCGTTCCTTAATATGAATGAGGGAATATTCTTAGGCTGCCTCATCAATCAATGAGGGATCGAGGCCAATCCTGAGAAGATCCAATACTTGATTATATGTAGTCCCCGACGACAAAGAAGTAGGTTCAAAGATTGACAGGACGCGTCGTTGCGCTCAACAACTTTGTCTCTAGAGCTACTGATAAATTCCTTCCATTATTTAAAGTCTTGGGAAAAACATTTGAATGGAACCATGAGTGTGAAACTTTGGTCCTATAATTAAAGTGATATTTTTGCTTGACACCTCTCTTATCAAGACAAATCTTTGGAGCAAAACTCTACCTCTACCCTATAGCATTTCTGCTAGGATAGGTATGTTCTATATAAATATCATGCACACCGATATTAATACACACACATATACACACACACACACACAAACACACACACACACACACACACATATATATATATCCATGCCTAACACCCAAAGCACTAGCCTATAAGTCACGAGTCTGTCCTCGACTCTTAAACATTTACTTACTCACTAAAATTAAGTTTCGTTACATAACCTTTCTGAAATATCCACACTTTCCCAACCATCCCATAAATATTAATGATACTCCCCGAATTCTCATATCCTTAAATCATACTTCATATCCAGAGTTTAACCCCTCCTAAACACTCATGACTATAATTCGAGTCAGCTCACCCCTACCTGAGTTTGAGTAACTATTTGTAAATTCCCAGAAGTCCTACAACACTCTATGGAACTTTTACAATTTTTTATTTTTCAAAATCCCCTCGAATATCATTAAAAGACCTGACTATCCCTCACAGTAGGTCCGAATCGATTCGCCTGCCAAACTGATTCACCTATGAGGCCGAATCGATTCGATTCGATTCTGGACTGGAGCTCAATTCCTGAATTAAAGTGATGGGTTTTCCAAGAACCAAACATTAAATTCCAACACGTTTATAACATCAATAATATTTTTAGTCTTCCAAGGGTTCTTATATATAAAACTTAATCTAAATCCATCTTAATACTCATAGATAACATAATCATCATCCCGATTTCATCAATTCAACATATTCAAGAACTTAGTCCCAATTTCCTTTTTTCTTCCTTTTTCAATTACTTCTCTAATTAGATTATTTCCCAAATAATTTTTTCACACAATTTATACTATCATAAGTATTAAATTTCACAGCAATCAAGGTTAATTCCACTAAAATCAAGATTTGCTCTTACAAAAATCAAGATTAGAATCATCACATAATTTGTATGTAAATCTTTTCCAAAAACCCGTTTTACATGTTGCATCCCCATCCCAAAATTAATTATTGCTCTACTAATTTTGATATGAATCTAGAAAAACACAAAATTAATAAGCAAGTTATACACTTGACTTGAATGGTGGTTGAATCTTAGTCTCCTCCTTCTTCAATCTAGCTAGAGATAGCCCTTTTCCACTCCTCCTTGTGTTCTCCCTCCTTCTTTTCTCCCTAAAAGAGTACCAGAGGTTTAGAGAGTGTAAAGACACTACCTCATAATCCGAATCTCCCATTTAAACTCTTAATTCCGTAATTAGGTTAATCTCTTAAGAAAAAATGGCTTAAAAGCCCCCCGAATGGGTCCTGGCTAGTCTAAAAAGCTTCTGATGACCAATCACTACCCCCAAGTAGTTGATTATGAGTATTTTGGCCTATTTCGGATCAACCGTACACTCGAAATCCCCATACAAGTCACCAAACATCAATATTCCATCTTAAACTAAAATCGCCTGCTTTTGTGTCCCAATTGAGATACTGTCAGTTCCCGTCGTTCTTACCCACTATGACGTATTATCAATTTACTAAAATTAATTTACTTAATCACACTTAGTAAATTATATTTCCACATAAATATTAATTTTATAATCACTAATTAATATTTATTAAAATAAGAAATCTTATTACGAGCACGCGTGTAATTAAATGGTAAAATTAATAATTCAAAAATATGGGGTGTTACACAACTACCAGTGGAAGACAAGAGGAAGGATCTATTCCACAGATGCCTAATAAAACTACCAGCAATGAAGGAATTCAATGTTGTCTACTAGAATTAACTACACTAACCTAGTGATAACAAAATATGCCTCCACCCCTTGTTAATAATGGACTATCATAAAAAAAACTCGAAGAATGAACGCCCTTAAGGAAATTCTTAGACAAAATCCCCAGCATTCATTGGGAAGCCAAGTGCTGTTGAAGATGAAAAATGGATTCATCAAACATTTAAAGTAATTAATGGGGTAAACATTATTAGGTTAAGATTGGTTTCATATCTATTCGAATAAGAAGCATACTTCTGGTGGCAGTCTATTCTACGTTCTCGAAATTTTAACGAACTAACCTGGGAGCAGTTTGAAGAAATCTCCTTCAAAAAACACTTTTCATAGTTCGTAAGAGATCAAATAACGATCGATTTCCTAACCCTGCAATAACAATAAATGACTGTGGTCCAGTAGGAGGCTAAGTTCACTAAATAATCCGGTTATTCTCAAGAATACATTAACACTGAACCCAAAAGGTGCAGGAATTTTGAACGAGTTTTATGCCAGAATATAAAATCTTCCATCATTGCTTTACAAGTCTGAGAGCGTAACTGAGTGATCGAAATACCCTCCCTTATAGAAAAACACCCCACCTTTACCAACAAATCCCATATCTCTCCTCGTTCCTGAAATCCCTATCTTATTAGAATCCAGGATAATCAACGAGATCATCCCTACAACAAGCCCAAGGATGGTCGAGTATTCAGTCAGATTTAGCAAAGTCGCAGCAGACCTTTGATGCATTGTCATGAATGCAATCAAGTAGGACATCTTCAATTCCATATTCTACACATGCCCATTCCTTCTACCTCCCCCAACTTTATCAAATCTCCTTTCAGGAATCCAACCAACAACTTTACCCGTTCACCGAAATAAAATCCCCACGAAAAAAAGTGAGTGAACGGGGTGATGGTCCCCGAAAAATCCCAAACTTTAAATTTCTTTCAAGATAAATAATTAAAGTCCTCAAATTTTAATTTATTCAAAATTAAAATTAAATTCAACTAAACAAAACAAATATTTGAATTTTTTTTAATCACAATTAAACAAAATTAATTCAATTCAAGTTAAAATTAAACCAAACCAACTTAAGCATGCATTTTGCCAAATTAATTATGCCAACTTGAATTAAATTAAATTAAAATTACCCCATAGCACCAAAATTTCACCATTATTGTGATTTAACCACTTTTTATCTTTTTAGTCCTAAACATGCATCTAGATGTTTTTACAAGATAAAATAAACGATCACAACACAAGACCGTGATGTACGAGTAAAACCCACAATGGAAAAAACCTCGGATGGCCCAGCCAGCAAATCCACTAGGTATGGTTTTACAAAAACAAGACAAAAGACGTAGTTTCTCGATTCAACTCCCTCTCAAGCCTTGACTCTTCTTCTTTCTTCCACCTCCTCCTAGTTGATAACTTCGGAATCCACTGTAGTCTCATAATCCACCAATGGGGCAAATCAACCGTCAAACATATGAAATCCTCTCCTGTGTATGCACACCACGAATCTCAACAAAACGAACTCCTTTGTAGGAAGCTTCCTCTTTTGGGGTAGAGATGAAACCCGGTGCCAACAAAATGATCTCAAGCAAATGTAATTATGTAGGAATTTGGATCAAAACAAACTATGGGTGTAAAACTAGTTTTGTGTAAAGATTAAGGCATTTTTATTCACAAAAACAAAAGGGACTTTTTGGTTAATATTTGGATCTCTCAAGTCTCTTGAAAATATGGAAAAAGTCTCACCAAAAACTTCGTTCTCGCACTATTAAAATTGGTAAAAATTTAGTGGGAAAGTGGGGAGTTAAAAATTAAAAACTGCCAAAAACTGGCCATATAATTCAAACATGGTCGTTCGAACATCTATGTTTGAACGAAACGTCAAACAAGAATTGAGAATAATATACGAAGAAGTTCATTTGCAAAATTGCCCTGGTCGTTCGAACATGGTCGTTCAAACATCTCTGTTTAAACGAAGCTTCTAACGAGAATTCAGAACAATATGTGAAGAAGTTCGTTCGCAAAATCGCCCAGGTCGTTCGAACATGGTTTTTCGAACATCTATGTTTGAACAAAACTTTTAATTAACGACACTTCAGGAAAAAAATTTATTTTTCTTTAAAAAAATATAAAAGCATTTTCAACATAATATTAGTAAAAAATAACACCCAAACAAAATTTCCAAGTCCCTATATATATATTAATGCATCCATGGCTTTAGAGACTTTGGATATGTTGAAATGTTGAAGACGTGAAACTTGGCATGAAAACCGACAAAGGTCAAAATTTTAATTTCTTGGCTGCTACATCTTCAACTCAAAACGTCATAGGTTTAAAAGACACAACAAACTTATATCCTATGACATAAATAGTTTTGTCCAAAATTAAGCCAAACACTACAAATTGACTCAATTAAAAATTTGTCCTTACAAATCTTCCCATTTGGCTATTTCGGGAAAAGATCCAAAACAAAAATCCTATGGGCCGTCAAGCTCTTCTAAAAAGACACAACCCTCCCAAAATAAAAAATTACAGACGCTTAACTAGACACATGGGATGAAATGCTTTGCCACTTTAATAGGATTGCTACTAAATATGAAAACCTGCACACTTAAACACACCATCAAACGCATTAGGAATATGACAATATAAAGATAATAAATAAATTCTCCCTCTTTGTCTAACATGATCTGCCTAAGAAAGAAGTATCCCCCTAAGTTAGATCTTCTCGAATTAAAAGGTTTAGGTACCATTTCTTCCCCATTTTGTTCAGGAATAAACAAAGATTAAAAAGCATATATTAACTCAATTGTCTCCAATTAAAACAAATTCTCCCCCTAAATGAAACAAGGAATAATCATAATGGACACACAAGAGTATAATGCAATGGTGTATAAAGTTATAAGAATTATAAAGCACTATGGAAACAAAAGAACAACTGATCCAAATATAGATACCAACATCAACACTAAGCATACATGGATTAAATAACAAAGCAAAGACTTAAAACAAATAACACCAAATATATATATATATATATATTCAAGAGATACTAAAGACGCACAAGCACATATACATAGGTATAAACACCACACAAGACATAAAATACATTAAGCTTTCCACACTCATATGGCACAAATGTGTATAAATAACCATGTGTTAAACGGAGTGAAGGGGTGTAAACTAGAGACTAATGGAATTTTGACCCAATCGCCTAAAAACGTTCAAGGTGTTCTATTTGATTACTAAATATTTTATCAAACATAGATTTAGCCTCATGTGACAAAATAAGGTGGACTTAAAGAACAAACAAGCACAATGCATACAAGCCTAGAATGTTGATGATTCTCCAAACCAATAGGGTCAGGACAAAATACGCGTAACTAGGATACCTTGTTATTGTTCATACCCGTTGATATTTCCATCCAAACATCCTCAAAAATAATAATTCTTTTCTTTTCTTTTGAATGAACATAACAACTAAACTATATAGGCCCTGGCTACTTTTTACTAAGCCACACTTTTTTAGGCCTTTTTAAACTCTCTGGGTATTGGTTACTTATTACAATGCCACACTTTTTAGACCCTTTGTTCTGTGCACCCTCATATATAATTTTTATACAACTTAAACAAATCTCATGTGAAATGATTCTTACATGCACAAATCCTCCATAGTCATAGCAACATGTAGATGAGTAAATTGATAGGAGAACATCTCACTTAGCTCAAATATATATGTGAAGTTAAAATTCCAAGAGCTCATGCATGTGTGAAAGAGGCATATAAAAGGAATACATAAAGCAAGTCAAAATAAAATTTCTCCATGCAAGCATGATAAAGAACATTTTAATAATTGAAAATCATAACCAAAAGTTCTAGCCACATGGAAGCAGTGGAATGATATTGGATTCAAACACAAGTATATGCCACATAATATGTATAAAACTAAACTACACAAAAAAAAAATCTTTTCTAGTTTTTCAAATTTTAAACAAACACTAAAAACAAAAATTAACTCAAAAGACAAACAAAATCTTTTTGTATTTTTCAATAAAGCCAAAAATAAATCAAATCAAATACAAAAGATAAACATATCATATTTCTAGCAAAATTCATACAATGAAGTATATATTAGAATATGACCAACACACATATAACTAGCAAAAATCTATCATGAAGCACAAAAGCTAGTGTATGTAAACAAAACTAACACAATCAACCTTTGGATTTAGTAAGGGATGAATCATGTGAAAGTAAATGAGAAACATAAACTCTATCACATAAAGTCTCCAAATCGAATCTCCTAACCCACATGAGTGAAACACGATGCTCTCGGGATTGGGTGACCTTGGAGACTCTACCCTTTGACTTTTTAGGACCAGTTTTAAGATCAAAATAAAATTTCCTAAAGTGCCCCTTTCGACCACAATGTGTGCAAGTGAAAACACGCGTGAAGTGTTACCTAAGGATTGATTTTTGCTAGTGTTCCTAAATGATTCTCTCAAAATCATGGTTTTGTCTTTATTAGCGGAAGCATTTTGAGTATCGAAGCCAATACCACACATGTATTTTTTATTTGGACAGTGCCTAAGATTTTATCTAATTTCTCTGACCTACACTGCAAATCAAATTTAACCCGACTTGAGTCCTTTAATTTTTCTTCAAGTTCCACTATTTGAGACTCAAGTAAACATCTACTCTCTTCAAACTCGAGAAACTCTTTCTTCATAGCCTCTATTAAACTTCTATGGCTATCTCTTTCTCCTTATACATACTCTAACTTCTCATGAAGAATTCTCTCACGTGCCTTAAGATCTTCAACTAAAATGCTCTCATCAATAGCTTCGGTACACTCTCTCAGTTTTTTATTCTAACTTCAAGTTTGCCCTTTTCAATTTTAATGATTATGTATACAACTCACAGAAGGCAACTTGAAGTTCACTCCCTTAACCTCCTCTTCATTCTCATTCTCTCTACCATCAAACTCATGGGATTCACAAATAATGACCTCGAAAATGTCTTGTATTAAGTTATTTTCAACGAAAAATTTGTCACTATCTCTCACATGACTAGCTATGAACGCGATAAAATTGCACTCGATGGGGGAATTAGGTCCCTCTTCCGATTCATTATCACAAAGGGTGGCATTATATGAAATCGATTTCTCTCCCTCCTTCCTTAGTTTAGTGGGACACTTATGGCCATAATCCTCACAACCATAACATCTATTCGACTCGTCCCTATTAAGATCTTCATTGCAATTTTTAGGGAGTTTCTCGACTTTTTATACTTAGACTTCTCAAATTTCTTATAATCATTTTTAAGATTATCTTTATTGGTCTTAAGAAATTTTATAAATTTCCTAGCAAACATAGCCATATCATAGGAGTCGATACCAAACTCATCATTCAAAACAATTGTTTCCTCTTTTTCGGCTTTCAAAGCTATGACCTTATCTTTCTTCTTCACATCCTTGGAAGTAAACATGTCACGTTCATATGTTTGTAAGTAACTTACAAGATCTTAAAGTTTCGCAGAGTTTAAAGTGCTTAAAGAATTTAAAGCGTCCACCTTAACTTAAATCTCTCGGGTAATGACCTCAAAATTTTCTTTATAACACAATTGTCGGGTATCTTTTCACCTAAATTAAAAGATGAATTCACAATTTCAAATAGTCGTGCATAGAACTCATCAAAAGACTCAATTTCTAACATTTTAATGGTTTCAAATTGAGTGATGAAGTTTTGGAGTTTGGAATCCTTAACGACGCTTATACTTTCATGGGTGAGTTGGAGAATGTCCCATGCCTCCTTAGACGTTTCACACGTCGTAATCCGACGGGACTCATCTGGTGTGACTGCACTAAAAAGAGCATTCAAACCACGAGAATAAAAATTAGCAAGTTTAAGCTCATCCTCACCCCATCTTTCTACGGGTTTAGGAGCACGAATCTCTCATTTTAGACATGTTGGTGGGAACCACCCTCTAACAATCGATTACCAAACTATCTCATCTAACGACTTAAGTGTCGATCTCATACGTGTTTTCCAATACGCATAGTTGGAACCATCAAAAATAGAAAATTTTGAAAAAGGCATATTTTCCATATTTAATTTCAAAATTAAACAACGAATCTTAACACAATAATTTATCTTTCCCGCTCTAATACCACTTGAAAGGCTGGTGTCCCCCGAAAATCCCAAATTTTAAATTTCTTTCAAGATAAATAATTAAAGTCCTCAAATTTTAATTTCTTCAAAATTAATATTAAATTTAACTTAACCAAACAAATATTTGAATTTTTTTTAATAACAATTAAACAAAATTATTTCAATTCAAGTTAAAATTATACCGAAAAAACTTAAGCATGAATTTTTCCAAATTAATTTTGCTAACTTGAATTAAATTAAATTAAAATTACCCAAACTAAGATAGCACCAAAATAACACCATTGTTGTGATTTAACCAATTTTATCTTTTTAGTCCTAAGCATACATCTAGGTATTTTTTCGTGATAAAATAAACAATCACAACACAAGACCGTGATGTACGAGAAAAATTCACAACGGGAAAAACCTCGAACAGTCCAGCTAACAAATCCACTGGGTAGAGTTTTACAAAACCATGAAAAAAGACTTAATTCCTTTACTCGACTCCCTCTCAAGACTTGACACTTCTTCTAGCTTCCACCTCTGTCTAGTTGATAACTTCAGAATCCACCGTAGTCTCAGAATCCACCAATGGGGCAAATCAACCGTCAAACATACGAAAGCCTCTCCTCCGTATGCACACCACTAACAGACTTCTCCATAGGAAACTTCATCTTTCGGGGTAGAGATGAAACCCGATTCCAACAAAATGATCTCAAGCAAATGTATATATGTAGGAACTTGGATTAAAACAAACTATGGGTGTAGAACTAGTTTTTTTGTAGAGAATAAGGAATTTTTATTCACAAAAACCAAAAGGGAATTTTCGGTTAATATTTAGAGCTCTAAAGCCACTTGAAAATATGGAAAAAGTCTCACCAAAAACTATGTTCTCTCACTATTAAAACTGGTAAAAAGTTAGTGGGAAAGTGGGGAGTTAAAAATTGAAAACTACTGAAACTGTCAAAAACCGCCCAGGTCATTCGAACATGGTCTTTCGAACATCTATGTTTGAACGAAACTTCAAACGATAATTGTGAACAATATGGGAAGAAGTTCGTTTGCGAAATCGCCCAGGTCGTTCGAACATTTATGTTGGAACGAAACTTCTAATGAGAATTCATAACAATATTTGAAGAAGTTCGTTTTCAAAATCGCCCAATCATTCAAATATGGTCGTTCGAACATCTATGTATGAAAAAGAACTTCTAAGTAATGACATTTCAGGAAAAAAAATATTTTTCTTTAAAAAAATATAAGAGCATTTTCAACATAATTTTATGAAAAAAATAGTTTTGTATAGAATTAAGCCAACACTACAAATTGACTCAATTAAAAATTTGCCCTTACAGCAAGAACCACTAAGTAGGATCCAATGTTGGAACTCCTCTTTTCTCCCAATGAAAAATCCAAATTACCACGATGTGATCGAAGGTAATCTTCTTTTTTATAATATTTCAGCAAATACGTTATTTGGTTCTGGATCTACACACTCTTTCATTAATCATTCATGTATGATTCGTCTGCAATCATCTTTTAGTCCATTAGCTCGCCCTTTTACTATGGAATGTCAAGAGGAAAGATCATCATTATCGATAGGATTTGTGAACGCCACACTTTACATTTTGGAACCATGACATTAACCATAGATTTAATAGTCCTCGATTTAACGAGGTTCGATTTAACAATAGGAATGGACATTTTATCTCTTAACTTTGCTCACATTGATTGTCATGTGAAGACGATGACATTCAAACCACCCCATCAAACTTCATTTTATTTCTAAGGACAAAATCCCCACCAACCTCTACTTTTTTGGATAAGTGAAAAAGAAAACTCCTCCCCTTTTAACATCTTGGCTAGATATAAAGATGTGTTTCCCAAAGATTTACTCAAAATATCCCCACATCGAGAAATTAATTTTTTTATCAATATGTTGCCAAATACTCCCCTATCTCAAAACCCCCTTATTATAAGTCTCCTTTAGAATAGCGAGAACTTCGAACACAACTGGAGGACCTACTGAATAAAGGATTCATACGACCTAGTACATCACATTGGGGAGGTCCAATTCTATTCATGCAAAAGAAATATGGATCTTTTCGATTATGTATCGATTATCGAAAATTGAACCAAGTGACCATCAAGAATAAATATCCATTGCCCAGGATATGTGATTTGTTTGACCAGTTGCAAGGGTTAAATATTTTTTCAATGATTGATTTCAGATCTGGGTATCGCAAACTTCGTGTTAATAAAGAAGAGATACCAAAACAACTTTTTGGACACGATATGGAAATTTTGAATTATTAGTCATGTCTTTTGGAATAACCAACTCCCCTGTCGCTTTCATGGATATAATTCATAGAATATATCTCCCTTTCCTCGATTAGTTTATTATTTTCTTTATAGATGATATATTAAGTTATTCCAAGACCAGGGTAGAACACGAAAAGCACCTATGTATAGTGTTGGAGACCCTTCGTAAACATTAGCTTTATAAAAAATAGTGTAAATGTTATTTCCTCATAAAAGATGTAAATTTCCTTAGACATGTAGTCATTGAAGTAGGTATACAAGTAGATCTAGTCAAAAACACCACAGTATTGAATGGCCTCAACCCACCACCATCACATAACTACATAGCTTTCAAGGACTATTGAGTATTATCGATACTTTATGGAAGGATTTTCCTAAATTTCCCTACCTTTAATAAAGTTGACCAAAAATGATGTTCAGTTTATATGGACCTCCGAATGCAAATAAGCCATTTGTACCTTAAAGGAAAAGTTAACCAGCGCCCATATTTTGACCATTCCTTCTAGCAACAATAGCTATGATGTTTATACCTACGCCTCCTTTCTAGGACTCAGTTGTGCATTCACGTAACAAGGGAAAGTGATATAGTATGGATCACGACAATTGAAAATTCATGAGCGCAACTATCGAGTACATGACTTGGAATTAACAATAGTACTCTTTGGCCTGAAAATTTGGAGATGTTATATGGAGAAGAATTTTAGGTATTTTTCTATTATAAGAGTCTTAATTACAACGCCATGAAAAAGGATCTCAACCTTCGGCAAAGATGATGGAAAGAATTTTTAGGGAACTATAAGTTTAACTTATTCTACCATCCCAAAAAAGGTAATGCAGTTGTTGATGCCTTAAGTAGTAAAGCCTATGGAAGCCACCATAATATGTTTGTATTCTTAGAAAGCATTAGAGATTACAATATACAATGAGACTCCTCCATAACCCAAGTTGTTCTACGAAAAATTATGGCTCGCCCCTTTTTGCATAATAAAATCATTGACCTCCAAGACTAGGATGAATATTTGCATTCCCAGAAGAAAAAACTTATAAACAACCTCCCAAAAAAATATTGGACTTTGGAACCTGAGCATGGGTTAAAATTCAAAAATCGAGTATGTTTTCCTCTCATATCCACATTACGAGGAGAAATCTTGTAAGAAGCTCGCCATTCTAAATTCATGATTCACCCTGGAAGCACCTAAATATATCAAACTCTCAATAAGCTTTATTAGTGGCCCGATATGAAGAAAAACATTGTACACTTCATAATAACGTGTCTAATTCACCAACAAGTGAAGAGTGAGCATCAACATCCCAATAGTTTACTCTAAATACTACCCATCCCAGAATGGAAATGGGATCATATAACCATGGACTTTGTCAGTGGATTGCCCTGAACGTTTCAAGGATACAATACGATATGGGTTATCGTCAATTATCTTATAAAATACACCCATTTTCTACCACTTAGATGCACCAATTCCTTCCAATGACTAATTGAGCTTTACATTAAGGAAATTATTTGACTTCATGCTATACCTATTTCCATTATGTCCAATTGAGACCCCAGATTTATAGGAAGATTTTTGTAAGCCTAACAAACCTCCTTAAGAACCATACTCTGCCTAAGAATTTTTTTTCATCCTCAGACCGGCGGACAATCTGAACGAGTAATTCAACCTCTGGAAGATATGTTACGAGCTTGCACGTTAGACTTTCCTAGTTTTTGGAATAATCATCTTGCCTTGATTGAATTCTCCTACAATAACAATTATCAAACTAGTATTTAGACCACTACCTATGAAGCTTTCTATGAATGACATTACCATTCACCTTTATGCTAGAATGAATCTGGAGAAAAAAACACACTTGGACTCAAGATTATCATCGAAACCACAAAAAAGATATGCCTTATTCGGGAAAGATTACATCCATCCTAGAGTAAATAAAAGAGTTACATCGACACTCACCGAAAGCCCTTAGAATTCCAAATAAATAACCAAGTGTTCTTATGAGTATCTCAAGGAAGGGTATAATTCGATTTGGAAAAAGAGGAAAATTATCACCTCGCTATGTTTATCCCTTTAGAATCATCGAACGTATTGGACCAATAGCATATCGTCTGGAATTACCTCCCCAGCTATCCAATCTCCATGTTGTGTTCCATATTTCGCAATTGTGAAAATATATCTCTAACTCGAGTCACATCATTACATGGAAGGATATAACAGTTGAATCCAACCACGAATTTGGGGAAATTCCTATTCATATTCTCGACCGATAAGAAAAGTTTCTCCAACATAAAAGCATCCCACTAGTCAAAGTTCTTTGGTGACACCACGGAGCTAAAGAAACAACGTGGGAAACAGGAGACATTATGAGACAACAATACTTCGCCGTTTTTCCAAGTAATTTTGAGGAAATTTTTTTTTAAATGGAAAGAATGTAAGTGAGAACACACTATATGGTTGACTCACTTGAGTCTGTATCATATAGGAGTTCCAACTAGTTTGGATATGGTGACAAAATAGGATTAGATTTCATGAACATCCCATCTAAGGAATATAAAAGCTTCATCATCAAACATCATCCAGTCCAAGATCAATGAATCTACCAAAAAGGAACTAATCATATCTCTTGAACACACTATAGGACACAATTCATGCATATAGGTGTTAATGTGTTTGCACAAGTGTTTACATATTTTTAGGGATTTTGAAAACATTTAAAACATTTTTTAAGCATTTTTAAAATATTTTTAAACTTTTAAAATCATTTTTTAAAATGTTATGGGATTAATTAGAATTGTTATTATTCCTTAAATAGACTAGGGTAGACTATAAAATCGACAGAAACAGTTGTGGTTACAAATTTGATTTTTAAAAGTTCAAAAACCCGCGTTTTTCAGTCACTTATATCCTTACATGTGTTGATCTTTTGTTGGTTGGATTTGTGTTTTCTATGTGTCTGTGATAAGAGATACAATCTAAACATTTGGAGCATTTTAATCTATGATCTGCATGTTTCCCGAGTTAATCCAAGTGAGAATTAAAAGAACTAATGGGAGCAAGCCTTTGTGTAGTGCATTTGTATTCGTTAGATTAGAAGTCAAAAGGTCAAATCAAGTGTAAGCCGTCCAAATCATTCGATGTTCCAGATCCTTCTCAGACCAGTATAAATAGGCTCCTTGGGTCAGCATTTAGAGAACTTTGGTCATTCGTCTAACTTAAGAGAAAAAAGAGAGAAGTTAGAGAGAGAAAAGAGAAATAGAAAACAAGTGTTCGTTTTACACAAAACCCTTAGGTTTTCTTCCAAAAACCAAACACATCCTTATAGTTCTATTTATTACAGAAAACCTAACTTGATTTTTGGTTGTGTTTGAATACCCTTTTCACTCATTATCTCTCTTGGGAACCACGTCTCACGGTAGATCTTGTATTTATTTCTAGAAGCTACAAGATTTTTTAAGAGATATATCACATGATATATTTTAGGGTTTCTGATATCTCTTATTTGATTGGATCTTGTTTTTCATGTGTATATCTTTTAAGATCTATTCTCTATTTTCAAAATCTTTGAAAAACAAACTTCCAGTAGTGTAAAATCTCATATCTGAAAATTTTAGTTTCAAAAATAAAAGTTTCACAGTTTGTGAAATTACATCGTACATAAATAAGTTTTGAAATCTATTTTTTAGAAGGATTTTCAGATCTAAAATTTTTGTTGAAGTCTGATTTTAATAGAGATTTGAACTCTCTTCATGTCATATAGAAATTGTGTAATTTATAGGATTTATTTGTATAAATCTTGAGAGGTGTGAGCTACATATTTGCATGTATTTTTAGTCACATCACTATCACTGTCATTCTCACACGATCACATAGTTAGTGTGAATTATTTGAGAGATTGTGAATTGTTTGAGCCACTGCAAATAAAGAACAAGGAGGAAGGAAAAGAAGATGCTAGGAAAGTCAAGGGGATCATATCAGAATTACCTTAGAGAGAGGAACTCGTGTAGGTACATTTCTATCTTAGTCTTAGTATCTTGAATGCATGCTTAGTGCTTGTAATCTTGTAACTATTGTTTGATTATTAGTGAATTATTTGTTTTGTAGCGTATAGGTCACCATGGATGTTTCCTCTAATTTAAGGTTTTACTACGTAAAAAATTGTGTCTCTTGTGTGTGGTTTTTACTTCTTCACTACTACTTCTGCAAACTAGACTTAGGTTTAACTTTAAAACCTTTTTCCAAGAAACTAAAATAACTTGTTAATAATTTTGAAACATATCTTGTGTTACTGTTATGTTTTATAAAAGAGTTTCCTCAAAAAGTTATTTGGAACTTACTTAACTGTTTTAACTTGTGTTAAACAACTTAGTAAGGTTTTTCAATTGGTATCAGAGCTGAGTACTTGTTTTTCAAAAGTTGTTAGATCATGTGCTTTGAAACTGTTTTAAAAACAAATCTTAATGGACGAGAAATTTGAGTGTCTTGGAAATTTGTCCAGGCCTCCCCTCTTTGATGGAACAAATTTTCCTTATTGAAAAGTAAGGATGACTGCCTTCATCCAAGTGACATTGGGAGATGATGTTTGGGATGCCATAGAATAGGGATATACTTATCCAACTAGGCCTACTTCAAAAACTCCTCAATGAGTTTACCAAGGAAGAAAAATTGGCCTCCTTAATCTGCAATAAAGGGGAAAATGCCATATTTATAGATGTTAATGAACATGAATTTAAACACATATATTTATGTTCAACATCTAAGGAAGATTGGGACACGTTGTTTGCTGCTCATGAAGGTGATACCCATGTTGAGGTAGCCAAAACTCAGATGTTAATCCAACAGTAAACTCTCCTTATGGCTGACACTAAGACTTTTGATGACTTCTACATTAGCCTCACTGATGTTATTACCAAATTACATGCTAATGGAATTATCTATGAAAGGAAAGAAATAGTCTCTAAAATTCTTAGATCCATTCCCCCAAGTTTGATAACAAAGGTTATGTGATTGAGGAAATAGATAACCCAAACTTAACTCCTGAACTCCTTAGTAGCAAGCTTAGGACTGTACAAATGAAACTGGAATTTAAAAAATATATTTCCAATAATCAAAAGAGACACACGAGTCCCAATATAGTCTTCTAGTGTAAAATGACCACACCACAGTTTGTTATACCTAACATTGATTTAGACTCCGATGAAAACTGTGACTTAGATAATTTGGATAATCAGATAGCCCTCATGTCTAAACATTTTAAGAAAATTTTAAAGTTTAGAAACAATGTTGCTTCTAAACAAGTGAAGGTTGCTTATTAAAATCATTCTAACAGCAGACCTCATGAGAGAAATCAATACAAACACAACACTGATGACAATAATAGACCAAGGATTGATACGAAGAATGTTAAATGCCATCGTTGTGGGAAATTAGGTCATTATTCTAGTAAATGTAGAATTAGACTTAACAATTATAATGTTAAGGCCAATATATGCCAGACTTGGGATGACTCAAGTGACTCTGAAGAGGATGAGGCTGAGTCTTCCAATATCTTTGACCCTTGCATGTCCTTTTTTGCAAAGATTGTGTATACTGATGATATGCCTACGAATAATGTTGAACTTGATGTTAGAATGCCTAATAATTTTATGTCCTATAATATCTTACCTGCTATTGGTTTATCTTCTCTTCACCTAGATAATGTTAATAGTGTTGATGTTGCTAGTAATAATTCTTGGACGATGTGTGTGAGTCAATGTGATCACTCTGATGACGAATTGAATGGGTGTGTGAGTGCGGCAAATGAAACGCTAGGGGACAATTCACACACTATACTAGAAGATCCTGGAAATGATGATCTACCTGACATTCACACACTCTACACTAAAACCCTTAGGAAGAAAAATAGACTAGAAAATATTGTCAAGGATTTAACTGAGAAAATACAAGCATTAATCCTAATGGTAAAGAAGAACGCTGAGGACTATACCAATCAATGTTTGGCTTATCAAACTAAAACAAAAAAATTTAGTGAAAAAATTAAAGAACTGTCTGAATCAAATAAAGTTTAGGAAAAGAAATACAAGGAAACTTTGATAGAATTGGAACAATCTAAAAAAAAGGTTTCAACTATCTTCAAAAAAAAATTTAAGTTTGAAAACAATTCCAATTGTTTTGAAGATTATGTTGCTTCTAGTAAAACCAATTTTGAAGACAAAGAAGGTATTGATTTTGATTAAAAAAAATTAAGACACAAACCAAACCTACGCAAAATATAAAATTTGTGTCTTCTGGAAAAAGACTTATTGATCTATGTCCTATTTTCAAGCCTTAAAACATAATTTTGAGAATAAGCAAAAAGGGATAGGCATTTTAATGAAAAATTGTCCAAAATCTACTGCTGAACCTAAGGCTAAATATGTTTTCCCTTCCCCCCCCCCCCCCCCCCCCCCCCCCGCCGTTAGGAGAATTGAACCTGAATGGAAAAGTGTTGAAGTTAGACCTAAGGTCAATGTCCAGCAAATGGATAAACCTCTTTTCAAAGATTTTAAAAATCAGAGACAATCGTCTAGCCACCAATACTATTCATATTATGATGTTTATGGACACTGTCTCGATGAATGTTTTAAAAAATGACTGTATAATCCTATCGATAAATCACCAGTTTACAAAAACTTTAACTATTCTAGACAGAGCAGGAATAACTGCGTACTTCCTAAACAGCCCAATAAAAACTCTAACTATAGGAATAGAAAGAAAATATCTCACGCTAAGAAGAAATCTAAGAGAAAGAGTTATAGATCTATTTCTAAACCAAAAGCTCACAAATCTTTTAAAACTAGGGCTATATGGGTTAGAAAGGATGATTTAATACCCCAATTGAAGTGTAACATAGTTATAAGCGCTTTAAAAGCTGAACACACTTCTTCTGGATGGTACTTAGACTCTAGATGTTCCAAATATATGATCGGAGACGATAATAAATTATCCTACATAAATGACTTCTTAGGTAGAAATGTTTTATTTAGGGACAGGGTATCAGCTTAGATCATAAGTAAAGGAACACTCCAAGAAAAAGGGCTTCCTATTCTCAAAGATGTCTTATTAGTGAAAGGTCTTAAAGCTAATATGTTAAGTGTATCATAATTTTATGACTCTAGACATACAGTCACATTCTCAAAAACTATTTGTAAAGTTTTAAATGAGAATGGTGATTGCATCCTTACTGGTCACCGGACCCCCAGATGACTGTTACATAGTAAATTCGGGTATTGAGACTTATAGATTATCCCGACTTGATGACAACAAAATCTAGCATAATAAATTGGGTCACATAAATTATGACAATCTTAGCAAATTAATATCCAAGGATATAGTTAAAGGTTTGCCAAAAATAAAACCCATATCAAATGTTGTCTATGGCCCCAGTCAGGAAGGAAAAATAGTAAAATCTGCTCATAAGAAAGTTAAAGACACTTTAACAACAGGATCTCATGGGTCCTTCTCGAACTCTAAGCCTTTGTGTTAACGGTTATATTTTGGTTACGGTGGATGATTTTACTCAATTCACTTGGGTAGCCTTTTTAAAACAAAAATCTGATACATTCCCAGAATTTTTAAAAATTCTTTTAAGAATCGAGAATGAAAAAGATACCCAAGTCAATCGAATTCGTAGCGATAGAGGAGGTGAATTTAAAGACTTAGGCATAATAGAATACTATAACTGTAATGGTTACCAACATGAGTTCAGTGTACCTAAAACACCTCAACAGAATGGTGTTGTCGAGCGTAAAAATTGCACAATCCAAGAAATGGCCAGGGTAATGGTACATGCTAAGAACTTTTGAAAATACTTTTGGGTTGAGGCAGTTCAAATAGCGTGTTATATTATTAACGGGGTATACCTTTGAAAAAATACCAAACAAATTTCTTATGAACTTTGGTATGGAAAAAATCTCAACTTAAAATATTTTTGAACTTTAGGGAGTACTTGCTACCTTTGCAAAGACAGAGAACATTTGTCTAAGTTTGAAACCCGTGTTGACAAAACCATATTTTTGGGTTATTCCCCTAATATTCGGGCTTATCACATTTATAATTTTTCTACCAAAGTCATAATGGAATCGATAAATGTAGTAGTGAGTGACACTAATGTCGAGAATAAAGAACAAGGGACAACTATAGTGGATAAGTCTGAAAATAATTTTACCTATGACTCTCCAGAGATAGTTGATCCTTTACCAATTAAGACCCCTGAAGTACCAAACTGAGTTTCTAAATATCATCCCATAGATAATATTGTTGGTAACCTTGAAGATCCAGTACGAGCAAGATCCCAATTACGTAATGTTGCTCATTTTGTATGATTTATTTCTTTAATAGAACCAAAGAATGTAAATGAAACACTCAATAACTCATTTTGGATAAGTGTTATGCAAGAAGAGATTTTCCAATTTAAAAGTAATGACGTGTGGCATCTTGTGCCTAGTCCAGAAAATAAAAGGGTTACTGGCACTCACTGGATTTTCAAAAACAAAACAGATGAATCTGCGATCATAGTTAGAAATAAAGCTAGATTAGTTTCCCAGGGATACTCTTAAGTTGAATGAATATATTTAGAGGAGACCTTATCCCCCATCACACGCCTTGAGTCTGTTCACTTACTCTATAACTTGTCACTTACAATTCACACTTTATCAAATGGATGTGAAATTCGCTTTTGAAATGGTATTTTGATAAAGGAAACTTATGTTGAACAGCTAAAAGGAATTATTGATCCTCATTACCCAAACCATGTTTATAGATTGAAAAAGGCTCTATACGGTTTAAAGCAATCCCCTCAGGCTAAGTACGAATGCTTGTTAACCTTTTTAATCAATAAAGGGTTTCGACAAGGTGGAAATGACCAAACATTATTTGTTAAACATTTTAATAAACAGGTCTTAATAGCTCAGTTTTATGTTAACGACATAATATTTGTTTCTACTTCCCCTTCTTAAGTTAATAATTTTCTAAAATTATGCACGGGGATTTCCAAATGTCTCTCATGGAGGAGCTCCAGTATATCTTAGGATTTCAAGTCAAGCAAAAATCTGATGAGTTATTCCTTTCGCAATCAAAATATGCTATAGAGTTAGTGAAAAAGTTTGGATTAAATAATGCCAAGGTTGCTAGGACTCCTATAAGTACTTCAATTAAACTTTCTAAAGATGAACATGGAAAACCTAAAGATCCTACCCTATATAGGAGTTTAATAGGTAGCTTATTTTATCTCACAGCCTCGCATCCTGATATCATGTATACCCTGTGTGTTTATTCCTGCTACCAAAGTGCACCTAAGTAAAGTCACTTGTTATGTGTCAAACTAATTATCAAATATGTTAGTGGCACAATAAACCTTGGCATATGGTACACAAATGATACATCTAGCACAATTGTAAGATACATCGACACAGATTGGGTTGGTTGTTTTGATGACAGCAAAAGCAGATTAGGCGCTTGTTATTATATAGGTAATAACTTAGTAGGATGGAGTAGTAAAATGCAAAATTTCACTTCACT
Source organism: Sambucus nigra (assembly GCA_949130495.1). Lineage (NCBI taxonomy): Eukaryota > Viridiplantae > Streptophyta > Magnoliopsida > Dipsacales > Adoxaceae > Sambucus > Sambucus nigra. The sequence goes on along the minus strand of OX422210.1, from coordinate 558,265,884 downwards.
TTTCACAGCAGAATCTGAATATATGGTCGTAGGAAGATATTGTGCTCAATTAATGTGGATTAAGAAAATACTTAGTGACTATGGCATTAACGAAGAAAAGCTACATCTATATTGCGATAATGAAAGTGTGATAAATATCTCTAAGAATCCTGTTCAACATTCACGTACTAAATACATCAAGATAAGATACCACTTTATTCATGAATCAGTTGAATATAAAGAATTAGAGATAAAATATTTACCTACAGACCTTCAATTAGTTGACTTATTTACTAAACCATTAGATAACTTGAGATTTCAATCGTTAAGAAAATCTATTGGTATTGTTAATCTTGAATAATTGTCTATCAACTATTAGTATATCCTCGGATTACATTCATGCTGATAATTGGTCTTCGAGGATATAGAGTACGATCATTTGAAAAATGACAAAAGATGCCCCATAGCTCTGTTTTATGTAGGAGACTCTTGAAGTAATCTTAATTATTACATGTTATTCTTTGCCTATTTTTTCACCCTTTATACATTTGAGAAAAATTGGGGGAGAAATACTTGATTAACTTGCTATATTTTCATCTCTTTTGACTCAACTAATGTTCCACCTTAAGTGTTTTCTTTTAGGCATCTCAGAAACCACTTGTGCAGATATCACAGATTCAGTATAATGGTCTATACGATAGCCGAGTTATGTATTTTCTTTTTCTTATTTTTTGGTTATAGGATGGAATGGGTATATAGCTCTTTTATATAGGAAATCTAGGATTTTTATGTTTACGCATGAGTACAGGTTACTCAAGGAAATTTTGTCTCCAATATCCAAAGGGGGAGATTGAGAAAACATTATATGGTTGACTCACTTGAGTCTGTACCATAAAAGAGTTCCAACTAGTTTGGATATGGTGACAAAATAGAATTATATTTCATGAGCATCCCCTCTAAGGTATATAAAAGCTTCATCATAGAACATCACCCAGTCCAAGATCAATGAATCTACTAAAAGGGAAGTAATCTTATCTCTTGAACACACTATAGGACACAATTCATGCATATGGGTGTTAATGTGTGTTCACAAGTGTTTACATAATTTTAGGGATTTTTAAAACATTTTTAAGCATTTTTAAAAGATTTTTAAACTTTTAAAGTCATGTTTTAAAATGTTATGGGATTAATTAGAATTATTATTACTCCTTAAAAATAGGTTAGGGTAGAATATAAAACCGGTAGAAACATTTATGGGTGCAAATTGGATTTTTAAAAGTTTAAAAACATGTGTTTTTCAATCATTCACATCCTTACACGTGTTGGTCTTTTATTGGTTGAATTTTTGTTTTCTATGTGTCTATAATGAAAGATAAAATCTAAGCCTTTGGATCATTTTAATCTACGATCTTCATTTCTCCTGAGTTAATCCAAGTGAGAGTTAAAAGAACGAATGGGAGAAATCCTTTGTGCGGTGCATTTGTATTCATTAGATTAGAAGTAAAAAGGTCAAAACAAATCTAAGTTTTCCAAATCGTTCGATGTTCCAGATCCTTCTCAAACCAGTATAAATAGGCTCCTTGGGTCAGCCTTTAAAGATTTTTGGTCATTCCTCTAACTTGAGAGAAAAAGAGAGAAGGGAAAGGTTAGAGAGAGAAAAGAGAAAATAGAGAAATAAATAGAAAACTAGTATTTATTTTATACAAAACCCTTAGGTTTTCTTCCAAAACCCAAACACGTCCTTAGAGTTCCATTTATTCCAAAAAACCTACCTCTTGAGAGTTAAAACAGTTAGGTTTTTACGAGTTTGATTTTTGGTTGAGTTTGAAGACCCTCTTCACTCATTATCTCTCTTAGGAACCACGTCTCATAATGGATCTTGCATTTCTTTCTATATACTGCAAGATTTTCTAAGAGATATATCACACAATGTATTTTAGGGTTTCTGATATCTCTTATTTGATTGGATCTTATTTTGCATGTGTATATTTTTTAAGATCCATTCTCTATTTTCGAAATCTTTGAAAAAATACTTCCAGTTGTGTAAAATCTCAGATCTAAAAAATTTATTTTCAAAAATACAAGCTTCACAGTTTGTGAAATTAGATCATACATAAATAAGTTTTGAAATGATAAAATCTATTTTTTAGAAGGATTCTTTTTTAGATCTGAAATTTTTTGTTGAAGTCTGATTTTCATAGAGATTTGAACTGATTGCATGTCATATAGAAACTATGTAATTTGTAGGATTTATTTGTATAAATCTTGAGAGGTGTGAGCTGCATATTTGCATGTAGTTGTAGTCACATCACGATCATTGTTACTCTCACACGATCACATAGCTAGTGTGATTTATTTGAGAGATCTTGAGTTATTTGAGCCACTGCAAACAAAGAACAAGGAGGAAGGCAAAAAAGCTTCTAGGAAGGTCAAAGAGATCATAACAGAATTACCTTAGAAAGGGGAACTCGTGTAGGTACATTTATATCTTAGTCTTAGGATCTTGAATGCATGCTTAGTGTTTGTAATCTTGTAACTATTTTTTGATTATTAGTGAATTATTTGTTTTGTAGTGTATAGGTCACCATGGATGTTTCCCCTAATTTGGGGTTTTACCATGTAAGAAATTGTGTCTCTTATGTGTGGTTTTTACTTCTTCACTACTACTGCTGCAAAGTAAACTTGGGTTTAACTTTAAAAACTATTTCCAAGAAACTTAAATAACTTGTTCATAATTGTGAAACACATCTTGTGTTACTGTTATGTTTTATAAAAGAGTTTCCCCAAAACGTTATTCGGAACTTACTTAACTGTTATAACTTGTTTTAAACAACTTAGAAACGTTTTTCACTAAGAACACACTCTAAATATACATTTAGTCCCTCTAAAAGGTAATAATTCCAAATAACCCTAGGGTTTTTCTAAATTACCAAAATATCCCTAAAAGTAGAATTAAGTTAACTTACACCTTCATATATAACTTAAAACCCCACTTTCACTCAATGTTTGACCAAATGACTTATATTTAATAGGGATGTCATAAAAAAATCGATTAGGTTTAAATAATTTTACATAAGCCCTTAAACATTTGCAAAGTAACTCAAAATCCCTAAATTCTACACAAAAACTATCTAAGGACCTAAAGCAAAAACCAAACTTATTCATAATTTATCCCCTGTTGACATGGGAGTAGTAGGACTATCAACAGAGCATGTACCATGTGGGGTACCATGGGTACCCAGTTTACATCCACATATACCATGGTGGAACTTGTGCAAACTTAGCTGAAACACACCTCCCAAACTAACCAATAAACTCCTCCTCACCAACACTATAAAAGGACCTCTTGACCTCAAACCCATAGTAGTTGAAAGGTTTTTCAATGTAAAATTTTTAGGGTTTTTTCATTTATGTTATTTTAAATATAAATGTTTCTTTCTTCAATTTGGTTATATTTATGCACTATATAGAATTGAATTATTTTTGTACATGTGCTAGTTAATGTGTGAATGCACTAAAATAGCATAAAAAACAGAAAACTCCATTAATGTTTGAGCTTCAATGGTGGATTCTACTTCCTTGAACTTGAACCAGTTTTAAAATGAGGTAAGTTGAGATTAGGTTCTCAAGAACATAGGTGCAAGGTTTAATTGAACCAAAAATTGATTTTGATACCTCAAATCAAAGCTTGAAGTTTTCGAGCCTAGAATTTTTAGAAAATAAATTCAAGAGTTTTACTCGACCAAAATCCCTCAAACTAGTCTTGTTATGCTACATTTTCAATATAGAACAAAACCCTTATGATGCCAGAATGAGAATCATAGCTTCCAGTCACTTATGTTTCATCAAAAAATTTCCATTTTTCCAGAAACTGAATAGCTCAATTTAGCCCACTAAAATCCTTGAAACCAATATGGTTGGATTCCTCTTTAAAAGTTATCAATTTTCATTCACGAACTAATTCAAATGGATTTCTAAAACTTCTTAAATTTAAGGTCAAAGTTTCAAAACCCTAAAGTCAACTGTCGAAAGGTTGAAGGTTAGTGGGTTGCATGCGCCCCAGTCTGGGTCAAACCAAACCGTGAACTGTTTGACTTAGCACGTGAGAGCGTGTCTCCAATCACAAAAATCTGGTTTTTTTTTTAATTCTGAATAAAATGGTATATTACATCACCCTGTTTGGATCCCTGGAATGTATTATCTCGAGAAGACCAATTTTAACGTTTAAATTCAAGCTTTAATTTTACATATAACCCCCGCACAATTTTCCAAGTATTTCAAAACACCCTTAAACCCTTTTCACAAATTCTTTAGTTCAAATAAAACTATTTTGTCTCTTGTTAGTTAAATCCATATAGAAATAAATAAAGACATTATTTTTAAAACTATTTAAAATTATATATTATACCCTCTTAGTTATTTTTACACTGAAACTTCTTACAATTTAGCATCCTAATGCATCACATAAGAATTTAGGCCTATATAACCTACTTATACTCTCTATGATTTCAGACTATCCATTCAATCCAGGTGAATTAGACGCACAAACTCGGAATCTGAATTTTCAAAGTAGGTGGTTTTAATTTCAGAGTTAAACAAATTGTGCTTATGTCTTTCAAAATTATTGATTGCTATATCACTCTGTGATAATTTTGAACTCATGTTTTAATTATGAACTCATTTTTGTAGATCATGTTTATCTCGTATATTGATTTTCTCAATATTTTAGCTGTCCCTTAACCCAATAAACCGCTACAGTCTACGACTTCAGTAAAATCCATTGAGCTCTTTTTTTACCCTTAATTGTGGCATATCCTTGCAAACTACTACAATATTTGCATATTACCCTCCAATTCAAGACCATTATCAGTGAAACTCCTAGTACCATACCTTACGAGTCAGGGATTAGACCCCGGTATACCACGACAGATCTAATTGTCTTATAGGACTTAAGTATTGAGTGCCTTGTTTTATTTGCTACATACGTATGAGTTCCACTCTAGCTAAATGAGCCAGGCCATTATTATTATTATTATTATTATTATTATTATTATTATTATTATTATTATTATTATTATTATTATTATTTATTTTTTCCCAACGATTTTATGATTGCCTGTTCAAGTGTATGATATGCTTTGGACGATATTATAATGGTATGTCTACGCATTTAAAACCCCTATAACCGATAATTTATGGATTATCTTGTATATTCTGAACCCTTATCCTGGTAACTTAATACATAACTTATTTGGTTACACTCCTCCATATTATTCATTTACATATTATTAGACTCCAGTATACCCCTGACAGTATTACGATATTTCAGTTTGTCTCCATATTTTTATGATATCAATATTAATAGAGTTACTCTCTAACAATAAATTTTTTCATGTACCTTGTATAGAAATAGAATTATCTCCTTTGCATATACGCCTAATTGTTTTCCTTCCAAATGGACGACGAACCTGTGGAAGATAAGATAGCTCTCACACGTTTTGATTTTTATTATATATTACCTCAAAAAATATTTTTGATTACGTGCGTATGGGTGGTACCAGACAAGGATGGTAGTCCCCATTGGAATATCTACACCTCAACTTATCAACTCTTTTAATTCCTGAAGGTTTTTCTACAAGTTTCATCTTATATATAGCATGTATGAATAATTATGTATTTTCGTTTGTTTCAGACTTAGCTATGTAATAAGATGTTAGGCATCCCTATAATAAAAATCATTTAATTTTCGTTTCCTTTAATTTATTCGTAGTATTTATTTTTACTCCTCGCTTACCATTAAAATATAGAATTCGCGGATGCGACATTTCATAAACCTTGTTTGGAGATTAATCTCAAACAACTAGTTCTCTATTTTGGTCAGTGGTTAAAGTACATGTTCCTTCAATTCTTTAAAAGGTATTAGACAAGAAAATACTTTATCTCCCCATCTATTCATTATTATTGCAGAAGTATTGAGTAGAACTATTGATAATCTTTTCATTTCCCAGAAGTTTATTTCTTTATCTCACCCTCAAAGAAGTAAATTAGTTTCTCACATGGGATTTGCTGATGATATCATCATTTTCATTAATGGTGGGAAGAAGAGCCTTAGATCACTTTTTTATCAGCTTGAAGAGTATGAATTAGTATTTGTGGATGATTAAACAATCAACTCAATAAAACAATCCATAGCATTTTAAATAGGTCTCAACTTCAAAAAACTCCCTTTGAAATACTTGGGATATCCTTTAGCAACGGAAAAAGAAAGATCATTCACTTTTATGATATTTTTATCAATATTAGAGACAAACTTAATGTTTGGTCTTCTAAACTAATTTCTCAAGGTGGTAGGGTAACTCTTATCAGACATGTTTTGTCATTTATGCCCATGTACATTTTATCAGTGTTAAATCCCCCCAAAGATGTTTTAAAGTGGATTAATTATATATTTTGTAAACTCTTTTAAGGGGGTGTTTAATAGACAAACCTTATCTCTAGATCAAATGTAAAAGGCTTGCTATCCATATGAAGAAGGGGGCGTAATTTAAGTAGACTTGAAGACGTTATTAACTCATCTAGTATGAAACTGTCCTGGTATTTCAAATTTGGTAATGGTCTATGGGTATCCTTTAGAAGGAACACATACTGTAGATGTCTTATAAAAGGTAATGTTTCTCAAACTACGAAAAGAAGCACGTCCATTCAAGATAGAGCAGATGATTTGATTAATATAGACAAGATGTTATGGCCCCCTTCTTCAACTTGGGAGTTTAATTTCAAATCATCGTAATCTATTTCCCGAGAAGAAAGACCTTCCTCTTTGAGTTGGACGCTCATACGACAGAGTGACTGTCCTATGAAAATTTCCACTTTTATATGGAAATTGCTCCACAAATCCCTTCTTATAGATGCTAAAATCCAAATAATTGGTGTAGGGGTGGCCTAAAGATGTCAAGGTTGTGAAGTCCATAAAGAAAGATTTACGCATGTGTTTATTCATTGCAGGGTGGCTCAAGATGTGTGGTCAACTTTTGGCAACAAAATAGGTTTATCAATGAACATTTCCTCTTGCAAGGATTTACTTCTTTCTTGGTGATTGAAAATGCCAAGCAGAGATCACCAAAAGTTTATCAAAATAAATATCCACAAGTTAATATTCTGGTAAATTTGGAAAACTATAAATAATAAATTTATGCCAATATTCATGTTAACTCAAAGAATATTATTAGTAAAGTTGTTAATCTAGCTCCTGACAATGTCCATAATATAGATTTCAAAGATAAGGGCTTAACAGAGGACATGTTCATCATAAGATGGTTCAATTTATAGATTAAGTCTAAATAGGTCCTTAATTTTAAATATGTGTGGGTTAAGCCTCCGAAAGGGACTTACAAACTCAATATAGATGGTGCTTCGAAAGGAAATTTAGGTCCAAATGATGTAGGTGATGTTATCAGAGAGAATAAGGGTTATTTTATTGATGAATTTGGTATTCATTTGGTCTCTAATACCTCGATGTTTTTTAATACAAAGCTTCAGTGGTTGGTCAAAATCTATATAAGAAATTAAATATTCAAAATATGTTGATCAAAATGACTCAAAACGCCTTGTTTACATAATTTTAAAAAGGATTAAACCTCCCCGGAGTATTTTAGAAATCAGTAATGAGAATTACTTCCCTGAATCATTCCAAATCAACCATATTTGGAGGGAAATCATCATTGTAGCTAATGGTTTGGAGCCTATTGCTTCTTCTTCTTACGTTTCATCTTACAACTGGTTATTTGATTCTCTTCCTACAATTATCAAAGGGTTCCATAACATTGATAGGCAATATATCCCTCAAATTAGAAGAATGTATTTTTCAATCATAATGGGGTTAATTTATAAAACCTCAAATTTATTTTCAGTCGTTTATTCTTATTGCTCTTTGTAATTGGGATAATGATAAATTTCCATATTTCTATTACTTTAAAACTATAGTATTGGACTCAACCTCCATTTTGGATTTCTGTGGGATCTTGTTTGCCACGAAGAGGTTGTTTCTCTTTTTTTAATCATTAACAATATGTGTGGGATTTCCATCCATCTTCTCTAAAAAAGTTTGTTATAGACATTTGTTATGTTCATTATGGTGTTTTAATGGTACGAGAGTACAATGAGATTTAAGTCCTTGGGTTGTGCCAGCCCTTGGAGGTCTCTCATCCCCACAGGAGTGGAGAGTGGGATGTTTCATTTACCCTATTACTTTTTACATTATCCCCCATTTCTAGCATCAAAGGGGGTTCGTCGGATAGGACTTTGAATAGGAAATAACAAATGGATTATCTAGTTGTTCCCACAAACAATGCTAATATCTTATTATGTAAGATTGGTATTAGGATAATTATATGTCTTCGTTGAAAATTACCAATAATAAAATATAACAAATATAAAAGAAAATGATTTGGACTAGAGATAGATGAGAGATGGAGAAAGAAATAAGAGATTTAACATGGTTCAACCCCAAAGAGGTGCCTATATCCACAGGTGCAAAGTTACATTGTATTAGGGCAAGGTATAAGCTCTCAAGAATCTCTCTATAATTGAGTATATTTCATTTTTTTCATGTCCCAGTTGAGTGATATAATAGGATATTGATATAGTAGGGATGAGAAGATGAAGAGGTGGAGTGCCTTTATATGTCAGGCAATTACACTTTCTTACATTCTTGATGACAACCAATCATAAGCCAGCCTATGGATTAACCCACGTTCATTTATAGAAGAGACTATAAATATTCTCAGGTGTGCCTAAACTTAGACATTATGACCTATTAATTGTTGGTCTTCCTAGTGATGGTCGTCCATACTGTTGACTAGTGGGGAACATTCGATCGATCATGATAATGACTTGATGATAATGATTATTTGAATATATTTTGATGACAGGTATCACAAATCATTATTCTATGGCATACTTAAGTTTTAAGGTACAATAAAAGCGACCAATACTTCAATCTTGATTGGAGCGAGCAGTGGCTGGTGGAGTGAAGGGATGGAGTAAAACCATTAGGTGTTGGTCGATTTCATAAAAGATTGGTCATAAGCATTTTATGGTGGTTTTTTCATGTTGAAGTATTTAGTCGACCGCTAATCTTTGAAGGTTTTCATCCTTGGATTTTTTTTCTTGAGGCAGTAGAAATTTTGTAAATAATGGAAAAAATATGAAACGCTCGGGGTTACCCCAATTATAACATTCAAGTAGTAATAAAATTTTGCCAAATATGAAACGAAAGGTACTTTTAATTACACCCACTCTGTGAATCTCTAGAGATGTCACTGAGCCAATAAAGTGTCATTTCTCTCCTTCATTCATTGCACCCTGAATTTCAAAATCTCTTTCTTTTCTGCCAAGTTTCTCCTTCCATTTGTGAGAGTTATTTCTGTTGTTGCCTTTTCACCGTAAGAATTCCTTATCCCTTGCATTTATTTTGTATTTCCCTATTAAAAATATGGTTTATACAGTAAATGAGAGTTTGTTGGAGCTTTTTAGGTCACTCACAAAATCCCATCATGGGTAAAAACTTAATTATTGACTAGTCATTGTGACCTTCCCACCATACTTATTATTGAGTGTGGGGTTACTTTTTTCCTAACCGTTTATGTCTAGAATTTTATGAATATTTTGATGTAGTCCCTGCCCAAGTAGCCTTAAATATTTGTAGGGGCATTAATGGGGTTTACCGCATTAATGAGTAGTATATGATAAAAATAAGAATAAAAGAATTGATGTATTGCTATAGCTGGGGTACCACCAATGAAAACATTTCTTATTTGAAGATGAGGCATTTTAACATAACTTTTTCATGAATTTACCTAATTCCAGTAAGGATTATTAGGATCATGGATTAATTGTGAAGGATTGGCAGTTTACCCCTCATCCTAAGGGTGAGGTGTACAGTGGTCCTAGGTGACTTCAAGAGCTCCAGGTCGGCACAAGCACAGACAACTTCGATATTTTTTTTACTTATGAATTTTATCTTATACGTGATTGTATATTTTTTTCATTTCATAGAGAAAAGTAAGAAAAAGATCCCTTGTACTTTGGATGTCAATTTTGCCGACTTGGAGATCATTTGGACTATCCAACAGAGGATTGGTACTGAAGATTATCCTCTCGAATTCTTTCCTGCTCAGTTATCGTAGTTCCGTTAATTCCTTTATTTCTCTGCCAACCAAGGAGATACCAACAGCCCCCATTAGCCTAGATGACCATGTTTCCTCCTCTTTAGGTTTTGGTTTCGAGTTTTGCCACCAGGAAGAGGGTAATTTTTTGTGGAGACAACTTCTTCATCTTGGGAACCTATGGTCGTAGTTTTAGTGTCAAACGACATTCCTTCCCTAGTCATGGTGAAAATAAATATTCCTAACCTCCTCGTCGACACTAGGTACCCTCCCCTGCAGGTAAAAACTCAAAGTCATGGGCTCCATCGATAATGGTAAGGATAACGCTTAGTCTGTTGTGGTGAATCCTAATCTTGATCGAGGATTGATTAGAGCTAGAGTTCTTCATGTCGATGAGGCGACTACATCCTCCCTTTCTCACTCAAGGTTCGTCGACCAATAGAATCACTCTGGACCTCATAAGTTTATTTTATGTTATTACCCTATTATCATATTTATTATAATTGTTTTTAGCTTCCTTCCTTAAATTTTTGTATTGTAATTCATGATTGATTATGACTAACTTCTAAGGAGGAATGACAAGCTGAAAGATTACTTTTCTGATGTGGAAGAAGCCTTATCGAGAATGCAAAAATCTTTGAAAGCAGTTGTTCATTCTCACGAGGATGAAAAGAGAAGGCTGGAAGTTACAATTAAGTTGTTAGAGTAGGGGAATATTTTGATAAAGGAAGCTACGAACAATGTTAAGAGGGAGGTAAAGGAGGCTAAGAAGGTTGTCGACCTGCCAAAAACACGGGTCATTAATGGCAATGCCAAGGCCATTAAAGATATGGAGGATGCTTTTACCAGGAGTTAGGATAAGGCGTTCTCCAATGTTTCCGTAAGGATTGAATATCAACAGTGCGACTGTGTGATAATTGATTAAATTAAATTTGCAAGTTTCCAAGTAACCCTTATTTAATTAGAGTCCCTAAACATGCATCTAAGGTGCGTGTGTCAATCCATAAATAAATAAAGCATGTGACACAAAAATATGCTGAGACACAGATTTCAAGGAAAAAACCCTTTCGAGTAAAACCTTTATTTCACTATGAATATATAAATGGAAACTTACAATTACATAGAGAAATCTGCAATGGATCAACGCGCAGCCAACTCACTAAGACACGCAGTCTTGAACTCAGTAAGAGAATACACGCAGTACCCTCCAAGGACTCGCAGCCCAAACAACAAAGGAAGAACCGCAGCTCTCCTTAATGACACACAGCCATAAAACTTTGTAGAGACTCCCTCAGCAATGACACGCAGCCCTCGGTTGCAAAGATCTCCACACAAATATTGAACAATATCAAATCTTGTGTTCTAGGGTTCCAAAGGATTCACAAAAGTAATTGGGATTTTTGTGTGTGAATCAAAAAGATGTTTGGCACATCAAAAAATGAAGTCTTGTTGAGTTTTAACTCTTAGAAACGTTTTCTCAAAGACTTAGAAAATACATCATCGAAATAGGTATATATACAAGAAATATGAGTCGGTGGTAAAAACACTCACAAAACAGTTCGATTTTATCCCAGGCGGACCGGTCCGGTATGGATGCGGATCGTTCCGGGTAGGACCGGTTCGTTTTTTAAAGACCCCTCTTCGGTTTGCATTCTATCTGGAGTATACTGGTTTCTAAGCAAAGTGGATCGGTCCGGTAGGTAGGCGAACTGGTTTTTTTTCTAAAAGGGGCGAATCGATCCAGGGCGAACCGGTTCCTTTTTAAAATAGGCGGACCGGTCCGGCTGTCCAGAAAATTAATTCCTTGATTTCTTTGATATTCGGATCCATTGATGATGATGCTTAAATATCTTCAATGGTGTAACGGCGTACGACATACAATTGATAATGGACAAAAATGTCCTTACATAATATCTAAATAAATCCTCTTTCAAGGAAGGTTGGGATGATACCCTCACCTAGGGTTGTACTGCTGAGGGGTCAAAGATTTTTTCTTTGCTATGATCCTGGAATTCCTCCTCAGATAGAGGAAATAGAGGAAGAGATCGATGAGGAGGAGGAGGAGGTGGATAAGTTTGTAGTTGCCAAGGATCAGTTGTTAGTTGTCGAACGAGTTGAGGATGAGGTTGCAGCTGATAAGGGGAAGGTGTGAGATGGGCCTCAGTAGTTCTAGGGTTTAATGATTTTTTCCCTTTTTCTTTATGAACTTTTTCTATATGATTGTAATTACCCAATGTATATTTAAATAAAAATGTAGTTTACTATCTCTGTCATTGTCTTGATCACATTATAAAATCGTCTTTTTTTTAGTCCCTACTTATGTGCAACCATATTTTATCAATTTAACATCAGGATGGTCTTTTGGTTGCTACTCAAAATGATTTTCTATAGAGACGTAATCAGTTGTTCGACGTTGGTCATGAACAGATGGATAAAGAGGATAAAAATATTTTCTCCGCATAGACATATCAGGTTAAGCCAAGGATTCCTATCTCGTTATGCATCATCTTTTTCATAAGTCATTGGCGAGCAATGTTACATGTCATGAAATGATCCTTAGTCTTCAACACAATCATAAAGATACACTAGCAATTCTCACCATCGATTATGAGAAAACATTTGATGCCATATAAAAAGGCAGTGGGTTTGACTAGAAGTTACTATTTTTATCTTCTGCATACTATAAGAATGAATATATCTTAAGTCAGAATTGAAAAGCACTAGAGAGGTTACAAGTTTTCCTTAACAAAAGAATAATTTATTATACAACGAGATAGAGGATCTTAAGAATTTCGGGTATGTCGATCAGACTGTAGGTGCTTCTTTTTTGGAGCAAGAGAATGCTCGTTTGATGGAAGAACTAAAATAAGTGAGAAAGTCTAAGGGAAATAGTCATTCTTCTCAGTAGTTGGTTAAGGTCCCTCAGTTATTGGATGAAGAGAGGACTAAAAAGACTTTGTTTGACCAATCCACCATCATAAAAATCCAGTCAACGACCCTCAAAATATTGAGTGAAAAATTTGATCGCCTTATATATCACTTCTATAAGCAACCTCTCATTATCTACATGGATGGTTATGATGAAGCTCTCACATATATGAGCGAAGAACTTGATCAAGCCTGCAAAGTTGGCTATAAACACGGCTGGCCCAATATTTTGAGTGTAATGAAAGTGCTTGAGGAAAATGAGTTGTGATAAAGGCATAATCTTGGCTATTTGGAACATCTTAATCCTCCCTTCAAGGTTAATGCTTATTAGATTCCTCTAGATGCTATTCTGATGGGTTTGATTAGGAAATGCCTAGAGATTATGGTGTTCATGGTGACGATGCACTCAGCCGACCACTACACTTGATAAATAGGGCGGGTTCCAGTAGTCAAACAAGAATTAGAGATCTTATTACTATTTCTACACCTTATGCTTTTGATGTTCCCTAATCTAGTTAGATTGTTGTAATAATTTCGAGAGATTTGTTGTATTAATTTGAAGATGAGAATAGTGGTTTCTTGTTTTATTGTGGGATTTAGATTCTCTATACCTTGTTATTTGTGGATTAGTTTAGTTTTATCGTAGTAGCACTCCGTTCGCTCTCCCCGGGCGGGCGGGGTGTTACAGAATGGTATCAGAGCTTAGGTATACGACCACCCTCGGGTCTTGAGTTTTGGGTCTGTTGCGTTTTTGTGGCGCATATTTTGGAGATAGAAATTTATAGAGAATCGTTTCGCGTTAGGCATCTAGATTAGATGTGAGGAATTTGTTTTGGAGAGGAGATTATTTTTGGAGATTGTTGGCCTAATTTTTTAGAGTTAGACATTCGGTGAATTTCGAGGGCGAAATTCCATTGTTAGTGGGGAAGTGTAACAACCCGCGTATATTTTGGGGTATTTTCAAAATATAGAGGAAAAATAAATTTTGAGATAAAATTATTTTTATTGCTCAAGTATGTTGGTTATTATTTTTAAAGGCGAGAATTTTAAACGATTTCCAAATCGGAATTAAAATGGAGTTTTAATTGCATTTTTATTATATAGAAGAGTCCTCAAAACATAAAACTCTCTAAGAGTCCTCAAAACATAAAACTGTCTAGGGAAAAAAATTAAAAATATTGAACCGTCCGATCGAGCTTAAATATATTTTACATCTTCCTCTCGTCTTCAGTTAATTCGCTATAAAATTTCATCCGATTCTAACGGTCCGATCGTCAGGGAAAACTTTTTTAATGATTGTATCTGATTAGAACTCTTTTCTTAATCAAACTCCTAATCCTTTAGATATCAACAAATTCATGGCTAGGCTTTTCAAATCACTTTTTCTCAAACTTTTCAACAAGAAGACCTCTCCAAAATTATTCCCTTTCATCTACAAACCATAGCCCCAAACTTATTCAAGATTTCAACCATAGATTAGAAGGCTTATTTGGTGTTTTCTCGAGTTTGGGCTAGAACGAGATTTGATTATTTTCGCGAGAAGAACGGGATGGTGTGATTAGATTTTGAGGCTGAAATTATATGATGATTCTTGTGATGATTTTAAGGTTTGGGGTTTTACACAATATGCTCTTTAAATCTCTCGAGAGTTATTCCGTTGAATTCTTGTTAATTGAACTCATATTTTGAATTGTCAAATTCTTGGAAATCTGGAAAAATAATAGTTGGAATTATTTTCATTCATGAGGTATTATTCATGTTGTTTTGAGCACGTCGTCATGAGATTTTAATATGGCACTGATGTTGGGCACCCGCCAAGACTCCTTTTCCGGCTACTTGATAAAGTATGGCGCGGTATGGTGAGGCCTGGTGACTCCGATTAATGTGTTGTTGAGAAATTTATTGATAAAATGCTATTGAGATTTGCATTATTTGATTTGAGTATTCGTAGTCGTATTGTTGCGCTTTGTTCATCACTAACGTCTTTGTTGAGCATATTCCCGTCGTATTGTGTACTTCCTCATCTTCTTCTTAATTGGCAGGTGAGCACGGATTTGAGTGCTATGGACCAATTGGGATGATTTTAGCGAAGATTATTTGGGAAGAATTTTTAATACAAGATATGAGAAAATTGTATTTATTTTGATGTATAGAGAATTTTGAGATTTATTTTATTTTCGAGATAGTTAGATTGTTGTAATTATTTCGAGAGATTAGTTGTATTAATTTGAAGATGAGAATAGTGGTTTCTTGTTTTATTGTGGGATTTACATGCTCTATACCTTGTTATTTGTGGATTACTTTAGTTTTATCGTAGTAGCACTCCGTTCGCTCTCCCCGGGCGGGCGGGGTGTTACTGAATGGTATCAGAGGTTAGGTATACGACCACCCTTGGGTCTTGGGTTTTGGGTCTGTTGCGTTTTTGTGGCGCATATTTTGGAGATAGAAATTTTGAGAGAATCGTTTCGCTTTAGGCATCTAGATTAGATGTGAGGAATTTATTTTGGAGACGATATTATTTTTAGAGATTGTTGGCCTAATTTTTGAGAGTTAGACATTCGGTGAATTTCGAG
This sequence comes from Sambucus nigra, assembly GCA_949130495.1. Lineage (NCBI taxonomy): Eukaryota > Viridiplantae > Streptophyta > Magnoliopsida > Dipsacales > Adoxaceae > Sambucus > Sambucus nigra. The sequence goes on along the minus strand of OX422210.1, from coordinate 558,250,238 downwards.
GGCGAAATTCCATCGTTAGTGGGGAAGTGTAACAACCCGCTTATATTTTAGGGTATTTTCAAAATATAGAGGAAAAATAAATTTTGAGATAAAATTATTTTTATTGCTCAAGTATGTTCGTTATTATTTTAACAGGCGAGAATTTTAAACGATTTCAAAATCGGAATTAAAATGGAGTTTTAATTGCATTTTTATTATATAGAAGAGTCCTCAAAACATAAAACTCTCTAAGAGTCCTCAAAACATAAAACTGACTAGGAAAAAAAATTAAAAATATTGAACCGTCCGATCGAGCTGAAATTTTTTTTACATCTTCCTCTCGTCTTCAGCTAATTCCTTATAAAATTTCATCCGATTCCAACGGTCCGATCGTCCGGGATAAAATATTTAGTGTTTGTATCTGATTAGAACTCTTTTCTTAATCAAACTCCTAATCCTTTAGATCTCAACAAATTAGTGGCTTGGCTTTTCAAATCACTTTTTCTCAAACTTTTCAACAAGAAGACCTCTCCAAAATTATTCCCTTTCATCTACAAACCATAGCCCCAAACTTATTCAAGATTTCAACCATAGATTAGAAGGCTTATTTGGTGTTTTCTCGAGTTTGGGCTAGAACAAGATTTGATTATTTTCGCGAGAAGAACGGGATGGTGTGATTAGATTTTGAGGCTGAAATTAAATGATGATTCTTGTGATGATTTTAAGGTATGGGGTTTTACATAATATGCTCTTTAAATCTCTCGAGAGTTATTCCGTTGAATTCTTGTTAATTGAACTCATATTTTGAATTGTCAAAATCTTGGAAATCTGGAAAAATAATTATTAGAATTATTTTCATTCATAAGGTATTATTCATGTTGTTTTGAGCACGTTGTCATGAGATTTTAATATGGCACTGATGTTGGTCACCCTCCAAGACTCCTTTTCCGGCTACTTGATAAAGTATGGCGCGGTATGGTGAGGCCTGGTGACTCCGGTTAATGAGTTGTTGAGAAATTTATTGATAAAATGCTAATGAGAATTGCATTATTTGATTTGAGCATTCGTAGTCGTATTGTTGCGCTTTGTTCATCGCTAACATCTTTGTTGAGCATATTCCTACCGTATTGTGTACTTCCCCATCTTCTTCTTAGTTAGCAGGTGAGCACGGATTTGAGTGTTATGGACCAATTGGGATGATTTTAGCGAGGATTATTTGGGAAGAATTTTTAATACAAGAGATGAGAAGACTTGTATTTATTTTGATGTATAGAGCATTTGGAGATTTATTTTATTTTCGAGATAGTTAGATTGTTGTAATTATTTCGAGAGATTTGTTGTATTAATTTGAAGAAGAGAATAGTGGTTTCTTATTTTATTGTGAGATTTAGATCCTCTATACCTTGTTATTTGTGGATTAGTTTAGTTTTATCGTAGTAGCACTCGGTTCGCTCTCCCCGGGCGGGCGGGGTGTTACAGAATCGTATCAGAGCTTAGGTATACGACCACCCTCGGGTTTTGGGTCTGTTGCGTTTTTGTGGCGCATATTTTGGAGATAGAAATTTTTAGAGAACGTTTCGCGTTAGGCATCTAGATTAGATGTGAGGAATTTGTTTTGGAGACGAGATTATTTTTGGACATTGTTGGCCTAATTTTTGAGAGTTAGATTTTTGGTGAATTTCGAGGGCGAAATTCCATTTTTAGTGGGGAAGTGTAACAACTCGCGTATATTTTGGGGTATTTTCAAAATATAGAGGAAAAATAAATTTTGAGATAAAATTATTTTTATTGCTCAAGTATGTTGGTTATTATTTTTAAAGGCGACAATTTTAAACGATTTCCAAATCGGAATTAAAATGGAGTTTTAATTGCATTTTTATTATATAGAAGAGTCCTCAAAACATAAAACTCTCTAAGAGTCCTCAAAACATAAAACTGACAAGGGAAAAAAAATTTGAAAAAATTGAACGGTCCGATCGAGCTGAAATATTTTTTACATCTTCCTCTCGTCTTCAGCTAATTCCCTATAAAATTTCATCCGATTCTAACGGTCCGATCGTCCGAGATAAAAATTTTAGTGTTTGTATCTGATTAGCACTCTTTTCTTAATCAAACTCCTAATCCTTTATATATCAACAAATTCGTGGCTTGTCTTTTCAAATCACTTTTTCTCAAACTTTTCAACAAGAAGACCTCTCCAAAATTACTCCCTTTTATCTACAAACCATAACCCCAAACTTATTCAAGATTTCAACCATAGATTAGAAGGCTTATTTGGTGTTTTCTCGAGTTTGGGCTAGAACGAGATTTGATTATTTTCGCGAGAAGAACGGGATGGTGTGATTAGATTTTGAGGCTGAAATTAAATGATGATTCTTGTGATGATTTTAAGGTATGGGGTTTTACATAATATGCTCTTTAAATCTCTCGAGAGTTATTCCGTTGAATTCTTGTTAATTGATCTCATATTTTGAATTGTCAAAATCTTGGAAATCTGGAAAAATAATTGTTAGAATTATTTTCATTCATAAGGTATTATTCATGTTGTTTTGAGCACGTTGTCATGAGATTTTAATATGGGACTGATGTTGGTCACCCTCCAAGACTCCTTTTCCGGCTACTTGATAAAGTATGGCGCGGTATGGTGAGGCCTGGTGACTCCGGTTAATGAGTTGTTGAGAAATTTATTGATAAAATGCTAATGAGAATTGCATTATTTGATTTGAGCATTCGTAGTCGTATTGTTGCGCTTTGTTCATCGCTAACATCTTTGTTGAGCATATTCCTACCGTATTGTGTACTTCCCCATCTTCTTCTTAGTTAGCAGGTGAGCACGGATTTGAGTGTTATGGACCAATTGGGATGATTTTAGCGAGGATTATTTGGGAAGAATTTTTAATACAAGAGATGAGAAGACTTGTATTTATTTTGATGTATAGAGCATTTGGAGATTTATTTTATTTTCGAGATAGTTAGATTGTTGTAATTATTTCGAGAGATTTGTTGTATTAATTTGAAGAAGAGAATAGTGGTTTCTTATTTTATTGTGAGATTTAGATCCTCTATACCTTGTTATTTGTGGATTAATTTAGTTTTATCGTAGTAGCACTCGGTTCGCTCTCCCCGGGCAGGCGGGGTGTTACAGAATCGTATCAGAGCTTAGGTATACGACCACCCTCGGGTTTTGGGTTTTGGGTCTGTTGCGTTTTTGTGGCGCATATTTTGGAGATAGAAATTTTTAGAGAACGTTTCGCGTTAGGCATCTAGATTAGATGTGAGGAATTTGTTTTGGAGACGAGATTATTTTTGGACATTGTTGGCCTAATTTTTGAGAGTTAGATTTTTGGTGAATTTCGAGGGCGAAATTCCATTTTTAGTGGGGAAGTGTAACAACTCGCGTATATTTTGGGGTATTTTCAAAATATAGAGGAAAAATAAATTTTGAGATAAAATTATTTTTATTGCTCAAGTATGTTGGTTATTATTTTTAAAGGCGACAATTTTAAACGATTTCCAAATCGGAATTAAAATGGAGTTTTAATTGCATTTTTATTATATAGAAGAGTCCTCAAAACATAAAACTCTCTAAGAGTCCTCAAAACATAAAACTGACTAGGGAAAAAAAAATTTAAAAAATTGAACGGTCCGATCGAGCTGAAATATATTTTACATCTTCCTCTCGTCTTCAGCTAATTCCCTATAAAATTTCATCCGATTCTAACGGTCCGATCGTCCGAGATAAAAATTTTAGTGTTTGTATCTGATTAGCACTCTTTTCTTAATCAAACTCCTAATCCTTTATATATCAACAAATTCGTGGCTTGTCTTTTCAAATCACTTTTTCTCAAACTTTTCAACAAGAAGACCTCTCCAAAATTACTCCCTTTTATCTACAAACCATAACCCCAAACTTATTCAAGATTTCAACCATAGATTAGAAGGCTTATTTGGTGTTTTCTCGAGTTTGGGCTAGAACGAGATTTGATTATTTTCGCGAGAAGAACGGGATGGTGTGATTAGATTTTGAGGCTGAAATTATATGATGATTCTTGTGATGATTTTAATGTATGGGGTTTTACACAATATGCTTTTTAAATCCCTCGAGAGTTATTCCGTTGAATTCTTGTTAATTGAACTCATATTTTGAATTGTCAAATTCTTGGAAATCTGGAAAAATAATAGTTGGAATTATTTTCATTCATGAGGTATTATTCATGTTGTTTTGAGCACGTTGTCATGAGATTTTAATATGGCACTGATGTTGGGCACGCGCCAAGACTCCTTTTCCGGCTACTTGATAAAGTATGGCGCGGTAGGGTGAGGCCTGGTGACTCCGGTAAATGTGTTGTTGAGAAATTTATTGAAAAAATGCTATTGAGATTTGCATTATTTGATTTGAGTATTCGTAGTCGTATTGTTGCGCTTTGTTCATCGCTAACATCTTTGTTGAGTATATTCCTATCGTATTGTGTACTTCCCTATCTTTTTCTTAGTTGCCAGGTGAGCACGGATTTGAGTGCTATAGGCCAATTGGGATGATTTTAGCGAGGATTATTTGGGAAGAATTTTTAATACAAGAGATGAGAAGACTTGTATTTATTTTGATGTATAGAGCATTTGGAGATTTATTTTATTTTCGAGATAGTTAGATTGTTGTAATTATTTCGAGAGATTTGTTGTATTAATTTGAAGATGAGAATAGTGGTTTCTTGTTTTATTGTGGGATTTAGATGCTCTATACCTTGTTATTTGTGGATTACTTTAGTTTTATCGTAGTAGCACTCCGTTCGCTCTCTTCGGGCGAGCGGGGTGTTACTGAATGGTATCAGAGCTTAGGTATACGACCACCCTCGGGTCTTGAGTTTTGGGTCTGTTGCGTTTTTGTGGCACATATTTTGGAGATAGAAATTTTTAGAGAATCGTTTCGCGTTAGGCATCTAGATTAGATGTGAGGAATTTATTTTGGAGACGAGATTATTTTTGGAGACTGCTGGCCTAATTTTTGAGAGTTTGACATTCGGTGAATTTCGAGGGCGAAATTCCATTGTTAGTGGGGAAGTGTAACAACCCCCGTATATTTTGGGGTATTTTCAAAATATAGAGGAAAAATAAATTTTGAGATAAAATTATTTTTATTGCTCAAGTATGTTGGTTATTATTTTTAAAGGCGAGAATTTTAAACGATTTCCAAATCGGAATTCAAATGGAGTTTTAATTGCATTTTTATTATATAGAAGTGTCCTCAAAATCTAAAACTCTCTAAAAGTCCTCAAAACATAAAACTGTGTAGGGAAAAAAATTAAAAATATTGAACTGTCCGATCGAGCTGAAATATTTTTTACATCTTACTCTCGTCTTCAGCTAATTCCCTATAAAATTTCATCCGATTCTAACGGTCCGATCGTCCGGGATAAAATTTTTAGTGTTTGTATCTGATTAGAACTCTTTTCTTAATCAAACTCCTAATACTTTATATATCAACAAATTCGTGGCTTGGCTTTTCAAATCACTTTTTCTCAAACTTTTCAACAAGAAGACCTCTCCAAAATTACTCCCTTTCATCTACAAACCATAGCCCCAAACTTATTCAAGATTTCAACCATAGGTTAGAAGGCTTATTTGGTGTTTTCTCGAGTTTGGGCTAGAACGAGATTTGATTATTTTCGCGAGAAGAACGGGATGGTGTGATTAGATTTTGAGGCAGAAATTATATAATGATTCTTGTGATGATTTTAAGGTATGGGATTTTACACAATATGCTCTTTAAATCTCTCGAGAGTTATTTCGTTGAATTCTTGTTAATTGAACTCATATTATGAATTGTCAAATTCTTGGAAATCTGGAAAAATAATTGTTGGAATTATTTTCATTCATGAGGTATTATTCATGTTGTTTTCAGCACGTTGTCATGAGATTTTAATATGGCACTGATGTTGGGCACGCGCCATGACTCCTTTTCCGGCTACTTGATAAAGTATGGCGCGGTATGGTGAGGCCTGGTGACTCCGGTAAATGTGTTGTTGAGAAATTTATTGAAAAAATGCTATTGAGATTTTCATTATTTGATTTGAGTATTCGTAGTCGTATTGTTGCGCTTTGTTCATCGCTAACATCTTTGTTGAGCATATTCCTGTCGTATTGTGTACTTCCCCATCTTTTTCTTAGTTGGCAGGTGACCACGGATTTGAGTGCTATGGACCAATTGGGATGATTTTAGCGAGAATTATTTGGGAAGAATTTTTAATATAAGAGATGAGAAGACTTGTATTTATTTTGATGTATAGAGCATTTGGAGATTTATTTTATTTTCGAGATAGTTAGATTGTTGTAATAATTTCGAGAGATTTGTTGTATTAATTTGAAGATGAGAATAGTGGTTTCTTGTTTTATTGTTGAATTTAGATGCTCTATACCTTGTTATTTGTGGATTACTTTAGTTTTATCATAGTAGCACTCTGTTTGCTCTCCCCGGACGGGCGGGGTGTTACTGAATGGTATCAGAGCTTAGGTATACGATCACCCTCGGGTCTTGGGTTTTGGGTCTGTTGCGTTTTTGTGGCGCATATTTTGGAGATAGAAATTTTTAGAGAATCGTTTCGTGTTAGGCATCTAGATTAGATGTGAGGAATTTATTTTGGAGACGATATTATTTTTAGAGATTGTTGGCCTAATTTTTGAGAGTTAGACATTCGGTGAATTTCGAGGGCGAAATTCCATTGTTTGTGAGGAAGTGTAACAACCTGCGTATATTTTGGGGTATTTTCAAAATATAGAGGAAAAATAAATTTTGAGATAAAATTATTTCTATTGCTCAAGTATGTTGGTTATTATTTTTAAAGGCGAGAATTTTAAACGATTTCCAAATCGGAATTAAAATGGAGTTTTAATTGCATTTTTATTATATAGAAGAGACCTCAAAACGTAAAACTCTCTAAGAGTCCTCAAAACATAAAACTGTCTAGGAAAAAAAATTAAAAATATTGAACCATCCGATCGAGCTGAAATATTTTTTACATCTTCCTCTCGTCTTCATATAATTCCCTATAAAATTTCATTCGATTCCAACGGTCCGATCGTCCGGGATAAAAATTTTAGTGTTTGTATCCGATTAGAACTCTTTTCTTAATCAAACTCCTAATCCTTTAGATATCAACAAATTCGTGGTCTGGCTTTTCAAATCACTTTTTCTCAAACTTTTCAACAAGAAGACCTCTCCAAAATTATTCCCTTTCATCTACAAACCATAGCCCCAAACTTATTCAAGATTTCAACCATAGATTAGAAGGCTTATTTGGTGTTTTCTCGAGTTTGGGCTAGAACGAGATTTGATTATTTTCGCGAGAAGAACGGGATGGTGTGATTAGATTTTGAGGCTGAAATTATATGATGATTCTTGTGATGATTTTAAGGTATGGGGTATTACACGTTATGCTCTTCAAATCTCTCGTGAGTTATTCCGTTGAATTCTTATTAACTGAACTCATGTTTTGAATTGTCAAATTCTTGGAAATCTGGAAAAATAATTGTTAGAATTATTTTCATTCATGAGGTATTATTCATGTTGTTTTGAGCACGTTGTCATGAGATTTTAATATGCACTGATATTGGGCACCCGCCAGGACTCCTTTTCCGGCTACATGATAAAGTAGGGCGCGGTATGGTGAGGCCAGGTGACTCCGGTCAATGTGTTGTTGAGAAATTTATTGATAAAATGCTATTGAGATTTGCATTATTTTATTTGAGTATTCGTAGTCGTATTGTTGCGCTTTGTTCATCGCTAACATCATTGTTGAGCATATTCCTGTCGTATTGTGTACTTCCCCATCTTCTTCTTAGTTGGCCGGTGAGCACGGATTTGAGTGCTATGGACCAATTGGGATGATTTTAGCGAGGATTATTTGGGAAGAATTTTTAATACAAGAGATGAGAAGACTTGTATTTATTTTGATGTATAGAGCATTTGGAGATTTATTATTTTTTCGAGATAGTTAGATTGTCGTAATTATTTCGAGAGATTTGTTGTATTAATTTGAAGATGAGAATAGTGGATTCTTGTTTTATTATGGGATTTAGATGCTCTATACCTTGTTATTTGTGGATTAGTTTAGTTTTATCGTAGTAGCACTCCGTTCGCACTCTCCGGGCGGGCGGGGTTTTACAAAATGGAATCAGAGCTTAGGTATATGACCCCCCCTCGGGTCTTGGATTTTGGGTCTTTTGCGTTTTTGTGGCGCATATTTTGGATATAGAAATTTTTAGAGAATCGTTTTTCGTTAGGCTTCTAGATTAGATGTGAGGAATTTGTTTTGGAGACGAGATTATTTTTGGAGATTGTTGGCCTAATTTTTGAGAGTTAGACATTCGGTGAATTTCGAGGGCGAAATTCCATTATTAGTGGGGAAGTGTAACAACCCGCGTACATTTTGGGGTATTTTCAAAATATATAGGAAAAATAAATTTTGAGATAAAATTATTTTTATTTCTCAAGTATGTTGGTTATTATTTTTAAAGGCGAGAATTTTAAACGATTTCCAAATCGGAATTAAAATGGAGTTTTAATTGCATTTTTATTATATAGAAGAGTCCTCAAAACATAAAACTGTCTAGGGAAAAAAAATTGAACGGTCCGATCGAGCTGAAATACATTTTACATCTTCCTCTCGTCTTCAGCTAATTCCCTATAAAATTCCATCCGATTCTAACGGTCCGATCGTCCGGGATAAAAATTTTAGTGTTTGTATCTGATTATAACTATTTTCTTAATCGAACTCCTAATCGTTTATATATCAACAAATTCGTGGCCTGGATTCTCAAATCACTTTTTCTCAAACTTTTCAACAAGAAGACCTCTCCAAAATTACTCCCTTTCATCTACAAACCATAGCCCCGAACTTATTCAAGATTTCAACCATAGGTTAGTAGGCTTATTTGGTGTTTTCTCGAGTTTGGGCTAGAACGAGATTTGATAATTTTCGCGAGAAGAACGGGATGGTGTGATTAGATTTTGAGGCTGAAATTATATGATGATTCTTGTGATGATTTTAAGGTATGGGGTTTTACACAATATGCTCTTTAAATCTCTCGAGAGTTATTCCGTAGAATTCTTGTTAATTGAACTCATATTTTGAATTGTCAAATTCTTAGAAATCTGGAAAAATAATTGTTAGAATTATTTTCATTCATGAGGTATTATTCATGTTGTTTTGAGCACGTTGTCATGAGATTTTAATATGGCACTGATGTTGGGCACTCGCCAAGACTCCTTTTCCGGCTACTTGATAAAGTATGGCGGGGTATGGTGAGGCCTGGTGACTCCGGTTAATGTGTTGTTGAGAAATTTATTGATAAAATGCTATTGAGATTTACATTATTTGATTTGAGTATTCGTAGTCGTATTGTTGCGCTTTGTTCATCGCTAACATCTTTGTTGAGCATATTCCTGTCGTATTGTGTACTTCCCCATCTTCTTCTTAGTTGGTAGGTGAGCACGGATTTGAGTGCTATGGACCAATTGGGATGATTTTAGCGAGGATTATTTGTGAAGAATTTTTAATACAAGAGATGAGAAGACTTGTATTTATTTTGATTTATAGAGCATTTGGAGATTTATTTTATTTTCGAGATAGTTAGATTGTTGTAATTATTTCGAGAGATTTGTTGTATTAATTTGAAGATGAGAATAGTGGTTTCTTGTTTTATTGTGGGATTTAGATGCTCTATACCTTGTTATTTGTGGATTACTTTAGTTTTATCATAGTAGCACTCCGTTTGCTCTCCCCTGGCGGGCGGGGTGTTACTGAATGGTATCAGAGCTTAGGTATACGACCACCCTCGGGTCTTGGGTTTTGGGTCTGTTGCGTTTTTGTGGCGCATATTTTGGAGATAGAAATTTATTGAGAATCGTTTCGTGTTAGGCATCTAGATTAGATGTGAGGAATTTATTTTTGGAGACGAGGTTACTTTTGGAGATTGTTGGCCTAATTTTTTAGAGTTAGACATTCGGTGAATTTCGAGGGAGAAATTCCATTGTTAGTGAGGAAGTGTAACAACCCGCGTATATTTTGGGGTATTTTCAAAATATAGAGGAAAAATAAATTTTGAGATAAAATTATTTTTATTACTCAAGTATGTTGGTTATTATTTTTAAAGGCGATAATTTTAAGATATTTCCAAATCGGAATTAAAATGGAGTTTTAATTGCATTTTTATTATATAGAAGAGTCCTCAAAACATAAAACTCTCTAAGAGTCCTCAAAACATAAAACTGTCTAGGAAAAAAATTTAAAAATATTGAACCGTCCGATCGAGCTGAAATTTTTTTTACATCTTCCTCTCATCTTCAGCTAATTCCTTATATAATTTCATCCGATTTCAACGGTCCGATCGTCCGGGATAAAATATTTAGTGTTTGTATCTGATTAGAACTCTTTTCTTAATCAAACTCCTAATCCTTTAGATTTCAACAAATTCGTGGCTTGGCTTTTCAAATCACTTTTTCTCAAACTTTTCAACAAGAAGAACTCTCCAAAATTATTCCCTTTCATATACAAACCATAGCCCCAAACTTATTCAAGATTTCAACCATAGATTAGAAGGCTTATTTGGTGTTTTCTCGAGTTTGGGCTAGAACGAGATTTGATTATTTTCGCGAGAAGAACGGGATGGTGTGATTAGATTTTGAGGCTGAAATTATATGATTATTCTTGTGATGATTTTAAGGTTTGGGGTTTTACACAATATGCTCTTTAAATCTCTCGAGAGTTATTCCGTTGAATTCTTGTTAATTGAACTCATATTTTGAATTGTCAAATTCTTGGAAATCTGGAAAAATAATTGTTAGAATTATTTTCATTCCTGAGGTATTATTCATTTTGTTTTGAGCACGTTGTCATGAGATTTTAATATGGCACTGATGTTGGGCACCCGTCAAGACTCCTTTTCCGACTACTTGATAAAGTATGGCGCGGTATGGTGAGGCCTGGTGACTCCGGTTAATGTGCTGTTGAGAAATTTATTGATAAAATGCTATTGAGATTTGTATTATTTGATTTGAGTATTGGTAGTCGTATTGTTGCGCTTTGTTCATCTCTAACATCTTTGTTGAGCATATTCCTGTCGTATTGTGTACTTCCCCATCTTCTTCTTAGTTGGCAGGTGAGCACGGATTTGAGTGCTATGGACCAATTGGGATGATTTTAGCGAGGATTATTTGGGAAGAATTTTTAATACAAGAGAAGAGAAGACTTGTATTTATTTTGATGTATAGAGCATTTGGAGATTTATTTTATTTTCGAGATAGTTAGATTGTTGTAATTATTTCGAGAGATTTGTTGTTTTAATTTGAAGATGAGAATAGTGGTTTCTTATTTTATTGTGGGATTTAGATGCTCTATATCTTGTTATTTGTAGATTAGTTTAGTTTTACCGTAGTAGCACTCCGTTCGCTCTCTCCGGGCGGGCGCGGTGTTACAGAATGTTATCAGAGCTTAGGTATACGACCACACTCGGGTCTTGGGTATTGGGTCTGTTGCGTTTTTGTGGCGCATATTTTGGAGATAAAAATTTTTAGAGAATCGTTTCGCGTTAGGCATCTAGATTAGATGTGAGGAATTTATTTTGGAGACGAGATTATTTTTGAATATTGTTAGCCTAATTTTTTAGAGTTAGACATTCGGTAAATTTCGAGGGCGAAATATCATTATTAGTGGGGAAGTGTAACAACCCGCGTACATTTTGGGGTATTTTCAAAATATAGAGGAAAAATAAATTTTGATATAAAATTATTTTTATTTCCCAAGTATGTTGGTTATTATTTTTAAAGGCGAGAATTTTAAACGATTTCCAAATCGGAATTAAAATAGAGTTTTAATTGCATTTTTATTATATAGAAGAGTCCTCAAAACATAAAATTCTCTAAGAGTCCTCAAAACATAAAACTCTCTAAGAGTCCTCAAAACATAAAACTGTCTAGGGAAAAAAATGAAAAATTGAACGGTCCGATCGAGCTGAAATATTTTTTACATCTTCCTCTCGTCTTCAGCTAATTCTCTATAAAATTCAATCCGATTCTAACGGTCCGATCGTCCGGGATAAAAATTTTAGTGTTTGTATCTGATTATAACTTTTTCTTAATCAAACTCCTAATCCTTTATATATCAACAAATTCGTGGCTTGGCTTCTCAAATCACTTTTTCTCAAACTTTTCAACAACGAGACCTCTCCAAAATTACTCCCTTTCATCTACAAACCATAGCCCCAAACTTATTCAAGATTTCAACCATAGGTTAGAAGGCTTATTTGGTGTTTTCTCGAGTTTGGGCTAGAACGAGATTTGATTATTTTCGCGAGAAGAAAGGGATGGTGTGATTAGATTTTGAGGCTGAAATTATATGATGATTCTTGTGATGATTTTAAGGTATGGGGTTTTACACAATATGCTCTTTAAATCTCTCGAGAGTTATTCCGTTGAATTCTTGTTAATTGAACTCATATTTTAAATTGTCAAATTCTTGGAAATCTGGAAAAATAATTGTTGGAATTATTTTCATTCATGAGGTATTATTCATGTTGTTTTGAGCATGTTGTCATGAGATTTTAATATGGCACTAATGTTGGTCACGCGCCAAGACTCTTTTTTCGGCAACTTGATAAAGTATGGCGCGGTATGGTGAGGCCTGGTGACTCCGGTTAATGTGTTGTTGAGAAATTTATTGATAAAATGCTATTGAGATTTATATTATCTGATTTGAGTATTCGTAGTCGTAGTGTTGTGCTTTGTTCATCGCTAACATCTTTGTTGAGCATATTCTTGTCGTATTGTGTACTTCCCCATCTTCTTCTTAGTTGGTAGGTGAGCACGGATTTGAGTGCTATGGACCAATTGGGATGATCTTAGCGAGGATTATTTGGGAAGAATTTTTAATACAAGAGATGAGAAGACTTGTATTTATTTTGATGTATAGAGCATTTGGATATTTATTTTATTTTCGAGATAGTTAGATTGTTGTAATTATTTCGAGAGATTTGTTATATTAATTTGAAGATGAGAATAGTGGTTTCTTGTTTTATTGTGGGATTTAGATGCTCTATACCATGTTATTTGTGGATTACTTTAGTTTTATCGTAGTAGCACTCCGTTCGCTCTCCCCGGGCGGGCGGGGTGTTACTGAATGGTATCAGAGCTTAGGTATACGACCACCCTCGGGTCTTGGGTTTTGGGTCTGTTGCGTTATTGTGGCGCATATTTTGGAGATAGAAATTTTTAGAGAATCGTTTCGTGTTAGGCATCTAGATTAGATGTGAGGAATTTATTTTGGAGACGAGATTATTTTTGGAGATTGTTGGCCTAATTTTTGAGAGTTAGACATTCGGTGAATTTCGAGGGAGAAATTCCGTTGTTAGTGGGGAAGTGTAACAACCAGCGTATATTTTGGGGTATTTTCAAAATATAGAGGAAAAATAAATTTTGAGATAAAATTATTTTTATTGCTCAAGTATGTTGGTTATTATTTTTAAAGGCGAGAATTTTAAACGATTTCCAAATCGAAATTAAAATGGAGTTTTAATTGCATTTTTATTATATAGAAGAGTCCTCAAAACATAAAACTCTCTAAGAGTCCTCAAAACATAAAACTGTCTAGGAAAAAAATTTAACAATATTGAACCGTCCGATCGAGCTGAATTTTTTTTTACATCTTCCTCTCGTCTTCAGCTAATTCCTTATAAAATATCATCCGATTCCAACGGTCCCATCGTCCGGGATAAAATATTTAGTGTTTGTATCTGATTAGAACTCTTTTCTTAATCAAACTCCTAATCCTTTAGATCTCAACAAATTAGTGGCTTGGCTTTTCAAATCACTTTTTCTCAAACTTTTCAACAAGAAGACCTCACCAAAATTATTCCCTTTCATCTACAAACCATAGCCCCAAACTTATTCAAGATTTCAACCATAGATTAGAAGGCTTATTTGGTGTTTTCTCGAGTTTGGGCTAGAACGAGATTTGATTATTTTCGCGAGAAGAACGGGATGGTGTGATTAGATTTTGAGGCTGAAATTATATGATGATTCTTGTGATGATTTTAAGGTATGGGGTTTTACACAATATTCTCTTTAAATCTCTCGAGAGTTATTCCGTTGAATTCTTGTTAATTGAACTCATATTTTGAATTGTCAAATTCTTGGAAATCTGGAAAATTAATTGTTGGAATTATTTTCATTCATGAGGTATTATTCATGTTGTTTTGAGCACGTTGTCATGAGATTTTAATATGGCACTGATGTTGGGCACCCGCCAAGACTCCTTTTCCGGCTACTTGATAAAGTAAGGCGCGGTATGGTGAGGCCTGGTGACTCCGGTTAATGTGTTGTTGAGAAATTTATTGATAAAATGCTATTGAGATTTGCATTATTTGATTTGAGTATTCGTAGTCGTATTGTTGCGCTTTGTTCATCGCTAACATCTTTGTTGAGCATATTCCTGTCGTATTGTGTACTTCCCCATCTTCTTCTTAGTTGGCAGGTGAGCACGGATTTGAGTGCTATGGACCAATTGGGATGATTTTAGCGAGGATTATTTGGGAAGAATTTTTAATACAAGAGATGAGAAGACTTGTATTTATTTTGATGTATAGAGCATTTGGAGATTTATTTTATTTTCGAGATAGTTAGATTGTTGTAATTATTTCGAGAGATTTGTTGTATTAATTTGAAGATGAGAATAGTGGTTTCTTGTTTTATTGTGGGATTTAGATGCTCTATATCTTGTTATTTGTGGATTAGTTTAGTTTTATCGTAGTAGCACTCCGTTCGCTCTCTCCGGGCGGGCGCGGTGTTACAGAATGTTATCAGAGCTTAGGTATACGACCACCCTCGGGTCTTGGGTTTTGGGTCTGTTGCGTTTTTGTGGCGCATATTTTGGAGATAAAAATTTTTAGAGAATCGTTTCGCGTTAGGCATCTAGATTAGATGTGAGGAATTTATTTTGGAGACGAGATTATTTTTGGAGATTGTTGGCCTAATTTTTTAGAGTTAGACATTCGGTGAATTTCGAGGGCGAAATTTCATTATTAGTGGGGAAGCGTAACAACCCGCGTATATTTTGGAGTATTTTCAAAATATAGAGGAAAAATAAATTTTGATATAAAATTATTTTTATTTCCCAAGTATGTTGGTTATTATTTTTAAAGGCGAGAATTTTAAACGATTTCCAAATCGGAATTAAAATAGAGTTTTAATTGCATTTTTATTATATAGAAGAGTCCTCAAAACATAAAACTCTCAAAGAGTCCTCAAAACATAAAACTGTCTAGGGAAAAAAATGAAAAATTAAACGGTCCGATCGAGCTGAAATATTTTTAACATCTTCCTCTCGTCTTCAGCTAATTCCCTATAAAATTCCATCCGATTCTAACGGTTCGATCGTCCGGGATAAAAAATTTAGTGTTTGTATCTGATTATAACTCTTTTCTTAATCAAACTCCTAATCCTTTATATATCAACAAATTCGTGGCTTGGCTTCTCAAATCACTTTTTCTCAAACTTTTCAACAACGAGATTTCTCCAAAATTACTCCCTTTCATCTACAAACCATAGCCCCAAACTTATTCAAGATTTCAACCATAGGTTAGAAGGCTTATTTGGTGTTTTCTCGAGTTTGGGCTAGAACGAGATTTGATTATTTTCGCGAGAAGAACGGGATGGTGTGATTAGATTTTGAGGCTGAAATTATATGATGATTCTTGTGATGATTTTAAGGTATGGGGTTTTACACAATATGCTCTTTAAATCTCTCGAGAGTTATTCCGTAGAATTCTTGTTAATTGAACTCATATTTTGAATTGTCAAATTCTTGGAAATCTGGAAAAATAATTGTTAGAATTATTTTCATTCATGAGGTATTATTCATGTTGTTTTGAGCACGTTGTCATGAGATTTTAATATGGCACTGATGCTGGGCAACCGCCAAGACTCCTTTTCCGGCTACATGATAAAGTAGGGCGCGGTATGGTGAGGCCTGGTGACTCCGGTCAATGTGTTGTTGAGAAATTTATTGATAAAATGCTAATGAGATTTGCATTATTTGATTTGAGTATTCGTAGTCGTATTGTTGCGCTTTGTTCATCGCTAACATCTTTGTTGAGCATATTCCTGTCGTATTGTGTACTTCCCCATCTTCTTCTTAGTTGGCAGGTGAGCACGGATTTGAGTGCTATGGTCCAATTGGGATGATTTTAGCGAGGATTATTTGGGAAGAATTTTTAATACAAGAGATGAGAAGACTTGTATTTATTTTGATGTATAGAGCATTTGGAGATTTATTATTTTTTCGAGATAATTAGATTGTTGTAATTATTTCGAGAGATTTGTTGTATTAATTTGAAGATGAGAATAGTGGATTCTTGTTTTATTAGGGGATTTAGATGCTCTATACCTTGTTATTTGTGGAATAGTTTAGTTTTATCGTAGTAGCACTCTGTTCGCTCTCTTCGGGCGGGCGGGGTTTTACAAAATGGAATCAGAGCTTAGGTATACGACCACCCTCGGGTCTTGGATTTTGGGTCTGTTGCGTTTTTGTGGCGCATATTTTGGATATAGAAATTTTTAGAGAATCGTTTCGCGTTAGGCATCTAGATTAGATGTGAGGCCTTTGTTTTGGAGACGAGATTATTTTTGGAGATTGTTGGCCTAATTTTTTAGAGTTAGACATTCGGTGAATTTCGAGGGCGAAATTCCATTATTGGTGGGGAAGTGTAACAATTCGCGTATATTTTGGGGTATTTTCAAAATATATAGGAAAAATAAATTTTGAGATAAAATTATTTTTATTTCTCAAGTATGTTGGTTATTATTTTTAAAGGCGAGAATTTTAAACGATTTCCAAATCGGAATTAAAATGAAGTTTTAATTGCATTTTTATTATATAGAAGAGTCCTCAAAACATAAAACTCTCTAAGAGTCCTCAAAAAATAAAACTGTCTAGGGAAAAAAAAATTGAACGGTCCGATCGAGCTCAAATATATTTTACATCTTCCTCTCATCTTTAGCTAATTCCCTATAAAATTCCATCCGATTCTAACGGTCCGATCGTCCGGGATAAAATTTTTAGTGTTTGTATCTGATTATAACTCTTTTCTTAATCAAACTCCTAATCCTTTATATATCAACAAATTCGTGGCTTGGCTTCTCAAATCACTTTTTCTCAAACTTTTCAACAAGAAGACCTATCCAAAATTACTCCCTTTCATCTACAAACCATATCCCCAAACTTATTCAAGATTTCAACCATAGGTTAGTAGGCTTATTTGGTGTTTTCTCGAGTTTGGGCTAGAAAGAGATTTGATAATTTTCGCGAGAAGAACGGGATGGTGTGATTAAATTTTGAGGCTGAAATTATATGATGATTCTTGTGATGATTTTAAGGTATGGGGTTTTACACAATATGCTCTTTAAATCTCTCGAGAGTTATTCCGTTGAATTCTTGTGTTTTGAACTCATATTTTGAATTGTCATATTCTTGGAAATCTGGAAAAATAATTGTTGGAATTATTTACATTCATGAGGTATTATTCATGTTGTTTTGAGCACGTTGTCATGAGATTTTAATATGGCACTGATGTTGGGCACGCGCCAAGACTCCTTTTCCGGCTACTTGATAAAGTATGGTGCGGTATGGTGAGGCCTGGTGACTCCGGTTAAAGTGTTGTTGAGAAATTTATTGATAAAATGCTATTGAGATTTGCATTATTTGATTTGAGTATTCGTAGTCGTATTGTTGCGCTTTGTTCAAAGCTAACATCTTTGTTGAGCATATTCCTGTCGTATTTTGTACTTCCCCATCTTTTTCTTAGTTGGCAGGTGAGCACGGATTTGAGTGCTATGGACCAATTGGGATGATTTTAGCGAGGATTATTTGGGAAGAATTTTTAATACAAAAGATGAGAAGACTTGTATTTATTTTGATGTATAGAGCATTTGGAGATTTATTTTATTTTCGAGATAGTTACATTGTTCTAATTATTTCGAGAGATTTATTGTATTAATTTGAAGATGAGAATAGTGGTTTCTTGTTTTATTGTGGGATTTAGATGCTCTATACCTTGTTATTTGTGGATTACTTTAGTTTTATCGTAGTAGCACTCCGTTCGCTCTCCCCGGGAGGGCGGGGTGTTACTGAATGGTATTAGAGCTTAGGTATACGACCACCCTCGGGTCTTGGGTTTTGGGTCTGTTGCGTTTTTGGGGCGCATATTTTGGAGATAGAAATTTTTAGAGAATCGTTTCGCGTTAGGCATCTAGATTAGATGTGAGGAATTTATTTTGGAGACGAGATTATTTTTGGAGATTGTTGGCATAATTTTTTAGAGTTAGACATTCGGTGAATTTCGAGGGCGAAATTCCAATGTTAGTGGGTAAGTGTAACAACCTGCGTATATTTTGGGGTATTTTCAAAATATAGAGGAATAATAAATTTTGAGATAAAATTATTTTTATTTCTCAAGTATGTTGGTTATTATTTTTAATGGCGAGAATTTTAAACGATTTCCAAATCGGAATTAAAATGGAGTTTTAATTGCATTTTTATTATATAGAAGAGTCATCAAAACATAAAACTCTCTAAGAGTCCTCAAAACAAAAAACAGTCTAGGGAAAAAAAATTAAAAATTGAACGGTCCGATCGAGCTGAAATCTATTTTACATCTTCCTCTCGTCTTCAGCTAATTCCGTATAAAATTCTATCCGATTCTAACGGTCCGATCGTCCGGGATAAAATTTTTAGTGTTTGTATCTGATTAGAACTCTTTTCTTAATCAAACTCCTAATCCTTTATATATTAACAAATTCGTGGCTTGGCTTCTCAAATCACTTTTTCTCAAACTTTTCAACAAGAAGACCTCTCCAAAATTACTCCCTTTCATCTACAAACCATAGCCCCAAACTTATTCAAGATTTCAACCATAGGTTAGAAGGCTTATTTGGTATTTTCTCGAGTTTGGGCTAGAACGAGATTTGATTATTTTCGCGAGAAGAACGGGATGGTGTGATTAGATTTTGAGGCTGAAATTATATGATGATTCTTGTGATGATTTTAAGGTATGGGGTTTTACACAATATGCTATTTAAATCTCTCGAGAGTTATTCCGTTGAATTCTTGTTAATTGCGCTCATATTTTGAATTGTCAAATTCTTGGAAATCTGGAAAAATAATTGTTGGAATTATTTTCATTCATGAGGTATTATTCATGTTGTTTTGAGCACGTTGTCATGAGATTTTAATATGGCACTGATGTTGGGCAGGCGCGAAGACTCCTTTTCCGGCTACTTGATAAAGTATGGCGCGGTATGGTGAGGCCTGGTGACTCCGGTTAATGTGTTGTTGAGAAATTTATTGATAAAATGCTATTGAGATTTGCATTATTTGATTTGAGTATTCGTAGTCGTATTGTTGCGCTTTGTTCATCGCTAACATCTTTGTTGAGCATATTCCTGTCGTATTGTGTACTTCCCCATCTTTTTCTTAGTTGGCAGGTGAGCACGGATTTGAGTGCTATGGACCAATTGGGATGATTTTAGCGAGGATTATGTGGGAAGAATTTTTAATACAAGAGATGAGAAGACTTGTATTTATTTTGATGTATAGAGCATTTGGAGATTTATTTTATTTTCGAGATAGTTAGATTGTTGTAATTATTTCGAGCGATTTGTTGTATTAATTTGAAGATGAGAATAGTGGTTTCTTGTTTTATTGTTGGATTTAGATGCTCTATACCTTGTTATTTGTGGATTACTTTAGTTTTATCGTAGTAGCACTCCCTTCGCTCTCCCCGGGCGGGCGGGGTGTTACTGAATGGTATCAGAGATTAGGTATACGACCACCCTCGGGTCTTGGGTCTTGGGTCTGTTGCGTTCTTGTGGCGCATATTTTGGAGATAGATATTTTTAGAGAATCGTTTCGTGTTAGGCACCTAGATTAGATGTGAGGAATTTATTTTGGAGACGAGATTATTTTTGAAGATTGTTGGCCTAATTTTTTAGAGTTAGACATTCGGTGAATTTCAAGGGAGAAATTCCATTGTTAGTGGGGAAGTGTAACAACCAGCGTATATTTTGGGGTATTTTCAAAATATAGAGGAAAAATAAATTTTGAGATAAAATTATTTTTATTGCTCAAGTATGTTGGTTATTATTTTTAAAGGCGAGAATTTTAAACGATTTCCAAATCGGAATTAAAATGGAGTTTTAATTGCATTTTTATTATATAGAAGAGTCCTCAAAACATAAAACTCTCTAAGAGTCCTCAAAACATAAAACTGTCTAGGAAAAAAAATTAAAAATATTGAACGGTCCGATCGAGCTGAAATTTTTTTTACATCTTCCTCCCGTCTTCAGCTAATTCCTTGTAAAATTTCATCCGATTCCAACGGTCCGATCGTCCGGGATAAAATATTTAGTGTTTGTATCTGATTAGAACTCTTTTCTTAATCAAACTCCTAATCCTTTAGATATCAACAAATTCGTGGCTTGGCTTTTCAAATCACTTTTTCTCAAACTTTTCAACAAGAAGACCTCTCCAAAATTATTCCCTTTCATCTACAAACCATAGCCCCAAACTTATTCAAGATTTCAACCATAGATTAGAAGGCTTATTTGGTGTTTTCTCGAGTTTGCGCTAGAACGAGATTTGATTATTTTCGCGAGAAGAACGGGATGGTGTGATTAGATTTTGAGGCTGAAGTTATATGATGATTCTTGTGATGATTTTAAGGTATGGGGTTTTACACAATATGCTCTTTAAATCTCTCGAGAGTTATTCCGTTGAATTCTTGTTAGTTGAACTCATATTTTGAATTGCCAAATTCTTGGAAATCTGGAAAAATAATTGTTAGAATTATTTTCATTCATGAGGTATTATTCATGTTGTTTTGAGCACTTTGTCATGAGATTTTAATATGGCACTGATGTTGGGCACCCGCCATGACTCCTTTTCCGGCTGCTTGATAAAGTATGGCGCGGTATGGTGAGGCCTGGTGACTCCGGTTAATGTGTTGTTGAGAAATTTATTGATAAAATGCTATTGAGATTTGCATTATTTGATTTGAGTATTCGTAGTCGTATTTTTGCGCTTTGTTCATCGCTAACATCTTTGTTGAGCATATTCCTGTCGTATTGTGTACTTCCCCATCTTCTTCTTAGTTGGCAGGTGAGCACGGATTTGAGTGCTATGGACCAATTGGGATGATTTTAGCGAGGATTATTTGGGAAGAATTTTTAATACAAGAGATGAGAAGACTTGTATTTATTTTGATGTATAGAGCATTTGGAGATTTATTTTATTTTCGAGATAGTTAGATTGTTGTAATTATTTCGAGAGATTTGTTGTATTAATTTGAAGATGAGAATAGTGGATTCTTGGTTTATTAGGGGATTTAGATGCTCTATACCTTGTTATTTGTGGAATAATTTAGTTTTATCGTAGTAGCACTCTGTTCGCTCTCTCCGGGCGAGCGGGGTTTCACAAAACGGAATCAGAGCTTAGGTATACGACCACCCTCGGTCTTGGATTTTGGGTCTGTTGTGTTTTTGTGGCGCATATTTTGGATATAGAAATTTTTAGAGAATCGTTTCGCGTTAGGCATCTAGATTAGATGTGAGGAATTTGTTTTGGAGACGAGATTATTTTTGGAGATTGTTGGCCTAATTTTTTAGAGTTAGACATTCGGTGAATTTCGAGGGCGAAATTCCATTATTAGTGGGGAAGTGTAACAATCCGCGTATATTTTGGGGTATTTTCAAAATATATAGGAAAAATAAATTTTGAGATAAAATTATTTTTATTTCTCAAGTATGTTGGTTATTATTTTTAAAGGCGAGAATTTTAAAGGATTTCCAAATCGGAATTAAAATGGAGTTTTAATTGCATTTTTATTATATAGAAGAGTCCTCAAAACATAAAACTCTCTAAGAGTCCTCAAAACATAAAACTGTCTAGGGAAAAAAAATTGAACTGTCCGATCGAGTTGAAATATATTTTACATCTTCCTCTCGTCTTCAGCTAATTCCCTATAAAATTCCATCCGATTCTAACGGTCCGATCGTCCGGGATAAAATTTTTAGTGTTTGTATCTGATTATAACTCTTTTCTTAATCAAACTCCTAATCCTTTATATATCAACAAATTCGTGGCTTGGCTTCTCAAATCACTTTTTCTCAAACTTTTCAACAAGAAGACCTATCCAAAATTACTCCCTTTCATCTACAAACCATAGCCCCAAACTTATTCAAGATTTCAACCATAGGTTAGAAGGCTTATTTGGTGTTTTCTCGAGTTTGGGCTAGAACGAAATTTGATAATTTTCGCGAGAAGAACGGGATGGTGTGATTAGATTTTGAGGCTGAAATTATATGATGATTCTTGTGATGATTTTAAGGTATGGGGTTTTACACAATATGCTCTTTAAATCTCTCGAGAGTTATTCCGTTGAATTCTTGTGTTTTGAACTCATATTTTGAATTGTCATATTCTTGGAAATCTGGAAAAATAATTGTTGGAATTATTTTCATTCATGAGGTATTATTCATGTTGTTTTGAGCACGTTGTCATGAGATTTTAATATGGCACTGATGTTGGGCACGCGCCAAGACTCCTTTTCCGGCAACTTGATAAAGTATGGCGCGGTATGGTGAGGCCTGGTGACTCCGGTTAATGTGTTGTTGAAAAATTTATTGATAAAATGCTATTGAGATTTGCATTATTTGATTTGAGTATTCGTAGTCGTATTGTTGCTCTTTGTTCATCGCTAACATCTTTGTTGAGCATATTCCTGTCGTATCGTATATTTCCCCATCTTTTTCTTAGTTGGCCGGTGAGCACGGATTTGAGTGCTATGGACCAATTGGGATGATTTTAGCGAGGATTATTTGGGAAGAATTTTTAATACAAGAGATGAGAAGACTTGTATTTATTTTGATGTATAGAGCATTTGGAGATTTATTTTATTTTCGTGATAGTTACATTGTTGTAATTATTTCGAGAGATTTCTTGTATTAATTTGAAGATGAGAATAGTGGTTTCTTGTTTTATTGTGGGATTTAGATGCTCTATAACTTGTTATTTGTGGATTACTTTAGTTTTATCGTAGTAGCACTCCGTTCGCTCTCCCCGGGCGGGCGGGGTGTTACAGAATGGAATCAGAGCTTAGGTATACGACCACCCTCGGGTCTTTGGTTTTGGGTCTGTTGCGTTTTTGTGGCGCATATTTTGGATATAGAAATTTTTAGAGAATCGTTTCGCGTTAGGCATCTAGATTAGATGTGAGGAATTTGTTTTGGAGACGAGATTATTTTTGGAGATTGTTGGCCTAATTTTTTAGAGTTAGACATTCGGTGAATTTCGAGGGCGAAATTCCAATGTTAGTGGGGAAGTGTAACAATCCGCGTATATTTTGGGGTATTTTCAAAATATATAGGAAAAATAAATTTTGAGATAAAATTATTTTTATTTCTCAAGTATGTTGGTTATTATTTTTAAAGGCGAGAATTTTAAAGGATTTCCAAATCGGAATTAAAATGGAGTTTTAATTCCATTTTTATTATATAGAAGAGTCCTCAAAACATAAAACTCTCTAAGAGTCCTCAAAACATAAAACTGTCTAGGGAAAAAAAATTGAACGGTCCGATCGAGCTGAAATATATTTTACATCTTCCTCTCGTCTTCAGCTAATTCCCTATAAAATTCCATCCGATTCTAACGGTCCGATCGTCCGGGATAAAAATTTTAGTGTTTGTATCTGATTATAACTCTTTTCTTAATCAAACTCCTAATCCTTTATATATCAACAAATTCGTGGCTTGGCTTCTCAAATCACTTTTTCTCAAACTTTTCAACAAGAAGACCTATCCAAAATTACTCCCTTTCATCTACAAACCATAGCCCCAAACTTATTCAAGATTTCAACCATAGGTTAGTAGGCTTATTTGGTATTTTCTCGAGTTTGGGCTAGAACAAGATTTGATAATTTTCGCGAGAAGAACGGGATGGTGTGATTAGATTTTGAGGCTGAAATTATATGATGATTCTTGTGATGATTTTAAGGTATGGGGTTTTACACAATATGCTCTTTAAATCTCTCGAGAGTTATTCCGTTGAATTCTTGTGTTTTGAACTCATATTTTGAATTGTCATATTCTTGGAAATCTGGAAAAATAATTGTTGGAATTATTTTCATTCATGAGGTATTATTCATGTTGTTTTGAGCACGTTGTCATGAGATTTTAATATGGCACTGATGTTGGGCACGCGCCAAGACTCCTTTTCCGGCTACTTGATAAAGTATGGCGCGGTATGGTGAGGCCTGGTGACTCCGGTTAATGTGTTGTTGAGTAATTTATTGATAAAATGCTATTGAGATTTGCATTATTTGATTTGAGTATTCGTAGTCGTATTGTTTCTCTTTGTTCATCGCTAACATCTTTGTTGAGCATATTCCTGTCGTATTGTGTATTTCCCCATCTTTTTCTTAGTTGGCAGGTGAGCACGGATTTGAGTGCTATGGACCAATTGGGATGATTTTAGCGAGGATTATTTGGGAAGAATTTTTATTACAAGAGATGAGAAGACTTGTATTTATTTTGATGTATAGAGCATTTGGAGATTTATTTTATTTTCGTGATAGTTACATTGTTGTAATTATTTTCGAGAGATTTATTGTATTAATTTGAAGATGAGAATAGTGGTTTCTTGTTTTATTGTGGGATTTAGATGCTCTATAACTTGTTATTTGTGGATTACTTTAGTTTTATCGTAGTAGCACTCCGTTCGCTCTCCCCGGGCGGGCGGGGTGTTACAGAATGGAATCAGAGCTTAGGTATACGACCACCCTCGGGTCTTTGGTTTTGGGTCTGTTGCGTTTTTGTGGCGCATATTTTGGATATAGAAATTTTTAGAGAATCGTTTCGCGTTAGGCATCTAGATTAGATGTGAGGAATTTGTTTTGGAGACGAGATTATGTTTGGAGATTGTTGGCCAAATTTTTTAGAGTTAGACATTCGGTGAATTTCGAGGGCGAAATTCCAATGTTAGTGGGGAAGTGTAACAATCCGCGTATATTTTGGGGTATTTTCAAAATATATAGGAAAAATAAATTTTGAGATAAAATTATTTTTATTTCTCAAGTATGTTGGTTATTATTTTTAAAGGCGAGAATTTTAAACGATTTCCAAATCGGAATTAAAATGGAGTTTTAATTGCATTTTTATTATATAGAAGAGTCCTCAAAACATAAAACTCTCTAAGAGTCCTCAAAACATAAAACTGTCTAGGGAAAAAAAATTTAACGGTCCGATCGAGCTGAAATATATTTTACATCTTCCTCTCATCTTCAGCTAATTCCCTATAAAATTCCATCCGATTCTAACGGTCCGATCGTCCGAGATAAAATTTTTAGTGTTTGTATCTGATTATAACTCTTTTCTTAATCTAACTCCTAATCCTTTATATATCAACAAATTCGTGGCTTGGCTTCTCAAATCACTTTTTCTCAAACTTTTCAACAAGAAGACCTATCCAAAATTAGTCCCTTTCATCTACAAACCATAACCCCAAACTTATTCAAGATTTCAACCATAGGTTAGTAGGCTTATTTGGTGTTTTCTCGAGTTTGGGCTAGAACGAGATTTGATAATTTTCGCGAGAAGAACGGGATGGTGTGATTAGATTTTGAGGCTGAAATTATATGATGATTCTTGTGATGATTTTAAGGTATGGGGTTTTACACAATATGCTCTTTAAATCTCTCGAGAGTTATTCCGTTGAATTCTTGTGTTTTGAACTCATATTTTGAATTGTCATATTCTTGGAAATCTGGAAAAATAATTGTTGGAATTATTTTCATTCATGAGGTATTATTCATGTTGTTTTGAGCACGTTGTAATGAGATTTTAATATGGCACTGATGTTGGGCACGCGCCAAGACCCTTTTTCGGCTACTTGATAAAGTATGGCGCGGTATGGTGAGGCCTGGTGACTCCGGTTAATGTGTTGTTGAGAAAAATATTGATAAAATGCTATTGAGATTTGCATTATTTGATTTGAGTATTCGTAGTCGTATTGTTGCGCTTTGTTCATCGCTAACATCTTTGTTGAGCATATTCCTGTCGTATTGTGTATTTCCCCATCTTTTTCTTAGTTGGCAGGTGAGCACGGATTTGAGTGCTATGGACCAATTGGGATGATTTTAGCGAGGATTATTTGGGAAGAATTTTTAATACAAGAGATGAGAAGACTTGTATTTATTTTGATGTATAGAGCATTTGGAGATTTATTTTATTTTCGAGATAGTTACATTGTTGTAATTATTTCGAGAGATTTATTGTATTAATTTGAAGATGAGAATAGTGGTTTCTTGTTTTATTGTGGGATTTAGATGCTCTATACCTTGTTATTTGTGGATTACTTTAGTTTTATCGTAGTAGCACTCCGTTCGCTCTCCCCGGGCGGGCAGGGTGTTACAGAATGGAATCAGAGCTTAGGTATACGACCACCCTCGGGTCTTGGGTTTTGGGATTGTTGCGTTTTTGTGGCGCATATTTTGGATATAGAAATTTTTAGAGAATCGTTTCGCGTTAGGCATCTAGATTTGATGTGAGGAATTTGTTTTGGAGACGAGATTATTTTTGGAGATTGTTGGCCTAATTTTTTAGAGTTAGACATTCGGTGAATTTCGAGGGCGAAATTCCAATGTTAGTGGGGAAGTGTAACAATCCGCGTATATTTTGGGGTATTTTCAAAATATATAGGAAAAATAAATTTTGAGATAAAATAATTTTTATTTCTCAAGTATGTTGGTTATTATTTTTAAAGGCGAGAATTTTAAAGGATTTCCAAATCGGAATTAAAATGGAGTTTTAATTGCATTTTTATTATATAGAAGAGTCCTCAAAACATAAAACTCTCTAAGAGTCCTCAAAACATAAAACTGTCTAGGGAATAAAAATTGAACGGTCCGATCGAGCTGAAATATATTTTACATCTTCCTCTCGTCTTCAGCTAATTCCCTATAAAATTCCATCCGATTCTAACGGTCCGATCGTCCGGGATAAAATTTTTAGTGTTTGTATCTGATTATAACTCTTTTCTTAATCAAACTCCTAATCCTTTATATATCAACAAATTCGTGGCTTGGCTTCTCAAATCACTTTTTCTCAAACTTTTCAACAAGAAGACCTATCCAAAATTACTCCCTTTCATCTACAAACCATAGCCCCAAACTTATTCAAGATTTCAACCATAGGTTAGTAGGCTTATTTGGTGTTTTCTCGAGTTTGGGCTAGAACGAGATTTGATAATTTTCGCGAGAAGAACGGGATGGTGTGATTAGATTTTGAGTCTGAAATTATATGATGATTCTTGTGATGATTTTAAGGTATGGGGTTTTACACAATATGCTCTTTAAATCTCTCGAGAGTTATTCCGTTGAATTCTTGTGTTTTGAACTCATATTTTGAATTGTCATATTCTTGGAAATCTGGAAAAATAATTGTTGGAATTATTTTCATTCATGAGGTATTATTCATGTTGTTTTGAGCACGTTGTCATGAGATTTTAATATGGCACTGATGTTGGGCACGCGCCAAGACTCGTTTTTCGGCTACTTGATAAAGTATGGCGCGGTATGGTGAGGCCTGGTGACTCCGGTTAATGTGTTGTTGAGAAATTTATTGATAAAATGCTATTGAGATTTGCATTATTTGATTTGAGTATTCGTAGTCGTATTGTTGCTCTTTGTTCATCGCTAACAACTCTGTTGAGCATATTCCTGTCGTATTGTGTATTTCCCCATCTTTTTCTTAGTTGGCAGGTGAGCACGGATTTGAGTGCTATGGACCAATTGGGATGATTTTAGCGAGGATTATTTGGAAAGAATTTTTAATACAAGAGATGAGAAGACTTGTATTTATTTTGATGTATAGAGCATTTGGAGATTTATTTTATTTTCGAGATTGTTACATTGTTGTAATTATTTCGATAGATTTATTGTATTAATTTGAAGATGAGAATAGTGGTTTCTTGTTTTATTGTGGGATTTAGATGCTCTATACCTTGTTATTTGTGGATTACTTTAGTTTTATCGTAGTAGCACTCCGTTCGCTCTCCCCGGGCGGGCGGGATGTTACAGAATGGTATTAGAGCTTAGGTATACGACCACCCTCGGGTCTTGGGTTTTGGGTCTGTTGCGTTTTTGGGGCGCATATTTTGGAGATAGAAATTTTTAGAGAATCGTTTCGCGTTAGGCATCTAGATTAGATGTGAGGAATTTATTTTGGAGACGAGATTATTTTTGGAGATTGTTGGCCAAATTTTTTAGAGTTAGACATTCGGTGAATTTCGAGGGCGAAATTCCAATGTTAGTGGGGAAGTGTAACAACCGGCGTATATTTTGGGGTATTTTCAAAATATAGAGGAAAAATAAATTTTGAGATAAAATTATTTTTATTGCTCAAGTATGTTGGTTATTATTTTTAAAGGCGAGAATTTTAAACGATTTCGAAATCGGAATTAAAATGGTGTTTTAATTGCATTTTTATTATATAGAAGAGTCCTCAAAACATAAAACTCTCTAAGAGTCCTCAAAACATAAAACTGTCTAGGAAATAAAAATTAAAAATATTGAACCGTCCGATCGAGCTGAATTTTTTTTTACCTATTCCTCTCGTCTTCAGCTAATTCCCTATAAAATTCCATCCGATTCTAACGGTCCGATCGTCCGGGATAAAATAGTTAGTGTTTGTATCTGATTAGAACTCTTTTCTTAATCAAACTCCTAATCCTTTAGATATCAACAAATTCGTGGCTTAGCTTTTCAAATCACTTTTTCTCAAACTTTTCAACAAGAAGACCTCTCCAAAATTACTCCCTTTCATCTACAAACCATAGCCCCAAACTTATTCCAGATTTCAACCATAGATTAGAAGGCTTATTTGGTGTTTTCTCGAGTTTGGGCTCGAACGAGATTTTATTATTTTCGCGAGAAGAATGGGATGGTGTGATTAGATTTTGAGGCTGAAATTATATGATGATTCTTGTGATGATTTTAAGGTATAGGGTATTACACGTTAAGCTCTTTAAATCTCTCGAGAGTTATTCCGTTGAATTCTTGTTAATTGAACTCATATTTTGAATTGTCATATTCTTGGAAATCTGGAAAAATAATTGTGACCATTATTTTCATTCATGAGGTATTATTCATGTTGTTTTGAGCACGTTGTCATGAGATTTTAATATGGCGCTGATGTTGGGCACCCGCCAAGACTCCTTTTCCGGCTACTTGATAAAGTAGGGCGCGGTATGGTGAGGCCTAGTGACTCCGGTTAATGTGTTGTTGAGAAATTTATTGATAAAATGCTATTGAGATTTACATTATTTGATTTGAGTATTCGTAGTCGTATTGTTGCGCTTTGTTCATCGCTAACATCTTTGTTGATCATATTCCTGTCGCATTGTGTACTTCCCCATCTTCTTCTTAGTTGGCAGGTGAGCACGGATTTGAGTGCTATGGACCAATTGGGATGATTTTAGCGAGGATTATTTGGGAAGAATTTTTAATACAAGAGATGAGAAGACTTGTATTTATTTTGATGTATAGAGCATTTGGAGATTTATTTTATTTTCGAGATAGTTAGATTGTTGTAATTATTTCGAGAGATTTGTTGTATTAATTTGAAGACGAGAATAGTGGTTTCTTATTTTATTATGGGATTTAGATGCTCTATATCTTGTTATTTTTGGATTAGTTTAGTTTTATCGTAGTAGCACTCCGTTCGCTCTCTCCGGGCGGGCGCGGTGTTACAGAATGTTATCAGAGCTTAGGTATACGACCACCCTCGGGTCTTGGGTTTTGGGTCTGTTGCGTTTTTGTGGCGCATATTTTGGAGATACAAATTTTTAGACAATCGTTTCGCGTTAGGCATCTAGATTAGATGTGAGGAACTTATTTTGGAGACGAGATTATTTTTGGAGATTGTTGGCCTAATTTTTTAGAGTTAGACATTCGGTGAATTTCGAGGGCGAAATTCCATTATTAGTGGGGAAGTGCAACAACCCGCGTATATTTTGGGGTATTTTCAAAATATAGAGGAAAAATAAATTTTGATATAAAATTATTTTTATTTCCCAAGTATGTTGGTTATTATTTTTAAAGGCGAGAATTTTAAACGATTTCCAAATCGGAATTAAAATAGAGTTTTAATTGCATTTTTATTATATAGAAGTGTCCTCAAACATAAAACTCTCTAAGAGTGCTCAAAACATAAAACTGTCTAGGGAAAAAAATTTAAAAATATTGAACGGTCCAATCGAGCTGAAATTATTTTTACATCTTCCTCTCGTCTTCAGCTAATTCCCTATAAAATTTCATCCGATTCCAACGGTCCGATTGTCCGGGATAAAATAGTTAGTGTTTGTATCTGATTAGAACTCTTTTCTTAATCAAACTCCTAATCCTTTAGATATCAACAAATTCGTGGCTTGGCTTTTCAAATCACTTTTTCTCAAACTTTTCAACAAGAAGACCTCTCCAAAATTACTCCCTTTCATCTACAAACCATAGCCCCAAACTTATTCCAGATTTCAACCATAGATTAGAAGGATTATTTGGTGTTTTCTCGAGTTTGGGCTAGAACGAGATTTGATTATTTTCGCGAGAAGAATGGGATTGTGTGATTAGATTTTGAGGCTGAAATTATATGATGATTCTTGTGATGATTTTAAGTTATGGGGTATTACACGTTATGCTCTTTAAATCTCTCGAGAGTTATTCCGTTGAATTCTTGTTATTTGAACTCATATTTTGAATTGTCAACTTCTTGGAAATCTGGAAAAATAATTGTGACCATTATTTTCATTCATGAGGTATTATTCATGTTGTTTTGAGCACGTTGTCATGAGATTTTAATATGGCACTGATGTTGGGCACCCGAGAAGACTCCTTTTCCGGCTACTTTATAAAGTAGGGCGCGGTATGGTGAGGCCTGGTGACTCCGGTTAATGTGTTGTTGAGAAATTTATTGATAAAATGCTATTGAGATTTACATTATTTGATTTGAGTATTCGTAGTCGTATTGTTGCGCTTTGTTCATCGCTAACATCTTTGTTGATCATATTCCTATCGCATTGTGTACTTCCCCATCTTCTTCTTAGTTGGCAGGTGAGCACGGATTTGAGTGCTATGGACCAATTGGGATGATTTTAGCGAGGATTATTTGGGAAGAATTTTTAATACAAGAGAGGAGAAGACTTGTATTTATTTTGATGTATAGAGCATTTGGAGATTTATTTTATTTTCGAGATAGTTAGATTGTTGTAATTATTTCGAGAGATTTGTTGTATTAATTTGAAGACGAGAATAGTGGTTTCTTGTTTTATTGTGGGATTTAGATGCTCTATATCTTGTTATTTGTGGATTTGTTTAGTTTTATCGTAGTAGCACTCCGTTCGCTCTCTCCGGGCGGGCGCGGTGTTACAGAATGTTATCAGAGCTTAGGTATACGACCACCCTCGGGTCTTGGGTTTTGGGTCTGTTGCGTTTTTTTGGCGCATATTTTGGAGATACAAATTTTTAGACAATCGCTTCGCGTTAGGCATCTAGATTAGATGTGAGGAATTTATTTTGGAGACGAGATTATTTTTGGAGATTGTTGGCCTAATTTTTTAGAGTTAGACATTCGGTGAATTTCGAGGGCGAAATTCCATTATTAGTGGGGAAGTGTAACAACCCGCGTATATTTTGGGGTATTTTCAAAATATAGAGGAAAAATAAATTTTGATATAAAATTATTTTTATTTCCCAAGTATGTTGGTTATTATTTTTAAAGGCGAGAATTTTAAACGATTTCCAAATCGGAATTAAAATAGAGTTTTAATTGCATTTTTATTATATAGAAGAGTCCTCAAAACATAAAACTCTGTAAGAGTCCTCAAAACATAAAACTGCCTAGGGGAAAAAATGAAAAATTGAACGGTCCGATCGAGCTGAAATATTTTTTACATCTTCCTCTCGTCTTAAGCTAATTCCCTATAAAATTCCATCCGATTCTAACGGTCCGATCGTCCGAGATAAAAATTTTAGTGTTTGTATCTGATTATAACTCTTTTCTTAATCAAACTCCGAATCCTTTATATATCAACAAATTCGTGGCTTGGCTTCTCAAATCACTTTTTCTCAAACTTTTCAACAACGAGACCTCTCTAAAATTACTCCCTTTCATCTACAAACCATAGCCCCAAACTTATTCAAGATTTCAACCTTAGGTTAGAAGGCTTATTTGGTGTTTTCTCGAGTTTGGGCTAGAACGAGATTTGATTATTTTCGCGAGAAGAACGGGATGGTGTGATTAGATTTTGAGGCTGAAATTATATGATGATTCTTTTGATGATTTTAAGGTATGGGTTATTACACGTTATGCTCTTTAAATCTCTCGAGAGTTATTCCGTTGAATTCTTGTTAATTGAACTCATATTTTGAATTGTCAAATTCTTGGAAATCTGCAAAAATAATTGTTGGAATTATTTTCATTCATGAGGTATTATTCATATTGTTTTGAAAACGTTGTCATGAGATTTTAATATGGCACTGATGTTGGGCACCCGCCAAGATTCCTTTTCCGGCTACTTGATAAAGTATGGCGCGGTATGGTGAGGCCTGGTGACTCCGGTTAATGTGTTGTTGAGAAATTTATTGATAAAATGCTATTGAGATTTGCATTATTTGATTTGAGTATTCGTAGTCGTATTGTTGCGCTTTGTTCATCGCTAACATCTTTGTTGATCATATTCCTGTCGCATTGTGTACTTCCCCATCTTCTTCTTAGTTGGCAGGTGAGCACGGATTTGAGTGCTATGGACCAATTGGGATGATTTTAGCGAGGATTGTTTGGGAAGAATTTTTAATACAAGAGATGAGAAGACTTGTATTTATTTTGATGTATAGAGCATTTGGAGATTTATTTTATTTTCGAGATAGTTAGATTGTTGTAATTATTTCGAGAGATTTGTTGTATTAATTTGAAGACGAGAATAGTGGTTTCTTGTTTTATTGTGGGATTTAGATGCTCTATATCTTGTTATTTGTGGATTAGTTTAGTTTTATCGTAGTAGCACTCCGTTCGCTCTCTCCGGGCGGGCGCGGTGTTACAGAATGTTATCAGAGCTTAGGTATACGACCACCCTCGGGTCTTGGGTTTTGGGTCTGTTGCGTTTTTGTGGCGCATATTTTGGAGATACAAATTTTTAGACAATCGTTTCGCGTTAGGCATCTAGATTAGATGTGAGCAATTTATTTTGGAGACGAGATTATTTTTGGAGATTGTTGGCCTAATTTTTTAGAGTTAGACATTCGGTGAATTTGGAGGGCGAAATTCCATTAGTAGTGGGGAACTGTAACAACCCGCGTATATTTTGGGGTATTTTCAAAATATAGAGGAAAAATAAATTTTGATATAAAATTATTTTTATTTCCCAAGTATGTTGGTTATTATTTTTAAAGGCGAGAATTTTAAACGATTTCCAAATCGGAATTAAAATAGAGTTTTAATTGCATTTTTATTATATAGAAGAGTCCTCAAAACATAAAACTCTCTAAGAGTCCTCAAAATATAAAACTGTCTAGGGGAAAAAAATGAAAAATTGAACGGTCCGATCGAGCTGAAATATTTTTTACATCTTCCTCTCGTCTTCACCTAATTCCCTATAAAATTCCATCCGATTCTAACGGTCCGATCATCCGAGATAAAATTTTTAGTGTTTGTATCTGATTATAACTCTTTTCTTAATCAAACTCCTAATCCTTTATATATCAACAAATTCGTGGCTTGGCTTCTCAAATCACTTTTTCTCAAACTTTTCAACAACGAGACCTCTCCAAAATTACTCCCTTTCATCTACAGAGCATAGCCCCAAACTTATTCAAGATTTAAACCTTAGGTTAGAAGGCTTATTTGGTGTTTTCTCGAGTTTGGGCTAGAACGAGATTTGATTATTTTCGCGAGAACAACGGGATGGTGTGATTAGATTTTGAGGCTGAAATTATATGATGATTCTTTTGATGATTTTAAGGTATGGGGTTTTACACAATATGCTCTTTAAATCTCTCGAGAGTTATTCCGTTGAATTCTTGTTAATTGAACTCATATTTTGAATTGTCAAATTCTTGGAAATCTGGAAAAATAATTGTTGGAATTATTTTCATTCATGAGGTATTATTCATATTGTTTTGAGCACGTTGTCATGAGATTTTAATATGGCACTGATGTTGGGCACCCGCCAAGACTCCTTTTCCGGCTACTTGATAAAGTATGGCGCGGTATGGTGAGGCCTGGTGACTCCGGTTAATGTGTTGTTGAGAAATTTATTGATAAAATGCTATTGAGATTTGCATTATTTGATTTGAGTATTCGTAGTCGTATTGTTGCGCTTTGTTCATCGCTAACATCTTTGTTGATCATATTCCTGTCGTATTGTGTACTTCCCCATCTTCTTCTTAGTTGGCAGGTGAGCACGGATTTGAGTGCTATGGACCAATTGGGATGATTTTAGCGAGGATTATTTGGGAAGAATTTTTAATACAAGAGATGAGAAGACTTGTATTTATTTTGATGTATAGCGCATTTGGAGATTTATTTTATTTTCGAGATAGTTAGATTGTTGTAATTATTTCGAGAGATTTGTTGTATTAATTTGAAGACGAGAATAGTGGTTTCTTGTTTTATTGTGGGATTTAGATGCTCTATACCTTGTTATTTGTGGATTAGTTTAGTTTTATCGTAGTAGCACACCGTTCGCTCTCCCCGGGCGGGCGGGGTGTTACAGAATGGTATCAGAGCTTAGGTATACGACCACCCTCGGGTCTTGGGTTTTGGGTCTGTTGCGTTTTTTTGGCGCATATTTTGGAGATAGAAATTTTTAGAGAATCGTTTCGCGTTAGGCATCTAGATTAGATGTGAGGAATTTGTTTTGGAGACTAGACTATTTTTGGAGATTGTTGGCCTAATTTTTTAGAGTTAGACATTCGGCGAATTTCGAGGGCGAAATTTCATTATTAGTGGGGAAGTGTAACAACCCGCATATATTTTGGGGTATTTTCAAAATATAGAGGAAAAATAAATTTTGATATAAAATTATTTTTATTTCCCAAGTATGTTGGTTATTATTTTTAAAGGCGAGAATTTTAAACGATTTCCAAATCGGAATTAAAATAGAGTTTTAATTGCATTTTTATTATATAGAAGTGTCCTCAAAACGTAAAACTCTCTAAGAGTGCTCAAAACATAAAACTGTCTAGGGAAAAAAATTTAAAAATATTGAACGGTCCAATCGAGCTGAAATTATTTTTACATCTTCCTCTCATCTTCAGCTAATTCCCTATAAAATTTCATCCGATTCTAACGGTACGATCGTCCGGGATAAAAATTTTAGTGTTTGTATCTGATTAGAACTCTTTTCTTAATCAAACTCCTAATCCTTTGTATATCAACAAATTCGTGGCTTGGCTTTTAAAATCACTTTTTCTCAAACTTTTCAACAAGAAGACCTCTCCAAAATTACTCCCTTTCATCTACAAATCATAGCCCCAAACTTATTCAAGATTTCAACCATAGATTAGAAGGCTTGTTTGGTGTTTTCTCGAGTTTGGGCTAGAACGAGATTTGATTATTTTCGCGAGAAGAACGGGATGGTGTGATTAGATTTAGAGGCTGAAATTATATGATGATTCTTGTGATGATTTTAAGGTACGGGGTTTTACACAATACGCTCTTTAAATCTCTCGAGAGTTATTCCGTTGAATTCTTGTTAATTGAACTCATATTTTGAATTGTCAAATTCTTGGAAATCTGGAAAAATAATTTTTGGAATTATTTTCATTCATGAGGTATTATTCATGTTGTTTTGAGCACGTTGTCATGAGATTTTAATATGGCACTGATGTTGGGCACCCGACAAGACTCCTTTTTCGGCTACTTGATAAAGTATGGCGCGGTATGATGAGGCATGGTGACTCCGGTTAATGTGTTGTTGAGAAATTTATTGATAAAATGCTATTGAGATCTGCATTATTTGATTTGAGTATTCGTAGTTGTATTGTTGCGCTTTGTTCATCGCTAACATCTTTGTTGAGCATATTCCTGTCGTATTGTGAACTTTCCCATCTTTTTCTTAGTTGGCAGGTGAGCACGGATTTGAGTACTATGGACCAATTGGGATGATTTTAGCGAGGATTATTTGGGAAGAATTTTTAATACAAGAGATAAGAAGACTTGTATTTATTTTGATGTATAGAGCATTTGGAGATTTATTTTATTTTCGAGATAGTTAGATTGTTGTAATAATTTCGAGAGATTTGTTGTATTAATTTGAAGATGAGAATAGTGGTTTCTTGTTTTGTTGTGGGATTTAGATGCTCTATACCTTGTTATTTGTGGATTAGTTTAGTTTTATCGTAGTAGCACTCCATTCGCTCTCCCCAGGCGGGTGGGGTGTTACAGAATGGTATCAGAGCTTAGGTATACGACCACCCTCGGGTCTTGGATTTTGGGTATGTTGCGTTTTTGTGGCGCATATTTTGAAGATAGAAATTTTTAGAGAATCGTTTCGCGTTAGGCATCTAGATTAGATGTGAGGAATTTTTTTTGGAGATGAGATTATTTTTGGAGATTGTTGGCCTAATTTTTTAGAGTTATACATTCGGTGAATTTCGAGGGCGAAATTCCATTATTAGTGGGGAAGTGTAACAACCCGCGTATATTTTGGGGTATTTTCAAAATATAGAGGAAAAATAAATTTTGAGATAAAATTATTTTTATTGCTCAAGTATGTTGGTTATTATTTTTAAAGTCGAGAATTTTAAACGATTTCCAAATCGGAATTAAAATGGAGTTTTAATTGCATTTTTATTATATAGAAGAGTCCTCAAAACATAAAACTCTCTAAGAGTCCTCAAAACATAAAACAGTCTAGGGAAAAAAAAATTTAAAAAAATGAACGGTCCGATCGAGCTGAAACATTTTTTACATCTTCCTCTCGTCTTCAGCTAATTCCTTATAAAATTTAATCTGATTCTAACGGTCCGATCGTCCGGGA
The DNA here is from genome assembly GCA_949130495.1 of Sambucus nigra. Taxonomy (NCBI): domain Eukaryota; kingdom Viridiplantae; phylum Streptophyta; class Magnoliopsida; order Dipsacales; family Adoxaceae; genus Sambucus; species Sambucus nigra. The sequence continues at coordinate 558,213,132 of OX422210.1, read as the reverse complement.
TAAAAAATTTAGTGTTTGTATCTCATTAAAACTCTTTTCTTAATCAAACTCCTAATCCCTTATATGTCAACAAATTCGTGGCTTGGCTTTTCAAATAACTTTTTCTCAAACTTTTCAACAAGAAAACCTCTCCAAAATTACTCCCTTTCATCTATAAACCATAGACCTAAACTTAATCAAGATTTCAACCATAGGTTAGAAGGCTTATTTGGTGTTTTCTCGAGTTTGGGCTAGAACGAGATTTGATTATTTTCACGAGAAGAACGGGATGGTGTGATTAGATTTTGAGGCTGAAATTATATGATGATTCTTGTGATGATTTTAAGGTATGGGGTTTTACACAATATGCTCTTTAAATCTCTCGAGAGTTATTCCGTTGAATTCTTGTTAATTGAACTCATATTTTGAATTGTCAAATTCTTGGAAATCTGGAAAAATAATTGTTGGAATTATTTTCATTCATGAGGTATTATTCATGTTGTTTTGAGCACGTTGTCATGAGATTTTAATATGGCACTGATGTTGGGCACCCGCGAAGACTCCTTTTTCGGCTACTTGATAAAGTATGGCGCGGTATGGTGAGGCCTGGTGACTCCGGTTAATGCGTTGTTGAGAAATTTATTGATAAAATGCTATTGAGATTTGCATTATTTGATTTGAGTATTCGTAGTCGTATTATTGCGCTTTGTTCATCGCTAACATCTTTGTTGAGCATATTCCTGTCGTTTTGTGTACTTCCCCATCTTTTACTTAGTTGGCAGGTGAGCACGGATTTGAGTGCTATGGACCAATTAGCGAGGATTATTTGGGAAGAATTTTTAATAAAAGAGATGACAAGACTTGTATTTATTTTGATGTATAGATCATTTGGAGATTTATTTTATTTTCGAGATAGTTAGATTGTTGTAATTATTTCGAGAGATTTGTTGTATTAATTTGAAGATGAGAATAGTGGTTTCTTGTTTTATTGTGGGATTTAGATGCTCTATACCTTGTTATTTGTGGATTAGTTTAGTTTTATCGTAGTAGCACTCCGTTCGCTCTCCCCGGGCGGGCGGGGTGTTACAAAATGGTATCAGATCTTAGGTATACGACCACCCTCGTGTCTTGGGTTTTGGGTCTGTTGCGTTTTTGTGGCGCATATTTTGGAGATAGAAATTTTTAGAGAATCGTTTCGCGTTAGGCATCTAGATTAGATGTGAGGAATTTGTTTTGGAGACGAGATTATTTTTGGAGATTGTTGGCCTAATTTTTTAGAGTTAGACATTCGGTGAATTTCGAGGGCGAAATTCCATTGTTAGTGGGGAAGTGTAACAACCCACGTATATTTTGGGGTATTTTCAAAATATTGAGGAAAAATAAATTTTGAGATAAAATTATTTTTATTGCTCAAGTATGTTGGTTATTATTTTTAAAGGCGAGAATTTCAAACGATTTCCAAATCGAAATTAAAATGGAGTTTTAATTGCATTTTTATTATATAGAAGAGTCCTCATAACATAAAACTCTCTAAGAGTCCTCAAAACATAAAACTGTCTAGGGAAAAAAAATTTAAAAATATTGAACGGTCCGATAGAGCTGAAATTTTTTTTCAATCTTCCTCTCGTCTTCAGCTAATTTCCTATAAAATTTCATCCGATTGCAACGGTCCGATCGTCCGGGATAAATTTTTTACTGTTTGTATCTTATTAGAACTCTGTTCTTAATCAAACTCCTAATCCTTTATATATCAACAAATTCGTGGCTTGGCTTTTCAAATAACTTTTTCTCAAACTTTTCAACAAGAAGACCTCTCCAAAATTACTCCATTTCATCTACAAACCATAGCCCCAAACTTATTCAAGATTTCAACCATATATTAGAAGGCTTATTTGGTGTTTTCTCGTGTTTGGGCTAGAACGAGATTTGATTATTTTCGCGAGAAGAACGGGATGGTGTGATTAGATTTTGAGTCTGAAATTATATGATGATTCTTGTGATGATTTTAAGGTATGGGGTTTTACACAATATGCTCTTAAAATCTCTCGAGAGTTATTCCGTTGAATTCTTGTTAATTGAACTCATATTTTGAATTGTCAAATTCTTGAAAATCTGGAAAAATAATTGTTGGAATTATTTTCATTCATGAGGTATTATTCATGTTATTTTGAGCACGTTTTCATGAGATTTTAATATGGCACTGATGTTGGGCACCCACGAAGACTCCTTTTTCGGCTACTTGATAAAGTATGGCGCGGTATGGTGAGGCCTGGTGACTCCGGTTAATGTGTTGTTGAGAAATTTATTGATAAAATGCTATTGAGATTTGCATTATTTGATTTGAGTATTCGTAGTCATATTGTTGCGCTTTGTTCATCGCTAACATCTTTGTTGAGCATATTCCTGTCGTATTGTGTACTTCCCCATCTTTTTCTTAGTTGGCAGGTGAGCACTGATTTGAGTGCTATGGACCAATTGGGATGATTTTAGCGAGGATTATTTGGAAAGAATTTTTAATACAAGAGATGAGAAGACTTGTATTTATTTTGATGTATAGAGCATTTGGAGATTTATTTTATTTTCGAGATAGTTAGATTGTTGTAATTATTTCGAGAGATTTGTTGTATTAATTTGAAGATGAGAATAGTGGTTTCTTATTTTATTGTGGGATTTAGATGCTCTATACCTTGTTATTTGTGGATTAGTTTAGTTTTATCGTAGTAGCACTCCGTTCGCTCTCCCCGGGCGGGCGGGGTGTTACAGATTGGTATCAGAGCATGGTCTTAGGTCTCCTAGGTTATGAGTCTGTTTAGCTTCCGCGTTGTCAATCTTTTATTCCCTTTGATGATTCGTACTTCTTAAGGTAGAGGGTCTATCATTCATGTTAGATGCGTTTCTTGGAGATGTGAAGTTTTAAGTTAAGGACGTTGTAGACATTGAGTTTCGAATTGGTAAGCTTGATGTGTGGATCCTTAGAATGGATTTTGGAGACGACAATTATTTTGGAGATTTTAGTACAGATGTTGGGTACTGTATTTATCGATTTTTTATGTTGAGATTTAATTTGAGAAAGTTATAATTTTAATGACTTTCGGATATAGGATTGAGTGGGGAATTTTGAGAGCATGTGGTACGCCATTATTTTCATAGTTATGTGTATGTATATTGGCAATATATATTATTTTGTTACTCGTGGGGTAGGTGCGCGTAGAATTGGGTGTATGGGCGCCCAATTATGGTATTCTACGGGTAGGCATATGTGATCCTTATTTTCTTTTTTCGAGATTTAAGTGTTTATGTGTATGCTTCGTATAATTTCGAGGACGAAATTCTTTGCTAGTGGGGAAGTATGTAACAACCCGGATTTTTTTTAAATGGGAATTTTTAAATTAATTTTGGAAATCGAAGAAAAATGAAATTTTGGATTTATAAATTTTATAATTTAAAGTGTTGATTTTTATATTTGAAAAATAAATTTTCAAACGGAATTGGAATCGGAATTAAAATGGAGTTTTAATTGAATTTGTATTATTTAGAAGAATCCTCAAAATATAAAACTCTCTAAGAGTCCTCAAAACATAAAACTTTCTAGTAAAAATAATATTTTTAGAAATCCGACCGTCCGATCAAGCTGAATTTTTGTCAACAGTCCTGTCTCGCCGTTCGCTACAACATACTAAAATTTCAAGTGATTCTAACGATCCGATCATCCGTAATGATTTTTTTAAGTATTTGTATTTGATTAGTACTCTAATTATTTTTGGTATATAAACATAAAGGGACGAGTTTAGATCTTTTAAAACACACTTTAGCCTTCTCAAAAATCAGAATCCTCTCATCTTCTTCATCTTCTTCAACCTCAAAACCCTAGCCTCATTCGACATAACTTTCAACTCAAGTTTTGTCAAGATTAACCGGATTTTCTCAAGACGCGTCAAGAACGAATCTTTGTCAAATTTTTGAGAGGAATACACATTCAAGATCAGATTTCTAAACCAACTTTTATTCAGGCATGAATACTCTATTCTTTTCCTTTAGTATTATGCGTTTTAAGTGTCGCCTAAACACTTAATTACATGTTTTCTTAAAAATAATTAGTAACTTAATTAGAAAAAGTGAATACTAATTATGGGGCTGTTTTATAAAATCTTTTAATCTGAATAATATTCATAACCCTTTGGGTACGTAAGATTTATGAGTGATTTTGGGTTTTATTGGTGTAGGTTGCATATAGAAAAACCCTAGTTTTAAAATAAATAGTTTTTGGGTGCGTATAACTCATGTAATACATGTAGAGATAATGAAATTTGGTTTTTGATGTATATATGATAAAAAATTGGTATATTTAATTTAAAATAATTAAATGAGATTATTGGGTATTGTTGACGTTGTGATAATCAAATTAAAGATTTAATTGAATTGGACTATCATGCGTAGTTTTATACGTTGATTAATTATGCGTGGTTGTGTGAGTTTTTGGTATTATTATATTTCCTTGTGACGATGGGTTGTTGGGTATTTTTTTTGCTCCCCCTATATTTTAGAATGCCTTCTAGGAATGGGACTAGTGAGGGAAGATTATTGCATTTTTATCACCTTGAGGGTGGGCTGATTTTTATTACTTTATCGTCGTTACACTTGTCTAAGTATGAGACTAGGTTATGATTTATGTTAGAAAATCCTCCTATACATAGGTTAGGACGTATTGATGACTTGGGAACCCTTAGGTATGGGACTAAGGGGTATTTTGAGGATCTCACATCGATAAAAAGGTGGGGTAAATTATAAATTGTGAATTGAGAAATTGAGAACTAATACCTAAGATAATAAGATGGCTATTAAAATATATTGGCGACATAATCAGCGAGGAACGACAGTTTAAACGGGTCAGCCGGCGTTTTATGTCGTGTCGTGTGTGGAACCTCGTCAATCAGCGAGGGCCGACAGTTTAAACGGGTCAGCCGACGTTTTGACGAGGGGATGTGTATTTTTGGTGGAGAAATCACCCGAGGCGGAAGGACCGCCATAATAAAATGAGGATATAATAAAAGCTGGTTAATTTAATAAAATTAACATCGTGGGACTTAGGAAATTAAAATCATATTGGTGTGCCTTTATAAATGGGGATTTATGCGGGTAGTTAGTGATTTATATCTATCGCGTTCAATTATCCCGTTTAATATAAAATATTCTATTGTGATATTTATTGCGTATAATGCTACTGTCTGGATTCAAGGATCCTATTTGAGGGGAGTAGTGTGTATTCTTGCTCGGGGCTTTGGCTATGACCCATGCATTGACTAATCTTTTTCAGGATTAGAATTTGGAGAAGCTGTATAAGTTTATCGGAGTTATCATTGGAGGTGCAACTGGAGTTATTTACTTTATGGCATAGTTTAGTTAAACTTTCTTTTCAAGTCGTATTATGAGACTTCATTTGAGTTTTATTGGGCCATTCGGTTCCAAAGTTGTTTAGAGGATTTATTTTGGGATTATTTCAGATTTTATTTAATCATTATTGGAGATTGGATTTTTGGAGTTAGCATGTGATGGATCTTTTATCGCTTAGTTATTTGTGATCATTTGAGATTGACCAATTATTTATCTTATGGACTGATTTAGTTATGTCTCATATCTGTCTCATGCTAAGAATGGTATTTATTTAGTTCACGCCCGGCTTAGTTTTGGTGGCGGCTGATGCCAGAATTAGGTGGGGTGTGACAACCTTCTTGGTTTTGACCTTGTGAGGTCATACATGAAGTTAAACATCTCGTTCGTGGCCTATCTGAAGACGAGGTCATATGTGAATTTGGTTTTTTTTTATTGGAATTTGAGATTTATTTGAATTATGAGATTGCTTTAAATTTTTAGTACATCTCCTACTCAGAAGAAAAACATAAAAGGGAAATAATATCTACTGAAAATTGAAAATATTTACTGATCAATGATAATGAGTTACAGGAAGTTGAAAAGAAATTAAATCTCAGGTGGTTATTGATAGTACTTCCTCAAATGTTCGACATTCTATGGCTTTTTGAATTATTTCGCATCTAGTGTTTCAATATGGTAATTTCTTATTCATACGACTGTAGAAATACGATATAAGTCATGCCAATTAGGTACATAGTCCCCCCTCTTTCAGGTTGCTCGACTTTACCCTTTAATTGTAGAACCGAGCGATTCTATGATGATAGGCTACCACCCAAAGTGTTATGTGCTCTCTGACCTCTTCGACTAGATATAAATCTAACCTCCTCATGACATTGCTTTTTGGAGATTCAAAATTGAGCACTTTATGACTTAGCAGACCAATCTCTATTAGGGCAACTAATTTTATCCTGAAGGCTAACATGTAAGGAATTTTCTGGTCTTTGTTCTTAGTGTTGTCCAGAATTCTTAGAGTACGTTTTGTACTTAATTGATCTAGTTTCCCTGGGAATCATTTAATCTCTTTTTTATCCCATCAAGTAGAGTCTTTTTTGTAACTTACGTCTATCCGTTGCATTGTGGGTGGTCAAGAGCAGCATGTAGTTTCTGGATTTTGGAGCAAACACATTAGTCTTCAAATTCCTAGTTGTCAAAATGTGTGATATGATCATTAATGAAGGCATATGGCATTCCATAATAGCAAATAATGTTCTTCCATATGAAATGTAAGACCTTTTCATAAGTCATTTCTATTATAGGTTCGGCCTCCACCCATTTGGTGAAGTAGTCCACTGCCACGACTAAATATTTGAACCATCCTCTTATTTTGACAGGGGACCAACCAAGTTAATGCCCCACATGGAAAAGGTCAAAGGAGATGTGATCAACAAGAGTGAAGCCCTGGGTCTTTTGTGTATTACAACATATTTCTATCACTTATCTCATCACCTTGCATAGTCAACGCAATTCGCTTTCATGGTGGGCCAGTATTAACCCTACGTAGCTATTCACTTAACTAATGATCTCTTTGATGAGTGCTCTCTAAAATTCCCTTCATGTATCTCCTTTATCAAGTCATTGACATCAGGTGGATGGACACATCTAAGTAAAAAAATAATGAATCCTCTTCTATGTAAGAGTTCCCCTTCTAGTACATAACTAGCTGATTTGTAATGGGAGTCTTTTGTCCTCCTTAGGATCGATCGGCACAATGCCTTTCTCTAGATAATTTCATATTGGATCCATCCATGGTGGGACCAAGTTCAGGTTTATCATTTTGGTGATCTCTTCTTCAATGTATAGGAGTATCTCTATTATAATCATCCTTCTTAGTTCTGTTCTCGTGGTAGAAGCAAGCCAAGCAAGTGCATCCGCTATGGAATTATTAGCTCTAGGAATCCTAATCACATTGACTACTATGAATATCGATATCATCTTTTGTGTTTTGGATAGGTATTTTTCCATGGATTCCTCTCTGACTCCGTAAACTCCTAATACCTGATTAACTATTAATTGACAATCACTATGTGCTTGTATTTTCTTAGTTCCAAGAGAAAATGTTATGTTAAACCCTTTTATGAGTGCTTCATAGTTTACCTCATTATTGGCGGTCTTAAACTGGAACTGAGGGCATATATAATGTCAATGTTATCTGATGTGTTAATTATCAGACCTGCTCCACTGCCAGAGGCACATGGTAATCCATAGACATACCTCTTACAAATATGAGGATCCTCTTTGAAATCTCCCTCTAAGAGGATCCCATAGCTAAATACTTCTTTCTATTTTTCCAGGTAGCGATCAATTTCCTCTTATTTATTCAAAGATTCTAGTATGTTTATGGTATAATCGGCCTACTTAGTAATTGTGTTATCTTCTGTAGGATCCTGCTCATCATGTTAAAGAGGTAAACTCTATTCCAAAAGAGTATGCTCTTTAGGTAAAGGTGAGCTCTCTTTTGAAGAAGTTTGCTTGGAAGGATTTTCCTTGTATGTGAATTCAATAATAAAATCAACTAATGTTTAACATTGTATCATTGTTCTTGGTTCGTATTATATATCATACTCTCCTAATTCTTTCCTAAGAATCAGTCCACCTATTTCTCGGGTTTATGAATAGCTTGTCATGATGTTGATTATGTACATAATACAATGGTATGAGCTTGGAAATATACCTTCATTCTTCGAGACGCCTCAATTAGAGCTAGAGATAATTTTTCCAGTCTTGATTATCAGATTTTAATTCCTCGAAATGCTTTGCTTGTATAGTAAACTGGCCCTTGCACCCCATTTTCTAGTTGAACCAATGTCGAGCTTACTGTCGACCTAGATACAGCCAAGTATAAGTAGCATTTCTCTCCCATGAGGGGCCTTGAGAGAAAGGGTGGATATCCTAGATATTTTTTTAATTCGAAGAAGGCGACTTCACATTTCTCTCTCTATTTAAATGATTTCCTCAGTACCCTAAACAAAGGAAAACATCTGTCAGTAGCTCACAAAATGAATTAATCAATATTTGGATCTTGTTTGGATTTGCTTTAATGCCTATTTGATTTACTATAAAGCCAAGGAGAATTCCCTCCCATACGCCAAATAAATATTTTATGGTGTTGAGCTTCATCTTATGCTTTTTCAATTGGTCAAGCCTTTAATATGGTCGGAGGCTATCTTTCTCTTAGTGTGCATGTCATCGACGTATACCTCCATGTTTTTTCCGATCTTTTCTTCGAATACTTTGTTCACCAGCCTTTGATATGTTGCTCTAGTATTTTTTATCCCAAAAGGCATAAAGTTGTAAAAATAGGTATCTTGGCTAGTTATGAACAAAGTGCTTTTTTATCTTATAGCTTCATTTTTCTTTGATTCTAGCCTGACTATACATTCATGAAACTGAGTAGTTCATGCCTGGTAGTAGCATCGACCAATTGATCGATCCTTGGTAAAGGATAATGGTCCTTTGGATAGGCCTTGTTCAAATCCGTGAAATTAATACGCGTATATTATTTGTTATATTTCTCTCTAACCATCACCACGTTAGATAACCATTCGAGGTAATTTATGTCCTCAATGAAGCTCACTTTTTGTAGATTCTCCAATTCCTCTTGTATAGCAATGTTCTTTTCCTAAATGAAAACACACTGCTTCTATTTGAGCAGCTTGCCATTCTTGACTATGCATAATTTATGACACATGAATTATGGATCAATTTCGAGCATGTTTTCAGGACTCCAAGCAAAGACATTATTTCACTAACTAAGGAAATCCACCAACTCCTTGTTGGTAGTAGGTTCTAGTGATGATCTGATCTGCGTTATTTTCTCCGAGTGCTCACCATCTAGGATTTGATTCTACCGCTTCCACAACGTGTCCTTAATCAGTTCTTCTTCTTCGAATGGATAGAATGTTTCTATTTGGTAGGTAGTGATTAGTTTCTTCTATTCCTCCTAATCAGATGATGTGTAGTACCACTCTTTAGCTTCAATTTGATTCCTTTTAACTACGTCGACCCCATAATAAGTGTAGAACTTTAGACACTGATGCACAATGAAAGGTACCGTAGTGAACTTTTTCAGCCTAACCCTATCGAGGATAATATTATATGCTGAGGTGACGTTCTTCTCTAGGACAAATAAACGAATCCTCTCAATTTGACATGTCAGTTAGGTATAAATCATAACTTCTAAATTAATTATTTTTAGAGGATACAACTTTTCTCTTAAGAAACCAATGAGGAGACTATGATAGGTTTTAAGTTTGCTATCTCAGAGTCCCAAACCTCTGAAGCAGTTGTAGAATAAGACGTGGTAATAGAATTATTGATTATAAATGATTTTTCCTACATTTGACTACGTACCATTAAAGTATCTAACTGAACACTAGAATTATATCCCATAAGGGTTGAACTACCATTGTCGATCAGAACTCTCTCCACCTTTCCTTCGTGGACCAACATCGTGATAACCAGAGGGCCGTCATAAAGATAAAGCACCCTTAACAGATCATCTTTGAATCCTACCATAAATTAATTTTTGTTCACTTTATTAGGGCGATTATCCACATGAGTAAACAAGTTGATCTGGTGAACATAAGAACAGGCTTTGGCTTCATTGAGGTAGGCATTCCTCTCTGCTATTTCATCTTCTTTGCCAGCATCACTCCTTAATAAAATTGCATCCAAAAAAGATGATTTTTACCTCGTACAAAATTTCCTTAGGTCACCTCGGCTATCATCCTTGGAGTCATCATCTCTGACCCTTTTCTTGTCATCTCCTCTTCTATAAGGTGATTTCTATCATCTCATGGGTTCCCTGTTCGTACGAATGGTCCATTCGGCCTCCTTTATCTATGAACCTTAACATTTTCCCTATTTAGATCAAGTTATCTGTCTCGTTCTTCAAGGCTATGAAGTTATCGGTGTTATGGTCATGATATTTGTGGAACTCACAGTATTTTGTTTTATCTTTTCTCTTTGGAGGAGATTTAAGCTTCCCGAACCATTTCAGATCTCTTGTCCCATGAATTTCTTCTAGAATATGGTGAACGCCAATGGTCAGAGGGGTAAATTCATAATATCTTTTTATCTTTCTACTCTTTCTTCTCTGACCTCTTATTAGCACCAGCCTTGGAGTTATTGGTCTTTTTTGCAGCTATAACTCCTCGGTGTGCATGATTTTACCCACTTTGGCCAGTAATTCGCTCATAGTCTTAGGTGGTTCTTTATCCATAGCATAGTACAACTTTTCAGACAGCAAGCCACCCATTAATGCTGTGATCATCATCTTTTCATCATAGTCATCAACCTCTAGCTTTACACTACTGAATTGGTCGATGTATTCGCAAGTGGTCTCTCCAACTCTCTAGTGAACACTTAGTAGATAATCTATCATTTTGTCAAGTTTAGCTCCAAAGTAGAAATTATTAATGAATAAATCATCTAGCTACTGAAAGCTAGAGATCTTCTCTTGCGGCAAATTATTGTAGGGATAATTTAAGGCTAGACCCATTTATTGGGTCAAAGATGCATCAAGTCCCATTGACTTTTTTAAATGCACCAAGTCCTTTTTTATTATAGACTACATATATTTAGATAAATATACCCTCATGTATACCCATTTTAAATCGACTTACTCTCTCTCTAAAAATAAACACATAACCCCACATTCATTCTCTCTCTAGCAGCCCACCCTAGCACCACCTCCACCCCACGCCACCCCATTGGAGACTCGTCGAAAATAGTCCATCAGAAATCTCGTCGGAGGCCGTCAAAATTCTCGCTGAAGTGTTTCTCTCTCTCTCTCTCTTTGTCTATTTCTTTATTTTTTAAGTATGCGCCAGTAGCACCATCACCCGAGCTGGAGAAGGAGAGTTTTTGTCGAAAAATGGAGTTTTAGCTGGGAAAAATGGAGGTTTTACAGAATTGGTAAATTTATCTATTTTGATTTTTTGTCAAAAAATATCGATTATGGGTGTTGTTTGATAGATCTTAACGAGTAGATTCCAAATATATAAATTTTGTGAATTTTGGATTTGTAGATTTAAAGTTATGTATTTTTAAAGACTTGATGGGTTTTTTTAAAAAATCTGAGGTAAGAGTTGTCAAAGATATTTTGGGGGTGTATTTGTCATTTTAATGCACTGAGATGGCAAAATAGGACATTTGACACCATTGAGTTAATCAAAGGATATCTTGACTCATTAACCAAGTGAATGGAACTTGCTAACTATTACCCCATTATTGTACCAATTTTTTGTCGATCGAGTAATAGTATTGAAAAACGCACAGTATCGCATCTCATTAGAAAATGAATAGATTCGGCGACAGATTTATATTGTCCCACGTACAATACTGGATTTGTTTTTCCATCATACTTTGGAGTTACCACGGGTAGGTAAAACTTTGTCGGTGTAGTATACTTCACAATCAAAGGAGTGAAAAGTGATCCTTTCACGAAACGCCCGTGCAAGGGATTTTGAGACTTCGCTATCTCCCCCAAACGTCCTCAATCACTAGATTGAGCCTTTTCACAGCTGATCAACTGGATTAGCATTAGCTGAGAAAGTTTTAGCTACTCGGTTCTTATTTTTCATTGAGGTCTCTTTCTGGGAAGTCTGATCGGTGCATACTTACCGTCGTATTCCAGTCCTTGACTTGACAGTTCCTTCTCAATGATCTATGGATCCTCTAGGCTCTCTTTAATGACGACCTCTCACCACTCGAGGACCTAGCTAATTAAATGTTAAGCCACTTCTCATGCTTTCTAACATTCTCGGCCTTTCGCCAAAGAATGATTACTCGTTATAGTGATCAGTGGTGCTAAGGGGTGATGTGGCTCTGGGGGGTATGTCATATCATATGTTGATCTAGAATACCTAGACCTACTTCTTTGATTTTGTGATTTAAAATTAATCTCGGGATGGTTTATGAGTATTCTATCTCTATAGGGGAAGGAGGAAATATTTCTCCCCTCCTGTTAGAGATTTCTCTCCCAGAAAGCATGGTGGGATCTAATACTGACCTTCTCTGGCTAGCATGGAGCATCTGAGTCAATTGTTTTACTATTTCTCGCATTGCATCTTAAATTTTAGCTATGGTCATCAAAATTCCTTGGATATCTCTCATCCCCACATGAGTGAAGGGTGATATGATTTCATTTACCCTACTACATTCGATATTATCCCCCATTTCTAGTGGCAAATAGTCTCACAAGTGACTTTGAATGAGAAACAACAGATTGTCTAGTCGTTCCCATAAACAGAGCTAATTTGTTATTATGTAAAATTGGTACTAGGATATAAAAAATGATTTGGACTAGAGAGAGATGAGATATGATGAAAGAGAGAAGATATTTAACGTGGTTCAGCTTGAAAAGGTGCCTACGTCCACGAGTGCAAAGTCATTTTATATTAGGGCAAGGTATAATCTCTCAATGATCTCTCTAGAGTTGAGTGCATTTCATTTTTTTTCATGTCCCCATTGAGGAATATAGTGGGGTATTTATAGTAGTGGTGAGAAGAAGAAGATATGGAGTGCCTTTATATGTCAGACAATTACACTTTTCTACATTATTGATGATAACTAATCATGAGCTAGCTTGGGGATTAACCCGCATGCATTTACATAAGAGACTGTAGATTCCTAAATGTGCCTCAACTTAGACATTATGCCTTGTTAATGCCTTGTTAATGGTTGGCCTTCTTGATAATGGTCGGACATATTGTCGGTCAGTGAGGAACATTCAGACGACCATGATAATGACTTGCAGATAGTGCTTAAATGAATAGATCATTATGATAGTTTTCATAATTTCATTGGTCCACATCATACTCAAGTTTGGAGCACTATATATATATATATATATATATATATATATATATATATATATATATATATATATATATATATATATATATATATGTGTGTGTGTGTGTGTGTGTGTGTGTGTGTGTGTCAAATTATCACTATTCACTCTATGACTCACCAGTCTCACATATCATTGATTTAAAGATGTAAATATGAATTATTGGTTAGTGAATGTCTATATGTTATGGGGCCTTAAATACACCATGTACAAAGTGTTTTAGTTTGTGTATATAGGTACTTTTGATGCGGCATAAACTTCGTATGTAAAATTTGTTTTGGGGTGTTTATACCATATACAAAAAAAAAACTTGGCACACTATAAATGAAAGTGTTGCGGAAAGTAGGGATCGAATCAATAGGGATCAATTTTTAGAATTAAATTAATTTAACACTTAGAAAAGGGGGGAAAAGAAAAGATGATATGGTGAGAGTATAATTAACACTAGGTAATAAGTAAACTAAATTAAATTACAAAAATGAGATTAGGATCACATCCCCACCATGGTCTAACAACACGTAATAAGGAATTTGATTCAAAAACATTTAAGTGAGCATACTCAATTGATTACAAATATCACACATGAAGAAATTCATTTCAAATACGAAAGATTAAACATTCAGTAAAAAATGGTCAAAAATGGATTAAGGTCTCAATATCTTTATAAACACTAATGTTGTGTAATAGAGGTAGTCAAACACATAATATCACAACTTAAATACACAAGGTTTTGATTAAAAGTCATTTGAACCAAACCCTTACTTTTAAAGTTCAAAACCTAATAATGGTGGAAATATGATCCCAACCTTAAAACTGGAAACTACGTGTGTTAAGAAGAATAAATACAAGTACATAACCAATGGAAACAACTAACTAAACAATATTAACTAATTATCAAATCTAATAAACTAAGTAACAAAGCTTGAAATAAGAAAATGGAACTGTACAAATGGATAAGACAATACAAAAGTATACTTATATACACAAAGGAATGGAACCCAAAGAGGGAGAAAAGAAATCTCCCATACTCACAAAATCTAGTCTTAACTAAAAATTTGATCTCCTAAACAAATTAGGGAAAGTTCTATTTATACAATAACCCTAAGGGTAGACTTGTAAATAAAGGAATCAAAGTCTCCATGGGCTGAATCGATTCCGGACAAGGGCTGAATTGATTTTGGTGACGGGGAAATTCGATTCTGGTTTGATCCAAATCGATTCTCCCCAAATGACCGAGTTGATTCTCCCTTTCAGGTTTAAATTCTTATTCTTAGATCAACATACGAAAAATATTGTAACTTCTTCATTATAGATCTAAATTAGGCGTGGTCAGAGGCTATGCGAAGATAACTCAAAGAGATACAACTTTCATAAAGACTTTGGCTAGAAACCCCAATAATGACTAAAATGCCCTTGCATGTGCGCTTTATGATTAAAATTTCTTGAAATGCGACGAAACTTCATGCTAAGCAATTTAGTACCTACGAAATCTCAATTATATCGTAAAGCATATAAACAAACATAAAAGAGGCTTTGTGGTTAATGAGCATAAAAATAGGAACTAAGGTACTCATGAAGACTAAAATGTATAAGCACAAAGGGTATATAAATACAATATTCGAGACCAATCACACCCCCTGACTTACACATTACTAGTCCCTAGCAATGAGATGAAAAAAAAACATAACACAAGTAGCACCATAAGAGGGTTAACATGTACAAAGGAAATAAATGCCACTTTCATGACGAACGATTGTATTTAGCATATGTAATAAGTCGTTAAACACATAAGTTACTCTAGTGGACGAGTGTTGTATGTGGTGTTACCCCTAGGTTATCATAATCTTGAAAATTGAATTGATGACATCATTGGTGTAATATGTGATGTGGATTTTGAATTATCATATGAATAAATAAGTTCGTATATATCTAGTGATATTGTGATATATTTAAGTTAGTTGTTATTAATATATTGATTAAGATTTTTTTTAATATTTAAAAAAATGGTTTTCTTTGTTTAGGGGTGACAATATGTGTATTTAGGTCGTGTTTTGAGCTTTAGGTGACATGATAATTTTTTTTTAAAAAAACAACAGGACTCGATCAACACAATTTCTAGAAAGACGCGATAACTAGAATAAAAACATGATCAAAATGACTTTGTAATAAAAACAATTGAAACATGACATGTCACGTTAATTTTGAGTCAATTTCATGTAGTTTCATAATGTGTTTTTTGTCATTTTTTTAAATTTCCAACTTGGTTTATAATTATAGTTTACATGTCATTTATAAGATATGTGTATAGTTTTGCTCTCTCTCTCTCTCTCTCTCTCTCTCTCTCTCTCTCTCTCTCTCTCTCTATACATATATATATATATATATATATATATATATATATATATATATATATAAACAATTGAAATTCAACCATAAGACAATAAATGGCTAATCATTAATGCAATTCATTTATCTATAAAAAAAATAATGAGATTTGACTATATATACATGACATATTTATCACCAGAATAAGGAATTGTCCTAATTACTCATTTTTTAGTATCTACAACTAATATCTATTTAATTATGAAACTATGTTACCATTTATTTATATTTTTATTATCATTACCATTTTATGTGTACCAATGGAAAAAGTAGGGGTGTTCAAAAAACCGATTCAATCGACCGAACCGGACCGAATCGAACCGCCCTATTTTTTTGGGTTTTTTTATCAGTAGTCCGGTCCAGAATTTTTTTTTGCAGACCGGTCTAGTCGGTCCGGTCCTCGGTTCGCCGCATTAAATAACCAATTTGGACCGACCCGGACTGGTTATACATATTAATATATATTTTAAATATATTTTTACATAAAAAATAGGGGCATATACCAAATAGTCCCTCGAACTTTTTTTAATACACATTTAGTCCAAGCCCTATTATTTTGCACCAAAAAGTCCTTCACTTTTCCAAAAAAGCTTTACCATGCCGCTAGCGCGGACCTTTAAAGATAAGAGAATAAGGGACTTTTTGGTACAAAATAAAAGACTGGACTAAATGTGTATTAAAAAATATTTGAGGGACTTTTTGGTATTTGATCCTAAAAAATAACTTAAGTAAAGAAGGTAGGAGGAACTTGGGAAGGGTAAGCTCGTCACTTTAGGACAAAAAGAAATCCCTAATATCTTAAACACACACTCACTGTAGTCTCTAGAAGACTTCCACAACCATATCTGCTGCTTTTCTCTTCTCTCTCTCTAGACCGTTTCTCTCTTCGTTTATTTCCATCTTTTGTCGTTACTGCTGGTTTAAAGCTAGAAGAAAGAAGTTCTCATCACCACCAAACCATTTCTAATCCGTCATCGAAGACCATACCTGCTGCTAAGACATTAGATTTCATCACCAAGACCACACCTGTTTACTAAGATTTCTCATCACCACCAAATAATCTCACACTCCACCTCCGATTTCTCCAGCTCCGATAGATTCTTCAAACATTTTCGATAATTAATTTCTTTTTTTATTTTTTTGTTTTTGATCTTAGATCTCTCTCTTCGGCTAAGAGCTTACTGTTCCAAACCCAGTAGCTCTAAATAAACGACGATAATTAAAGAAAAAAGAAATTGCGTAGTGAATTGTAAAGTTGACACAAACAAAACAACATATAAGTTTCTCTTAGTGAAATATGTTCTTTATAGGTGAAGTTTAGACCAAGGGGACTTGTGACGAAAATTCTAAGGTGACATTCTTCATCTTAGGTTTTTCCATCAATGTGCTAGCAGCTTTCTTTTGATGTTAATAGTTATTTTATTCAAGTTAACAGGGATAAGTTATAGATAAACAGGATGATCAGTTTTTATTGAAATATATTGTTTCATTTTCTATATGAGTGTTTATTTTTATTTCATTCATATTTTTAGAATTTAATTTGTAAGGTAGTATTTTTAGAGTTTAATTTATATGTTATGTATAAAATTAGGACTAGACCGAACCGACCCTATAAAAAACCGAACTGACTAGGATCGGGTGACCGATACAATCGGTCCGGTCTTGGTCCATTTATTTTTAGGACCGGTTTAATCGGTTCGATCCTTAAAAATCCTAAAAATCGGACTGGACTGGACCGGACCGCGAATACCCCTAGGAAAAAGTGAACAAATGGCACAAGTGATGTCTCATTTCCAATTCTTAGGGGTATGTTTCGTCCAGATTGGATCGTAATAAGGGTGTTCGAAAAAAAATCAAGATTTTAGAATTTTATAATCCTTTCCAAATCGAAAAAAAATGGGAAAATTACCTTTTTACAATTCAAAATGTTCAAAAATTTTGAAAATTTTATTTTTTGGAGAAGTCTTTAAAACTCGAATTCACAATTTAAAAAAATCTCGAAAAATATTTTTCAAGGCTATAAAATTTCCCCTATCATATTATTTGTTTGAGTCCTTTGGAGATTGTCTTAGCTTGAAATGGTACCGAGCCTTTTTGTATAAATTGCAGTTTGACCTTAATTAGTGAAAATTTTAAGAATTAATTAGTGTGTCAAAAGTTTTAAACCGGGATGATTCGAGTAGATTATAATCAATAAAACTACCAATCTTATAGAAAGCATTTTTTTAACTAAGTGTGGCAATTTACACACGTGTACAAAGTTAGCTTATGAAATGGATTTTAAAAACTACTTTTTCTAAAGGTTTACTTGGGTTTATGTAATTTTTTGTTTGATTTATAAACTACATGGTAAAAGTTGAAATGCAAGGATGCTCTCTTTAGGTCATATACAATAATCAGTGTTCTGGATCAAGGTAGGAAGTTGGTTGTTCTTAATATTATACCTTAATGGTTAAGATTATTTTTAATGGAGGTACTAATTAAACTAACAAATAATAAACTTTATATATAAATAAGGGTAGTAAAAATGACAAGTAAAAAAGTATTAATATAAATAAAAATATTATTATTTCATAAATTTAATTTATATTTTATTTCCAATTCCATTACAATTTTTTTTTTCAAAAAATTCAAATAATCAAAAAAAATTTAAATGGTGCCAAAGTTAAAAAAAATTGGATCGAAAATTAAAAAATTCGATAAATAATTAATACCACTACCAATGCTCATAAAATAAATATTACTTTATTAATTTTTTAGTTGAGATACTTACATGAATTTTTGTATTACTAATAATGCAATGGTCATCATAAGTTGCCAAAGATTAAGATTACTTACGATAAAATTAACATAGTGCCAATGGAACGGACATATTGGAATTGGCATATCACTCTTTTGATGATCAATGTTAAACTTGGCCTTACAAATTGTTTTTCTCCTCTTACCTCTATTTTCTTTTAGGTTTTTGGCAATGGTGGGCATTCATGCAACTGATATTTACTCTTTTCATAGCCCTTTTCCATTAATCACCCATATTTTTTTAAAGTAAAACACTCTCACAAAATGGTTATTATATGCAAAAATCCCCCAATAATATGTGTGTGTGTGTGTATGACAAGATTGATAAGAGCACCTCACTTATATCATACAACATAAGTAGTTAAAATCCAAAAGAACTAGTGCAAGTGTGTGCAGAGGCATATACAAAGTGAATCCATTAAGCAAATAAAATTCGAACAACTCCATGCAAGCATAATTAAGAACAATCCAAATCATTGTAAGTCATCTTCAATGTCTTAGCTGCATGAAAAGCATGGAACGAATGAGATGCAAACACACCGATATGTCTCACAAAATGCGTAAAACTATTATACAAACAAGACGACAATCTTTTTATGTTTCTCAAAATGACTCAAAAGACACATGCAAACACAATCACTCATAAGCTATAACATGAGACGAACTATGTTCAAGCATGCAACTATCAAAAAGTCTAAATTTAGCTCCTCCAAAAATGTATTTCCTAAACCACATAGGTGTAAATTTACAAAATAGAACTTTGGAAACTTTGGTGACACTATACTTAAACTTTCTATGATATTTTTAAGATTATAACAAAGTTTCTAAGGTGACCTTGCCTACCACAGTGAGTGTGTGCATAAATGTGCTTAAAGATAACCTTTGGTTGACCTTTTCTAATGTCCTTGGTTACATTTTACACTCTGAAAAAAGGTCTTAGCTTTAAGAGAAAAAAATTGTGATCATCGAAATCAATTCCACCTTGTAATTTTTATTTGGACGGTGCCTAAAATTAGTGAAGAGGATTTTCGAATGATGGTGGAATGAAATGATAAGAGAGATTCTGAATGAAATTAGAACATTATATGAACACATATTTAGTGGAAGCTGATGGACTTGTCCTTGGATCGGTAGATGAGTGATCCATCTCAACTGGTCTGCAAAGTCAAATAACACTAACGCCTTATCACTAAACTTTCAACAGCTGAAAAGTTCTCCTGTCTTAGCCGAAGACTCGACCATGGCATTTCCTAAGCATTTAAATTATAAAATACTTGATCGAAGTCCATGCTCTCAAAGGCTAGCATGAGCCCTATTGTTATGGGCAAATATCTTAGGGAACTCGAGCACACGTCATGCCTAGACCTGAATGTATCAAACTGATATGCTAAGAAATAGTTAGAATGTTGCATTAGGTTGTGCATATAAAGCCTCATATAATATTAGAAAATAAGGCATTACTATAATAGCACACTTAGCAAATTTGTATTGATCCCCCATTAATAAAAAGAACCTCCCACTTCCTATAGACGTAGGCTAAGCCCGGTTGAACCATTTATATGAGGAGCACCTGTTAAATCAAGAATTGATATTTTTATTCATTAGCAAAAAAGAAGTATGGAAGATATAATCATATACATCTTGTGATCCGTTGGAGGAAACATCAACAATAAAAGAGTTTCTTAATGCAACATATTCTCTTAATCCGTAACAAAATTTTATTGAATATATGTAACTTTAAAACATTTATTAGTTTCTATATAACAACCTCCAAAATCAAATCCCCCAATATCCTATTTCATCTAAAAATAACTGAATAGACAATAGTCCAGCAAACAAATTGAAAAACAATACTCCACAAAATTGCGAATCAAATAAAACCTTTTTTTAAAGGTATATTTTAAACTAAACAACCAAATCAAACCCCCCAAATAATTAAAAAATATGTGATTAAAGGACATAAAACTTAAACCTCTAAAAAATATCAAATGAAAGACTATTGTCAAATGAAAAAACATACAGCTGAAATCCCAAACAAATTCGAACGCAAATAGTTAGATCGTAAAAATTAAAGAATAGAAAAATATTAGAGTATAACTGAATAATGAAGACCATAAGTAGTTGGATATGGAAATTAGGGGAAATGAAACTAATGAGAACAAAACCCATAAATCAGAACTCTACAGTCCTGATTTAGAAACAAAATATTAAAAAAATGAACTAAAAAACACACACTCCAAACATGAAAAAATATGCCTTGAACGATGGTGAGCGAAAGATGGAAAAATAAAAAACATAGTTACAACAAATTAGGTAACAAAATTAAACCTAAAGATGGTCAGATCTTAAAGCTGTAGAGAAAAATTAGTTGTCATATTCAAAAATTGAAATTAGTTAGCTCAAAAACTAAACATACAAACTTACACGTGAATAACGAGCTCCTAAAAGAGGGAGATTATAACATGTCTCCATTGATCTACAAGTAATGAATAACATATATTCCAACAAAAGAATGATTTTTTAACCCAAAAAACCATAAATTGTAAAATAAAATGCCATTGATTTGAAATTGAATAAACAAACATTAAGGGAAACCCCCTCCCCTTCTCAAAACTAAATGTTCATAATTGGAACCTAATTTTAGGGAAATAAAAACCCAAAGGATGGCCAGAGATAAAAAGATGGGGGTGGAATGGAGTGGTTGTTAAATGAAGAATGATTATTACTCCAATCTTAAACCCTCAGGCAAAACTCAGTGCTGAAACAAACAGTGTCTTAATGGACTCGGTTTGAGGCAGTGATTTAGGTAAGTAATGGATGAAGAGCGAAGAGATAACAAGAGGGAGATAGGGGTGATAATCCACAAAATAGGGGGTATGGGTACCCTGGTTAGTAAATCCCAAAAATGTTCGAGATTGAAAGATGTGAAAATATATATGTATAATATATGCCTGAAGGGCGGCTATAAACAAGGTTAAACGGTATAGGGTATTGAATGTCGTGCGAGAATGATGATAATGCAAACATTTATGTGCAACGAGAGCTAACACACCCGAGATGGGATTGAAAGGTTGTGGAAAGTCATTTAAAAAAGTACCTCTTAATAAAAAGGTTACCCAATTTATTGTGAGAAAGTGGAGCGGGGTCTTACTCAAGAGAGTATTGAAGAGTGGCTTGTGCGTGACTGTATGGTTAGCATACTCCAAGTAAAGAAGGAGTGTATGTAGTACCAAATTCCGAAAAAGTATGTGATAGTTAATACTTTAATTATTCGGCATAGGGAATATACCTTGTAGATTACAAGAGAGATAGTAATCTGAATATTTATATAATACGTAGCGATGAGAATAAAACACATATGAGAAGTGTACAATTAGGATGGGAATATGCCTATGAATCTTAATAGGATGTGTGTATGCCTATTATGTGATATTATTATTAAGAGCACTAATGGGTGATAACCCCGGGGGTGCAAGAACATTATTGATTAAGTGCGCTAATGGGTGTTAACCCGGGGTGCAGGATTAATATATATATGTATAAGGATGATGTGACTATATGTGTATATATATGGATTTACGAATATTTCTACTGTGTGAGACTAGTAGATATGGTATTAATAATAAATACTTTACGCTAAGTGGTCTTAACAAAAAGGGTGCAAGATTAGGGAAAATATATAGAGATGATGAGACTATATATATGAGCATACGCCTTGAGATGGGTGGAATACAGTGAGAGACCATTGTGTTAGGTTATATCTAAATTTGGTTAAGCTAGGACGTAATGTATATACCGATCCTAGAGTAATGGTACAGGCTATATCTGAATTTCGAGGACGAAATTCTGTTGTAAGGGGGGAAGTATGTAATACCCCGTACTTTTAAAGATATTTAAATTACAAAGGTGAGCGTAATTTGGTAAATTGAGGAATTACTGTGAATAGTAATTATGGAATTTATGAGTGAAATTGAATAAATTCAGAATATAAAGTAAATAGTAAATATTAGTTTGTAAGTGCCAGATTAATATTTACATGGATTATTTTTAATTACATGTCGCAAGTTGGGTAAAGCGACAAAGAAAATATTTTAAATTGAAAAATACGCATATTGAACATGTTGGGGCAAAATTAATGCATTTTAGTTAAGTACCTCGGATGGAGATTTCGACTGCGCCATTAGGTTCGGAATGGCCAAGATAGTCAAAATAGACTACCCGGGGGTAGTATTTGGGTTCCGGACATTTTTGGACTAGTAGGGGCTCGTAAACGGGTACACGAGTCATTTAACAATTGGGCATTTACCCAATTTCGGGTTTAAAGACTTAAGCAGCCCCCTTTCCCTTTCATTTCTGCCCTAAGAGAGAGAAGAGAGTAGAGAGAAGGAAGAGAAGAAGAAGAAGAAAGAAAAGAAGAAGAAGAGAAGGAAAATCCGGCCAAATTCGCGGGATTCGACTCGAGAACGTCAGATTTATTCCACAAGGCAAGTGTTTAACTTGCATATTGATTTAGTGTGTTAATTTCTCATATTGTAGTTGGTATAAAACTAAAGATTTTTGGGTTGAAATTTCGTGGATCAAAGGGGTTTTCGAAAGATTAAAACGGATATAACTCGATTAATACCCAATTTGAGAAACTTGAAATTAATTGAAATTAATTGTTGGATGTGGGTTCTAGGATGATTGGAAACCTTTGAATGTGTGTATTTATGGTTATTTGAGGTTGAATGATGATGAGAGAGGAGATAAAAAGCTTGGATGTGTTTTAATGGAGGTTTGGATTTTTGGAGAAGAAGGTGAATAGTGACCAGCCCACTTTCGGGCTGTTTCGGACAGGAAGACAACCGATTCAGCTCTCGGTCAAAACACGAAAGTTGTAGATAATTTCTATACGGCCGCGTGGGCGCCGACTGCGTATTTTTTTTTTTTCTTCGAATTGTTATGATTTTTACAAGATGGCAGTTCCGGGGTGAAATCACCAACTCGAAAATGCACTCGGAAATTGGAAAAATAAAGGCTAGAATTATTTGGAGACAAATATTTGGGGTTCCTAAAAATAGTGTGGGGACTTCTAAATATTTTTTTTTAGTAAGGCGTGTACCTTGGGTTAGTTGAAAGTAAAATCCAAGATTTACCCAAATATGGGTGTTCGTGAGGAAAAATACTTAAAGGGGTATTTAAGTGTGATTTGAATGTTAAATAAGGGAACATGTATTGGGTTAGTGTTTTAATTGTGTGACGGCTTGTATTATTGTGAATGAGAATATTCAAGGTTATTGGCTATCGTTACGAGAGTTTGGAGGTTATAGCCATAAAAGATTGAGAATAGATAAATAATATATATCGGTGTCGTTGGTATTGTCATCGTGCGGTGAGAAAATATCGGAAATGGTGTATTGAGGATTAGTTAAAATTGATTAATGCATAGGATATTCGAGAGATAAATATACTACGTGGGAAATTTATTATACGGGTTGTGCGTATGCTCGAATGTTATTATATACATGGGTTAAATAATTACCTATGGGGAATTATGTATAGGTGAGAGAAATACCTATAATTATAATATGGTTGTGTGAATACCAAATTGATGATATATGTATATAGGTGGAATGTGTACCTATATGATTTTTTTTATTATGTGTATGACATACCTACCATACTTGCTATCACGGGAGGTTGACGTTCGGAAGAGGACAATCTTATCCTGTGTTGCCTTCGGGGGGATTTTAGATTTGGTACCTCAAGAACATAGGGCTGTGAAAGGCTTATTTGTGAGTTGATAAGTCCGCTGCTTATGGGAGCGTAGGTATGTGCGTGACCCGTAGGTACGTGAACTATGTTCGCCTCCAATGCGTGTGATTTGTATTGTTACAGCTCCTGAGTGATGTGGAACGGGTAATCCTTTTTGTACGAGGAATACTTGGATTGGATAGCAGAGTATGAGTGCACCGCAGCTGAGGCTAGGGATACTATATATCTATATATGTATTGCGATTAACATATATGTGTACTTGAGATAATTCACGGATGCTTAGTAAATGAGAATGACTAAGCCACTTATATTATAGTTCGATGGATGATTAATATACTTGTTGCGTATAGTATACTGTTGATATATATGAGATGAGATATGATATAACCTAACCTTGTATAAAGTGAAAAGAATGAATAAAGTGTGATATTACTTCCGGTAGATTTATATCCGGATTTATATGAATGCGAATAATAGGTTCTAATGAGAACTATTAATAAATACGATATGGTATAAATATGTTATCTACTGAAGGCCTAATGGATCCCGGTGATCAACATTGTCACGTAGTAGTGTATTGGGGGGGTTCCTTGTTTGGATTTCGCTTCGCGAGACACCCCACGCACGAACGTAACATAATGTTGGGAATGGGGAGAAGTTTAGTCCTTAGTACCCGAATAGATGAGGTTTATTAGAAGATGGGTAATTACATTAGTTAGGTAGGGTAGCTTAACTAGGTTGTCTAAAATGGTATGCGCTAGTTGTGCACTGTTAGAAGAGGGGTGAGGTGTATCTCATGTGAGAGCGATACCAGTTTAAAATATGAGAAATAACATATTTTAAAATATGGATTTTATGCACTTGCTAAAATATTTTCAACAATCGGGCTCTGACCCATTTTCTCTACTTTTCCCCTCTCTTGCTATATATATATATATAGGTGTCCAGACACAGGGACGCCTGGATAATAATTCATTCGAGTCAGACGTTTGCTGCAGCAACTGTGGATGCAAGCAGGTTTATTGTAGACGCTTCCATCATTGAGATCTAGATAGGAGGTATTGTAGTCATATTCGGGCTAATGGCCCAACTGTACTCATTTATTCATTTACCGCCTTTTGTGTGGAATTCGATTTGGTTGTATTATTTGGACCGAGTGTTCGGTTATTTTACTTTATTTTATTTCAGTTGTTGCATATAAACTGTTGTCCTTATTTTATTTGGATGGTTTGGTTAAAAAGATTAGTTAATTTAAAATTTTGATGTCGGCCTAATAGGATATTATTAATTAATTGGTTTTCGACAGTGATGTTAAGAATGAACCACATGAGACTCCTGTTTTAATTTGATATAGGAGTGATCGCCCGGTATTTTATTAGGCGGGGTGTCACAACCAATACCTATTAATCTGGAATTTCAACCCAAGCCTTCAAACCCATAGATATTGACCTCATCCCACACAAATCCTGGTGATACAATCAACACGTATTAGAGAGATGTTTTTTTTGTGGTGTGTTTTTTAGATCAGATGTGTGATAGCTTTCTCTCAACAGTCTTATTAAACACAAAAGAAACTCTCCTAGGGTTTTAGCAGAAATCTGAGTATCAAAAATGATGTTTGTCTTTAGTATTACAGAGTATTTATTCTTTCATGTGAATTTAGGTAAAAATAATAATTTCTTAAAATTCATGCACCTCATACGAAACCTCAACTTAATGAGCATACCAATACATCGAGATTTGTACATCCATGAAATAGTGTCATCTTAATATGATGTATGTATGCATGTCATAATCTCCAATACATAAAGAAATGCATAGACCTAGATTTTGTCCATCCAGAATAAAGCCAACATAATTGTACTTACAAAGGAGATACGTGAAAGTAAAGGATTATTAAATTTAGCAATGAACGTGAATTATTTACCAAGCATAACTAAAAGTCACTTATCGATAAATTTATGAATTTTAATACTCAAATTTAAGAACATGATTTTCATAATAACCATTATTATAAACCCACCACATTTTACATAAAGAAAAAAGTACAAAAATATTTTCAATTAAAAAAATATTATTTCTCTAATTTTTTAATTTATTTTTTTTACTTTATTGGTTTAAATGTAAACTGAAGGGAGTATAGGCGAATTAGCGCCACATGGCTGGCACATGGTCTGTAGTTGCAGATACTGTAATCGGTCGAATATTAAGGAGATAAGTGAAAATGTTGGGAGATCACGTAGGTGAGTTGGAACACTAGTCCTTATAGGACTCTATAACGTATAATTAGAATTAACATGAAATGATCTGGAAAAATAGGATTCGTGTACTTTTATATAAGGGAGACCTCACCCAGTCTGAGTGTATTGATCCTAACTTGCATGTAGTGATTTGGACTCTCACTTATCCACCCTAACACAACAATCGTCACTTATTTTTCCAAAAAATAAACTCATCTCCCTCCCTTCCCGTTGGACTTAGTCGGGATGATCTGATGAACCACATATACCTTGTATCCTTCATTTTTATACATGGATAATCGTATTAGGGATACATTCTAAATATTTATTTTATTGTGGGTCAATATCTCTTACAATTTGGCATCGTCTATGTAAATAAAATTCTTACCAATGTCTTAATTATTTATCTCAACACTGAATATGAGTGAAAAACAGTCTCACCATGCACACGTGATGAGTCACATTCAATTTGATGAAATGAGAGTCATTAGGGGGGACAAGATACCTATCAAACTCTTTTCGCTGCCTTAATGATCTAGGTCTAGGTGGTTTTCACCCAAAAGATCAGGGTTGAGCCACGGGCATCACATATTTCCAGTTGAATGACTAGAGGGAAAAGAAGAATCCCATATAGATAGTATTTATAATGAGTGATAAGACCAATGTGATCAAGAGATTTCTCATCTTAGGAGGTAATTGACTCAGCGGTTAGAGGATCATCATTCTGGTTCTCAAGCTCTGGAGTGTCGCAAGAGGAAAACTTGTTCTTCAGGGTACAAAAAGTCCTTTTGTATTAGTAGGGCCTCTAGATCAAGAAGTCTTCATGCGGTGCACTCTAACTCGTGCCATGTCTAACATTTTCCTAAACAAAATTCCACCAACCGTAATCACCATTAAGTTTTTCCAAATGAATTAACTCATAGAAGCAAGTCCTCTCGTCAAAAAGAATAGTCGAACAGACTGGTAGTGATGAACTCAAAGGTCTTATCAAGAAAGAATTGAAAGGAAAGATGAATCCAAACCTAGCACGAAATCCTATAGACCTAGCTAGGAAAGCATTTTGGTAGGGCTCTTCCTTATCATTTATCGTGGAGATAGAGAACTCTAAACCGCCAAAAAGGTTCTCAATTAACCTCCAAAACCCCCTCTCTATCTCTATCTCTTAGCCGCCATTAACCCTAATTAGGGTTTGCATGGAAACTTTTACTCAGTTTCACGTTGATCCTAAACCCCCAGCTATTAAGAATGCATGGACTAGATCTTTTGCATCTGTGGTTGCAAAAACATCCTCTCATAATCATGACCTTGACTTAAACATCTATCATCCTTCAAAGGTGAACCTGCAGTCCTATTCTCTGATAAAGATATTGAGATTCTCTCAAAACCCTTCAAATATGCTTTGGTTGGGAAATTTACATATAGTAGGCCATCAATGGAAGGTATTAGAAAAGTTTTCCAAACGTTCTCTCTTAAAAATGCAATTAATGTTGGTTTGATTGATTATAAACATATCCTCATTCATTTGAATTCTGAAGAGGATTACACAAGGATGTGAATGAGAGATACTTGGTTTGTTAGTGGTTTTCCAATGAGAATCTTCAAATGGTCACCTGAATTTAGGCCTAAAATTGAAAGTAGTATAGCTCCTATATAGATTACATTCCCAAATCTGCCTATTCATTTTTTCTCCAAATTAACCCTCTATTCAATAGCCCAATTAATTGGCAAGCCTTTGAAATTAGATAGATCCACGATTGAGATCAATAGGCCAAGTATGGCTCGTGTTTGTGTGGAAGCTGATCTACAAATGAAGATTCCAAGAAGAGTGTGGATTGGTTGTCATAACAAAGGATTTTGATAGGAGGTTCATGTAAAAGACATGCCAAAGTATTGTAATCATTTCCTCAAGAAAGGTCATAATGTAGATTCTTGTATGTTCCTAGATGACACTAATCAATTGGCTTTAATTAAAGATAAAGTCAATAAGAAACCAACTGTGTGGAAAAAGAAGATTGCTGGTGTGATAAATCTTGAAAGGATAGCTAAAGAAGGTGATGAATAGGTCTTAATTGATATGGATGATCAAGAAGCAACGGATCACGTTGTAGTAAATCAAGAAATAGAGGAAGAAGTCCTTTTACCCCAGAGCTCTATCCAAAATAATGATCAACCAGAGAAACAATTAAGTATTTATCCAAGGAAGATTAATCATGGTATGAAGGATGTTGTCCAAACTAATGTAGTTCAGGAGTACTTATATAAAATTCATCATTGTGAGCTTTTAGCACAAATGGCTTTTGTGGTTGATCATCAAATGCTGTCCCCAATAGGATTTAAACTTCCAAACTATGTTTGTTATCAAGCGAAGAATAAAGGGTAGATGTCAGATATTAAGAAGAAGAAGGAGAAAAATAAATATTGCTCCATAATGCCTGAAGAATTATCCATTTTTGCCTCCATGTTTGATAGAAAATGGAGTTGTATAATGAAGATGAAGGAGATCAGGGATAGGAAAAGTGCAATTACTCTGTCCAGTTATTTGACTGGTACTGATTCTAAAAAGTTTTCTTCTACACATAAATTTGATCCAATGTTTAAAACAATTACAAGAGTCTCTTCAAAGGTTTGCTCCAACTATTTACCCTCTAATTCTAAATATTAAATTTTATCACTTGGAATGCTAGAGGGGTTTCGAATTCTCTAACTTGTAGAAGAATAAAAAAAATTTCCAAAACATATAACTTACTAGCTTTGGTAATTCTTAAGCCTAAGACTAATCTTAAAAAATTACAGCAGACTTTGAGGAAATTGAATTTTGATGAGTGCATTTCAAATTGTTCTAATAAAATTTGGTTCATTTGGAGGTTTAGTATCACTATAGACCTTATTTATGATGGGGACCAAAGTTTAACATTGAAGTTGGCTCATCCTGGTCTTCCTTCTAAATTCATTATTAGTATTATATATGCTAACTGCACAAGGGAGGAAAGGTTGGACCTTTGGAGGGAGTTGGAGAATTTGTCCAATAATGAAGATATTCCTCATATGTTCATAGGTGATTACAATATGGTAGCTGCCCAGGATGAAAAGATAGGTGGTAATCTTATTGACCATCAAGATGTGGAGGATTTTAATGAAACTATTCAATAGTGTGATCTGTTTGATTTGGGCTTCAGTGGATCTCGTTTTACATGGTCCAATTTTTGCATTGAGGATGGTACTATTAATGCTAGACTTGACAGGGCTCTTTGCAATCTTTCTTAGAAATCTTATTATCCTAATTCTACCATCAATTATTTGGCTAAGACTTATAGTGATCATGCTCCTTTTCTTCTCTCAATTCATTTTTCTTTTGATGCTTGTCCTAAACCATTAAAGTTTCAAAAGATGTGGTTTTCTCACTCTTCTTTTCTTGAATCTGTGTCCAATAACTGGCCTTCTTCCAATCAAGATTCCCCTATAAGAAATTTCTCTCTCAAATTGAAATTTCTCAAAGAAGTTTTGAGGAACTGGAACAAACAAAATTTCAAAAAAAAAATCCAAAATGTAATTGATCTTGAGGATGATGTTTTTAAGCTGGAATATGAGTTTGAGAGGAACCCTTCAGCAGCAAATTTAATGGAGTTGCAGTTGACCAAATCAAAGCTTGATAAAGCTTTATATATTGAAGAGATATATTGCAAGAAAAAATCCAATATTAAGTGGATTAAGGAGGGAGACAGAAATACAAGATTTTTTCATTCTGCTGTGAATGCCAAAGTTTCAAGAATTGTTATCACCAAGATTAAAGATAAGGATGGAATCAACAAAACAGCTACAGACGACTTAAAGAAGATCTTTGTTGACCATTTCATGGATAGATGGCAGGTTGATACCACTTCAAACCAAGATGATGTGATTTAGGTAATTCCTAATCTGGTTTCTCAAGTGATGAATGAGATTCTTAGCAAAGTTCCAGATGAGAATGAAATCTTCAATGCTGTAACCGGATTGAATGAAGATAGTTGTCCAGGTCCTAATGGTTTTGGAGGTTACTTTTATGTGAAATTTTGGAACATAATTAAAAAAGATATTTGTGATGCTATTCGGTCTTTTTTTTTTGGGGGGGGGGGGGAGGGGGCTCAAATTCCTAAATGTTGGACTAGCACTTAAATTATTTTGATTCCTAAAGTATTTAATCTAACTCTGTGTTCGCATTTCAGACCTATCAGCTTAAGTAATTTCAATGTCAAGATTATTTCACAGGTGTTAAATGATAGGCTTGTCGAACTTCTCCCAATTTTGGTTTCTCCTACTCATAGTGACTTCATTAGAGGAAGGAGTATTCAGGATAATTTTCTTCTTGCTCATGAGATGGCTTTTATGCTGAATAAAAAGTTCCATGATTCAAATGTGATGGTTAAATTGGATATGACTCAAGCTTATGACAGGGTGGACTGGTTTTTCCTTATCAAAGTTCTTAGGAAGTTTGGTTTTCGTGAACTGTTTATAGATCTTATTTGGAGAATAATTTCTTCAATTTGGTTCTTTATCATTATTAATAGAAGTGCTTATGGTTTCTTTTCATCTCAAAAAGTATTAAAGTAAGGAGATCCAATCTCTCCTTCTCTTTTTGTCCTAATGGCTGAAGCTTTGAGCATAGGAATTCAAAATTTAATGGAGACTAACAAAGCTCTTTATTTTTCTCATCCCCCTAATAGTCCCCTTATTTCTAACCTCTGTTTTGCAGATGATACTTTGATTTTTATTAATGGAAGTAGAATAAGCCTTAATGCCCTGATGCAGTTCTTATATTCCTATGAAAATGCTTTTGGATAACTCATTAATAGGAGTAAAAGCTCTTTTTTAATTAATCCAAAGGCATATATGTCAAAGAGATCATTAATTGCTCATTATTTAGGCCTCCAATATAAGGACCTTCCAATCAAATACTTGGGATGTCCTTCGTATAAAGGTATAAGCAGAATTCGAGACTTTGAAGAGTTTATTGCTACTATCAGATCAAAATTGAACGGATGGAAGGTTAGATACCTATCAGTGGCAGGCATATTGATCCTCATAAAGCATGTGCTCTCCTCTATTCCCATTTTCACTCTAGCTTCATTAAAACCTCCAAAAGCTATCCTTCTAAGGATCAATAAGATTTTCAGTAGATTCTTTTGGGGTTCTAATGAGATTGGAGGTTTCAAACATCAATGGGTTAATTGGTTTGATATATGTAAACCTTCAAATGAGGGAGATCTTGGTGTTCAAAATACGGAGTCAATAAGTGAAGCTTTTGATTTGAAGATTTCTTGGAGGTTTTTTAATTCAAAAGGTATTTGGGCTGCCTTCATGAGAAACAAATATAAATCCTTACAAAGACTGAATGGAACAATGGTTTTTAAAATAATTAAGAAGGCTGAAAATTTGATTCAATAGAATTCATTTGTTATTGACAATGAGCTCATTTGGAAATCTACTACCTCAGGAGAGTTTTCTCTAAAATCTATGTACCAGATCTGTTCTCCTCCTAATTTTAAAAGATTTATAGCTTCTGATATGTGGTCTAAAAATGTCCCTCCTAAAGTCTCTTTATTCTCATGAAAGCTAATCCATAATGCTATTCCAGTGGATTCTAATATTAAAGACCTCAAGATCCCTTTGGTTTCTAGATGTCAATGTTGTCAAGTTCATGAAGAAAATGCCAATCATCTCTTTTGTCAAGGTCCAATTGCATCTCAAGTTTGGAATCACTTTTCAAATATGTTTGATGTTCAAATTTCTACCTATTCTGTTTATTCAATTCTAATGTCTTGGTGGATAATAGTTTCTATTAAAGATTACTTGAAATTTTTCATAAAAATTATCCCTATGAATGTCTTGTGGGAGATATTGAAACCTAGGTGAAATTCCTATTATGAAGGTGTCCCTATGCAAGCTCAATCTGTAATCAGAAATGTGGTAGCAATGGTTTCTCAGCAAGCTTCTTTCCTCAAGTTTGAAATTCTTATTGATAGAGTTCAACATAATTGGATACAGTATTTCAATATTAATGTGAGCCCAAAGCATCCCTCTTTTCTTATCACTAAATGGTTACCTCCTCCCAGATTTGATGTGAAGCTTAATGTTGATGGATCAAGTAAAGGCAATCCAGGAGAAAGTGGGATTGGAATTATTGTTAGAGGCCATTATGGAGAATTGATTCAATCCCAACAAGTATATATTGGCATATCCACAAGTTTAAGAACAGAATTGATAGCTATTCTTCAAGGAATCAAAGTTATAGAGGATTAGTTTTCAAAAATCTTACTGTTGAAACTAATTCTTTATCATCTCTGAATATGATTCAAGATAGATGGAGGGTCCCTTGGTTCTTACAAAATATATTTAATGAAATTAGAGGGTTGATTTATTCTCAAAAAATTCTTATTTATCATACTTGGAGGCAGAATAATTATGTTGTTGATGGCTTAGTTAATTTAGGCTCTTCTTCAAAAGAAACTCTGAATTATCAAAAATTCAGTGACATGCCAAAGATGATAAGGGGTTTGATAAATTTAGATAGATGGGGAATGCTAAATGTTAGAATTCTATAATTTTATTAATTTTTCTTTTGCTTGTAAGGCCATCATGTAGAGGTTATTTCTCCATTTATTATTAATAAATTAGGGCCTTTCTCCTTTTCCTACAAAAAACTAATTATGTCGAGAAAGAATATCCTTCCCATCACACCAAGCATTACCAAAAGACAGTGTTTCTTTAAATCTATCACGATGCTCTGATGTGGAAATTATTCTCATCCACTCAGGGGGGAAATAGGCATGAAGTGGTTTGAGAAGTTACCTTTCAGTCAATTTCCTCATTTAGAAATCTAGCCGATCAATTTGCAACTTGCTTAATCACCATCAATAAAGCGTTCAAGAAGGTAGATTCATTAATCGCCATCAAGAAAAAGTACATGCACCGATATTAGGAACTGTATAATGAAATCGATGATTACAATGAGAAATTGGCAATCTCATCCTTCAAGTTTGATCTTGATCGATTAGATGACCTTTACTATTTTTGAAAAATAAGTTAGTGTCAACAATGAAGGGCCTTATGTCTTGCATTGAGAAGTATGAAAAAGTGTAGGATGATCTTATCAACAGAGAGGTTTCGAATGGTCAAGGTCTTCAAAAGTTAAAGAACAATGATACTAAGAAAGCCCCCAACAGAAAAATCAGTCTTCTTTGGCAAATAGATGGTCATGAAGTGACACTAATAAAGGGCGGCCCAATTCACAGCCCAACAAAAATAAATGTTAGGTGGAAAATACCTTTTTAAAGAGCCCATCTATAATCTGATTTTACATGTTAAAGATAAGACTTAATTTAAGAGGCCACCCAAGATATATCTCTCACTAGGATTATAGGAACCTTATAGGGAATTTTAATATGCTCAAGAAACGTATAAAGGAGATCATTCAAGTTGGTCACCTCAAAAATTTATTAACACTGCCAAAATCAAATTTGCAATTATAGTAAATGTGGTTCAGAAGTATGGAGGCAATTTACTACCTTCAGGTCTGATCAACACTATTCATGAATATGTTGATCCTTGAAAATATACTGGAAATAAGCTCGGTAAGAGAATTAAGATTACTTATAGCATTCAGGATGCTTTTCATGTTAAAGTTTCTAAGCTTGTACTTGCTAAGAGAGAGCAAAAGTATATTGGCGTTGATCAGGTTATCATGCTCAGCGATGATGATATGGTCGGCATAAACCTACCACATAAAAGTTATTTGGTCCTTATTTACGATTTAAAAATTTCAATGTGAGGAGGATAATTATCGATCATGGAAGTTAATCGAAGATTATGTATTTATCCTTATGGTACAAGATCGGTTTCAACATCAAATATATGGACAATAAAGTGGGGTCTCCAATAGGCTTCAGCGGAGATGTTAAAACCCCTTTAGGAAAATCAAGTTAACAACTAAGGTCATCACAATGAACAAAAAGATAGAATTACTAGTTTTATAGCTTGAGTTGCCTTACAATGTTATAATGGACAAAGGTTGGCTTCACGATATGTAAGTTATTCCCTCTTTCCTTCATCAGAAACTCATGTTCCAAAGCGACCAATGAGGTGTTAAATTTGAGCAGACCAGGCAGTATCTCATAGTTACTTCGTAGCCTCCATAAAAGCAAACAAAAATATTCCAAGAAAAGTCAAAAGGATGACAATTTATAAGATGAAAATCCCAAGTATCAATTAAAAGTTATTCGTTCGAGTGTGAAAGATACCCGATTGGCCCTATTCGAACGAGAAATAGAGGAACTCGTCACTGTCCCTCTAGATACATCTAAACTGAAAAAGGCCTTCTGGATCAGATCTAATCTACTGGAGGAGAAACTGAGAAGCTCATACATTTCCTCATAATCATCGTTTAGGCCTTTGCATGGAAACCATATAATCTTCCAAGGACAGATCTATAAGTTGATTATCATTTTTCATGTGGATCCAACTATCAAACCATTCAATGAAAAACCAAGGCAGTTAAGGCCTAAGAAGGTCAAATATTTATAAGTCAAAGTTAAAAATCTAATATAAGTCGGCTCCATTATATAGGTTCAGTTCCCAAACTGGATCTCCATACCGTTGTGGTTAGAAAGAAGAGCAGAAATTGGAGAGTGTGTGTATACTTCACTGCACTCAATGAGCACTGCTCGAAATATATTTTCTCATTTACCAAAATAGATCATCTCATGGATTCAATAACCAGACACCGGTGTATGAGTTTCATGGCTATCATCAGATACTATTGTTCGGCCCAGATCAAGAAACTACCTCATTCCTCGTTACTTTGGGGCTTTACTATTATAAAGTAATGTCGTTCAGTTTTAAGAATGCTCGATAGACATAGCAATGCCTCGTAACCAAGACGTTTAAAAGGCGTATCTGTAAATACAGTACGAATGCTCTGACACCACTTAGAGATAGTGGAAGGCACTGATACTATTATGAGACTGTAGAAAGAAATATGTTCAATATAAATTCCAATTTGAGAGTGCGTAATTATCTTTATCAATTATATCCTAAACAAACATCTATGTGATAAAATAGATAAATCAAACCATGCATTCAACAAAGGCAAAGTTTCAGGGAAAAAAACCTTCGGGTAAAACCTTTTTTTCAGTAATTTAGAAATATTACAAGACAGTTGACTTATAGACTACTTGATAAATTCCATAAGTATAATGCGCTAATCTTCATAAATCTCTAAAGAACAAATATGATCCTCGCAAGAATCATAAGACCGCATTCCTCCCTCTTCAGCCTCAGCCTTTGTCTTCAACAATGAGTTCCCTCACCCATCACAAGTCAGCTATGAAGATGCTTTCTCCACAAAGGTGTATGAAAGAATACAAAACTTTATAGGGTTTAAATCGATTGATAAAAATAATTTTAGGATGTATGTCGTGAATCAAAACGTGTTTTAGAATACAAAACAATGAAAAACTTTCGCAAAAGATATGCAGAAACAAATCTAGCAAAAGTCTTAGAAAAACTAAACATGAAATAGGTATTTATAGGACGTTCGCAAATTTTGAGGCGGGGGGCTCGTTTGAACGACTTTTAAGGCTCGTTCAAATGACAAGTGCATCTCGTTTAAACGTAATAAAATCTCATTTGAATGGGATTCAAACGACCTAAAATAGTATGCCCTCGATAGAAGCACGTTAGAAAAAACTTTGAGCGACCTTTCTAACGAAGTGATAATCTCGTTTGAACGAGATGTCCATCTCATTTGAATGAGATTTAAAAAAAATCTTTTCAAAAATAAAATAAAAAACTCTTATTCATTTTTTATAAAAATAACTTTAAATTGCTTTATACCTTTACGAGATGTAGGGAAGTCTTTAAACTTGGAGATGCTTGAGTTCAATTCTTCTTGACGGTGCATGACGATGTGTAATGGGATACGCCAAACTAGCCAAAAATATAATATGGCCTATACTATGCACATTATTAGAAAAATTATTCTTACAAGATCAATTCAACCATGGAAGTTTACATCGATGACATACTCGTTAAAAGAAAAAAGGCAACTGATCACATCAAAGACGTCACTAAGACCTTCTAGATCCTTATGGTGTAGAGGACGAAGCTAAACGAATCCAAATGTGTCTTTAGGGTTAGCTCCGAAATTTTTTTTGGATACTTGATAACCCATAGAGGGATAAATTAAGCCCAGGCAAAATTAAGGCTTTACAGGATATCAGAAGGTTGACCATAATTAGAGACATCTAAATCCTCAGCAAAGTGATGGTAGTTTTGAATTTCATCATATCAAGGTCATCGTACAAGTTTAGATTGCTCTTCCGAGCATTCAAGAAAGCAAGTTGAACCATATTGACAAAGTAACCTGACCAATCCTTCGAAGGAATTTGGTAGTACTTGGGATCTCCTCCCTTATCATCAAATCCTGGAAATGGGGAAGATTTATTCCTATAATTGGCTATCTCCCATCATGAAATTAGTGCTATATTGATAACTATAAGATTGAGAGAAAATATTGGTCTACTATGACGGCCATACTCTCTAAGAGGTAGAGAGTATATACATGCCTATTGAGACTATGATTTTAGAATTAGTAATGATGTCTAGAAAGATGATGCATTGCTTTGATGCTCACACTAGAGTCGTACCCACAACTTACCCATTTAAAGAGACTCACAAGAAAGAGATCTCTCAAATAAGGTGATTGTGCAATTCGACATTAGATATAAGCCACGAACTGTAATCAAAGGGAAGGTTTTAGCCGACTTAATGGGTAAGCTCTCATCATCACCAAAAGGTGAATCTTAGTAGCCAAATCCAATTCTTGAATCATTAGTCGTCGACTAAAATTATCATGAGTGGAAAATGTATGTTAATGGGGCATCCAACGAATGCATAATAGGAGTTGGGGTTATCTTTGTCATACCCCAAGGAGGTCTTGTTGAGAAAGTATACAAATTTGGGTTCAAGAACCCCAACAACGAAGTAGACTATGAAGCCATGGCACATAGTTACTGAAGGATGATCAACTTAGGAGCCGAATAAATAGTTGTGTACTGTAACTCTAGATTGATTTCTAATCAATTAAGTAGTGAATACGAGGCCAAGGACTCCAGAATGCTTGCTTACAAAGACAAGGAGAAAGGTTTTCTTCAACAGTTCAAATCTTCCTGAGTGGAACAACTTCCAAGTAACTACAATAGCCACGTAGACACCCAGGCTCCATTATCTTAATCCAATGATATTGAATAAAGAGGACGATTGAAGTGGAGTATATAGATCGTCCAAGCATTGAAGATGCCTAACCAGGTACTTGTGTCTTATAAGTAAAAGAGATCTATTATGAATGGATTCGATCATTTCCTACTTGTAGAATGTTGACCTATCACCAGAAGTCAAAGAAGCAAACAAGTTAAGGATTAGATTGTCTAGATTTTTCCTTAACTCTGAGGGAAAACTCTATAAAATCTCTTTCACTAGACTTTTGGTGAAGTTTGTTGTATCGGATCAAGTGAAGGAAGTACTCAGAGGGATGCACGACCCATGCAGGTGGATAATTACTCTCGTGTAGGGAAATCTCATAGGGATACTAATGGCTATTCACGTAAAAGGATGCAAAAGAAGATAATGATCTCTCATAAACTTATCCACCTACCAATAAGAATTTTCATGACAAGACGATAAAATTTTCATGATTAGAGCATTTCATGTCGGTGAATTGATACTCTAAAAGTTTTTCTTGCAGCCAAAAATCCATAGGATGGGAAAGTAGTGCCGGATTGGCGAGGACCATAATGAGTAAATTCGATGGGTGGTGGAGGATCATATCATCTATTATAGTAAAATGAAATAGTAATCCCAAGGTAATGGAACATTATGAACATTTGAAAGTTTTAACATTGGATAGGAATTTAAGACATGTTTTTTTTGCATAATTATATGATTGATGGTTAACGAATGAATCTTTTTAAATCTATTTTCTTACATTAATTATTTTAACTTACTCGAGTAGTGGTATGACCTATAAATAAGTTAGTCTCTTGAGAATTTGGCAAAAACCCCATAAGAATTACATAGCATAACTCAAACGTGAGTTAGACACCTATGTTCGTCACTAAACTCACTCAAGCAGTGGTATGATATGAAATAGGCTGGTCTCTTGAGAATCTATCAATAAACCCACCTGAAAATGGTGGTACAAACCAAATAGGGTTGGTGGACATTAAAGATGCATAAACCCATGTAATAATTGTGTGGTGTAACTTATATGTGAGTTGGTCTCCTATGTTTGACACTAAACTCACTCAAGGAGTGGTATGATCTGAAATAGGTCAGTCGCCCGAGAATTTGGAAATAAACACACCTGAAAGTGATGGTATAATCCATATAGGGTTGGTCAACTTAGAAGAGTCATAAACCCACGTAATGTTTGTTTGGTATAACTTAGACATGAGTAAGTCTCTTGAATTTGACTCTAAACCCACTCAAGCAGTGGTCTTAGTTAATCGCCTAAGAATCAGGCACCAAAACCCACCTAAAAGTTGGGTGGTATAACTCAGAAATGAGTTGGTCGCCCACTTTTGGAACCAAAGGACTATACATACCAAGTACGGTTAATAGAATTGATAAAAGGCTTAACAAACATGCGAGTTAGAAATCCGAGGAGTTGGCGTAAAACCCAACTGCCGAATGTGGTGCAAATGAATGAGTAATGCTACATGTACCCTCATTTGGTACCCTCAATTAATACCCTTTAATAAGACAAGGCAACAAGAGATTGTACTTGTTGCCTTGGCAAGACCCACAACAATAAGCACAACCTCTTGTTGCATTGTGTTATTAGAGGGTACTAATGAGGGTACCAAACGAAGGTACACATAAATTTATTCGCAAATGAATAGATGTGGTTGGTGTAATCAAGATAGTTGATTAAATACTAGGTCATACAAAAAGTAATCATGATCTTCCTATGCTCCTTCTACTTGATCAGTATTGGAGTTGATCGAGATAACCTAAGGAGATTTGTCCCCTAAATAAATACCCCTAGAAGCTTCACGTGGAATTAGGGTCTTAATGGAGTGCAATGGGATATAGTAACATCTGGAATGGAGGTGAAGTTTTTAATTAAAGAAATGGTGTGATCGTAATACAGAAAAATGTTATCCATTCTCCAATGGGGACAGTCACTAACTGGGTTTAGCCGATTCAAGCCTATCTCTAAACCTCTAAGATTGATCCGGTAATTAGATGGCTTGGTGTTCAGAAAATAATATGCATCCAAAAAATCAAAACGATCAATAACATACAGATATGTCAAGTCATCAGAAAAGGATAAAAGATTAGATTACCTAACATGTTTCCCCTAGTCAAAGGAACCCTAATACTACCATAGTTTTTTTTCATATAGTTCCCTAAAAAACATAAGGACGTTTTGTTCGATGTCCTTATGAGATCAAAGAAATATATAACTAAGTTACGAGGCTTATGTTTGGCCTGGAAATCATACAAATCCACTCTTGAAGAAGACCTCGGGTCATAGAAGTACTTAATCTCCTCGAGATCTAGATTTTCTCAACAGACTACTGTTCCTATTGCAATCCAGCAGAAGATACTATTTTCCTGGATTGGGAGCATTCTGTAATAATAGAGAACTCAAACCAGTAATTGGTGAGAGGGGAAACGAACCCCTTTTAAATGGCAACAAATATTAAAGCAAACTCATAATTTGAGAGATCTAAAATATCTTTCTCCTCCGATGAAGTCCTAAGATGGACATTGTCGAGAATTCCGTATTTTTCATAAAATTACTGAAAATTATTTGTTGCAGAAACCTCAAACTTTTTCCCACGTCTGGACATGGTAAAGTTGTGAGGAAGAAAAAGAAGAAGAAAGATTTATTTCAAGTTAAAGACTCTAGAGAGAGAGAGAAATATATGAAAATACCTTGAGAAGACGAAAGTGTTCAATCATCAATCGGTGATTAGACTGGGTACCTGAACCGATGGTGACGCTTGATAATATATCAAAGATCTACAATCAAATGGAAAGAGAGAAAAAGAGGGGCTAGGGTTTCATATTGCCATACACTAGAATGTCTTACAATAAAAGGAAGAAGAGAGAATATATATAACCTACTACAACCACCTAATAATAATAGGAGAAGGGAAAATACTAAAATACCCTCAATGCTAAATAAAACTCTAATACCCCCCCTCAAACTCACGATGCTGCAGCGAGAAGCATTGAGAGTTTGCCAACCAAAAAACAAAAACGCTGAACTGGATGAGACTTCGTAAACAAATCAGCTATCTGTGCGGAAGAAGAAACAAAAGGCAAAGTGATGGCGCTATGCGTAAGATGATGACGAGTAATATGACAATCAATCTCAATGTGCTTAGTCCTCTCATGAAAAACTGAATTATGAGCAATCTGAATAGCACTCTTATTATCACAGTACATAGGAGTGGGCTGAGAAAGAGAGACACCCATATCTGCAAGTAACCGACATAGCCAAACAACTTCGCGAGTGGTAGAAGTCATAGCACGGTATTCGGCTTCCGTGGAAGACACAGAAACAACAACTTGCTTTTTGCTCTTCCAAGAAATAAGAGAATCACCGAGAAACACACAAAATCCAGTAACTGATTTGCGATCTGCAGGATCACCGGCCCAATCAGCATCAGAGTATGCATGCAGCTCCAAAGAAGAAGATGAAGGAAGTAAAAGACTCTAAAATCGAGTGCCTCTCAAGTATCGCAATATACGATGAACAACTACCCAAGGAGTTGTAGTAGGAGCAGTAACAAACTAACTAACAACATGGACAGCATGAGCTATATCTCGACGAGTAATAGTGAGATAAACCAAGCTGCCCACAATAGTGCTATATAAGGTGGGATCAGGCAAAAGAACACCATCATACGGGGAAAGATGAACATTAAGCTCCAAAGGGGTATCAACAATCTTAGTACTAGTGAGGCGAGCACGCTCAAGAATGTCCCCGATGTACTTAGATTGTGAGAGAAGATAACCCTTTGGAGAATGATCTACCTCAATACCCAAAAAGTAATGTAGGGGCCCCAAATCCTTCATCTCAAAACAACGAGGTAATTCAGACTTCAACGCTGTAATTCCACCAACATCATCCCCAGTAATAATCATATCATCAACATACAAAGAGACCAGAATACGACCACCGGAGGTGCACCTGATAAAGAGAGCTGAATCATTCTCACTTGGAATGAACCCAGGAGAGGTAATCACGGCAGTAAACTTCTCAAACCAAGCCCGTGGTGCTTGCTTGAGACCATATAAGGCTTTTCTTAAGCCTACAAACTTCACCAGGACCATGTGGAACACCCGGAGGAAAAGTCATATAAACCTCCTCATGAAGATCACCATTCAAGAACGCATTTTTAACATCCATTTGCGATATATGCCACTGACGAATAGATGCAACAACAATAAGAGTACGAATAGTAGTCAATTTCGCAACAGGAGCAAAGGTTTCGTCATAATCCATACCATATTGCTGAGAAAAACCCTGAGCAACCAATCTTACTTTGTACCGCTCAATTGACCCGTCTGACCTGGTTTTGATTTTATATACCCAACGAGATCCAATTGCCCGCTTACCAGCAGGTAAGGGGACCAAACTCCAAGTATCTTTCTAATGCAAAGCAGAGAGTTCCTCAGCCATAGACTGTTGCCAAAGAGGATCAAGAACTGCCTCTTTATAAGACGAAGGCTCAGAGAGGCAGTGAACAGAAGATAAAAATGAAGCAAAAGAATCAGAATAACAAGAATAAATAAAATCTGGTGACTGAGTGGACATACGTGGACGTTTTGGATAGCGAGAATGAGGTTCCATCGTTTCAGCAGGTGCTTGGGTGGCCACACGAGAAGGGGGAGCATCGAAAACATCGGATGGCAAAGTACCTGCATCAGTAGAAATAATAGGAACATGAGCAACATGGGGTGGCACACTATCGATGGTGCAAGGTACTTCAGATGGCACACTCTCATCATTATCAGAGAACGGATCAATATTGAAGAGATCAAATTTAGTGAGTTCATGAGGGCTATCAGGAATAGAAAAGAAAGGAATATGCTTAAGAAACACAACATGGCGAGAGATATATATTTTTTTTGTAACTGGATCATAACAACAATATCCCTTTTGACCCTCACCATAACCAAGAAAGACACAAATAGCTGACTTTGGAGATAATTTGGTACGTTCCACACTAGGTCGAAGAATAAAATAAGTACAACCAAACACCTTTAAGGAAGAATAATTAGGGGCACACCCATACAACTTTTCAAAAGGTGATAAACCTGAGCAATGAGAGGTCGGAATCTTATTAATCAGATTAACAGCAGTAAGGACAGCCTCTCCCCAAAACTCACTAGGGGCATATACGGATAATAAAAGAGAGCGAGCAGTTTCAACAATGTGTCGATGTTTCCTTTCAGCAACACCATTTTGCTCAGGAGTGTCAGTACAAGATGATTGGTGAATAGTTCCATCTAAATCAAGCAACTCACCAAAATTTTGAGAAGTATATTCCCCACCCAAATCGCATCTAAAGCATTTTATAA
This sequence comes from Sambucus nigra, assembly GCA_949130495.1. Taxonomy (NCBI): domain Eukaryota; kingdom Viridiplantae; phylum Streptophyta; class Magnoliopsida; order Dipsacales; family Adoxaceae; genus Sambucus; species Sambucus nigra. Next base: position 558,170,057 of record OX422210.1, on the reverse strand, counting down.
TAGTAGAATGTTGAGTTTTGACAAAGGCACGAAATTTATTATAAATATCAAAAAAATCCGAACGTCGTTTCATGAGAAAAACCCAACAGTAACGCATATAATCATCAATAAAGGAGACATAATATCGAGACCCTCCTCTTGTAATAATAGGAGATGGTCCCCACACATCAGAATGAATAAGATCAAAGGGTGCAAAAGTAGAGGAAATACTTCTATTAAACGGTAAAGCTAAAAATTTTGCAAGATTACAACCGCTACAATCAGAGATATCATGGCAATGCAAATTTCCTAATTTTCCTGTAGAAGCCAAATATTTTAATCGTGAACCTGAGATATGACCAGGACGAGAGTGCCATAAATAAAAGCTAGACGAATCTGAACTCAAACGAAAGGATGACAAGTCAACACTGGAAGTTGCAACCATTGGTACATTAAGTTTCTCCATAATGTACAATCCCCCTGCCTACGGCCTGTCCCAATCACCTTCTGAGACTGTGGATCCTGCACATGACAAAAGGTAGAAGAGAAGGAAACAGAGTAACCGGCATCACATAGTTGACCAACAAAGATAAGATTCATTGTAAGCTTAGGAATGTGGTAAACATTAGAGAGAGATAAGTTGGGTGAGTCAATAATCCCAACACCCGTTGAGGGCATGGGAATACCATCAGCAGTCATAACGGGCAACAAAGAAGTGGGACAAAAAGAACCAAAAGAGGACAAATTTGGTTACATGTGATTAGAAGCACCGGAGTCTAGAATCCAAATACCTGAGGGCTTACCTGGTGAAGAGATGGACATGGCGTGAGGCTGTGTGGCAAGAAACTTTTGAAAATGCTCAGCAAGAGAAGACATAGATGGATTTAATGATGAAGAACCTGATGCAAATGAGTCTGATGGCGGTACAACTGCTGCCGTATTAGGCTGTGAAGGCCTATATGAACGCTGCTGAGATTGGTTATTGGATTTCCAACCAGAAAACTGCTGCTGAGGTGGTCGACTATTTGGTTGTTGTTGTTGTTGTTGTGCTCGCAACTTAGGGCACTGAGACTTCCAATGCCCTTTCTCCTTACAGTAGCTACATTCATCACTTGCAACTCTCGAATAAGTCTTGTTCTGATTACTGTAAAGTGGCCGAGAGGAGACTACGAAAATAGATGGATTAGGGTCCGAAGAAATTACCTTCCCTGACTGAGTCTTGAGACGAATCTCCTCGGCTAACAACTCATGAACAACGGAATCAATAGTTGGAAGTGGGCTACGATGAAGAATCGACCCACGAAGACCCTCAAAATCATCACGCAATGCCATCAGAAACTGAACCAGACGTTGTTCCTCCCTATTGGCAACATATGGTGCAAAGGCCCGCAATTCAGCCGACTCTGTGAGAGCCAACTGATCCCATAGATCTGTCATAGTAGAAAATACTCAAAGTTTTTTGCTCAAGAGCCCGAATATCGCACTCCAGCTGGTACTTTTTTGCGAAATTAGATTGGGTATACAATCTGCCGAAATTATCCGAAACATCCTTTGCATAATCATACTTAGCCAACTGCATACCTATAGAAGGTGCAATAGAGTTGTTGATCCAAGTGATGATTTTCGAGTTGTTTGTATCCCAAACATCCAATAACTCTGCATATTTTTCAACGTTCGTCTTATCGTTAGGCTTACTCAAATTGCCATTAATGTAACCCCAAAGCTTCTTCCCTTTCAAAAAATTCTTCATAACATAACTCCAATACGTATAATTTTTTCCATCTAATCTGACACTAATTGATTGAAACGAATCATCTCTTTCACCATCCATTGTGAAAATAAACAATCAAACAGTACCCAAACAGAACCAAATCGAACGAACTAAATAATTAATCGAACAAACAGGAGGAAAACGACCATAATTACCTTCAAAACAGTCGAGCGAACAGAAAAAGTACCTTCGAAATTTTTTTTTGGATCCACGGACTGTGTTGATGAGATTAAGCTTTGATCCCGCTATGATACCATGATAATATATCAAAGATCTACAATCAAATGGAAAGAGAGAAAAAGAGGGGCTAAGGTTTCATATTGCCATACACTAGAATGTCTTACAATGAAAGGAAGAAGAGAGAATATATATAACCTACTACAACCACCTAATAATAATAGGAGAAGGGAAAATACTAATATAACCTCAATGCTAAGTAAAACTCTAATAACGCTAATCTCGTGCTCATGCACAATCATGAGCTAGAAAATACATCACGAGTTAAATGTAACCATGGGGCATGAAACTTGCAAATAAAAAAAGTAATGGTTGTAACGCACTTCAAATAGTGGTCACGTGCAGAATGAGAAATGGTAGGCAAATGATTATTTCAAGTGACATGTGTTGACAAGTGTCCAAAGCATTAAACTGGGTTTATTAGCGTACTTGCTGACCACCCCAACCTTGGGGAAATTAAATGGAAAACTGTCGAATTAGTGCCATGTGGATGGGATATGGTATGTAGTTGCAGATAACATAATCGAACGAATATTAGGGAGATAAATGAAAATGTTAGGACATCACATAGGTGAGTTAGAATACTAATCCTTATAGGACTCTATAACTTATAATTAGGATTAACATGAAGAGACTTTGAAAAATAGGATTCATGTACTTATAAATAAAGGCAACGTCGCCCATTCTAAAAATATTGATCATAATTTTCACATGGTGAATTGGACTCTCAGTGCTAGCACTCTAATATCCATTTAATCTTCTAAGAAATAAGCTCATCTCCCTCCCATGGACGTAGGAAGGACAGTTTGTTGAACCGCGTACATCTTGTGTCCTTTATTTTTTCGCATTCATAATCGTTTTGGGGATAAATTCCAAATATTGCTTTTATTGTGGGTTAATATCCCCTATAGTAATATAATAATATTTTCGGGTTTGTTTGACACTTTTATCATTGAAAAAATAAAAAAAATTAAAAGGATAAGTTTTATCCCATTAAATGAATAATTAGTAACTAGTATTCCACTCCATAATTACTCAAGTTTATTTAAATTATTCAAATTCAAAAATTAGTATCCAAGACAAAACATATCACACATTAGCTAATTATACGAGTTTTATTAATATCAAAATGTTCATTAGACTCCAAAATTCTCATTCCCCTCAAATATTGTAATAAATTCAAAATATTTTTAAATAAGTAACTATTTGAATAGATGTTCAGCATTAATAATAACCTCCCAAAACTAAGTAAGATATGGAATAATGTGGAGAAATACAAAAAGGGGGAGGATATTTTTCTAGTAAGAAGTGAAGAGTAATCTAGAACTAATTGTCAAGTGTTCTACCAGAAAAATTATGGCATGCCAAAAGTCAAAATTAGAAAACTAGAGTTGATTAATGCACGGGGGGCTACGATGACGACCATGTAATAAATTTAACTTATAACTTCATGGTAGGAGTAATAATAAACTTGAAAGAAAATACAGTGGGCTAAGGAACTAATAAGTACCGCTCTCTTTTTATATATGACTCGTTTACCTTTTAGTCAATAGCAAATGAATTGTTTTTGTCTATTAAAATAAATTATAAATTTTTTCACCTAAATAGTAAGTAATTTCATTTTATATCAAATATGGTATATTTATAACTAAGAGTTTGACCTTTTCAAAATATTAGCACAAAATTATTTTATTTAAATTAAAATTTAAAATTTTATTATACAATTTGTTACATAAATTTGTAAGCAACCTGAATCACGAAACAAGAACTAAAATATAATTAAATAGAATATATTAATGCTAGTCAATTTCTTTAAAATGAGTGGTTTAAATGAATTCTAATAATATAATTACTTACAATCACGGACTCTTGACCCCGTCTCCTGTGATACAACATTCTTTTTATTGCAATAGTACCACTCCAAATGGAAAGAACTAACAAATGATAACAATAACAAGACTCTTTCTCTCTCCCTCAAAACCCTAATTATGGCATCCCTTCTCTCCCACTTCACAACTCGGAATGCATTGTTCTTACATAGAGAAAGGCACCTTCACATCTTCTTAACCTGAAATGGATGGGGAGAGGAAAGCTTCCTTTTTTGAAGATACTTCCAGGAACAAATCTAGTGGAGACAGGGTGAGAGCCTATGGATGATTAAATATTATGAAGTTATGAATACAAAAATTACTCTAATTACTTCACACCAAAAAATGAAGCAATACAGACATATATATAGGATCCAAAATGGTAAACGATTGAAACTATTCAAGAGGGGTGGTATTTAATTATTTAAACAATTTATTAAATGTCCAATAAACCCATTAATCAAATTGATAAAACAAAATTGAAATGATATCCCAATAAATATTGAATAAATCCCAACAAAATTTGGTCAATCTTTTAAGCCAAGACCATAGACCATGACCTAAGCCCAGTCGAGCTAAGTGGGCAGATACGTTGCACGCATGTGGGCTTCAGATTGAATCTCACACTATATAGGTTTTCCCTCCTTAAAAGTATTTGAAAACCTTTAGGTATCCAAAAACTTAACCTATTTTTGGCTTATACACAACTATTCTACGTGGAACAAAGGTATTTTTATGACACTTTAACAAAATTTCATGTTATGAATGTATACTTTATATAATAATTTCTCATTCAACATCTCATGCTTTTTATCATGTTAATAGATCACATAACTTTACTCATGTAGTAGAACATGGTCCAATTTAGATACATCTCAAAAAACTTGTGGGTCTGACCATGGATAGGGTTCAAAGTTGACCAATTAATAGTTTCAAAAATGTATATTCTAACATTACCTCTAAAAATAACTATAGTGATGATAAAATAATTTGATTCTATTACTTAACCCCAACTTTTAATGTTTTTTTTAACTTAATCCTCATTTTGCTAATCCCTATGACTTAACTCCTTATAAACATGTGACAGTTCCTACATTGAAGAACATATTTGTCATGACCTATGGTTATGAAAATCCTTTGGCACAGATATTTTTAGTGACATAGATATGCTTGGTCCTAGATATAGAGTTATAGATAATAATCATTAAGAGCATGATTAAAAAATAACTCGACTATTGGTACAAGAAAATCATATGTCTAGAGGATCATCTATTAAGGGTGAATTATCTTTAAATCATTTCTACGTTTTCTCGGAGTCAAGTTTTCTAAAATATAAGACCCCCTTTCCCCACAATTGAGGAGTGAATCATCGAACATAAACTAACCCTAAATATTTTCTCTTAGTTATAATTTCTAGCAACGAGTATAAAAAGTAATAAAACACTCTCTCCCTTTTTACCCCGTTTATTAAAGCAAGAATTACTTAATGAGCCACATAAATACTTGTGTCTTTTTACATTATTGCATAAAACAATGGGTAAGCTTAGTAGTTTACATATTTTGTAGTTAAATCCATTACAATGTAACACACTCACACAATAAATCACATTAAATCATTGTTTATTCCAGCATCTAGAAAAAATAGGATGTTACGATTATAGTGAGATGGAAATGAAGAGAAGTTTTTATGTCAAGCGTAAGAACACAATATCAAGTTTGTGTCCAGTCGGTTTATGTAAAATATACTAAATGCTAGGTATACCCTTCTCACTTGTAAACACTAATTCAATATTCATAAGCATTTATTTTTATTAACATAAAGTTACAAAAAGAAGTCTAATTATATATTTTCACATGATAATTCCAATTACAACAAAGGAGAAATTGATATTATTATTGAATACACATGATTTAAAATCATAAGTGTTTGTTAAAATAATGAGGAAAGGACTCAGTAGTAATTAGAAAGATTACTTATTTATTATTTGCTAAGGACTCGTTGTATTTCTCTATTTTTTAACTTCAAACAATTGTTTTACATGTGATCAATCGGGATCTATGAACTAAATCTATATTCTAGGAGTTTCATGATGTTGATGCTCTATGTAAATGAATAATCTTCTAAAAAAATCAAAGATTATGTTCCAAGGATGAAAGGGGCCATGCTTGGGTTGGCAGGTGACCCCATTCGCCTCTCTATATGAACCTCATATATACTCATTTATTATTTGATATCCCAATATTGGTATGCACGATTAACTAATTGGTGTTCACTCATGATATATTTTTTACAATGATAAAAAAGGTGTTATGAGAAATTTCCCATAGATATCCCCATGTTGTGTCGGAATAAAATTTGATACAATATAAGAACTCGTTTAGTTATGTATTTAGAAAATTTAATTTAAACATTGTTTTTAAACACGTTTTTAAAATTAAGTTTTATGCGTTTATAAATATTGGTGTGCATTTGATGAACTTGTTTTTAAACACAATGTTCTGAAAATTTACAAAATTGGCAAATATGTATATTTATATTATACATGTGTGTGTGTGTGTTTGTTTATATGTGTGTGTATATATATATATATATAATAAGTTACAATGGTGTTTTCACTATTCATAAGATGGGAAGACACTTCACGGTTCAGATCGAAGCCAACAAGGCAACGATCCAATGGTTGAGATTAACTTATGTCCTGCAATACCCTTTTTACCCCTCAAATTTTTGGTTCCCCCTCTTTTATTACTTCACATACTTACAATTTAATTTAAAATTAGGGGTAATTTGGTGAAAATGATAATGCGTCTCTACTTCTCGCCCGTTCACACAAACCCTATCCCCCGCTCACACAAACCCTCTCTACTTCTCCACGACGTCTCTCTTCATCTCTCTTTGAATTAGAAAACAACAACCTCTATCTCTTTGCATTATGCATGTTTCCACCCTCTTCGAATCAGCACATCAGGTATAAGCTATTTAGGGTTTACACCCTTTACACATCAATAAATCAGGTATACACTATTTGGGTTTTTTTTAGGGTTTGATTTTTCGAATTTGGGTTCTTTATGGTTCAAATAATGTGTTTTTATTCCTGTTTGTAGAGATCTCACCCTCGATTCCCCACATCATGATTCAAATCAGGTATACCTTATTTTTCTTTTTTAAATCGATAAGTTTTCAATTTTGGGGGTTTGTATTGTTCATAGGTGATTTTTTTTTGTGGAGATATTTATGGGTTCATAGATGGGTTTCTTTTTTAAATCCTTTCTTAGGTTTTTTTGTGGATACATTTAGCAAATCAGTTATACTCTATTTGGGGTTTATTTAGGGTGGGTTTAATAATCCAGTCTTTGCTTGCTAATAGTTTCGATGTTTGTTTAGGTTTTATTCCTCTCTTTGTTTGGGTTTTATTCCATTCTTTACTTGGTTATATTATTAACTTACTCTGTTTGTTTAAATTAAGTTTTGATAAAGTTTGGATGCTTCTCCTCACTTAGAATGACATTTTGATGTTGATGATTAGTATTATATTGATTATGCTGATGATTAGGAATATACTGATTATGCTAATGATGATGTCGTCGCTGCCGCCGATGATGTTCATATTAGTTGTTTATTGGCGGCGAATTCTGTCATTATTAAAAAACTGAAATTGTTTCAAATTGGATTATTAGTTCCGATTGGGTTTCAACAGTTGTGCGGGGATTTGATTTGATACCCGTGTTATTGTCTTTATGTGTGAGTTCTTCTTTGTATACTTGATGTTAAGTAGTCTGAGACCTATTTAGAAGCTTGGTAAGTTTTTATAGTAGGCTTTCTGCTTGACTCATGGAAAATGCAGTAAGTTTTTGCAGTAGGCTTGCTGCTTAGAAGGTTATATAGTTCTTTTTGGTAGGTTGTATAGTTTATTTTTGTTGTAGGCTTGCTACTTGACTCATGGGTAATGCTGCCGCATTTCTACCTAGCTAGAACAACATTTATGTTTCTTGGTACAACTGATATAGGTTCTTAATTTATGATTTGGCTCTGCTGCTGATTTGGTATACTCAGATATTGAATAATACTTCATTATACCCATACCAAATAGGGCCTAAATACTTTTTTAGGAAATATTTAGGCCCTATTTGGAGTTGATTCATTTATAATTGAGCTGATGCATTGATAGACAAATTGATGCATTTTCGAACTTTACTTCAGATGCATTTTGGATTTGATTCACTTACAACTGAACCGATGCATTTATGGATATAGATACACTAATGATTTGAGATTTTTCCTATGATTTCAGATTACGATTTGGGATTTCAGATTTGTTATTTTTGGGTAAACTCCCCAAGGTTAGATCTCTCTTTTTTACCAGTTATTCCACTTTGCAACCAACTAACTCTTGGAAACCAAAGTTACCTCTATAAAAAGAGTCGCGCTTTAGGCAGCTTCTTGGAGATGTTTTAATTTTAAAGGAGACTAGAGAGAAACTTGAAGAAACAATCATATTGTTAACCCAAAATCAAAATTTGAAGAAAAAATCATATTGTTATGTCGAAGTGTTTTTCGGGTGTCCCTTTTTATATTCAGATTTTGTATATTGCTCTACATTTGTAAGCATCGTAGAAATTTGTATTACCATATTGACGATAAAATGGGTAGACGTGTCTAGATTTTCATGTAGTCGAATTGTGGGTTTTATGTCATCGATGGTCTCTAATATTTCATGGTTTCAACTTATCATACTGCTTAATATTTCAAAAAAAAATCACTTACCTTTCATGGTTTCAACTTATCATACTGTTTAATATTTATGTTTATCATTCCATGCTCATGTCACAGGACTTGAAGATGGAGTTTGTAGTACGAGATTAGAAAAAAAATTGTATTTATTTTTAGAGGAGAGGTTAGGTGAAGAAATCACGAGGTTACGGGTAAAGGTACTTGAACTTTGGTCTTGGTGGGATAGAGTTTTGTTGTTCAAATTTTCTAGATTTCAGCTTTGGTTATTGGTTTCTAACAGTCGATAATGACTATGGTCACTGTCATATTTCTTATGACTGCTATGGTCACGGTCATCTCTCTTATTTATTGTTTCTTTTGAAGATCGACTTGCAGAACAGTACTTTGTAGCAATGATACTAATACTAGGTAGATCTGTGTTATAGTCTTGGTTTTGTGTACGAGATGCTCTTTAATTCATGTCCAACTCAGCAGTGGTATTAGGCTCCCACTGTATTAGGCTCCCACTGCAATTCTGTCCAATTTATTTGGCTCCCACTGTAACTAAAGAAGTAGAGTAAGGAGTGTTTTACAGTAGCATAAAATTGGAATAAGCACTTGACTAAAATGTCGATGAAGAAAATTTGTATACAATTTAAGAGTCTAATCTTCGTCCAAGACAAATGTCAAACTAATGAAAAGAATAAACTTCCAGTACCCAATTGCTTGCTACCATCAACACATCTCCCGACTTTAGTTTAGTAGGTATAATAACTGTACCAACTTTCACAATGTATCAAGCAGGATGTTTGAACCAATAGTTGCATTGAATGAACTGTGTTCTGTTCTGTTTCAAATTGATGCATCGTTGATGTTATTGAGTTCAGTAATATTTTATTTTGAATATGAAAATGGTTTTGTGCAGGCCACCACATCTACAACTAAAAGATATCTATTTCAATATTTCCAAATGATAAATGGTCTTGGTTCATATTTATCATCTTACACTCATCATGTACAGACCCAACATTCATACTCACAGTGCTCTCCAAGTTTAAAGTTTCATTTTCTCTCTTAGTTTTATTTTAGTTGATATTGTTTTCATTGTTATTAAGATTTTTGTGCTCTTTTATTTGCACAGGTCTATGTCACGGGATAAGATTTAAGTAGTGCCATCGGCACGGGTAAATGGTAGATGGCGATGATAGGTATGAAGTTGACAAAATCCTGATCCATGATTATGTTGAAGATGATCCTTCATCGAAGCTCGCCAAATTTACAAGCTCTGTTAAACTCGAACGCGTAGGTAGTAGTGGTAGGGCTTACTCTGTGACAATGGATGATAGGTATTTTAATTTCTTCAAAAAATTAGTTTTGAGTGGATGCAAAAGTTTTTTGGTTTTGGATGTAAAATGCATTTTCTTGGAACATTGCTTTTTTTAGGCATTAAATCACTAAATTTGACCTGATTTTTGACTATTTGGATGTGAATAATATTTTTTAAAATATATTTTTACATTTGTAATCATTAATTTGATAAGATTTTTGAGTAAATTATCTTTTTGATCCTTTATCTTTGACAGATGCTGAGGATGAAGATTCCGACTCGGATGACGTAGAAGGAGAAGAAGTTGAATCACTTACTTTTACAGGTGTGGGTGTTATGTACTTTTAGCCATGGTTCAAAAATGCAGTAGAGTTTCAACCATGGTTCTAAAATGCAGTAGAGTTTCAACATGAATAATATGAATGCTATTTATCAGAAGAATAGACTTAGTGAAATGATGCTCGGTGTTCTGCTCAACAACAATGAGCTAAATGACTAACATTTTCTTCGAGTTTCTCTCTCAATGTATCCTCCCATTTCACTCTGGTAATCTCTCTCTCACTGTATTTATTTTTTTCTATTTTTTGGTTTCAAAATAAGAGGCCATCCCCTTCATTTATAATCTATAATGACTGACATAAGAGGCCAAATGATTGACATAAAAGTTTTAAAGTTTCTGATTCTATATGCTGAATAGAAATTATCGAGGTGGATTTAGTTTTAAATTTTGTAAGGGAGTTTAGAGAAGTTTACGCGATCCGATGGTGTCACAACCACACCCAACGATGTTTAGGTATTCAATTTTATCGAATTTGCTTGAATCTGCATGTTTGATTATACTGTTTTTATTGAATATTAGTGGTGATTCTCTCTAACGAGACATCATTTCTTGCTTATTTCTAAATCATCTATAAATTCTAAATCAATGATGTTATGTTTTATTTCTCACGAGATCTTTAATTGTGATGATTTCGAGTAGATTCGGAGCAAAGTTTTGATAATTCGGAGTAGATTCGAAGCACTATTTTGATCACAAAGTTTTGATAATTCAGAGTCAATTCTTCATTCCAGATGTGATACCCTACTGCTGATTGATCAGGTATCGAGTTTTGATGTTTTGTTAGAATTTATCCTTTTTTATCAATGAATATCAGTTGGAGATTTGAATCAACTTCTCTACAAGTCCATCGTTCATGTTATCATCATTTGAACTACAATTCTTTTAATTACTCCCACCTACATTTTTCAACAACCATCGGCTTCAAATTCAATAGTGGATTCAGCACATTAGCTCGCCCACCGGGCAGCCAACCGGATTTCGACATTTCTTATGTTTGAAGTTATGTCAGACATATCTTCAAGCCATAGAGATTTTACTTTTGTTGGCACTCCCCCTATGCCGGAACTGCCTAAATTGCATAAGAATGCTTGCAGCTCTATGTTCTTTTGCTGATGTAAATGTTTATTAAAACCCTTTTAGTGTATTAATTATGTCAAGTACAAATGCATTATAATGAATGTTACCTGTTGATATGTCAAGTACAAATACAAATGCATTATATCATTCCAGATGTGATACCCTATTGCTGATATAAAGATATTAGTTGTTGATATTTTGTACTGGGAAGGTTACATATTGAGTCATGTGTATCATGTAGGCCTTATAGCTAATACCATTTTGTACTGAGAGTAAGCTTTTGATGGTTTACTTTTCAGTATTTTGGTGTTTCCATTTCTCTCAGTCTCTCTCAACCGGAATCATTGTAGACATAGCATAGTAGCGCGCACACATGAGTAGAAAATAAAAATTCACACATATTGTTCAGAGTTTTGTCAATGCCATTCATATATCACACTTACTGTTCAGAGTTCAGAGTTTTGTAGATCACGCATATTGTTCCTAAATCATAAGACAAATTTGTCAATTCCATTTATAAATCACACATCTGTTCCGAGTTTTGTAACATATTTAGGTTAGTTGTTTATGAGTCTTTGTTACTTTTCATTTGAGTGTGGTAATATAGTTTCATGTAAGTATTATGCTAAACGTTTTACTCAAATTCTTCATGTTTGAATGAGTACAATTCTAACTCATCTTTAAAATCAATTAACGCTTTTAATTATGCATTTTTTTTTATTTTTTTGCTGTTTAACTTTCGAATAGGGAATCTTATTTGAGATATGATAATTAGCAACTGATAAGTATAATTGTCAATGTTGTTTTGTTATTTCCCACCATACTTACTTTGAGCTATCAGTGTAATTATAATTTGAGCAGAGTTGTGACACTATTCTGTATAAACGGATAAAACAGTTATAGGCCTGGATTGTCATTTTTTGTTTTTTGACTACGATAATCTTATTAATGATTTTTATTACGACTCGGTTTATGTGTGATATTAAATTTTTTATTTGGTTGGTTTGAATTAATATTTGAGTAATCTCATATGTCGTAGCTTGATGAATGGTCTACTTTGGAGTTCTCTACTCAACTCCTTGCGTTGACTTCCAATCGTTCCATATCTTCAGCCAAATACAAGAAAGGAAGGGGAGGCTCTGAACTGCACAATATGTATGCTGGAAAGGATAGGTGTCAATGTACAGAGCTTAATCCAATTGATGTAGTACTATAAATTCTATGAATTCGTTGTAGCTAACAGTTTTTGCTCTGTTAATTTCATAAATGAGTTGTTCTCATATAATATATGTTGTTTATATTGTGTCCTTTAAACGAGCGAGTGTATATTTATATTTTCATTGACTCAGAAAGAATGGCGAGTTCTACTATTCAACCACACGGTAAAGATTTATCCTCATGTTTTTACTATTTGAGATCCTTTTGTATGGAAGGTAAGAACTCCACCACATTTTTTTCCAAATCAGTTGGTAATGATGTGTGTTAAAACATGAAAATGATTTGTGATTTACCCCGACATTGGATTTCATATCAGTTATTCATTTGAGTTCACACAGATTTGTGAACTACCCCTAATGTTTACATAGTTTTCTAATGATTTTTAAAATGATTCAGCATGTTTTCATTCTCCACGTTAACATTTGAATATATCAAGTCAAGGCTAGCCTCGCGCTTGACCGGTTTCTCAGAGTAGGAGGAAGATCTCCCATCCACCTTTAGAATTGAGCATCACCATTTACTTATGTTATGATTTTACAGATTCTACAGATTCATTAGTACAAATTCAATAATTCAACTTCTTGAGAATTAATTTTAGGCATAATATTTATAATTTTCCTTCAAAACAATAAGTGAAATGAAAGCAGGCATGTGTAAGAGGCTACTGGCGCAAAAAAAAGCATGGTTGGCAGCGACACTGGTAACATTGAATGTATATTTTGATTCATATATGTAACATGTATATTTTGATTCATATTTTGTACCACGTATATCTTGACACTGACAACACTAGCAGCACTAGCAAGAGGAGCGTGGTTGGCAGCAATATCTGAAGGCTCTGCTCTACATGTAAATCGAAAACATGCTTATGTGATTGATCTTAGTTATATAGTAATCCTGGTCCTTAAATGAATCTGCTGAGGAGCTTACTGTCGAGGAGATTATTGTTGCTTTGTAGATATCAATTTGAGCGAGGGTAATTTTGTTTGATGTGTTTTTCTCTTCTTTCAGATATATGAGTTCATGTTTCTATTTGAGCGAAGGTTATTCATGTGAGTTTACTTTTTTTACTTTCTATCAATCATCTCTCTTTCTCCCTCTCTAAAGTAATTTACTTTCAAAAGCCTCACTCATTTACTTTCAAAAGCCACAATGCAGAATCAAATTGAAATAATCAATGAAGATTTGACACCGTTCTACATTTATCATTCAACGCGTGCCAACTTCTTTGGATATACCCATGGCAGTGCGCGTTGTTGATGTTACCAAGGATAATTAATTTTTATTTATCGGGTTTTATAGCAGTTCATTCTCATATTTGATGAAATTTGTAGATAGTTGTAGTTATGATTTCTGATCAGTTTTAATATATTTAATATTATGCTTCATTGTTACTATTCTCTTATGACCGGCATTAGCAAAAGAGATCAAGGCAAAATATGACAGAGTAGTCGTCAAGGTCATCGACTTGGTATGTTATTTGAGAATGGTTACTTGATCTTTCATGCTCTAATTCTCTAGAACTAATCCCCTTTCTGATACCTCTAGAACTAATCCTCTAATGTATCATTTTGTTTATGGTTCGAATTAGGATGATTATGCTGTCGATGATGATCAATACTTGATCTTTCATGTTCTTCTCTATTAGCGTGGGATGCATTGCTCTTGCTGAGTCTATACATGGTTCAACACCTGATATCGGTGGAGAGAATATGGCGAATCCAACTGCTTTGCTTTTGAGTTCAGTCTCCATACTGCTCAAATCCAAGATGCTATCATTTTTCATTTTTGATTAACTTCATTGCTAAATATTTTGTTTTTTTGATTTTATATAGATTTGAAATATACAATTGTTGGTTATGAAAGATACAATTGTTGGTTATATAGATCTAATACACGGATGTTTAAAAAGGTGATTCAGATGTACCAATGATGTCGGGGATGACTCCATTTCTTTTTCAATACTTTTTTTGTAAACCAAGCTTTGTCATTTTTTTTGTAGACAATAGAACCTACATAGGGCATTTGTTAGAAAAACAATAGCAATCTTGGTAGGTAAAAATATTATGAAAGATGTGTTCATGAAAATGCTACTATGTGAATTTCTATACACAAATGAGGCAAAATCGATTATAGAGTATGTGCCGTAGGCATGTGGAGATCCTTTACTATTGTATTTTGATATGGGTTCTGATGTTTGTTTAAATTTTTCTCACAATCTTTTATGTGACTATTGTAGGCTGATTGCACAATTATTCGACACATTAAAAATAATTATGTTGGAGTATTTTACATTTTTTAAACACGGTGGATAGTCGTATAGACAGGAAATTATATCCAAAATTTTTAGACATCCAATTTGTGACTATTTGTGTTGTATAAAAAAATATTTTCGACTTACAATTTTGGCACCCAATTTGACACCGTTAACAGTTTAGACATCCAATTTTGACACCTAATTTGACACGGTTAACAATTTTGACATCCAATTTTGACACCCAATTTGTAACACGGATAAAATGATAATACATGATAACAATACTCATGAACACGACATCAAACATCATGTATCTCTAAAAAATTATTTTATTGTTGTGAACTAAATATGTTGTATGTCATATAATGAAAAGAGATTATGGCTATTGTCTTTTTTATATTACACTTTTTTGTTGAGGAACAAAATTTCTGCCGTTTAGTAATTAGGCACATTTGGAATTTTTTGTCTTTTTACGATTACGTCATTTGGAAAATTTTCGTCGTTTCGCGATTACGTATTTCGAAAAATATTTGTACCATGGTGTATGTATGTATGTACATGAACACAGTGTTTGTATGTATGTATGTAAAAAAACTTACAAAAAATTTCCAATTTTTTAAACTAATGGGTTCGTACAATAGGTTATTTCAAAAATTATCTATCTGTTGCGAACTAAATGACGTATGATCGAATCAACGATGAACACTTTCAAAAATTTGCGTCGTGCCTATCAATTAAATTATTTATACACGACTAAATCATTTTGAAAAATTTCCGTTCTTCAGAAATATTGACCACTATTGACATTTTGAAAAATTTACTATAATACAAAACTTTTATGACTTGACCACGCGATTCATACTCGAAAGAATTGTCATCGTGCCTTCAGGCACGCGCACGACTTTGAAAATTATGACCATTTTTTTAAAAGTTATACTTTTTGTTGTTGGGGAATGAAAAATTTTCCATTTTGCAATTATGCACTTTGGAAAATTTTGTTGTTTTGTGATACGTGCTTTCAAAATTTTTGCCGTTTTGCGATTTCGTACTTTCAAAATTTTCGTCGCTTCGCAATTATTTACTTTGAAAATTTCTAGCGTGCCTTCAGGCACGGGCATACCCTAGTATATATATATATATAAACTCATACATAAAACTCACATACATACATGATACATGAATGTATACATACATACATCTTAAATGCACAAATATATCATGTGTTCTTTATGTATATTTAATGAGGTATGTTGGAGAGTTTGACTATATGTACATAAACATACATACACAATACAAATATATATATATATATATATATATATATATATATATATATATAGAGAGAGAGAGAGAGAGAGAGAGCAGATCTCATGAGGACCTCTGTTTGCATACCGCTGGCGCGGACCAATTTTGATAAAATAGTAAAAAAAATATTTTTTAGCTAATTTTTTTTATATAGTTTTTAAACATTTCAGTAGGGACATATAAAAAAAATCAGGTCAAAATGAATTTTTTTACTATTTTAAAAAAATCGGTCAAAATTTGTCAGTTTTTAACAACTTAAAAACTCAAAAAGTTTGACTGATTTTTTTAAAATAGCAAAAAAAATCATTTTAAGCTGATTATTTTTTATGGTCCTATTGAAATGTTTAAAAATTATAAAAAAAAAATCAGCTCAAAAATATTTTTTTTACTATTTTAAAAAAATGGTCCTCATTGGGGGTCCTCAAACTGGGACCTCACTTGATCCTTTCCATATATATATATATATATATATATATATATATATATATATATATATATATATATGTGTGTGTGTGTGTGTGTGTGTTTATATAATGATATTGCATGTATAATCCACAATAAAATTATATATAAACATGAATTGATACTATTATTTAATATATATGTACTATATGTATATTTTATATTATTTCATACATTAATAATATATGTATAAAACTATATATAAGTATCGTGTATGTATTGATAATATTATTTAACATATGGATGTTAGTATATTATATAATTTAATAAAATACACATATATGTAATTTTGTGTACATGTAGATGTTTATTTTTTATTTATTAAAATTATATACATATTAATATATTGTGCATATTGTATATATTAAGGTATAAATGAATAAAAATATTAAGAATGAATATTTATGAGTTAAAAAATAAAATAATAGAATTTAGAAAACACCATTTTGTTATTTTCCGAAAAACTTATAATACAGAAATATTATAACTCGGTATTTAAAAACAGGTATGCCAAATGCAAATTCTTATCAGAATTTTACTTAAACACATAAAACAGAATTATAATTGATAACCAAACAGACCCTAAGTTAATATAAATGCTCTTGATTCCTCAAATAGAAAATAAATGGATACTAATATATATATATATATATATATATATATATATATATATATATATATATATATATATGTGTGTGTGTGTGTGTGTGTGTGTGAATAGTAATTTCAGTCTTGTATACATGGAGAGAGAATTTTATTAATATTCAATACTTAAATGTCAAAAAGTTCTAGCTGATAATAGCCAAGTATCATGATTGGAAGATGGTCTATCAACACTTAATTTTGATAGGGTCCCCGACTTAGAATTACAAGTCATCAAATTATGAGAGTATTGACATACTTTTGAGACTAATCTATTTCCTAGGAAAGAATACTCTTTAGTTTTATTTTCTATAGGGCATCTCTGTCACTTTTTATGGATGTTTAAAATAAACACTAAGGTCCCTCAATAATCAAAGTACGCTAAAAATCAATAACTTTTCAAACATGAAAGTATTTGTTTATGTTTGTATTTTCTAAAACTTATTATACTCTACATAAGAAAATATTTACTTTGACAAATTTTGTTTGTTCATTTATAAAATTCATATACTTTCACTAAAAACAAACTTACAACTTCAAACCTTTCTCTAATAATATTGTTAAATCATTTTGATTAAAAATCTATAGTCAATTGAAATTCAAATATATCTATCGTAAAAAGGTATATCAAGATCTACATTTCTACATTAATTTCATAAACACATGATGAAGACTTTTCAGTTGAAAACTTATACATTTGTGCATTTATGTTTCTTAATTTGGGAGGGTATTAGCTGTATTACTCTTAGGGGATAACTTGGCTTCAGTTTGTGCTTTGTGTCGAAATAGCCAAATGGGGAGATTTGTAAGATTTTTTTTTATAATTAATCAATTTTAGTTTATTTGACTTATTATGTTACACCCCACTAAACCTTTATGACTACTTTCATACATTTTTTTTAAAATTTGATGACTTTTGAAAGACTGAAGATCGTTTGTCACAATAACATTCAAAAGGGTTATGAAGTGGTTTGGTAAAAAATTTAAATATCTACGGGTTATTTTTAAAAAGAGTTTGCATTTAAATATTTTAATATATTTTTTTAAAAATTCATTAATTCGTTAGAATGAGATTTCGTATATCGTGCGAACAAGTTGCGTGGTATCATTAGAACAAGGTTCCTTCATTCGAATGAAATTTGGAACGTTGCCTTTTCGTCAGTTTTAGAATGTCGTCCGAAGTTTCGTTGGATGTCATTCAAATGAGATCGGGTATGTCGTTAGAATGATTTTACCACATTCGAAGGAAATATGAAGCGATGCCTTTTTGGCAAGCTCTCGAATATCATTCAAAGTTCTATTGGAAACGCGATCGAATGAGATGGGTACATCGCTTGAACAAGTTATCAGTTCGTTCGAACGAGTACACGTGTTTTCAGTTTTTAAAACACATTTTTTCAAACCTTTAAGCCCTATCTCTTTGAAACAACTTTCCCTATAAATAGAGATGAGGGATTAGAGTTTTGAAACCCATTTTAGGCCTTTAAAGAGGCCTTTTTAGAGTTCTTTTTGTGATCAAACTCTATATTTTTTCATCCAAACCCCTTAGATTTTTTAGGGTCACTTTTACAAATTAAGAAGAACAAATTCCGAGTTCAAGAACCCTTGTAGATATTTTCTCTACTGATGAGTTGTAGAGTCGAGGGTCTACGGCTAAAGAAGATAATAATTAAGATTCCTGAGGCTAATCGGTGGATACCGAGGAAAGAGCTATTTGCTATGGATAGTACTGGACTGTGCTATATCTATTAAAAATTTTAAAACTCTATGGCGTTATACTTAATAGATCTTTAAGTTGTTTGTAAGTCATCTTGTGTCGGTCAAATTCTTTAATAGTGTTAAATTAAAGGTTTTGCCCCAAAGGGACTTTTAACTCAATTTTTTTGTTGTTGCTTGGTTTGGAATTTGTCTTTATAATTAATATTGCATGTTCACTAAATTAAATAAAGATAAAATTTGGTTAAAAGTGAATTTGAGTATTTAGCCAAAGATATGAGTTATTCGTATAACCACTGCTTTCTCAAAGGTTGTATTTAATTGTCATAAGGTTGAAAGATAAAGGGAAAAGAAGAAAGTTAAAAAAAAATGGAACCTGCTATTCTGAATCAATTCGAATTTGGACTGAATCGATTCGAGATGTTGCGAACCTATATTTTGTATACTATCGAGTGTGTTTATGTGGAGTGTGCTTTTGTATCGACCTTCGTCAGTGTTAAACAACTTTTATATCAGACTTTAGACCCTTTAAGTGGTAGGTAAGCAACCCCTAATGGGTAGGAGACATTTGATATGTGTAAGGTTCATCTAGGGTGGATTACAAGAGGTTATCAACCCCATATCTTCCATTTGTGCATAGTGAAAATCTACATTATGTCTAATCCAAAGATACTCATTCTCTCCACTATTTTTACTCAGCAGAAACTAATTATTCTCTCTACAATTCACTTATACTATCCCACAAAATTATCCCTCCAATGTCAAGGGATTTTAAGTATTATAAATGTGTTATTTTAGGTGTATAAGAGGATTGCTGGAAGAACATAATTTCATAATATTAGATATTATTGGATGTTCTTTCCTATATATTATTCAAAGATATTTATCTTTAAGAGGTAAGGGTTCTATACCAATTTCAAGTTTGAATCAAAGCACGCTAGATATATGTATGTATGTATGTATGTATGATTCACATTCATATTTATGTCAATTATCACTACATATGATATTATGTTGGAAAATATTTGATAAGAATGGATGAAAGTTAAATCTTTAATGAATTACAAATTTTAAAGTGTCAATTTAACTATTTCTTGCATAAATCATGTTAAACATGTTGAATTCAGGATAAAATGTTATGTTGAAAAGTTGAAGAAATAGTATGATGCATTTGTTGGGTTTTATTGGCATAAAATCTCACGTTCGTGAACATAAAATTATATAGTTGGGATAAATGAGTTAAATATGTTGAAAGTGTGTTAAATTGAGATTTTGAAAATGAAATGTTAAACTTGATAATTTCAAAATAATAATCACATAAAATGATACAATTTATGTGAATAAAGTCCTTAAGAAACATAAAATAATGGCCTAAAGGTAAAACTAATAAAGTGTTTGGGTTAAAAGTATGAAATGATGTAATATGAACACCTAAAATAATAATAATAATAAGTAAGATAGAAAGTGTAAAGTTAACAAGTTAGAATCTAAACCTTGAAATGGCAAAAATAAATTTTTAGTACAAAAGTGTCATTTTATGTGAAAGTTGGACTTATGAAAAAATTGTCCAAATAAAAATGACTCAAGTTATAGAGTTAGCTTTTTGGCAAAGTGTATACAAGTGTGCATGAATAAAGAAAAGTATATAAAAATGTACGAAATGGGTATTTGAACTCAAAAGATTAAGTTTCACGAGAAATGGTAAATAAAGTCATTTTCAAGAGGTGAAATACCTGGTTTGAGATAGATAAAAACAGAAATTTGATAAAAGTGAGAAACTTGGAAATTTATTGTTAGAACTAGTCTTGTCCAGGGTATTTGGCCTCATCAGCTGGTAAAAGGGGAAATAAAGGAAAAGGTCTAAAAAAGGATAAGAAAGGAAAAAGGGAAGGAAATGGAAATAATGATGTAACAAGTAAAAGATACTCAAAGATAACTAGGAAATTTAAAGAGGGGCTGGAGCCCTAGGGTTCAGTTTAATGCTTAGACCCAATACCACTTATCAGGAGCATATTGTGCCATTTTGGCAGTCAGTGAAAGGCCGTAAACATATATGGGATTGGTACCCCTATTAAGAAAGTGAAAAGATGACTTTAAGCTTGACGCTTGTTAATGTAAAGGCAAGTTAATGTGATAACTTAGAAAATGTGAAAGTAGGTTAATGGTTATATTAACAGTACACGCGGAATATTAAAAGGAGGGTTAAGTATTATTGGGCCCATCGTATGGGTTGCATAGTCATAATGCATATTGAATGGTTACAATACATCTTAGATGGGAACACATAATCAAATGAAGGATGATTTAATAATTATTAAAATACACTTTATATGTATAGAAATATCTTCATACAATATATACACAGTTAGTATATTTCCTACAAGGCGAATGCTTATATCCTGCTCATGAACTCGATTTTGGTGACTCTACTAGTCCCGAGTCACTCCCGACAGAAACCTCTTGCCGCTCTGGTAACTGCGCTCGCATACTCATGTCTAAACTCTTCGAGTCTGGCAACAGTACATTCTTGGTAGACCACCATGATGATGCCTCATCAAATACAAGATGTTGCGAGACGTATTCTTTATTGGGGTGGTGGGATCAACACATCTCCACCCTTTCTTCTCCTAGAGGAAACGTCAAGAAAAATGGGAAAGGAAAAGAGAGTTATCCATGGCAATAGAGCTCTTTCACTGTTTGTTTTAATTATGTAATTCATTTTAAACAATAGTGAAAGTACTTTAATTTGGATTGTAATAATACAGGATGTTGTCGATTTTACCTTGTTATTTAATTCCATGAAATTGCAAAACTCTTTTATTTCAAATGTTCTAATGAATTTCACAAGGTGGACATCATTTATTTAATTAAATTAAATGTATTTTATGAAATAAATAAATGAATCAAGTGTTTATTTTGAAAGATGATTTTCTTAAACGAAATCAAAATACAAAAAGTTTTTTCATGTTGACACCTAAAATCAAAGAGACACAACCTGATATCATAGCATAGGTTACGTGAGTGTAAGAGTGTGCGCTTACGTTCTAATTTCGTTAGGTAATTGTTCTTTATGTATTCTTTTTTTTATTAAACTAGGATGCTTCTTTTTAGAATAAATACTCGTAGAGGTGGCGGGCACACATGTGGTAACATCAACGAGTTACATAAAATGATGTAGGCAGTATGCACTTATTTGACTCCCTCTCTCAACGTCATCAAGCTGGCAATGGAAGTTAAGCAGGGAGCAGCAGGGTTGCCAATATTATAAAGGAATTTAGGAAACCCAATCCCTCGACATTCAGGGGTACTACTGGGACGAAAGGGGTATATCAGCGATTACAGTGTGTCACGCATATCTTTAAGGTTCTGGAGGTACCTCCATCTCACGGAGTAAGAGTGGACACATTTCAGTTCATGAACTAGGATCAAACGTGGTGAACATCCCACCTAGACAGTCTAAATAGGGATGCCATTAGGGAAGACCTTCGGGCAACATTTTTGGATCGCTACTTTCTAAAGACATACATTGATGGTAAGAGGGATGAGTTTAGAAACTTATTCCAAGGGAAGATGATCGTTGAAGAGTATGAGGTCAAGTTATAGATCTGGTTAGAATATGACTGATATGTTGGTGTAGATGAGAAGGAGAAGACTCAACTTTTAATAAAGAGTCTCAACCCTTCCATATGGAGGCATATTATTGGCCAAGATATTCACGGGTTTCGAAAAATAGTGAACAAGGCCATCAAACTTGAGTTAGAGTAAGAAGATGAGAAGTTGATTAAGTGAAATAAGAGGGCATATTCTAATACTTAAAGCAATAATAAAGGTAAGAAACATAAGGATTGTGGTTCTAATGGATTCTTTGATTAAGTTAAAGGTGACAGTGGACATTCCTCCTAGATTCAAGGAAAGTGGGAAGAACAACTAAGCAAAGGGTGTTTTATATGTATGGAACCAAATCATTTAAAAAAGGATTACCCTTAGAGATGAAATGGTCCTCAACCAAGCAATCAGGTTTCTAGCTTTCAACCATAATGGAACTTAAGATTTACACTTCCTACTCAACAGCCTCAATAGTACAGTGGGTTTTAGCAAGGCATGCACAATGTTGATGGTTTACGCCCCAACTAAGGTAATAGTGGATAATGTCAATGGAATCGACATGACAGTCAAAGCATAAGGTTCACACAAGGGCATTCCTATGCCATTACTCAGTTTATAGTTCAACTATATGCCACAATGAGGGAAGGCATGGTTTTGATGTTTCATATGTGGGTTTGAGATTTATTTGATTTTGTCTCATCACATTCCTTTATATCAACTGCATTATCTTTCAATTTGGTTTTAGAGGTAGATTGTTTATATCCCCTATCTTTGTGAGACTTCTGCTTGGTCGAGGTATTTTTTAAATCGCATCTATCATTCTTATATCATCATTATGGGAGATTTTATGCTTGAGGTTGACTTAATTGTCATGGACATGGAAGATTTTGAGGTAATCCTTGGGATGGATTGGCTTTCTTACTTTAGTGCCACTATTGATTGTCATCAGAATGGTGTTTTGGTGTTATTATCGGATGTGTCCAGTTACTTATTTGAAAGTGAGAAGCTCACGAACCGTCCTTGTAAATACACTATCAGCAAGGGATAATAAAATTATTTTAGGTGGATTCTAACAATATATTCCACGATCATCTATGTGTATGGGTGTTCCCGGACGTGCTTTTAGAGGATCTTCTAGGATTACCATCATAGATGAAGATAGACTTTGTAATTTAGGTACACAAGGGTGTCTCATTTATTTCCATTCGTTTACCATTTAGATACGAACGAGATGAACAAACTGAAGCTACAGTTAAAGTATTTTTTTTAAAAAGATCTTCTCAGGCTAAGTGTCTCACTATGAGGCGCACCCGTACTTTTTGCCAAGAAAAAGGATAAGTACCTCATGCCTTGTATTGACTATAGGCAGAAGAATCGTGTTAAAACAAAGAAAAGTATCCCATGTCGTGTATTGATGATATTTTAGTCAAATTTGAGTCGAGGTTACATTCTTGAAGGTTGATCTCTAGTCCGGCAATCATTAGTTACGGGTCCAAACTGGGTATATTCAAAGGACAAAATTTAGGACGCAATAAGGGAATTATGAGTTCTTAGTGATGTCATTTGGTTTAATAAATTCAACTGCAGTGTTTAGGGACTTGAAAATAATATTTACCACTTGTACCTATAAAGGGTTGTTGTGGTGTTTATTGATAATATCCCGATCTACTTAGCTTCAAGAGTGGATCACAAGGAGCATCGTGGCACATCTTTGCAAGTGCTTTACGAAAACCAATTGTATGCTAACTTCACCAAGTTAAGTTTTGGATGGATTAGGTTAAGTTTCTTGTCCATGTGAGGTCAAGTTTCTTGTCTATCTCATCTCAAGAAAAGGAATTTTAGTATATCCAATAAAGATTGAAGCAAAGGTGAATTGGTAATAGCTGAAGACAATTACAGAAGTGAGGAGTTTCTTAGAACTTACCAGGTATTGTAGGAATTTTATCCATGAATTCTTATATATTACTTCACACCTTATCAGGTTAACATAGAAAAATGTTCTCTTTGAGTGGACATATGACTCTGAGTAAGGCCTTCCAGGAGTTGAAGACCAGACTGACGTCATCACTGGTACTTATCCTCTCTGAGAGAGGAAATGGATATTTTGCATATTATGATGCATCAGGAGTTGGTTTGGGAGTGGTTATAGTGCAGGGGAATAATGTGGTAGCTTTTGCATTAAGGAAGTTAATGGTTCACGAGAAAAACTACCCAACGCATGACTTAGAGCTTGGAGCATTTATCTTTGCCCTTAAGATTTGGAGATATTACCTGTATAGGGAATTTTGAGGTGTACTCGAATCATACAAATATCCAATATATTTTCCCTTAGAGATATTAAAATCTCAGACATAGATGGTGGATAAAGCTCATGGAATATTATGATTTTGGTCTCCATTACCACCCGGGTAAGGCCAATGCTATGACCAATGCATTGAGCAAGAATATGAGAGCAACTTTGGTGGTAATGTAATTCTACCATCGTAAGATGACACATGACCTTAAGGGATACAAATTCAAGGTTAAGCGGGGAAAAAATAAATCCTAAATTTATGGGGTGGCCAAAAAGCTTGTAATGTAAGGTTCTTCATGCACATGTTTTCAATGATGATTTGGAAAACTTACAGAATTGCATCTTGTCAAGTGAGCCAATTAAATACTTATTGTTCAACGAGGAGAATGGTGTGATATTTCAACAAAAGTTTAACTACTAATTATTTAGGAAATCAGGGAAGAAGTCGTGGTATAAGCGTACTAGTCTCGTTTCAACATTCATCCAAGCAGTACAAAGGCGTACATGGAATTTTGATCAGGAATAGAAAGGATGTTGTTATTTTGTGGAAAAGTGACTCACTTGTCAGTAAGTAAAGTTCGAGCATCGGACGCTAACAGGGTTGTTGTAACCTTTTTCCAGTAGCTCAATGGAAGGAGGAACACACAGCAATGGACTTTGTCACAGCTTTGCCTAGGATTAGGGTAGGGCATGATGCAATGTGAGTTGTGGTTGATCAAATAACCAAGTCATTAAACTTCCTTACTATCAAGGTTACCAATAGCATGAACAATATTTTCAAACTATACGTTCGAGAAAATCATAAGGTTGCACAACGCACCTTTATCCATTGTTTTGGATAGGGATTCGAAATTGGTGTCCAAGTTTTGGAAGAAAATATATGTATGTATGTATGTATGTATGTATGTATGTATGATTCACATGCTTATTTATGCTTATTATCACAACATAGGATATTATGTTAGAAAATATGTGATAAAAATGAATGAAAGTTAAAACTTTAAATAAGTGTATATTTCACATATTAACTATTTCATGCATAAATCATGTTGAGCTTTTTGAATTCATGATAAAATGTTATAAGGAACTTGTGAAGAAATAGTATGATGCATTTGCTGGGTTTCATTGACATAAAAACTCACTTTTATGAACATAAACTCGTGTAGTTGGGATAAATGGGTTAAATGCGTTGAAAGTATATTAAAATGAGTTTTTAAAAATGAAATGGTAACCTAATAATTTTAAAATATTAATCACATGAAATGATATAATTTATATGAAAAAGTTCCTTAAGAAACATGAAATAATCGACTAAAGGTGACATTAGCAAAGTGATTAGGTTAAAATATTAAATGGCGCAATATAAAAGCATAAATGATAAGAAGTAACATAAAAGTATAAAGTAAATAAATTGGAAATTTAAGTCTTGAAATAGCAAAAGTAGTGTTTTATTACTAAAGTGTCATTTTATGTGAAAGTTGGATTTATAAATAAATTCTCCAAACTAAAAGTACTTTAGTTAAAGAGTTAGTTTTTATGTGATAAAAAATTGTGTTTTTTGATAAAGTAAAAATGAAAAAAAGTATTTTCAGAAAAATGTATAAAATGCAAGTTTACAAGTATGCATGAATATTGAAAAACACATTAACATGTATAAAATGATATTTGAACTCAAAGATTAAGTTTCACAAGAAATAATAAATAAAGTTTTTTTCAAAAGGTGATATACCAAGTTTGAGGTAAAAGGAAAATGAACTTTTGATAAAATGTGAAACTTGGAAATTTAATGTTAAAACTAGTTTCATCTAGAGTATTTAGCCTCATTGACCCTTAAAAATGAAATAAAGGAAAAATTCTTAAAAACGGATAAAAAGGAAAAAAAGAACAATGGGATACAATGATGTAACAAGTAAAAGATAACTAGAGTTAACCGAAAAATTTAAGGAGGCCTTAGAGACCTAGGGTGTAGCTTAATGCTTAGACCCAAGACCACTGGTGAGGAGCATATTACAATATTATGATAGTCGATAAAAGGCTGCAAACATACTTGGGATTGGAACCCGATTAAGAAAGTTAAAAATGACTTTGAGCGCGACACTCATTAATATAAAGAAAATTTAATGTGAAAATTTGGAAAATGTGAAAGTATGCTAGTAGTTAAATTAATGGAATACATGTAGTACTAAAGGGAAGGTTAAGTGTGAGATGGCCCATCACTCGTGTTGCATGTTGATAATGCACATTAGATGGTTACGATACATCTCGCATTAGAACACTTAATCCAATGAAGGATGATATTATAATCATTAAAAACCCTTTATGTGTGAGTGTGTGTGTGTGTGTGTGTATCTTTGTACATTATATACATTGCTAGTATTTCTTATATTGGGCGTACACACATACCCCTCCATTTCCCCCCTCCCAATATACTTTAGGTAGAGGAAACGATAAGAGTAACGGGAAAGGAAATAAGAGTTATCCACTAAACTCTGTCACTATTTGTTTTATTATGTAATTCATTTCAAACCATGGTTTTATCATTTGAACTTTAATGCTAATACTTTAATTTGGATTGTAGTAATATAGGACGGTATGGATTTTACGTTACTTTTTATTTAATTCCATGAAACGACAAAACTCTTTTATATCAAGTGTTTCTAATAATTTCATAAAATGGGCATTTTTTCATTAATTAAATTAAATATTGTTTACAACATGAATAAATAAAGTAAGTGCTTATTTAA
Organism: Sambucus nigra; assembly: GCA_949130495.1. Classification (NCBI taxonomy): domain Eukaryota; kingdom Viridiplantae; phylum Streptophyta; class Magnoliopsida; order Dipsacales; family Adoxaceae; genus Sambucus; species Sambucus nigra. Next base: position 558,142,504 of record OX422210.1, on the reverse strand, counting down.
AAAAATAAAAATCTTAATGAAATCAAAGTACAAAAAGGTTTTCCACATCGAGACTTAAAATCGGGACGTCAAACCATTAAGCCTAAATTACCCCCTCTATTTTAGTAGAACAATTGAGCTTAATTATTTAAGTCCACAATATAGGGTTAATAAATGGGGGTGATGGTGATGGTGATGTCAATGATACTGAAAAAGGGTATGGTGTAGGGTTTCTTTTGGAAACTTTTTTGAAAAAATCATTTTGGATGCAAGGTTTTACCAATTAATAAGCCTGTAAGAAAGAAGAAATTGTTATCTTGTCGTGTGTTTAAAATAATTAAGAGGTCGCAAAAGGATTTTAAGAAAGTGTCATTTCACTAACACATCTAAACATCTTATATATAAAGATATAGTATTAATTGATAGTAAACAGATTGTAGATGATACTTTTCCCACTATTTATTATGTATTTAGTGACATTAGAAGGGAAAAAAATGATAACAATAAACTTCATAGACTGAAGGATGATTTAGATGAGGAAAGTAAATATGTATTTGGTGACAAGATAACTACAAGATTTATGGTAAGAAATATTGGTGAGACTGGGGTGGATAATGTTGAGGGGAATGGTTAGAATGGGATGATTAATGTTAAGGGTAATTGTGAGAATGGGGTAGGTAATGTTGTTAATAAGGGTGTTGTTGAGAGTATTGATGTTGGTAAGGAGGTTATATGTAAGGTGGAGAAGATGGGGTTGATAGTGAGGATATGGAGGTTGGTCATAGGACTGACTACAATGATTTGACACATTATAAAGCGTTATAAGTTCTTGTAAATGTTAATAAGGCTACTGCAATCCTTGGTTGGAAATATTTTTAAATACCACATTGATACATATGTAGGTTATGTTATGGTGAAATAAAAACTTCAATATATTTAGAATTTAATGGTTGGTACACTAGTGAATAAGAACACTGTGATCAAGTCAGTGAAGTTGAGGGTAACGACGATGAAAATGAGCTTGGTGAGTGTAATTAAAATTATGAATATACTAAAGTTTAACAGTTTTGGATAAAACACAAAATGTATTTGAAGAAAGGAAAAATGATGAGAAAATAAATGATGTAGAAGGAACCCTTGAGGATTAGATGTGGTGCCCCATAATAAATGATTATAAGGTAATTTAAAGGGAATATGTAATTAGGAAGAAGTTTACATATAGACAAGTAAAAATGACAACTCTAAGATTGGTTTAGTGTAAGAACTTTAGTTACAAGAAAATGGTGTATGTTAAAAGAGTGGATAAAATACAATGGAAAATGTAAGGTGGGTAGCCAATGAGATTGAAGATAAAATTTGATACCATAAGAATTATCTCTACTACCTAAAAAGAGACTAAACCTTTTTTATTGATTATATGACCAAATTAGCCTCCTATAATATGATATTTTGATTACAACCCTAAATCAATTTACTCCTTTTCTCTTTCATACTCTCTCACTCTCTCTCCCCATAATAATTTACTCTCACCAGGTACCTCTTCATATTCTCTCGAGGAACCAAAGAAAACCCAAACACGTAAAGAGAACTATTACTCCCATCAATTTACTCTCATATGTTACCTTTCGTCTCCTCTTGAGGAACTAACGAAAACCCAAGCACACAGACAAATCTTCTAAAAGTATATTGTTTATGGTTACAAGTTGTTTATTTTGGTTATTATGTTTGATGAAATGATTTAGCGAATAAAATTGTTGTCTCGTTTAAGCTTATTGTTTCTCATGTTAGATTATTGGAAATTGTTGTAAAACACAAGCTCGACATAATGGAATGAAAAAATACAAAAGGTTGATATTAAATAGACAACTTGTTATAATAAAGTTCACATATTATAAAAGTATCATTTATAAAGGCAAGAGTATAAAAAATATGAACATGCTATGATCAGATGGCGAGAACAGAAGCAATGGCTCTTCGTCGGCTACCGTCAGGCTCTGATCCGAAACCGTCATTACTATCATGAGTGGACAAATAACTATTGGCAAGTTGAAGAGGAACAACGTATAAAGGCACCCATCTCTCTTCACTTCTAAAGAGGGGATGATGATAAGCGGGACAATTAACTTGGTACATATACCAAATTTGAGATTCTTTGGGAACTTTTATAACTCCTAAGGCGTATATCCATCCATGTTTATAAGCCACACTCTTTTCTTCCTCCAGCCTAACAGGGGCATCCGCCCAAACTTCCTTATAACCATCCCACCACGCAGCTCGGGGACCCATTCTGAATAGATAATACAACTTAATAATGTTGCGGCTAAGACCCGTCACTATAACATGGGCTCTTCTACTGTTGTCCTTTGCTTTAAAGAGTTTCTTTTTTAGATTAACATTCTCAGATTGAGGAAGGGCCCCAACATCTTCAATGTCCTTTGCCCCGACCAACTGGTCCTTCAAAGAATTCAAATCCTCCTTCACGAGGGTACCTATATCCCCCAAGTTCTTCATGTCGTTGTTTTACTTGGCCATTAAGGCATACTGGTCTTTGTAGGCACCAATTATCTTTTTAAAGACCTTGTAAATAGAGACAAATGATCAGGGAGCATGGGCACTTGCATCCCAATCAAGGAGGATATCTAAGTTGCGATCAAAATAAGGAATGTCCTAGTCAACATTTGCAGAGACTACAGAAAGTAAAGAGAAAATGAAGAAATATTCATCAAAATGTTTAGTCAATATTGCAATTCATAAAACAAGTTTTAATTAATAACACTGAAAATGGGAAAAACCCTTACAAACAGAGATCAAAAGGAATATATAAGAGCATGTGAGATTAATCAGTCCTAGACTAAGTTTCTCTGCTCTTCACTTGTTCCTCGCTCTCTAGGACTGATGATGCTGGAAGCAGCACCACCCTTCAAGGTGTTCTTAAGCTCAATTCAACGTTAGCAATGGAAGCATAAGAGTAAGAGTGTATATAATAGAAGGAGGTGAGGAGAAGAGGATGATCACAGTTATATAAGTGGTTCATCCAATCAGGCCTACGTCCACTGTGAAGGTGTGCGGTTAATATCACTGTATGAGGGCTTTAATGGCCATGGATACAACAAACTATCAAGCTTTCTCTCTCTACTGTATACATGGGCAGAGTTTTAGCCAGGGTTGTCATTTTAGGATCTTTTTCAAAAGGTAGAGGATGACCTCTATATATAGTGCCTGGGGGTGTAGTGTACCCCCCAAGCATACAATGAGTATGTATATGAGGATGGAACTAGTATGAGAATGACACCTGATTGATCTCATGTAACTATGATGACCTCAATATTCCCTCACGTGGGGGGGAATGATTTGGTTATAACTGATTTGTGTACACGTGTTCCTAGCCCCACATATGCATAAAAGAGCGCGGCCATCTGTGATTGGTTACAACCTTGACTTGGAAGAGGACGAGGTGGTGACCTTGGTTCAGTGGGAGAGCCGAAGTATGACATGTTGAGCTATGACGTCGGCCTGGGCCGAGGTAGTGGTGGAAAAGCAGCAACGTCGGCCAATCCCTAGCCGAGATTGATGATGATGACTGGTAACCTCTTCATCTTTCGAGCCGAGGTTGCAATCCTTGGAAGACCAGGTGGATAACCTCCCCTGGATCATGGATGACCTCACTTGCCGAGGTAGCAGGAACGTCGGCTGGTCCATAGCCGACCTTTCTTTGGACGAGACTGCTGGTTGATGAGCTGGGACCCCTCCAACCTCGGCCATTCTCATGGGCCGAGGTTGATATCTCTGATCCGAGGGGGTATATTCAGGGCATATCAATCACCCCTAGCCCTTAGTTACCTGTGTGATCAGGTGCCTAAGGGGTATGTTGGTCCGAGGTTAAATTTCTATAGGTGTTGATACTTTTTGACAAGTGTCAGCAGCTGAAGTGTCTAGCGTGCTTGACAAGGGTAATGATGTTGGTTGTCTTTTGGGCTCCCAAGGCAATGATGGGCCTTAGGACGTGTGTTTTGAGTGTCGAGGGTTATACCCCCTTTCTTCTTTATTTATGTATTCCTACCCTACAATTTTTTCTACCTCTCTCTCTCTTTAGAAGAACTCTGGTTTGAAGCTCATTGGATGGTCGTTCCTTGTAATCTCTTCCTTCCTCCTTACCACTTTTCTTCAGGTATCTTTTACCATCCTTTCTTCATCATTTTTCCTGCCTTCTTCTTATTTTTGCATTTTTCGGTGAGCTTCAAGAGGTTTCCAGTGAGATTATTAGTTTTTCGGCAACACTATTTTTATTATTCTTGGTAGTTTTTGTTCAAAGTTTGACAGTTTGATCTTTAATCCCATTTGACAATCCTGTTTGTTATTTAGGAGAGTTGTAAGTGTAGGGTCTGCCTCATATGCTCAGACCCCTTTACCAAATCTTAGAGGAATTCCCCTCTCTTAGAGAGAAGACCTTAGAGAAAATTAAGCAAATAGAAAGTGCATAATAGGAAGCTCGTAGGGCAGAGAAATTCCCCCTTAGACCTATCTTTCCACCACCTCTGAAGGTTATATACCCTGAACCGACCGAACTAGTTAACCAAGCAGAGGTCCCAGCTGAACCCTCTCCAATATCGGAGTCTGAGTCATCCACCTCAGACCCTATGTCTGTGGACTCCTTCCAAGAGGCCATGAACTTCTCAAATCAATAAGATCAGGTCCCTGATCAGGCAGAGGTTTCCAGTCGGGCCTCGTTATCTGCTCGGGCCAACATTGAGCTAGATGATGATGATGGTGTGGAGAGTGATGTTGACACCTCTGAGGCGGCCGAGATTGAGAGTACAGTTAGTGAGGTCGACCTTTTGGCCGTCAGACATCTATATTCCATAAGTCCCTCTATAAAACTCAGGAGACCTCTGAGGGAAGAGAGGGATTATGACGGCCGAGATGGGAGATCTGCCTATATGAGCAGATGTTCAAGTTGGGATTTTGTCTGCCCATCCATCCCATCATCAGGGCTATATTGGCCTACATCAACTTGGCTCTTTCCCAGTTGTCACCCAATGCTTGGAGGGTGATAATTGGAGCCATTGTCCTATGGAGAGCTGTCCATCACTCAGACCTTCCTGTCCAAGTCTTTACAGGGTGCTATGTGCCTTAATCTGCCAGAAACCATTCGAGCTATTATCATTTCCTAGCTCGAAAGTCAAATAAAAAGATGCTTCAAATTACCCAAACCTCAAACCATAACTGGAAGCCACGTTACTTCTTTGCATCAGGGCCATGGGAATTTAGTCCGTGTGCCCCCTCTTCCTCATTAGAGCCGAGAATACCCCTGAAATGGGGAAAGGTTACAATGGTTGCTAGGGTCGACCTTGGGCTAAGCCAAAACAATCTTCAGAAGGTTAAATACCTTCAGGACCAGGGGAGCATGGTCTGCTTGTCAAATTCGAGAACCTGATGACCCCCTATTACCTCTCTGAGACAGGTCTTGGGGGGAGTCCTCTGACAGAGCTTCGTAAGTGTCTTTTTATTACAATAAGTTATACCTCTGAATTTATGTATATCTGATTCTCTAACTCAGACCTTTCCATCCTGCAAAGCGCCCGAAAGGAATATCTGACGAGTTGTGGGAGATGGCAGCTCCAAGTCTAACGAAGCTTGTCAAAAAGGCATGTTTGAATGCTCCTCCTCCCCCTCCTTCTACCTCAAGGGCTGAAGCCACCAAAAAGAGGAAGGTTGCTGACCCTGCCCCTGAGGATCAGAGGCAGGAGAAGAAAGGGGGGATCGTGCCATCCCTATTTCTTCTGAGGATGCCTTGATTGCTCATCTTGAGCAATTAAAGATTGGTGATAGTGTCATTGGATAAAGTATAAAGGCCTTGGATGCTATGGGCAGTGTCATTATCGAGTCTGACAAGCGCTTTTACCGGTCCCTAGATAAGCCCCTGCTGTTTGAATTCTCTTTTCACCATACCATCCAGGTAAGGCCTTTAACTATTTACTTTTAAATGTGTGACATCGTCATTTGGATTATATCAGACCTTAGACTGACATCTTTGCATATGTTCTGCAGGGTCTTCTCACCATGCATCATTATGTCAACTGGACCTTGGGAAAACTTCTTTTGATTGAGAAAGGACAAGAGGCCGAGATGACTAAAGCCACCTTGAACGTCGAAGTGGAACGTCTGAAGGCTGCTCTAAAAAAGGCCAAGAATAAGGTTAAGGGATGGAAAAAGGAAATGGACAAGCAGAGGGAAGATCATAATACTACCATGAAGACTCAGGTTGACTCTCTTTAGCATAAAGTCGATGTGGCTGTCAAGGCTGCCTTGGATGATGCCTCTGAGAATATCTTGGAGGAGTACAAGGTCTCTGACGAGTTTGTCAGCTTCGGCTTTAAATATCTGGAGAGAGGGGTCAAGGCCACTTGTAAATGGGCCGCCATAAAGGAAGGAGTCAGGAAGCCTTGCAGTCGCTGACTTCATCGACCTGGGTTATGCCGACCCCAAGTTTACTCAAGCCCTACAGGAGGTTGAAGAGGAGGTAGGTGTTGCACCCACCGAGACTGCCCCTCAAGGAGACACCATGACTGAAGATGTTGGTGCTCAAGATAGTGAAGTGGAAGTAGATACCCTCGGCCAAGGAAATACAGACGTGATCACTAACCCTGAGGTTGCGAACACTTAAATTTTTGTGAAGCTTTAAGCAATCTTTTGTAACTCTTTATTGTAACCTCTCATAAACACTATTACTTTATATCTTTGCATTTTGTAACTTAATCTGTCAACCTCTGAGGAGGGATTTTATTTCTTCTCTTGCTGAATTATTTATTGGATGATTTTCTTTTCCATGCAATGCATGTTCAGTTCTCAGGTCTCGATACAATGATATCTTTGTTGAGCAAAATAAATGGTTTTTAAGGTCTGAAGTCACTGAAGTATGATGTCTTACCTCAGACCTTGTCACCAAATTATGATGTTATAAGGTCTGAGGTCATCACCTAAGATGTTATCCTCATAAATAATTTTCACCAAATAAATGATGTTAATGGTCTGAGGTCATCCAAGTATGATGTCTGTCCTTGTCACTAAATCATGATGTTATAAGGTCTGAGGCTATCACCTAAGATGTTATCCCCATAAAATTTTCACCAAATTAATGATGTTAAGGGTCAGAGGTTATCCAAGTATGATGTCTGACCTCAGACCATGTCACGAAATCATGATGTTATAAGGTCTGAGGTCATCACCTAAGATGTTGTCCTCATAAATAATTTTCACCAAATAAATGATGTTAATGGTCTGAGGTCATCCAAGTATGATGTTTGACCTCAGACCTTGTCACCAAATCATGATGTGATAAGGTCTAAGGTCATCACCTAAGATGTTATCCTCATAAATAATTTTCACCAAATAAATGATGTTAATGGTTTGAGGTCATCCAAGTATGATATCTGACCTCAGACATTATCACCAAATCATGATGTTATAAGGTCTGAGGTCATCAGCTAAGATGTTATCCTCATAAATTCTACCACTAGAGCACAATGAACCAAGAATTGACATGGAAATTGATCTTCTCATTAATAATCTCTTCCTAAGATGATACATTTACACACTCTCTTGTAACATCATATGTAATACTTCTTTAGATGATCAACATTCCAGGGATTAGAAAAAGGTTCCCCCTCGAGGTTTTCTAGCCTGTAGGTTCCGGGTACAACCTCCTCAATTACTCTGTAAGGACCATGACAATTTGGGTGGAGCTTGTTCGCCTTCTGTAACGTCTTCTTCAGCACCAGGTCCCCTACAACTATGGGCCTTAATTTTACCCTTTGATTGTAGAACTTTGTTGTTCTATACTGGTAAACTACTTGCCTGACTTCTGCGTCTTCCCTTTTCTCTTCAATCAAGTCTAGGTTGAGTCTTCTTTCCTCTCCATTCTTCTCGGGGTCATAGGTCTGAACCCTATGAGTAGGGAGTCCTACCTCTGTGGGTATGACGACCTCTGAGCCATGTGATAACATAAATGGGGTCCCCCCGTAGGTGTCCTAGCCGTCGTTCTATAGGCCCACAAAACAGCATAAACCTCTTCAGTCCATCTTCCCTTAGCCTCTTCTAACCTCTTCTTGATCCCGTCGAGGATTATTTTTTTAGTTGGTGACTTCGGTTTGATCGTTTGCCTAAGGTCGTCCAGGAGAAGAGAAAAATTACTTTATCCCAACTCTTTCACAGTATTTTTCTAGGGAAGAATTCTTGAACTGGGTTTCGTTATCCGAAATGAGGGTATTTGGGAGGCCATGTATGCATATGATGTTCTTCCAAATAAATTGGAAGGTCTTCTGCTCTATAATCGTGATCATCGGCTTTGCTTCTACCCACTTGGAGAAGTAATCAATGGCAACTATCAAAAATCGGTAATTATTTACGGCCCTTGGCAGGGGACCTACTAAGTCAATCCCCCATACAACGAATGGCCAAGGGTAACTGATAAATGTCATAGGCTGATGAGGTTAATGGGGGATTGTGGAGAATCTTTGACATTTGTCGCACCTCTTCACGTAAGCTGCAACATCTTTTGCCAAGGTCGGCCACCAATATCCTTGAGTGAGAATCCTCTTGGCCAAAGGTCTCCCTCCGATGTGACTGGAGCAAGAACCCTCATGTACCTCCTGTAGGACATAGGGAACTTCGATGGGATAAACGCATCTGAGAAGAGGTAATAGGAATCCCTTCCTATACAGGACATCTCCTACTATTGAAAACTTTACAGCTCTGTACCTCAATTTCCTCCTCTCTAACTTTGACTCTGGTAGCACCCCCTCTCTGATGTATCTGATAAGGGGGTCCATCCATGAGTCCCCTAGGTTCAAATTGAGGCAAGGTTTACTGACCTCTTCTTCTTCTTCGATGGTTTCTCTGGGCAAGATCTCAACAGGGACTGTCCTTCTGATATCTGTCTTCGTTGCCGAAGCTAGCCTTGTTAATGCGTCTTCATGACTGTTGTTTTGCTTAGGTTTTCTCTTCATCTTTACCTTTTTGAAGCCTTGCAGTATCGTTCTCACCCTCTTCAGGTATTTGGCCATCCTTTCGTCCTTGGCCTCATAAACTCCTAATACTTGATTAACAACCAACCTTGAGTCACTGTGAAGGAGGAGTCGTCTTGTACTAATGGTCCTTGCCAAGGAGAGGCCTGCTATCATGGCCTCGTATTTTGATTCGTTATTTGACGCCTTGAAGTTAAACCTTAGGGCATATTCGATGTTGATACCATTCGGGGCTGAGAGTATCAACCCCGCACCGCTCCCACTTTCGCAAGAGGACCCGTTGACAAAGAGGTTCCAGATGTCTCTATCTAATGATAAGCCACCTTATAACATTATTCCTTGTCTAAAGAGGTACCGGTCTTCCTCATTCTCGGCCATTCTATTCCTGGTCCCACTGGATACAACCTCTTTCGAATCTCGGAAGACGTTCACGTTTGACCCTTCTGCAGTTTCTTGACTATTCTTAACTTCGACCTCTTCCCATGTGAACTCTGCGACGAAGTCTGCAAGTGCCTGCCCTTTGATGGTTGTCCTAGGCTGATAGGTAAGGTCATACTTCCCTAGTTAAATGGCCCACGCCATCAATCTTCCCGACTTCTCAGGTTTATAGAGGACCTGTCTTAGTGGGGAGTTCGTGAGGACGACCGTAGAATGGGCTTGAAAGTAGGGCTTCATCTTCCTAGAGGCATGTATCAAAGCATAGGCTAACTTTTCTATGCGAGGGTAATTCTGTTCAGATCCCTAAAGGGCCTTACTATTGCCAACGTCCTCTAGTACAATGGCCGCGCTTATAGCAGATTCAGAGACCGCTAGATAAACAAATAGCCTCTCTCCCGCTATTGGCCAAGATAAGAGCAAGGGGGACCCAAGGTATGACTTGAGTTAATCAAAAGCCTCATCACACTCTTTGTCCCACTCGAAGGCCTTTCTAAGCACCTTGAAGTACGGAAGACACTTGTCGGTTGCCCTGGAAAAAAATCTATTAAGCGCCACCACTCTTCCAGTGAGCCTCTGAACGTCCTTGATACTCCTAGGTGTCTTCATATCGAGCAAAGCCATGATTTTCTCAGGGTTTGCCTCTATTCGTCTTTGATTGACGATGAATCCAAGAAACTTCCCAGCTCCTGCCCCGAAGACACACTTTATCGGGTTGAGTTTCATCCTGTAGAAGTCCATGGTATTGAAGGTCTTTTCCAAGTCTGCCACGTGAGTGCAGGCCTTTAAGCTCTTCGTTAACATATCATCTATATACACCTCCATGGTCTTGCCTATTTGGTCTTCGAACATCTTATTCACCAGACGTTGATATGTTGCCCATGCATTTTTCAATCTGAAGGGCATCACCTTGTAGCAATACGTCCCTTTGTTAGTAATCAAGGCTGTCTTTTCTAAGTCTTCAACATCCATAAAGATCTGACTGTAACCTGAATACGCGTCCATGAAGCTCATGAGCTCATGTCCTGTAGTTGCATCTACCATCTGGTCGATCCGAGGTAGGGGATAACTGTCTTTTGGGCAAGACTTGTTCAGGTCAGTAAAATCTACGCACATTCTCCACTTTCCATTGGCCTTGGGCATAATGACTGCATTTGATAGCCACTTTGGATATATCACTTCCCTGATGAATTCAGCCTCTTCCAACTTTCGAACCTCTTCTCGAATGAGGTCATACTTCTTCCTAGAGTATACTCCTCATCTCTGTTTGATTGGCTTAGCATCCTTAGTCACATTCAACTTGTGGCACATAACTTCAGGGCTAATGCCTGGCATGTCTGCGTGACTCCATGCGAAGACACTTTGCCTCTTCCTCATGAAGTCTACCAGCTCTTCCTTGATTTCTGCTTTTAAGGCTTTGCCGACCTGGACAATTTTTTCTGGCTCGTCCTTATTGAGGACGATGGATTCTACCTCTTTCGTGGCCTCTCCTTTCTTCAACTTTGTTTCATCTCTAGGGTCAAGCGTATCGATGTTATAAGTGGTAGTTGCTCTCTTATGAGCCTCTCTCTCTTCATCTGAGTTGAAGTAGCATTCTCGTGCTATGGTCTGGTCACCCTGCACTTCCCCTACCCCATAGGGGGGCGGGAATTTTAGCATCTGGTGGACCGTTGACGGCACGACTTCAAACTCCTTAAGGGCTACTCTTCCTATGATGAGGTTATAGGACGAGAAGACATTTTTGTCCATAACGAAAAAATTGATCTTTCGAGTTAACCTCATAGGCCACTTATCTCCCATTTGTTCGTCTATCTCATACATGCCTTGCGGATGAACCTTTTCACCGCTAAACCCCATTAACGGTTGATGATAGGGTACCAACCTAGCTCTGCTCAGACCTAGGCTTTTGAAGCAGGGCCAGAACATTACATCTGCTGAACTTCCTCCGTCTATAAGAATTCTTTGCACCTCACATCCATGAACTCTTGTCGTGATCACCAAAGGGTCATCATGTGGAGCTAGGATGCCTTTGAAGTCGAGTCGGGAGAACCCAACTACGATAGTGTCCATGTCTACCTTTTTTCTCTTCTACGTAGTATCGAAAGACGTCAGGTTTACCACTTCAAGTTTAGCCACTGATTTGGCCTCTGCCATATGAGCTTTTCTGTCAGCAACCTCAGATCCACCCCCCGCAAGTCCTCCGCATATGGTGCTAATGCCAAAGGAGATCATACCAACCCTTTTCACCGGGGTGTTATCGTCTTTTGGTGGGAGGTCCGGATCGTCCTCACCATCGTCATCCGTGCCATTATCTCTTCTTGCTATGGTGTCCTCACGACATTTATCGTGTCTCTTCTTTTTGGGGTCTTCCCTTCCCCTTTTGGGAGCTTTACCATCAATATATTTCCTCAACTTTCTTGACTTCGGCATCTTCTCGATCTCATCCTTCAAGGCGAAGCACTTGTCTGTTATATGGCCATGGTCTTGGTGGAATTCACACCATAAGTTCTGGTTCCTCTTATATGGAGGAGCCTTCAACTTCTCTGGCCATCTTAGGGATCGATCATTCTTGATCTCATTGAGGATGTGTTCGCAGCTAACCGTAAGAGGGGTATAATGCGCAAACTTATCATCAGCTGGCCTCTTCTTTCTTTGGAACTTTCCGCTTCCACCACCGTTCTCATCCTCATACTTGGTGGCCATGGCCTCTTTAGCGTTCATGACCTTCCACGCAGTTGCTAATAGCTCCGCCATGGACTTTGGAGGGTCTTCCATAAGTTTCCACAACAACTTTCCCTTCTGAAGACCTCCTGTGAGGGCAGTCATGGAAATATTCTCTTCGTAGTCTTCAACCTCAAGTTTTTCTTTGTTGAACCTGGCAATGTAGTCTCTCAGGCCCTCATGCTTGCCTTGTTTGACATACAATAGATGGGTGGTTTTCTTTTGAGGTCTCACCCCAAAGCAGAAATTGTGAATGAACCGTTCAGCTAAGCCCTTAAAGTTCTCAATTGAATTCTTCGAAAGAGAAGTAAACCAGATGTGCACTGCTCTTGTCAAAGTCTCGAAGAAGTCACGACACTTCATCTCGTCTGGTATCGAGTAGATGTCCGCCGCTGATTGGTACATCTTAATATGATGTACAGGATTGGTGCTCCCGTCATACTTGGGAGTTATTATAGGTGGCTTGAACCTAGTTGGGGTAGGGAAACTTACTATCTTAGCCACGAACGGAGATCCCTCTGAGAAACCTCTTTGTAGTGGATCCCAACTTTTGATGAGGTCTCCTATCTTGTCCTCAAGACGTTGGATGGATTCATTCCATGGTCTTGCAACGTCTTCTTGGCCGAGGTTATCCCCTGCCACCTCCAAGGGGTGGACCGAGGGTTCCCCATCCACGGCACAATGCCTGCTGTTGACCTCTTCTTGATCTCTTCCTCGTCCCAGTTGGGGCCGACGCTGCCTCTCTTCCCTTTGTGAGCCTGCTGCACTTCTCGAACTTGACAACCTTTGTCTTAGGTCGTTTACTGGGCCTAGCCTTTCAAAGGTTGACCTCTGCTCAGTCGATCAAAAGCTGATCCTCGTTGTTGGGCTTCATCACCCCTTCGGCCTCCACAACCTTGGCTCCGGTTGGCAGGACGAACTGTGTTGTTCGAAACTTCATATGGCTCCCAACAGTCTTCTGGGGCATCTTCCGCCTCTAGATCATCATACCTGTCCATAGGGTAAGGGTTTCCTTGCCTCCCCAGGCGCAAGCGCCTAGGGTCAGCAACGTCCCTCCTTCGTTGGGGTGTAGGTTGGTCTTTCCACGGTGCCTGGGGTGGTCCCCTGGCATCAGGATGGGGCTGAACAGCCGCCAGGGTGATCATCTCCGGTGAGACTCTAGGTGTCCTCATCATATTTTAGCTGAGCTATGCAAATTTCTCCTGTATTGCTTGTTGCGTTGCAGCCAAAGACCTCAAGGCTGCGGCCACCTCCACCATTTCGGATTGGGGAAGTGCCTGGCTGGAGCTGGGTCCCCCGCACTAGGCGGCGGAAGAAGTGGTGGTAATTTCGGTGCCATGTGTTAGCACAGAAGAGCTGGTGTAGTAGATGAGCTTAATACCTTACATGACCTCTTTTAATGGTGAAACAACTCCATGCAAGGGGTGAGGCCTGGTTCACCACCAGAGTCTCCGGTGAGGTTAAGCGAATAATGAGGAAGAGACAGCTTCTCGTTCCCACAGACGGCGCCAAAATGATGATGCTGGAAACAACACCACCCTTCAAGGTGTTCTTGAGCTCAATTAAACGTTAACAATGTCAGCATAAGAGTAAGAGTGTATATAATAGAATGAGGTGAGGAGAAGAGGATGATCACAGCCATATAAGTGGTTTAGCCAATCAGGCCTACATCCACTGTGAAGGTGTGTGGTTAATATCACTGTATGAGGGCTCTAATAGCCATGGATACAACAAACTATCAATCTTTCTCTCTCTACTGTATACATGGGCAGAGTTTTAGCCAGGGTTGTCATTTTAGGATCCTTTTCAAGGTAGAGGATGACCTCTATATAGTGCCTGGGGGTGTAGTGTACCCCCCAAGCATGCAATGAGTATGTGCATGAGGATCGAACCAATATGATAATAACACCTGGCTGATCTCATGTAGATAATGATGACCTCAATATTCCCTCACATGGAGGGAATGATTCGATTATAACTTATTTGTGTACACGTGTTCCTAGCCCCACATATGCGCAGAAGAGCTCGGTCATCTGTGATTGGTCATAACCTCGGCCTGGAAGAGGACGAGGTGGTGACCTTGGTTCAGTGGGAGAGCCGAAGTATGACATGTTGAGCTATGACATCGGCCTAGGCCGAGGAAGTGGTGGCAAAGCAGCAACGTCGACCGATCCCTAGCCGATATTGATGCTGATGACTGGTAACCTCTTCATCTTTCGAGCCGAGGTTGCAATCCTTGTAAGACCAGGTGGATAACCTCCCCTGGATCATGGATGACCTCACTTGCCGAGGTAGCAGGAACGTCGGCTGGTCCATAGCCGACATTTCTTGGGATGAGACCGCTGGTTGATGAGCTGGGACCCCTCCAACCTCGGCCATCCTCATGGGCCGAGGTTGATGTCTCTAAGACGAGGGGGTATATTCAAGGCATATCAAGGACCTTGCCCTTGGAAGCAACATCAACACTTTGATTGAGCGGGGCATCTATGGTGGCTTTCTCATCAGCCTTTGGAGGAGAATAAGGATTGTTCTCACCAAAGAAATCTGAGTCGGCAGGGATATTCATCCTCACCAAGTTTGTGTCTTAGACTTTTTTAAAGATGGACTTCCGAATGTAGGCCATTTAGCACTTGACATCCTTAAATGCCTCAGTATAACTCTTGTCATAACTTGATTCCTTAGCCAAAGAGAGGTCTTAAGCTTATTTTATTAAACGATCAGGTTCGGTCTTTAGCTAGTCCTTTTTTACCTTTAGCTGATCACGATCATTCTTCAGTGTGTGCATGGCATCATTGGTGGACTTTTTCTTATCCTCATAAGCCTTCTTGGCATAGGTAAGGTCTTTGTGGGACTTTTGCAAAGCCACACTTAGATCGTCATTAATTTTGAACTGATCTACTCGGCTGTTCGAAATGGAAAAAAAATCTTCCACAAACTGCAAATAAACAAACAAATAAGGGACATGTTAGTAACATAAAAGGTATCCAAATACTTTAGAGTAAAATAAAAAAAATAATTCTTGGCTTACTAGAGATAATGCCTGAGCGGCATGGGATGTAACTTGCTTATAAGATAGTCGTTTGATCTGATTACAATAAGTGGCGAGCACAACTCCCTTTAGAAAATCGTAGGCCAATGAGGGATTCTTGGCCATTGACATTACTTGTGAGGGCCTCACAGATGTCGGGGAATCACCCTTCTTGGTGGGTTGAGGAGGCATGGAGGCTTTGTCCTTATTGTACTTCTCTTGGACTGATAAGTCTGAGTCCGCCGTCGAAGGGCCTTCTTACTTAGTCATTTTTATAGACTTAGTCTTAGAGGAGTACACACCAACATCCTTATCATCAATCAATAAAATTCTCCTCTTAGGAGCCATTGGATCCTCTTTCTTGGCAGGAATGGACTCAACGTCTAATAATTCAAATGAAGAGGAGACATAATTTTCCTCACTTGGTGAAGGAAGTGGAAGATCAGGAATGGGGTCTACTGGACGAGATGTGAAGCTACCAGTAGAGTTCTTATATTTAAGTAGGAAAGAGGTAGAGCGAGGATGGTCACCGCTTGGAACTAAGGGTTCCCTTAATTTCTAAACCTTTATAAACTCTTCCATTTTGATATTGGCGAGAGATTGCTCTTTATTCTTTGATCGAGCTGCCCTAGAAAATGAAAAGAAGAAACATAATGAGTTACCACATAATTAAAAAAATCATGAAAAGCGTAAAAGCAAAGTATTAACCTATATCACTGGATCCCCTATTTTGGGAACAAAAATCCATGGTACTGTTCCCCCTTCGGGAGATGAGGGTATTGCCAATTGCGAGCAATAAAACCCTTATACCAGTATCCCTTATTGGAATCAGGAAGTTTACTACCAGCACCTTATCATCCTTCCTCACCTTGAGGTACAAAATACCATATGTCGTATATGACCAGGAATAACAATACTTAATTTTTGGGATCCCTAGGTTGGTCCCATATAGTTCATTAATCTTGAAAACCCCATTGACAGTCCGTCATATATTGGGAGCACATTGGGTGGGAACAACATCAAAAAATTCACAAAACTCTATAAAAAGATTTGGGGGAAACGTCATTCCCCTGAACCACCGATTGAGTGTGAATCCATTGGCCATCATAAACCATAATGCAGTTTCTGGGCATAGGGGGATTGTGACCCAAGAAGTGGTTGGATAAGTTTTTCTAAAATCCTCTAAGTTCTTCTCATGAACATTATAAACCATTTTCATAAAAGGAAATTACAAAAGAAGAGTATGTAGCGAGTACTAGAGAAAATAACTATAAAGATGGAAAAATAAGAGGAGACAAAGAAAACTTACAAAATGGAGTAACATAACAAAAACTTCGGAGAGTCTTTTTGAGTAAGAGCGGAAGGAAAAATGACGGTACAGAGTTTGAAACTAGTGAGGATCAAGTTCCAATATCTCAATCATAAGGAACAATACTCAATAGTGATTTTAACAGTTTGATTTTTTACATGGACCAACGTACCATTGCCGATTTTAAATGGTCACGAATGATTTCGAGCACACATTTAGGCTTTAGGTCTAATTTGGGCCCACAAAGGATATAAAACCCTTTAGCCCATCTTTTGCAAAGAATTTTTGGGTCAATTTTGGGGGAAAAATCACGAGGGCTCAATTTTCGGCAGCCTAGATAGGCCCAACATGCTACTCCTGTAAAATTCAATGTCACATGGATAAATACAAGAACGCATCGCGTGGATAATTGAAGACCTAAAATAGTTACCTACATTCTCGAAGGAGATTTACAAGAATCACCAACGAGCCAATGGGGAGCTATGAGAGTTACTTGTACAACTCAACTACTTTTTACTACTATAAATACAACCCTCACCTTGGGTCAAGGGGGCATGTAATTCCATGGACGTAGGTAGTTGTCTAACCACATAAATATTATGTGTTGTGACCATTTTCTTTACTCTTTCAATCTCCTTTCTCTATAAAAATATTTAATTGTAATTTCTTGTACTCACAATTACCTTTACCCTGTATAATCTAGTAAATAAAAAATCTAGTTTAAATTGCATATATTTTATCATTATGGACTAGAAATATGTTATTTAGGGGGTTTAATTAGTCATATAAAGTGTATATATTTATTCCATTTTCTTCACATTTTAGCATGTCCAAAATCATAAATCACTATACTTAAATTGTGTTTCCATCGTTTATCGCTTGTACAATATTTATTTGAGTATTTACAAATATTTGACGCTAAATATGAGGATCAAAAGCATTGTAAACAAGAATCATCCACATGCGCACCTTCAAGGACAAAGGGGAAGATCATAAAAATAAGTACCAAGCTCGAACGAACTCTTCATAAAGAATGTCTCTCATCAAGGAAGAATCATATTGGTTCGAGTGGCGTGTCATTCTCACATCAAACAAAAAAGACATGAAGATTCCCGCACATTTCAAAAGTCATAGTTAACATCAAATCAACCAGATTGATTAAGTCCCATTTCGAAACGATCCCACCCCAAGAGCTCAACCTCCCTAACCAATAAATACGCCCACTCTTAGTTGTTTCTCACCAATTCACTATTTCTCTCTCTCTCTCTCTCTCTCTCTCTCACACACACACACACACACACACACACACACACACACACACACACGCACAAATATTGTTTGAATGAAGTTTAATTTTTATTAATTATTTCGTTAATTAGTTTAATTATTTTAGTTGCCTTATTAATTAGTTTAATTGCTTTAGTAATTAGTTTATTTTATTTGATAATTAGTTTAACTTATGTCTAGCGTGATAAGAATTGGAAAAGCAATTATTGCATTTATAATTATGTTTTAGTAGTTAAATGGTTTATGAATCATCATCTCACCCATTTGAACATAGTGTTTTCGTTTAAGATTCTAAAAGTCTAAAAGTACATTCATAGGTCAACATAAATTGAATTTAATACTATGGAGGCTTCATACATAATGTCAAGCATTATATATTTTTAAACTCTTAGTATGAGATGCAGTATATTACACTCTCACTATTAAAGTTTTCATCTTTCGTAAAATTTTTTTATCCTATATGTTTGATAGTTTACCTAAATGAGAATGTAACCGTTGAAATAACTTTAACCTTTTCATATTTGAATCACATACTTCGTGGGTAAAAAGAGTGATACACAACCTCCACCTCAAATAAATTAAAAGTAAACCTGTTAGCTTTCACCTCATTATAAAATTGGAATTATAAGTTTAAAGTAGTAAACAAACCATATATAACGCAACTGATCATCTTTTATTATTATTTTTTTTTTGTAAAAGTGAATATGAGATTAAAGTAATGTTAATCTTTATTGAAATAATCAAATCCCCGTGGACCCAAAGCCATATTTACCACCAAGCTCATATAGTGTAATTTTTTGTATTCCTACATTAATCCATCTATACGACAGTGTTTTTACATGACACTTGATTTCGCAAGAATTAATTATCATTAACATTTCATTATTAATATCCATTAACATGTCATTATTAATTATTTTGGTTACAACATAAGGTATTGCCTCCAATTCTATTGAGACCACCTGAAAGGCCAAGAATTAATAGGATTTGATATGGGGATGAGCAAATGAATAGGGATAGGAGTTTAAAGAAGTGTGAAAACGTGGCCAATTGGGTGATGATATCAAGAACTGTCAGGGTTTGCTGCACATGGTTAGAATATAACAAAAGGTATGTAAAATGATTTCCAACTTCCTTTGATTTGTATTCCATAATGTGACAATCTATTTTTAGTTGTTGTGAATGAAGTTCATGGGTAACCTATAAATCAGGTTAAGTGAGCGGGGCTTGGGGTTGTTTAGGTTCGGCTTGAATTGAAGTCTATCTTCCAAAGCGTGAGCTTACTCCATAATAAAAATAAGATCCCAGTCTCAAGCCCGACTCACATTTTATTTGGGATTCGAATCCAAAAATCACGACATCCTGAACTCAATTTTAACGAGATTGTTTTATTCATTGTTTAATTTAAGACCTAAATAATCAAATAAATAAAATTAAAATTAAGAAAAATAATAAATAAAAATATCTAATAACTTTACATAAACATGATAAATTTAAAAGTTTTTGTCTAAAATAATAAACCACAAGATTTATTGACAAAGTGTTTTTAAACATATTGTTTAGATTCATAAACATTACATGTTGGATTCATTTGTATAATTTATATAAATATAAATAATAATTTTCGGGTTCGGGCTCAATTTGGACTTAGCCGCATGTGGCTCAAATTCGGCCATAATTATAGTTTGTGCTTGGAATTTTGGCTCAAACTCAGTCCGACTCAAACTCACTTAAAGCTCGGCTAGAATTATAGGTTTTTAGTTTTTTTGTCTTTCATAAGGGTATAATATCGAAGAAAAACAAGAGTAAAAAATAATTAAATGACGGAATCTATCTAAATATGGGGAGCAATATTGTTATTTTTATCTTTTGTTTTGTTAATCTACAAATTAGCATAAACTAACATATGTCAAAATCCAAATTATCAACCCCACTCCAAACAAACCAGAAAAAAAAGATAACTAGAGGACCCATAGGTAAAATTATGTACTTAATATGAATGCATCCATCCTAGTAACTGGACTTCGTGTTCTAATCTCAAGGGTTGACCACTCGTAACTAAGGAACTTGCATCTCAAGGTTATGAGTTCAATCCATTGTCAATAAAAATTTGGAATGACAGATTCTATTTCGCAAACCTTGTTTGACACGGAGGGAATCGCGCGACAAAAAAAACCATGCTAAAGAGATCCATATTTTAAATTCAATATTAAAATACGATGATATGTCATCATCAAATTGAATGATGTATGTGAATTATATGAATTCCACTAAAAACTTCATTCAATATGATGATGACTTCCACCTAATTAGATTATCAAATTTGGTCAAAAAACCTATGTCTCCCCATATATATATTAAGAAAAAAAAAAGAAAAGAAAAACTGTATTTTGAATTTACAAGTTAATTGATATTTGACTGCTACTGCTAGTTGTTATTAAAAAACAGTTGAAATGCGTGATGATGGAGCTTCGCGGAAACTGCCCAACGTCTCGTTTACCTTCTTGTTTTCTCCGACATCTATATCTCTAGCTTGGAAGCGTAAAATGGGCAAAATATCATTTGTTTCTGTAGATATTTTGTTGTTGATAGTGGATTTTCCAATCCAACAATCTCATTGCTGTTTTTGAGACCGTATCTGCAATTAATCAACAGTTGTTCTGTGTTCTGGTCTTCCTGAAAAGGGTTTCAATGAGGTAATTTTGTTTTGTTTTGTTTGTTTATCTAGTGTTTCATTCTGATTCAATTACTATTGACTGTTTCCTTTAAGGGATGATAAAATTCCATCTTTTTTTCAGGGTTCAGTTAGTTACGGATTCAAATCTCAGTTATTTTTAGCTGGACACGTTTGCTGCGGTTTTGATAAATGATATTGGTTTCATTTATGCTGTGACATCTATAATTAGTTCGTTATTGTTGTGATGACAGAGTGGTTTGATGTTGAAGTCTATAGATAATTGAAAACTTATAGCTTAAATTAGATTTGGAATTAGGGTTTAGTGTATTTGATCTTCTTGTTCTTACGCCCTTGATTGGATTTCAATAAAGATTTGAAAAATAATATGGAGCTGCATAGGGAAAATATTGATAGAGGAGTAGAGGGAGATGCAGAGGAAATGGACAGAGAGCCATCCTCCTGGGCTCCGGCCCATGAGACCATTTATCAGGCCCATTATCCCGGTGCAGTTAGATTAAAAGCCTATATATTTGATGGATTAGGTGATTATTATAACAAGGAATGGGATCTTGTAGAAGGTAGTGGGAAAGAGTTTTGTTGGTACCATGTTGAACTTCCAAAAGGGAACCAAAAGCTTTCACACTCTGCACAATACCTCATTGATGTTCTTTGCCCTCCGTTGAAACTACAGGACATTCTTTCTTTAGTTAGCAACGGCCCGTTTTGTGGGCATGTAGATGGTGCTCTTGTGTTCAGGGTTAATTCACCGGGCCCCACCTCTAGCAAGTTTACATTCAGAATCGCAGCCAGGGTTACTGAGCATTCGGTGATTACTGTATCGTTGGGCCGAGTTCCCAGATTGGGCTTCTCGCCATTGGGTCAGTCTCTTCTTTCGGAGATTCCTAGTGTGGAGAGTCCAAATTATGTTGGAGGTGAGAGGAAGGAGCGGGGTGGGATCGTGATAAGGGAGCATGTTCTTGATTTTTTGTTGCTGATGAATCACTCAGAGGAAGCTGATAATCCTGTGCCAAAATCTGTCTCCAATCTTGTTGTTCATATAATTGACACACATGTGGATCACCTCCAAGATGTTGTGACCAAACTTGAGATTGAGCTGGATTCTGTGGAGTTCGAATTGGATAGAGGTAAAGTTAATATTCTATGTCAAAACTTATAATTTTTTGTTTCGTTTTGAACAATCAAATGCATAGTTTTTATAGGTTTTTAGGCGTTAGTCCCACATTGAAAGTTTGTATTGTCACACTTCCCATGTATTTTTATCATCATAATTCGTCCCATAAACTCTCATAACCGCCTCCAACCGCCCTTCTTTATTTCCTTAAAAATTGACACATGTCCATGAACTTTTAACCGCCACTCAAGGGGACAAACAACTAAAATAAAAATACATGGGATGGCATGCAACTAACTCATTCCACATGGGACTAAATACTTAATATCCCTAGTTTTTATCTTTCTGTATTATTATATCATTGTTTCTGTATATTTATAGGTTGGTGATATAGGAATATACATGTGTTCTTTTTGCTATGACGACCTTCTTGATACATGAACTTGAGGTGACAGTTACTCTAGCTCGTAATTCATGTTAATTTGCCCATTTTATGCACGGCATCTACCTTGTTTCTTTTGAAGTTGGTCTAATATGTTTAAGCAGTAATGATACAAATTGTTGTAATTATTCGGCAGTTCCTTCACTACATCGACCTGAAAAATAAAGCTGTATTTCTATCTTGACTTTGTTTTCAGTCCCTTATATTAATTCGGCCAAGGAACTCCTTCAACTTGGTCCCTTGTAATAATCCAGGGCAGTGGTTTAGTTATTTTTGTTGAGGTGGTATTAGATAGAGAGAGTGTGGCTATCTTATGAAATTTAGCCTGTACTTTATAATCGATTTCATACAATCATCAGCACCCTGGAGGGTTCTTGAACAAGCTTCAAAATATCCTACTTGGAAGACCGTGAATGGCCACATAGGATTCATAGAGTAAAAAAGGGTCTGCAATGCAACCCTCTACGATAAATATCAAAATGATTTGACAATAATGATTTTCCCCTCTAGATGTCGAGGATCTCTTCCACATTTTGAAGGAAGGCCACATAGAATCCATGGGTATTGAATCCAAAATCCATTCTCCAGTGCAACTATGAATGTGTTTATTTCATTCCACACTATACATGTTAAACTTTAGAAATTTGCATCAGAGAAATATTTTTTATAAACAAATTGTAAAATAATTTTTGTTCTCATAATATTTATAATATCTTATTACACACCTCCACATAAACATGCATTTGAGATGCTCTTATCTCCGTGGTTGTGGGGCTTCTTTGGGTCTATCTATACTTGGGCCATTCTTCCTACTGCAAGCTTCATCGATGTAAAAGATCATGTTTTGAGACCCACATAATAAGGTCCCTTAGGTTTGTTGTGGGGAGCGTCGTGGTATATGGTCCTTGAAACTTGTTTTTATCACTCCCTTGTCATGGGGTAATATATGTTGCAATAGTTTCATTGTGCCTGCATGGTTCAAAGTCTCGGTATCGGTCCCGGTTTGGACACCCGATTTTCAACTCGATCACGGTATCAGGCAATATGCAAAGATAAGCTATATAGAGAGCGCAAAAAATTTCGAAAAAATATAGAAAATTTAAAATAAAATAAGATTAACAATGTGGACCAATCAGATACGTTCAAAACCATCCTTTAATAGCATTGCATTGAACAATTGGTTATATTGGAACGCGAGGGACTTGTGAGAATAAATCAATTAATATTGAAAAACAATATAAGGACACATAGAACTCAATAAAAATTTACATTGAAGATAAATAGACTAATTTTATAAGTTCAAACCCATCATTTAATATGTATAGCATTATCAAATTGATTATATTGACGCTCGTTGGATTTATCGGCTTTAATATTCTATATTATATAAGTTATCACAAAATTCTAATGATACATAAAACTTCTTAAGGAAGTTACAAGAAATGTCGAAATAGTTAAGTGAGTTGTGACCATTTTTAATTGTAAGTCAAGTGTAAACGTTTTTTATTTGTACTAAAGAAAAAATAAAAAACAAGTGAGTAGCAACCATTTTTAATTTGTAAAAAATGGAGCTTTTAAACCCAAACATTTTTTATTTTGTACATAAAAATTTTTTTTAAACATAAATGATTTGTAGACATCTTTTATTTTGTACAAAAAAAATTAGTTTATTAACAAAAATTCCCTTTACACATTTTTTTGATACAAAAAAAAACTTTAAGACATAACGAAGAGTAAATATTTTTATTTTGTACAGAAAATAAATTGTTAAACAAAATTTGGATTTCTACCTTTTTTTAGAAATAAAGAATGGTAAACAGAATTCTAAGAACTAATTTATTAAAAAAGTATAAAAAGTTTACTATTTTTTGATACAAAAACATTTTGATATTTTTTTTTGAAAAAAACATAATTTAACTTTAATTATTTTCTCAATTTTTTCTTTATTTTTTAAAATACACTACTTTAAAAAATAAAATTGTGGACAAAAAAGTATCTTTTTTCTAATTATTTTTACAAAATTGAGTTCACTTTTTAAAGTAATTTAACTTTGCTTGTTTGTAAAAAGCAGTTTTTTTCTTCGAATACGACTACTTTTAAGAAAATATATGTACCAAAAAAGGACGTTTTTCTAATTATTTGTAAAAAATTGAGTTCACTTTTTTTTAATAATGTAACTTTAATTATTTGTACAAGTCTTTTTTTCTACAAAACAACTTACTATTTCAGAAGAAGAAAAAAGTGTACAAAACTGTTTGAAATAGATATGTGTGAAGACCGAAGATTATTATTTGAAAAAAGTACTGATTTTTTTTTGCAATTGTAATTGGAATTCGAAGGCCAATTTCAATTCCGTGGAATTAAAATTGGCCTTCTAATTCCATTTCCATGGCTTGGAATTGGGACCCTAAACATCTTTGTATAAGAAACTAAAAGTAAATAATGAACAAAAACATAAAATTTCTTATGAAACGTAAGGGAAAATGGGTTTAAAAAGAAAAAATTAAAAAGTTAATCTATCAAAGCCCTTTGGAAATAATTAACACCGATTCTTCCCCTTCTTCATTAAACAAAACCCTAAAAAAGCTCTTTGCCCCCCAAAAAACCTACAAAAGCGTAGCATCCTCACTTTTCTCAAATCAAACCTAATGTTGAGATTGAAATGTGCTGCAGTGTTTTTAGAGGTCACCTGAGGTAAGATTCTTGCATTAGTTCTTTTTCTTGGTTGTTCAATCTCGACTGATATATGAAGATCTCCCCGAGATCTCGCCGAAATGAAGTGAGTCGGCCGAGTTCTCGCCCTTACTACCCGATTCGATCCGAAAAAGAAAAAAAATCATTGTGTCACAGTATCGTATCACTGGCCTACGAGACCGAGTCAAGTCGGCCGATACCGAGTTGACTCGTCCGAGACTTTGAACCATCTGCCTGAGACTTGTTTTAGCACGCCTCTTATCATGGATTAGCATATGTTGAAAAAGTGTCTATGTTAATAATGACCGTCCTACATTGCCTTAAGGGTTTACTTCTCAGCAGAGGTAAGCATTAAGTTGCTCAAGCTCAGCTTGAAAAGTTTTAAAAATTTAAAGCGAAAACAAAAGGTTTGAGCTCACCTCATTATCTCATGAGCAGATTTTGAACGAGCCCAGTCACGAGTCCAGTCCGAGTAGCTTGATTTTTTCACAGGGTCTTGTATGACACGTGAATTTGAATTTGACGCAGGATTATGACCATGTGACATGCCCTAGTGTAGCGACGTTTCTTATGTTGCCATTATCCAGCTAGGAAATTTGTGTTGAATATGGCATAGATACTGTATTAATAGACTGTTACTATGCTATATGCAGCCTTAGTAGTGGGCATGAATCTTAACAACTTTAAGGTCAAAAATTCAAATTCTCTTAGGGCCATCTCTTATAGCGTGTCCTGTTGCGTCCAAATTAGAGGGTCTAAATGTTCACTGAGGATTAGTTAGGTGCTCTAAAAGGCCTGAATACCGAAAGCGTGAGATTGATCTAACATTTTGTTATGAGCTGGCTGGACAAAGATGGATTGAAGGTATGATAGATTTGAGGACTTCGATCGACCATGGGGCGTATTCTAGCCTTACCGAATTAAGCCTTTTGAGCATTAAGGGGAGTGGAACCGATGGAATTTTTTGAATGCTAATGAAGCTTGCCATTCTATTTCTTTGGCTGAATCCGACTCTCACTTTTGGAAGGTTCGGGATTGTCAGGGAGCCCCTATCCTATAGACGTAAGGACTCAACTTCACTGACCCAGCATCGAAGTTATCAAATATTATATAATAGACTAAGGCTTAAAGCTACAAATATAGACATTTGATTCATTCATTTTCCATGATAATTCTTTACTATGACAGCCTTTACGGGGACGCAACCAACATTCATATTTTAGAGGTGCCAATTCAAGATATAAATTTTTAATAGCATATTTTATTATTACTTGATGATGGAAGTGTACCTTTTCTAGGAAACAAATTATGAGTGAAACAAGGGTAACCGATGTTTCTACATATTTTGACAGGCTGACACTACTCAACTTGTTGTGCCCTGATACCTATTTGTTAGGCAAAGAGCTACCAACCATGACCCTGAAATAATCAAGATATAATGGTAATAATAAACAAACACAGTGAAGATGAAAACAAGGGAGAAAAATATCAAGCACACCAAAGAATTACATGGAAAAACTCCGAAATGTTCCTCATTTAACCTAGTTGCGCACACAGTCGCTGCCACCTTTGCAACCTGTTCCCTGCAGAGAAGCCAACCTTCGTTGCCTGCCAAAACAGATTCACTGCAGCGAAAAAGATCTTCACTACCCACAAACTCCAAAATCCTGGAATAATAAAATCTCTACCTCAATATCTTGACCAGCCAACCACATCCAAACTGGCCCTGGGCCTGCATTTCGGGCAACAACAGTTATGTTGCAGCAGAAATTTGTCAAAATACATTGTAAAAGGGCCTTTTGCTGCGTACTCTCTAACCTACCCTTCTAAGATGTATAGAAAGATAGCCAGGTACAACTTAAACTGGTGTAAGAATAAGAATTGTACTGGTATTTTTTTCTTTCCATATCCATAATTTAAGAATATAATCCTTTAGATTAAATAATTATTTTACATTGATTGTGCAAAAATTAAATTTATCAGAGATTAAAAGGTGCCTTGTTGTGATTATGCTTTAAAATTAAGTAGTTAATCAAATTTAAGCATATTGATGGAACCTTTACCTTTATCAAATGTCCGATTAACTTGATATTTTGCGTGCATATAATGGATAGTGAATATGTCTAATCCAATAGTTGGATTATTGATTTATGTAAGATAAAAAGTTATTTAGTGGAACCCCTGTTGATAATATCATGTTTTGATTTAGGTTAAGACACTCTGCTTGAACGATATCAAAGAAAGAAAGAAAGAATGATGTTCAGTAAAAGAAACAATATTTCTTCCTCCCTGATCACACAATTTAATCAAATTTCTCTCAAATTAACAAACCATACCCTAATTAGGTGCTCAATTGCCCAATGAATCAGCACAAATCAAAGGAATATAACAAATTCATGGTTTCTATACAAATCCTAAAGCTAGTTGCATATAGTTTACACTGCAGCAAAAGGTGTGAGAAATGCAAAGATATCGTAATAAAATTAAATGTCCCAAACAAATAGTAACAATAAATATATGCAATGTATTTGGGGCATCATTATTGGAATAAAAAATAAATATTTCAACATGGAGAGAGCCCTAACTGGTTGGAATTGGTCTCAGTTGAGTTAATTGATAGTTGCCACAACCACATGGATGCCAATCTCAACATCTCGTATGGTGAAAAGGCTTCAGGGCTGTTCATCTTCATCAACCTTGGCTGATGCTTGATCAACAAACCTGAGGATTATACAATGTTCATTTGAGAGGTTGTTTCAGTCATACAATTCAGAGACATTCTAGGAAAAAATGGGAGTGAAGACTACATATACATTGATTATATACAAAAAGTTTAGTTTGGTAATTTACATATATATGTATCGATTTTATTTTATATTGTATCCTAATTATTTTTGTAATTTGAATATCAGAAAACTAAAACTTAATGTGAAAGTGAAATAATTGAAAAATACTATATAAATTTGTTTCAAAATTGATAAAATTGAGTTTTTAATACCATAATTGAAACATAATTTATTTTAAAGTGATCTAATCACTAAACCAATGTAAAATATTAAAAAAGTCGTACCTAGTGCACAAGGCTCCCGCTGGAGAGGCGGATGTTGGCTGGCCTTACGAGGCTGCTCCCATTTCTCGAACCCGAGACTAATGTAGCTTGGGCGAGGACACTTGCCATCGCACTAACTTAAACTAATGTAAAATATTATGTTATAATATTATTATATTATAATAACAAAATAGCTCACTATCGCATAGGGTCTCAACTTCTTTTGGGTTGGCCCTGACTTAATATCTTACCCAACACTGCGCTTTTGATGGCTTATTTTACAAGTCGTAGTTCACTTTGTTTGCATTGTTTGTTCTTGGGTTGTTACCCGTTAAATCATATGATATTTTCCATTTGATTGCAGGTGGCTTTTCTTTGAAGAAGGAAATGCTAGATGATAGAAGATTTCCAAAAATGCATCTTGACTTGCAGCGTCTTCTGCAGGTAATTTCTCAGACCCTCCATTTCATCTATATGGCCTAATGGTATGTAACGGAAAAGAAAAAGTTTTACAAATCATTTGAATTTTAAGTTATCCTTAGAGTGGATTAGTCATATTTCGAAGAATAGTATTGAACATGGATCTGTTAGTTTAAACTCACTCCAAAGTTAAGAGTCCCCATTTCGAAATCAATCATTTTAAGGAAACAATCTAGTTTCTAAATTTATCCTCTTAAGAATTATGATTACCTTTGGAATGCAACACATGAACTTAGATTCGGGACAGACCAAAAATGAGTCTTCGTTTGGGATGGGAGGGAGTATATATAGATATTGAAATTTGATCGGTTAGAAGTAACTTTGACCCCACCCCAAAACAATAATACATGCAAGCATGGGGCTTGAAGATGGACAAAGCATAAGTAATGTCTTCAGACCAGATGAACACTTGTGGTTTTGCCATTGGCGATAAAAAATGTGGGGCAACAGAACTTTGATCATTCATTTCTCTTTCTTTTCATTGTGATATCTTATTGGTTGATGTGGTGTTCATGTTTCCAATTTGTAATATTAAAAAATGTGATATGGTTGTCCACACTGGTTGCTCCAGTGGTAAGGACGACCTCTGTACTGTGGTTAGGCTCACGGTGCAGGGTTCGATTCCCCTTGGACACCTGATTTGATGCGGAGTTTGTGTGAGGGTGGCTCTTGCACAGTGTCCCTCTTGTTTAGCTTGCACAGGAGAGTCCAAAGTGCTCGTTCCTGTGGAAGTTCAGGGTTATCAAAAAAAAAAGGAAAAGTGATATGGTTGAGCATACCTACCCCATTTAATCTCACATGTTGTATATCGGTCTCTTCAAATTGATCCACCTTTGATAAAATAAAAAGATGTAATGTAAACATTGTCGTGGTTTTATATATGTTTACTGAAATGCAGGTGATTGCACATGGGGAGCAAGTATTTCCACGTGTCAAGGAAAAGTGTTCTTCAAAAGATTGGTTTGCCAGTGAAGACATTAACTCCCTTGAAGAACTAACTGGACGGCTTCGGAGATTGAAGGAGAATGTCGGGTTTATAGCCAATCGTGTTACAGCAGTCCAGGCTGGTCTTGATAGTTGGCAAGCAGAGCAAATAAATAGAAAACTATACTATCTCTCTTTCCTTTCGATCATATTCCTCCCTTTATCCATAATCACCGGAGGTAAAATCTTTACACAAACCCAATTCCACAACTGCTCAGCAGCTTATGT
Organism: Sambucus nigra; assembly: GCA_949130495.1. NCBI lineage: Eukaryota > Viridiplantae > Streptophyta > Magnoliopsida > Dipsacales > Adoxaceae > Sambucus > Sambucus nigra. Next base: position 558,113,036 of record OX422210.1, on the reverse strand, counting down.
GTGACTTGTTATCTCTAGGCTAAATTGCAAAAAAATCCCTGAAATATCACACCCATTTCAACTACTTCCCAGAACTGTTAAGTATGTAAGAGAACTACTTGAACTATTTTATTGCTTGCAATTTCTCCGCTCGTCACCAAAAATATTTTAGCGTTTTTTTTTTTTGCAAATCTTTCGTTGGTTATTGGGTGATTTACAATACTAAGGGGTATTTGTAATCAGCGCAATGGGTTTCTTATGTTTTACTCGTATGTATTATATAGTGAAAAGCAACTCACAACAAGCGTTTTGTTGCATTATGATAACAGTGTTTGGGATGAATGTGGGAGGTGTTCCATGGACGAAGCTAGGAGACCCGAATCGAAAGTATGGGTTTCGCAATGTCATGCTGCTCTGCGTGGCAATGCTAGTGCTCGTGTTTCTGTGCTTCCTTTTTCCAGCTCTTTATAAACGTATTACTGCTTGGAGGAGAAGGAGAGCTATGAGAAGAAGCTGGTCTCTCAACCGCAGGTCCTTTCTCAATAGAACTGTGGGAGGTAAAGATAGAGAAGGCTACCTAAGGCTTTGATGGGTTAACAAAATGGCTATACTGGCTTCACGGTATATGTCCTTGTTTCACCTCATTGTCTTCTGGTTGTTTAATATATTATTATTATTTATTTTCAGGGTCTGTATCATTTATTCATTTGCATTTTTTTTTATTTTTTTGGCAAAGCCGTTCCTTTGAGCAAGTTGGCTCAATATACATTTTGTGTTGGGACTGAATTGTGGATATTTTGATTAATTATTCTTTCAAAATGGAAGTCTTTATTTTTTAATCTCGATAGTTTGAGGAAGAGGTGGAGCTTTTTGACGGATGATGCGCAGAGACTGGTGACCAAGATGTCAAGAATTTGATCATCTCTACTATGGAAGTTTATATAAATGATATGCTTATCAAAAGCAGGTATTCCACAATCATCTAAAAGACCTCGCAACGACCTTCAACATCCTTAGGGAATACAAGATGAAGTTCAACACCTCCAAATGTGTGTTCGGTGTAAACTCCAGCAAGTTTTTGGGATACTTGGTTACTCAGAGAGGCATTGAAGCAATTCAATAAGGAAAAAGTTATATAAAACTTAAGGACACAAAAATAGTACATAGAATACACAACATAACACTAAAAAAACAAGGACAACCAGGTGATATTAGAAACAAAATGCTAAGAACACAACATATACATAGTGCATGGTATAATCTTAAGAATAAAACTTAAGAACACAATATTACATTTAATTCATGATATATTACATCAAATACATATATATGAGCATGTATCCATAGTTGTTAGTGTTGTTTGGCAGAATTTGATTGAGAATATGAAATGCTTGTTAGAACTTCCACGATTAGGGTTTTGATTGCTTTAATTTCTGTGAAGTGTGATTGTTTTGGAATTCAGAGGTATTTAGGGGTGTTCAGAAAACCGATTGGACCGGTGGACCGGACCGGACCAAACCGAACCGACCTATTTTTATCGGTTTTTTTTTTAATCGGTTCGGTCCAGTTTTTTTTTTACAAACCGGTCTATCCGGTCCGGTCCTCGGTTTGCCTTATTAAATAGCCACTCTGGACCGACCCGGACCGGTTATATATATATATATATATATATATATATATATATATATATATATAATTATATTTTTATATAAAAAAATACTCAAAGAAGGGGGTACGCTCGTCAGTTTGAAAAGAAGAAGAAACAAGTTAACAAATAAAAACCCTAATCTAATCTGAGAAAAAAAGCAACACACGCACAACACCTTCTCTCACACTAAACTCATTCTTGCGCCGCTCCTCTCTCTCTCACCATAACTTCTTCGTCTCTTCTCTCACCCTGCCTCACTACCACTGCCAGCCACACATCCTCCTCTTCTCTTCTTCTCAGTGCCGCTACCCATCCTCCTTTTATTTTTCTCACGCTGCTACAAACATTTGCGCCGTTCAGTTTTTTTTTCCTCCAAAAACTATGTAAGTTTTTTGAGTTTTGGTTTTGTATGTTCAATATTTTGTATTGTATGAAATTTGTTGAATATTTGGTATGAAAACATGGTCATATCAGTTTATATTGGCTATATCTGTATGAGAAGCTATATATTTATGAAAACATGGCCATGTCAGTTTTTTTCTTCCCCTATTCTGTATGAAATTTGTTTTTTTCTATATTTTGTATGTTGAATATTCTGTACATTTTCTGTATGCATAATTTTAAAATTGCTTGAATATGCTGTACATATTCTGTATGGCCATATCAGTTTATATTGCCCGTATTCTGTATGGGCAAACTTTGGACCCCTATTATGCCAAAACTTAGAAAAGTTTGGACATATTTTAAAGGAAAAGTTCATTTTCTAAAATAATTAATTTAATAAGATTAGGACCGACAAGTTAGACCGGACCGACCCTATAAAAAATCGGACCGATTAGGGTCGGGTGACCGATACAATCGGTCCGGTCTTGGTCCGTTATTTTTTAGGACCGGTTTAATCGGTCCGGTCCTTAAAAATCGTAAAAACCGGACTGGACCGGACCGCAAACACCCCTAGAGGTATTTATATGTTGTTGTTGGCCATATATGTTGATTTTGGGTGTCGAGGTACAATTACTCTATAAAAAATGATGTGAATTTGTAAGTTTATGGGCCATTTTTAGTATTTTTAGGACTTTGCGGCATTTTTGTCATTTTTTTTTCTATATCTGGTTTTAATTTCTTTTAATAGTTGCTTGTGCTTGGTATTTAGGGAAGGAAGTAGCAAAGGCTAATAAGAGTATATTTATAATTAGAGCATTGCTTGGAGCTTATGCTACTTCCCACCTATAAATACCTCATTTATAGCGTCATTTGGTGCATTTTATATTTTGGAGAGTTATTGATTAAGGGTTGAGGCGTGTGTGATATCTTCTTTCGTATTACTCATTTGACGTCATTTACGTCAGTTAGCATCAAAGCATCGTTGGTGCTACCCGTTGTTCTAAAAAAACACGAAAATCGTAAACAACGACAAATGGGTTTTAAGAGGAGACATGCTCCCGTTGAAACTCGTTATGATCGATTTGTGGGAGTCTTGGACCATCTCTTGACGCGACTTGAGGATCTTGAGGCTCGTCTCCCTTCCACCACCACTTTACACCCTAACCCTAACTCTACCTCAAGAAACCTTAACCCTAGCCCCCAAAACTCCTCTACCTACGCTTTCGCAACCATTTCTAACCTTCTACCTCCACCCCCCCCCCTCCCCCCCCAAAAAAAAAAAAAAAAAAATTGTCCCCACAAACCCTAACCCCACATCTCTTAACTCAGAAGAGTCCGGAGGTTCTAAGAGCAGCGGATACCCGTGGGAATCCCTTTAAAACCACCAATCCGCGCCGATCAGCCTCTTGGACCACCATACAATGGTCGGCCTTCACCCCGACATGCACAGACCCACTGGAATCTTCTTCGAACAACTCCTCCCAAGCCGAAATCTACAGGGACTGGTTGGAATCCCCTTAGGTTGAGGCGGATCCACCTAACGACCCTCACCACCGCTTGGATCCGGTCAGAATCTCCAATTCACGGACGAAAACCCCTTGGTTCCCTCCAGATCCACCTCCGACCCTTAGATCTACACTCCATCCACCCCACCCCGTATTGATCAGAACTTCGCTGGATACACTCGAAACCCATCCAATGGGTTTCGACCCATTTTGGTCCAAACCCTTCCTATTATAGTCGATATATCTTCTGTCCTAGGTGGAATCCTCCAACAAATTCAAGAACTAGGGTTTGACACCAAAAAAATGGTTTTTGACTGGGGGGGGGGGGGGGGGAGGAGATATTTTTGATGATTCACATGAGAGGCAAGAAGAAGATGAAGATGAAGATTGACGCAAGAATTGAAGGATCTTCCTCAAATTTTCAGAAATTACTTTTGGCCCCATAATTTTGCCTCTCTTCCGCACATGTTTTTCACGTGATTCTCCAATTTTGAAGATTTTGTGCATCCTCAACTTTCAAAGCTCGAGGACGAGCTTTTTCGAAGAGGAAGAGAATGACGTGAATTGGAAGTTTAAGGGTCATTTTCAGTACTTTTAGGACTTTGTGACATTTTTGTTATTTTCTTTATTTGGTTGTATTTGTTTAGTAGTTGTTTTCTTAGTATTTAGGGAATGAAGTAGCAAAGACTAATAGGGGTCTATTTGTAATTATAGCATTGCCTGGAGCCTAAGCTACTTTCCACCTATAAAGTCTCATTTGTAGCTTCATTTGGGGCATTCTATATTTTGAAGAGTTATTGATTGAGGGTTGAGGCCTGTGTGATATCTTCCTCTTATTACTCATTTGCCGTCATTTATGTCAAAAAATAGCACGCAATAAAAATTATTGTTTATTGAAGAAGCTATAGGAAAGCTTCTATAATTATTAGCCTTGATAAGGAAAACAAATTAATCAAGCGAATATTAATTAATTGATAAATTATTAATTTGCTAAGGGATTAATTAGTCAAGTGTAATACCCCGTATTTTTATGCTATATTAATTTGGGGATTTATTAAATTTAATGTGACGGTTTATTTAATAAAAATCCAAAAATTAATTATGTAATAATTATTAACGTGACGAGAGTTAGTAATTATGGGAAACTTGTTGAATATTACTAATGAGCATAGTAATATATTATATTGGTTATATTGGATGTCATAAGTGAATTAAATGACTATTTCGAAAATTTAAGTCGGGACGTGCCCGTGTCACGTCGGGACTAATTTTGTTAAATAAAAATTAAATATTTTATAAGTTGTTCGTATGGTCGTTTTGAGTGCGCCAACGCGTCCGGAAGGGTCGAGATAGTCAGAAAAGTATACCCGGGGGTTTAGTTTGGGTCTCGGGGCGTTTTTAGGCCTAATTGGTTCCCTGGGAGGGCATTTTAGTCATTTTACATAAGTGGGTAATTAAACCCACGAATTTCAGCCAACCTATATCAGCCATTAAGTCAGCCTCTTAGGGTTAGAACATTCACAAATCAAGTGACGGCCATTGGAGAAGAGAGGAGAGAACTCCAAGGCAATCCAAGGCCAAAAAGCCACCGGTTTGCACCGCCACCAACACCACCGCGTAGATCACGAGTCAAGGAACACAGCCATACCAAAATCAGCCGTGAATCTGCATACCAAAATCCCAGGCAAGTGTTTAAACTTGCTATTTTCATTGATGCAATCTTCATGTTAGTTTAGGAATGAATTCTGATAAAAACTATGGAAGAAAACCCCATTTTTGATAGGAGAACCCATGTAGTATTGATGTATATGTTAATTCTGGAAACCCTTGCCATGTAGAGGTAATAATCCACGAAATTTGGTGATCATAATAAAGAAATATTGGAGAAAGATTCATTAGAAATCTGTTTAAGAAAATTCTAGGGTTCTTGATGATTGGACATAATTTTAGGTTGAAAATCCATGTTTAATGATAGTTATACACATGCTTTACGTTATAAACATCTGGTATAATGTTATGATGATGATAGTAGGATTTTTGGGACGATTAGAATGGAAAAACATAGTTTTGGATGAAGAAGTTTGATGAATCCCGTAACTGCATTCTGCAGAATTTTGCCCAGACCTGCTTGATCGATCGATCGAGCCTAGAGCATCGATCGATCGACCCCTCCTGGCAGACTCCTATTTCCCTTGTTTAATTAGTTAAATTAAGTTTATCGTGAAATAATTTTTGGGCATTCTAAATAAAATGATTTGGGAGACATTGAGGACCAGTAGGGTATATGAAATAATGTTGGAACCTTTAATATTCAACGAGAATGATATTTATGGGATATTTACTTTAGGTTGTTAGATTTATGAATTTAAAGGGTGAGGTGTGCAAGAGAGTTACGTTGGAATCTAATAAAGTCACTTACTGAATTTCAGATGTGTGGGGATATAATCCACGAGTGTTAGGTAATAAGTGAGAAACCCCTTAGAGTTAACGTTAGGAATAAAACCTTATACGTAATTCTATAACTGTGAAATTAAGGATAAATGGTATAATTACAGGTGATGAGAAGAACCTATATTAATATGATAAAGTGGTATATTTATATGATTGTGTGTACATATATTATATGCATGTGAAAAACATACCGCGCTACTTGATATCCTTGAGGTTACCGCGCTGGGACAGTCTTATCTCGATGGGACCTTTATGGGGGATATTGACTTGTACCCTAGAAGATAGATATCCTTGGTACAGGCTATCGAATCGATAGTTCAAACGGTCCTAAGAGACGCGAGTATGTGCCATCCTCTTAGAGACTTGGAATCTATGCTTCGCCTCGATATTGTTTGTGTATGTGTTAATACAATTCGAGAGTGATTCCGAATTTGTATTCCCCTTGATTTGAGTGGTATGGGGTTTGGATAGCGGAAGTATGCACGCACCATAGTTTTATTCGGGGTGCTGTTATATATATATTATTATACGAGTAGTTAATATATATATGAGATTATGAAATTTGAGACTGACTACTGTGATTTGATAAGTAGGACATGGTTGTTGATTCATATTATAAATACTTGTTTTGAGAAAGTATAAAATGTCACGGGTACTTTATAAATTTTTACGAAGTTAAAAATAGAGAACTTTGGCTACAAATGGGAACATCTTTTTAAAATTGAAATCGTGTATTGTAAATCTTTCGAGTAATCTAAGTTAAGTTAAAACTTTTAGAAAGACTAGTATGATAAATGTTAAAACAAACCGTTGGGAAGGTTAGTGCGATAGGTGTGCACATTAGAAGAGAGGTGAGTATTTTCTCAAGAGAGGGACGTACTAATGTGTTGTTGCATTGGCCTGTATCAATTTAAATACTTGCTAAACGTATTTTAAATCAAACACACTTTCGGTCTCTGACCCGTTTCTTTTTCTCTCTCTCTCTTATATATATATGTATATTTTCAGGTGCCCAGCCACAGGGGCGTCTTGCTTAGGATCCCTTGAGAAGAACGAGCTGCAGCTTAGGTGGGAGTTGCAGGTCACTTGAGTAGACGGCTTCCGTTATTGACTCCACTCCTAGTACTCTCATTTATTGGGCACGTGTCGCCCCTTTTCATTATTTCATTTGTTGTTGGGACATTTATATTTCAGTTATTTCCGGTATTGTTCTATGGGATTTATTCAGGATGGATTTGTGATTTTAGTTTCATATGTTGACATTCGATTGACGAATGTATTATGTTATTTGGCTTTTTGTGGTGTGATTCTTAATTGTAGAAATGTTGTTTTAAATAAATAAATCTTTTTCTTTAATTAAAATTTGGAAAGTTTGTATGAAAAATGTTTTTTGACACTTAGCTTAATTATTTAGGGTGTTAAATTGGAAAATTATTTTATCGACAGTGATGCTGAGAATGAACCAACTGTTAACCTTGATTTAATTTAATAAATGAGTGATCGCCCGGTATTTAATTAGGCGGGGTGTCACAGGTGGTATCAGAGCATCAGGTTCTAGTGTCCATAGGATCTGTACGGCTTATTTCGCTTTCAGTGTAACTTTATTGCTATAGAGCCCTATTTTTAGGATTGTTGTATTCTTGCTTTTACGTTTAAGTCTTCAGCTATTTGAGATGTGATAATAACTGTAGACTAATAAACTTGTTCACATTTCAGATGCCTCCGAGACGTGCTCCGAAAGATAGGCGTGCCAAAGCCGAGCAGCCAGCAGCTCCGGCACCAGGCACAATGAATGCAAACGAAGTAGCCGCCATTGTTGCTCAGGCGGTGAATGCCGCGATAGCGGTGATTCAGCAGGCTCCACCCCAGGTTCAGGCAGTGGCGCCAGTACCAGCACAGCTTCCATCCGCATGGGAGAGGGTTCGGGATGCTTTTCAGAAAGCGCATCCCCCTGAGTTTTGTGGTAGCTCCGATATTGTTACAGTTAGCCAATGGAAGAAAGACATCCAGCAGCACCTCTGTATGTATGAGTGCACTGACGTGAAAAAGCAGTTATTGGCTTCCTTTAAACTGGTGGGAGCCGCATTACAGTGGTGGGAGTCCACTACTAGTTTGGAGGAGAGGGACATGATCCCTATTCAGTTGTTCTGGGAGCGGTTTGACCGCAAGTACTTTCGACCCGCAGTGCAGACTGAGATGAGGCGGAAATTACTAAATCTGAAGCAGGAGAACCTTACTGTAGTTGAGTATGAGGAGGAGTTCACGAGACTTCTCACTATTGTGCCGGATGAGGCACCCACTGAGAGCAAGAAGATTTTGCTGTTTATCGACGGGTTAGCTTGGAGGATCCGTCAGCACCTTATTGGAAATCTATCCCTGAGTACTTTCATTGATGTACTCAATGCAGCGTTACTACATTGCCAGGATCACCGCTTCCACCTTCAGGGAAGCAAGAGAGCAGGGGAGTCCAGCCAGCAGGGCAGGACCGGGGGTAATAGTGCCAGTGGGGCACCAACTCATGGACAGACTCGTCAGCACGAGCAGAGTTCCCATCAGGGGAACCCTGCTAAGCGATTCGGTTCAGGTGATTCTAGGCAGGGATTCGGGGGTTTCAGGCAGGGCCATTAGGGCCAGCCTAACCAACAGGGCCAACACCGACCACAGGGACAACAGCAGGGCCAGCAAGGCCAACAACGTGCACATCAGGGCCAACAGGGCCAGTGGCGTGGAGGTAACGGCCAGCAGGGCCATGGACATCAGGGTCAGAGGGGCGAAAACTTCAAAGGCCGATGCTTTGGGTGCGGTAAACATGGCCATAGGCGCCAGGATTGCCCAGAGGGCGATAGGGCCCCACAGCAGCAGGGAGCCCGTAATGAGCCGCATAGACCACTCTTTCCACCTGCCCTCCCAGCTCCAGCCCAGGTGCCAGCCCTACCAGCCATTCCAGCAGCTCCAATGCAGCAGGGGCAATTGCAGTATGGACGTGTCTATAACGTCCACCAGGCAGTAGCTCCATAGGCACCACCCGCGATTGAGGGTATGTTTCCTATCCATGGTACTATGGGTCGAGTTTCGTTTGATACGGGGGCAACACATTGTTTTATAGCTACGCATTTCGCGAAGTCCTTAGGATTGCTAGACACAGCAGAGAGCACCATGACGTGTGTCGACTCACCACTGGGGAGTGGGTCACTTATATTCTTTATATGCCGGGGAGTGGGGGTAGAGATTGGTAGCTTGGTATTACCTGCAGACATGTTAGTCTTAGACATGCACGAGCATGATGTGATTATTGGTATGGATTGACTCGCATCTTATAGAGCCATTATTGATTGCTTCGGTGGGAGCATTGTTTTTGCCATTCCGGGGCAAGAGATGTTTGTAGTTGCGATGCCTCGCCCAAAGGGAGGTTCGACCGCTCATTTGTATTACATAGAGGAGGATACCTCTAAGGAGGTTGTGATTCCCTTAGATTCGATCCCTCTCGTCAGGGAGTATTCCGATGTGTTTCAGGAGATACCAGGCCTACCGCCCAGTCGTGAGATAGACTTTGTTATGGATTTATTGCCAGATACGAGACCTATAGCACGCGCACCGTACCGTATGGCTCCAGCAGAGATGCGAGAGCTACGAGATCAGATAGAGCAGCTGTTAGGTCAGGGCTTCATTCGTAGGAGTACCTCACCTTGGGGCGCTCCAGTCTTGTTTGTGAAGAAGAGAGATGGTTCACTGAGATTGTGTGTGGACTACCGGGAATTGAACAAGGTCACGATACGGAATAAGTATCCGTTGCCTCGAATCGATGATCTGTTCGACCAGTTGAGGGGAGAAACTTTCTTTTCGAAGATAGATCTGAGGTCGGGGTACCATCAGTTACGTATTAGAGAGCAGGATGTGTCAAAGACTGCCTTCTTGTCGAGATATGGGTCTTACGAGTTTAGGGTAATGCCGTTCGGACTCACAAACGTTCCAGCCGTCTTCATGGACTTAATGAATCGAGTATTCAGAGAATTCTTGGATCAGTTTGTCATCGTCTTCATAGATGATATCTTGATATATTCACACTCCGAGGAGGATCATGCCGAGCACTTGAGGCAAGTTCTTCAGACTCTACGAGAGCATCAGTTGTATGCTAAGTACGAGAAGTGTGGATTCTGGTTGCGAGAGGTACAGTTCTTGGGCCATGTTGTTTCTGAGCAAGGGATAGCAGTTGACCCGAGCAAAGTGTCAGCGGTGAGGGAGTGGGGACAGGCCACGACACCGACAGAAGTGCGTAGTTTCTTGGGATTAGCCGGATACTACAGGAGATTCATTCGGGGATTCTCCAAAATAGCGGGTCCATTGACGAATCTGACTCGCAAAGGGGTACCATATGTTTGGGATGACGCTTGTCAGTTGGCTTTCGACGAGCTGAAGGACAAGCTTACTTCAGCACCAGTCCTTGCCTTACCGAAACCGGGTGTGGAGTACCTGGTTTATACCGATGCGTCTTTACGGGGACTTGGAGGTGTACTCCAGCAGGAGGAGAAGGCTATAGCTTTTGCTTCCCGCAAACTTAAGCCGCATGAGAAGAATTACCTCACTCACGACCTGGAGTTAGGAGCGGTCGTCTTTGCATTGAGGATTTGGAGGCACTACTTATTGGGTGAGAAATTCCGTTTTTTCACAGACCATAAGTCACTGCAGTACCTATTCACTCAGCGAGAGCTGAATATGCGTCAACGCAGATGGCTAGAGTTTGTGAAGGACTACCAGTTCGATATACAGTATCATCCGGGGAAGGCCAACGTAGTTGCTGATGCGTTGAGTCGTAGACCGGTAGACGATGTAGCGGACGTCTGGAAAGCAAAGTGGAAGGAATTGGGTCACCAAGACGCAGTGGCACGATCTTTCATATCCGTAATGTCGGTCACGCCCGAGATTGTTACGAGGGTAATACAGGCACAGACTACAGACCCGTTTTGCCAGGAGCAGATTGTGCGACTTCTAGCCGAGGGTGCTGAGTCCTATTCTGTTAGTTCTGATGGAGGTTTGCGGTTTAATGGGAGATTGGTGGTTCCAGAAGGCGCGGAGTTACGTCATGAAGTGATGACTCATTCTCACGGGTCCCGATTTGCAGTACATCCGGGAGGTGATAAAATGTACCAGGACATGAGGCGTCAATACTGGTGGAGTGGGATGAAGAAGGACATCGCCGAGTTTGTGTCCAAGTGTTCTACCTGCCAGCTGGTGAAGGTGGACCACCAGAAACCGTCAGGATTGCTTCAGCCGTTGGAAGTACCCGCGTGGAAGTGGGAGAGTATTTCCATGGATTTCATTACAGGGTTGCCTACATCACAGCGGGGCCACGATTCTATCTGGGTGATTGTAGACCGTTTGACCAAGGTGGCTCATTTTCTGCCAGTGAGGACAGATTATACCACGGGTCAGTATGCTCAGTTGTTCATCGCTGAGATTGTCAGATTACATGGGGTGCCCCTGAATATTGTGTCAGATAGGGACAAGATTTTTGTGTCACGTTTCTGGGAAAGTTTTCAGGAGGCTATGGGTACTGAGTTGAGGTTGAGTTCAGCTTACCGCCCACAGACAGATGGACAGACAGAGCGTACTAATCAAATGTTAGAGGATATGCTACGCATGTGTGTTCTCGATTTTGGAGGAGGTTGGGAACCACATCTTCCACTGGTAGAGTTTGCTTATAATAACTCTTATCAGTTTACGATTGGCATGGCTTCATATGAGGTTTTGTATGGCAGGCCTTGTCGTTCTCCAACCTGTTGACTCGAGGTGGGGGACAACAAGTTGCTAGGACCAGAAGTGATTCAAGAGACCTCCGCGAGGATTGAGATAATCAGGAGTCGTATTCGGGTAGCCCAAGACAGGCAGAAGAGCTACGCCGATGCGAAACGGTTCTTCCGGGAGTTTAATGTGGGAGATCAAGTGTTATTGCGTGTATCTCCTATGAAGGGAGTGATGAGGTTAGGGAAGAAGGGTAAGTTGGCTCCGAGGTATGTAGGACCATTTTCCATCATCGAGAGGATTGGGCCGGTAGCATACAGGTTGGGATTGCCAGAACATTTACATTGCATCCACGATGTATTCCACATCTCGTCATTGAGACGATATCTTCGGGATGATATGGCCCATACTCACATTGCGATAGATGAGATTGACTTACAGTCTGATAGCTCTTACGAAGAGAGACCAGTGGCTATTCTAGACTATAGTGAGAGGAGATTGAGGTCGAAAATAGTTCCACTTGTGCGAGTCCAGTGGGAGCATCATAATGTGGAGGAATCCACTTGGGAGCATGAGGCAGATATGCGCGAGAGATATCCAGAGTTGTTTTTACCAGGTATTCCTTATTTTTCGAATTTCGGGGCGAAATTCCGTTATTAGGGGGGAAGTATGTAATACCCCGTATTTTTATGCTATATTAATTTGGGGATTTATTAAATTTAATGTGACGGTTTATTTAATAAAAATCCGAAAATTAATTATGTAATAATTATTAACGTGACGAGAGTTAGTAATTATGGGAAACTTGTTGAATATTACTAATGAGCATAGTAATATATTATATTGGTTATATTGGATGTCATAAGTGAATTAAATGACTATTTCGAAAATTTAAGTCGGGACGTGCCCGTGTCACGTCGGGACTAATTTTGTTAAATAAAAAGTAAATATTTTATAAGTTATTCGTATGGTCGTTTTAAGTGCGCCAACGCGTCCGGAAGGGTCGAGATAGTCAGAAAAGTATACTCGGGGGTTTAGTTTGGATCTCGGGGCGTTTTTAGGCCTAATTGGTGCCACAGGAGGGCATTTTAGTCATTTTACATAAGTGGGTAATTAAACCCACGAATTTCAGCCAACCTATATCAGCCATTAGGTCAGCCTCTTAGGGTTAGAACATTCACAAATCAAGTGACGACCATTGGAGAAGAGAGGAGAGAGCTCCAAGGCAATCCAAGGCCAAAAAGCCACCGGTTTGCACCGCCACCAACACCACCGCGTAGATCACGAGTCAAGGAACGCAGCCATACCAAAATCAGCCGTGAATCTGCATACCAAAATCCTAGGCAAGTGTTTAAACTTGCTATTTTCATTGATGCAATCTTCATGTTAGTTTAGGAATGAATTGTGATAAAAATTATGGAAGAAAACCCCATTTTGGATAGGAGAACCCATGTAGTATTGATGTATATGTTAATTCTGGAAACCCTTGCCATGTAGAGGTAATAATCCACGAAATTTGGTGATCATAATAAAGAAATATTGGAGAAAGATTCATTAGAAATCTGTTTAAGAAAATTCTAGGGTTCTTGATGATTGGACATGATTTTAGGTTGAAAATCCATGTTTAATGATAGTTATACACATGCTTTACGTTATAAACACCTGGTATAATGTTATGATGATGATAGTAGGATTTTTGGGACGATTAGAATGGAAAAACATAGTTTTGGATGAAGAAGTTTGATGAATCCCGTAACTGCATTCTGCAGAATTTTTCCCAGACCTGCTTGATCGATCGATCGAGCTTAGAGCATCGATCGATCGAAGGTTCGATCGATCGAGCCCCAAGCTTCGATCGATCGACCCCTCCTGGCAGACTCCTATTTCCCTGGTTTAATTACTTAAATTAAGTTTATCGTGAAATAATTTTTGGGCATTCTAAATAAAATGATTTCGGAGACATTGAGGCCAGTAAGGTATATGAAATAATGTTGGAACCTTTAATATTCAACGAGAATGATATTTATGGGATATTTACTTTAGGTTGTTAGATTTATGAATTTAAAGGGTGAGGTGCGTAAGAGAGTTACGTTGGAATCTAATAAAGTCACTTACTGAATTTCAGATGTGTGGGGATATAATCCACGAGTGTTAGGTAATAAGTGAGAAAACCCCTTCGAGTTAAGGTTAGGAATAAAACCTTATACGTAATTCTATAACTGTGAAATTAAGGATAAATGGTATAATTACGGGTGATGAGAAGAACCTATATTAATATGATAAAGTGGTATATTTATATGATTGTGTGTACATATATTATATGCATGTGAAAAACATACAGCGCTACTTGCTATCCTTGAGGTTACCGCGCTGGGACAGTCTTATCTTGATGGGACCTTTATGGGGGATATTGACTTGTACCCTATCCTTGGTACAGGCTATCGAATCGATAGTTCAGACGGTCCTAAGAGACGCGAGTATGTGCCATCCTCTTAGAGACTTAATATCTATGCTTCGCCTCGATATTGTTTGTGTATGTGTTAATACAATTCGAGAGTGATTCCAAATTTGTATTCCCCTTGATTTGAGTGGTATGTGGTTTGGATAGCGGAAGAATGCACGCACCATAGTTTTATTCGGGGTTCTGTTATATATATATATATATTATACAAGTAGTTAATATATATATGAGATTATGAAATTTGAGATTGACTACTGTGATGTGATAAGTAGGACATGGTTGTTGACTCATATTATAAATACTTGTTTTGAGAAAGTATAAAATATCACGGGTACTTTATAAATTTTTACGAAGTTAAAAATAGAGAACTTTGGCTATAAATGGGAACATCTTTTTAAAATTGAAATCGTGTATTGTAAATCTTTCGAGTAATCTAAGTTAAGTTAAACCTTTTAGAAAGACTAGTATGATAAATGTTAAAACAAACCGTTGGGAAGGTTAGTGCGATAGGTGTGCACATTAGAAGAGAGGTGAGTATTTTCTCAAGAGAGGGACGTACTAATGTGTTGTTGCATTGACCTGTATCAATTTAAATACTTGCTAAATGTATTTTAAATCAAACACACTTTCGGTCTCTGACCCGTTTCTTTTTCTCTCTCTCTCTTGTATATATATGTATATTTTCAGGTGCCCAGCCACAGGGGCGTCTTGCTTAGGATCCCTTGAGAAGAACGAGCTGCAGCTTAGGTGGGAGCTGCAGGTCACTTGAGTAGACGGATTCCGTTATTGACTCCACTCCTAGTACTCTCATTTATTGGGCACGTGTCGCCCCTTTTCATTATTTCATTTGTTGTTGGGACATTTATATTTCAGTTGTTTCCGGTATTGTTCTATGGGATTTATTCAGGATGGATTTGTGATTTTAGTTTCATATGTTGACATTCGATTGACGAATGTATTATGTTATTTGGCTTTTTGTGGTGTGATTCTTAATTGTAGAAATGTTGTTTTAAATAAATAAATCTTTTTCTTTAATTAAAATTTGGAAAGTTTGTATGAAAAATATTTTTTGACACTTAGCTTAATTATTTAGGGTGTTAAATTGGAAAATTATTTTATCGACAGTGATGCTGAGAATGAACCAACTGTTAACCTTGATTTAATTTAATAAAGGAGTGATCGCCCGATATTTAATTAGGCGTGGTGTCACAGGTGGTATCAGAGCATCAGGTTCTAGTGTCCATATGATCTGTACGGCTTATTTCGCTTTCAGCGTAACTTTATTGCTATAGAGCCCTATTTTTAGGATTGTTGTATTCTTGCTTTTACGTTTAAGTCTTCAGCTATTTGAGATGTGATAATAACTGTAGACTAATAAACTTGTTCACGTTTCAGATGCCTCCGAGACGTGCTCCGAAAGATAGGCGTGCCAAAGCCGAGCAGCCAGCAGCTCCGGCACCAGGCACAATGAATGAAAACGAAGTAGCCGCCATTGTTGCTCAGGCGGTGAATGCCGCGATAGCGGTGATTCAGCAGGCTCCACCCCAGGTTCAGGCAGTGGCGCCAGTACCAGCACAACTTCCATCCGCATGGGAGAGGGTTCGGGATGCTTTTCAGAAAGCGCATCCCCCTGAGTTTTGTGGTAGCTCCGATATTGTTACAGTTAGCCAATGGAAGAAAGACATCCAGCGGCACCTCCCGTATGTATGAGTGCACTGACGTGCAAAAGCAGTTATTGGCTTCCTTTAAACTGGTGGGAGCCGCATTACAGTGGTGGGAGTCCACTACTAGTTTGGAGGAGAGGGACACGATCCCTATTCAGTTGTTTTGGGAGCGGTTTGACCGCAAGTACTTTCCACCCGCAGTACAGACTGAGATGAGGCGGAAATTACTAAATCTGAAGCAGGAGAACCTTACTGTAGCTGAGTATGAGGAGGAGTTCACGAGACTTCTCACTATTGTGCCAGATGAGGCACCCACTGAGAGCAAGAAGATTTTGCTGTTTATCGACGGGTTATCTTGGAGGATCCGTCAGCACCTTATTGGAAATCTATCCCTGAGTACTTTCACTGATGTACTCAATGCAGCGTTACTACATTGCCAGGATCACCGCTTCCACCTTCAGGGAAGCAAGAGAGCAGGGGAGTCCAGCCAGCAGGGCAGGACCGGGGGTAATAGTGCCAGTGGGGCACCAACTCATGGACAGACTCGTCAGCACAAGCAGAGTTCCCATCAGGGGGACCCTGCTAAGCGATTCGGTTCAGGTGATTCTAGGCAGGGATTCGGGGGTTTCAGGCAGGGCCATCAGGGCCAGCCTAACCAACAGGGCCAGCAGGGCCAACACCGACCACAGGGACAACAGCAGGGCCAGCAAGGCCAACAGCGTGCACATCAGGGCCAACAGGGCCAGTGGCGTGGAGGTAACGGCCAGCAGGGCCATGGACAGCAGGGTCAGAGGGGCGAAAACTTCAAAGGCCGATGCTTTGGGTGCGGTAAACATGGCCATAGGCGCCAGGATTGCCCAGAGGGCGATAGGGCCCCACAGCAGCAAGGAGCCCGTAATGAGCCGCATAGACCACTCTTTCCACCTGCCCTCCCAGCTCCAGCCCAGGTGCCAGCCCTACCAGCCATTCCAGCAGCTCCAGTGCAGCAGGGGAAATTGCAGTATGGACGTGTCTATAACGTCCACCAGGCAGCAGCTCCACATGCACCACCCGCAATTGAGGGTATGTTTCCTATCCATGGTACTATGGGTCGAGTTTTGTTTGATACGGGGGCAACACATTGTTTTATAGCTACGCATTTCGCGAAGTCCTTAGGATTGCTAGCCACAGCAGAGAGCACCATGACGTGTGTCGACTCACCACTGGGGAGTGGGTCACTTATATTCTTTATATGTCGGGGAGTGGGGGTAGAGATTGGTAGCTTGGTATTACCTGCAGACATGTTAGTCTTAGACATGCACGAGCATGATGTGATTATTGGTATGGATTGACTCGCATCTTATAGAGCCATGATTGATTGCTTCGGTGGGAGCATTGTTTTTGCCATTCCGGGGCAAGAGATGTTTGTAGTGGCGATGCCTCACCCAGAGGGAGGTTCGACCGCTCATTTGTA
Source organism: Sambucus nigra (assembly GCA_949130495.1). NCBI lineage: Eukaryota > Viridiplantae > Streptophyta > Magnoliopsida > Dipsacales > Adoxaceae > Sambucus > Sambucus nigra. The sequence continues at coordinate 558,095,752 of OX422210.1, read as the reverse complement.
TTACATAGAGGAGGATACCTCTAAGGAGGTTGTGATTCCCTTAAATTCGATCCCTGTCGTCAGGGAGTATTCCGATGTGTTTAAGGAGATACCAGGCCTACCACCCAGTCGTGAGATAGAATTTGTTATAGATTTATTACCAGATACGAGACCTATAGCACGCGCACCGTACCGTATGGCTCCAGCAGAGATGCGAGAGCTACGAGATCAGATAGAGCAGCTGTTAGGTCAGGGCTTCATTCGTAGGAGTACCTCACCTTGGGGCGCTCCAGTCTTGTTTGTGAAGAAGAGAGATGGTTCACTGAGATTGTGTGTGGACTACCGGGAATTGAACAAGGTCACGATACGGAATAAGTATCCGTTGCCTCGAATCGATGATCTGTTCGACCAGTTGAGGGGAGAAACTTTCTTTTCGAAGATAGATCTGAGGTCGGGGTACCATCAGTTACGTATTAGAGAGCAGGATGTGTCAAAGACTGCCTTCTTGTCGAGATATGGGTCTTACGAGTTTAGGGTAATGCCGTTCGGACTCACAAACGTTCCAGCCGTCTTCATGGACTTAATGAATCGAGTATTCAGAAAATTCTTGGATCAGTTTGTCATCGTCTTCATAGATGATATCTTGATATATTCACACTCCGAGGAGGATCATGCCGAGCACTTGAGGCAAGTTCTTCAGACTCTACGAGAGCATCAGTTGTATGCTAAGTACGAGAAGTGTGGATTCTGGTTGCGAGAGGTACAGTTCTTGGGCCATGTTGTTTCTGAGCAAGGGATAGCAGTTGACCCGAGCAAAGTGTCAGCGGTGAGGGAGTGGGGACAGGCCACGACACCGACAGAAGTGCGTAGTTTCTTGGGATTAGCCGGATACTACAGGAGATTCATTCGGGGATTCTCCAAAATAGCGGGTCCATTGACGAATCTGACTCGCAAAGGGGTACCATATGTTTGGGATGACGCTTGTCAGTTGGCTTTCGACGAGCTGAAGGACAAGCTTACTTCAGCACCAGTCCTTGCCTTACCGAAACCGGGTGTGGAGTACCTGGTTTATACCGATGCGTCTTTACGGGGACTTGGAGGTGTACTCCAGCAGGAGGAGAAGGCTATAGCTTTTGCTTCCCGCAAACTTAAGCCGCATGAGAAGAATTACCTCACTCACGACCTGGAGTTAGCAGCGGTCGTCTTTGCATTGAGGATTTGGAGGCACTACTTATTGGGTGAGAAATTCCGTTTATTCACAGACCATAAGTCACTGCAGTACCTATTCACTCAGCGAGAGCTGAATATGCGTCAACGCAGATGGCTAGAGTTTGTGAAGGACTACCAGTTCGATATACAGTATCATCCGGGGAAGGCCAACGTAGTTGCTGATGCGTTGAGTCGTAGACCGGTAGACGATGTAGCGGACGTCTGGAAAGCAAAGTGGAAGGAATTGGGTCACCAAGACGCAGTGGCACGATCTTTCATATCCGTAATGTCGGTCACGCCCGAGATTGTTACGAGGGTAATACAGGCACAGACTACAGACCTGTTTTTCCAGGAGCAGATTGTGCGACTTCTAGCCGAGGGTGCTGAGTCCTATTCTGTTAGTTCTGATGGAGGTTTGCGGTTTAATGGGAGATTGGTGGTTCCAGAAGGCGCGGAGTTACGTCATGAAGTGATGACTCATTCTCACGGGTCCCGATTTGCAGTACATCCGGGAGGTGATAAAATGTACCAGGACATGAGGCGTCAATACTGGTGGAGTGGGATGAAGAAGGACATCGCCGAGTTTGTGTCCAAGTGTTCTACCTGCCAGTTGGTGAAGGTGGACCACCAGAAACCGTCAGGATTGCTTCAGCCGTTGGAAGTACCCGCGTGGAAGTGGGAGAGTATTTCCATGGATTTCATTACAGGGTTTCCTACATCACAGCGGGGCCACGATTCTATCTGGGTGATTGTAGACCGTTTGACCAAGGTGGCTCATTTTCTGCCAGTGAGGACAGATTATACCACGGGTCAGTATGCTCAGTTGTTCATCGCTGAGATTGTCAGATTACATGGGGTGCCCCTGAATATTGTGTCAGATAGGGACAAGATTTTTGTGTCACGTTTCTGGGAAAGTTTTCAGGAGGCTATGGGTACTGAGTTGAGGTTGAGTTCAGCTTACCACCCACAGACAGATGGACAGACAGAGCGTACTAATCAGATGTTAGAGGATATGCTACGCATGTGTGTTCTCGATTTTGGAGGAGGTTGGGAACCACATCTTCCACTGGTAGAGTTTGCTTATAATAACTCTTATCAGTTTACGATTGGCATGGCTTCATATGAGGTTTTGTATGGCAGGCCTTGTCGTTCTCCAACCTGTTGACTCGAGGTGGGGGACAACAAGTTGCTAGGACCAGAAGTGATTTAAGAGACCTCCACGAGGATTGAGATAATCATGAGTCATATTCGGGTAGACCAAGACAGGCAGAAGAGCTACGCCGATGCGAAACGATTCTTCCGGGAGTTTAATGTGGGAGATCAAGTGTTATTGCGTGTATCTCCTATGAAGGGAGTGATGAGGTTCGGGAAGAAGGGTAAGTTGGCTCCGAGGTACGTAGGACCATTTCCCATCATCGAGAGGATTGGGCCGGTAGCATACAGGTTGGGATTTCCAGAACATTTACATTGCATCCACGATGAATTCCACATCTCGTCGTTAAGACGATATCTTCGGGATGATATGGCCCATACTCACATTGCGATATATGAGATTGACTTACAGTCTGATAGCTCTTACGAAGAGAGACCAGTGGCTATTCTAGACTATAGTGAGAGGAGATTGAGGTCGAAAATAGTTCCACTTGTGCGAGTCCAGTGGGAGCATCATAATGTGGAGGAATCCACTTGGGAGCGTGAGGCAGATATGCGCGAGAGATATCCAGAGTTGTTTTTACCAGGTATGCCTTATTTTCCGAATTTCGAGACGAAATTCCATTATTAGGGGGGAAGTATGTAATACCCCATATTTTTATGCTATATTAATTTGGGGATTTATTAAATTTAATGTGACGGTTTATTTAATAAAAATCCGGAAATTAATTATGTAATAATTATTAACGTGACGAGAGTTAGTAATTATGGGAAACTTGTTGAATATTACTAATGAGCATAGTAATATATTATATTGGTTATATTGGATGTCATAAGTGAATTAAATGACTATTTCGAAAATTTAAGTCGGGACGTGCCCGTGTCACGTCGGGACTAATTTTGTTAAATAAAAAGTAAATATTTTATAAGTTATTCGTATGGTCGTTTTGAGTGCGCCAAAGAGTCCGGAAGGGTCGAGATAGTCAGAAAAGTATACCCGGGGGTTTAGTTTGGGTCTCGGGGCGTTTTTAGGCCTAATTGGTGCCCCGGGAGGGCATTTTAGTCATTTTACATAAGTGGGTAATTAAACCCACGAATTTCAGCCAACCTATATCAGGCATTAGGTCAGCCTCTTAGGGTTAGAACATTCACAAATCAAGTGACGGCCATTGGAGAAGAGAGGAGAGAGCTCCAAGGCAATCCAAGGCCAAAAAGCCACCGGTTTGCACCGCCACCAACACCACCGCGTAGATCACGAGTCAAGGAACGCAGCCATACCAAAATCAGCCGTGAATCTGCATACCAAAATCCCAGGAAAGTGTTTAAACTTTCTATTTTCATTGATGCAATCTTCATGTTAGTTTAGGAATGAATTGTGATAAAAACTATGGAAGAAAACCCCATTTTTGATAGGAGAACCCATGTAGTATTGATGTATATGTTAATTATGGAAACCCTTGCCATGTAGAGGTAATAATCCACGAAATTTGGTGATCATAATAAAGAAATATTGGAGAAAGATTCATTAGAAATCTGTTTAAGAAAATTCTAGGGTTCTTGATGATTGGACATGGTTTTAGGTTGAAAATCCATGTTTAATGATAGTTATACACATGCTTTACGTTATAAACACCTGGTATAATGTTATGATGATGATAGTAGGATTTTTGGGACGATTAGAATGGAAAAACATAGTTTTGGATGAAGAAGTTTGATGAATCCCGTAACTGCATTCTGCAGAATTTTTCCCAGACCTGCTTGATCGATCGATCGAGCCTAGAGCATCGATCGATCGAAGGTTCGATCGATCGAGCCCCAAGCTTCGATCGATCGACCCCTCCTGGCAGACTCCCATTTCCCTTGTTTAATTAGTTAAATTAAGTTTATCGTGAAATAATTTTTGGGCATTCTAAATAAAATGATTTGGGAGACATTGAGGACCAGTAAGGTATATGAAATAATGTTGGAACCTTTAATATTCAATGAGAATGATATTTATGGGATATTTACTTTAGGTTGTTAGATTTATGAATTTAAAGGGTGAGGTGCGTAAGAGAGTTACGGTGGAATCTAATAAAGTCACTTACCGAATTTCAGATGTGTGGGGATATAATCCACGAATGTTAGGTAATAAGTGAGAAAACCCCTTCGAGTTAAGGTTAGGAATAAAATTTTATACGTTATTCTGTAACTGTGAAATTAAGGATTAATGGTATAATTACGGGTGATGAGAAGAACCTATATTAATATGATAAAGTGGTATATTTATATGATTGTGTGTACATATATTATATGCATGTGAAAAACATACCGCGCTACTTGCTATCCTTGAGGTTACCGCGCTGGGACAGTCTTATCTCAATGGGACCTTTATGGGGGATATTGACTTGTACCCTAGAAATAGATATCCTTGGTACAGGCTATCGAATCGATAGTTCAGACGGTCCTAAGAGACGCGAGTATGTGCCATCCTCTTAGAGACTTGGAATCTATGCTTCGCCTCGATATTGTTTGTGTATGTGTTAATACAATTCGAGAGTGATTCCGAATTTGTATTCCCCTTGATTTGAGTGGTATGGGGTTTGGATAGCGGAAGTATGCACGCACCATAGTTTTATTCGGGGTGCTGTTATATATATATATATTATACGAGTAGTTAATATATATATGAGATTATGAAATTTGAGATTGACTACTGTGATTTGATAAGTAGGACATGGTTGTTGACTCATATTATAAATACTTGTTTTGAGAAAGTATAAAATGTCATGGGTACTTTATAAATTTTTACGAAGTTAAAAATAGAGAACTTTGGCTACAAATGGGAACATCTTTTTAAAATTGAAATCGTGTATTGTAAATCTTTCGAGTAATCTAAGTTAAGTTAAACCTTTTAGAAAGACTAGTATGATAAATGTTAAAACAAACCGTTGGGAAGGTTAGTGCGATAGGTGTGCACATTAGAAGAGAGGTGAGTTTTTTCTCAAGAGAGGGACGTACTAATGTGTTGTTGCATTGGCCTGTATCAATTTAAATACTTGCTAAACGTATTTTAAATCAAACACACTTTCGGGCTCTGACCCGTTTCTTTTTCTCTCTCTCTCTTGTATATATATGTATATTTTTCAGGTGCCCAGCCATAGGGGCGTCTTGCTTAGGATCCCTTGAGAAGAACGAGCTGCAGCTTAGGTGGGAGTTGCAGGTCACTTGAGTAGACGGCTTCCGTTATTGACTCCACTCCTAGTACTCTCATTTATTAGGCACGTGTCGCCCCTTTTCATTATTTCATTTGTTGTTGGGACATTTATATTTCAGTTATTTCCGGTATTGTTCTATGGGATTTATTCAGGATGGATTTGTGATTTTAGTTTCATATGTTGACATTCGATTGACGAATGTATTATGTTATTTGGCTTTTTGTGGTGTGATTCTTAATTGTAGAAATGTTGTTTTAAATAAATAAATCTTTTTCTTTAATTAAAATTTGGAAAGTTTGTATGAAAAATGTTTTTTGACACTTAGCTTAATTATTTAGGGTGTTAAATTGGAAAATTATTTTATCGACAGTGATGCTGAGAATGAACCAACTGTTAACCTTGATTTAATTTAATAAAGGAGTGATCGCCCGATATTTAATTAGGCGGGGTGTCACATCAAGGAATGTCAACAATTTCATGTATTTGATTCACCAAGTACAATACATGGATAAAATAGCTTCACCAAATCTGGATGAACCCTTACATGTCTAGGAATAGTAATCAAAGAGTTGCAATGCCCGATGTTATGGATGTCAGGTACCTTCATAACTATCCTCAAGGAAACGACACAACATCAAAGAATTTGAGTGACAAGTAGATTATTGAGAGCGTTATGAGAAATGATAGATAGGATGAAGTTGAAAATCATAGTTCTACTATGGAGCTCGTCTCACCCGAAGAGATAATGACATTGAATAATTTCTTATTGCAATATGAGAATATTACACCATAACTTCTTACTGTGTAATGAAAAGTTAGAGATGAGATCCAAGTTGACATAAATTTCAAGAAGAAATAAGCAATGGCACATATTTTACGCAAGCCAGTTAATTAATTTGTGTAGTAAGTGGGTCCTATATAAACCAACTTCTTTTTTTTATAATGTATCATCTTATAAATTTATTGAATTAATTATAATTTAATATATCAGCCACAAGAAAAACGTATTAATTAATTAAGGTTTTACTGTAGTGTAATTTATTGTAAATTAATTCCAAAGAAGTGTGAAACTGTCCCGAGCGGGATTTAAACTTGTCCACCCTTGTGAGGTAAATAATCATACCTCAAGGCTCGTTGGTGAGCTTTGTAGAATTGTAGTGATCTTTTAAAGATGCACATTATTTTGGTAAAAGTTGTTTTGGCATGAGATTCACCCTTATATAATTTTTGTAAGTTTGTGGAAAGTTATACATGCTTCCCCTTTCATCGAAAAAAATTAATCAACGTTCAGTTGAGTTTTGGGGTATGATGAACAATATTTATTTGGGTAGTTTTAGAGAGACACATGGGACACATTTTGGGGACAATGGACATATGTCCATGTTTGATTGGTGGACACCTTAAACGGGACACATTCACTTAAAGTGTTCACTAATCAGATATGGACACTTGCTCGTTAAAATCCCTTTAAAGTAAAAAAATGGTGTACCCCTTTCGGGACCTATTCAATGAGCAACACATAGAACCCATCCAATCAATTTTTTTTCTAAATGTTGAACTAGTTAGGCCACTGAGAGTATGAGAGACTACAGAACCCGATAATCCCTTTGTAGACCTTAGCCATGGAAGGCATTAGCATGGGTCAAGGTTAATCATAGCCACAACTAGAATATATGATCTTGAGATTTAACCTTGATACCTTATAGACCAATGAGTTTCTTAGTATCTATTTGGTAATCATGATGGGAACTATGTAATATAAGGTGTGGCCATCCCCAACCCTCCCGACGGTTTGTGTGCTTGCGGTGTCGCTCTTACGTGTGGTGGCAAAGGGACATAAGCGGGCATCGACGATGTGGGATGTGTGAATGGGTAGAGATTGGAGTTTCTAGCATATTTTTCTTGAAATAGTAAAAAGAAGGATTCATTTCAAAAGAGATAGGTAAAAGACAACTAATGCATGGGAAACCAAATGAGACACGGGCTCACAGACTATGTTACGGAGTGGGAAGGTGTTAGGTACTCGCTCTGCCCTTTCAGTCTCTCATGGGCTATAAAAAATGTTCTCCTTCTCCTAAATGTATGAATATGTGTATACATTATAAACGTGTCGTATATACGAAGTGAACAAAGTGGAATAAAAGTGAATATATATGGATTTGTGTCTGAGAGAGAGAGAGGTGGAGGGGGGGGGGTGAAATTTTCATATCCACATCATGAGAAAGATGGGTCTGAATCCTCCTAAGGAGATAAAATGCAAGTGAAATCACGAAAGCGTAATATCATTATGAAAAGAGCGAATAAGATAAACGGGATCACTAGAATAAGACTAAACTACCTAAACATGAATAAGGATAAAAGAAATGTACAAAATGACTATAAATGTCAACAACACTCCGAAATCATAATCTCATTATGGAAAAGTGAGTACATATGTATGGGGATATTAAAAAAATATTATAAATAAATAAATGAGTGTAATATAATAACTACATGAGTGGGATGATAATTTATGTAAATGAACTAAATAAAATTGAAAAAACGGTCTTGAATCCCAAAATGATTGGGAATGTTTATGTAGCCAAAAAGGCACCAAAATCCAAGTACTTCACATAGAAAACAAGGTTGGGATCTAACCCATAATGTGAATATAGTGCGTCTCTTTTGGTTTATCAAAAGAAGGTGAAATGTGACGAGAGTGTAGAAATATGTGAGAACACTCTAAATTGGAAATTATGATTTAAACCCTCTTTTTTGTTTTTTTGATTTATGACAATAAAATTAGGGCTTATATAGGATAATAAAAACGTAGGATTATATATATATATATATATATATATAGAGAGAGAGAGAGAGACTATAAATAGAGTCACTACACCAAAAAGGTTAAATTGTCACCTTTGGGCCGACCAACCTTGTCATGGTCATTGACTGTGATAAAAAAATACGCATTTTTTGTCATGGTCAATGATCGTGACAACTTTAGAAAGTTGTCACGGTCAAAGACCTTGACAGGTCCGTGATAGCTTTCTCAGTAAAAAAAACCCTACCACCTCTTTTTTTCCCATCGTTTTCATTCTCCACCTTTCTCTCTCTCTCTCTCTCTCTCTCTCTCTCTCTCTCTCTCCCCTATGTATATATGTGTGTGTGTGTGGGGGGGGGGGGGGAGGGGGAGTGTGTGTGTATGGGGGGGGGGGGGCAGAGGGGGGATGGAGTGATGGGGGAAGTAGGGGTAAGGGTAGGGGGAGTGTATAGGTGTGTGGGGGGTGAGGATGGCAGTGGTGGGGAAGGGGGTTGAGTGTGTGTGTGTTAGGGGGGGGGGGGAGGGTGGAGCGTGGGGGGGGGGGGGGGGGGGGAGTGATGGGGGAGGTGAGAAAATCAATTTGGGGAGGTGAGAGAATCAATTTTGTGAGAGAATCAATTTGTGTTTGGTTTTGGTGTAAGATATTTTAGTGTGTTGTTTTCAATTTGGGGATCAATATATGGAATGTCACATGTGCGTGTATGATTCTAAAAATAGTATCAATGTTGTTTGTGGACTTCATACTTTGCCCAAATAGTGTTCCCATCCCCTTAGCTCCTTATGAAATGGACTAAAACATATGAAATGCTCAAAACATTAATAACATTTTTAAGTTGTATACATTGTAATTCTTTAGGACCCGTTTCTCTAAATTGAAATTGAATTCTAATTGGTATAAATTTGTATAAATTGAAATTGAATTTGAATTGGTATTGATATTGGTATAAATTGGTATAAGTATAAGTTCTTATGCGTACTTTAAATTAAATGAAACATACTTCAAATTACATAATTAAATGAAATCTTTCGAATTGTGATAAGAAATAATTAAATGAAACATACTTTAAATTACATATAGTGCGCATAGATACTAGTCTTCTAGTTCTTATGCGTACGCATTCAATAGCTTTTAGATCCGACCCGAACACTTGGCCGAGTGAACATCTGGGGGTACTACATGTAGTGTATTTATATAAGAAACTAACACATACTTTCTTTTTGGTTTCTATTTGTTTGATAGGAACAATTCGGCCTGCCCGCATATCTCCGCGACTCCACGTTAAAGCAATTGAGTGATCAATATAAGATGTGGAAGAAGAATCTACGGGCACAGTACTTTGGGAAGACCCGACAGTTCATTCTGAGACTATGTGACATCGTCCCCTCGAAGAAGCCGATCTCATTGGCACAGTTGAAAAAGTTTATCAACAATGAGACCATTGAGCGACAATTGGCATCTTGCCAATTGGGGAGGGACAACTGGGAAAAAAATTTGGATGTGCACTACTCTGGGCGGATGTCTTATGCCGAGGTGGAGTACAAGATGGTAAGTTTTTATTTTTCTTTAATTTTAGTTATTCTAATTTAGCATTGCTTTGCGTTACTTACTAATTTTGTATTATTTTATTTCAGGGCACGGGGAGTGGCCCTGGGAGTAGGCCACATAATCTCGATGCCTATGTGGAAATTCAGACGAAAAAGGGCAAGGACAAGGAGGTGGCCCCAAGCGTCGCAGCCACCATTGTAAGTTATATATATATATATATATATATTTTTTAATTATCTTATAATTTTTTATTGACTTAATTAACTAATTATGTACTTTTTGTCTTTTCAGGCAAAGCTTAAGGAAGTGCATGAGTCGCAGTTTGATGGCGACAAAGCATCTTTGGCTACGGATGCACTCAGCCAAGTGCTCGGGCCGAATTGCAAGGGAAGGACTAGGGGGTGAGATCTCTGGTGGGGAAGTCTAGGATCGTCGGAATAGAGACGAACAATAGCGGGTTGGAACATAAGGTGGACACCCATGACGATAAGCTATCAAGGTTGGAGGCGGTGGTCCTAGATATGTACACCTTCATGAAGCGTCAGTTGGGTAAGGGCAAGGGCAAGGGGAAGGAGAAGGAGAAGGAGAAGGAGAAGGAGGTAGAGGTAAACGAGGACAAGGATAAGGACGAGGACGCCACTGATTCATCGTCGATACGCATGGGCTCAATGCCATATGATGATCCATTTCCCATCGTGACTCCCATTGAGCACCCTATGTCAATAATCGGTTGGGCGAGCGTGTTTCTATTGGACATATATTGTGGGGAGCCGATAGCGAGGGGGTTGAGGGATCCGAGCTTCCTCCCGGGTATGCCGGTTCATGGACGTCCCCTCTAAGACATTGAGGCAAGAGTGCGCATCACGCATGTGGTGGAGGGAAAGGATAAATCACCTTTGTGGTTGCACGAACAATGCGGCGTTAAGGATATTGCGGGTGTTTCAATTCATATATCGTGTGGCCTTCATTCATCCTCTAACCTTCTCCTTCTTCATGACATTAATTCTATCTTTTTATTTGGATATTTGGATATTGGGTTGTATTTGTATTTTTTTGATTTTGGTACATGTTGGTTTGGATATGGATATTTGGATTTCTATTTTATTTAGATATGGATTATATATGCCATGATTTGTTATATTATTTATATTTTATTTGAATATATGTTGTTTGGAAAGGTACAATTTTGTTATAACAGGTACAAATATACTGTTGGGCAGTGGCAATGGTCATACTGCCCAGCAGTTTTTTTGAATTTTGCCCAGAATTGTCACGGTCAAAGATCGTGATAATTTTTTGGGTTTTGTCACGGGCTTGTCACGATCATTGACCGTGACAAGTCCGTGACAAATAAGTTATCACCCCCAAAGTTGTCACGATCAAATACCTTGACAAGTTCGAGTTGTCAGGGTCAAAGACCGTGAAAAGTCTGCTGTTTTGATGTAGTGAGTGGGAACACTAAGATATGTAAAATGACATTTATGGGAATAGTAAGATGTAAAAGAATTTGGACCATCAAGCATTATAAAATTTTATTTTGAGATCTTTCTTTCTTGGTTTTTGGTGTGTGGATGGTGGTGGTGGAGTGACGGTTAAAGGTGGGGAAGGTGATGTAAGAAAATGTATTAGAAGATGTTGGAAAAATTCTACGTGTTTAATTTGGAATGGTTGTCGCATTAAAATTGAGGTTTTGTACAAATGAAGTCACGGTTCTGTTATATGGGAACCCTAAAAGGAAAAAAAGACAAGTATTCCTCTCGGGGTCTATCGATTGATAGGGCCTCTGGTCTGCCTGCCGGTAGGCTTGTCAGACTTGCATGCTAAGAAACCCTTCATGCCTATAGACAGGTGAGGTATCTTACGTATAGGGAGGCTTTTGCATAATTGGTTTTGATTATATCTTTTGAACCGTGAGTATGATATGTGCACAGTCGAGACTGTTGGTAAGAGGATTTAGATCTTTATGACCTCATGGTTGAAAGATCTTAGGTTCGAGAGTTGACCAAATTCAAACGGTCTTGGGAATAGCATTGTTGTTCTCCGATTAAGGTTTAAAGGAGGTTCGTGACTTTGTTTGGACCCTATGGAAGACTGTATAGGTGTCAAAATATGGTGTCTATAGAGGGGGCTTGAAGGTAATCCTGAGATTAGGGATAATTTTCCTATTTACAATAGTATCTGGGGTTAAGGCAGCTTAGCGTGGCAACTCAGCGTGGCAACTCATATTTTAGTTTTTTGTGCTACTTAACCATATTGTATCTTTATTTATATTGACTAGGTGCTATAACGATTGTAATGATGTAACGCGAATAATAATGAGTTTTAGTGTGAGGTCAAACGGTACTCGCGAGAGACCAGGCTTGGCAGGCCTGGGAGAGCTTTCATGATCTATCGAATGACCTCGCTGTGGGAACTTGAGAGGGACTTGGTTGGGACGATTGAGAAGTGAGGAACTGTTGGGGCTTGTCCTATCCATCTTAGATAGACCTGTTAAAACACCAAAGGACCCTGGCCGTGGAACCTCGAGGGAGCAGCCTTGAGTTCCAACGGGCGTTGAGTTATGAGCCAAATAACCCTCTACTTAATGTCTCATCCACTTTATCTGATGTCACTAACCAGCTGGGCAATGTCTGACCTGCACTTGAGTAAACCGCCGTGGTATTTGGGGCTGTTAAACAGTTGGTGAGCCACCTCTGTGACAACAACCCCCTAACACACAGTGGTTAGGCAAAAGGCATGTCTTGGAATTTAATGTTTATGACGTGGAGACAACTAGTGCATCAGCTATTTAATGTTTGTGACATAAAGTATGAGGGATGTCTTTCCCAGGCATTAATGGAGGAGTTGCCTCGGGGATGGTGTGGGAGGCTATTTAAGGACCCCAACCACCTCTGAGGAGAGGATGATCTTTTGAGAGTTCAAAAGTTATTACCAGAGATAATATACATCAGAGAGAGAGTTACTACAAACCAGAGAGTTTTACTCACCCACCATTGTCATTTATTATGAAGCTTTTAATACTTGATAGAGATTCTTGAGGGTGGTTAGTATGTTTGGCTGCCTGCCAAGGTGTATCTAGGGTGCTTACTTCTCTCTCCCTCTAGATAAGTTACTTCTAAGTTCATTACTACCTTCTGAGTTATGCGCGAGATATTTGTGAGTTCAAACTGAGTCTATCTTCATTGAGTCGTGTTTGCAAGTCATGTGGTTAATCCATAGTGTTGTTATTTAACTTATCATTACTATAGTCCAAAAGGGGTTACGCCTCCATCTTATATAAACTACCCTCTTACATTTGGCGACTTTGTTGGGGAGGCATTCTTCTAAGTAAGGAGTATGGAACAAGATAACGTTAATCAAAGGGTCAACTTTGATTGCATTCAACACAATGAAGAATAAGCGACAAGAGAACTGGAGGCTCTAAAGGATGGGGATCCTCGAATAGAGGTACCTCCAATTTGGGCGACGACAGGTGTTCCAGGGGTGACACAAGCTTCCACGAGTGCAGGTTTGGGACCCACTCAGGTGGCACTCCTCATGAGTAAGTTTTATGAGTTTTTGCAAACTCCGGTAGCTTCAACGGTGTTGGGACTCAAGCGGAGGGCCTCGATATTCTACGTTCAGGAGGGGCATCTTTATCGAAGGGGATACTTCAATAGGCCATTGCGTTGCATCACAAAGGAAGAGGCAACCGAGGTCCTCAACTAGGTGCACGATCCATCTCACGTAGGAGGGGCCAAGTTATATGATTAATTAATGATGTTGGGGTATTATTGGCCAATAATGGAGAAAGACTCTACTGAGTTCGTTCGAAAATGTAAATCTTGTCAACTTCATGGAAATATGATCTATGCCCCGTCGGTAGACCTACACTCCTTGGCAATGCCTTATCCTTTTCACACTTGGGCATTCGACCTAGTAGGGGCAATACATCCTTCTTCAAGGGGGAAGATATGGACACTAGTAGTAACGGAGTGTTTCACAAAGTGGGCTGAAGCGATACCACTGAGAAGGGCAATAGAAGGGGTGGTGAGAAACTTCATTAGAGAATACATCATTTGACGTTTTGGGATCCCAAAGGTCATCCTTTCAGACAATGGAACCCCTTTCATCAATTCAGAAGTAACGATGCTCACAGACAAATACTCCATTGTCCATCATACTTTGACGGTGGCATATCCAAAGGGATATTGTCAGGCCAAAGCAACTAGCAAAACTTTGGTTAATATCTTCGCTAAAATAATGGAGGATTTCCCAGGAGCATGGGATGATAAGATACCAGTTGTATTGTGGGACTATCGAACAACTAAGAGAAAGCCCACAGGGTATACTCCGTTCTCCCTTGTCTATGGGGCCGAGACGATTCTCCCAGTGGATCTAGAAGTTTCCTCTGCGCGATATGCTTTACAAAGTAGCATTCTCCCTCGGAATAGACATGTGCAGTTGGAAGCATTGGACGAACACAGAGATAATGCGATGCAACACTTTCGAATGTATACGAAGCATCTCTCAAGGGCATATGATAACTTGGTGAGACCAAGGAAGTTCGTAGAAGGAGATCTCGTGTTAAAAGAAGCAATGAAACACATCAGGGGGGCTTCCTCTACCCAAGTTTGCAGCAAATTGGGAGGGACCTTTCATTGTAAAAGAAGCTCATAACTCGGGCTATTGCTTAATTTCTAGGATGGAAGAAGATAAACTGTTCAAGATTAATAATAAATGGTTGAAAGTCTATCATGTATAGGCAATTATGTTTAGACCACTGATGTATCTGGATGTTATTATGAATACGAAAGTTCTTTTTATGATGAGTATGCAAGTTCTTTTTATTATAACTCAAGTAGAGAGGAAAGAATTACAAAATTTCACAATCTATGCAAACAGTTGTAACACAAAGAAATGGCATGAGAAAATAAATATCTTTCTTTATTCATAAACTTTGGGGCATTACAAAATTGGTAGCAATTGCCCAAGAATTACAAAAGAAAAAAAAGAGAAAAAATATATATACAAAATTTCACTGGCCTAGGAGGAACCACAGATCTAGGGAGGAGAAAAAATCTCCAGGAAGGCCCGAAGAAGCTTCTAGGCAAGACCGTTGGGCATTAATCGAAACCTCCAACCTCGTCTGCGCTTGTGTGCGCTCAATAAGGAGTTTCTCTCATTTTAGCTTCGCTATACGCAGGGTTTCTTCGATGTCTTCCACCTCCTTGTCAATAGCTCCAAGAAGAGGAGCTAACTTGGCTAACTTAGCTTCCTCTGCCCGCTGATCCTCCTGATGTTTTTGCAGGAGTTCCCTCTGGCTGTCCAGTCGTTATCTCTTCAAGGTCTTCAGATGCGTGATAAGCCAGTTAAATCGGAAGACGCCGCGACCCAACTCCCTAAGATAACCCAAAAATTGGTTAAGGAGGGGTGTGGTCACATTTGAGGTCGGAGTGTCGGTAACTTCAGTAACGATGGTAGCCATAACCTGAAGCTTGTAACTCATAACGGAGATGTTTGAACGCAGGCATTCCACTGTGAACGTTTCAGGATGATGATTTACAAGATGCTCAATTACCAAACGATGGTTGGCGAGCATTTAAGGAGAACGTTGAAGCACCATCAGGCAGAAGGCGTGAGGAGCCAGGTCGGGAAGAGGAAGCTCACAGCCAGATTCGCTCTCAGCGGCAGTACTGAGTGTGGAATCTTGATCATTATGGCTAGAATCTTCTGAAACGACAGGTTCCTGATGGGGAGAGGCAATGGGCGAATGAACTTGAAGAACCCCTGATTTTAATCTTCTTTATAATTGTAAGTATTTCCCTTTTATGAAACAGATGCGGAAGCGTAAAGGTGATGGTTCAACTAAAACAAACAAATTTTAATTTCTATTTCAAATTAAAATTAAGCACAAGTGAAAATTAATTAAACACACACACTTATGTTAATTTCACCTAAACCAATTAATTAATCCAAGTCCTATAATTTGCCTAAGTCATATTTTTTTATTTAAACAAATTAGGATAAACCATTTTGAACAAATGACTTGAATTAAGTAAACATTACCCAAATTTAATTATGCACCAAATTAAATTAAAAGTGGTTTAAACCAATTTTATCTTTTTTACCTAAGCATGCGTTCTAGGCGATATTGCAAGATAAAATAAAAATAAGAAATCACTACGCCTCGATGTACGAGGAAAAAGCCAAGACGGGAAACAACCTCGGACGGCTCTAGCCACAAATCCACTAGATACGGTTTTACAAATACAAGACAAAAGACTTACATCACATGACTCGATCCCTCTCAAGCCCCGATGCTTCTTCTTGTAGATACCTCTTCCTAGCGGATAACCTTGGAGCTCCACCGCGGTCTCAAAATCCACCGATAGGACTTTATATGGTCACCGTCACCCGAACTAGGAGCCTTTCTCCAAGAGGGTAAATCAACGTAAACAACTTCTTCTTTATGGAATTTAGAAGCAAATCCAAACACTCTTCAATTCGGTATAGAGATAAACCCGGTGCCAAACTCCAAGAAAGATGTATATATATATGAACTTGGATGAATAAAACTATGGGTGAAAACAAGAGTGGTAGATGAATTTTACTATGAAAATTATCACTCAAAACATGATCTTTTTCTCTTTATAATTTTTCTCTCAAAAACACTCTCTAAGAGTTCAAAGGATATGAAAAAGATGGATTAGAAAATTGGTTTCCCTCACATTGTTATTCAGCAAAAATTAGTGGGGTAAAACCAAGTGGGAAAGTGGGCAAAACTGCTTAAAACTGCCAAAAACCTGTTCCTGCTAAATTTCGTTGGAACGACATTTCGTTCGAACGACATTCTCATTCGAACGAGTCTTCTAACGAAGTTCCAGTATGAACTCATTAGAATCTCGTTTGAAATCTTGTTAGAACGACCATCTCGTTCGAACGACATTTCGAACGAAGTTCCAGTATGCCATAATGGAAAGTCGTTGGCAATCTCGTTCGAACGACTTGTGGTTCAAACGACACTTCGAACGAACTCACAGATTGTTAAAAAAATTCTTTTTAAGCCCAGCAACATTATATACTTTATATATAAGTTTTAATAGAGAACATCTGAAAACAAAACACAGTTTTAAAAACCTAACACCCAATATAAACTTGTTCCAAGCTCCTATATATACATAAATGCATTCATACCTTGGGAGCATGGAATCACTGTTGATGACGTTGAAACGAGGCACATAAACCACGACATTTTGATGAAGCTTTAGACACTTGGCCGCTATGTCTTCAACAAACACGTCATAGGCTTGGAAGATGATCAATATACTCTATCTTATGACTTAAACATTTTTGTCCGGAATTGAGCCAAAACAACAAAGGACTCAATTGGAAATTTGTATCCTTATAAATCTCCCCCTTTGGCTATTCCGGGACAAAAACTATACAAAAATCCTAAAGGTCCGTCAAGCTCTACTAGACTAATAAAATAAATCCCACCCGAAATAAAATTACAATGCTTGACACAAACAACCCAAAGGATCACAATCGTTGCCGGTGAAAGTTGCCACTTATAATATGATTCCTGCACACTTAAGCAAACACATTACACGCATAGGGAATATCAATATATTTAATGCAAGTGAACTAAGTACTCCCCCTAAATTAATTCTCCTCCTTTTTGTTCAGGAATAGACAAAGGCTTAAATAATCAAATGATGACTTATTTCCCCCAAAACTAAGCAAGAGATAAAAGAATGGGATAACAAGTTAAAACATGTAATTGTGCATATAGTGATGAGAACGTTAAAGCATATGGGCAACAATGATTCAACTAATCCAAGAAATAACATCGGATACCAACTAGGGTTCACTAAAATGATATCAATATGATATATAAATTATTAAGCATGTGATATCAACAAAGAATGCAATAAGATGGATATCAAGTATGAATTAAAGCATATAGGGATTAGAAATCAAGGCAAAGACTAAAAAAAATATCAAATATATGTATACATAATATATACCAAAGAGACTCAAGTACACATATATAGATATAAACACATAAATGACACACACAAAATATAATAGGAGTCCTTCGCACTCGTATGGCAAAAATGTGACATATGGAAATGGAAGTGTTGGGGTGTGAACTAGTAACGATTAAATTTAGACCCAATCACTTAAAAACATGTTCACGGAGTTCTCATTTGATTGCAAACTTCATCACATTTGAATATAACCTCATGTGACAATATAGATTGAACTCAATGAACAAACAAACACAATGCATACAAGCCTAGCATATTGATGATTCTACAAACCAATAGAGTCATGAGATGAGATACGCAACTAGGATAAACAGACATTGTGCAAACCGTTGATATACCATCCAATCTCCCTCAATAAGAATTTATATTAAATTTTAATGAATATATCAATCAAACATAGGCCTTGGCAGTTATTTTTTCTTTAGTGCCAATTTTTTCTGTTTTTAGGCCTTTGGACCACGCTTTTCTTTTAGGTCCATTACAAACGGTGGCTTACAATCGCAAAGGATTATTATTCCTTTTGGAGCCCTTCCCCGTGCACATTTATATTTATCATGTTTTCATTTTTTTTACACAAATCTCATGTGCAACGGATTTTGACCTGCACTAGTCCTCCTAAGTCACAAATATGTAGATGACAAGATTGGAAGGAGAACACCTCACATAGCTCAAATATACATATGAAGTTAAAATTTCAAAAGAGCTCCTGCATGTGTGAATAGAGGCATATAAAAATAGAATCCATTTAATCAACACAAAATCCAACTACTTCATGTAGGCATGGTAAAGAACATAATAAGGATTGATAATCTAAACCAAAAGTTCTAGCCACATGAGAGCGTTAAAGGAGGGATTCAAACACAAGTATATGCCACTTAAAGTGTATCAAACCAAAATACACACAACATAAAATCTTTTTGAGTTTTTGACATTTTTAACCAAAAATAAAAATATATACTCAAAAGGATAAACACAAATCATTTGTATTTTTCACTAAGCTTAAATGAAACAAATGAAACACAAATGAGAAACAAAAAAAAATATTATTGTATTTTTCATTTAATGCAAACAAAATGAAGAAATAACATACAAAAGATAAACAAAAATCATTATTCTAGCATGTGATTAAGCATGGGGCATAAACTAGAACATGATTAAACAAGCATACATTTAGCATGTGAATATAACATGAAGTACAAAAGCTAAAGTATGCAAACACTAACACATTCATCCTTTAGATTTAGCAAGGGAGGAAGCATGTGAAAGTAGATGAGAATCAAAAACCCTATTTTGCAAGGCAACCAAGTCGGATTTCCTAACCCAAATTAATGAAGAATGACTATCTTGGGGTGTAGGAACTTTAACTACCGTGGTTAATTTACGATGGGATTTTCTAGGAATTCGTTTAAGATCAAAACAAAATTTCCTAAGATGACCTTTTCGATCACAATGTGTACAAGTAAAATTACGTCGAAATTTGGTACCTAAGAAATGATCTCGAAAGACTTTCCTAGTAGATTCTCCTAAAAAATTGGTTTTGGCGTTATGAGTAAATTCATTACAAGTATTGAAGCCTAAACCACAAGTGTTATTTTTAATTTGGACCGTTCCTAATATTTTATCTAATTTTTTCGAACGACACTCCAAATCAAATTTGACATTACTAGAGTCTTTTAATTTATTTTGCAATTAAAAAATGTTAGACTCTAATAAAACATTTTGCTCTTCAAAAGCAAGAAGCTCCTTTTTCAAGGATTCCATTAAACCCCTAAGGCTATCTCTCTCACCTTCTATATATTCAAGCTTCTCTAGAAGAGCTTTCTCTCGCGTCCTATGGTCTTCAACCAACATACTATTATCAACGACCTTGACACGTTCTTTCAAACTAGCTTCTAACTTCAAATTAGCTCTTTTCAATTTAATAGATTCTTTATAAAGTTCTTGAAAAGCATTTTGAAGTTCACTCACATTAACCTGTTCTTCATTTTCACTCTCTCTTTTTTCTCCTCTCTCACTATCATAAAAAACAAGAGAATCATAAACAATGACCTTGGAAGTGTCATGTGTTAACGTTTCATCAATCGATGAGTTCTCACTTTCACTCACATGACTAGCCATAAAAGCCACAAAATTAGGCTTAGTGAGGGAATCGGGTCCCTCTTCCTTATCACTATCACTAAGGGTCGCATTATATGCAAGGGGTCGTTTACCCTCTTCCTTAGTTTAGTGGGGCACTCAGAAGCCCTATGGCCATAACCCTCATAACCAAAACACCTATCAGACTCGTCTCTATTTAAATTTTCATTAATAGGTTTAGGGATTTTCTCGGCTTTGTCATACTTAGGAGTTTCAAATTTCTTAAAATCATTTTTGAATTTATCTTTGTTAAATTTAATTTTTTTTCTAAATTTACGAGCAAACAAAGCCATGTCTTCCGAGTCACTATCACTCTCGCTCTCTACTGCTTGTTTGACCTCTTTTCTGGCTTTTAAAGCAACTTCCTTTTCAATTTTCTTTTCAGTTTTAGAGGGAAACATATCTAGTTCATAGGTTTGTAAATCACCAACAAGTTCTTCTAATTTCGTAGAGGCTAAAGTTGGTAAAGAATTTAAAACGGTCACTTTTGGAATAAATCTATCGGGTAGGGACCTTAAAATTTTCTTTACAACTCGGTTGTCGGGTATTTTCTCTCCCAAATTAAAAGATGAATTGACAATATCGAAAAGTCTAGCATAAAATTCATCAAAAGTTTCATTATCGTTCATTTTGATGGTTTCAAATTGAGTGGTGAGGTTTTGGAGTTTGGAAGCTTTAACGACACTAATTCCTTCATGAGTTAGTTGTAAAATATCCCAAGCTTCTTTAGCGCTTTCACACGTCATAATGCGTCAGAATTCATCCGGCGTGACAGCGCTAAACAAGGCATTTAAACCTCGGGAATTAAAATTAGAAAGTTTAAACTCATTCTCAGTCAATCTATTGGCCGGTTTGGGAACACGTTCATTTTCAACTAAGTGAGTTGGTGGGGACCACCCGTTAACAACAGACATCCAAACTCTCTCGTCAATAGATTTTAGTGTCGATTTCATTCGCGCTTTCCAATACGCGTAGTTAGAACCATCGAACATAGGAAATTTTAAAAATGGGAAAAATTCCATTTTAGCCAAAAAAAATATTTAAAGATCTTAACGGAATAATTTATCGCTTTGGCTCTAATACCAATTTGAAGAACCCCCAATTTTAATCTTCTTTATAATTGTAATATTGTATTTACTTTTTATGAAACAGACGTGGAAGCGTAAAGGTGATGGTTCAACTAAAATAAACAAATTTTAATTTCTATTTCAAATTAAAATTAAGCACAAGTGAAAATTAATTAAACACACACACTTATGTTAATTTCACCTAAACCAATTAATTAATACAAGTCCTAGAATTTGCCTAAGTCATATTTTTTTATTTAAACAAATTAGGATAAACCATTTTGAACAAATGACTTGAATTAAGTAAACATTACCCAAATTTAATTATGCACCAAATTAAATTAAAAGTGATTTAAAGCAATTTTATCTTCTTTACCTAAACATGCGTTCTAGGTGATATTGCAAGATAAAATAAAAACAAGAAATCACTATGCCGCGATGTACGAGGAAAAACCCAAGACGGGAAATAACCTCGGATGGCCCTAGCCACAAATCCACTAGATACGGTTTTACAAATACAAGACAAAAGACTTACATCACATGACTCGATCCCTCTCAAGCCCCGATGCTTCTTCTTATAGACACCTCTTCCTAGCAGATAACCTTGGAGCTCCACCGCGGTCTCGAAATCCACCGATAGGACTTTATATGGTCACCATCACCCGAGCTAGGAGACTTTCTCCAAGAGGGTAAATCAACGTAAAAAACTTCTTCTTTGTGGGATTTAGAAGCAAACCCAAACACTCTCTTCAATTCGGTGTAGAGATAAACCCGGTGCCAAACTCCAAGAAAGATGTATATATATATGAACTTGGATGAATAAAACTATGGGTGAAAACAAGAGTGGTAGGTGAATTTTACTATGAAAATTATCACTCAAAACATGATCTTTTTCTCTTTATAATTTTTCTCTCAAAAACACTCTCTAAGAGTTCAAAGGATATGAAAAATATAGATTAGAAAATTGGTTTCCCGCACATTGTTATTCAACAAAAAGTAGTGGGGTAAAACCAAGTGGAAAAGTGGGCAAAACAGCTTAAAACTGCCAAAAACCTGTTCCCGGCAAATCTCATTGGAACGACATTTCGTTCGAACGACATTCTCGTTCGAACGAGTCTTCTAACGAGGTTCCAGTATGAACTCGTTAGAAATCTCGTTAGAACGACCATCTTGTTCAAACGACATTTCGAACGAAGTTCCAGTATGCCATAATGGGAAGTCGTTGGCAATCTCGTTCGAACGACAATCTCGTTCGAACAACACTTCGAACGAACTCACAAATTGTTCAAAAAATTCTTTTTAAGCCCAGCAACATTATATGCTTTATATATAAGTTTTAATAGAGAACATCTGAAAACAAAACACAGTTTTAAAAACCTAACACCCAATATAAACTTGTTCCAAGCTCCTATATATACATAAATGCATTCATACCTTGGGAGCATGGAATCACTGTTGATGACGTTGAAACGAGGCACATAAACCACGGCATTTTGATGAAGCTTTAGAAACTTGGCCGCTACGTCTTCAACAAACACGTCATAGGCTTGAAATATGATCAATATACTCTTATCCTATGACTTAGACATTTTTTTCCGGAATTGAGCCAAAACAACAAAGGACTCAATTGGAAATTTGTGTCCTTACAGAACTGGTGGAGAATCCTCCCGAGCAACCTGAAAAATAGTTAGAGGAAATATGGAGTTTATGAAAAATCTTAACAAGTGTTTTCGTTGTTAGGTCACCGATAAAGGTGGGGTTTATGAAAAATCTTAACAAGTGTTTTCGTTGTTAAGTCGCCGATATAAGTGGAGTTTATGAAAAATCTTAACAAGCGTTTTTGTTGTTAAGTCACTGATATAGGTGGAGTTTATGAAAAACCTTAACAAGCATTTTCGTTATTAAGTCACCGATATAGGTGGAGTTTATGAAAAATATTAACAAGCATTTTTGTTGTTAAGTCACCGATAAAGGTGGAGTTTGTGAAAAATCTTAACAAGTGTTTTTGTTGGTAAGTCACCGATATAGGTGGAGTTTATGAAAAATCTTAACAAGCATTTTCGTTGTTAAGTCACCGATATAGGTGGAGTTTATGAAAAAGCCTTAACAAGTGTTTTCATTATTAAGTCACAAACATAGGTGAATTTTGAGAAACAGAGAAATGCAGAGAAATTAGCGAAGTACCTCAGCATTAATAGGAGCGAGAATGGGAGTCACCATGGGGGCCATAATGGTATAAACCGTTGGGGGCGGGCTCATTGCCTCAGTAGCTTCAACAGGGCCCTTAGATGAAGAAGCCGCAACGGTAGAAAAACTTCCCTTGCCAATAAAAGGTACTAAGGCTAACACGGGCGTATCATTAGAAGAAGACGGTGGACCTTCAAGAAATGCCCCAACGCCCGTGGGTACAGAAGAACTAACACGAGGAGCAGCAGCATCAGCCTTGGCCTGTGAAAGGAAAAGGCCACTAAGATCAAAGGGTGGGGTAAGGCTTGGCGAAAGCTGCAAATAAAAAACTAAGTGTTAGACACAAGGAGTAAATACAAAAAAAAAAATAAGGGCAGGAATACATCTAACTTACCCCCGTTATGGCACCAAAAAGGGGAACTGCAGTTAGGGGTCTCGTCAATACAGTGGGAAGGAGAATGTTAGCTATCAGAGATGACACTTCCACCTAAAATATCCCAGTATATCAGAATGATAAACAAACAACTGGGCCAAGGAAAATAGGCGAGACTTGACAAGAAACTTACCTCAGGGGCACTCTCCTCGACCACAACGATGGGCAGAGGGACCTCTTAGTCGGATGGTAATTCAGAGGAGGCTAGAGTAGTTACCTCTAGTTGGTAAGATATTTCCACAGATCCAACGGTAGCAGCCCACAACAGCTTCTTTGGCCCGTTAGGAGGGCAAGCAGCGACAATAGGTAAGTCCTATCAGGGGGCAACGAGGAAGGGTATTGTTTGCTTGAGGGATACTACAACGACCCCCCATGAAATGGCTTACAGGGGGACTGGGCCTTTCTTCTTCAACTTCCTGCACTGAAGTTATCAAGAAATTAGCAGATGCAACACACCTCAAGAAAAGGGGAATAAGAACAAAAAGAAGGCACACATACCTCAGAATTAGAAGGAGAATGAGAGGGTATAACCACTCGTGAAGGTGGAGAGGAGGTAACAATAGAGGGAGAAGAAGATGGAGGTATCTTGACTGTTCGTTTGCTCTGGGACTTAGTGCCCAAAGTTTTCTTCCTTGCGCCCGTTGCATCACCACTTTAAGGTACCCTTGACCTTTTTCTCCTCTTGGACGATGGCTCAGTTAGATCAACCACGATCGTGGGAAAGGCAACCGAAGGAGGAATGACGATAGTGCACCGTTGAAACTCAACATTTATTCTTTTGACCTCAGCTTGAACCTACCTCCTCAGCTCTTCATCTAACTCTGCAGACATAGGAGGGGGAACGGAGGAAATAAGGAATTCCTCCAAAGGAGTTTGTGCTTGAGCTTGGGGTTGGGACTTTAAGGACTTGGATTTTGAGGAAACCCCACTTTTTGACTTCTTAGTCTTTTTGGCAGGTGACTGAGAATGCCCTTCGTCTGTTGCAACTTCGATCGAGGGGGCAAGTTATTTGGGAGTTGCAATGGCCTTGGGCTTCGTGGTGGCTTTAGGGATCACTAGGCAATGAGAGGGTAGCTCTTGGGGAGATTCTTTAATGGTTTTGCTCAAGGAAAACTCAAATCCAAGCATGGAGTTCCCCTTAAGACCCAGTTCAGAAGCAGAGAAAGAAAGGACTGGGGGATATTAGGGGGGGACTGAATATACTCACGAATCATTCTCAACTGCCCCAAACGGAACTCGATGGCATAAGACGTGGACACGTCCCCTTTACTAGTGGAACTAGTAAGGGTGACTCGCCCATCGATGGTAGAAGTCACACCAAGCACTGCTGCTGCAGTATAAAAGGTGCAACCTTCAGGGAAAGTGGCCCTTGTGTGGTTGTGTTGAAACACAGGTCGAGGGCCCCCTGATCAAAACCGAACTGCCTGCTATATCTGTCAAAGTTATAGGGTTCTGAGGTGTATCCCCATTCAATATATAAAGGAAGAAACCCAGGAGTGATTAGAAGCACTACGGCCTGCGAGGGATCTTCTATAGCTGGGATGAACTTGACCGTTGAGGTTGCAGAAGGAAGGAAATCCCAATTATGGGCAAATGTAAACTCACTGTATGGCCTCATCACAAAGGAGTCCAAATGATCAAAAAATTTTGTTGTCTCCTTTCGACTTTGTTTTTTATGAAAACATAGGAGGTGTGGGGGCTTGATACCTTGGCTCATGGGCAGAGAAATAGACTTGGCGGTAACGGTTGGAAAACGAGTGTAATGGAAGCCCGTTAAAATAATGGTGTTGGAAAAATTAGCCAAGTTATAAAGACCCAGTGATCGTGCCATGTCAATGTGGGTTCGATCCAACCAGGTATAGAGGGACCCCAAGGCAATGGCGACCAGAGGAAGGTTGAAACACCTGGCCAAATAAATGGAAATATTTATAAGGTCCCTCCTGGGATGATCGTTGGGTTTTCCAGTTAGGAAGAAGAGTGAAAGCAACACAAGTATGTAAGCTGGTAGTTCCAGGGATGTACCTCTACCTCGGCCCGTTACAGCATTGACATCCTTCGGGGTCGGAGCTTAAAAAAAAAGCTAATGAGGGGAGTAAATGTGCCTTTGTTGGAGGAACTAATGCAACTACGACAGATTCGATCCAGCTCAGCTCGATTAACAGCCTCTTCGATATCCAGGGTCTCATCGTGATATGTGAACTCACCCATTGGCTCAAACCCAAGGAGCTCACAAATGTCCTCCAACGTAACGGTGAACTCTCCCCATGCAGCAAAGAACGTGTGATTTGTGTCGTTCCATCTGGAAACTAGCACTTGGAGCGTCGCGTTGTGCCTAGAAAGGGTGAACTCCCCAAACTAGTAGGCTCGATGAAGGCCAACATTTGTAAGAGCAGTGGTGAAAGAACTCTGCATATGTGTATGCAAGGCAGTGAAATGGGCTGGCGACCCCCCGGGTACCTCGAAGTCAATCTGAGAATAGGGAAAGTCACCACGGTCCAAATGAAAGTGCAGAGTCCCCTGTGGGGGAAGATAGCCCCACTTTGATGAATCCATATCCTCATCACCCAATAGTAAAGGGTCAAACATGGATGAGAAATGGCAAGTCTTGCATGCATCAAAAAATTTATCACCTTCGCCAAAGATGGGAGCCCGACGATAGAAGCGTAGTTGCTCTTGATGACCAGCATTAAGGGCAGCAACGCTAGGGACGATAGCGGCTCCAGAAGTGGAAGAGGGGGAGCCTGGCTGAGCAGTGGTGGTGGAAACCTTAGAAGAACTTGAAGAAGCCATAGTAGAGTGGCGATAAATGGCATAGCTGGGTAAGAAGGTCTAGAAACAAGGAGGGAGGAGCACAACCATAGGTGGAGGCGCAAAAGATGGGAGAAGAAAGAAACTGGGTAAAGAGTTGGACAACAATGGAAGTTTTCACACAGTTTTTTCTCTCAAGAAGACGGGAGCTTGAAGAAGATAAAGGAAAGATAAGGGTTTGAAAAAAGAGAAGTTTGAAACCTTTTAAGGAACCCGTCTGTTGAGTTTCCCACCACCACACGTGCAAGGCCGCCTATAATCATTTCAAATGAACATGTGGCACTTCGAGAGGCATCTTGACAGTTGAAACAACAACGCCATGTCATTTATGAAGCGATGCCTTAGGAATAGAAGGGGTTGCCTTCTTCAGCAAGTTTGAGTTTTGGCACTAGAATTTTTGTCAGACATATCCAATAACTCCCAACGGAAAAGATATCCCAACGGTTAAAAAAAAAGCTACGATGTTCCTTCGCTACAAGTCCAAACGTTGTTTAAATGGTGACTCGTCTACATTGGGGAGAATTTATGCTTTTTTGAACATAGCGAAGCGTTACAAGGTAGAGTTTCAGTTACCAATAACTAGAACGAGTATTTGAGAAGGTTAGTAGGCCTTGCGGGAGAATTTCGAATAATAAAGCTAGAACGGTTGAAGCTCAGTGTCAGGAAAAAGTGGCGACGTCCCTTCGCCAAAGCACCAATAAGCTGTAGTTCTTCGGTTCAGGTACATCGGGGATAATTTTACTTTTTCCTGACGATTCTAATGCGGCGGTTCTAACAAAGGAAAGGATGCCAGATTTTTTTTTATTACTCACAGAGGCGGTTCATCGGATTGAGAAGTTTTTGTGCAAAAATTTCTTGTCCCAACAACAAATCTCTCCACGAAGGGGAAAATATAGAGGGGGATTGAAGTTAATCCTGAGATTAGGGATAATTCCCCTATTTACATTAGTATCTGGGGTTAAGGCAGCTTAGCATGGCAACTCAGCGTGGCATCTCAGCGTGGCATCTCAGCAAGGCAGCTCAGCGTGGCAACTCATATTTTAGTTTGTTGTGCTACTTAACTATATTGTATCTTTGTTTATATTTACTAGGAGCTATAACAATGGTAATGATGTAACGAGAATAATAATGAGTTTTAGTGTGAGGTCAAATGGTACTCGCGAGAGATCAGGCTTGGCAGGGCCTGGGAGAGCTTTCATGCTCTATCGAATGACCTCATCGTGGGAACTTGAGAGGGACTTGGTTTGGAGGAATTAGAAGTGAGGCACCATTAGGTCTTGTCCTGACCATCTTAGATACACTTGGTAAAACACCGAAGGACCCTAACTATGGAACCTCGGGGGAGCAGCCTTGAGTTCCATCGGGCGTTGAGTTATGAGACAAATAACTCTCTACTTAATGTCACGTCCACTTTATTTGATGTCACTAACCAGCTGGGCAATTTCATACCTTCACTTGAGTAAACCACCATGGTATTTAGGGCTGTCAGACAGTTGGTGATCCACCTCTGTGACAACAGGCCCCTGACACACAGTGGTTAGGCAAAAGGCATGTCTTGGCATTTAATGTTTATGATGTGGAGACAACTAGTGCATCAGGTATTTAATGTTTGTGACATAAAGTATGAGGGATGTCTTTCATAGGCATTAATGGCGGAGTTGCCTCGGGGATGGTGTGAGAGGCTACTTAAGGACCCCAACCACCTCTGAGGAGAGGATGATCTTTTGAGAGTTCAGAAGTTTTTACTAGAGATAATATACATCAGAGAGAGTTACTACAAACCAAAGAGTTTTACTCACCCACCATTGTCATTTATTATGAAGATTTTAATACTTGATAGAGATTTTTGAGGGTGGTTGGTGTGTTTGGCTACCTGCTAAGGTGTATCTAGGGTGCTTACTTCTCTCTCCCTCTAGCTAAGTTACTTCTAAGATCATTACTACCTTCTGAGTTATATACGAGAGATTTATGAATTCAAACTGTGTCTATCTTCATTGAGTCATGTTTTCATGTCCTGTGGTTAATCCATAGTGTTTCTGTTTAACTTATCATTACTATACTCCAAAAGGGGTTACGCCTCTATGTTATCTAAACTACCCTCTTACAGTCTCTATAGAAGCCTTAAATGGGAGATCTTTGGATAAGCGAAAGGTCATCAAAAGATAGACACTCAATGGAAGTTGTTTTGTTAATTCCTTTTATGATGGAACCCTAATGAGGTGGTCCATTGAAGGATCTCAATATGTTAAGTAGTTGTGAAGAGGGTTGGGGCTTTATTGAGAGCCTATGGTGCATCATGACCATGATGGGATTATGAACTAATTCTGAGTTATTAGAGTACATCGGAGAATAATGACCTGATTTTAAGTGTTTATAAAGTGTGTGATGAGAATTATGGCATGATTCTGAGGGCCAATTTGTGTTATGAACAAATTGAGTGTTGCAACCTGATTATGAGTTCCCATGTATGATTATGAAGACTGAAGGAGTATATATTCAACCATTAGGAGGATCACAGACTAATTCTAAGAGTCATATCCTAGTTATGAGGACTTAAGGAGTGTATGGAACCAATACATGGATCGCGTCCTAATTCTAAGGGGCAAGATCCAATTTTAAGGACTTGGAGAGTGTATGCGACAAATACGGGGATCATACCCTAGTCTTGAGAACCCGTATATAATTTTGAGGGGCTAAGGAGTGTGTGTGACCAATAGGGGATCACGACCTAATGATGAGGGTCAAGGTCTAATTTTGAGGATCTATTGAGTTCATGCTATCAATATGGGGATCGAGTCCTAATGCTAAGGCACGTAGTCTAATTGTGAGGACCTAGTTAATGTATGCAGCCAATACGAGGATCGTAACCCAACCTCCAGGGTATAATTTTAAGGACTTAGGGGGTGTAAAGAGTTTTTGCAAAATATCTGTGATGATATGAGAATATTTAAAAAGGTTTTGGAATTTTTGAGAGGTTTGAATATTTTCTATGGTTTTTTTAATGCTTGGGAACTCTTAGATTTTAATAATTTTTAGGAGGTATATACCCTTTGTGGATTTTGATCTTTTGATATTTGTTGTGAATTTTTTGGAACTTTTAAGGGTTTTTGTAACGAAAATTGAATGAGGTGCCTATTAAAAGGATGTGGCCATCTGTGAGGGGTTCGCCCCGATAGAGTAATTGCAAGAGTGGGGTTAAGGAAGAAAATTCCCTTTCCTTCATTCTCATGGAATTCGCGGGCTCACAGGGACATAAGCGATCATTGTCAAGGGTGAAAGTGTAAAGATTGGAATCGTCAACCTATTTTACTCAGAACAAGCAAAAGATGTATATATTCCAATGAGGCGTAATAAAAAGACTAACTGATACGTACAAAACCAAATAAATCATGGGTTCGGGGACTAATTTACGAAGTGGTAGCGTGTTAAGAACCATTCACCATTTCGGTCTCTTATGAGCTATAAAAATATTCTCATTCTCCTCACATGTTTAAATCATGTGGTCAATGTGTGTGTGGTGGAAAATGTCTATATATGCGAAGAGGTTCATGAGGGATAAAATCAACGTCTACGTGTTATGGAAAAGACAGTAACGAGTCATTATAAGGAGTACAACTAAAATAAAAATAAAAATAAAGTATCTAACGTATGAGTGATACACTTGATGTAACTCACTACGATAGAGTGAGTACACGTGTCTAATAAGACCGCTAAACAAGGGAAAATAAAGTGGATAAACGTTCTACGCTAAGAGCGAAACACCAGATTTTGATTCACTATGGATGAGTGAGTACGCATGTCAACGAACCACTAGAGGGTAAAAAAAATTATTAATAATAATAATAACAACAACAACAATTTTTTTTTTGTAATAAACAGTCTATAAGCGATGCACTGGATCGCAAAACATTGTAAATAAATGAGTACGCGTGTCTAACTGGACGCTAAAGACTATAATATGTAGGCTAATATATGTACACGTATACTAGCAAAAATGGGGTGAGAAAAGTAAAATACGAAAAATGAGGACTCGAATCCCATGATAAATTCAGGACACCTGTGTAATCAAAAATCGACATCACTGTCCACGTAGTTTGAGAAGAAAGTAAAAGTGGGGTCTAATCCATAAATCCAAAACTATAGCTTTTTTAATTTGTGAAAAGGCATGCATAAGTGGTGAAATGTAAGAAAATGTAAGATAATTCCAATATAAGGTTTATCGATTAAACCATATTTTTGGGTTTTTTGAGTTTATGAAAATAGGTTTATGAATTTATAAATATTAAAAAGTTGGTTCATAATGAGATACTAAGAATTGATTAACAAATGTACTGAAAGTAATAAGATATAGGAAACGACACTAGATGTATAAGCTTGGATGGGTGGAATGTAGGCCTTCTAAAGAGCTTGAATTTCTGATTTTGGAGGTGATGTGGGTTGATTTTGATGGTGAAAAATGGTGGCAAATGGGAAGGTGTGAGAGAGGTAAGGTAATGTGTAGAGAATGTTTTGAAAGGGATGTACTGAAAAGTTATCGCACTAATTTTGAGAAAAAGGTCCTCAATAATGTGGTCAGGGTTTCATTAAATAAGAAACCCTAAAGGGAGAAAAATACCAATTTACCCTTGAGGTTGTGTCAACCGACATGGAACTTGAACTGCCTATCAGAAGGCCATACAGACTTTGTGGTCAAGTAAAACATCCCCTGCGTGCAGGCAAGGGGGAAGGGTGACTATAGGGAGTCCTAAAATAATTTTTTTGGAAAAATGATCCTAAAATACTAATCACAATTACATTCGATGATGGATAACACCATTGGAAATAGGATTTATAACTCTGTGAAATTATGTTGAGATACTCTTGATTTCGATAGTTGACCAAAGTCAAATAAAGCCCGAGGAGCGTCCTGCGACCTCTAATTTAGGGTTTTAGGATAAAAAGGATGCCAAATGCGAACTATAAGTCTGACTTATGCAAGGTATAAACTGCTGGAAAGGTGATTCAGATATCTATGAAAGTGCATTGAGATAGTATCGGATCGAAGAGTTAATCGTGTCAAATGGATCTGAGAGAGCGTCCAGTGAGCTTCGGTTAGGTTTTAAAAGAGATTGAGGGGTTCGAGGTTAAAAGGTATGTTTGGACCCTGTGGATGTTTACATGTGTACTATAATGGGGTGTTTATAGGGGATTGGTCCTTGCCTATCGATAGGGCATTCAAATTTAGTGGTTCATACGAATTTGCAAGGGTCACCTACTAGTAGGCAGAACTTAGGGGTGCTCATCATCAAGCCCCTCGGCCTCATATATCTAGGGCGAGGGAATATTATATTCTTCACTCTAAACCATTACAATCTCTCTCTCTCTAAAATTCATTCCTACGAGCTTGTGTGTGATTTAGAAGAAATCTCTATTGTGAATGCCCCATATGATGATGATTGGGCTAACATTGAGATGGTTACCCGAGGCGTGATACCGACGGGGGTAAAAAATGTGTATTACGGTGCTAGGCCAGTAGAGGATACTCGAATCCTCATAAGGGAGCCTCTAAGTCATCGTGCGACTTTTGTGTATAACTCTATTAGTTATGCAAGTGATTCTCTTTTTTGCTATTTTTTATTTTTATTTTTATTTTTTATTTTAAAGTGAGTATTTTAATATTTGTTGAATTTTGGGAATATTTTTGGATTTATTAGAGATGATTTATCAGGTGGGATTTCTTCTTTAGCCAATCATGTTTGTGGGTCAAAAAGCATGAAAACCGAAAGGAGGAATCTTCCCATACAAGTTCAGAACTTGGTGCGATTTTGGTGTTTTGGAAGATTTTTTGGACGAGAATCCACGGTCCTCAGTTGTTCAATGTGCTTTGGGGGGAGAGGTGGTGGGATACCACCTATATTTTCCATTTGAGGATGGTGGATATGACGCTGACACTGATGGATACCTACCAGATTCTGGGTGCGATATAAGGGAGTGTAGGTGGTGGTGGATTGTTCTCTACACTTTACTAATGAGGCGATAGAGGTGACTCTAAGGCCTCTAGAGTGGGTCATCTTTAGCGAGTAAGTTATTATGGTGGACTTGAGAAAGGTTTTGTTAGTTCGAAAGGTGGATATGATGGATAAGTGATAGGTGTGGTAGATGACATTTCTTTTAATTCAATTTTTTTTTTGGGACCACTCCATTGGCTAAGAGTGGGATGAAAAGGATTTGTGATTCTTTCCTTATTTACAGGACTTCACCCGGATCGATCAGTGAGAGTTTGACATTATCTTCTTTATATTATTAGATAGATGCTTTTAGTCGCTGTTGTCAGCCCACCTTCATAGGGTGCCATATCTCGTTTAGGTATCACTATCTTTTTGATTTTGTTTTTCTTACATTATTTTTAATTTTTTGTTATTTTTGAGTGTTTTTGTATTTGTCTTGCATCTTTAGGTGTGGTTTTATAAGGTGGTCGGGTTCACACCCATTTGATGAATCAACGAGACTTGTAGGTTGGTGCATGGCCTAGAATGAGTATGTCATGGAAGGATAATAAGGTCTCAAAGGACCTTTCTTCAAAGATATTAGAAATGTTCATAACACCCTCATGATTGCCCAGGTTGGTTGTTTTTTGGGTTTTTTTAGATTTTTCTTTAAGATTGATAGGA
The DNA here is from genome assembly GCA_949130495.1 of Sambucus nigra. Taxonomy (NCBI): domain Eukaryota; kingdom Viridiplantae; phylum Streptophyta; class Magnoliopsida; order Dipsacales; family Adoxaceae; genus Sambucus; species Sambucus nigra. The sequence goes on along the minus strand of OX422210.1, from coordinate 558,062,552 downwards.
TTGATGAATGGATTTCTTCAAGATAGGCAATGTTCTTACCTTGGCATCGGAGGATTAAGGACATGGGTTTCACTTGTGTGTATATGCATATATGTCATCTCTTATCGCCTGAGTTTGGGTATAATTACTACTTGGGAGAGAGGGTCATCAACCCGGTTAAGGTAGAAGATATTGTGATTCCACTAGTTGGTCCTTTAGTCCATATGTAGGATCCTAAGAGGATATCGAAGGAGGCGAGGGAGGTGGCCATTATTGGATAGGGCTACTCAGACTACACAAATGCGATAATGACATACGACTACCTAGACTCCATCATGAGTTATTTAATATCATCTCGATTTACGATTTGGATAGGCCAATGCCATAGGAGGTTAGAGTGAAAGGTATGGGATACCTCATTGATCGGTCCATGCATTGGTTAATGGTGTTAGGGTAGTGGCCCCTTCTACTTTTCATGAGTATGGGTTGGCTTTCTTGTATTCTCCAATGAGAGCGATGGATAGAGTGTATATCCCTTACCTTCCCCATGAAAAGTTTCTAGGTTTTCCTCCCTTACCAGTCGATGACAAACGTATAGAGGTAACTATGTTCCCCCTTCTTTTTGACTATTACCTTCTTCTCTATACGTACTGACTTTGATTTCTCTTTTTTCTTTTCTTTTTAGACTGTCCTGTGAAGGGCGGATATCATGAGTAGTTATAGTCGTTGTTTAAGTTACATCCTGATAAATTTGTTTTTTTATTACACTTTTTTTTTCAATGTACTTGGAAATTCAAAGCAACACACACACACACACACACACACACACACACACACACACACACACAATTGGTGCATTTTAATTTGATTATCTTAATTAAATGACTTATTCTGCATACACTTTTACTTTTCCACTGAGATTTTTATGGGATTTGAAAAACGTATATGGTGTATTTGAAATGTTTGGAGATTTTGGTAAGGATAAAAAAATAATAACTTAGACATTTTCATGATAAAAATAATTTCTTGGGTGGTTATCTTGATAAAGAAGGAAATAAAAATGGAAAAAGTAAAATTCCCAAAATAAGGGGTGCCTTCGGTTATGTCCCCTAGCGTTTTTGTTGGCATGTCAGTGTTAATTAGTTCCTTTTTAGCCTTTTTTTTAATCTCTAAATGGAATGAATGTATTTGAACTTGTGTCTGGGCACTTTGTGTCTCAACCGTCAGATCAGGTGGAGCCTATTATATGCGACCTTATAGTTTTAGAACTCTAAGGACCACAACTGCATGAGGTATGTACGACCTATAAAGAATTATCTACTATGTTGAGTGTGCACCCTCACATCCAGTTACCATGCCATATTTTCTCAATATTCAGAGAATGTACTAGGATAATGTCTGTGTATTTCTCCAACTGTTACATGACGTTTAGTGCGTGGTGGAGGAATCGACTTTCAAGTAGCGCTCGAGTCAATGCACCATCAGGGCATCTAATCTTCAAGGTATAATGGAGCTATTGCAATGGGCTTAACTTCCAAGTTACTTCTAGTGATGGGTGGTTGGAGTGAACATATCCTAGTTACCACCAGAGATCTATGGATGGGGTGTCGGTGCAATCCCGCGGCTACCATTCTGGTGGATACCTCTAACTTCTTACGAAGAAATCCTATGATGTTGTACACATTCCTAGTAGAAAGATTTCAGTTGGTTATTCTTCCTCCTTTTCCATCTTTCGGCACTAGAGAATTTTTCAGTCATCCTTGTGTGGACTATGGTGCATTTATGAATGACTAGTGTGATTGGCTGATGAAAAATGGAGACAGTTATATGCATTGGTATGTGCCATGGTGGGGTGAGTTCAGACCTATTCTATAGTTAGATGACTACCGTATGTCCGGCTTGTTGGCCTCCATCAAACTTTTCTCTACCTTTCTTGGAGACTTCTACATCAAGTAAGTTTGGATAAAATAATCCCTCCAAATATAAAAAACTTCTTCACTATGGAGGACTTGATTAAATTATTAAGGATGTCCTTAGGGAGTTATGGTCATGGCAATGGCCTTCTCAACATCTAAACCTTTCTGCGGGGGAGGCTTCAGTGGAGTCAGGGGTTATCTAAAATGGTTGTGGAGGGACCTATTTTTAAAGGTACGCAAAGGAGTCTGGTCAATGGCGGCTCATTAGGATGGAGGTAATTGAAGTTGTTGCGATGGATCCTGCTAAGCTTTTCAAGGTATACCATTGTATTGAGAGTGTACGGCTACTAACAGACAGTAGAGATTATTTAGAGCCTTCGAAGGAGGTTAGTGATGGTGATAATCATGCAGTGGGTTCTTCAGGCTCTTAGCATGGCTGAATGGCGGGAGTTTACATGAATCTTGTGAAAAATGGTGAAGGTTTGGTTATTGAGACTTTAAGTATGGCTTGGTGTCGATTTAGGTTGGATGTAGGATTGGTATCGATGTATGTTTGGTATTAACATAGGATTTAATGTTGGTTTAATAGGGGGGATTATTATTTGTAATGTTTTGCTTTTTTATTTTGAATATAATATGTCTTTATGGAATAAATGTTATTTTGTGAGCATGTCTTTTTTGTGCATTTATGAAAGAATCATTTATTTTTTTAATTATCTATACCAATAATGAGGGAACACGTAATCATTTTGTACATTTAAAAATGATGAGAGAGACCTATGAGCCTTGATAAGAGAAAAAAAGATCTTTTTGTGAAAAAGAAATGATTGCACCCAAAGTCACTTAATGGGCGACTGATGTACATTCGTGGGGATAAAAGGAATTTTTTGGAGTAAAACTAGTTTTGAGAGGATGAGGTCCTACATGAATTTTGTGAAGGGATAAAATGAAAGTTTTTTAGAATATAAGAGAGGTGAGAAATACTTTAGCATGACGAGAATCAGATCAAGAACAAAAAATTTTGAGATGATCTAGATTGACACGTTGTACCATCTGTTACTGATTGAGGTCGATTAGTATAGCTTCACCACCTGATAATATCTTCTTTATAAGGTATAGCTCACTCTAGTTGGGCTTGAATTTTCTTCAGGGGTCCCATACGTGTTCTATAATTTTTTTGGGGGGAGGTTGCCTTCTCATACACCACAACCTTTGACTTTTTAATTGAATGCACATGCAACGAAATGGCGATACCCGTGTATGGTATAATTATCTCATCCTCCTCTCATGTATAACTCATCACATTAGTTATGTATAAATTGACTTCTCCTACTTGAATCTCTATCACGACTCATGGGGAGGGTGTCTTGATCTCAACGAGTAAAATGGCCTCCTTGCCATTGAATAGGTAATTTGGGGAGGGAATTTTGATAAGTGTAAGTCATACCCAGAGAGCATAAGGAATTTGTTTGTACAAATCTCGATAGTTGTTAGTTATCTTGCTAAATATGGATTTAAAGATCTTATTTGCAACTTCAATGGCCCCATTTGTGTGTGATATGTGTGGTGAGAACTTGTATCCCAAAATCCCTCACTCCTAGACTACTTTTGTGAATTATTCTTTGAAATGGAGGTTATTATTAGATACTAGCTTATGAGGAACCCTATAGAAATAGATGATATTCTTTTGAATGAATTTGGCTACCTTTTTGGCATTCATCATGACATGAGACTCATCTTCGCCAAATTTGGTGAAGTGATCAATGGATATCATGATGATTTAATGTCCTTTATATGCCTTGGCAATGATTTTCATAATGATGATGTTGCCCCAAATTTGAGAAAGCCACAGAGAAGTCACGTAGTATAACTCATAGGGCCAAATGTTGGATCTTGGGAAATTGTTGACATTTAATACATCTTTTAACGTACGTTGCACAATTATGGAGTATGGTGGTTCAATAGTACCCTTTTTTAACAATATGTTTAGTAAGTATATGACCATTCATGTGGGCTCTACATTCCCCACTATGGACTTTTGTCATATACTCTTCAATGTTAGCCCCTCTTATGAACCGCAAATGAGTGTAATACCCCGTATTTTTATGACTTTTAAATTTAGGAATTTATTAAATTTAATTGAGATAGATTAATTTAATATAAATCTGGAAATTTGTTTTAAATATTTACTAGCGTGACGAGAGTTAGTAATTATTGAAAATTATTGATTTGTTAGATATTACTTACTGAATAGAGTAATATGTAGAATTGAATTTATTAAAAATTGTCACGAGGGAATAATATGACAATTATGCAAATTAAGTCAGGACGCGCCTGTGTCGTATCGGGACTAAATTATTATTATTATTATTATAAGTGAATAAATTATAAGTCACCCGTATGGTCATTTCGAGTGCGCCAATGTGTCCCTAAGGGTCGAGATAGTCAGAAAAGTGTACCCGGGGGTTTAGTTTGGGATTTAATTACCTACGAAAATTGGGGAAGTATATCAGCCTTTAGGAGTTGTCTTCTAGGGTTAACAAACATAAAACCAAAGAACGACCATTAGAGAAGGAGTTGGAGAACTTTCCAAGCAACTCAAGGCCAAAGACTCACCCGTTTGCACCGCCACCACCACCAAAGCGTAGATCGCGCGACGAGGAACGTAACCATACCTCTTTCGTCCACAAATCAGAAACTCAAATTCCAGGCAACTATCTAATTTTCTTTATTTTAGTTAATGTTTCAATCATGTTAGTCTAGGGTTGTTTACAACATGCTTCATGGAAGAAGTTAATATTTTTCAGACTTAAAATCATATGTTGTAGAGGAAGTAGACATATTATGGACATCTAAATCACATGTAGAGGATAAACCAGGAATTTGTAGAAAATCATGTAGTTAGGTATACAGTACTTGTAGTAATGTTGTTTGGGAGTTTGGGGGATCGTTAATGGAGATTTGGTTGAGGTTGGAGAGGTAAACCCGTAACTGGATAATGGCAGAATTCGTCATAACTGCTTGATCGATCGATTGATCAAGAATATCGATGGATCGATGGTATCAATCGATCGACCCCCTTTACTCGATCGATCGATCACTCCTGGAAAACTGCGTATTTTATTCTCAAAGTTTAATCCGGTTAAAATGCGTAGGAACCCTTGAACATCATTGATAGAGAATAATGAATTATAAAGAGGGCCATTAGGGTCTAGGCAGACCCCGTTGAGTGAAATTTAACGTAGGATGAAATTATGGGTTAACGGGGGGTTATTCACACCTACGAAATAATGCGTACGTTTAATAAAAGATCAAGACTCGTGAGGGAGTTAGACTAGAAGGTAAGTGAGAGTATGACTACTGAAATTATACTTAGGGAGATAGAATACTTCGAGAGATGAGAAGTAAGGATGGAGTAACTTATATATGAGAATAAAAGTGACGAGTCTGTTATGCGAGATAATCGAGTAAAATGTGCTAAGATCGAATAATTATAATTATGGGTCGTGGGTGCACCTAATTTAGAAATGTGAATATTTATATATATGACTGTGTGACTGTGCATATATTATGTATCTGTGTCAAAATCATACCCGGGCTACTTGCTATCATGGGGGTTTTCGCACCGGGATAGTCTTATCTCGATTGGACCTTTATAGGGGATATTGACTCGTACCCTAGAAGTTAGTATACTCAATATAGGTTATCTGAAAATGATAGTCAGATGTTCTAAGAGATGTGAGGGTATGTGCTGACCTCTTAAAACCCGGAACTATACTTCGCCTATATTTGTTTGTGTATTGTGTTAATACAGTTCGAGAGTGATTCCGAACTAGTATTTCCTTTAGTTTGTGTGATACGGGGACTTGATAGTAGAGTATGCCAGCAACATAGATTTATGTGGGGTGCCGATTGTATATATATTATATGAGTGATTGTATATATATATATATATATATATATATATATATATATATATATATATATATATATATATATATATATATATGGAAACTTTCTACTATGTGTATATGTAGTTAAGAAATGAATAAATACTTCAACTTTATAATAAGTGTTCGGGAACTTTGTAACGGTACGATGATGCTCTAAGTAACGTAATAAATTTTGAAGAGAATGACTTTCTAAAACTAAATATTATAACTTTCTACTCCTCGGGATACAACTTTATGGATGATAAGAGTTAATTTTATGAGTTTTGTAGTACGGTAGGCGTGCACACTAGATGAGAGGCGAGAATTCTCAAGAGAGTGTCGCATACTAACATGGTTGTTACATTAGCCGGTAAGCAATTTTAAATACTTGATAAACTATTTTAAACTGTTTCACACTCGGGCTCTGACCCATTTTCTGTGATCTTCTCTCTTTTGTATATATATGTATGTATTACAGGTGCCCAGCCACTGGGGCGTCATGCTTAGATTCTTTGGATTGGACGTGCTGCAGCTTATGTGGAAGTTGAAGGCTCTTTCTTAGACGACCTCTTCATTGATTCCGTTTCTATTTTAGCTTTTCATAGTTAGGGCATGTGTCGCCCGATTTCCTATTCCGTTGAATTTTTCAGAAACTTATGTTTATGTTATTTCCAGTATTTGGTACTCTTTGGGAGTGAACTTTTGTCAGGATGATTTCATTTATAGTTCATCAATTGGTTTGGTTTATTTAGACGGTTTAATTCTTGTGTGGTGATTGTCACCCTTATTATTTATGTGATTCTTAAACTGTTGTTTATTAAAAAGGATTTCATATAGGAATTTAATAAAAATTAAAATAAGAATTTATATTGTTTTGACACTTAGCTTAATTAGTTAGGGTGTTCAATTTGGAACTATTATTTTACGATAGTGATGCTAAGAATAAACCAACCGGTCACCTTTATTTTTAATTTAATAAAGGACTGATCACCCGGTATTTAATTAGGCGGGGTATCACATGTGGTATCAGAGCATCAGGTTCCAGTTTCCTTTCGAATCTGTACGACTTATTTCGTTTCCAGCATAGCGTCTTTGATTTAGATCTCTAATCTTAGGAATGTTGTATTCATCTTTATGCATTGGAAATTCGTGCTTCTGTGATTTGTCTATGTGAATGTTGAACTTATCCAGATTATTTAAACTTTTAGATGGCTCGTCAAGACGAACATGCTAATGTCGTTGGGGAAGTCGATGAGCAAGAATAGCTCACACCTCAGGTATCTCCGAAGAGGGCATCAATTGCCGAATTAACAGGTATTGTGGCACAGGTAGTGACCACTGCAGTCTTACAGTACCGCGACAACAATATGCAGCTTAGAGGAGGCAAAAGACGTAGAGAGATTAGTTAATTTGACATGACTAAAGTTGATAATTATGCAAAGACACCGAAATTGCAGCAACAAGCTCCTCAAGATCGAAAAATCCATGAAGGTAACAAAATTTACGTTGGGAGCCAAAAGCGTCAGGGCCAACAAAGCCGGGGTCAAAATGTATTCACAAAAAGGTGTTTCAAATGTGGGATGTGCGTCTATGAATGTCAAATTTTTCCGGATCAGACTGGAGAGAAACTTTGACTCAACCAGCGAGAACTTTCAATACTCTTCTATAAATGTGTACAATCGGGTCATAAGTGGAGGGAATGTCCTCAACCTGACATCGTTTTTCCTCAAGTTGTTTAACAAGGCCAACAAGGCTAAGGAAAAGGTGAAATCGGACAACATAGTCGTAAAATGAGACAGTTTCGAGGTAGGTGCTTCAAATATGGCAAAAATGGCCATAGACGTCAGGATTGCCTAGAGGGGGATAGGGCCCCACGACAGCAGGGTGCCCGTAATGTGCCATAGAGGCCACTCCTTTGAGCCATCCCAGCAGCCCCAATTCAGCAGGGGAAATTACAGTATGTATGTGTATATAACGTCCACCAGGCAACAGCACCTCAGGCACCACCTGCGATTGAGGGTACGTTTCCTATACATGGCACTATGGGTCGAATTTTATTTGATACTGGGGTGTCGTACTATTTTATAGCTACTCCTTTTTCATAGGCCTTAGGGTTATTAGACACGACAGAGAGTATAGTGTCATGCGTAGACCCACGACTGGGGAATGGGTCTTAACTTTCTTTATATGCCGGGGTGTAAATATAGAGATTGGAAGCTTGATTTTTCCCGCGAACATGCTAGTGTTAGATATGCATGAGCACGATGTCATAATTGGCAAGCATTGGATCGCTGCGTATAGAGCCATGATAGATTGTTTCGGTAGGAGAATTGTCTTTGCCATTCCGGGGTAGAAGATGTTTCTGGTGGTGATGCCTCACCCAGATGGAGGATCTCCCAACCATTTGTATTACATGGAGGAGGATAACTCTAAGGAGATTGTGATTCTCCTGGATTCGATTCTAGTCGTTTGTGAGCTTCCAGATGTATTTCAGGAGATGAGTAGGTTATGTGTTGAGGTATTTTGTGGAGAGTAAAACCACATGACTTAAAATTTTCCGAAGAGAGAATAAAGGCAAGGGTATGGTGCTTACAAGGGAAATGGTTAATATAATTTTCGATTTGGTTTAGACAGATGCGTCATGTCCGGAAGACCATTAAGTAGGCAAGGCAATTGGAAAAGTAGAAGTATGAGTTTTATCCTCTGAGGATGAAGGGTGTTTTATGTGACACGAGCAAGTCATTACATTTTTGTTTATTGCTAGATTCGCATGTGAGAAGAATTTAGTGCGTATATTTATAGCGTTATTATTATGTGCATGTTTTCCCTGGTAAAGTGGGATTGTCTTTATTGTTCTCTGCGGAGGACAAATGGGTGCAATTTTAGTGATTTATATTCTTTATTGATAATTCTCGTATTAGTGACGTGATATGAGAGTACGATATTATACTAATTATGGTTTTATAAAAATGGTTAAAACAATAGTGGGCAGTGATTTCAAGGCTATCGGGTGGTTGCCTTAGTGCAACATGTTTTGTTCTCGTGAGGCCTCACCCATAAGAGGGCCGAACTCGCACTTATATTATCTATTTTAGAGATTTTGGAGGAGATAGTGGTCCTGAGATATTCGATCCCGGTGTGTGTAGGGACTTTGTTGTTATGATTCTGTATGTATTGGGTCTACTGTTGAGCGAAAATATTTAACTCATTATTATGTTTAGTGCTCAGGACTTGGTGTTAGGAAGAGCGCATTGATATATCTATCCTTTAGAGATGCGAGAGGTAAGAGTTGTACCCATATGTTTGGAGATAGGATTTCGAGAACCCCGATTGTATGTATTAGGGGTTTATGGAATGTGATTGCCAACAATACTAAACGATAGTGCAATTGGCGAAACGTTATTTGTTCAAGTAATATTACAGGAGGAGAGGTAACTTTTCTGTCAAGAGACTAAATAAAGGTGTACAAGCTATGGACGGAGGGCCTAACGAATTTTGATAACCGATAATGCTAGGAAATAGTGTATCGGGGGGTTCCTTATTTGGATTTCGCTTTGCGAGACATCCCATGCATGAAACTTAGCGTAAGATTGGAAATAGGAAGATGTTTGGTCATTAGTCTATGATTTTGGTACCTCGGTCGTAGTAGGAACAGATAATTATATCTGTAAGTTGGAAGTTGAATTATGATTTAAGTCCAGTGGAGCCGGTGGTGTGGTAAGAAAGCATTGAAAGTTTTGTCTTATCACCACGAGTTAAGGGGTGGAACGATGATAAGGAGGATTTAAAATTTTGATTTCTAGGGTGATTGAGAGTACCCAAGTGTTGTAATCACGTTGTGAGCATAAGGAAAATAAAGAATTAGGTGTTATGTGTGAAGCGTATGTGATGCTTACGCTAGTATGCACAGTCTATAGGCTGCGTGGGCATCCTGGTTAGCTGATGTTAAAATCGTCCGAGTTGAAGGTACGTGGGAATGGACATGTTGAATAAATGTTTATGGGATTAACACAACGAAGTGGAAGTGGTAGAGTGGATTGAGTGCCGTGTGAAAGACGATAAATCCACGTATTTGTGTACGATCAGAGTAGCACTCCGAATCTGGTTGGAAGACTGTGGGAAGTCATTTACAAGGGGCATTCCTTGAGAAGGGTAGAATTTAACTGTATGTCGAACACTTGGAGAGGATTTGTAATTAGTCAAATGTTGAGAGCGACTGACGCGTACAAAGAGTGATGATGTTAGTATGGTATAAAAGGTTCAAAAGCGCACATCGTGGAAAAAGGTGCATGGATCTGAACTTTCAGTATACGCAAAGGAAAGAAGGGGAGTATTAAGTGTCACTTAATGTGAGACATTACAAGTAGAAGTCGATATCGAGTGGGACATAGTGAGTAGTCTCCGCGGGCACTACTCATAAATAGAAATCGGTTGGAACAAGAGGGTCAACCAGAGAATTTTGTGGCTACCGGTGATCCCTATATGGAAGAGGCCAGTAAAGTCGATAAAGTTTCTTTGATGGGTTGACAACCTCAAGGCAAGATCAAGGGTTCATTCGAACATGTGGAACAAGTCACCCAAGAAGGAAGTGATTGATATCTCTTTGGGGTGATGTACAATATTAACTAGTGTGCCTCGGTCTTTCTTTGAAAGGAAAGATCGCGCCGGTACGTGGTCCTACACAGTATTTTTCCGAATTAGATTAAGATTTTTGAATCCCACCTTCAATATGGGATTTCAGGAAGTGGAGGGGATATCGTTTCATTTTGAGCAGGTTGTATCACCCATAATCCGGGGAGTAGGCGAGCGGTGATTAACTATTAGTGGAGCAGTGTGAAAGTAATTTTGGATTCATTGTGATCGTTTATCTTCCACAACGGTTATAGCTAGCAAGTGGAGTATAGTATGGTAATTGGGGAAGGATATTACCTAATGGTAGCGATTCCGTGGGAGAACTCGTTCCTGTTTATTGTGAACAAGGTGCTTATTGAGGTTTGGGTGTGGAAAAACCTTAAATTTTCTCACTCCGAATGTTAAGAGATGGGCGGATAATCAGAATTTTGGATTGGTCGAGTTAGAGTCTGATGACTGTGGTGGAATTACCACGACTGTTTTAGGAGAACAAGAGTGGTCAGATGTTCATATGGTTTCTCTCAGAATGAGAGATTTGTGTTTAGATATATACGAGTAGTTGTCATGTAGTGAGGTGCGGCCTCTTAATGATATTGAAATAATGGGAGTCAATGATGTATAAGCTCGCCTGATGCAAATGTTGCTGGTTAGGAGCACACTATGAAGTGCCGTTAATGAGAATGTTAATCAAGCTTGCTGTGAGGCGGGGGCTATAGTGATTGAGGTCCTTAGTATGAAGATAGTTTGTGTACTGATAAGGTATCCAAAATTGTTTTACCCGGTAGGCCTTATTTTCCGAATTTCGGGATGAAATTCCGTTATTAGGGGGGAAGTATGTAATACCCCCTATTTTTATGACTTTTAAATTTAGGGATTTATTAAATTTAATTGAGATAGATTAATTTAATATTAATCCGAAAATTTGTTTTAAATATTTACTAGCATGACGAGAGTGAGTAATTATTGAAAAATTGTTGATTTGTTAAATATTAATTATTGAATAGAGTAATATGTAGAATTGAATTTATTAAAAATTGTCATGAGGGAATAATATGAAAATTAAGTCAGGACGCGCCTGTGTCGTGTCGGGACTAAATTATTATTATTATAAGTGAATAAATTATAAGACGCTCGTATGGTCATTTTGAGTGCACCAATGTGTCTGGAAGGGCCGAGATAGTCAAAAAAGTGTACCCGGGGGTTTAGTTTGGGTCTCGGGATGTTTTTAGGCCTGACCGGTAACCCGAGAGGGCATTTTGGTAATTTCTATTTTTGGGATTTAATTACCTACAAAAATTAGAGAAGTATATCAGCCTTTAGGAGTTGTCTTCTAGGGTTACAAACATAAAACCAAAGAACAGCCATTAGAGAAGGATTTGGAGAGCTTTTCAAGCAACTCAAGGCCAAAGACTCACCCGTTTGCACCGCCACCACCACTAAAGCGTAGATCACGCGACGAGGAACACAACCATACCTATTTTGTCCACAAATCAGAAACTCAAATTCTAGGCAAGTATCTATCTTGCTTTATTTTAGTTAATATTTCAATCATATTAGTCTAGGGTTGTTTAGAACATGCTTCATGGAAGAAATTAATATTTTTGAGACTTAAAGTCATATGTTGTAGATGAAGTAGACACATCCTGGACATCTAAATCACATATATGGGATAAGCCACGAATTTGTATGGGTTTAGAAGCAAGTAATAGGGAAAAGAATTGGATGAATGGAAATTAAAGGAAAAATTAGGGTTCTTGAAGTTTATTTCAATTTTACTCCATTAAATCGTTATACTTGATGAAATAGGACATATTTTACGTAGAAAATCATGTAGTTAGGTATATAGTACTTGTAGTAATGTTGTTTGGGAGTTTGGGTATCGTAAATGGAGATTTGGTTGAGATTGGAGAGGTAAAACCGTAACTGGACAATGGCAAAATTCGTCATAACTGCTTGATCGATCAATCAAGCAAGAACATTGATCGATCGATCGAGCAAGGACATTGAACGATCGATGGTATCGATCGATCGACCCCCTTTACTCGATCGATCGATCACTCCTGAAAAATTGCGTATTTTCTTCTCTAAGTATAATCCGGTTAAATGCGTAGGAACCCTTGAACATCATTGATAGAGAATAATGAATTATAAAGAGGACCAGTTGGGTCCAGGTAGACCCCGTTGAGTGAAATTTAAGGTAGGATAAAATTATGGGTTAACGGGGCGTTATTCACACCTAAGAAATCATGCGTACGTTTAATAAAAGATCGAGACTCGTAAGGGAGTTAGACCAGAAGGTGAGTGAGAGTATGCCTACTGAAATTACACTTAGGGAGATAGAATACTTCGAGAGATGAGAAGTAAGGATGGAGTAACTTATATATGAGAATAAAAGTGATGAGTCCGTTATGCGAGATAATCAAGTAAAATGTGCTAAGAACGGATAATTATAATCATGGGTCGTGGGTGCACCTAATTTAGAAATGTGAATATTTATATATATGACTGTGTGACTGTGCATATATTATGTATCTGTGTAAAAATCATACCCGGGCTACTTGCTATCACGGGGGTTTTCGCGCTGGGATAATCTTATCTCGATTGGACCTTTATGGTGGATATTGACTCGTACCTTAGAAGATAGTATCCTCGATACAGGTTATCTGAAAATGATAGTCAGATGTTCTAAGAGACATGAGGGTATGTGCTGACCTCTTAGAACCTGGAACTATACTTCGCCTCCATTTGTTTATGTATTGTGTTAATACAGTTCGAGAGTGATTCCGAACTAGTATTTCCCTTAGTTTTTGTGATACGGGGACTTGATAGCAGAGTATGACAGCACCATAGATTTATGTAGGGTGCCGATAGTATATATATTATATGAGTGATTGATATATATATATATATATATATACTAATATATGAAAACTTTCTACTGTGTGTATATGTAGTTAAGAAATGAATAAATACTTCAACTTTATACTAAGTGTTCAGGAACTTTGTAACGGTACGATGATGCTCTAAGTAACGTAATAAATTTTGAAGAGAATGACTTTCTAAAACTAAATATTATAACTTTCTACTCCTCGGGATACAACTTTATGGCAGATAAGAGTTAAGTTTATGAGTTTTGTAGTACGGTAGGTGTGCACACTAAATGAGATGCGAGAATTCTCAAGAGAGTATCGCATACTAACATGGTTGTTACATTAGCCGGTAAGAAATTTTAAATACTTGCTAAACTATTTTAAACTGTTTCACACTCGGGCTCTGACCCGTTTTCGGTAATCTTCTCTCTTTTGTATATATATGTATGTATTACACGTGCCCAGCCATAGGGGCGTCATGCTTAGGTTATTTGGATTTGACGTGCTGCAGCTTATGTGGAAGTTACAGTCTCTTGCTTAGACAACCTCTTCATTGATTCAGTTTCTATTTTAGCTTTTCATAGTTAGGGCATGTATCGCCCGATTTCCTATTCCGTTGAATTTGTCAGAAACTTATGTTTATGTTATTTCCAGTATTTGGTACTCTTTGGGAGTTAACTCTTGTCAGGATGATTTCATTTATAGTTCATCAATTGGTTTGGTTTATTTAGATGGTTTAATTCTTGTGTGGTGATTGTCACCCTTATTATTTATGTGATTCTTAAACTGTTGTTTATTAAAAACGTTTTCATATTGGAATTTAATAAAAATGAAAATAAGACTTTATATTTTTTATCACTTAGCTAAATTATTTAGGGTGTTCAATTTGGAACTATTATTTTGCGACAGTGATGCTAAGAATGAACCAATCGGTCGCCTTGATTTTTAATTTAATAAAGGACTGATCACCCGGTATTTAATTAGGCAGGGTATCACCGTGGGTACTATCGAAATTACTATTGGATAAGGCTTTGTCATAAATGATGTATTGAGTTGTGAGTTTTCAAAGGTTTATGAGGTATTTCTCTTCAAACCCTTGAGCTTATAATCCACACACGAGGAAACACCAAATGTTGTATTACTAAAGCCCAACCTTTTCTAAAACCTTCCTCAAAGGTGAGCTCAATGTGATAGAATTGGGCTATCTTAGACTATTTATAATTTGCAATGGTGCTATCATTATTCCCTTGGGTATGTAAATCATAGAGTCTAGTGTTTCCAATGCATTGGAGAGGTTATGATAAATTAGAAAAGGTAATGGAAAGTGACATCTTTGAATTCTTATGCGAGTTCCTCGAGATGAGCATGGAAGGGTAGAATCTTTTTGTCTTTAACTTTCCATTTCCTAAGGAACTACCCTATGATGAGAGTTGAATCATTATTGAGGTTAAGGTATTGTATTCCCCTTTTAAGAGAAATTTTGCCCAACCATTCATGTCTCTTATTGTGCCATGTTATTAGTGCAAGGTAAGTCTAACCCGATGGAGGCTAGAGTATGAAAAAATTTGAGCGTAATCAGTAATATCCCCACGATATGTCCTTTTTCGTTGGCGTCTTAATCAAAGAATAGTTGCCAATGGAACTCTTTGGGAGTAATGTAAATAATCTTGTCATAGAGATACTATGTGATCAATACATCAACTTCTTCCATATGACGGTTTTCTAAGTATTCAAAGATGTATTTGTGTCCATCCCGAATTTTTGCTTGTCCTCCTTCTCATCTCTCCTCTCTCCTCCTTCCCAAGAATGGGGGTCGGGGAAAGAAAAAGAGGGGATGAAAAGGTCTCGCGCCCTCTTTCGGTCTAAGAATGCTTCGGTCATCGTCGGTGTGGGGTAAATGTAAAGATATGGATTCGCCAACCTATTTTTCTCAAAACAGGCAAAAGAATATTTCGCCGCCTCGATAGAACAATATCAAAGACAAATTGATGCTTGCAAAACCAATAGTTCGAAGGGTTCGGGGGCTAAGTTACGGAATGGGAAGATGTTAGGCACCTATCTCTCCCTTTTGGTCTCTTATAGGCTAGTGTTATTGTTTTCTTTTATTTCTCCGTGAAGTGTGTGTGCGTGTATATATAATGGAGATCAAAATTTCCCAAATCATACCATAGAAGAGATAGAGTGAGGTCATCCATAGGAACGTTCCAAAGATAATATATAAAAATAAAATTTATCCATTTATCATGATATTGATCGTTATGGTGGAACGATTATGCGTTGGATAAAATGCTAAAAAGGATCACAAACATAATATATATAATGATACAAGAATATGATAAATGTGAAAATGGGGGATTTTAGGAAAATTGGAAAATTAGCAATTTAGAAAAGTTAAAAATTGGAAAATAGGAAAGTTGGAAAATTGGAAAGTTGGACTCGAGTCTCGGGTTTTAATCCGAGACGCCTATGTAGCCTATAAAAGCATCAAAGTCCATGTAGTTCACATGCGGCATAAAGGTGGGGGTTATCCTATAGATTCAAATGGGATTTTATTATATATGCATGTGTAAAAAATGTGTTTTGGTTTTGAAAAAGTGAAAGGGATAATCCCGTTCGGAATTTATGGGCGTAACCCTCTTTTTTTATATAGAAAATAAAGTATGTGTAATATAATCATAAAAGTGTAAGATGTTAATGTGTATGAACTAAAGAACTAGATTATGAATCTAATGTATTTAATGCGAAAACAAGAAATTTAAAGAGGTGGGAAAGTAATTGGACCTTCTTTGAAGCTTGATATTTGATCTTGGATGAACTCCTTTGCATGTGAGATGAAT
Organism: Sambucus nigra; assembly: GCA_949130495.1. NCBI lineage: Eukaryota > Viridiplantae > Streptophyta > Magnoliopsida > Dipsacales > Adoxaceae > Sambucus > Sambucus nigra. The sequence goes on along the minus strand of OX422210.1, from coordinate 558,046,386 downwards.
GTTGGATGAGAGAGAATGATATTTTTCCAAATTGGGTATGAAAAGGATGGGAATGTAAACTTGAATGGAATTTCACATTAAGAAACTTCGCTGATTTCGAGAGAATGTTGCTGAGATCAGTGATACTGATGGATCTCATGTGTGCCTTGGGAGTGAGGGCGCGATCTCTATTTGTAGGGTAAGGAGGTGACGATCGGCATGGCTCTATACCTTCCAATCAGCAGGTAAACCTTGACACACTACTGATAGGCAAGGAAATGGACCTGCTAATCGGCAGTCTCGTGCAAATTTTTTCGATAAAACGGTCGTAGAACGCAAGCCGTTGATGCAAATCAAGCACGAGGTATACCGTTAGAAAGGTAAGTCAAATACCTTTTTATATATTTACTTATTTTTTTTAATGGAAGAGGGATGAAACCCCCAGACTAAAATTTATTAAAGGAGAAAGAGCCTCTCCAAATGGCTTTCAGGCAAAGGAGAACTAGAAAATGCAATGAAAGATTAAATTTAGAAATTTATAAATATCCCCATTATAATAAAAACAAGAAATACTAAAAGAATTGAGAGGAAGATCTAATGTAGTTACATCCTATCTTATCAAGCCTATAAGCTCCTCGAACAATAGAATGAAGATCACGAGAATTGTGAAAAATCTTCAAAGACTGAATAAGAGAACCATAATTGGCCAATGCATCTGCAACCATACTAGACTCTCTATAGCAGCGAGATAGAGTATAATTTAAAGTAGATAAATATGATATGATCTCAGTAAATAAATGCTTCAAGTGCCAAGGAGGTTTCCAGTCTTTATTAATAAGTTCCACCACAAACTCTGAGTCACCTTCTATATGAACATTTGAAATATGATGATCAATACAAATTTTGATGCCCGTGTAGAGACCACTAAGCTCATCAGAAGAATTGGAAGCAAAACCACCATTTTAAGAAAAGTCCCAAATCATATCATCCTTGTCATTTCTTAAAATACCACCAGAGCCAGACATAGCTGGATTACCTTTAGAAGCCCCATCCACATTAAATATGTAACTATTAGAAGGGGAAAATACCATTTCACTAATTGGTAACTTATATTATTCTGAGAGTGGATAGATTGAAAATCTCTTTAATGCCCTTATCAAAGACTGAGAACTGACTCTTAAAAGGAAGATTCTTGCAAATATTTGATATGAGAGAAATGGAATTAGATATTAAATCATTTGGGCTCACATTACAATTTTCAAAAAATGCACTATTTCTGCCTTTCCAAATGTGCCATCATACCACAATTGGGATACATTTAACAAGAAACTGAGAATAATCAGTAGGGCCTGACTTCATCCACCAACTATGAAGCATTGAAGAGATAGATACTTTATCTAACTGAATGCCCATAAGATCAACAAAAATCTTCCAAATAGGCAGGACTTTGGAGCATTGGAGAAAAACATGAGAAAGAGATTCATCATTGGCTTTACATGCTTTGCATCTTGAACATAATCTAATACCCAAGGATTTGACATTGTCATCAAGAGGTAAATAGTCATTAATCAGTTTCCAGATAAAAATATAACATTTTTTGGGAATGTGAGGATCCCAAATAAATGAACTAACTCTAGAGGAAGGGAAATGATGTTTGACAATGTCATATGCAGAAGTGAAAGTGAACTGGCCTGTGGATATAGGCTTCCAAATCCAAACATCATCAATAAGATCCCTATGAGAAGAACACAAGTCTGCTACTGATTTGAGTCTTTTCAAGGTAAGAGACCCCCCTTTTGAAGAAGCATTTATATTCTTGTATCTAATAGACATGTAAGATGATCACATAGTAGATTATGAAATTAACTTCCAATATAATTTCATCATTGAAGCTTTTGAAATATAATTAAAGTCTATAAATCCAAGGCCACCTTGAGATTGATCTCTGCAAAGAAACTCCCAAATTTTTCATTGATATCTCCATCCAGTTTCAGCATTACCTCCCCAAAAGAATTTATTGAAAAGCCTATGAATCTTTTGAATAATGGTATTTAGAGGAGAAAGAGATGCTAGAAGATATAAGGGAATAAAAGAGAGGACATGTTTTATCAAAATATACTTACCTCCAGAAGATAGATATTTGGATTGCCACCTTGCCAGTTTAGCTCTCAAGGAGTTAAGAAGACTGTCATAATAAATAACCTCGTTTCTTCCTCAAAATAAAGGATAAACTAAATATTTGATAGGTAAAGATATGTATTGAAGACCTGTGCAGGCTGCCACTTTGCTTTTAAAGCTAGGAGGACATTTTTTATCAACTATGAAGGAGCTCTTTACAAAACTTATTTTCTGACCGGATATTGAAGAATATTTAAGAAGGAAATCCATGAGACTCCTCTTATCCCCTCTAGATAATATAATAATATCATCAGCATATGATAAATGAGAAACCATAGGACAACCACTAGATATATAATAAGGCTTGATCTTCCCAGATTCCATAAGCATGTTTAGACCTCTGCTCAGATATTCAGCAACCAAGATAAAAAGACTTGAGGGGATTGGACCCCCTTGTCTAATACCTTGAGTAGATTTTAAATATCCACAGCTTTGGCCATTAATGTAAATGGAGAACCAATTTCCAGAAATAGCTCTCCAAATAAAATCATTCCATCTTTCCCCAAAACCAAAGCTCCCGAGAACTGACATTAAAAACCCCCAATTGACCCTATCATAGGCTTTCTCCATATCCATCTTACATACAACATTACCACCATGCACCTTCTTACACAAAATTTCCACCATTTCTTTTGCAAGAAGAGTATTATCTTGAATGGATCTTCCTTGAATGAATCAACTTTTATTAGGATATATGAGTATTGGAAGTAAATTTGAAAGTCTGGATACAAGAATCTTTGTGATTATCTTCACTGAGAAATTGTAGAGAATAATTTGTCTGAGATCCCCACAAGTCTTTGGATGCTTAATTTTAGGAATAAGAACAATAGAAGTGTTAGACCAATTTGAGGAATAATAAAACCTGCAAAAAAGTTGTTAATAGAAAATAAAATATCATCTTTTATAATTTCCCAAAACTTTTAATAAAAATATCCTCCAAATCCATCAGGACTTGGAGCTGAATCATCACTAAGATTAAAAATAGCTTTAAAGACCTCCATTTCAGAAGGAAAATCCTCCAGAATAGAATTCATCTCCGGAGTAATAATAGATGTGATGATATTAGAGGCTTCCTCCGTATTTAAAGACACATTTGAAGACATCATATCTTCATAATACTTAACTATATGAGATTTAACTGCTTGGTCCTCCTCTAAAAGATTCCCAGAACCATCTAGATCCCCAACTTTTGTTGTTTAACTTTAACACTAGCATGGAAGAACCTAGTGTTTGCATCCGCCACTTTGAGCCACTTAATGGAGGATTTCTTCCTCCAATACATTTCTTCAATTTTGTTTACTTCAAATAACTTAGCTTGGGCTTGATTAAGAACTTCTCTATTTGATTCTGAACTAACTTGTTCATATAACAGTTCCAATTGAGCAATATTATCCTCTAAATATTAGACATTTTGAAAGATGTCTTTAAAATTTTCCCTATTCCATTTCTTCAAATCACCTTTGAGTCTCTGCAGCTTGAAAGAGAACAGTCTCATACCATAACTAACAGTAGAACCATCCCAAGACTTTTTAACAAGATCCATAAATGATTTATGAGTGCACCACATAGCTTGGAATTTAAAAGGCCTAGGACAATCATCCATTTTTGTCTTTACAGATAAGAGAAGAGGAGCATGGTCAGAAGAAGCTCTATTTAGGTTTTTTTATACTAGAGTTAGGATACTCAGAAACCCACATATTATTGAATAAACATCTATCTAATCTATCCATAATGAGGTCCTCTTATTTTCTCTTATTGCATCAAGTCTACCTAGTACCAGAATAGCCTAGGTCACTTAAGCCACAATCATCAATTGCCTGAATAAAGTCTTCCACTGAGTTGTGATCAACTTCATTTCCTCCCACTTTTTCTGATTTAGATGTAATAATATTGAAATCACCAATTACTATATGAGGATAGTCAGGAATAGTCCCTGAAAAGGCAACTTATTGATCCTAAAGCTCCTTTCTCTCTTCTCTACTACACTTGGCATAAATAATAGTTATGTAAATGCTATTCTTAAAGGAGGGGTGATCTAATTTAATAGACAAATGCTTAATGTGATCAACAATTGTCTCCACAACTATATTGAATCTTCAAAAAGACCAAAATTTTCCACTGACATTAGAGCTATAGCCTTCAAAACCCCATTTAAACTTGTAGTGAGAAATCTTTGCAGAATCAACCATAGTCTCCAAGAGATCTATAAAAGGAAGTTTATGTAATTTAATCAGAAATTTGGTTCTTCTGGATGCTGATTTTTTTGCTACTCCTCCAATATTCCACACAATCAGATTTATCATTAAGAAATAGAGAGGTGAGGAGGAGTGTTACCTTTGGTTCTAGATCTTGTGAGTCTTCTAAAAAGAGGATCTTAAATTCTCAATTATTCTTTATGACTTAGCTTATTATGTACAAGATCTGGTTTCTTTTGTTCCATTTTCTTTTTAGCATGAAAAGCATTGAGTTTCTTATCCAAGCATTTTGAAAACAAAAGCAGTTCTTCATAGATAGGGGAAAAATGCTCTGATTTATTCTCATTGTCTAAGGCATATAATAGAAGGGATGCTTGGTGAAGGGCATAATCAGGTAATTATGTAGCTCTTGGAGACAAAGAAATTACATCAATACTAATATCTTGGGCCTTAATCTTGTCAATATGATCTTAAATCTGTCTTACTTTAATTTTCTTGGTGAGGAGTGACTGTTCATAAAGATCTGCAACATTCTTTGCAAAAAATTCTCCTTCTTCCTTATTAGAATCTATATGACCTTGAACACAATTATTTAAATTCACTTCTTTAACTTATTGAGGGTGATCCACTACTATAATAATCATATCTTTGTTTTGCTCTGTTGAGACCTACCTTAAAGGAGTTAGATAATTCTTTAGCAGTTGAACTATTTGAATAGGATTTTAAACTTGAGAAGCTAGATTATGACTGTTTATATAATCATGGACTGGGGATGAATGAGTTGCATCTACTTGAAGTATGGACTGTCTATTTAGTTTTGTGTTCTTTTTCTGCAATTGAGAGTTTTCTGTATTGGATTGGTCTTGAACTGCTATAAGGCTATTGTTTACATGAACCTGTTCTGTTAATGATTGATCTACCACTGCCGTATTACTGTCTTCCATGTGAGGCTGATTTGTGGGCTGCATTTTTGATGTTGGGTTCTTCTTCAACAATGGAACATCTTGAATTGGGGGGCAATTTTAAGTAGCTACAATGAGATTATCTTCTTGACCATAATCTGATGATACCTGTGTTGGTTGCTTATTGTCCTTAACTACATATTTGGTAACTTTTTTTGCTTTATCACCAGTTATGGTAGGCATAAAAATGCAAGAATCTTCATCATGAACCTTTTTTTGACAACTCCTATAATATTTAGGCTTAGCTTTAACAGTTACTTCTTGACAAAATCCCTTGGATCCACATCTAATCCAGACCCTCTTCGAAATATATTTTGTGAGATCTACCTCCACACAAACTCTTGCAATACTTAGTCTATTGATCTCTATGGTTGAGGAATCAAGTTTGAGAGGCTTACCTATTAATTGGGAAATAAAATAGAGAGACGATTTGGAGAAAAAATGGATTGGAAGGTGAGGAAAGGAAATCCATATAGGAGATAAACTACTCTCAATATCCGGCCTAAAATCAGTAGTCCACTTAAAAATTCTCATTGGAAATTTTCCAATATACCATCTGTCTTTCATCCACATACGAGAGAAATCCTCTTCAGAGTTTAGCCGTATCAACACGTGTTTATGATCAATCAAACTAACATTAGAGGCTGTTTTGAGGGAGAACATTTGAAATACCTATCTTATGACTTCCATAGATGGCCTTCCATGAGCAAATTTTCCAACTAATGCATATTGGAAGGGTTTAGATAGAACAACAATATCTTTTTCAGAGAAAAGCACTACAGGTTCACCTTTAAAGGTTGTTGGTGTCTTGATTCCAAGATCACGATGTTTTGATGAGGAGCTTTCAACCACATCTACAAATGATAGATTCCAAACATTTGGAATATCTGGAGGTTTGGGGATTACATTAGAAGGAGGGTGGAGGCTATCCATGCAAACCCTAATTAGGGTTTACATGAGATAGGGTTACATGTGTGTGAGAGAGAGAGAATTTAAATACCTTCAGGAGTCCTTTCTACCTCTCCCGAGCTCGGGAGTTGAATTTGGGTCAAATGTGGCTCGTAAGCACACGTCGGTCCTTTGGACGTGAGATCATCGGACGAAAATGGATCATTCATCCAAACGGTAAGTCAGAATCGCGCATGGGGCAAACCATTGGAAAGGTTAGGCGATGCATTTCGACATTCCAAAGAGATTCTCTAGGTTCGAAAAGTTGACCTTGGTCAATCAGGTCCTGGAATTGCTCGGTGACCTCTCGGAGTAAAATGAGTCGTTCGTCCGTATCGTTAAGTCAAAATGGTGTAGGGGGAAGACCGTTGGAAAGGGAATTCAGTGCCCTTTGGATATTCATTCAGTCTCATTCGAGATAAATAGTTTACTTAGGTCAAATAGAGATTGGGAGCACCCGATGGCCTCTGGATTAATTTTTAAGGGAAAACTGATCATTCATCAGAACGATTATGCTGTTTTGTGAAAGGGGAAGACCTTTGGAAAGGGGTTTCAGTGACCTTAGAGGATTCAAAGAGATCTCACTCTGATGATGAAGTTGATTGGGGTCAAATTGGGGACCGACAGCACCCGGTGGACTCCAAATCAATTTTCGATAGTAAAATGGTCCGTTCGTCCAAACCGTTATGATGATTCACGCATGGGGTGGATCGCTAGAAAGGGGATTCAAATTCCTTCAAATATTAAATGAGATTTTGCTCTAGCAATAGAGTTGATTGGGGTCAAATGGGGCTTGAGAGCGCTCAATGGCCTCTAGATCGATACTCAGAGTACGACATAGGGTTTGTAGTGAGATTGGAGGTGATAGGGACCTAAGAAGAGGCTTGGGGATCCTAGAATGTGGTGTGTATAGATCCCCTCAATGGGTGAGCTTAGGATAAGTGAAATTCATTGAATAAACACCATATGATGTTTTGAAAATAGGTCGATTCTGCAGACCTAAAGGGATAGGGATGACCGATTCTGCGGGTCGAGGCTGATTCTGAAGGCCTAAGGAAATGTTGGGGGATTGACAATTCTGTGGGCCGAGGTCAATTCTGAGGACCTAAAGTATGGAGGGACCAATTCTGTAGGTCGAAGCCAATTATGAGGGATTAAGATAGAGATGACCAATTCTGAGTGTCGAAACCAATTTCGAGGGCGTAAGTAGAGATGACCAAATATGAGGATCGAAGCCAATTCTGAGGGCTTAAGTAGAGATGACCAATTCCGAGGGTCAAATCCAATTCTGAGGGTCCAAGCCAATTCTGAGGCCTTAAGTAAAGATGACCAATTTTGAGGGTCGAAGCTATTTATAAGGGCTTAAGTAGAGGTGACCAATTATGAGGGTCGAAGTCAATTATGAGGGCTCAAGAAGAGGTGACCAATCTTGAGGGTCGAAGAAAATTTTGAGGGATTAGGTAGATATGGCCAATTCTGAGCGTCGAAGCCAATTCTAAGGGCTTAAGTAAAGATGATCGATTCCGCGGGTCGAAGCCAATTCTGAGGGCTTAGTAGAGATGGCCAATTCTGAGCATCGAAGCCAATTATAAGGGCTTAAGTTGTAGTTTTCTTGGGGAAATTTGGAGACTCCATTGAGGAAATTATCTTGTGGTTTCACTGGGAATCATTTAATTTTGAGTTTTAGGTTCAGTTGGGGAAGAGGAAATAATCTAGGGCTTGGATGTTTTCTTTGTTGGGGATTTTTTTTACGGTGTCCTTTGGAGACATTATCGGGGAGATATCCAAATTATTTTGAGGATTTAGTCGGGGAAATGAGGGTGGTAAAAATGCTTTTCTTAGTGAAAAAGGTTCAAAAATTTATTTGGTAATTTAAGGAATTTTCTAGGGATTTTCTGGCATTTTTTGGTATTTTTTGCATAAAATTTCAGGGAGGGTGACGACTGACATGGTGTGAGAGGTGAAAAACAACAATGGCATGGTCTTTTAGGGTACCTCGATAAGGTGAAGGTACAGTGCCGATCGATGGGTGGCAGGGGACTATCGATCGGTATGCCCCTTAGCCTCTATAAAAAGGGACGGGTTCTCCTCATTTTTCACTGCTTTCAGACTTACCTTCTTTTGTAATTACCTTTTGCAAATTGTTTTAGAGTTGCAAAACCAAGAAATGGCTAATTTCTCAAGCAGCACGACACACAAGGCATGGCTAAATGTCGACGATTGGGCAAAATTTGGAAAGGCGGGCTAGGGTGCCCCTTGTGTTGGGTAGTGAAAATTCCTTTGAGTCATTTGAGCCAGTTGCAGATGAGCGCATCCTCTTGAATGAGCCGATGCTTCATCCTTATTCAAGGGTGGTGAACCCTAGAGGCTATGTAAGTATTGATAATTTTTGGTATTCTTTTCTTTCTTTGTGATATTTCCTTATTTCTTGACTTTTGACAAGGATTTTTCCTTTTTGTCTTTGTTAGTTTGATGTCTATATGTTGACTCTATGTGCTCGAAGGACGATGGGGCTTAAGGATATTTGAGAGAGACTTTCGCTTATAGTGCATTGGGTGGTGTCATAAACTGGCTTTGGAAAATTGGCATCTGCATTGGATGAGACACACCGTTCTATGGTTATTCTTTGTGCTCTGGGGGAGAGGAGGTGGGACACCATCCACACCATGCATTTTGGATTTAGGGAGATGACTGTGACTCCCATATATGTGAAGCAAATCCTAGGGATTGACTCTGATGGGGTGCAGATAGAGGTGAATAGGACCTTACGGGTGATGCCAGCAACGGTAATGGCGGCATTAGGTGATGTGGATAGGGTAGTCTCTGGGGACTCTATTAGTTTGTCTCTTTTGAGGGAGTTATTGCTGAGTCGGAGGATTGATGAGGAGCACGGGCAGTAGTTGCGACAAATGGCTCATTTTTTTTATTCTACTTTTGTTGGGAGGTTTCTTAGTGGCGACGAGTGGCGACATCATCCACTTGTGGTTTTTGCGTTTTTTAGGGTGTTTTCGAACATTATGACTGGATGAGACTGACTTTGGAAACCCTTTATTTCTCTTTGGTATCATTCAACTGATGCTACTGATAGACCTTTACTGGGGCCACGTATCTTCTTGAGGTATTCTTTATTTTGTGCAATTTCCTTTATGCATTCGCATCTTCCTTTATGTATCTTATTCTTGATTTCTTGATTGCTAATCTTCTGTCCTTAGTAGATGTGGTTCTATGAGGTGATTGGGTTTAATACATGATTGATAGATTTGAAAGAGGAGTCTGTTGGGGGCTTCTACCGAATGTACCAGTGGTAGAAGTCCAACCGATAGTCGAGGAAGTCTCTCTCTTTGGAGGCGGTGCGTCAGGTCATGAATGACCTATCGAGTGAGGGGGTAAATCCTTCTTTTCTCTTTTTTAGACTGTCTTTTGTTTGATGATCCTTTAAGATATTGATTTTTCTATTAGAAGTTTTACAGGTGTCCTTCTATCCCTGGGAGATGGCCATCCAGAACACGGGGGCGACCAGGGAGAATGCGCAACTGCGGAGCCTGCTGGCACATGAGTTCGGCTACTCTTGGTATCTCAGGGAGAGAGTGGTTCAAAAAATTAAGGAGGAGGTTATGGTTCCACCTGTGAGGCCCTAAATGTACATGAGGCGAGAGCAGGATATGTCGAATGATGCGCGGGTGATGGAGATAACGGGTGAGCCTTACTCGTTATATACCGACACGATGGCGACATATGATTATATGGACTTTGTATCAAGCTGGTTGATTCCACCCAACATATATGGCATGATGCCTCTACCCTATGAGGGTTCGAGTTGGCCAGTGGGGTTTTCCCTCAGCGCAGGTGGTGCGTCGACATCGACGATGGCGATGACCTCGGAGGTTCCCTTTATGCGATTGGTTCCTCCTTCTTATAACATCTGACGGGCTGATGGGGGGTCAAGGTGTATGCTTCACCATACCAATGTGATGGATATGAAGGTGCTATGGAAAACGGAGGAGGTTCTTTAGACAACGATATACTTTTTTTCACTTCTTTATCTTTTGTTTTCCTGATTTTCTTTCTTTGCCTCAGACTGACTGATTTTAATTTTTTTTATTTTTCCTGCAGCATATTCGGGTATCAACCACCTGGCTGAAGGATGTTCGGGATTAGATAGATTCGGCGACTGCCCATATTTAGGATGGGTCCCGATTCCTTCTTGTTTGGTGTCGTCTTCCCCATCTAAGGAGGGGTCTAGTTCTGGGAGTGCAGGTATGTCGTCTTATTACCAGGACAAGCAAGAACTCTGTAGGGAAGGAGGTTTGGCAGTGTTTAATTTTCTAACTACCTCAAAATCTTGGAGGCAATGTGCTCATACAATGTTGACTATGACGCTTTCAACATGCGTCGAGTCTCTTTATGGCACAACTAGCCCATAATGTGGAACATGCTGATGGCAGCGGTATATCTTGAAAACCATGTCTTTCGCTTCGGTTTGAAAGAAATATGTCCGACCTATGAAGATTTTTCTTCCATATTGGGGATAAATCATAGCGTTGCAACAACTATGCTTGAATTTTCTCGGTCCCCTAGGGAGCTATTAGCGGGACTTCTCCCTATCTCGCCTTCGATGACTAGGTCACTGGTTATGCGAGGAATGATTTCTCTTACCGTTGTGCTGTATTTTATACATTTGTGAGATGTCAATGATGTTGGAGACATTATTTTGGGCCTGATTTCAAATCTATTGTTGGTGATGTCGGGAAATGATGGTGAACCCACAACCCACAACCTACAGCCATTGCTTCTTGGATATAGTACCATCATAATCCTATGACGGTGATACTAGCAGAGACTCTGAACGGTCTCGATGCCTGGCAAGAAGGTCATTCTGACTTCCTGAGGGGTAGCCTCGTAATGTTGTTCATGTGGCTATCGGAGATGTTCTGTATGGAGGTCCCTCCTGAGTATTTTTTATCGGTTGTGTCAAACTTCTTTTCTTTTTACTTTATCAGTGTTGGCCTAGACGTCGAGAGCTGGGAGAATTGGTTTGTAGAGCACGAGGATCGAGGCTTGCGTTAGTCAGTGCCTTGGTGGGGGAGTTGCTATCCATTTTGGAACTGGGAGAATATCAGTACATTCGGTTTGTTGGCCTCAAGCAGTCCTCCTTCTACTTTCCCTAGTGGCTCTTGCACCAATTTGGCTGGGAATAGATTGTGTCACCTCGGACACTAGATTTCTTTCCAGTAGAGGAATTAATAGAGTGTAAGCGCATGCGGCTGGGCTCTCTGTGGAAGAATCATCCACCATAAACCTGTCATTCCCAGTCTATTGGAGGAGTCTAGCATATTTTTAGGGACTACATGAAGTGGTTGTGAAGAAAAGTAGTTGTAAAGATGCTGGCTATGGAGACCGGGCAAAGGTGGTTTGCCATATTTGACACCATGGAGGGAGATGTTGTGGTTTTACCTAAGCTGGTCCACGCTTACCATTCTATGGAGTGTATGTGACACACTATTTAGGCAGGGGAAGTTTTGGGACCCCAGGGTGTGGATGATAATAGGGTCGGTTCCTCTGGAAGCTGCGAGTAGAACCCCTAGGGAGTTTATTTGTGAAGCTTTTGTAATGGTGTTTGGTTGTTTTGGTTGTGCGAGAATAATTTATCAGACTATTTTAGGAGTAATTAGTTTATATTTTTATTTAGGAAAGTAGGATTAGGTTGGCAAGGGAAGTTGTTTGTCTCCCTACACTTATGTAATTATACCAAAGTTCCCAATAGTGAAATGAAAAAGGTTTTGATCATCTGATTGTGCCTCTTGATGAGTATTTTGTATTTGAATTATCTATACCAATCACTAAGGCATACATAATCCTTTTGTTCATGTATATATTAAAATGAACTATCATTCTCGGGGGTAAGAAAAGAATAGCATTTTGTGAAAAGAAGGGGGCATCCTCATGTGAAGCGTATGAGCTGCCTACGTACCTCTGGGGTTTTGAAAAAAAAATTGAGCTTCATTTTTTTGAAAGAAAAAATATTTTTTAGAGGATCAAGCCCCACGTAGTTTTGAGTAGAAGGAAATGAAGAATTTTTTTAGAATAGAAGGTAGATGAGAAGAGTCATAGCGCGCCAAGATTTTAGACTAGGGGTAGAATTTCTTGAGACGGTCCAAGTTTACTGGATGGGCCATCTCCTCCCTGTTAAGGTCTGTGAGCATAGCGGCACTGACTGATAAGATCTTCTTTACAATATAGGGGCTGTTCTAATTAGGCTTGAATTTCCCTCTAGGGTCCTAGATGGGCTCTACTATTTTTTTAAGGGCTAAGTACCCTTCTCGGACACCGTGGTCCTTGACTCTCTTATTAAATGATCACGCTATTCGACGATGGCACCCTTGTATGTGATATAGAGATTTTAGCCTCCTTTCATCTAAAAGTGACAACTCCCCAAGATAGCTTTAATGACAATCTTCCTCGTTGGTTTTTCTTTCAAGCATGACACATAATGAAGGAACTTCTAGCTCCATGGGTAGGATTTATTCCATGTTGTATACCAAAGAGTAAGGGTAGCCACAGTATATGTTCATACTGAAGTGCGGTATCCCCAGAGGGCATAAGGAATCCGATCAACCCAATCTCGACAGCTTTCAGTCATCTTGATGATAATGTCTTTGAGGTTTTTATTGGAGGCTTTGCTACTCCATTGGTTTGAGATCAGTAGGGAGAAGATTTGTATCTCTGAATCCCATGCTTATCGACCACTTCTGTGACTTCTATCTTGAAATGTAACCCGTTGTCCGACATTAGCTCGTGCGGGACCCATATCGACAGATGATATGTTTCTTGATGACCTACTTGGTGAAGTAGTCAATGGCAGCTAGGATGAACTCATGCCCATTAGAGGCTTTAGGTGTAACCTTCCTTATGATATCAATGCCCCATGTGGAAAATGGCCAGGGAAAAGTCATGTTGTACAAATCTCATGGAGGTAAGTGCTTAAGATTGAAAATCTACTTGAATTTAAGACATCTTTAAACATAGGTCGTGCAATCCTGAACCATGGTAGTCCAGTAGTAACCCTGTCAGATGATTTTATTAGTGAGCATATGGCAATTCGTGTGGGGTCCGCACTCCTCGCTGTGGATTTTCTGCATCATCTCTTCAATGTTAGCCCCTACAATGCCGTGGAAATGGGTTCCATTGAAGTTCCTCTTGAACATTTCTTTATCGCAGATAATGTATTGGGAAGCCAGCTTACAAAGGGTTGCTCGATCTTTCTTGTTAGAACCTTGGGGATACCTATCATGCTTAAGGGGGTGCCAAATATCATAGTACCAACAATCGACTATATCAAGATCTTCTTTTGTGATACGCTCAGTGTGATAGCAGTGGGTTGGTTTGTCTTGCTTTTGGACTAAGAAGGGCCCATTATTATTCCTTCAGGCATGTAAACCATGGGGTCAAGGGTAACAACGACATCGTCTAGGTTATTCCTTAATCGGGGTAGGTAGTCAAGGTGATATCTTAGAATTAAGCTAATTCTTCTAGGAGGGAATGGAAGGGTAAGAGTTCCTCGTCCCTGACTTTCCATCTCCTAAGTACTTGACCAATGATAATGGATGAATCCCCATAGACATTTAAGTATAAATTCCTTTTTTAGAGAAACTTTGAGGCCTATCGTGCATACCTCGTATTTAGTCATATTGTTAGTGCAGGGAAAATCCAGCTTGATGGAAATGGGAGTGTGAGAGTCATCAGGGGCAATTAGGAGAATCCCAATGCCATACCCTTTCTTATTGGCGGCTCCGTCAAAGAATATTTACCATCGAAGGTCTTCTTGGGAGGTATGAAAGATATTTTCATCTGGTAATTTAGAAATCTAGACATCGGCTTCTTCTATAGCATAGTCAACAAGGTAGTTAGAGATGGCTCTTCTTTTCATGGCTTTTTGCTTGACATACACAATATTAAACTCGGCTAGAAGCATCAACCATCGGGCCATTTAGTTAGACAGGGAAGGTTTCTCGAGTAGGTACTTGATGGGATCCATTCGGGATACATGTTTGATAGGAAAGGCTAGTATGTAGTGTCATAAATTTTGGGTGACCCAGACAAGGGCGACACATGCTTTTTCTAAGGCTATGTAGTTAATTTTGTACCCAGTCAACTTACGATTGGCGTTGTAGATGGACTTCTCTCAGTGGGTTTATTCAAGGTATTGGGCTAGCAAAGCCCCAGCTGCAGTATCTATTATGGTCAGGTATAAGAGTAAAGGAAGACCAGGCTACGGCGACATAAGTATCGGAGGTTTGGTTAGGTATTTTTTGATTCGGTGTAAGGCTTCTTGGCAAGTTTCATTCCACACTTTGGTGGAATCCTTTCGGAGGAGTTTGAAGATGGTTTCAAAGATATAAATCAATTGGCTGATGAACTACCTGATATACTGTAATTTTTTAAGGAATCTTGGGACTTCCTTTTCCGTTTTGGGTGGTAGCATCTCGAGTATGGCTTTCAGCTTGGCAGGATCTACTTCCATCTCTTTCTCACTAACCATGAATCCCAAGAGCTTTCCCTTGGTAATTTCGAAGACAAATTTCTATAAGTTAAGCCGCATCTAATATTGTCGCAGTCACTCGAAGAACTTCTGAAGAGCGGGAACATGACTTTATTAGAGTGAGAAAACTCAAAACAGCCCTAAACGGCCCCGTGAGAGGCACTAACACCTCGTATGGGACTAATATGACTAGTTGGAACTGATAAAATGATCACGGGACTCCTGGTTTGATAATATGATTATAATTTGAAAATATATAGACCTAGACCTAAAAACATGGCGTCAGAGTGTAAAAATCTAAAACTATCCCGAAGCGGCCCCATGAGAGTCACCAACACCTCGAACGGGACCAATGTAACTCATAGGAACTGATCGCGTGGTCATGGGACTCTCGGTTTGAGAATACGATGATAATTTGAAAATATATAGAATTAGGCTTAAAAACATGGCTCTATAGGGGAAACCCCGAAATAGCCCCCAAACGGCCCTGTAAGAGGCACCGATACCTCGCACGGGACCATTGTAACTTGTAGGAACTGATCGCATTGTTATGGGACTCCTGGTTTAAAAATATGATGATAACTTGGAAATATTTATACTTAGGCTTAAAAACTTATCGTTAGAGGGGGAAAACCCAAAACAGTACCCAAACGACCCCATGAGAGTCATTAACACCTCGCAAGGGACCAATATTACTTGTAAGAACTGACCGCGTGATCACGGGACTTCCGTTTTGATAATATGACAATAATTTGAAAATATTAAGACTTAGGCTTAAAAATGTGGCATCAAAGTAGGAAAACCCAAAATAGCCCCTAAACGGTCCCGTGAGAAGCATCAACACCTCGCACGGGACCAATGTAACTCATTGGAACAGACCGCATGTTTGCGGGACTCCCGATTTGAGAATACGACGATAATTTGAAAATATCTCGACTTAGGCTTGAAAACTTGGCGTTAGAGTGCGAAAACCCAAAACAGCCCCCAAACGGCCTCGTGAGTGGCACCAACACCTCGCACGAGACCAATGTAACTCGTAAAAACTGACAGCGTGGTTACGGTACTCTCGATTTAAGAATATGATGATAATTTGAAAATATATAGAGTTCGGCATAAAAACTTGGCTTTTGAAGGAGAAAACCCAAAACAATCCATAAATGGTTCCGTGAGAGGAACTAACACCTTGCACGGAATCAATGTAACTCGTAGGAACTAATCGCGTTGTCACAGGACTCTCAGTTTGAGAATATGATGATAATTTGAAAATATCTAGATTTAGGCTTAAAACATGGCGCTAGATGGGGAAACCCCGAAATAGCCCCCAAACGGCCCGTGAGAGGCACTGACACCTCGCACGGTTACAATATAACTCATAGGAACTGACTGCGTGGTCAAGGGACTCCTGATTTGAAAATACAATGATAATTTGAAAATATTTAGGCAGGCTTAAAAACTTGGTGTTAGGGGGTGAAAACCAAAAACATCCCCCAATTGGACCCATGAGAGCCACCAACACCTCGCATAGGACCAATGTAACTCGTAGGTACTGACCTCATGGTCACAGGAGTCCCGCTTTGATAATACAACGATAATTTGAAAATACGCCTTGAAACTAAAACTTGTTGTCAGAGTGCAAAAACCCTAAACAACCCCCAAATGGCCCTGTGAGAGGCACCAACACCTCGCACGGGACCAATGTAACTCTTAGGAACTGACCGCATGGTCATGGGACTCTTGGTTTGATAGTATGAAGATAATTTGAAAATATTTAGACTTAGGCTTAAAAACTTGGCATTAGAGGGTGAAAACTAAAAATAGCCCCCAAACAGTCCCGTGAGAGGTGTGAACACCTCGTACGGGACCAATGTAAATCGTTGGAACTGACCACGCGGTCATGGGACTCCCGGTTTGATAATACAACCATAATTGCCATGTTGAGCATGTTTTGGACCTTTTTAGTTGAGGCTATTTTTTTAGCTAGGCTTATTTTCGTGAATATTGATTTAATATAAATTCTTAGATTAATTTAACTCTTATAATACAAATGTGAGAGAACCCTATTTCTTAAGGAAGAGGTGTGGAAACCCTAGCTTAAAGAATGGAGGATTTGTCCTAGAGAACTGGGGGAGATTTGATCCCAGGGAAGTTTACTTTGTTTATACATATGATTAGATTTGTGTTAGAATAATTGTAAGACATTGGAATATGTCAAGATCACATTAGAAATCTAATTTTGATCATAATAAGACCTTTATTAATAATTACGACTAATCCAATGATGAATCCTAATTTTTATTAAAAGAACTCATGTAATGTTGTTATAGAATCAATCAGTTGATAATCGAACTCTTAAAATCAGACTTATATGTGAAACCTACATGTTTTAATCTGTAAAATCCTTTTTATGATCATGTTAATTCATAGACTAATTCAACTATTCTTTTGAAGAATATAAATTTAGGGTTTCATTAATGATTATTGAGTTTAGATCTCTATAAGAGTTATTAATCATACAAACCTTGTAGAAATAGGTTTTTAGTATTCATATGTTGGTTGTACGTGAAGGATAATGGACAATTTGGAGTTATAAAGTCTTTAGGGTTTGAAGGTTTTCTTATATGTTCGTTTAGAGGAGAGGTTCAAGAAGATGTAGGTTTGGTCCCATTGAATCAATTTGTCCTAGTACCGAATCGATTTGGCCCTACTGAATGGTCGGGGTTGTTTTAGTTATAGGGTCATGTTGTTAGGGTTTTAATTGGGGAATTATTTTGGGGATTATATTCAAATGAAATGATTTTACAGGAAGTAGGTTTAAGTATAGAAACATAGTTTAAAAACCTTGTTCTTTAAGTAAAAGTTTATTAAGATAGGTAACATTTATCGATAGTGTTTATTGAATATGAGGTAATAAAGCAGTTGTGACCTAATCGATAGGGTAGTGATTGATTTAGAATAATTGTGTTAGTAATATGTTAGAGATGATACCTAGTTTAGAGACCTTAGGTTTTAGATTAATATTTATGATATTTTGTGGTATCAAGCGATGATTAAAGATTGTATAGATCCTACACTAGTCTAGAACACGTTTGTAACTCATTGAGTAAGGTAGATGTTATTTTAGAATGATACTTATGAATATTGGTGTGAAACGATAACTAGACTTTGAAGCCTTAGGAGTTTAGGTTAGTATTGTATATACAATTATAATTAACATATGTGTTAACTTGTAATAATATAGATTTTATGTGTAACCCTACTGAGTAGGGTTTGTGCAAGTTTGTTGATTAAGCATAAATTCTTCCAAATTTATCCCTTTGATTTAGTTAATTTCAGCACCTCGAACAACGTAATCAGTTTGATTTTATCTCATAATCATGCTACTGACTTATTCTAATGAGTACCCCGAGTTTTGGTATTTCGTACTGATTTTATAGGTATTTGATGTCAATTAAAAAAAGAAAGAAACCGAAAGAATCGAGAAAGAAAAGAAGGAAAGTCAAAAGGTCAAAATTGTAATTTTTACTCAGAATTCGGATGAGACATCTAATAAAATTTAAAGATATCAAGTTAACGAGCACATAGGAAGAAATGGTACCTCAATCGGAGTCCCGGTGTGAAAGTTATGAGCAGTCAAAGGCAGAAGAAAAGGTCAAAGGAAATTTCGGACCGATCTGGATCGGACCAATCCGAAATGCCAATTTCCAAAGAACCCCGGACCGAAGATGGATCAAAGCTGAAGGAAAATAAACAAACCGATTCGAATTCCAACCAGACCGAACCGAAGGAGGATTGGACCGATCCGACTGTCGAATTTTTATTTTTTACTCCTCCTTTAATAGAGAGTCCTAGTTCAGCTAAAATTCTTGGAGCTTTGTAGGGTATTTATGCCCGATTTATTATCATTCGTAGGAACGGAGAATTTGTCTAATTTTCCATTCTTTTCAGAAAAACCCTAGTTTGAAGATAGCTTATAATTTTAATTCCAAGATTGAAGATTGTTCAGATTTCTATGATTACCTGTAATTGTAGTTAATGCTTTGAGTGTTTTGGTAAGATTAGTGAGTAATTTCCTTTGTCTAATTTCCCGTTTACATCATTCTTCAATTTTTACTTAGTTTAATCATGCCTTCCTGCAATTTCAAAATCGTTTTCATTACTTTCATCATGGTAGGCTAGACTTTTAAGGGCCGAGATGCATGAACCTAACCCGATGTGGTAGTTGTATGTGTATAAAAGTAATCCTCTAAATTCAATGATTTGATTACGACCGTATTGTGTAGGAACGCGGCAATTGTAGATCTTTGGATCTCGTTTTCTTCCAGGTAACCGGGATGCTTTAGAATACAATTCGAGTGTAACTATTGCAATACCGATTTACTTGTCCTCTGATTAAGTATGGTGCGGGCTTGAACCTCATATGCGTAATGCTTGGGAGTACTAAATTCTGGGTCTAATTAATCATTCAAATTTATGATTAGTTTTATACCATCAATACACTAGGGTTGGTGGATTGTATTCCTGTCCTGTTTTTCTCATCACCTAGTTCGCGTTTTTTTTTAAATCATTCATTGTTAGTATTTTAGGTAATTTAGAATAGTTGCATTTCATTCGTACTTAAGTTAATTAGTTAAACATTGTCAAAATTGCATTTAGTTATAGTAAATTCTCATATCAATCATCTTTTCCTTTTTCTTTAGAGTCAGAGTTAGGATTCATTCATCTGTCCAACGTCGTTACAATTCCATTGTCCTATTTCCCTGTGGATACGATCCCGACTTATCGGGTTTATTACTAACGCGATAGCCTTGCACTTGAGCCTTGAGAGAACGCACTTTTGAGACACATTCTTAGTAGCGTCAAGTTTTTGGCGCCATTGCCGGGGAATTAGGTAGACTTAGGATTAGATCAAGTCAATGTCAAACTTTGACCAAAAATTTCCAAAAACCCAAAAACATATAAAAATTTGAAAAAGCCCAAAAAGATTCATCATCATCAATCATAAGCCCGTTAATGCAAAATTCTGAACTCAATCCAACCCCCCATAATACTCCAACCCAAATTCACGAAAATCCAATAGTTGAGTATGACCCTGATAGCCCTCACACTCCTAACGTTCCACAATTCTGGGTTCCATCTCCCACACCATCACACTCAATCTCAAATAACACCCCATTTTCCTTCTTAGGACACACTTCAGAGCACGCTTCGAGCTTACCAAGTAAGGATACCGAATCTTTGAGAGAGAGAAACATGTCACAACACGGTAGTGCAGCCGCCGACGAGGGAGAGGCCTTGTATCGTCGTTTGAGAAACGTCTTATATCCCGAGCGCACTGTCACTTCGGAATGCATTTTACTCCCGTACAATGCAGGGAAATTTTGCTTTAGGAATGGGATGATCCAGATACTTCCCACTTACCATGGAATGGATTCAGAAAAGCCATATGCCCACATCATGGAATTTGAGGAGGCGTGCAAGACTCTCAGCGATTAAACTTGCACAAAAATGTGCTCCACCTAAAAATTTTACCATTCTTGCTAAAGGATAAGGATAAGATCTGGATATGATCTTTACCTCCAAATTCGATTTCATCATGGAGCGAATTACAATCCAAATTTCTCAAGAAGTTCTTTCCTCCACATCGAACGAATTCCATCAAGGCTCAAATTCAAACTTTCCGACAATTAGAAAATGAGTCATTCGAACGATGCTACGAGCATTTCAATGAGTTAATTGCGTCGTGTCCCCATCATGGTCTTGATAAAATGCAAATCATTTCCTTTATCCATAGTGGGCTGAACATTAATTCCAAGAAACTCGTTGAAACCATGGGTAGTGGTCCGTTTGTCGACTTAGACGCCCACGATGCTGAGCTTAACCTGAGGTATATCGTCGAGACTACCCAATCCTAGGATAAATCTGACCCTAATGCTCAAAATCGGAATCGTCAAGTGACCACCACTCCATTGGTGTCCGGCCTATTTCATGTAGAAAAGAATTTTATGACGGACAGTCGACTCGATACACTAGAGAAAGGACTGCGAGACCTACGTGAGGTATATGGGAGAGGACCAATCGGATCCATCCCAAACCCTGTTGAGAAGGTGTGTGCGATTTGTGAGGCGGGTCATTCAACGGAGGAATGTCGGACTATACCCGCCTACAAAGTGATGCTTCAAGAGCAAGTCAGTGGTATAGGAGGATTCAAAGGTAATTTCGATGCGCCGCATGGGAATTATTATTACCCTTTATGGAAAAACCACCCTGGTTTTATCTATGGGCAACAACATGCTGCGATGAATCCTAATCACATGTTGCCCCTCCTCCACCACCGCATTTTCGACAAACTCCACACATGCAAGGACATGTGTAGGCACCACCACCTCAAGGATCATACATCCCTCCATCGCAGAGAAGTCTCGAGGATACGATCAACCACTTTATCAATACCCAGACTGCAACTAATTCTAGGCATGAGCACATGATCAGCGACATGAATGCGAACATTTCACAGTTGCAATCATCGTTGAGTATCCAAGAGAAAGGAAAGTTTCCTCCCCAGGGCCAAAGACCGCCCCAAGGTCAAACTAGTGTTAGCTCCATCTCGACAGAATATCAGGAGAAATGTCAAGCTGTGACCACTCTTCGTAGTGGGAGACTCGCTAATTTATCACCTCCCCCACACGATGTAATCAAAGACAAGGAGATTTTGCCCGGCATGAAAGAGGCCGAAGATGTCCCTTTGAAGGAGAGTGATAAAGAGGACACTAGTGAGCCCGAGGTAGTAGTAAAACCACCCATCGCGGCACCGTTTCCTAAAAGGTTGATTCCTTCCCACAAAGGAAACCCCCGTGATGAAGTGCTAGATGTACTAAAGCAAGTGAAACTAAATTTACCTTTCCTCTATGCTATTAAGAAAATTCCATCTTATGCAAAAGTCATCAAAGACTTGTTGATGGTAAAAAGGAGGATGAAGGTAAAGAAAAATGTCTTTCTAGTGCATAACGTGAGCTCCATCCTACTCAATGATCTCCTGCCCAAGTTCAAAGATCCCGGTGCACCCACCATTTCCTCCATTATTGGAGAAAATAAAATTGAGAAAGCCTTACTTGATTTGGGAGCAAGTGTCAATATCCTCCCTTACGCCATCTATAGGCAACTTGATTTGGGCGACCTCAAGCCCACAAAGGTCACTCTCCAGTTAGCGGATTGAACCATGAAGATCCCACAAGGCATAGTTAAGGACGTGATCGTCCAAGTTGACACTTTCTACTTCCCGGCAGACTTTGTCATTTGGGACACAGAGCCCTCCTTCACCTCGAGCAACCATGTTCCCATCATTCTTGGGCGCCCATTCTTAGCTATAGCTAATGCCATCATCAATACTAGAAATGGGCAATTGCAACTCACTTTTGGGAACATGACTTTAGAGACTAACATCTTCCATATCGCCCAACAGGCGGGGGAAGACGATGATCTTCACGTGGTGAGCCTAATAGACGAGATCATAGAGGAGTATTTTAAGGATAATTATTGTGAAAACGACCTAGGGTCCTGTTTAGTGTCGAGCCACGAGAGTGAGGGGACGTACACCACATTCGAGAGGGAAGTTGAGGAGTTGAGAGAGTTACTTGATGAGAGAGCGTCGAACGAGGACGCGAGAGATGTAAGTTGGGTTTCTCGATTCGAGGAGTTACCGCCGAGGGAAACACGCATGGTTCCTTCTAACGAAAAATTTCCAACCCTCGAATTGAAGAAACTCCCCTACCATATTAAATATTCATACCTAGGAGAGGATGAGAAATTTCCTGTTGTTGTCTCCTCTAGCCTAGACGAAGAGTAGGAGGGTAAATTGTTAAAGATCCTGAGGAAGCACCAAAGTGCTTTTGGTTGGTGTATTGTTGATTTAAAAGGGATAAGTCCTTTGATTTGCACCCACAAGATCCATCTCGAAGAGGACGTCAAGCCCTCGAGAGAAATGCAAAGAAGGTTAAACCCTAATATGAAATAAGTGGTGAGGACAGAAATCATTAAGCTATTAGATGCCGAGATTATCTATCCAATCTCAGATAGCAAGTGGGTGATCCCTATTCAAGTTATCCCAAAGAAGTCGGGCATGACAGTGATTGAGAATGCTAAGGTAGATCTAGTTCCCCAATGTACCACTATCGGGTGGAATTTGCATTGATTACCGGAATTTCAATGCCGGAACTAGGAAGGACCATTTCCCCTTACCATGTATTGATTTGATGCTTGAAAGAGTAGCGAGCCACCCTTACTATTGCTTCCTTGATGGTTATTCTGGATATAACCAAATTGAGGTAGATGTACTTGACCAAGAGAAAATAACCTACACTTACCCTTTTGGTACGTTTGCCTACAAACGTATGCCATTTGGCTTGTGTAATGCACCTGCGACCTTTCAAAGGTGCATGTTGAGCTTATTTAGTGACATGGTCGAGAGAGGAATTGAAGTGTTCATGGACGATTTTAGCATTTTTGACACCTCTTTCGACCTTTGTCTAGAAAAACTAGAAAAGGTACTTGCCCGGTGTGTGGAAAAGAACTTAGTGCTAAATTGGGAGAAATGCCATTTTATGGTCACCGAGGGAATAGTTCTTGGCCACATAGTTTCATCCAAGGGGATAGAAGTTGATAGAGCTAAGATAAATGTCATAGCCGATCTACCCCCACTAAAATCGCTCAAAGACGTGCGCTCCTTCTTGGGGCACACGGGGTTTTATCGAAGGTTCATTAAGGACTTTAGCGCCATCGCTAGGCCCTTAAGCAACCTACTCATGAAGGACACCCCATTTGAGTGGATGGAAGCATGCCAAAGCGCTTTTGAAAAACTTAAAACCATGCTTGTGTCCGCTCCCATCATTCAAGTTTTGGATTGGTCTTTACCATTGAACTTATGTGTGATGCTAGCGATTATGCGATAGGGGCTGTTTTGGGCCAAAAAAAAGACAACCAGGCTCATGTCATCTACTACGCTTGCCGGACTCTTATCGGACCACAACTCAATTACTCCACTACTGAGAAGGAGTTGCTAGCCGTAGTCTTTGCTCTTGACAAATTTTGGTCCTACCTTATCGGCTCTCCCATCACTTGCTTCACTGACCGCGCAGCATTAAAATACCCACTCGCAAAGAAAGATGCAAAGTTGCGCCTTATAAGGTGGATCCTACTCCTACAAGAGTTTAATCTCTCCATTAAAGATAAGAAAGGAATAGAAAACGTCGTTGCCGACCACTTATCACAACTTTCGTTCGACGTACCTAGTGATCCAATACCCATAGACGAATACTTTCCAGATGAGCAACTCTTTGCTACCTCTTCTTTGCCCTGGTTTGTGGATATCGTGAACTATCTTGTCACGGGAGTTGTCCTTGTCGATTGGACATCACAAGATAAGAAGAGGTTTATTACTTGGTCGAGTATGTTTTTCTATTATGATCCTTTTCTGTTTAAATATTGCACCGACCAAATCATCCGACGTTGTGTGCCGGATAATGAGATCCCGAAAGTCATCCAATTTTGTCATTCGGAAGCTTGTGGAGGTTATTTTTCGACGAAAAAGACGGTCGCTAAAATTTTGCAATGCGGCCTCTATTGGCCCATAATATTCCGGGATGTGAACAATGCTTGTAAATCTTGCAATAGATGCCAAAGGATGGGAGCTATTACCCGACGAGACATGATGCCTCTTACCCCCATACTCATTATTGAGATCTTAGACTATTGGGGTATTGACTTCATGGTCCCTTCCCCCCGTCCCTTGGTTTCCTATACATCCTTATGACCGTCGACTACGTTTACAAATGGGTGGAATCCATAGAGACCAAGACAAATGATAACAAAATGGTGATTAAGTTCCTACAGGAACACATACTTTCCCTCTTCGGTGCTCCGAAAGTGATAATTAGTGATAATGGCACGCACTTTTGCAATAGGCCATTCACGAAGCTCATGAGAAAATATGGTGTCGTTCACAAGGTTGGAACGACTTATCACCCATAAACGAATGGGCACGCCGAAATAGCGAATCGAGAAATCAAGAACATTCTTGAAAAGACCGTCAATCCTACCCGGAAATATTGGTCACTTAGATTGAAAGATTCGCTATGGGCCTATCGTACCGCATACAAAAATCCGCTCGGCATGTCCCCATTCCGCTTTGTGTATGGAAAGCCTTGCCATCTTCCCGTGGAATTAGAGCACAAGGCATATTAGGAAATTAAGCAGTTGAACTACGCCATGGATAAGGCCGGTGAAGCTCGCAAACATCAATTAAATGAGTTAGAAGAGATACGCAATGATGCGTACGAGAACAC
This sequence comes from Sambucus nigra, assembly GCA_949130495.1. NCBI lineage: Eukaryota > Viridiplantae > Streptophyta > Magnoliopsida > Dipsacales > Adoxaceae > Sambucus > Sambucus nigra. Next base: position 558,021,248 of record OX422210.1, on the reverse strand, counting down.
AAAAATTTCCAAAGAAAGGATGAAACTCGCTCACGATAACATCATTCACCGCAAAGAGTTTCTTCCCGGATAAAAAGTGCTTCTCTATAACTCTCGACTTCATCTCTTTCCGGGCAAGTTACGGTCACGATAGTCTGGCCCGTTCGTTATGAAGAATGTTTTCCCTCACAGAGCTATTGAATTAGAGATTTGAAAGGGGGAAATAGATTCAAAGTAAATGGACAATGCCTAAAGCCATATCTAGAGGAGTGTGTGGAAGAAGTCGAAACCGTTTGGTTATCGGATCCCGTTTACGGGGTAGAGTGAGCTGCTACAGTGAGGTCATCGCACCCCCAACGCGTATGGGGTGAATTCTTGTGTATAGTAGATGAGAGTCATGTGAGTAGTGAGAGTCCCTAGGATTAGGGTACAATAAGGTGAGAGCATTCACATATTTCAGGAAATTGAGTCAAGTTACGTTGACCATATATATCGAGAGGATTTTGAGTCCAAATTGTTAGGGAGCATGCTGAGAATCGAAAACTTTTGGATAAGAGCAATCACAATTAAGTAAGGGGGAGAAGTCCATCTCAATCCAAGAACCGGATCGGTTCTTTTCTTTTTAAGCCGAACCGATCTGGACAGGATCGGTTCGTTTGTTTTACAGTCGAATTGATCCGGTGATTAAAAAGCTCAAAAATTAAAAGGACCGGACCGATACGATCTTGTACCAGCCGGATCGGTTCGGTTTCTACAGACTTTCCCCTATTCCCTAGGTGCACCCCCTTCCACCCAATCCTTTACCTTCCCTCCCAATTCGTCCCACCATACCCAACCCTTCAATTTCCCTCCCAAATACATCCCCTCTTTCCCTCCATTTCTAAAACCCTACCCACCCCTAACCTATAAATACACACCCAATTCTCGTATTTTCCTCCACGCCTTCAACCACATCCTTCCTCTTTTCTCTCTACTTATTTTTTTCCAGCAAAATCTCCTTTTCCCAATGGCCCAATGAGCCCACCCATCAAATACGACCCAACTGAAATCCTACCCTCCGGCCATGGTGAATTCCATTCCTGCCAAGAGGAGCGTTGGTGCAATCATTTTTTTGGTTCGGATCAGAAACTCCATATGGAGCGCGTAGTCCAATGGGCAGGGCTGCCCAATTTCGTCACCACTCTCTTCATGCCTAGGGGTTGATGCCGTTTCCTCAATGAACCCTACGAGGCGATTTGGGCAATCGAGGTCCACTCCTTCTATGTCTCCCTTGTTCGAATGGGCCAATTTGAGTCCTAAGCCTATGTCGATGGTACCGTCATCCCTTTTTCTTTGGACCTTATCATGGCTAAGTTGGGAGAATATGACGTTCTCGATGTTCAAGACTACACATACCCAAGGAATGTCGCCCCGGTAGATAAGGAACTGATTATGGAGAGAATTGTCCCCGACGTTTCCTGGAGGGGGAGACTGTCGCTGTTGGCTGACTTAACGAGAAAGCACGCCTCACATTCCAAATTGTGTGTGCTAACATTCTGCAAACTTCCAATACTTCTGCGATGCGTCCCCATCAAGCCACATTGACATACCACCTCTTCGATCCCCACACTCTAATTAACCTGGCTCGCACCCTATATGCTGACATCCTCATTGCAGCCATGGATGAGAAAGGTACAACACCACTTCTTTATGCACGCCTGATTACCTCCATTCTCAAGGACACTGGCATTGAGGCACCGCTTTACCGTACTCGCCTCCTCGGTCCTTTTGGACAGGGAACCCGCACTCGGAGCGCCAAACATCTAGCCATCCTTTGGCAAGGTGTGGAAGTTATGATGAGGGCGATGTTGCCTCGAGTGAGGAAGAGGAAGAAGAAGGGGCAGGTGCTGATGTGGAGATGGGAGACATGGGTGTGGATGAAGAGTCAGCTGAAGAAAAAGAAGACCCAGATTTCGAATGGGAGGGTAGCGACCTCACTAATTGTATGTCGGCCCTAGAGACGCGATTCAATAACTTTATGACCGACTACCGCCGCGATACAAGCATGATGTTTCGTTTCCAAGCGGACTTGTACCGACGCCAAGGGGATCCCAATGAGCCATTGCCATCCTACTTCTATGACCCTTATGGCCCTGACGCGCCCAACTCTTCCACCCACCACCCCAGTGAAGCTTTGGTTGTTTGTGACAGTTTTTAGTTGTTTCCCTTGTTCACATGTTGTATGCTCTTTGCTGTTGTTGTACCACAGTCCTGTTTTATAAAAATCTGCATTTTCTCCATTTATTTTTTTATTTATCGCACTTCTTATTTTGCCTTGTTTATATTTTAGTCCTTTTTTCTTGAGGACAATGCAAAAGTCTAAGTTAGGGGGAGTCACAAGTGCGTATTTCTAAAACTTAACAAAATTTCAAAAATGCCCAAAAATCTAAAAAAAAATATAAAATTTTGAAAAATCCAAAAATATTTTTGTTCAAAATAAATAAAAATTGGAATTCAAATTTTTCAAAAATATCATTAAAAGTTGGTTAAAGTCTCAAGTTGTAAAATTCAAATACACAAAGCCGAAACAGACCAAAGATGGAAATTGTACGAAAATTGACGACTTAACGAATGTGTGGAAATTAACAACCCCGGTGAGATTCGAGCCTTTCATCTTTGTGAAATTTATAAATCAATCCGAGTTAATTGTTAATTCAAAGTTCTTTTTAGCGCCTAAAAATTCGCCGAGGATATCAATCCTTTCATTTTGATCGGTTATGAAAATTGTGTGTGATATTGCTTTGAAAAACATGCCAAAATTGATCTCTAAATTAAATTAATCTCGAGACGCATAAAGTAATGCAATTAGTATTTTGGACAATGAAGTAGGCCCTCGTTTGTTACCCAAAAATATTGTCCATAAAAAGTTGTGAAAAATTATCCCTTTGATAACCCAAATTGAGCCGAATAATTTTTCCTTTCGTTTGGTAACCCGAAAAACCCAAAAAGCCAGGAATTGAGAAAATCGAATATTTATCGAATAAAGTCCGAAAAGTTCATAAAAAGGGGCAAGAAAAAAAAAATAGACATGCTCAACAAAAATAGTAAGAAAAGAAAAGAAGTGAAAAACAGAGAAAAAGAAGAGAAAATGAGAAAAAAGCCCAGAGAAGGCATTAACGAACATCATAAACAAAATTGTCCAATTCCAAAATTCCCTACCATTTTCATTTTACCCAATATACCTAAAAACCCGAAAAATTCCTAACCGAGTCCAAATTGCGAAATTGGTTACCGCGTGGAGAGCTAAGACACCAAAAGATAATAAAAGAGATTAGATGCGTGAATATGAGGCTATGTTCCCGTTTTTAAAACCGTATTCCGTTGACGAGATCCTATCACTATAAATTTTTCGTCTTTCTACTTGTATGCGTGACTTTGCGTCCAATATATTTACTCTTTATATCACGCATACCAAGAGAATATCCATAATTCGAGAGATTCGTTTGTGAGAGTATCCCGTGAGAATTTGTAATCAAAATGAATTTTCGGATAAGTAACGTAATGATCAATCGGTGGAAATTCGCGGTTAAATTTTCGGCTTCACACACGCACTATGATTTGAGACTCTTGAACATGAATTGATTATGATTATTTTCTGGGAAAGTTTGAGTTCCACAATTTTTGGGTATTTTGAAGTTCCTTTGAGTCGAATTCTATGGGTATATTCTCTGCAAATCCTCATGAGACACAACTCGTCCTACTAGGATAATCTAGGGGTTTAAAGGCTTATTGCATACGCTCAATGCAATCGCTTGCCCGCAAAAAAGGTATTCTATCCCAATAAAATGATTTTCAAGAGTTGAGCCTTACTAGGATTCTTTTACATTGCTTGGGACGCGCAAATTTCTAAGTTAGGGGGATTTGATTAGGCATAAATTCTTCCAAATTTATCCCTTTAATTTAGTTACTTTTAGCACCTCGAATAATGTAATCGATTTAATTTTATCTCATAATCTTTCTACTGACTTATTCTAATGAGTACCCCAAGTTTCTGGTATTTCTTACTGATTTTACAGCTATTTGATGCCAATTAAAGAAAGAAATAAACCGGAAGAATTGAGAAAGAAAAGAAGGAAAGTGAAAAGGGTAAAATTGTAATTTTTACCTGGAATTCGGATGAGGCATCTAAAGAAAAGTTGAAGATATCAAGTTCACGAGCACATAGGAAGAAACGGTACCTCAATCGGAGTCCCGGTGTGAAAGTTATGAGCAGTCAAAGGCAGAAGAAAAAGTCAAAGGAAATTTCGGATCGATCCGGATTGGACCGATCCGAAATGCTAATTTCCAGAGAACCCCGGACCGAAGATGGATCGAAGCTGAAGGAAAATAAATAAATCGATCTGGATTCCAGCCAGACCGAATCGAAGGAGGACCGGACCGGTCCAACTGTCGAATTTTTATTTTTACTCCTCCTTCAATGGAGAGTCCTAGTTCAGCTAAAACTCTTGGAGCTTTGTAGGGTATTTTAGCCCGATTTATTATCATTCGTAGGAACGGATAATTTGTCTAATTTTCCATTCTTTTAAGAGAAACCCTAGTTTGAAGATAACTTATAATTTTAATTCCAAGATTGAAGATTGTTCAGATATCTATGATTACCAGTAATTGTAGTTAATGCTTTGAGTGTTTTGGTAAGATTAGTGAGTAATTTCCTCTGTCTAATTTCCCATTTACATCATTCTTCAATTTTTCCTTAGTTTAATCATGACTTCCTGCAATTCCAAAATCGTTTTCATTACTTTCATCATGGTAGGCTAGATTTTTAAGGGCGGGGATGCATGAACCCAACCCGATGTGGTAATTGTATGTGTATAAAAGTAATCCTCTAAATTCAATGATTTGATTACGACCGTATTGCGTAGGAACACGGAAATTGTATATCTTTGGATCTCGTTTGCTTCCGGGTAACCGGGATGCTTTAGAATACAATTCGAGTGTAACTATTGCAATACCGATTTACTCGTCCTCTGATTAAGTATGGTGCGGACTTGAACCTCATATACGTAATGCTTGGGAGTACTAAATTCTGGGTCTAATTAATCATTCAAATTTACGATTAGTTTTATACCATCAATACACTAGGGTTGGGGGATTGTATTCCTGTCATGTTTTTCTCATCACCTAGTTCGAGTTTTTTTTAAATCATTCATTGTTAGTATTTTAGGTAATTTTAGAATAGTTGTATTTCATTCGTACTTAAGTTCATTAGTTAAACATGGTCAAAATTGCATTTAGTTGTAGTAAATTCTCATACCAATCATCTTTTCCTTTTTCTTTAGAGTTAGAGTTAGGATTCATTCATCTGTCCAACGTCGTTACAATTCCATTGTCCTATTTCCCTGTGGATACGATCCCGACTTACCGGGTTTATTACTAACTCGATAGGCTTGCACTTGAGCGTAGAGAGAACGCACTTCTGAGACACATTCTTAGTCGCGTCATTTTTGTAAATTTTTCACAATCATATTATTTTTGTGTGTGTGTGTGCGTGTGCTTATGGGTAACCTACTAGGATGGGATTTGCTGGGGCGCGTATAATATTGACTGCATTAGTAACTCTGATGATTATATGGGCTTTACTTAGGTCCTATTTACTCTGATCCTACGTGTTGAAGTACCCATCATTAAAATGGGGACAATGGGACTTGATGCTCTCGTACGACCTTAGGTATGGGACCCATACATTTGGTGTGATGGCGTTGTGATTTCTTGTGATGTTGCTTTTTTAAGGCTATAGGGTTGGGAAATCCTATATCTATGCCTACTAGTGTCATGAGCGATCCACGAATGCATTAGATATAGGCCTTTTCACTTTTATTTGTGGGCTTGAGCATGGCCCGTGTGAAATGATGTGAGTTGAGCATACTCACGTGCATTATGAATTATGTGATTCCATATTGTTGTTCTTTGAGATGACTGTACATGATATGATTATACTAAAGATGCATATATATATATATATATATGGGATAAGACTAGAGATTATTATGATAAAGTAAACGAGAGAACTATATATTGAAATATGATTTGAGAACGTAATCAAAGAGAATAATGTTTAGTAAGTGATTTTGGTCAGTATAAGAGATTAATGAGGAGTAAGATATACTTAATGAATAAGTGAACTTGTTTAAGTAATGAGTACTTACTTAAAAGATGAAATTAAATCACATGGGCCTCACACGAGTTGGGAGTATAACCGCTTTCTTATTTAGGTTATTTGGGTTGGGAACGTAAATAACTTAAAATGGGGTGTGTTATAATATTAATGTGGCCCAGATATAGTTATATCCTTAAATATTGTAGACTAACTAGGTTTAATCCTCGTTGTTGAACTTTTTTGTACAAGTCTTAGGTTGTTGTTATTGCCACAGACTTGAGCTATTCATTGTAGGAGTATCTCAAGAACTATTTTATTCATTATTCCTCGCTATAAGATTCGAGCATTATAGCTCTTTTATATTTATGCATTCATTTTATTTTAATAAACAATCAATTGTATTATTTTCAAATTTCCCAAGTTAAACATTATTGTTATTGAGATATTATGTTCCAAGAGCTGGAGTTGTTATATTGTAAGTTGGATGGTATCAAAAAAGTTTTACTTTATTTGGAATTTTATTATCTTCTATTGCTTTTACTTGCATCGTTTTATTTATTTCGCTAATGTTGTGAATGTTATTAATTGTTCTTACTCCCGTGATTTTTGTATTAGACCAAATATATATATATATATATATATATATATATAGTCAGACTCTCCAACATACCTCCTAACAACATGCATATGAACATACCCATATTTTAAAATTGTAAAAAAGTATGTATTTTTTGACGAGATCGTCTACAAAAGTAATCATAAAAAAATTCAACCCGGAAATGGGTGAAATGAAAAATGGGTATATATGAGCATATTTTGGCTGTTCAAATTTTTTCCATCATCTCATCCACTTCCGGGTTCAATCTTATGATTTTTTTTTGTAGATGATCTTCTTATAATGTTGATCATATATATCGAGTTTGGTTAAAAAAATACATTTTTTTACTATTTAAAAAAATGAATATGTTCATAGGTATGTTGGAGTGCTTAACTATATATATATATATATATATATATATATATGTATGTGTGTGTGTGTGTATTTTACGGGGAGAATATTGTTATTCTCAGGTTAGGGTTTGAAGTAGGATAGGGGTCCAAGATTGAAAGGACTTTGTTTTGACCATATGAAGGAGTGTAGGGTTCTGAATTAGGTGTGTAGGTAAGGCATCTTTATCTATTTAGCAAATGACGCTTACACTATCGATCATATGAATCCAAGATAGTTCAATAGAATTTAAAATATATCTTTTGATAACAACAATAATAATTGATAAACTACTTACTTCACTATACTGTTTTCACTGCTCTTGTGTTGACTACATTATGGATATGAAGCACAATTCTAATCATAACTTCAAGTTGCAAAGAATAGTAAAATAATCCATCAAGTGCAATTCAATACAATACAAAGCTTCACCATCATCAAATCAAGAATAACAATCATAAAAAAGACTTAAGATTATCTTGGGTGGTATAAGAAGTGTTGTAAAAGTTTATTTTCTCCTTAACTTGCTCAATATATTGCCTCTCACACGCCAGTATACTAAAAACATTTTTACATGCTTAAAGAAAGTTTTCAAAAACTAATTACATCATATTGACCTAGTTTACCCGACTTTTCAGTTGATTAAAACTGTGAAAACCATACTAACTAGTCAACTACTAAAACTATGGGAGGTTTAGTTGACTAAACATAGTTAAATACACATTCTTTTAGCTCACAAAACAAGTCAATTCCATTTGTAGTGACTAGATTTATGAAAGACTCAAAATTAACATTTTCTAAACAACTCAAAATGGATAGTTATCTTTTCAATCCTATATATACTTCATCGGACATCATATAAATACACACAAGAGCTTATTTAATATACTAAAACACTAAAGCTCTATTATAAATTTTGTGTTAATAATCTGTTGAGATTTTAAAAGAAAAGAAAGAGAATATCTCACAATACACCAGATTAGTTTTTCCACAAAGAAGAGATGTAGTTATATAAGAGTTAGATTCAAGTTGGTTTAGTGAGGGTGATCACGAAAGTCAACAAATGGCTGAGTATTTTCCTTTTGTTTGAAATTTTCTTCAAATAAAAGATCTTCTTAATGAAACCACTTTATTCAATTTTCTTTACAGATTAACTTCACTATATATTTTACACCAACAGTGACTCTGTAAGGAAAAACAAGGGAGGTGGTATTAGGCTTATTCGTTTCCACTTTGGCTAGAAAGGTGTCACCTTGTTGGTTGAGGTTGCATGGTGTGTTATATTATACTAGGTGTTCACTCCATCACGATTAAATGAAGTTATTTTATACCCAATGTTGTCTCGACGTGGATGTAATCAAGTTTGAACTACAAAAAAAACTACTTTCAAACTCTTTTAACTATTTATATATTATTTCTTGATTGGTTGTCTCCATTTATCATTTTGTGGGTTTTCTGGAATAGGTATAGAATTTTTTTTCTCCAAAAGATCTTGTAAAATGAGTCTATAATAGTCCATTTATAGAAAACCTAAATTTCAATGTTGCGAGTTTTGTTCGAACAAAAATGGACTCCGTCCAATCAAATCCATACTTTCATTCTAACAATGTCCAATCTCATTCGAATGAAAGGTCTAGCTTGTTCTAATGAGCTTCCAACATACTTCCAACGTAAATAGTTATGTCAAATAGAGACCCCATGTTATAATCTATTTAGAAGTTCTAACGAGTTAAACTATTCATTCCAAAGAATTTTCAACTGCGTTCCAATGAGGATAAGGTCTCGTTCTAACGAGATCATAATCTTATTCCAACGAACTAGAAAATAAACAAAATTATTTTTAAAAAGTTTTTATAAAAATGCCTCGAGTAAACAAAATCATCCTCGAATATATTTGACTAAGAAAAATAAAAAATTCAAATCCATATACCTCCATAATGTGTTCATGATGATTTCAACGACTTGAATTTCATAACGTTTCTCGATCAGTAACATGTCTTTAAAGATCATGTGGAAGCATATATGGATATAGTGTTTGGTTTGTAAGGAGAAATGTCAAAATATTTAAACTATGAGCAATTATAAATTCTTGTTCTCATGGTATCAAAGGTATTAGGTGCATTTGTAAGATCTTTTACACTTAGAATGATAAAAGTTTTACTACTTTATCATAAATAAAACCTTTTTGTGGTATTTTAATTATGGATGAAAAAAATTCTTGAAAAGTATGAGGAAATTTTTTTCTTGCCATGACATATTACCATTTTGCATACTGCCACTATCTCGTATCACGTATTAAAATTGGTTGAATAGTTAAAAATAAAATAAGGTATATCATAAAAAAAATCATGTCTTAATATATACTTGATCTGGAAACTTATATTTTAAACAATCACATCCGACACAATCTTTTAGAAAAGGATTCTGTACATAATCTCAACATAAAAAGTCTATTTATCATTAGAAAAGATGGAACATACATCATATCACATCATAGAATGTTTAGGTTTACTCTACAGAAATAAATTTAGTCGAATAAATAAATAAAATCAATTGACCAAGCCTAATAATTTATGAAATTTTGTTACCCACAAACTCAGAAACTAAAGGCGTAATTATTTACTTACTTTTCCAACCAAATTTCTTACACACTTTCTACCCATTAATAAAAAATGAATATTGGATCATCATCTTAAAATAATAAAATCATTGCTTACCAAACTGAACCTTTCTCAATGACATCATTCTTATAAGAACAGTCACATCCAAAATTCATTAGCCAAAAATAAATTTTATGAAGACTTTCGAAATCCAAGTATTTATTTAGGGACAAGATCTTTTCATTAATAATGAGATATTAAATGTATACCAAACTCTCATGATACAATATCGTCTAAGATTTTTTGAAATATGTCAAAAATTACGTCATATTTCTAAAAATCGTTTATTCCAACCGCATTATTCAAGGAATCATTAGTTGAATATCTTTATTTCATCAAAAAAACCTCATTATAATAACATTAATTATCTTACTAACCAAGGTATCGGTCTTTTCTTTACATTTAAATGGATCACACATTTAGGCTTTCCTATAATATCAATTGAATTTTCAAAAGATATTCAAAAAGTAGTTTCCTCTAATATCATTATATATTTATCATAAAAAGGGTGAGGTTGTGAAAAGAACAGATTTCAAAAGAATAAACAAATATCTTTTTTATACTATTAACTTACTTGATAAATTATGGAATTCATTATGTTCTCTCTAATGTTCTTGAGTAAACTACATTATACTCAAAACAATATGAGAATAATCACAAATATATAAATAACAGGTCTTGGAAGAAATAAAGAAGAGTCAAATAATCATCACTCTAAACCCTAAAGAACATTCTAAGGGCTAAAGTTCTACACTACTTAATGTTTTAACAACATACAAAAGCTAAATAAAGATCAAGAAATCAATTTTAAAAAAATACAAAGATATATCAATAATCGAGGGGACAATTGAGCGTCCGTGTAATACGCTAATCGTTATTATCCGCTTCCGACCACAATATAAAAAAGACTAAACTTTAACTACACTCTTAAGGAGTATGACGGCCAGTCTAAATATCGAATCCACAAGGAATGCTTTATAGATTTTAATTGATTTATTAACTCAAAAATAAAGTGTAAAAGATGATGATGGGGTGAGAAAGGAAAAAAAAGGGGAAACTAAAGAAGATAACTAAACCTAATTAAAACTAACAAAATATGGATTAATTAATATGGATGAGAGATAAGGTTGGAATACAATCCCCCAAACACTAGTACATTTACCAGCTATAAAACTAGTTGTGAATTAAATAATTGATTAAACTCGTACTTTATTAATTTCAAGCATTACATATATGAGGTCACAAGCCCGCATCATACATAATCAAGAATAGAAACAAAGCGGTGTTGAAATAGCTGACGCGCACATCACAGTCTTAAACACCCTGGTTTTCTAGGGCAAACGAGGTTAAAAGTCCTACGAAGTTTGTGACAACCAAACAACACGTCTCAATCATTTATTTAATTTAGAGAATTACTTTTATATCCATGAAAACCACATCGGGTTGGTTTCATGCATCCCAACCTTTAAAAAACTAGCCGGATATGACTTGATTAATAAAAAGCTTGTTATTTACGTTGCATGTAATTAAAACAATGATGAAACTATAATAAAAGTGCTGTAATTTAAGGTTACCAAGATTGAAGAACATAAACATGGAAGAAGAAATCAAAGCTTGAAGAAGAACCAGAAAAGCTCTTGAATTAAAGGTGCAAAATATCTAAATTCTTCTCCTATATGTTTCTCTTTGATTAGGAGCTTTTACATGAATGAAATCTGAATAAAAAGACTCCTAATGACTAATTATATAGGGTAGAGGACGTTTAGAAGATTTACCAAAATATAAAACTCTTTTGGTTAAAAGATAAAGACAAAATAAAAATCCCGTATCTAGCATTTTGTCACACTTAGAAAGCATGACAAATTTTGTAACGAGCGTGACTAATGGCCGGACCAGTCCCCTACCAGATTGGTTTGGTTTATGTGGAGAATTTGGTAGCACTGGACCAGGTCTTTTTTCCACTTCTCCGGATCGGTTCTGGTCCATCGGTTCGGTTCGTCCTTAACAGTTTTGCCTTGGATATCTTTCTTTACTTTAAATGGGCATAACTTCTTCATCGTTGCTCGGATTGGGGTGCTTTTTGTTCCAGAGTTCTTTTAATTTCGAGCTCTTCAACTTTATTGTTGTCCCCATCTCTGAAATATGACTGAAAAATTATGAAAATGCTCTTGAACTCCCCATTTCTTAGTTTCTTTCACTGTTTCGAGTTCTCTTTCGCACTTTCTTGCATGACATACCTGTAAAACACATAAGAGATACACAAAACAGGATATACTTGACAAAAGGGGTTAGTATCATAAATATAAGATAAATCTATGATATTTACACCGCACGGGATCATAAAAATCCCCAAATTATGAGGATAAATACGAAGAATTTATGCCACTTGAAATGAGTTTTTAAAAACACACTACATAAGGTTAACCTAGTTTAGTCGTCTAAACCTTTTCATCCGACTAAAATTTTGAAAACCATATTGACTATTGAATTGCTAGACCTCTAGGAGATTTAGTGAACTAAAATAAGGCAAATATATTTGTAACTACTAGTTTTCTATCTTCTGCTATAAATACTTCATATAAAATCACTTATAAACATGCAAAAAGGGAAAATCTCACAATGCACATTGAGATACTAGTTTGTTAACAAAGAACATATATACTTCTAGAAGGAACAAATATAATTCAAGCGAAAGAATTTAAATTTTCCTTTACAACCTAACTTCATTATATAGTTTCGAGTGGTAGTGACGTTGTCCGATCCACTTGGAGTAAATGGAACATACCAAGCCAAACCTTATTATTTTGAGAGATGATCTCGGAATGGCCATAAGTTTTTTCTCTGACCTCTAAATGACACCCGATTTGCAACTATGTGAAAATAATTCAATCATCTACTTTTTTATCTTGAGATATTCCAAAACCAAAAGTTTTCATTTCTAAAAAGTGCCCCAAAAGTTTCAATGAAACTTGCTTGGAACTCACCCAAACTTTAAAGTTGCATCCCTAACACATAAACAAAATCAAATCAAAATTGCACAAGATATCAATAATAAAAGTAGAGGCTATCCAATATATTAGAGTAAATATATGGATTCATTTATGACTAATAAAATACATATGAAAACACAAACCCATCGACCTTAGCTTTTTAAAATGCTATTAGAAATGGAGGAAAAAACTCTGACAATACTACTATGAATAACCTGTGGCCATTTGTATTTGGAAAAAAAAGCAAGCCCTAAGGAAACTGGATAATCAATCTTAGATGACTCCAATAAGGAGGCTGAGAACCCTTTTAGTCCTTACGTACTTGTGAAATCGTGAAATAAAATTAGGAAATATATAATTGGTGAGTCAATAGGAATTTAGATATATCTCTAAGGATAATAACTAAGGAAATAGTTTCCATGATTTGGGTGAAACCGAGCTACTAGGCCTAGTGATCAGGGGGAAGGAAAATTTGAGGATTTACTTTGAAAATCCTATTAACTATCAAAACTCGAAAAGGTATTTAGCTTTGGACAATCCATAATTTTCATTATTAGTGACAATAAGAAAATAACATAAGAGTAACAATGAATTCCAACTCTAGTAACCCTAAATGGACCAAAATATATTATTAAATGAAATAAGATTAATCATTAGACAACTTGCATAAATAAAAAAATCTAGCACTTTATCACCTTATTTAAAATCGAATAGCATAGAATTATTCTAGAAAATCTAGAATTCTTCCTTCATGCAATATCTAATCCTTACTTCCACTCCTAAAACCTATTGATAACCTTATGCCCTCCCATTATACCAGATCATCACAAACCAACCCTGAATCATCGCCACTCATTTCCCTTCACCATGTCAATGGATGTTATGAAGGAAAATTGTCATTATATGATGTCTCTCACCTCAAGCACTTTATAATGACAATTTTCCTTCATAACATCCATTGACAATTAAGTTATGTGCCCTAAGGTGTGTAAACAAAAAATGCTAGATTAATGATATGTCACTAGGATTAATCCTAGTTGGCCGGAGAAGGGGAGAACCACCTGTGATATACAGCCCCAAAGGATCAGATCTTCATTAGAGGAAAGTGTTTGATAATTGCAATCTAAGTTTGCATATTGTCCATGTTAGGATAGTTATAAAAATATGAGTTGTTAATGGATTTCTGAAAAAGGGAAGTTTATAGGAATCAAACTCATGCTGTCGGTAGATCGTAATCCACGAAATAATCATAAATATGTTGAAGAAATGCTGAGAATCAATGGTGTGTTCTTGAAGATATCATGTGTATAATTTTCTGGAAAAAGAGGTTAAACATATGCTTTTAATTCAAACTCTTGACGATTCTAGGATGTTTAGAGCATTAGAAATCATTCTCATATGTTGCTATATCATGTATTAAGGTTTATAAGGAATTTGGGTAGTTAATATGAAGTTTTGGATGATCAAAAGTGATGAAACCAGTAGTAGAAGAAATGCAAAAAAATGGGTTGTTATCTGGGCGATCGATCGATCGACCCCCTGCCTTCGATCGATCGACCTCCCCAGATGCCTTGAAGTTGTTTCTTTTTAATGCTTGTTCGTATCCCTAACCTTTTGTAAATCTTTGGTGATTATTAATTGGATATAATAGGATTTAGGAAGGTTCAGTAAGCCCTAGATAAGAATCAAAGTAATTTGATTGGCATTTAATTGATTAGAATTATGATAATTAGTTTGGAAGAAATTTTGGTTGCTAGATTCATGTGTTGGATTCTAATTTGTATGCATGAGGATTAAGGATAGGTCCAGTAGAGGATATTAAATATAACACCTGGGTAGCCTTAGGGTTACAATTTGAGCATCAAGTACTGAGTTTAAGCTCATTATTTATTGCACAAGGACTGAGTGTAGTTTAAGCGCTTAGTGGTATGGCTCCTGGATAGAGATGGGAGTTCAGACCACATTTGGTTGAAAAAGGGGATGAGTTTATCCCGATTGCATATTTGAAGTTAACGGACCTCCATGACCGACAAAGTTAAGTAGTAGTGTATTGGAGGGGTTCCTTGTTTGGATTTCGCTTTGCGAGACACTCCGCGCATGAACCTTAACGACGTCGGGAGTGAAGAGATGTTATAGGATGCGAGGATGTTGATTTTGTTGATGAGTCATATAGTTTGAATGAAACACTATAGACTATGAGCCATGTGATGATGGTACTCAATCCTAGTTAATAGAAGATGTGAAACAATTGGTTTTAACCCTAATTAAGGGAGAGTTTAATGCGTAGTAATTCGGGAGATAAGATGATATGGATCAGTAGGATATTAGTGAATTCTTACTAAATAAATGCATTGAGGAAAACCTCTTTGAACCTTGAGTAATGAGTGAGACTCTGGAATAATTAAATTAAGAAGTGAAGTTATAATATTTTAATACGTAGGATTTAAGAGATATAATGCTACGTATGGAAATTATCGTAGGGTAATGTGAGTACCTTGTTGATATTATATAGGTAGATGATAATTCCTATTTGATTGATGATTTATGTGTATGACATACCTAGCTTACTTGCTATCGATGGGGAGGTTTGCGCGTGAGGGCAGTCATATCCTCATGAATCCATGGGATCTTTGATTTGTCGCTCAAGAACATAGGTCTATGAAAGACTTATCGGGGAGTTGAGAAGTTCGCTGATTGTGTGAACGTAGGAATGTGTGTGGCCTGTGGGTATGAGAACTATGTTCGCCTCCAATTTATGTGTTGTTGTTTTTGGTTTGAGGAATCCTTACCAAACCTTTAGTCCCCTATTCGACGACTTGCGATACCAAGACGTGATAGCAGAGTAATGCATGCACCACAGTTGTGACTCGGGGTGCCGTATTATATATGTATATATATATATATATATATATAATGAATTAAATGAATGTATATAGAGTGGTTTGATTAATCTACTGTGTGATACTTGTAGATAACGGTGAATAGAGAAAAAGAATTGAATTAAGTTCATGATTATTTATTCTTATAGATTTAAAAAGCTTAATTCATATTAATGAGAAACTTATATGAATGATTATACGACGTATGGTATGGGACATACGGGGTTGTGATATGGGATAGAATCATATTATGGAAACTAGTTAGGAGGAACCATTAACTAAGAGGTTAATAGGAAACGTTAAGCATGCACTCTAGATGAGAGGTGAGAATACCAAGTTAGAGTTTGGATACTAACATGTACATAATAAAAGTTTTATTGCACTTGTTAAATACTTGTTGTTTTCAAAATCATTTTCACATCGGGCTTTGACCCATTTCCTTGCATATTCTCTTTTCTATTGTATCTTCTATATCAGGTATCAAGTAGCAGGAACGCCAACCTTAGAGAATTATGACGAGCTATGGAGCTATGGAGTATTGCTTAGACGCCTATCTTCATTTGATTCACATTATGTAGTGTCCTTTTATTTAGGGCATGTCGCCTAAAGGAATTCCGTTATATCTTTTCTATCGGAGTCAAATACTCTTGTACTCGTGTCATTTTCATACATTTAATATTATTGGGATTACTGTATTGGATTATTATTTGGGAATGTTTATTCCAATTGCATTTAAATTATTTTGTGTTATCTGTTCGGTTATTAGTGATGTAGAATAATATGTGTAGTGTTATTTGTAAACTAAAAATGGTTTTTTGTTGAATTAAAATTTGGAAAGTTTTTAACACCAGCTTAATTGGGTATTGGGTGAGTCATAAATTTTTTCGATAGTTATGCTAAGAATGAGCCAACTGTATATTCTGTTTTAATTTGGTATGGGACTGGACACCCGATATTTAATTAGGCGGGGTGTTACAGGTGGTATCAGAGCATCAAGCTCTAGTGTCCTTTAGGGTTTGTACGACTTATTGTGTTTTCAGCTTAGCGTTCTTTGATATAGAGCCCTATGTTTAGGATTGTTGATTTCCTTGGTGAGATTTCGTTCTCCTCCTATAACGTAGATATTAGTGAATATTATTTGAGTTCGGACGTGTTCGTACAAGAAGTATGGCAGATGAGGGCCATTGGATTGATAGTAGAGGTCGTACTTATGAGGTTATGAAGTATGTTCAAGTATGATGATCGTAGTCGAGGTTAGTAGAAGTTCTTAAAATGAGATAATTGTGTGTGTTACCTAACGAAGATAATATATTCAAAGTCTTGGGCATATAGTGGAGTGTGGTGAACAAGAACTGAAAATTTGGGGTAAAATTTTTTCTTGACTCATCAGAACAAAGTTATAATAGTGGGAGTCAACAACCACCACCCTCGAATGAGGGTATGTTTTCTATCTAAGGAATTAAGAGGTACATACTGATTTTTATAGCAATTAATATTGTATGGGCAAAAGGGTTACTAAACTTAGCCTATAGCATTGTTATTTTACGTAGACTCACCGAGGGGTCGTAAGACACCTATATTTTTTCATGTCATCATGTGGGTCTAATTTTTATCACGGAATTACTTACTTTAGGCATGTCCGATCATGATGTGACTATTGGCATGAATTGACTTGTGGTATATGAGAGCGTATGTACTACTATAGCCAGCATCTTGTCTTTAATAAGAGAGTAGATTAGTAGACTTTTATTTGAAATCGATAAAACCTGTAGAGAGGTTATAAACTATTGACTAAGGACCTGGGGAGTTTCGATGACCGACTACTTTAGGTAGTAGTGTATCGGGGGGTTCCTTGTTTGGATTTCGCTTGCGAGACACCCCACGCATGAAACTAATAAACGTTGGGAGTCGAAATAAGTTAGGTCTTTAGGATATGAGTTTATAACCTTTGCGATAAATTCGAGTATTATGTGGGTAATCATATCCATTTTATCATGAAAGTTGTACGATAGGATGTATGGGCGCCCTGTATGGTTGGATTGTAGTAGTTTTCATAATTGTGAAATAGTAAGTAGTTGTGACTTCAGGATTTATTTCTTTAATAAGTGAGGATCATTTTTTCCAAACTTTGTTACGATGACGGTATAGGGAAGATTGCGTAAAATTTAAATTCGATTAAGTTGAAACTATATGGTGAGGCTTGGCGTATAACATCAATGTGGATTTTCGTTAATGTACTGTATGGGTAGTACAACTTAGATTACTTGCGATGTGAGATTTATACTCAGAGTTGACCTTACCAGTATGATTTTTCTTTCCGAATTTAAGGACGAAATTTTGTTATAAGGGGGGAAGTATGTAATATCCCATGATTTTAATGACTTTTAAAATGGGTTATATTTTAAATTAATGGATTAATTGGATTTTACTATAAATTAATTCATTTGGGTTTTATCCGAATTGTGGATATTAAAATGAATGATTCTGAATATTACTTAAAGATATTTAGGTAATATATGAATGTGATGTTATTGATATTGCGGTGAGTTATTAATTCCATAATTTGAATTTTTAGTCAGACACGGTATGGGATGTGTCGGGACTAATTTGTTAAATTAAAAAGGAAAATTATTTTTACATCAATCTTATAGTCGTTTCGACTGCGTCGTTGCATCCGGAAGGGTTAAAATAGTCAGAAAAGTCTATTTGCATGTTAGTTTTGGGTCTCGGGTCATTTGGAAATGAAAAGACAACCCAAAGGGGCATTTTAGTCATTTTTACAATGCGGTGAATAGTGATTTCGGATTTTGTCTTATTATAAGTATTTGGAGATTAGTTGTACGTGGGTTCATTCATCTCTTATACACAAAACTGAGAGGTTATTGTGACACCCCGTATATAATTATGATAAATTATATTTAAATCATACTTATCATATGTGATATGAATAATGTGTTATTAGTATATCTAATGTTAAGTGATTATGGTTAGTATAATTCTACTTTCATAAATCATGAAATGTCGAATTATTTACGAACACAAGATTTGGTTATTTTCGATAGAAATGTTCTTATTTAAAACTAGTTTTGACCATTGTAACATTACAATTGACTTGAGGTGAAAACTACATAGTTGTATACATGTGAGTTAGGTTTGTAACACAACAAACGGTGCATCAAACGGATTTTCGAGTAAGAAGTTAGGCCGAAATTACGAACAAGGGGCAAACCTGTCAATCCCCTTAAGTGGTAAATTGTCTTTTATTAAACCAAATGTTTTAATTTGATTGGATGGATTGGGAGGCAGCCTTGGCCGACTTAAAACTCTCCCTTAACCTTATTTCTTCAGCAAATAAGTCCCTAGGTTCAGTTTGAGGTGTTATTTTTTTTATTTTTTTTTATTTTTTTTTAGAGAAGAGGGACTGTACCCCCACATTTATTATAATAAGGGAGAAAAAACTTCTCCAAGTACTACATGCTGAATAAAATTAAAGAGGCATAAGGCCCAAAGCTAGAGAAAATAAAATTGGGATTTTATACTAATCCCATTACAAAGCCTCAAAGTTTAACTAATCTAAAATAAAAGAAACTAATCTTGTCAAGCATGAAAGCTCCTTTGACCGTCTGTGGAAGATCCTTCACATCCTCATAGGTTTTAATTCCTTGTAAATTAACTCCAACATTAGCTAATCTATCAGCAACCATATTTGATTCTCTATAGCAATGGCTAATCGAATAATTAACACTTCTAAGCTCTGACAGAATTTCTTCAGTTAGAATCTTTAAATGCCAAGGCGGTTTCCACTCTCTTTTGATCAATTTTACCACAAACAAAGAATCTGACTCGATATCAACTTCTGAAAAATTCTTCTGCATACATAACTTAATACCAAGACTTAGACTTTTTAGCTCCATAACAGAGTTAGATTCAAAATCTTCTTCTTTTGCAAAAGCAAAAACCAATTCTCCTTTGTCATTTCTCAAAATTCCACCTAAACCCCCTATTCCAGGGTTGCCTTTGCAAGCCCCATCAATATTAAGCTTGAGTCTTCCACTGATTGGAGCATCCCATTTAACTTTAACACACTGCATCATATTTGAGCAAAAATTTACTCCAAACACCTCAATGTATCCTTGAGAAAAACTATTGCACCTTCTCTCAAAATAATGATTTTTGCATATATTAGAAATCAAATTAACAACTTGATTCTTAACAAAATTCAAATTGCATTTAATTCCTTCATATAAAGATATATTCCGAGCCTTCCAAATTTCCCACATCACGGCCATAGGAATAATTTTACTCAAGAACTGATCTGCATCAGACCTTCCAGCCTGCATCCACCAACTAAGAATAACTGTAGACACATAATTCCTATCAATCTTAATGCCCATCAAATTCGAAAAGTAGTCCCATAGATGAGAAGCAACTGAGCAAGAAATAAATAAGTGAACATCATTTTCTTCATTATTAAAGCAGATATGACATCGCGATCCCATTTTAATGCCTAACTGCTTCACATTTTCGTCAGTATGAATACACTTTTGAATAGTTCTCTACACTATAATAGAGATTTTGATAGGAATTTTCGAATCCCATAATCTACTGTGAACAAGAGAAGTAGATGAATGAACCTTTAAGCACTCATATGCTGAAGATAAAGAGAACACACCAGAATTTTCAGCCTTCCAAATCAGATTATCATTCACTGAAACCATCTGCTTTGAACACTCTTCCTCTACCTGCTTCATATGTCTCCAAGACAGCGATCCCCCTTTTCTAGTGTTCCAGTTTTTATACATGTTAGCACAATATTTAGACCACAAAGAATCTTCAGTTTTAAGCTTCCAATACATTTTCATAGAGGAAGTCTTAGACAGAATTCCAAAATCTTTGAAGCCTAAACCTCCTTCGTCTTGATCTTTGCACAAATCAACCCATTTCTTCCACTGAAATTTCCAACCTTGATCTTCATTTCCACCCCAGAAAAATTTATTCAACATCCCATGAATCTTATTAATCACCATCTTCGGAGGATGTATAGCAGCTAAAAGGTAGAGAGGAATGGATGACAGCACATGCTTTATGAGGATAAGTCTACCACCTATAGAAAGAAGCTTAGCCTTCCATCCTGCAATTTTACATCTCAATGAGGAAATTAGCTCATCATAGTATACCACCTTATTTCTTCCTTTAAATAACGGACACCCCAAATATTTAATAGGCAGGTCTTTTGCATTCAATCCAAGAACTTCAGACACCTTTGATTTAAATCTATGAGGCATATTAGAGTCAATTGAAAAGGAACTTTTAGTGTAATTAATTTTCTGACCCGAAGTCCTTGAGTAACTAAGAAAAAAGGCCTTAATGTTCTTCAGACTCCTTTTGTCACCCCTGCAAAAAATGATCACATCATCTGCAAACGCCAAGTGAGAAATTAAAGGACTTCCACTTGAGGAAAGAGAGGTAGAAGTTAAGGAAGAAAGGGTTACAAGAAAATCCTTAAGATGTTTCCAAGGTAATATTATGTGTTAATATTGTTTTAATCTTCTATTATACTTATTTCAAAGTATATAAATCGTGAAGTATTGATCCAAATTCCATCCTCCTTTGTGATAATATGTATTGGTTCACATTTGAGATAAGTGGTGTTATAGGTCATATTGCTTTGTATTGAAACACTTTGTATTCAAACTTGGATATCTCTTTGTGTGCTTACTGGAATTTAGAAATTCCAATTGTATATGTAAATAGACTCATATATTCATATCATATCCTAAAATCATAATTTAACTCCTTATGGTTATGTCTTAGTGATGGTTGCAAGTTGGTATATAGTTGTTGTTTGTATATTTCAATTCGGTATGCCCTGAGTTTGGTCAAGCTTTTGAGATAGCAAATGAAGTCCAAATATTATGAAACTTTAATTATGTACTATTAAATATGTCTAATGAAAGTGTGTTGAAAATAATGTAAAGTTATGCTGTAGAAAAATTATGAAAATTCTTGGAAGTCGAAGGAACAATAGAGGAGTTTGTAGGGCAAATTTCTTGTGTTTTAAAGAAATGGCCATAACTTGCCCCAGGAAGCTTGAAAAATTACACAGTCACTTGTAATGGAAAGTATATTCAGATATATTTTCCGATTGATAAGCTTGGACACCTGTATGTGTACTATTTATGAATATGGGATGGTTAAGTATGGAGGACAATAATTTGAGGCCATATTGGATACTCCATGAAAGAATGTTTTTATTTGCTCTTTCCTAAGGGTATTTTGAGTACATGTTTCATGTGTATATATATTCAGAAGTATACTTTTATGTTTACTTGAGTTTAGTTATAAATTCTTTACGAGGTAGTTTCTAGGGTTGAAGGTTCATGACCTTATCAACATATATACCATCGTTTCGTCTTTACATATGTTTCATGGAATATGACTTGAGTAGAATCATATTGTCGTTGTGTACTCATTTAAAGTTACATAATCATATTAAAATAATACTTATGATTGAGATTTAGTACTGATTTAGTTGGATTAACTGGTGTAAGGTCAAATCAACCAAGTTCAGCTCCAACTGAGGGAAACGTGAATACATAGTTGACAACACAAGGTGAGTGTACTTACTGAGTTGATTTTGGATATGATGTATATGTATTATATGTTGAGATGTTATGGCTTATATAAAATCCAAGAGATGTTGAGACGTTATGGCTTATTTAAAATCCAAGAGACGTTGAGATGTTATGGCTTTATAAAAGTCAGCATATGTTGAGTTGCTATGCAATTCAGGAGATGTTAGGTTTTTAAAACCTATGGATATGATTATTGCCTACGAGCAGGAGATGTGGGGTTTATTAACTCCGGATATGTATATGGCCTAATTTGGCACAGAGATGTATATATTAATATGTTGAGATGTTAATATAGTACTTTTACTATATAGAGATGTAGTACATTCACTGAGTTTTTAAACTCATGGTTTTATATGTTTACATTTTCAGGTTTTCCAGCTGCCACTGCCAAGTCTAGGAGGTTGAGTACATAGAAGTAGGGTCTTGTTAGTTTGTTTTATAAACTTCACTAGTTGTAATTAAGTTAAATGATATGTGAGTTCTGTTGAAATTATGCCTCCTTAAAACGGTTAGATTTTTTAATATTACGCATTTTATCCTTGAAGTTGTTTCAATATGTATTACCTAAATAATAAATAAATTATAATTGTGGTTTGTAAGCTATTTAGTAAATTATATCCTAAAGGGGTTAGGGGGTGACAACTTGGTATCAGAGCTTTAGGTTTTTATATTCTGGGGTTAGAGAGTCTAGATATGGCAGTGGCAGAAATAGCGTTGTGTGGGTCATTTATATTAATTTGTGAGAAATACTAACCATTATGTTAGAAATAAATGTTGTATTCTTGTTTCTATAATTGTTGTTTATGACAAATAGTAAGCTATGGAAGGAGCAAATGTTCATGAGAGGGTAGATGAGGAGTCTTCAAATACAGTAAACAAACAAAATCCAAATAATGTAGAGGGGGCTCCTGAACAACTTACAGATATGCAGAAGATGGCTTGTGCCATGACTTTAATAGCAGAACAACAAAACATGTTTATGATGAAAATAGCAGAACAACAAGTCAAGTACTTGGAGGAGCAGACTTTGGCAAGAAGAGAAAGGGAAATACAACGAGAGGAGAAGAATACTCTGTACGAGAAGTTTAGTAAATTGAACCCCCTAGCATTCTCAGGTTCTGTAGATCCTTTAGAAGTTGAGACTTGGGTTAGAGACGCAGAAACTATCTTCAGGGTGATGAATGTACCTGGCGCACAGAAGGTGATTTTGGCTACTTTCATGTTAAAGGGAGAAGCTAAATATTGGTGGGAGTCTTCCAAACATTTATTGCTTACTCCGGAGGGAGGTGAGGTAATTACTTGGGATTCCTTTATTAAAGTCTTATATGAAAAGAATTTTCCTCGCATGTACTGAAAGCAAAAGGAGAGAGAATTTTTATCATTGACTCGGGGGAATATGTCGGTCAGGGAGTATGAAACTAAATTCACATCTTTGTCTCGATTTTCATTACATTTCTTACGCGATGAGGAGGATAAATGCACCAGATTTTAGGATGGGTTGAATTTGGTTATCAAGTCTAGACTCACTGCACTTGAGATGGTAGATTATTCTTCATTAGTTAACAAAGCTATGATGGTTGAAGGAGATGTTAACGATGCAATAAAGAATAGGGAACAAAGGGGAAAGAGGAGTAGATTTGATTCATCTCAGCAAAAGGAAGGCAATGTAGAATACTCGAAATAAGGGAGTCAAAGATTTCAGCGCGATCAAGGGACTGGAAATTATGTTCAGAATAGGACACCAAGTAGTTTTAGGGGTGCAGGATCGATGGTCGAACATAATAGACAGCAGGAGAATGGCAATAGGCAGTCTAAGCCTGTTAAATGCTATTTTTGCAAAGCTGAGGGCCATATTAGTCCAGATTGTCCCAAGTTAAAGGGGCTAGAGTGTTATCACTACCATCAAATTGGTCATACCAAAAAGAACTGTCCTATGCTAGTGGGAGGGATTCAATCAGCTACTACTAGTCGAGGCTCATCACCTGGAGGCATAGGGAGAGGAGGAGGTAGAGGACAGGCTAGTGGATCCAGGGCTCCGGGAAGGATATTTTCTATGACTTTACAGGATGCTCAGGCTACTCCAGAGGTGGTGACAGGTACATTTTCTGTCATGAACAAACATGCTTACGTGCTTATTGATCCAGGTTCTACACATTCATTTGTAGCACTGTCATTTACCATGCATTTGGGTAGACCATGTTCTTATATAGATTATGGTTTATATATTTCTACACCTATGGGGGATGTGATTCTAGTGGAGCTTGTGTATAAAAATTGTGTATAGTATATGGGGGGGGGGGAGGGAGTGGACCATTGATTTAATTCCCGTAGATATTCGAAATTTGGATTTTATCTTGGGTATGGACTCGCTATCTTCCTACCATGCATCAATTGACTGTTTTCGTAAGGAGGTTACATTTAATATGCCGGGGGAGGAAGAATTCTAATTTAGTGGGGAAAGAAATGTTGTTCCGAATTGTCTTATTTTAGCCCTTCGGGCGAGGAAATTGTTAAATAAGGGTTGTTAAGGCTTTTTAGCATATATTGTGGATACAAACAGAGAATTGAAAAAATTAGAAGATATCCCAGTCGTTAAGGATTTTTCAGATGTGTTCCCAGATGAATTACCAGGATTGCCACCTAGCAGAGAGGTAGAGCTTACTATCGATTTAGTGCCCGGTACAGCTCCAGTTTCTATTTCTCCATATAGAATGGCACCTCTAGAACTAAAGGAGTTAAAGGTTAAACTACAAGATTTGCTAGATAGAGGTTTTATTCGACCCAGTGTATCACCATGGGGCGCTCCAGTATTATTTGTGAAGAAGAAATATGGCACCATGCGACTCTGCATTGATTATCGACAGTTGAACAAGGTGACTATTCGAAATAAATATCCATTGCCTCGTATTGATGATTTGTTTGATCAATTACAGGGTACTAAAGTGTTTTCAAAAATTGATTTGAGATCAGGTTATCATCAATTAAGGGTGAGAGATTGTGACATTTCTAAGACAACTTTTCGTTCTCGCTATGGTCATTATGAATTTTTGGTAATGCCATTTGGGTTAACAAATGCTCCTGCGGTGTTTATGGATTTAATGAATCGAGTATTTCATCCTTTCATAGATTCGTTTGTGATTGTCTTTATCGATGATGTTTTGATATACTCACCTAGCTAAGAGGAACATGAGAAGCATCTAAGAGTTGTATTGCAAGTTTTGCGAGATAGTCAATTATTTACGAAGTTTAGCAAATGTGAGTTTTGGTTAAACCAGGTAGAATTTCTGGGGAATGTTGTTTCGGGAGATGGAATTTGTGTTGACCCTAAGAAGGTAGAGGCAATTGTGCAATGGGAAAGACCGAGGAATGTAACGGAGATAAGGAGTTTCCTAGGATTGGCTGGATATTATAGAGGATTCATAAAGGGGTTTTCATCTATAGCCTTGCCGTTGACTAAATTGACCCGAAAGGAAGTGAAATTTGTGTGGAGTGATGAATGTCAGCACAACTTTGAAATGTTGAAAAATAGGCTAGTATCAGCTCCAGTTCTCACTGTTCCATCCAGTGGAGAAGGTTTTGTGATTTATACTGACGCTTCATATCAGGGCCTGGGTTGTGTTTTCATGCAACATGGAAAGGTAATTTCTTATGCATCTAGACAGTTGAAGACGCATGAACGTAATTATCCTACACATGATTTAGAACTTGCGTCTATTGTTTTTGCCTTGAAATTATGGAGACATCATTTGTATGGAGAGACGTGTGAAATTTTCACTAACCATCAAAGTTTGAAGTATTTATTTACACAGAGAGACTTGAATTTGAGATAAAGACGTTGGATGGAGTTAATTAAAGACTATGACTCTACCATTCATCATCATCCAGGAAAGGTCAATGTAGTAGCAGATGCTTTGAGTCGAAAATCATCGGGGATTCTAGGTTGCATACAGTGTGCACGTGTGGGAAATATCCTTGACTTGGCATCGATGGGCATTGAATTAAGTTTTTCAAAAAGGGGAGGCTTATTAGCACATGTTATAGTGAGACCTTTATTGGCAGAACGCATAAGAAATTTACAGGTCAGTGATCCATTCCTTGAGAAGAATAAACAAGATGTCTTAGAGGGTAAAGAGAGTGACTTCGAAATTAAGAATGATGAATCGTTCTGTTATAAAACTAGGATTTGTGTACCGAATGATCCACCCTTAAAGAAGGATATATTGGAAGAGGCACATAGTTCTATTTATTCTATGCATCCGGGAGGTACCAAAATGTACAGAGATTTGAAGGAGTATTACTGGTGGAACAATATGAAACGTGAGATTGCAGAATTTGTAGCTAAATGTTTAGTATGTCAGCAAGTGAAAGCGGAGCATCAGAAGAAGGCAGGATTATTGCAGTCATTGCCTATTTCGAAATGGAAGTGGGAGAATATAACGATGGATTTTTTTACAGGATTACCACGGTCACCAAAGGGGAATGATTCTATTTAGGTGATTGTAGATCGATTGACAAAGTCGTCCCATTTTCTTCCAGTTAAGACCACCTACACGGTTGACAAGTATGCACGTATGTACGTTGATGAGATTATCGGTTTACATGGTGCACCAGTGTCAATTGTATCAGATAGATATCCAACGTTCACTTCTAATTTTTGGCCTCATTTACAGAATGCCACGGGCACAAGTTTGAAGTTCAGCACTGCATTTCACCCACAAACCGATGGGAAATCTGAGAGGACGATTCAAATATTAGAAGACATGTTACGAGCTTGTGTATTTGACTACAAGGGCAGTTGGGATGATCATTTGCCATTGATGGAATTCTCATATAATAATAGTTACTAGTCCACCATTGGTATGGCTCCGTATGAAGCTTTATATGGTCGGATATGTAGAACGCCTTTGTGTTGGGATGAAGTAGGTGAAAGGAAATTTTTGGGTCTTGAATTGATAGATATGACAACTGAAAAGATCAAAATGATTCGGGAACGGATAAAGATAGCGCAAAGTAGGCAGAAATTTTATGCAGATAAGAGGAAGTATCCATTGGAATTTCAGAAGGGGGATTTTTTATTCCTACGTATTTCACCGTGGAAAGGTGTTATGAGATTTGGAAAGAAGGGGAAACTAAGTCCAAGATACATTGGACCATATGAAGTGTTGGAAAGAATTGGAACCCTGGCATATAGATTAGCATTACCTCCAGAGTTATCTCATTTGCATGACGTGTTCCATGTATCAATGCTTTGTAAGTATTTGGCAGATCCATCTCATCAACTGAAAACCCAACCTATTGAACTGAAAGCAAACTTGTCGTACATCGAGGAACCGGTGGAAATTCTTGATCGTAAGGAGCAAGTATTGAGGAATAAGGTTATTCCCTTAGTTAAATTTATTTGTATGAGCCATGTATTTAAATAAGAAACTTGGGAAATGGAGGATAGCATGAAGAAACAATATCCCCATTTGTTTGGTAAGTGACATTCGTATTAAATTTCGGGGATGAAATTTTCTAAGGGGGGGAGGTTGTGACAACCCGTATATAATTATGATAAATTATATTTAAATCATACTTATCATATGTGATATGAATAATGTGTTATTAGTATATCTAATGTTAAGTGATTATGGTTAGTATAATTCTACTTTCATAAAACATGAAATGTCGAATTATTTACGAACACAAGATTTGGTTATTTTCGATAGAAATGTTCCAGTTTAAGGATAGTTTTGACCCTTTCAACATTACAATTTAATTGAGGTGAAAACTACATAGTTGTATAAATGTGAGTTAGGGTTGTAACACAACAAACGGTGCATCAAACGGATGTTCGAGTAAGAAGTTAGGCCGAAATTACGAACAAGGGGCAAACTTGTCAATCCCCTTAAGTGGTAAATTGTCTTTTATTAAACCAAATGTTTTAATTTGATTGGATGGATTGGGAGGCATACTTGGCCGACTTAAAACTCTCCCTTAACCTTATTTATTCAGCAAATAAGTCCCTAGGTTCAGTTTGAGGTGTTATTAGCTTGAGGAAAGAGAGGTAGAAGTTAAGGAAGAAAGGGTTACAAGGAAAATCTAGGAAAGCAATTCCAAGAAAATCCTTAAGGTGTTTCCAAGGTAATATTATGTGTTAATATTGTTTTAATCTTCTATTATACTTATTTCAAAGTATATAAATCGTGAAGTATTGATCCAAATTCCATCCTCCTTTGTGATAATATGTGTTGGTTCACATGTGAGATAAGTGGTGTTATAGGTCATATTGCTTTGTATTGAAACCCTTTGTATTCAAACTTGCATATCTCTTTGTGTGCTTACTGTAATTCATAAATTCCAATTGGATATGAAAATAGACTCATACATTCATATCATATCCTAAAATCATAATTTAACTCGTTATGTTTAGGTCTTAGTGATGGTTGCAAGTTGGTATATAGTTGTTGTTTGTATATTTCAATTCGGTATGCCCTGAGTTTGGTCAAACTTTTGAGATAGGAAATGAAGTCCAAATATTATGAAACTTTAATTATGTACTATTAGGTATGTCTAATGAACGTGTGTTGAAAATAATGGAAAGTTATGCTGTAGAAAAATTATGAAAATTCTTGGAAGTCGAAGGAACAATAGAGGAGTTTGTAGGGCAGATTTCTTGTGTTTTAAAGAAATGGCCATAACTTTCCCTAGGAAGCTTGAAAAATTACACCGTCACTTGTAACGGAAAGTATATTCTGATATGTTTTCAGATTGATAAGCTTGGACACCTGTATGTGTACTATTTATGAATATGGGATGGTTAAGTATGGAGGACAATAATTTGAGGCCATATTGGATACTCGATGAAAGAATGTTTTTATTTGCTCTTTTCCAAGGGTATTTTGAGTACATGTTTCATGTGTATATATATTCAGAAGTATAATTTTATGTTTACTTGAGTTTAGTTACAAATTATTTACGAGGTAGTTTCTAGGGTTGAATGTTCACGACCTTATCAACATATATAGCATCGTTTCGTCTTTACATATGTTTCATGGAATATGACTTGGGTAGAATCATATTGTGGTTGTGTACTCATTTAAAGTTATATAATTGTATTAAAATAATACTTATGATTGAGCTTTAGTACTGATTTATTTGGATTAACAGGTGTAAGGTCAAATCAACCAAGTTCAGGTCCACCTGAGGGAAACGTGAATACATAGTTGACAACACAAGGTGAGTGTACTAACTGAGTTGATTTTGGATATGATGTGTATGTATTATATGTTGAGATGTTATGGCTTATTTAAAATCCAAGAGATGTTGAGATGTTATGGCTTATTTAAAAGCCAAGAGATGTTATGGCTTTATAAAAGTCAGGATATGTTGAGTTGCTATGCAATTCAGGAGATGTTAGGTTTTTAAAACCTGTGGATATGATTATTGCCTACGGGCAGGAGATGTGGGGTTTATTAACTCCTGATATGTATATGGCCTAATTTGGCACAGAGATGTATATATTAATATGTTGAGATGTTAATATAGTACTTTTACTATATAGAGATGTAGTACATTCACTGAGTTTTTAAACTCATGATTTTATATGTTTACATTTTCAGGTTTTCCAGCTGCCACTGCCAAGTCTAGGAGGTTGAGTACATAGAAGTAGGGTCTTGTTAGTTTGTTTTATAAACTGCACTAGTTGTAATTAAGTTTAATTATATGTGAGTTCTGTTGAAATTATACCTCCTTAAAACGATTGGATTTTTTTAATATTACGCATTTTAACCTTGAAGTTGTTTCAATATGTATTACCTAAATAATAAATAAATTATAATTGTGGTTTGTAAGCTATTTAGTTAATTATATCCTAAAGGGGTTAGGGGGTGACAGTTATCTTCTTAGAAAGAGTGAAAGGTTGCTTGGGAGAAGAGAAGCTTGCTTGGAAAGGAGAAGAACCAAAGAACCAAAGGTCACCACCACCAACCACCACCGAAAGTTGGCCGGGGAAGGGGAGAACCACCTGTGATATACAACCCCAAAGGATCAGATCTTCATTAGAGGCAAGTATTTGATAATTGAAATCTAAATTTGCATATTGTCCATGTTACGATAGTTAAAAAAATATGAAATTTTTACATGTTCCGAAGATAATGAAGAGTTGTTAATGGATTTCTGAAAAATGGAAGTGTATAGGAATCAAACTCATGCTGTAGGTAGATAGTAATCCACTATATAATCATAAATCTGTTGAAGAAATGCTGAGAATTAATGGTGTGTTCTTGAAGATATCATGAATATAATTTTCTGGAAAAAGAGGTTAAACATATGCTTTTAATTCAAACTCTTGATGATTCTAGGATGTTTAGAGCATTAGAAATCATTCTCATATGTTGCTATATCATATAGTAAGGTTTATAAGGAATTTGGGTAGTTAATATGAAGTTTTGGATGATCAAAAGTGATTAAACCCGTAGTAGAAGAAATGCAGAAAACTGGGTTGTTATCTGGCCGATTGATCAATCGACCCCCTGCCTTCGATCGATCGACCTCCCCAGAATCCTTGAAGTTGTTTCTTTTTAATGCTTCTTCGTATCCCAAACCTTTTGTAAATATTTTTTGATTATTAATTGGATATAATAGGACTTAGGAGGGTTTCGTAAGCCCTAGATAAGAATCGAAGTAATTTGATTGGGATTTAATTGATTAAAATTATGATAATTAATTTGGAAGAAATTTCGGTTGCTAGATTCATGTGTTGGATTCTAATTTGTATGCATGAGGATTAAAGATAGGTCCAGTAGAGGAGATTTAATATAACACCTGGGTAGCCTTAGGGTTACAATTTGAGCATCAAGAACTGAGTTTAAGCTCATTATTGATTGCGCAAGGACTGAGTGTAGTTTAAGCGCTTAGTGGTATGGCTCGTGGATAAAGATGGGAGTTCAGACCACATTTGGTTGAAAGAGGGGATGAGTTTATCCCGATTGCGTATTTGAAGTTAACGGACTTCCACGATCGACAAAGTAAAGTAGTAGTGTATTGGAGGGGTTCCTTGTTTGGATTTCGCTTTGCGAGACGCTCCGCGCATGAACCTTAACGACGTCGGGAGAGAAGAGATGTTATAGGATACGAGGATGTTGATTTTGTTAATAAGTCATATAGTGTGAATGAAACACTATAAACTATGATCCATGTGATGATGGTACTCAATCCTAGTTAATGGAAGATGTGAAACAATCGGTTTTAACCCTAATTAAGGGAGAGTTTAATTCGTAGTAATTCGGGAGATAAGATGATACGGACCAGTAGGATATTAGTGAATTCTTACTAAATAAATACATTGAGGAAAACCTCTTTGAACCTTGAGTAATGAGTGAGACTCTGGAATAATTAAATTAAGAAGTGAAGTTATAATATTTTAATACGTAGGATTAAAGAGATATAATGCTACGTATGGGAATTATCGTAAGGTAATGTGAGTACCTTGTTGATATTATATAGGTAGATGATAATGCCTATTTTATTGATGATTTATGTGTATGACATACCTAGCTTACTTGCTATCGATGGGGAGGTTCGCGCGCGAGGGCAGTCATATCCTGATGAATCCATGGGATCTTTGATTTGTCGCTCGAGAATATAGGTCTATGAAAGACTTATCGAGGATTTGATAAGTCTGCTGACTATGGGAACGTAGGTATATGCATGTCCCGTCGGTATGAGAACTATGTTCACCTCCAATTTATGTGTTGTTCTTTGTGGTTCGAGGAATCCTTACCGAACCTTTAGTCCCATATTCGGCGACCTGCAATACTAAGATGTGATAGCAGAGTAATGCATGCACCGCAGGTGTGACTCGGGGTGCCGTATTATATATATATATATATATATATAGTGGTTTGATTAATCTATTGTGTGATAATTGCAGATAACGGTGAATAGAGAAAAAGAATTGAATTAAGTTGAAGGATATTTATTCTTATAGATTTGAAAAGCTTAATTCATATTAATGAGAAACTTATATGAATGATTATACGACGTATGGTATGGGACATACGGGGTTATGATATGGGATAGAATCATATTATGGAAACTAGTTAGGAGGAGCCATTAACTAGGAGGTTAATAGGAAACGTTAAGCGTGCACTCTAGATGAGAGGTGAGAATATCAAGTGAGAGTTTGGATGCTAACATGTACATAATAAATGCTTTATTGCACTTGTTAAATACTTGATGTTTTCAAAATCATTTTCACACCAGGCTCTGACCCGTTTCCTTGCATATTCTCTTTTCTCTTGTATCTTCTATATCAGGTGTCCAGCAGCAGGGATGCCAACCTTAGAGAATTACGAAAAGCTATGGAGCTATGGAGTATTTCTTAGACGCCTATCTTCAATTGATTCACATTATGTAGTGTCCTTTTATTTAGGGCATGTCGCCCAAAGGAATTCAGTTATATCTTTTCTATCGGAGTCAAATACTCTTGTACTCGTGTCATTTTCATACATTTAATATTGTTGGGATTACTATATTCGATTATTATTTGGGAATGTTTATTCCAATTGCATTTAAATTCTTTTGTGTTATCTGTTTGGTTATTAGTGATGTAGAATAATATCTGTAGTGTTATTTGTAAACTAA
The DNA here is from genome assembly GCA_949130495.1 of Sambucus nigra. Lineage (NCBI taxonomy): Eukaryota > Viridiplantae > Streptophyta > Magnoliopsida > Dipsacales > Adoxaceae > Sambucus > Sambucus nigra. The sequence goes on along the minus strand of OX422210.1, from coordinate 557,988,355 downwards.
AAATGGTTTTTTATTGAATTAAAACTTGGAAAGTTTTTAACACCAGCTTAATTGGGTACTGGGTGAGTTGGAAATGTTTTTGACAGCGATGCTAAGAATGAGACAACTGTATATTCTGTTTTAATTTGGTATGGGACTGGACACCCGGTATTTAATTCGGCGGGGTGTTACCACCACTTATTAATATTTCATAATTTTTCATCATCTTTGCACCTATAAAAATAATAAGTGTTGCGCGAAAAAAGTTAGCCAATTTTAGTCTTATCCTAATCATGCGTCTAGGTGATGATAAGAAAGACTAAAATAACCAATTCACAACATGATGATGTATAATGAAAATTCCCAACGAAAAAAACTTCAAACTACCTAGCCACATAAGCCCAATATGATATAGGCAGTACTTATAAGACCAATTTAGATATACTCACAAACTTGATGCCTTCAAGCCTTAATTTGCTTCCTTGATCCTTATAACTTTCTTCCTAGTCACTATTAGATACTTCCAACATCCACACAATGTAGTCGCTTTCTAACATCTCATTATCCCACTGATCTTAATTGTGTCATGACCAGTCCAACCGTCACTTAATACGAACACAATGTTGTCTTAGGAAATGATCATACTATGTAGAGCAAACATTTTTTATGCAAACGAGAGATCCCAAAATGATACATATATATATAGGATTCTTGGATCTCAAAACATGGGTTTAAAATAGGGTTTCAATTTTGAAAACTTTCTCTAAAAAACACAGATATAGAGAGATTTATAAACCGGTTTGGGAACTTTAAAATATTAAAAAGTCTCTCTAAAATCAGTAACTCCTAACTCTTATTGATAAGAGGTTTGTTGAAAATGAGATAAGGATGAAAAATAATTTAATAAATCTCGAATAAAATAAGATCTCGCGCACTCGTTCTAACGGAGTAATGCATCTCGTTCGAACACAGTTCGAAAGACATTTCAATGGGATTCCAAGGTGGCCAACATTTTCTCAAAAGTTATCTCGTATGAAGTGGTTCTAATGAGGTACGTCATCTCGTTTGAATGACATACTACTGTCAATTTGAGAAACTAAGTGCAAGGGATGTATGGAACTACTTGTATATTAGTCCACACACAAAAATTCACTTTATACCAAATTTGATTTTTAGTAAGCATAATGCGGAGATGTCTTCAAAGCTTTAAGAAAAAAAATAATGTAGTCCATCATTGCCAATAGCAAGTAGATCTTACCTCGGTATTATCCAATCAGCCTCTGGAATTTTAATTTCTTTCTTCTTCAGTAGTAGATCCTCGACTCCACAAATTAGCATTAGAGAAAATCTCTATAAGGATTTTAAAAGTTTGAATGTGTTCTTGTTTTATCTGAAAAAGTGATATTCAATGATCCAAGGGGTTTGGATAAAAAATTAGTAGAGTTTGATCATAAGAATAACTCCATAATGGCTTATGAAAATTTTTAATCCCGCATATCTATTTATAGTGAAAATTGTTATAAAGAGGTACGGAATAAAGATTAGAAAATATATCAATAAAATATCAAAAACACATGTACTCGTTCAAATGAACTGCCATACCCAATCTCATTTGGACGATTTCTAATGAAACTTTGAAAGACATAACAGAGCATACCTAAAAGGAAAAGTTCCAGATCTCGTTTGAATGAAGGAACCTCGTTCTAATGATCATACGTGACTCGTTTCAAAGACATGTCAATATCGTTCTAACGAGTTGCTTGTTTTTCAAAAATTATTTGAAAAATCATTTTAAAAATATTTTGAATGAAAACTCTTTTAAAATAACCCTTGGATATTTAAAGCTTTACCAAACCACCTGATATTATTTCTTGGGTAAAGTTATGACAAATGATCTTCAATCTTGAAAATGTCACCAATGTTTCTTCTCTTCAAAGACTTGAGAGCAGTCATAAAGGTGTAGTGGGTTCTAACAAGATAAGAAAAATAAAAATAAATTGAGTAATTATAAATTTTACTCTTACAAATCTCCCCACTTGGATATTCCAAAACAGAACAAAAACTGAAGTCAAAATTGACACGAATAAAACTAATGCCCACCCTAATCAAGAAACGAAAATGCATAAATGCCTGAGTCTTCAACTGAAAAGTCTTCATCTTGTGTGGTCCATGAAATCATCATCAAGGCGCAATAACCTACACACATGAGACAAAAGAAATATTGTGACGCGTACGAGTTTAAAGGAAAAACTCCCCGTTAATTTCTTCTCTCCCTTTTGGTCCGTAATTGTAAAGGGTTAGAAGCTAATCCTGAAATGTTAGCATCACGCAAATTCAAAAAAAAAATTCATCACAAAGATAATCAATAAAGCACATGCGATGAAAAAGTCATACCAACTATTTTCCAAAATTTTTAAATTTTTTCAGTCTATAAAAAATGTAGATATAAAAGTACAAATAGGTACAAATACAATACACCATGGATTAACACTAAAATATCTCAATCATGAAAGTGAAATGTAATTGTGTGAACATTTTACATGGACAAATTAACATAGGTATTTGTAATAAAGTTGCACGAAGTAAATTAGTTACTTCAAAAGATATAACTCAATTTCAAACTTAGGTGTAAGAATGTTGAACATAAATGAATTGAAACGACTTATGCAACTTGCCATGAATTTAAATGATTTTCAAAATAATAATGCCAAACTATTTAATGTTTTTCAAGAGAGTCCATTGTGCAAACCCATTGATCTTATGATTTATAACTCCCTCAAGATCTCTCATCTTTAAGAATTTACTCTCAATTCTTTTGAGGATATCATAATGCTCATATGTAGCGAAGCATCGATAAAATAAAAAATGGCCTTAGCACTTATATTTTTGTGTGTCGTTAATCTTTTAAGGTCATTTTTGAAAATGGTGGCCTTTAATGTAAAGAGAAAAATATTATTCCGTAGCCCATTTACATTACTTAACATAAATAAATTTTCCAGGTCACGAAATCTCAAAAATATTTCTAACAAGAACAACTTATCTCCAGTACAATTGGTTCGTTATTAGACACTATTGATATGAGAAAATCATATTAGACACATGATAAGCAATTACAATGTTCACTAATTATGTTCATATGTGCAATAAAGATGATAAAAGGTCCAGCATGAAGAAAGTATTCATCAGTGAACAATAAAATGCTAGCCACGCATTATTAAGCACACTAAAGAAACAAAGTTATGTCTCAAAATGCTATGAAAAAGTCACATGAATGGATGGAATGAAGGGTGATTCAAACATCTTAAATGAACATCTACATTTGGTAAAAAAATACAAAAATCTTTTTATCTTTTTCAAAAATTTCATCAAAAATAAAATCTTTTTAGAATTTTCAAACGTTTTCGTAAAAAACAAATATCTTTTTTCATTGTTCAAGATTTTTCAAAATAAATCATATAAATACATAGAATTACAATCTAGAAATAGGGACAAATGATATGAACATGATAAATACGCTACGCTGGATAAAGTACCTGAACACAAATAATGTAACAAATACCGAAAGACTTCCTAAGCTTCTCGAATCTAAGTGCATCTAAAGGTTTTGTGAAAATGTTGGCTAATTAAGAACACAGACTTCTCCTCGACAATATCACAAATGAAATGGTCATATATCCTATTGTGCTTCATGCGAGAATATTGGACGAGATTATGGGATATATGAATTTCACTCGTATTATCACATGAAATAGTCATTGTGACTTGGGTGATCCCATAATCTTCCAACATTTTCTTTATCCATAGGAGTTGTGTGCAATAACTCCTAGTGGCTATATACTAGTCCTCTTCCGTGGATAAAAATTGGAGTTTTTCTTCTTGATCAAACAAGAGTGAAGAGCACTCCTAAAGTAAAAGCACCCACCTAAGGTGCTCCTACAACCATCAACATCCTCGGACCAATCGACATTTGAATAGGCAAACGAACGGTCATTGTTATCAAAGAAATACCAAATACCATAGAAAAGTGTGACACTCACATGTTTGATAATACGTTTAAGTTCGAGCAAGTTAACATGCACAAACTACAATGCTAAAGGAAATATTGGGACGACTAGCGGTCAAGTAGAGAAGACTACCAATAATGCTCCTATAAAGGGTTTGTTCTATGTCCTTGCCTAAAGTGACTTTGCTAATCTTAGTTTATGTACTCATAGGGGTGTATGAGTTCTTAGCGAAGTCTAAACCAATCTTCTTCAGTAGGATCCTAGCATATTTGGATTGAGATATGAATATCCCATCCTCTAGTTAACGCACTTGGACACCTAAGAATAACGTAAGCTCACCAACAATGCTCATCTCAAATTCATTCTTCATCTCCTCCTCAAACGTGTGAGCATATTGGGACCACGTGGATCTAACTACTATGTCATCCACATAGACCTTAGCTATAAAAATATCACCACTCTCGCTCCTAACAAACAACATCTTATCCACTCCTCTTCTCTTGAAGCTACGAGAAAATAGATAAAAAGTGAGCCTCTCATACCCAGCACGGGGTGTTTTCTTTAAACCATTCGGGCCCTTATTAAGATAAAAAAAATGTATTCTAGTTTCTTTATGTCTTTGAACCACTTTGATTGTTCCACGTACACTTCCTCCTATAAAATTCCATTAAGTAAGTCACTCTTGACATCCATTTATTATAACTTTTATCGTATAGGACGTGGTATGGTGATTAGTAAGGGGACGGAATCAAGCTTAGCAATATGATCAATTATCTCATCAAATTCTACACCCTCAATCTATGTGTAGCCTTGAACGAGTAACCTATACTTATTACGAACTATGGTACCATTATCATCCATTTTATTATTGTAAATCCACTTGGTACCAATCACATTAGTCTCGCTAGGTCGGGGGATTAACTCTCAGACATTTTTTTTAGAAACTAAAGCAACTCATCTTGTATAGCAGATATCCACTACTCGTCCTTAAATGCTTCTTTCACATTTGTGGGCTCTACTAAGGAGGTTTAGTAAAAGTTGCTAATTACATTCTCAATTTGAGCTAGAGTCTTGACACCTAGTGTGGGATCACTAAGTATAGAGGAAGGGTCATGAATCTTTCTAATCCAAGATGGTAGATCTTCTAAATTACACGCAAGGTCCACCAGAGTAGTATGAGGAACGATGAGATCATCACTGGGTGGTATATCATTTTCATACTAGGGGTTAGGGTTAGGAAATGGTGGTGGCTCTTCATCTCTAATCATGATGTTCATTGACTCCATAACATTATAGCTTCTATGGATAAACACCCTATAAACCATATTCGACAATGATTAGAGATAAAGAGCCACCACCATTTTGACTCCATAACGTTATAGCTTCTATGGCTAAACACCCTATAAACCATATTCGACAATGAATAACCTAAAAATATCCCTTCATCACTTTGAGAGTCAAACTTTTCTAAATGCTCGCTATCTTTCAAAATGTAGCAAGGATTCCCCAAAAATTGAAAACATGATAGGTTGGGTTTCTTCCCTATCCATAACTAATTTGGTGTTTGTAACCTATGTTAACGAAGATATACCCTATTCATCGTATGGCATGTAGTATTAGTCGCCTCTGACCAAATATGTTTAGGCATGTTTCTCCCAAGAATAATGGATAGAGCAATCTCTTGAATCGTCCAGTTCTTCCTTTCAAATATCCCATGTTGTTAAGGGGTACGACTGGCCAAAAACTCGTGTTTGATGCCCACTCCATCACAATATCTATACATTCCATCTTCTTTAAATTTAGTATCATTTTCATTATGCATCTGAATAATAGTGACACCGTGTTGGTTTTATAGGTCTCAACACTTAGTTTTTAGGAACTGAACCGCATTGAAATTTTCTCTAAAAAACCCTACAATAGAGTACCTCAAAAAGTCATCGACCATCACGAGAATGTATCTATTACCATCAATGTTCTCCATACGAATAGGAACCATAAATCCATATGTATTAACTCCAACAAATGAGAGGTGTTTATTATATTCAACTTTCGATGGGGATTTTAAATTTGTTCTCCTTGTTGGCAATGACCACAAACTAAGGAAGTTAGTTTCCCAAGTGATGGTAAACCATACACTAGGTCTTTAAATACTAATCTCTTAAGATCTTTAAAGTTCACATGACTTAGTCGTTGATGCCAAAGTTCCATAGATGAGACTGTGTCATTGTTTTACTCAAAGGAGGACTTAAGAATGATCCTATAACAATAATCATCCCTCCTCACTCCTTGTAGTAATAGTTCACCGGATTGATCATATACATTATACTTGGATAAGTTGAACTTTAGTGCAAACTTTTCATTATAAAGTTGGCTTATGCTAATTAAGTTCACTTTAATCCCTTAGACGCACAAAATATTATTTAGTTTAGGAACTTCAGGTATCTAAAAAAAACATCCTGAAACCTAAAATATAAGACATACTCCCATCTCCAAAGGTTCCTTTGCCTTGCGATCCCCAAGGTTGGTAAAATATGACTTATCAGTGGTTATGTGCCTAGAGCACCCACTATCAAAATACCATTGTGAAGTATCTTGAACCTTGAGAGAAGTGTGAATAATAATGGCGTTGTCATATTACTTAGGTACCATAGTGCAGGTAACCCTTTATTTTCCCTTGTTGTTATTGGCTATAGTCATAACGTTAGAAGCATTCTCAATAGGCATAAACAACTTTTGAAACTCTTTCATTAAGCTTTGAGAAGTGGCTACTAGGAACTCAACTTGCCCTCTTAGACGAGCAAAGTCATTATAGCATTGAGAGTGCATATGTATACATGCAGTTCTTCCAAAATTGTAGCAAAATTTCCTAAGTTGACCTCTCCTTTTACAATAGGTCCAAAAATATATTTGTTTGTATTTACCTTAATTTGCTCATTTAGGTTGAAATTATGTTTATTCTTTACGTCGAGGCTCATAAGTATCTACCATAAATTTACGCACTAATTTTGATGTGACGTGGGAAGTGGATGCACCTTCGTAACCTATTCATTTCCTCTCCCTAAAACGTAAAGCGAGACCAAGGAACATCTTCTTAGATGTATCCTTTATAGTAACCTTGACCTCTTGGGCGCATTTTATATCTTTACAGAGTTGGGATACAAGGTCTTTAAGTTTTTTATGAGTCTTGAATGAAGCTTGAAGATCTCTTATAAGACCTGCCACTTTGTCGGTCAAGTCATAATTTTCCCTCACCACTAAAGCTAATCTCTCTCCTAAAGAATCTGCTACCGAGGACTCGATTTCATCTCTACTCTTTTAATTCTCTCTTGCTCGATAAAACCCTAAGAGCCAAATTTCTATTTTAATTTTAATTTTTATAAGTCTCAGTGTGAATGTAAGCGTAGGCACAACGATGGCCACTTTCTCCCTTAATCAAATTGTAATCTCTTGCACTCTCTCCCGAATGACTAGACACACTGTCAAAGTCATCATGTTTATAAACATCCTCATCGGTGTGAGACATACTCGATGTACTAACATGACTGGCCATGAAAACGGTGAAGTTACGTCCTTGCAGCGATTCATCCCCAAAATCCACAGACTCGACCTCCTATCGCTAACAGTGGAATTGTAGGTGGCTTTGCCTTTACGCTATCTCTTTAGCCACATATACACTAACGGTCTTATTGACCCTTACCCTTGCCCTTATATAATCTCTCCTCATCTTTCTTCGGGTGCTATCCTCTCACTTTTTAAAATTTTCCTTGCCCGGTTTAAATTTTTGATTATTGTCAAAACATTTATTTTCTTTGCAAGAATTTTCTTTTCATAGTTTGAGAAACATTTTGAACTATTTTCGCAAAAAGGGCAAGATCATTACGCTCAAAATTAATTTCTGAGTCAAAAGAGACCTCTTTTTTTTTAGATTGAGCTTTCAAAGAAATACCTTTTTCTTTTGGATTTTGATTTTTAGGGACATATCGATACCATAAGTTTGAAGGTCTCCAATGAGTTCTTCTAACCAAAGCTTATCTAAAATTCCCAAAAAATCAAGTACCATGACTTTAGGGATAAAACGGGATGGTAGGGATCTCAAAATCATTTTCACAACTCTCGTCTCAGGAATTCTCTCACCCAAATTAAAACTAAAATTGACTATATCAAATAATTTAGCATAAAATTCATCAAAAGTCTTAGATTCTAGCATAGTGATAATTTTAAACTGTGTGGTGAGATTTTATAGCTCATAAGTTTTCACAGTATTGGTACCCTCGTGGGTGAGTTGGATAGTATCCTACATTTCCTTAAACGTGGTGCATGTCATGATGCAGTATAACTCATCAAGGGTGACAGATGCAGAAATTTCATTTAAGCTATGGGAGTTAAAATTACTCCAATTAAAATCATCCTCTGCCCAAGCAATGAAAGATTTAAGAGTTTTGACATTGTCATTAGTCACAATAGGTGGTGTCCTCCCTTTTTCACAGATAATTCAAACTCTCTCATCAATCGAGTTCAGTGTGGATCTCATTAGAGCTTTCCAATATGCATAATTTGACCTATTAAAAATAGGTTGCCAATTATAAATTATCCATATAATCCCAAATTTAAAAATCACACAATAATTTAGTGTAGCATTACTCTGATACTAATTTGATAAAGCACGTGCAAAGGATATACGGAATTACTTCTATATTAGTCCACCAACACAAATTCACTTTTTACCAAATTTTATCTTGATTTAATTTAAAGTGAACATGAAATATTAATGGAAGCCAAATTCCAAACCAAATAGCAAGAAGAAGAAATAGAGGAAAAATCCCTTTCGAGAAAAACCTTTTATTCAGTACTATATCATAATTGACAAACACTAGACGACTTATAGATTACTTAGAGATCCACTAAGTATAATTTGGAGATATCTTCAAATCTTCAACAGAATATGATGCAGTCCAACACTACCCAGAGTATGAAGATTTGCCTCGGTATCCACTGATCAGCCTCAGGAATATCAATTCCTTTTTTTTCAAGCAATAGAGCCTCGACTCCACAAATAAGTTGTAAAGAAAATCTGTACAAGGGTTTTAGAACTTTGATTGTGTTCTTCTTCATTTGGAAAATTGATATTCAACGATCCAAGGGGTTTGGATGAAACATTAGTAGAGTTTGATCATAAAACGAACTCTAAAATGGATTGTGAAAAGTTCTAATCATATATCCCTATTTATAGTAAAAATTGTTACAAAGAGATAGGGATTAAAGATTAGAAAATATTTTGTTAAAAAATAAAAAACACGCTTACTCATTCGAACAAACTGCCATCTCGTTCGAATGATGTACCCAATCTCGTTCAGACAATTTCCAACAAAACTTGGAACGACACTACAGAGTGTACCCAAGAGGCGATGTTCCAAATCTCGTTCGAATGAAAGAACCTTATATTAGTGACTCTACGCAACTCGATCGAATGAAATGTCAATCTTTTTCTAACGAGTTAGAAAGTTTTTCAAAATTTCTTTAAAAAATCATTTTAAAAATATTTTGAATGTAAACTTTTTTGAAATAACACCTGGAGATTTAAAGCTTTACCAAACCACCTCATAACTCTTCTCAGGTAAAGTTGTGACATATGATCTTCAATATTGAAAATGTCACCAACATTTCTTCTCTTCAAAGACTTGAGAACGGTCATAAAAATGCAGTGGGGTATAACAGGATAAGCTAAATAAAAATAAAATTATAAATTTTGCTCTTACACATTCAATCGCCTTAAAAAAATATGTTTTTCGCCCCAAAAATATTTAAAAAGATTAAAATCCTTTTTAAACAATTTAAAATAATTTTATAAAAATCCTAACAGCCAAAACAAAACCCAGGGATCAAACATAAATATGTTTTCATACCTCATTGATATGCCATGAATGTTGAGGGTGAAACAACATGCAATCCAATGTAACATTGATGACACTTTATGCTTTCCACTAAATCTCCAATCACACATCATAGGCCTGAAGGACATGTAACTCAAGTCCTAACCTACAACTCAAATAAGTTTAGTCCAAACACGGAATAAAGATAATATTAACAAATTGAATAGTTTGAAAAATTTATCCCTACAGGAGGAAGAGGAAAAAGATAGAGCATGGACGGACCTGTTGTGCTACAACCTTATTGTGCATTAGAGATGGGAATCATGAGACATGCATTGATATTGATGATGAAATTAGACACAATAGGAACATATTCTTAATTTATTGCAGGTAGAGGTGTAAACGGACTAAATACGAATTAGATTAGGGTTGATCCCAATTCGATTTTTTAAGTTGTTAACAAATTCGCATTTGATTCGACAATTCGATAAATCATCAATATGTTATACAAAATCTGAATACATTAATATACAAAAAATAATATCTTATTTCTTTATCTCTGTGTGTGTGTGTGTGTGTGTGCACGCATGTGATATATATATATATATATATATATATATGTGTGTGTGTGTGTGTGTGTGTGTGTGTGTGATAGGAGATACAAATCCTATAATAATGATAAATACCAACTTTATCCACAAATATAAGTGCACATTAGAAATGGACACAAAAATCTACATGGTTCAGTAGGTCAGCTGTCTTATGTCCACAGGGGAGGGATACTTATATTATTTAAATGAGAAGAAGGCAACCTAGAGTGCTAGAGAAAGCTACCTGAGAGCTTAGGTCATGGTTACAACATTGTTTCCAAATAGATACAGGAGTCCTAACTACATAGATCACGTACTTATATATTTCGTATACTCAGCCATTATCTCTAATCTTATCTTTGGATCAACTGAATTATATTAGCATTGTATTCAATCATATTTATTTCCATATGTTGTGATTCTATATTACCAAATTCATGATCTTCAAGATATTGGATCAACATAGTCCTCTAAATTCCATGTGTTATGCCAGGTGGAATACCTTGATCATAATAACTTCAATGGTCCTCGAATTTGGGGTAATCGATCTTTAGTCCTAGTCGACCTAATTTAACTTTGATGTATGTCTCACATGTGATGTGTATTTTTTCATAAGGTTCTCATTGACTTCCACAAATCCCACTTAATATTAGGGGTCAAGTAATCATGAAATTGTGTCATGTAATCCGTATGTTTAGATTTTGTGCATTATACATTGGGCTTCGTAAAGAAATTATTTTGCATGAAGCGCGTGACCTGGGGAGTATGGCATTAGGATACATTTAAAGAGAGTCATCACTTTAGTTGCCCTTTAGCCATAAGGGATATAAAAGGTTTCAAAAAGCACTTTGGCTAATTATCTGAACCTATAGGTATGAAGTATTTTTTAGTTCCTCTCTCCTACTTCCATTTGAGTCCTAGAGAAAATAATTACAAAAGAAATTTCATCTATTTTGTTTTCATTATTCCTTTCTCTCTTCAACCATGTCCAGACATACGATAAAGTATGAAGTGAACTCATAGAGTGACTATGAGACATTTTATACTAAGTATAATATATAAGGCTTTGTCAAAATACGAACCTTGCCTAATGAGAAAGATGTTTATTACCTCCTTAGAGAGGTTTCATTAATGACAATAGCTATAATATGGGGTCCATTTTACCCTCCATCCATTGTTTGTATAGTCACTATTAACCAAACTTATGGCACAAACTTGGGCTTAAATGAAATCAGGTACGGCTATGACTTGAGGAATTCTTATGGGTCCATCACATACCATTTTTCATCTAGGGAAAATTCTCACAACTAAATTGTCTTTGTTTTTAAGGCTTTGATCCAAATTGAAAGAGAAAACCTAGAGACTGACTTCAGGATAGACAATTCGAAGGTGGTCTAAACTGACCAACTCCTTGTGGAGTTATAAATCATTGGAAATCAACCTATTTGTTCATTGGCTACGAACATGTAATTGAATCAATCAATAGCTCACAGTTGTCCCCTCGGTCATAGCATCTGATTACATAATGATCAAAGTATCTTCATACACTTACATGTTCTTTATTAATTCAAAGGAATTCAAATTGGTTCAACATTAAGAATAATTCTCCTTCGACAACCTTACCCTTATTTTCATACAAAGAGGTTGGAACCTCAGCTCGTCTCTAGGAAGATATAGAGGACGATGAGGGGGAGGAAGAGGAGGAGGAAGAGGAGGAAGAAGAAGAAGAATGATAAAATTTTAGTTTCCCTCAATTCCTCAAGATATAAAGGAGAAAAAAATCACTCCAGACTGGTTAAGTTACCTAAGGCGAAGTTGACACCCAAAAAGGTACTATCTACGCCTAGGAGAAGGAAAAATAAGAAAAAAAGAAGTAAATAGAGACAAAATAACACAAAAAGATTGTACGAATTGCATTCCTCCCTGCACATCCACCGGGGGGAATAACAAACCAGTGGTTATTGCCCTATGACAATAGGCACTACCACTACCCTCAATTCACATGGTTCATCCCTAGACAATTATTTTCTCAACGGACCAAGAGCTTGCACCAGTGATGACGGGGGATTTTATAACGCTGAAGTTAATTTCTTAATAACTTAGGCCACTTTGTTTCCTAAGAGCATGTCATCCCTTAAGGGATTTAACTTGGATCTCCCTCACAATGAAGGACTTCACCATAAGATTTTGGTAAATTTTTTCCCAACTTTGTTTATTTCTTAAGTCTTTAGATTCATTCTAATACTAATAGATATATTTTTCCTTTATTTTGATAGGGCATGCTAGCGATGTATGAGAAGGTTTGTTGAACCAACAATTTGGCAAGAAAAAATAATGCCCTTTATAACCAAGCCAATGTCATGAAGAATAAGTTGACTAATAAGATCAACCAGATTATTGATATGAAGATCAAGATAAAAGAGTAATCCACCAACAAAGATCATATGGTGAAGTAAAGTGAAACACTTTAGCCTGAATTTAGCAGGGTGGATTCCTGGTTGATTGAGTGGAATAACTCTTTCCTTAAAAACTTTGGAGAAGTTGAATCTATAAAGGAAAAAGTGTGCACTGGCCACCAACTTGGAGAAGGATTAGGAGAAGGAATTTGATTAAGGATTTGAGGTTGGCATCTAAGAAATTTCTTACTACCTAGACTACCATGATTCGATTGCGTTCAATAAGGTGTGGATAGCTGGCCTTAAGAGGGGGAGCATTCCATAAGGTGAGTCTACTTATACAGAGCATCGCCTCTTTAAAATGTCATTATTAATGATGAGGAGGCTTCCTTAATATTTGGACAAGAAGTCGACGAGATGACGATTGAGCCAACTCTTCCCTAAGGATAAGGAGGGCAATGCAAGGTTGTCTTCTAAATCTAGGAGAAGTCACCCCTAGAATCCTAGTTGCTAAGGTTTTTGTTTTTTCTTTGTTTTTTATGTATTCCGATTGGCCAATGTATGTAGGCCTTATGTTATTTTTTATATTAACGAAAAATATTTCCATTTGGGTTCATTTCCTTATTTATTCAATTTTCATAAATGTCATAAGGTCTTTTTGCTTGTGTTCTATGGAGGGTAGATCTCAAACTAACTCCAATGACTTATAAAACTAATCAATAAGTAAATAATCAACTTAATGACTTGGAAATTGATCAGTTAATGTTCATATTTAACTTAATCAGTAATTGATGGAGGAAAAATATATGACCAACTTCGCTAACTTATGATATTAATCAACAAGCTTACATTCATATATAATTTAATGAATTGAAAATTACAAGGTTAACAATCCATTTAACTTAGCCACTGGTCGGTGGAGTGAAGACATGTGGACGTAACTTGTGAAAATAATCAATAATTTAACATTCATATTAAAGTTATTGAGTTCAAAGTTATCAAGTTAATGTTCATATTCAACTTAATCGTTAATTGATGGAATGAAGACATATGGCCAAACCCACTGACTTGTAAACTTAATTAATAAGTTGAGATTCATATTTAACTTACTAACTTAAAAGTATTAAGTTACTGCTTGTGTCTAACTTAATAACTAATCAATGGAGTGAAGGCTCGTGGATGACTTCACTGACTTATCAAATACATCAGTAAGCTAATATTCATATTTATCTTACTAACTTGTAAGTTATTAAGTTGGCGTTTGTATCTAACTTAATCATGTCACCACATATTAATAGGTAGGTTTATGCATGTTTTGGGCCGACCATCCCTAAGTTTGGTTATGATTGTATAAGACGAAACCATCTTATTTTAAGTCCTACCACCCATTCTCGGGTGGGTTTATGATTATTTTAGACTGACCAACCCAAAGTTAGATTGTACCACCATTTTTAGTTGTGTATAAGAATATCATGGAGAAATTAACTTTTTTTAGGTCATACCACATGTTCTCGTGTAGGTTTATACCTATTCTAGGTCAACCAACCCAAAGTTAGGTTGTTCCAATGACCATTTAATCACCATGTTTGATATATTTTATTTCTTTTATACATATTTAAGAGAGAAAGAAGTCAAGAAAACTATAGTGTGAGCATTGAAATAATATTGTAGCTTTCTTAATGATATCAATAGTGTCAATCCTAGTTTCTCAATAGGCATTTAGCAATTTTCAGATTTAAGGAGAGTGAGGCTGACATAATAATTTGGTAGCCACTTTCCTCCCTTCTATTATACCAATTCAGTGCTGGTATCATTTTTAAAAATAGTCAAGTACAAATGGAGTTTCTCCCCATTAATCGATGTTGACAAAATTGGGGGGGCCCAAATACTGCTTGATCATTTTTAGTGCTCGATCACATTCATGTGTCCAATTCTCATATTTTCCTTCTTTAAGGTTTAGAAGAAAGGACGACACTTATCAGATGACCGGATATGAACTAATTGAGTGAATCTATCATTTTGATCAATACTTGAATGTCTCTAATAATAGGTTATTTATTGATATATGAAAATTATTTATTTGGTTTGGGTTAGCTTTGATCCCTCTCTGCATCACTAGATACCCCAATAACTTGCCTGAATTTGGTGATGTTCAATTTCATTATGTAATTACTTAGAATTTTAAAAGTGCTGAAAAAGTATCTGATATGATTGGAGATGTGTCGACCCTTTAAGAGCGTGTTATCAATTTAAACCTCCATAGGTGCGATAACACATATCTTAAATATTTTTGTTAAAAGATATTGGTATGTCGTCTCAGCATTCATGAGGCTGAACACTATGACTTTATTATTATAAAGTCCTAACATTGTGATGAAGGAAGTCTTATCTTGGTAGGGGCATAATATGGTATATGATGGTAACCTAAGTAAGAATCCATGAAACTCATGTGTTGGTGGCCTATGGTTAAGTCAATTAGTTGATTAATTATGGGATTGGGAAATTATCCTTTAATAAAGCCTTGTTGAGGTTTGTAAAGTTAACACATAATATCCATTTTTCGCTCTTCTTTTTTCACCGCGACTGTGTTAGAAATGAAATATGGCAATTGGATTTCTTTAATATAGTTGGCATGAATCATGTTACCAAATTCATCCCCAAATGCCTAAACTTTCTCTAAAGTCAATTTCCAAGGTTTCTTCTTAACCCATCGACATGTAAAATCCATGTGTAATTGGTGGAAAGCAATATCTAGGTCCATTCTTGGGAGATCATAAGGTTGCTAAGCATATATATCAACATTCATTAAGAGGAAATGAATTTCTAAGCCTTGTCTTTCGACAGTTTGGAGTTTAAAATATTTTTCTGCATTTGTGATGAGTCCAGAGGAAAAAATAAGTTCTATTATCACTTGGTTAGCAGTAAAATTCTAGTCTCTTCAAATTTAGTTGATATCCCTTTGGTTCCTATATGGATTTATCGCCCTCAAACTTATTATCTTAACTCCTGTTGGGTTGAACTTGTTTTTGTTTAGAGGTGACAAAGAAACTTCGCTTTATTACTCAGTCTCCTCTGACTTTAATGATTCCGAACTCAGTCATAAGAATCAATATATTATGAAATAAAATAGGAACGACTCTCATGGTGTCGAGCTATCCCTTACCTAAAATGGCATTATAAGGTGACTCTGATTCAATGATGTTGAACTTGATCTCGCAATTGACAAATATTAATTTGAGTGGCAACTTGATTTTTGCTAATGGTTTCTCCACATTTCCATTAAACCTTTTCATACGGATGACCTTTTCATCGTAGTCTTGAATATTTCATCTAGTATTATTTTGACATCAAAATTAATGACTCTGAGGGTAAGAATTGAATCATATTTATGGAGTCGTTGATATTGATCCAATCTTCATCGAAATAGGCAAAATAACATGTTGTTGCCTTCCTAGGAATGCTTCGATCAAAATAGGCAAAATAACATGTTGTTGCCTCGAGAGAACAACATCAAAGACAAACTGATGCTTGCGAAACCAATTAGATAAAAGGTTCAGGGGCTAAGTTACGGAATGAGAGGGTGTTAGGCACCCATCTCTCCCTTTCGATCTCTCATGGGCTTATGTTACTATTTTTCTTAATTTCTCCGTGAAGTGTTTGGCGTCTATATATAAATGGAGATCAGAACCTCTTGACTCGCATCATGGAAAAGATGGAATGAGGTCATCCATAGGAATGTTCCCAAAATAATAATTAAAAAATATGATGTGTGCGCTTATCAAGATATTGATCGTTATGATGAAACGATAATATGTGTTAGATAAGATGCAAGTATGATATATATCTATAATATACGGATAAAATAGGAAAAAGATGAAAATAGGACTCGAGTCTCGAGTTTTAGCCCGAGATGACTATGTAACCTATAAAGTCATTAAAGTCCACATAGTTTTCATGCGGCATAAGGGTGGGGTTTATCACATAAATTCAAATGGGGATTTTATTATAAGTGGGTGTAAGAAATAGTGTCTTTAGTTTTGAGAGAATTTGGTGAAAAATCCCGTTGGAAAGGTGTGACACCTCGCCTAATTAAATACCGGGTGATCAGTCCTTTATTAAATTAAAATCAAGGTGAACGGTTGGTTCATTCTTAGCATCACTATCGTAAAATAAAATTTCCAATTTAAACACCCTAAATAATTAAGCTAAGTTTCAAAATAACTTTAAAACCTTATTTCCATTTTATGAAATTCCAATATGAAAACCTTTTTAATAACCAACAGTTTAAGAATCACATAAATACGAAGGATGGCAATTAACAAACAATAATTAAACCATCTAGATAAACCACACCAAGTTTAAAACTACAAATGAAATCATCCTGATAAGAGTTAACTCCCAAAGAGTACCAAATACTAGAAATAACATAAACATAAATCTCTGACAAATCCAAACTGAATAGGGAAATGGGAGACACGTGCCCTAATTAAGAAGAACTAAAATAAGAGCAGAATCAATGAAGACGTCATCTAAACCAAGAGCCTGCAACTCCCACATAAGCTGTAGCACGACAAATCCAAAGAACCTATGCATGACGCCCTTGTGGCTGGGCACCTGTAATACATAATATATATATATACATACATACAAGAGAGAGAGAGAGAAATGATAAAAAAAATGGGTCAGAGCCCGAGTGTAAAACAGTTTAAAATAGTTTAGCAAGTATTTAAATTGCTTATCGGCTAATGTAACAACCATGTTAGTATGCGACACTCTCTTGACAATTCTCACCTCTCATCTAGTGTGCACGTCTACCGTACTACTAAACTCATAAGTTTATCTAACTTATTTTTCCATAAAGTTTTATCCCGAGTAGTAGAAGGGTTATGATATTTAGTTTAATCAAAATCAATTTCTTCAAGATTTATTACGTTGCTTAAAGCGACACCCTACCGTTATAAGGTTCCCGAACACTTACTATAAAGTTGGAGCATTTATTCATTACTTTACTACTTATACGCAGTGTAGAAAGTTCCCATATAAGTGTATATATATATATATATATATATATCAGTCCCTCATATATTATATATACTATTGGCACCCCACATAAATTCTATGGTGCTAGCATACTCTGCTATCAAGTCCCCGTATCACTCGTACTAAGGGAAATACTAGTTCGAAATCACTCTCGAACTGTATTAACATAATACACAAAAAATGGAGGTGAAGCATAGTTCTAAGTCACTAAGAGGTTAGCACATACCTCTCACGTCTCTTAGGACCCTCTGACTATCATTCTCAGATAGCCTGTACTAAGGAATCCTATGTTCTAGGGTACAAGTCAATATCCCCATAAAGGTCCCATCGAGATAAGACTATCCCGGCGCGGCAACCCCTGTGATAGCAAGTAGCGCGGGTATGATTATTCACAATTAAAGTATTTAATATAGGTACACAATCACACAGCCATATATAGATACACAATTTCCAATAAGGTTCGCCCACGACCCATAATTATTATTAACCATATTTAGTACAATTTTACCCAATAATCTCGTATAAGGGATTCATCTCTTTTATTCCCACTTATAATTTATTTCATATTTACTTCTTATCTCTCGAAGTATTTTCTCTTACTAAATACAATTTTAGTAGGTATATCCTCTTTAACCTTCTGGTCTAAGTCTTTCATGAGTCCCTCAATTTATTCATGAACTTACACAAAATCTCTAATGTGCACCAAAATTCCCCGTTAACCCACAATTTCATCCCATATTAAATTTCATTCAATGGAGTCTATTTAGACCCTACTGGTCCTCCTTATGACCCATTATACTCTATAAATAATAATCAAGGGTTCCTACATATTTAAATCGGATTAAACAAAAAGGGGGAAAATATGCAGTTTTCCAGGAGGGGTCGATCGATAGAGGAAACGGATCAGTCGATCGATCATCGATCGATCGATGTTCTTGGGTCGGTCCATTGATCAAGTACTTCTTTCCCAGAAGCTGCGTTTTCAATCTACGGGTTTCACCTACCAAATTACTCCAAAATGCCATTAACGATTTCCAAACACCCAAACAACAATACTACTAGTTATATATACCAATGTACATGATTTCCTACGTGAAACATGTCCAAATTCATCAAAGGTATTGAATTTATGGGATAAATCATCATGTTTAACAAGAACCCTAATTTTCATAAACTTTTATTCTTTTAATTCTTTTCCAGATTTCTTGCTTCTATACTCATACAAATTCGTGGGTTATTCTCTACCTATGATTGGGATGTCCAGAATATATTTATTTCCATCAAGACATGTGATTAAATCCTCAAATTCCTCAAATTCTTTTATGAAACATGTGTATAAAAATACTAACTAACATGGATCAAACAATAACTAAAAGAAAAGAAAAGAAAGTTAGATACTTGCCTGAAAATTCAAGGGTCTGATTTGTGGATGAAAAAGGTATGGTTGCATTCATCTTCGTGCGATCTATGTTTTGGTGGTAGTAGCGGTGTAAACGGATGAGTTCTTAGCCTTGGATTGTTTGGAAAGATTCCTACCTTCTTCTCTAATGGTCGTTCTTAAGTTTTGTGATTGTTAACCCTAAAGCCTAAATCAAATAGCTAATATACCCTAGGTAAATTCGTGGGTTTAATTACCCAAAAATACAAAATGTCTAAAATACCCTCTCGGGATGCCAATTAGGCCTAAAAATGCCCCGAGGCCCAAACTAAACCCTCGGGTATACTTTTTTGACTATATCGACCTTTCCGGACACATTGGCACACTCGAAATGACCATACGAGCGACTTACAATATATTCACTTTTACTAATAATAATTTAGTCCCGACCTGACATAGGCGCGTCCCGACTTAAATTTCCATAATTACCATTTTATTCACTTGTGACAATTTTGATAAAATCAGTCTTATATATTACTTTACTTATCTAGTAATATTCAATAAATTTTCAATAATTACTAACTCTCATCACGCTAGTAAATATTTAAAATAATTTTCTGATTAATATTAAATTAATATCTCAATTTAAATTTAATAAATCCTCAAATTATAAGCCATTAAAATACGGGGTATTACATACTTCCCCCTAATAACGAAATTTCGTCTCAAAATTTGAAAAATAAGGCATACCTGGTAAGAATAGATCTGGATATCTTTCGTGCATATCTGCCTCACGCTCCCAAGTGGATTCCTCCACATTATGATTCTCCCACTGGGCTCGTACAAGTGGGACTACCTTCGAACTTAATTTCCTCTCGCTATGGTCTAGGATAGCCACTGATCTCTCCTCGTAAGATCTGTCGGGATATAAGTCAATCTCCTCTATCGTGTTGTGGGTGTGGTCCATGTCATCCCGAAGATATCATCTTAGCAATGAGATGTGGAATACATCATGAATGCGGTGCAAGTGCTTTGGCAACCCCAATCTGTATTCCACCGACCCAATCCTCTCGATAATGAGAAATGGTCCCACGTATCTCGTAGCCAACTTCCCTTTCTTCCCAAACCTCATCAATCCTCTCAAAGGAGACACACGAGGTAATACTTGGTCTCCCATGCTAAAATCTCAGAAAAATTGCTTTTTATCGGCGTAGCTTTTCTGCTGGTCTTGGGTTACCCAAATGCGACTCCTGATAAGCTTGATCCTAGCTGAAGTCTCTTGAATCACCTCTGGTCCTAGTAACTTGTTATCCCCCACCTCTAGCCAACAACCGGGAGAATGACAAGGTCTGCCATACAATGCCTCAAATGGGGCCATGCCGATCGTGAACTGATAAGAGTTATTATAATCAAACTCTACCAGTGGAAGGACACACATGCGTAGCATATCCTCCAAGATCTAATTGGTACGCTCTATTTGTCCATCCGTCTGTAGGTGATAAGATGAACTCAATCTCAACTCTATACCCATGGCCTCTTGAAAACTCTCCTAGAAGCATGACACAAAAATCTTATCTCTATCAGACACAATGTCCGAAGGCACCCCATGTAGTCTAACGATCTCGATAATGAATAATTGTGCATACTGGCCCGTGGTGTAGTCTGTTCGTACTGGAAGAAAGTGAGCTACCTTGGTTAACCAATCCACAATCACCCATATGGAATCGTGACCCCGTTGTGATGCAGGTAGCCCAGTAATGAAGTTCATGGAAATACTTTCCCATTTCCACGTAGGTATCTCCAACGGTTGAAGTAATCTTGACGATCTCTGGTGGTCCAGATTTTCCATCTGACAGGTAGGACATTTGGATACGAACTCTGCAATGTCCTTCTTTATCCCGCTCCACCAGTACTGCCACCTCATATCTTGGTACATCTTATCCCCTCCGGGATGTATCGCAAATCGGGATCTGTGTGACTGTGTCATAACTGCATGACGTAAGTCTTCTCCCTCCAGGACCACTAATCTCCCATTAAATCTCAAACCCCCATCAGATCTCACGGAATAGGACTCATCACCCTGAGCTATGAGCCGTACAATCTTCTCCTGGAAAAAAGTATCCGTCGCTTGTGCCTATATCACTCTCGGGTGTGACTGAACCCACTTCGCTTTCCATACGTCCGCTACGTCCCCTACCGGTCTACGGCTTAACGCATCAGCAACCAAATTAGCCTTCCCCGAATGATATTATAGCTCAAACTGGTAGTCTTTCACAAATTCCAACCATCTACGCTAACGCATGTTCAACTCTCACTGGGTGAACAAGTACTACAGTGACTTGTGGTATGTGAACAAGCGAAACTCATCCCCAACAAGTAATGTCTCCAAATCCGTAGTGTAAATACGATCGATGCTAGCTCCAGGTCATGGGTGGGGTAATTCTTCTCGTGATGATTTAGCTTGTGGGAGGAAAAAGCTATAGCCTTATCCTCCTGCTGAAGTACTCCCCCGAGTCCCCGTAAAGAGGCGTCAATGTACACCAGATACTCCACTCCCGGCTTGGGTAAAGAAAAGCAATAACGAAAAGAAAATAAAGTTAGATACTTGCCTGGAAATTCAAGGGTCTGATTTGTGGATGAAAAAGGTATGGTTACGTTCCTCTTCGTGCGATCTACGTTTTGGTGGTAGTGGCGGTGCAAACGGATGAGTTCTTGGCCTTGGATTGTTTGAAAAGCTTCCTACCTTCTTCTTTAATGGTCGTTCTTAACTTTTATGATTGTTAACCCTAAAAACCTAACTCAAATGGATGATATACCTTAGGGAAATTCGTGGGTTTAATTACCCAAAAATATAAAATGTCTAAAATACCCTCCCGGGGTTCCAATTAGGCCTAAAAATGCCCCGAGGCCCAAACTAAACTCCCGGGTATACTTTTCTGACTATATCGACCCTTTCGGACACGTTGGCACACTCGAAATGACCATACGGGTGACTTATAATTTATTCACTTTTAATAATAATAATTTAGTCCCAACACGACACAGGCGCGTCCCGACTTAAATTTCCATAATTTCCATTTTATTCACTCGTGACAATTTTGATAAAATCAATCTTATATATTACTCTACTCATCTAGTAATATTCAATAAATTCTCAATAATTACTAACTCTCGTCATGCTAGTAAATATTTAAAATAATTTGTAGATTAATATTAAATTAATATCTTAATTTAAATTTAATAAATCCCAAAATTAGAAGCCATAAAAATATGGGGTATTACATAAGGTTATTGAGAGACCTTAGAGAATCCTTTAGGCCGCTCCCGGGTTCGGGAGTTGACTTTGGGTTAAACGAGGATCGAAAGCGCATGTCTGTCCTTTGTATAAGAGATTGTTGGATGGGGATGGATTGTTCATACAAACCGTAAGTCTAAATCATGCATGGGGCAAACCCTTAGAAAGGTTATGTGAGGCAATTTGATGTTCCAAAGTGCTTTGCTCGGTTCAGAGAGTCGACTTTGGTCAAATAGGGCCCGAAAGTCCTGATGACCTTTCAGAGTAAAACAGATCGTTCATCTGAATCATTATGTCATTTCATGCATTGGGCAGACCATTAAAAAGGGTATTCAGTGACCTTCAATGATTCATTCAGTCTCGTTTGAGCTGAAGAGTTAACGCTGGTCAAACAGATCCCGAGAGCGCCCAGTGGCCTCTAGATCAGTTTATGGGGGAAAACATGTCATTCATCTGAATCCTTATGCCATTTCATATATGGATGAACCATTGTAAAGGGGTTTCAGTTCCCTTCAAAGATTCGTTGACCTTTATCTCTTATGATGAAGTTGATTGGGGTCAAAATGGGGCCCATGAGTGCCTGATGGCCTCCAGATCGATTTTCAGTAGTAAAATGGTCCGTTCGTTCTCATTGTTATGTCGATTTATGCATGGGGTGGAACTTTGGAAAGTTGATTCAGTGCCCTTTTAAATATTCATTAAGATTATGCTTTGAAGATGAAATTGATCGAATTCAAATGGGGCTCAGGAGCGCCCAATGGCCTCTAAATCGGTACTTAGAGTAGGACCTAGGGTTTTTAGTGAATTAGGGAGGTACTAGGGACCTAAGGAGAGACTTGGGGGGTCTTAGAATATGATGTCTATAGATCCCCTCAACGGGTGACCTTAGAATAAGTGAAAGTCGTCGAATAGACACCACATGATGTGTTGAGAAAAAGGTTAATTTTATGGACCAAAAGGATAAGGATGACAATTTCAGAGGGCCAAGGTCAATTCTGAGTACCTAAGGTAATGCCAGGGATAGTCGATTATGTAAGTCGAGGCTGATTCTGAAGACTTAAAGTTGTGGCGACCAATTCTTTAAGTCGAGGCGAATTTTACGAGCCTAAAGTAGGGGTAACCAATTTTGTGGGTCGAGGTCATTTCTGAGAACCTAAAGTTGACGCGACCAATTATGCGGGTCGAAGCTAATTATGTGGACCTAAAGTTAAGGTGACTAATTCTGCGAATGGAGGTCATTTTTGTGGACCTAAAGTTATGGCGACCAATTCTGCGAGTTGAGGCCAATTCTGCGGACCTAAACTTATGGCGACAAATTCTGTGGGTCAAGGCCAATTCTGCGGACCAAAGTAAGGGCGACCAATTCTACGGGTCAAGGCTAATTGTGCGGGTCCAAAGTTAAGGTGACCAATTTTGCGGATCGAGGTCAATTTTGAGGACCTAAAGTTATGGCGACCAATTCTAAAAATCGAGGTCAATTTTGAGGACCTTGAATAGAGCTAACCAACTCTGCGGGCCTAAAGTCTGGGTGACCAATTATGCGGGTCGAGGCTAATTCTTTGGGCCTAAATATGGGGCGACCAATTCTGTAAGTCCAGACCAATTCGGCGGGCCTAAAGTTTAGGTTGCTCTTTTAGGCAGTATTTTATACTTGCGATTTTATTGAGGACTGTGTTTTTTTAGACTCTATTGGGGAAGATATATGCCTGGGGATTATGTCTTTTAAGAGCAGATAGCCTTAGTTTGGAAAATTCCACTAGGGATTTAGGAGGATACTATGTAATCCTTTTGGGGAAGCATTTATATTTTGTGTCCCACTGGGGATTGTGTTTCTCTGAGACGTTGTTAGAGAGATATTCTATTGGCTTATAATTCCACTAGGGAAGTTGGATTTAGATGTCACGCTGGGGAAACAGTTGATGACTTAAGCATTTGAGATTCTGCTGGGGAATTCTAATAGACTCCGGGGATGCGGGCATACCGTTCTAGGGATTAAATTGGGGGTAAAAATGTAATTTTAATCCGATGGGGGATTTTAAGAGCTTGAAAAATGGTTTTCTTTTTGAAGAAATGTTCTAATGGTTATTTGGCATTTTTAGAAACTTTTTGAAGAATTTTTGGAATTTGTGGCATTTTTGGGGATTTCTTGTGCAAAAGTTTTATGGGGTTGCCGAACGACATGGTTCAAGGGTTCTCATTTGGCAATGGCATGGTCTTTTAGATTGCCTTAGTAAGGGGAAGAAGTAGTGTTGATCGATGGGTGTTAGGGGACTGCCGATCGGTAAGCCCTTTGGTCTCCTATAAAAAGGGGCAAGTTCTCCTCATTTTTCACAGCTTCTAGCATTCAGATCTTCTACCCTTTCTTGCTAAGATCCATTCCCGAGCCTTTTTCCTACTTCGAGTCTTAAAAATGGCTAATTTTTTGGATAGCATGACCCACGTGGCATGGTAGGGTGTCGGTGATTGGTCGAACCTAGAATGGCAGACTAAGGTGCCCCTGGCATTGGGCAATGAAAATACCTTCGAGTTGTTCGAGTCGATTGTTGATGACCGTACTCTTCTACTTGATTTTACGCATCACCATTTGTCTAAGGTGAGGAACCCTAATGGCTATGTAAGTATGATGACCTTTGCCATTCTTTTTCTTCTTTTCTTCTTTATTTCCTTAAGTTGACAAAAGGTTTCTTTATTTTGGCAGACTGACAAAGCTTCGTTGGGCTTGCGTTCCCTGGGTAGGATGGGGTTTAAGGATGTGTGGGATCACCTTCCGACGGTGGTACGCTGGGTAGTTTTCTCTGCGGGTTTTGGGCGCTTGTCCTCTGCTTTGGATAAGACAACGTGCTCTATAGCTATTTTATGCACATTGGGGGAGAGGTGGTGGGATACTATCCACACCATTCATTTTGAATTTGTGGAGATGGAGGTGACTCCCATTGATGTCCAATATCTATTAAGGATTGATTGTGAGGCTTTATAGATTGAGGTGGACTGGTCTTTGAGGGTGACACCCGAGGCGATTGGGGTTGTATTGGGAGACGTAGAGAGGATAGTCTCTGACTATTCGATCCGTACTTCTGCTCTGTGGGAGACGCTTTTGAGCCAGAGGATCGATGAGACAGATGGGCTGCAGATACGGAAGAAGTCCCATTTATTTATTCTTATTCTGTTGGGAGGGTTCTTGGTGGCGTCGAGCGGCGACATCATCCTTTTATGATTTTTGCCATTTTTTAGGGTATTTTCGAATATCCCTCTCTATGACTGGAGGAGCCTGACTTTGGAGACCCTTTATTCTTCTTTGGATGCTTTCAGCTAATGCTACTGGTAAACTTTTACTGGGGACACGTATTGTCTAAAGTTAATTCTTGCATTTTTTCTTTATGTATTTTCTTGCATTTCCTTTTCTTGTTTTTTCTAATTACTGATTCTTGTCCTTTTGCAGACGTGGTTTTATGAGCTGATTGGGCTCAATGTCCATTTAATTGTCTTAGAGGATGATGAAGTGGGGGACTTCTACGAAATGTACTGGTGGCGAAAGTCCAATCGGCGTTCGAAGCATTCTCCCTCTTTGTCAGCGTCTTGAACACCCTGACGAGCGATCTAGTTAATCCTCTATTTCTCTTGAAATTGTTTTTGCCATTTTCTCTTTTTCCGCAATTACTGATCTTTATTGGAAATTGCAGGTGACCTTCTATCCCTGGGAGGCAATTGTCCAATACACGAGGGTGACTAGGGTGCATGCACAGATGCGTCGATTGTTGGCGTATAAGTTCAGTTACTCCTTTTACTTAGGGGTAGAGTGGTCTGACAGATCGTAGAGGATGAGGTGGTGGTCCCACCGACGGTGGCCCCAATGCACATAAAGCAGATGAGGGAGATGTCGTAGGAGGCTAGGGCAGTGGTGATTGTTGGCAATCCCTATTCGTTATATAGGTATACGACGACGACATATGAATACCTATATTATGTGATGAACTGGCTGATGCCTCATTGTACCTATGATGTGGTAAACAAGCTTCCGCCTCCTACGACTTTGGGCACGGGTATGGGTCAGCCGGTAGGGTTTTCCCACAGCACAGTTGGTGCGTCATCGTCGGCAGAGGCAGGGGAGGTTCCATTTATTCATCTTTCCCCTCCTTCATATAACTTCCGATTGGCTGGAGAGGGATCACTATGCATACAGTACTGCCCTAATGCAGGGGATTAGGGGGTGTTGGGGCTGATAGAGGATGTTCTTCAGCCAAAGGTATATCTTTTTTATTTCTTTATCCTTGTCTGGCTTTTTTCTTTTCTTTAGACTGACTTATTCATCTTTTGACTCTGTTGTTTTACTTACATCATGTTCAGGTATCGACTACTTGGCTTACAGACATCCGGGACTGGGTGTCTTCGACTACTGCCTACATCAGAGACTCGGTCCTGATTACTTCTTGTCTAGTGTGATTTTCTTATTCAGAGGAGGGATTAGAATCGGGGAGTGGAGGCTCCATACCTCAGCATCGGGGAAAGCGTGCTCGTCGTAGGGATGGGGGTCTTAGAGAGAGTGATGAGAGATTCAGGTTTTCAGGCTGAGTCCCGCTGTCATTTTTGCTTTTTCTGTTTTCTCTTTTTTTTTCTAAAAAAATGTAGTGAAGCAAGTGGCAATATATATAAAATGAGGTGAGATTTTTATCTATTTATCTTTCCTTTAAATGACTTAATCTACATGAACTTTTTACTTTGTTGCTGAGACCGTAAAAAGAATGGGATTTTTAAATGACTTAAGAAAAAATTTATTCTCATAAAGGATGAGTAAAAATGGATAATGTAGGAAAAAATAACCCAGAATTTTGAAATAAGGATTTTATTTTTTAGATTTTTTATTTTGACAAAAAAGGAAAGATAGAATTTTCTAAAATAAGGGGGTGCCAATTGGCATACCTCTTGCCCTGCCCATCGTTAGGTGAGTCCAGTCAAATCTCCTCCGACTTTGATTGCACTTTCTGCAGCTTCAAACTACTTGGTGGGGCAGTCACTTGTTCGAGTTCCTCAAATTTCTTGTTTTTATACAAGGTTTCCAAGTATAAAAGGGGGTAAGGTGGTGAGCTTGCTTTACCCATTCACATTTTCTCTGCTTTCTTGCTTATTTCTATCCTTCTGTTTCATTATTTCCAAAATGGTCCTTCCTATGAGTGCAGAATTTGCTTCATATATCAAGAATTATGAAACTATGGGTATGTACAATGTAGACTACGACGATTTTAACTTGCGTCGGGTCTCTTTATGGCGTAATCAGCCCATCGACTAGAACATACTGGAGGCGACAACGCAATTTTGGTATCCTGAGGATCATGTTTTTCGCTTTGTCTTAGACGAGGTTTATTCGACCTGTGAGGAGTTTTCCACTATGTTAGTGGTCAATCCCGGTGTGACGACGGCCATGCCTGAATTCTCTCGGTCCCCTCGAGGGTTGTTAGCAAAAATTTTCCACATCTCTGCTTCGATGGCTCGGCCATTGGTCATTGGGGGACCAAATGGTGGACCCTTTATTGGCTACTATTACAGTGTGGATGTCATATCATCACAATCCTGCGGTAGTGATACTGGCGGAGATCTTTAATGGTATAAATGCTTGGAGGGAAGGTCATTCTGATTTTTTGAGAGGAAGCCCGGTTATGTTGTTCATGTGGTTGCCTGAGAGATTCCATTTGGCAGTCCCCCTTAATATCCTTTGGTAGTTGTGCCGAATTTCTTCACTCGTTATTTCATTAGCTTTGGCGCATCCATAGAGAACTGGGTAAACTAGTTTGTGGAGCACGGAGCTCGACATCTTTGCTCCCTAGTGCCGTGGTGCAGAGAGTTTTATGTAATACCCCATAATTTTATGGCTTTTAATTATGAGATTAATCAAATGAAATTGCTTTTAATTATGAGATTAATTAAATGAAATTGCTTTTAATGGTGGGATTAATTAAATTAATTTGGGATAATTAGTTGGAAATTAATTCGAATTTAAATAACTAGCGAGACGAGAGTTAGTATTTAAATATGATGATAATGTTGAATATTACTGAGTGATTATGGTAATATGTGATTATTGAATTTATTAAAATTTTCGTGAGTTAAAAATATGGTAGTTTCAATAATTAAGTGGGACGCGCGTATCAGTCGTGTCAGGACCCAATTTAATGGATTTAAAAGTATTTTATTTTTATGTCATCCGTGTGATCATTTTAAGTGCGCCAACGTGCTTGGAAGGGTAGAGATAGTCAGAAAATACTGGTCGGGGGTTTAGTTTGGGTCCCGGGGTATTTTAGGCCTAACCGGCAACCCGGGAGGGTATTTTAGTCATTTTGACTTTTTAAGGAATAGTAACCCATGAATTTTAGACTGAAATTATCAGCCAACACTTAAGTCCCTAGGGTTTTCACAACCACAAATCATAATGGCAGTTAGAGATGGAGAGAGAAGAAGTTCCAAGGGTTTCCATGGCCATAACCACCACACACCACCACTATCACCAGATTATGACCGAAAATATAGGGAGAACCAACAAATACCATCATCAACGGATCAGAACTTATAATCAGAGGAAAGTGATTAATCTTGCAAACATTCAAAGCATATATTTTACATGATAGTTTAGATTTGATGATTTATCGTCAATAAGTGAATTAATTATGAAATTGGAGAATCAAACATTGAAAATGGGTAGGATTCATGTAGATAAAATTTTGGGCTTATACTAGTTATGAAACCATGATCCATGTGTAGATAATTGTGAAATTATGATGAGTTATATGAAGATCTTGAAGGAAATAGAAGAAATAGGGTTTTTTATGAAAATTGGGTGTTTTGATCCAAGAAACAAATGATCCATGATGATTTAATGATTCTAATACGTTTAAGATTATGCTAATATGTTAATAGGATGATTAGTAAACTTTCTTGGGAGTTTGGGACGTTGTGATGAAGGATTTGGGGTGTAAATTTAAAAGAACCCGTAACTGTCAAAGCAATTATGGGCTGATAACTGCTTGATCGATCGATCGATCCAAGAGTGTCGATCGATCGATCCCTCTAGGAAAAGTGAAGTATTTTCCTTTAAATAATTGAATAACTTCCAACCTTTAGAACTCTTTGGTGATGATTGATTGAGCATATTTGTACTTAGGCAAGACTAATAGGATGGTATTTAAATCCCAAAAATTGTTATAATAGTTGGGATTGAATGGGATACTTACGGGTGTTTGTCGAGTGAGATACCATTAGAAAATTTATAAATTGGGATTAAAATTTGAATGAATGATAACTTAAGGTTAGGAATAGTAGAATGTGGACTTTGAACTACTGAGATAACCTTATAGACTAGTAGGTGACTTAGTAACATTATGAGGTAGGTTTTAGTATCCGGACTTATACGACGAGAGTTGTTGCCCTAAACATATTACGTGGAATATTCGGGATGACACTATGATACATATGAGACTTAAGATATAGGGTTGGTGTATACCTATAGTAATGTGATGATTACCTAAGTTGTGTGATTACTTAGTTTCTGGATTATTGTGTGTATGACATACCTACCATACTTGCTTTCACGGGAGGTCGGCTTTCGAAAAAGGATCATCTTATGTTTGTGTGCCTTCGAGGGGATTTAGATTGATACCTTAAGGACATAGGACTGTGAAATTAAGCTAACCATGGGAGCGTAGGTATGTACGTGACCCATGGGTATCTGAACTATGTTCGCCTCCAATATGTGTGATTTGTATTGAGACGATTCCTGAGTGATTCGGAATGTGTAGTCCTTATGTACGTGATGTACCGGGATTCGATAACAGAGTATGCGTGCACCAAAGCTTAGACTAGGGGTGCCATATATGTATATATATACTGTGAGTGATTTGTATATGTACTTGCGACTAGTTCACTATTGCTTAGTAGACGTGAATAACAAATATATTTGAATGGGCTACGAATATGAGAATTTAAATAACACTAGTGATAAGTAATTTAATGAATGTGGATGTGAGTTATAAATATAACTTGTTTGTGTAATACGAGTAGACACCTTATAATAGAATGCGAAAGCAGGAGTGGTACAGACTAGTGAGATAGCGGCATAACTAGGATGGGTTAAGGGAATACGTTAGGAGTGCACATTAGTTGTGAGGTGAGAAACTCATGTGAGAGTACGTAACTAACATGTTTATAATATGTGTTGTTTAATTGTAATTTAAACACTCGCTAAACTTTTAAACTATTTTCACTTCCGTCTCTAGGACATTTTCCTTTAAATCTATTTTTGTTTTGTGAAAACATTTTAGCTGCCCAACCACAGGGATGCCAAGAATTGGAGTTCCATTTTGATGACATGTTGTAGCTGCTGTGGAAGTTACAGGATCTTGGTATTAGACGCCTGCACACTTATCCTTGATTCCTTCTGGGTCATTCATATCAGTGAGGGCATGGTGCCCAATTCTTATATAGAGATTGTAGATACAGACTTTCATTATTTCAGATGTTGGTTAAATCAGACTCTTATATCGGGATTTTATTTACTCTAGTATTATTATTATTGGAGTGTTTACTCCAGATTCAGTTTATTTCATTTCTTTGGTTATTTACATGAGATTGTTTATGCGATTAATGTTTGTTGATTAATTACTTGGTTAATGTTAACTTAATAAATAAAATTTGACATCTCTCTTTATAAATATTAGGTGGCTAGTAATTAACTAATTATTTTCGACAGTAATGTAAAGACTGAACCAACTTGATATTCTATATTAATTTAATAAAAGAGTAGCTATCTGGTATTTATTTAGACGGGGTCTCACTGGTGGTATCAGAGCAACAGGTTCTAGTGTCCTTTAGGATCTGTACGGCTTATTATGCTTCCAGTGTAACTTACTTTGATATAGAGCCCTACATTTAGGATTGTTGATTACTTTAGTGAGATTTCGTTCTCCTACTATAATGTATATGATGGAGAATCTTATTTGCATTCGGGTGTGTTCGGGTGCTGAACAATGTCGCATGTCAGGCGAGGGCAGTCGGGGGAACAGCAAGAGGCAAAGCTCAGTTGAGATTATTGGGTATATTCAAGAATGATGACCATAGTTGAGGTCACCTTTATTATGGTGCGGAAATCCAGAATAGTAAAGGCGTCTTGAACATAACATATAACATTATAGTACCTCTAATGTAGAAAGTGGAGTCGAATTAGACTCACCCAGCAAGGTTGGATTGGGAGAGAGCCAGACGAAACATTGAAGAGAACCAGCAGTGGAAATTCTAGAAATGTGGAAATGGCGTGATTTAGCCAATGAAGGTAAAATGTTCAAAGGCTTGGGCATATGTCGGAGTATGGCAAATCGGGAGTGAAAATTTGGGGTAAAATTTTTCTTGGCTCGTAAGAGCAGAGTTACAATGGTGAGAGGCAACCACCACACTTAAAAGTGGAATGTTTTGTCAAGAGAAGGCGCATACATATGGTTTGACCATAAGTTCCTTCATCAGATGTTCAGGATAAGATGGGACGTTTTTCTGAACTCACACAAGAGGGTCGGACAGAGGTCACTTTGTGAAAAGAAATTTAATTAATTAGCGAACCATACACCGGATGAAGTAGGTGCAATGGAGAAGAGGACATTAAAGGGAGAAAATTTGCTTACAAGGAGAATTGCTAGCACTTCTGGGGAATTCTGCTTGGACGGTCAATGCATATGGTAACAATGACGTGTTTGTTAATATGGAGGTAAACGCGTCCTTATGTGGGGAGCTATAATAATCGAAGACTTTAGTCAGAGAGTACGACTGGGGGAGTTGGTGTTGGTGAAGAACCACAAGGGGAGACCCATTAGGGGATCCGTTTTAATAATTCAGATAGCTGAATTATTACCGAGCGATGGTAATTTCAGTAAGAGTTGAAGCCAGTGGCGTGTTCATTAGGGCCATCAAAGCTAAGGGAACAATGGAAGTAGCCATTAGAGTCGAGACTACCAAAGTCCGAGAGAAGGACAACCCTAACATGGTCAGTATGACCGAAGATAAGTGGAGTATGTGTAGAGGTATTTTGTGGGAAGTGAAACACGTGCGTTAAATTTTACCAAAGTAAGTATAGGGATAAGGGTTTGGTGCCTAGCAAGGGCAATAGTTATAGAAATTTTCGATTTGGTAAGGACCGGTGTGTTAAGTCCAGGAACCATTTGAGCAGCCAGGGCGATTGGAAAGGTAAAAGTATGAGTCATATCCTCAGATGATGTTGCGTGTTGTATGTGTTAGGAATGAGTTACGTTTTTATTGCTATATTCACATGAGCGTCAATTTTAGTGCATATATCAACAATGTTGTTATTTATGTGAATATTTTCCTGGTATAGTGGGGCTACCTTTAGTGTGATCCGCGGAGGATGAATGGGTGTATCGATAGTGGTACATACCTCATTGAAATTTCTCATTTTAGTGCTATGTTATACGAGTATTATATTATCCTAATTATGTTTTTTTTACAATATGCTTAAACCGATAGTGTGCGGATATTGCAAATTTATCGGGGTTACTACCTTGGTGTAGAATGTTTTGTTCTGACGAGGCCCCATCTGTGAGAGGGTCGAGATCGCGTTTATATATTTGTATATACGTATATATATTATTGAGACTTCAAAAGGTATAATGGTCTCGGATATTCATTCTTGGTATGTGTAGGGACTTTATTGATATGATTCAGAGTGTATTTGGTTTACTGTTCAACGGAAGGATTTAGCTGGTTATTATAAATAACGCTCAGGATATGGTAATAAGAAGAGTGCATTGTTATATCACCCTTTAGAGACGCGGAAGTTAATACTCATAGTTGTCTATCTGGGGACAGGGTTTTGAGAGCCCCGATTATATTTGCATGATGTTTATGGAATGTGATTACCATCAATGTTCAGAGACAATGTCTTTCGGAAGGAGTTCCTTGTTTAAGAATTTTGTTAAAGGAGATGTAACTTTGTTGTCAAGAGACGGGAATATAGGGGTACATGTTATGGACTGAAGGCCTAATGGATTCCGATGACAGACAATACTAGGAAGTAGTGTATCGGTGGGTTCCTTGTTTGGATTTCGCTTTGCAAGACATCCCACACATGAAACATAGTGTAAGGTTGGTAGTAAGGAGATTTTTGGCCATTCTTCCATGATTTGGGTACCTCGATCGTTAGGAAAGTATGTAGTTATAATTAGAAGTTAAAGGGTAAATTGTGATATAAGTCCAGTAGAGCTAGTTGTGTGGTGATGAAGTACTAATAATTTTGTTTTATTCTGGTGGGTTGAAGGATGGAATGATGTTTTGGAGAATTTAGAATTTCAAATTCGGGGGTGATTGAGAACGCCCAAGTGGTATAGCCACGTTGCAAATGTAGGGACAATAAAGAATTTGGAGTACTTATGAAGCGTATGTGATGTTTAAACCCGTATGCACGGGTTATAAGGGGTGTAAACACTCTGGTTTGCTGATGTAGTAATCGCCAAAAGAAGAAACATAGAGATGGGTGAAATTTATGCTTGTGGGATGAATATGACAAAATGGAAGTGGTAGAGTGGATTCAGCGTCGTGAGAAGGACGACAATCTATAGATTCATGTGCAATCAGAGTAGCACGTCCGGACTTAGTCGAAAGGCAGTGGGAAGCCATTTAAAAAGGGGTTATCCCTTGAGAAGACAAATATTTAACTATTATGGACAATTTGGAGTGGAGTTCCACCCAATCGAATGTTGAGGCTGGCTTACGCGTAAATAGAGTGAGGATGTCAATAAGGTATAAAGAGTCCAGATGTGCACAATGTGGTGAAAAGTGCACAGGTCAAAATTTTTGGTATACGCCAAGGGAAGAAGAGGGTTATTAAGTACCGCTTAACAAGAAGAATTATACGTGAAAGTCAATATTGAAAGGGGTATAGTAAGTAGTAGATTGGCTGTGGTAAGATAATTCAGCCAGATGTTTCTTTGAGGGGTTGCCAACTTATAGATAAGTAACGAGTTCCTTCAAATGTGTGGAACGGGTTGTCAAGAAGGAAAGAAATTGTTATATCCTTGGGTGATTTATACTATTAGATAGTGACCGCGCCGGTATGTGACCTTACCCAGTATTAATCTGAACTAGGATGAGATACCCTAAACCCACCTTCAATATGGGGTATAAGGAAGTAGTGGGAAAAGCTTCGTTTTGAGAAAGTTGTATCACCTAAAGTCCGAGGAAGAGGCGCAAGGTGATTAACGACTGGTGAAACTGTATGAAAGTAATTTTGGATTCATTACGATCATTTCATTACTAGTAAGTGAAGTATAATATGGTAATTGGGAGAGGATATTACCTAATAGGAAAGTTGTGAGAAAGTAACCGTACCTATTTATAGTGGACAAGGTGCTTACTGAGGTTTTGAGTGGATAAACCTTACCATTATTCCTATGGATGTTTAGAGGTGAGTGGATTATCATAGTTTTGGGATCCGTCAGAAGTTAGAATCCGATGATTATAATGGGTTAACCACCAACCGTCTGAAGTGGCTTTCCCTTGTGTAAAAGTCACAACATCGGGAATAGAGATTTAAAGAATGGACAAGAGTAGCCAGGTGTTTTATGGTTTCTCCCAGGATGGGAGTTTTGTGTTTAGATAAACGCGGGGGTTGATACGAAATGAGGTGCGAACTCACAATAATATTGAGTTAATGCGACCAATGATGTATAGGCTATTCTTATTCGAATGTTGTTTAGAAAGAGCACAATGTGAGGTGCATTCATTAAGGTGTAACCCTATAACTGATAAAGTGTCAAGAGTGTTCAACAAGCTTGTTGTGAAGCGAGGACTGTAGTGATTGAGCCTTTCTTTGTATTTTGTTTTAAGTACTCGAGGATACCTAATTTTTCCAGGTATGCCTACTTTTTCGAATTTAGGGACAAAATTCCGTTATTAGGGGGGAAGTATGTAATACCCCGTAATTTTATGGCTTTTAATTATGAGATTAATTAAATGAAATTGCTTTTAATTATGAGACTAATTAAATGAAATTGCTTTTAATTATGAGATTAATTAAATTAATCTGGGATAATTAGTTGGAAATTAATTCGGATTTAAATAACTAGTGAGACGAAAGTTAGTATTTAAATATGATGATAATTTTGAATACTAATGAGTGATTATGTTAATATGTGATTATTGAATTTATTAAAATTTTCGTAAGTTAAAAATACGACAGTTTCGGTAATTAAGTGGGATGCGCATGTCAGTCGTGTCAGGACCCAATTTAAGGGATTTAAAAGTATTTTATTTTTATGTCATTCGTGTGATCATTTTGAGTAGGCCAACGTGTTCGGAAGGGTATAGATAGTCATAAAACACTAGCCGGGGGTTTAGTTTGGGTCCCGGGGCATTTTAGGCCTAACCGACAACCCGAGAGGATATTATAGTCATTTTGACTTTTTGAGGAATAGTAACCCACAAATTTTAGACTGAAATTATCAGCCAACACTTAAGTCCCTAGGGTTTTCACAACCAAAAATCATAATGGAAATTAGAGAGGAACATAGGAGAAGTTCCAAGGGTTTCTATGACCATAACCACCACACACCACCACCATCGACGGATTTGTGACCGGAAAGAGAGGAAAAGCCAACAAATAACATCATCAACGGATTAGAACTTCTAATCAGAGGCAAGTGATTTATCTTGTAAATATTCAAAGCATATATTTTACATGATAGTTTAGATTTGATGATTTATCGTAAATAAGTGAATTAATTGTGAAATTGTAGAATTAAACATTGAAAATGGGTAGGCTTTATGTAGATAAACTTCTGGGCATATACTAGTTATGAAACCATGATCCATGCATAGATAATTGTGAATTTATGATGAGTTATATGAAGATCTTGAAGGAAATAGAAGACATAGGGTTTTTTATGAAAATTGGGTGTTTTGATCTAAGAAACTGATGATCCATGATGATTTAATGAATCTAATACGTTTAAAATTATGCTAATATGTTAATAGGATGATTAGTAAACTTTCTTGTGAGTTTGGAACGTTGTGATGAAGGATTTGAGGTGTAAAACTGGAAGAACCCACAACTGTCAAAGCAATTCTGGGTTGATAACTACTTGATCGATCGATCGATCCAAGAGTGTCGATCGATCGATCCATTTATTCGATTGATTGATCCCTCTAGGAAAAGTGAAGTAGTTTCCTTTAAATAATTGAATAACTTCCAACCTTTAGAACTCTTTGGTGATGATTGATTGAGCATATTGGTACTTAGGGAAGACCATTAGAATGGTATTTGAAGCTCGAAAATTGTTATCATAGTTGGGATTGAATGGGATACTTACGGGTGTTTGCCAAGTGAGATATAATTAGAAAATTTATAAATCGGGAATAAAATTTGAATGAATGATAACTTAAGGTTAGGAACTGTAGAAGATGGACTTTGAATTATTGAGATAACCTTAGAGACTAGTGGGTGACTTAGTAACCTTATGAGGTAGGTTTTAGTATCCGGACTTATACGACGAGAGTTATTGCGCTAAATGTATTATGTGGAATATTCGGGATGACACTATGATACAAATGAGACTTAAGATATAGGGTTGGTGTATAACTATATTAATGTGATGATTACCTAAGTTGTGTGATTACTTAGTATCGGGATTATTGTGTGTCTGACATACCTACCATACTTGCTATTACGGGAGGTCGACTTTCGGAAAAGGATCATCTTGTCTTTGTGTGCCTTCGGGGGGATTTAGATTGGTACCTTAAGGAAATAGGACTGTGAATGACTTATTTGTGAGTTGATAAGTCATCTGACCATGGGAACGTAGGTATGTACGTGACCCGTGGGTATGTGAACTATGTTCGCCTCCAATATGTGTGATTTGTATTGAGATGGTTCCTGAGTGATTCAGAATGCATAGTCCTTATGTACGTGATGTACCGGGATTCGATAGAAGAGTATGCGTTCACCACAGCTTAGCCTAGGGGTTCCATATACATATATATATACTGTGAGTGATTTGTATATCTACTTGCGACTAGCTCACTATTGCTTAGTAGACGTGAATAACAAATATATTTGAATGGGCTACGAATATGAGAATTTAAATAACACTTGTGACAATTAATTTAATGAATGTGGATGTGAGTTATAAATATAACTTTTTGTGTAATACGAGTAGACACCTTATAATAGAATGCGAAAGCAGGAGTTGTACAGACTAGTTAGATAGCGGCATAACTAGGATGGGTTAAGGATATACGTTAGGCGTGCACATTAGTTGAGAGGTGAGAAACTCATGTGAGAGTACGTAACTAACATGTTTATAATATGTGTTGTTTAATTGTAATTTAAACAGTTGCTAAACTTTTAAACTGTTTTCACCTCCGTCTCTAGGCCATTTTCCTTTAAATCTATTTTTGTTTTGTGAAAACATTTTAGGTGCCCAACCACAGGGACGCCAAGCATTGGAGTTCCATTTTGATGACATGTTGTAGCTGTTATGGAAGTTACAGGATCTCGGTATTAGAGGCCTCCACACTTATTCTTGATTCCTTCTGGGTCATTCATATCAGTCAGGGCATGGTGCCCAATTCTTATATAAATATTGAAGATACAGACTTTTATTATTTCAGATGTTGGTTAAATTAGACTCTTGTATCGAGATTTTATTTACTCTGGTATTACTATTATTGGAGTGTTTACTCCAAACTCAGTTTATTTCATTTCGTTGGTTATTTACATGAGATTATTTATGCGATTAATGGTTGTTGATTAATTACTTGGTTAATGTTAACTTAATTAATAAAATTTGACATCTCTCTTTTTAAATATTAGGTGGCTAGTAATTAACTAATTGTTTTTTATAGTGATGCTAAGACTGAACCAACCTGATATTATGTATTAATTTAATAAAGGAGTAGCTACCTGGTATTTAATTAGATGGGGCATCACATTTTAGCCCATTCTGGAACTGGGGAATACTGGTATGTTCGGTTAGTTAGCCTTTGATAGACCTCATTTTATTTCCCTTATTAGCTTGTGTCAAGTCGGATGGGAGAAGATTGTGCCTTCTCGTACCCTGGATTTCTTTCCTTTAGAGGATTTAACTGAAGGCTTGCGCATGCGATTGGGCTCTCTATCGGAGAATCTTCGATCGTCAACCCATTCTTATCAATTTGTTAGAAGGATTGGGATGTTTTCGGAGATTATATGAAATGGTTGTGAAAGAAGGTAGTGGCTAAGATCTTAGCAGAGGAGATCGGATATAGATGGTTCATCATGTTCGACAGTATGAAGGGGGTGCAATGGCTTGCTCTAGGTGGGTCCAGGATTATCATTCCATAGAGCGCCTTCAGCGTACCATCGAAGTAGGGGGAGTTTGGGGGCCTCAAGGAGCATATGATGATGGGGTTGGGTCTTCCAGCAGTTGTGAATAGGGTCTTTTGTGAAGCTGGTGTTTGTTTATAAAGCTTTTGTGATGCTTATGTGTTTGGTTGTCTTTGGTTTTGGGGAATAAATTTGGGAAGGTTTGGTTAGGTTTATTTTAAGGACAGTTTGGATGGTCGGGGTAGTAGTTTGACTCCCTATGTTGATATTTCATATAATTGTACTGAATTTTCCCATTTATGGAATAAAAAGGATTTTAATTATTCTGTTGTGCCTCTTGATGAGTTTTACATTTGAATTAACTATATCAATCGCTATGTTATACATAATCCTTTTGTCCATGTAAATAATCAAATGAATTGTGATTCTCAGAGGTAAAAAAAGAATAGAATTTTGTGAAAAAGAAGGGGCTCATGCCCATGTAAAGCGTATGAGATGCCTACGTACCTATGAGGGTTTTGAAAATTTTTGGAGTTTCTTTTTTAAATAAGAAAGTTGTAGAGGATCAAGTCCCACGTAGTTCTGAGTAGAGGGAAATGAAGAATGTTTTTAAAATATAAGGGGGTGAGAGGAGTTGTAATGCACCGAGATTTCGGAGTTAGGGTAGAATTTCTTAAGATGGTCTTGGTTGACTAGACGCTCTATCTCTTCTCCATCAAGGTCAGCGAGCATAGCAGCACCAATGAACAGGATCTTCTTCATGATGTAGGGGCCACTCCAGTTTGGCTTGAATTTCCCTCTAGGGTCCCAAACGGGTTCTATGATTTCTTTGAGGGCTAAGTCCCCTTCTCAAACACCATGTTCCTTGACTCTCATATTGAATGATAATGATCATGCTATCCGACGATGGTACCCTTATATATGATATAGATCCTTTAGCCTCCTTTCTTCTAAGAGCGATAACTCTTCGAAACGTCTCTGATGTTAGTCTTCCTAATTTACTTTTCTCTCAAGCATGACACGTAATGAAAGTATTTCTAGTTCAATGGGTAGGACTGCTTCCATAATGTATACCAGAGAGTAAGGGATATCCCCAGTTGATGCCCGAACTAAAGTACTGTATCCCAGAGGGCGTAAAGAATTCAATCGGCCCAATCTCAACAACTCTCAATCATCTTGTTGATGATTGCTTTTAGGTTCTTATTAGCAGCTTCAACTGCACCGTTGGTTTATGGTCGGTA
This sequence comes from Sambucus nigra, assembly GCA_949130495.1. Taxonomy (NCBI): domain Eukaryota; kingdom Viridiplantae; phylum Streptophyta; class Magnoliopsida; order Dipsacales; family Adoxaceae; genus Sambucus; species Sambucus nigra. The sequence goes on along the minus strand of OX422210.1, from coordinate 557,948,217 downwards.
GGGAGAAGATTTGTGTCTTTGAATCCCATACTCGTATTTTGTCATGTTGTTGGTGCACGAAAAATGTAGCTTAATGGCAATGGGAGTATAAGAGTCATCTGGGGTGATCAAGATTATCCCAATGTCATATCCTTTTTTATTGGTAGCGCCGTCAAAGAACATTTTCCATCGGAGGTCTTCTTAAGAGGTGCAAAGGATATCTTCATTCGGGAATTCGATGATCCAAGCGTCGACTTCTTCCATGGGGTAGTTAGAAAGGTAGTCAGAGATGGCTCTTCCTCTCGTGGCTTTCTTAGTGACACACACAATATCGAATTCTTCTAGTAGCATCAACCATCGGGCCATTCGACTAGACAAGGAAGGTTTCTCGAGCAAGTATTTGATAGGATCCATTCAGGACACAAGTCTAATAGTAAAAGTGATCACGTAGTGTCATAATTTCTGAGTGACCCAAATAAGGGTGACACATGCTTTCTCCTAGGCAGTGTAGTTGACTTTGTACCAGGCCAATTTATGACTGGCATAGTAGATGACCCTTTCTTTGCAGGATTCTTCAAGGTATTGGGCTAGTAAATCCCTAGTTGTAGTATCTATTACAGCCAGGTATAGGAGTAGAGGGAGACAATGCTGCGGTGGCATGAGTACCGGAGGTCGGGTAAGGTAAAGTTTGATTCGGTCAAAGATTTCCTGACAAGACTCATTCCAGACTTTAGTGGAATCTTTTTGGAGGAGTTTGAAGATGTGTTCACAAATAGAAGTCAACTAGATGATTAATCAGATGATATACTATAATTTTTCTAAGAATTCTCGTACTTACTTCCCTGTTCGAGGTGGTGGAATTTTAAGTATGGATTTTAGTTTGGTAGTGTCTACTTAATTCTATTCTCGCTAACCATGAGTCCCAAATGCTTTCCTTTGGTGATGCCGAAAACACATTTTTATGGGTTAAGTCCCATATGGTATCATCGTAGCCGTTGGAAGAACTTTTAGAGAGTGGGAACATGACCTTCCTACGTCTTAGACTTAATGATCATATCATCCACGTAAACCTTGACCTCTTCGAGTATCAGATCATGCAAGATAGTTGTAGCAGCCCTTTAGTAATTAGCCCCTATAGTTTGAAGGCCGAATGGCATAACTGTGTAATAAAAGGCTCCCCAGGGGGTGATGAATGCATTTTTTTCTTGATGATCAAGGGGCATATTGATCTAATTGTATTTGACAAACCCATCAACAAATTACTTAAGAGATTGATTGTCCGTGTTGTCCATAATCATGTTGATATTGACGTGGGTAATCATCTTTCGGATATGCCTTGTTCATATCCTAATAATCGACGCACATGCATACTTTTCCTCCTGATTTTAGCATTGGTACAATGTTGGCTAGCCATGTGGGATATTCGATCACCCGGATGAAGCCTGTGTTCAACTGTTTGGCCACCTCTTCTTTAACCTAAGAAACCATTCGATCGGAGCTTTCGCAGTTTCTATTTGATCGGTATACATTCTGGGAAAGTTTGAATCTTGTGCTGAGCTATCTCGGTATCAATGTTGGGCATGTCATCATAGTACCATGCGAAGACATCCATAAATTCCTTAAGTAGTTCTTTAATTTGCGCGAGCTCATGCTCATCAAGGGCGAACCCTATCCTAATCTCGCACAGTTGGCTACTAGAACCGAGATTGATAACAATAGTTTCATCCTCATTAACTTGAACACGGTTATGTTGTTTGCTATTAACCTTATTAAGATCAGTTAAGAATTGTTCATTTACAAAATCATCATCATTAAGAGTATGATTAAAATCAAGACAATTAATGTAAGGCACGACAAGATACTCAAAATCTTCGTTTATTTCATTCTCAAGAACAATAGCGTTGAGAACCTTATCGAAGGATGTCTCAATTACATTATTATTAGAAAAGGAAGGAACAATAATAAAGTAAGAGAGAGGGTAAACAACTTGATTAGGTTGCATCTCAGTAGGTGGGACTGGTATAGCATTCCAGTTGAGGAGGGGTTCATCAGCGGCCTTGATCAGGATGGATGGATCGGACGATGTAGCACCTGAGTGGATCATAAAGAGTATCAACCCCAATGTCTACAGATTGAACGAGTCCTCTGAGTCACTTTCCTCAAAAACCTTGGTAATATTTGTCGCTTTCTCAATGAGAGGTTGCACATGATTCTAGGAGTCTTTGGCCCAGGAGTAACTATCTTGAAAGAAGATCTCCATTCCTGACATTATATTCTTATCCACGTGATCATACCATGCTTCAGGAAAGCCACAGAAGGGATAATATTCACCTTCTTTAACGAATATTTCGTTCAAGTAATCCCCCAAAATAGTCTTGGTATTTTCTAATCTTCGCTTCAACCGTGGTTGGCGAAGCATTCTGAGTTCCTTTGATGAGATTTGATAACCCAAGCCACATGGAGGAAAGGCCTTCTTTAGAACTATGGGTTTTAAAATCCCCTATTGTCATCGTCCTAGCCCTAGTTTGGGCATTAAGTGCATGAACTTGAACATCTGCATCACGTTGACATTGCCATGAGGGATGTGCTCTAGACAAACTCAGTCTTTAAAATCACCCCTGCTGGGAGTGGAAGTGGTTCGACTCAAAAGTCGATAAGAAGCATGTCATTGACCCCATATTGTATTTTTAGTACCAGATTACTAGTGCTTGCATTCTCAGTAATATCATCTTCGCCCGAGATGGTGATGACCTACCCCTTGGCAAAGAACTTCGATTTCTGATGGAGAGAGGAAGATACCCCTTGATGTTATGAAGCCATGATCGATCGATCAATAGATAGAAATAAATAGGTATGTCGATAACTTAGAACTCGGTGATGGGATTTATAGGACCAACCCCTATTATGAGTGTTATGGATCCCATCACCTATCAACGAGTGTTGTCATAATCGCACACCGCGAAAGAAGTTAGAGCAAGGTCGCTTACTTTCAAACCCAGACAGTTAAAGGTTCTTAATGGGAAAACAGTAAGGGTTGATCCGTTAGCGATGAGTGAGACTGGTATTGTCTTCCCCATTAACTCATCGTAGATGTTGAGAGAATAGTTATGATTAGGACCAAACTTTGGGATTTCTTCTTCATAGAAGGAAAGCATTCTAATAGAGGTTAAGTACCCGACTAAGTGCACGGCTTTTTCTGTAGTGGTGGAAGGAGGGACTGTGGGCTGGGTAAGCAATTTTATTAGAGCATTTTAGTGTTATTGGGAAGAGATAAAGAGTCCCCACAAGGTAATGTTGGCCATAGTTTTCTTGAGCTGGTCGAGGATCTTGCTTTCCTCAATGGTCATTTTTTGGCATGGGGAGTTTTTCGACAACTCCATTTCCTTTCTCTATCCCTGCTGAATGAGGATTCGAACTCTCGTAGTACCTCTCAAATCTTGTCATATGGTTCACGGAGGAAGGGAAGAATGGAAACCCCATTTCTTCATCTACTCTGGGTTGTTCATCCACTTTATTGATTTCCCCTAGAAGGTCTTCAAAATATATCATCCCACACACACTGATTACTGGACTAATATTTCTTGGCCTGGTTCTTTATCTAAGCTATTAAACTCGTCCCCCCATCTGGTGGCAAAGATGTCATCTTGCCATGAGAAGTTAATGCATTTCACAACCTCAATGGTTTATTCATATATATACTCCCATTCAACGGGGAAGGGCAGAAGTGAAAGGACCAACTACCCTTGTAGATTTAAAGCATCGATTAACTTGAATATACTACAAATCTCATTGGTTTGTCAAAACAAATCTGTCATAATCTACATTGCATCATCTAAACTGACCTCATCGACAGGTACGACACAATTATCTGACTCTCGAGCACACTTCAGGGCCTTCGTGAATAAGGCATTGAACTTCTGATAGTTAATGGTCATTTCAGAGGGCAATTTCAGTCCAAACTCTAGAAGCTGGTTCAGTACTGCTAGTGATTTCATATTTTTCCCTTCGTATCGGGTACGAACAATAATACACACCCTATTGAGAAGGGACAAAGCTTGGTCGACAAAACAAGTATGGTGTAGGAGAAAATATGGTCAGACTTTAAGGGGTTTAGGTGAAAATATGGGTGTGTTGGGTGCTTTACCAGGTACAATCTTGGTAGATGGATCGAATCCCAGGTCATTCTTTAAGAAAATGGCATTTGTATGGTTTGGTAATGGATTGTGAGTGGTCATTGTTTTGGGATTGGTCAATGGGGTGATGACACCCTGGTCAATTAAACCTTGGATTACATTCCAAAGATGGATGCACTGATCAGTGGTATATCCAACAGTTTGGTGAAAATCACAATGGGCGGCGAGTTTGAAATTTTTAGGAAGTGGGTTTGGTATTGGATGAGGGTCCAAAGGTTTGATGAGATTTTGGCTCGGTAAGGCTTTCTAGACTTTAGATAGAGGAGCATGAAGCTTAGTGTACTCTTTTCTGGATGGATTAGCTCGACTTTCTAGTGCCCAAGAGGTAGCAGGCTGTGAGATGTTATTGATGGTCGAGACTGTAGCAAGTTTCTCATATTTTCTTATAGTGAACTATCCAGATACTTTCTTTGTCTTAGCTTTTTTCTTGGCAATACTTTTTTCAATATCCACTCCTGCTTCCCAAAGGCTCGTAAATTTGGGTAATACTATCCTCCTATCGTTGATCGGACATGGGGTAAGAAGTTTTTCTTTACAATACTAACCTGCTCCTCTTCAGAAGGTCGATTGGTCATAATGGCTGATTTCTCCCTTCATCTTGCTATGAAATTACTAACAGTTTCACCAGGGTTCTTCTTGAGAAGTTCTAAATCAAGGCTTTTAATCTCCAACTCCTCATTGTATTTTTACTGCGACATGAAATTATGGGCAACATCCTCCCAATGGCGAATTCTAGATTCCTTGAGGTATAGAAACCAACAAAGAGTGCAGTTCAGTCTGTTAGAACATCTTTGCCATTATTTCCTTGGAGGCACCTAGGAGAGTCATGGCTCGGTGGTAGCTTTAAAGATGAATAATTAGGGGTCCACTACCCCCGAACTCCTCAATGTTAGGCATCTTGAATTTTTTCTGCAGCCTTATTTTAGAGTAGGGAGACATATGTGTGTAATCCATGTAGTTCCTGGAGATTCAAAGTAGGTCAAACTTCTTGGTTAATAGCTTAAGGTCCTCTTTGACCTTTTTTATCTCTTCTTCCTTCTAATTGACAAGCACTGGCAAGTTATCCCCTAGCTGGGCAAGATTCGGCATAAGGAGTTGAATTGGTGGTGGCCCATTAGTAGGAGGCGCACGTGGGACATGCTAATATTCTTTCGTGATCCAAATAGTCTTAGGTGCGGGTGGACTCATAGCATGAGGGAAGTGGACCTCGGGCTCTTCGGGCATAGTTACCCGATTATGCTGCATCTCATGAACCTTGGTTTGAACGTTGTCAATCTTAGCAGTAAGTAAGACTAGTACCTCCATCAAATCAGGTTGCACATTCGGTACTTGGTTTGTATTTTCCATGGAGAGTTAGTGAAGGTGGATTCCGGACTAAGAGTAAGTAGTGAGAGAACTGGCCGAGCTTCGAGGTGGTTCGATGGAAGATTGAAGCCAATAGGGAGCCAAGACAAGGGTCGGGTATGCGATCGACCTGAGAGGGAAAAAAATTTGAATTTATTTTTTGAAATAGAAAAGGAAGAGTTATTGGGAAAGAGGAAAATGTTTTTGATAATTTTTTTTGGAAAGGGGAGGACAAAATGCTTTTGGTATATTTTTTGGTAAAAGGAAGAAAAATGTTTTCGGTATTTTGATAAAAAGAGGGAAAACGTTTTCGGTATTTTGATAAAAAAAAAGGTGGAAAATGGCTTTTTGATAATTTGAGAAAAGAGGAGGAAAAATGTTTTTGACAGTTTTTGGTGAGGAAAAAGGAAAACGAGAGAAGAGTCTCAGCATGATTATTATTATTACTATATTTTCAATTGTATTTGGTTTACCTACATGCAAAAAATATGTCGAACGACACTCAAGCCTGGGAAAAATTGGGTTTAAAAAATATGTAAAACATGGTTTGACTTGTTTCTAGGCTCATGGACAGGGTGCTATTTTGAAAAAAGATGAAATTGCCCAAAATCTTGTTGGCATGTCGACTCGGCGTTTCGATAGAGTTTGGTGTAGTAATCAACACACTAAATATGAGTGCCCTAGGTTTTATGCCTATATGAGGGTATGTAGTTGTTGGGTTAGTGGAAAGGTTCCACCCTTTAGCATGATTTCCACGATATACGTCTTGCCTTTGAGGGCAATCGGTACGTGTGGACAAGCCATTTGATACACCTGAGTGTATATGAATTGCCTCACTATATACCTCGTGGGGAAAGTACATGTGAGAGTGAATTAGATATACTCGACATACGTAAACGAGTTCCCTGCTATATACCTCCCGTCGTGAGTTCGGTTAAGCAGTACGATGTGGGGGGAATCGTTCGATATACATTTAAAGTACTAGGCTAATGAAAGGTGACAGTCATATTGCTTAGGCTAACTACGACCTGCCGGACCAGTGCCCATCACAAAGTGAACCCCCAGTACGGGACAAAATTTTGGTCAGTAGCCATGCTCATGGTGATGTAGTGTTAAAAATGCAAGAATCTTGATTAGTACATTATGGAGAGAGTATTTTATTTTTCATGATGAGAACTATACTAATAAGGAAGAATGTACAAGTATCCTAAAGAGTAAATTCAGCATGGAGCATAAATATTACACTAAGTATGGATACGTGAGAGTGAGAGATGTGTGAATATTTATAAGAGAGTGTTTGGTAATGAATCTAAGCGTGGATCAACTACAAGTGGTGTGTGATAAGTATAAGTGGACATGGATATGTATAAGTGTGATAACTGGAGGTGTGTGCTACTGATACCTAGGAATGGATATTCTAAGTGGTGTGTGAAAAATGTGGATATAAGTGAACCTATATACAAGTGTAG